>OY728119.1:603775286-606175286 GCA_963277665.1 Viscum album | reverse complement strand
ATTTGGACATATCATCCCTTGAAATGGGATATCTATTAACCCTTTAATGATGAATAAAATTAATGGATAACTATGACCACCATCTGTGAAAAGTATTTGTAGTTTTCTTGGGTTAGTTTGGTATTCTCTTCTATTTGTTTAAGACATTTCTCATTTTTTTCAAACATTTTAACCAATATAAATCATAATAGATTCATGTTTTCTTAGAATGATGAATGTTAAGAAATATTTAGTGAGTTTAAAAAGTGTATTATCACTACCTCTATCCTCACACTACCCACGAGTGGAGTGATTTTCATGGTACTTAGTGAGGCTTCAATGAATGGATTATGATGTCTTTTAATACATAATGAAAATATCACAGCCAACTCTTCAAGGGAGATTACAATTCAAGACCAAAAATTTCCCACACATTATCCGGATTCGGTAGTTGTGATCATTACATTGAAAATCTAGTAGCATTATCTCTATCTGGATAATTGTGGGATATATACTAATCATAAAGGCCTCAAATATATATTCACACAAAAAGAGATAAATATACACCAGAAAAGATTGTCATATCTCATCAAGGATTATGACATCACAATCCACTACCTTCCAGGTAAAGAAAAGAAGGTGGAAGATGCTCTATGTAGAAAGGACCCAATAATTATATCATTGATGATAATTGAGAAGGATATGACCTTCTTGTATTTTAATAAGAAGGAAAAGTTGATCATTAAATAAGAAAAATAATCAATCTTATCTCAAATGATTTCCCAATAATCCCTCAAGGAGAAAATAATGGATTTTTTTATGAAATGATGTGAAAATTTAGAAAAATGTGGATGCCATGACAAAGGGGAAATCATCGTAGTTTAAAACTGATGAAGGATAAATTTTTATATTTCGGCCAAGAATATGTGTTCCAAAAAATCATGAGTTAAAGAAGTATCTGTTGGATGACATGCATAGTTTGACATTCAAGATTAACCTAGGAAGCACAAACCTGTATCAAGATCTTCGTGAGAACAATTAGTGGGAAAAAATGAAGGGCGAGATCACTAAATATAAATCAAAGTGCTTGGTATGCCATAAAGTGAAGACTTAAAGGAATAAGTATCAGGGGATTATGTAACCATTACTAATGGAAACAAGGAAATGGGAGAACATCACCATGGAGTTTATCACAGGGAATCCAAAGACATCTAGGAGAAACAATGGGCTGTTGTGGATCATATTACCAAGATATATCACTTTATCAAAATTCAACAAGACATCACCTGTGATCAAATGGTACGGATATACATTACATAAATGGTAAGGATACATGGAGTATATTAATCTATTGTATCTGATTAAGGTCATAGAATCACCTCTATGTTCTAAAAAATTCTACAACATGATCTAAACATGGAGTTGAACTTTAGTATGGTATATTATCCTATAACTAATGGATAGATTGATTGGACTATTTAAACACTAGAAAAAAATGTTCGGTGCATGTTCTATGGACATCAAAGTAGGATGGGACAACATCTTCCATTGGTTGAGTTCTCATTTGAAAATGGTTTAAACATAAGCATCCAAGTGTCTCCAAATAAAGCCCTTTATGAAAATAGATGCAGAACACCTACATGTTGAGATGAAGTTGTTGAACAAAAACTTCTAGGTACTGAAATTGTCAAGGAAATGGTTGAGAAGGTTAATACCATTTTGAAACACATCAAAGCAACTTAGAGTTGAAAAAATTTATACGATGAAAATCATCTACAAGACCTAGAGTTTGATATTGGATACATTTTATTCCTCTACATATCTCCATGGAGGACGTTGAAGAAATTTGGGAATAAGGGAATGCTTATTCTAGGATACATCAGCCCTTTTGAGACACCTGATCACATCAGAGTGGGGAAATATCAACTAGAACTCCCACTAGACCTATCTCAACTGCATGATGTATTCCATGGATCCCACTAAAGAATGTACATAGCAGACCCCTCATATGTACTCAATCCAGATGTGCTGCCATTGATGAATGACCATTCCTTTGTGGATATACCAATAAAGATCTCATATCATAGAGAAAAAGGTCTATTAAATAAAACAATGCATCTTGTCAAAGTGTGGTGGAGAAATAAATTGTTTGAGGAGGAAAATGGAAAATTAAAAAGGTGATGATGTAGATTTAACCACATATCTTTTAGGGTGGGAAGTGAAAATTTTGAGGAATAAATTTCATAAGGGGGGAAGATTGTTACAACCAGAACTATTATAACTAAAATTTCCATTTTTGAATTATTTAAATGTCTTATTATGTAATATATTTATAGAAAAAGAACGAACTCATTTAGTTTTATCCTATAGTATTTACTTTTCCATTAATAATATTTTTTGTTGATAATATTTTTATTGATAAATGATAACATGATTAGTATATATATAGGGTTATGTAAAATCCAATTTTCATAGACCAAGGAATTGATGACCTCATATAGTAGGATTATAACCTAGGAAGCTAATTTATTGAAGCTTCTAATGGAGATAGAATCACTGATATTTTACCTTGACCAAGCCCAATCCAATATCCAACAACTTAAGCATGAGAGAAACTGTTAATGATAAAAGTTCAAGCTCATTGAGATGATGACCAAAATCATGTTCACTTTACCACCCCAAGAATGTCCCTTCGTCAAACAACTTACTCTTATGGCATATGTCGATGTATTGATGGGATATGTATGAATACAATATAAATATGAATATGTACATTATTTTGTATAATATAATAAATATATTTCCATCCTATTATTATTAATTTTAAATTATTTTAATACAATAAAGAAAAAATTCTATTTTTAGTTAATATTAAAATTAAATTAATAAATTTATGAATTCTTGGATTTTTATGATAAGTAATATTTTAATAAAATAGTATTAATAAATAATTTTTATCAAATATAAATGATCATATAATCTTATTGTGTCGAATTTAATTTTTATAATGGCTTGAAAAAAAATTATTTATTAAAAACATGTCATTGAAATTATTATTGGAAAAGTGAAAATCATTATATTTAGAAAAAAATTTATATAAAATAAATAATATTTTAGGATTCAGAGGAGTGAAATCATCCAGTGGGAATTATTCAAATTTTTCTAAGGCAATTGAATTTGGTTGTAAAAATTAAGTACTTTATAAATATAAATTGTGTATTATGACATCATAACGACCCAATATGAGATATAATAAATACCTTATATAAAATAAAATTTCCCAAATATTTTTTAATGTTATAATATTGTGATTTTATGTTTATTTGATTTATTTTATAAAACCATTATGAATCATCTAAAATGTGTTATATATTATAAGGTTTCTTTAAGAGTATGACTCAACTCCACATAGGCAATAGAATTTATTTTTTATTTTCGGCCCTTTTCATCATAAAATAATTATACACTCCCTTTTGGAAGAAACCATTTGGAAAAAATCAATGTATGCATTATGGTCTTGAATTATTTGTTATTTAGTGTCCAAAACCAAAATGATAAAGAAATATCCAAATTTTCATATACAAAACCACCCAATCTACCATTTTTCATCACTAAAAATCATTAAAGAGGGTCCACACTTTTCCATCCACTCCCTAGAGTCCACCCAAAGCCCCCGATCTGTCTTTAAGCCCCTCACAATCCTTTGGATTCATACACTCAAGTAAGGGATCCTCACTTCCTCAATTTCATTCAATTCATGAACCTTCCTTGAAATTAGACAATATAATTTCAATGAGTTTTATTTTCATTAATTTATTATCATTCCATAAAATTTGAAATAATTTTTATTTGAATGAGATACCATTAATAATCTCTCATTTTGACCCTTTCCTAAGCCATTAATATTCTAAACTTTCATAAGGTATTTCTCTCTTCTCATTTAAATTAAAGAATTTTTTTGTTATATATCTTCAATTACATTTTCTTATATTGGAATATGATCTTCTATATTCCCCTAAATATAAATTTAATTTATAAATTATGAGATCCCCTTTTCCACTAATTATGCCTCCCATGATACTTAATGTAAATCCATTAACATGACAAAATATTTTTATGATTCATTTATCTATTAAAATTTCTTCTCTACTATAGGGTCTTGAAAACATCGAAAATGGATGAATATACTCCAACAATCATTTTGCAAAAGGAATCAATAATGTTTACCAATAATGTAAAGTGAATGGAATCAAATTGAGTTTCACACTTTAGAAGAAACATGATGGATTTGATTTTCTCATAGAGTGTTAAGAAACCCGCGTACCATAACTAGGAAGGGTTCATGAACCGCATTAACTATGAACCAACGGTATACGGAATGACCCATGAAAAACTGACCCATAGATCCATTGCTGGTGAACCCAATAATCCGAAAACTGCATCGTTGGGGGGATCAAGTTCATGAAGGATACTTGTATACTATCTCGAGAACTCAGTAGTTCGCAAACGAAGTAAATCAACATGGTTTTGTAAACCATGACTCATGAACTATAGCCTCTAAAAACATTGATTGACTGGGTCATATATGGATCGAGATCCCTCTTCATGGCCTTCTGCAAATGGTGCCTCATGCCCATACATTCGATTACATAAATGTTCTATAAAAAGAGCGCATGGGGAGAAGAAAATTATGGATGAAGAAAGCACATAGGAGACTATAGATGTTTGAAGAAGGAATTCTTAGAGGATTCTGGTTTCAGTCTCGTATCATCGGTGAATTCCAAATTGAAAACCATGTTTCTACAGGTTTAACCAGTTCTGAACCATAAAATTAAAGAAGTTAAAAATAAGGGGGGAAATGAAAACCTAAATGGTGAAATCGCGAACCACATATTCCCAGCGGATAAACTCCCCATGAATGATAGTCTCAAGGACCCACCTTCGATATGGTGTCAGGCATAGTGTATCACTATGATGATTCAACATGGCGCTGCATACTACATCAGTATGAAGATGGAATCTGAAGTGTCATGGAGGACCACATCTACAACCGCATACCACTGTGGTGTGTGGATATCCATTCCCAAAGCCCGCTTACTAATTCAGTACGCAGACAACCCCTCTACCCATATACCACTATGGTTTGTAGAGATCCCCCCATCATGTATAATAAATCATTACATGGAATTGGGTATCTTCGTATATTATTCCCTTAGGCTCTAATATTTCCCCTCTATTACCATCCAGTCCTCCATATCCCCTATACGAACCAATCCCCAGGCATCAAGACAAATCCTCTTCTAAATCCATCAAACCCATATGATCAGATCATCGGACACTTCAGTATGCCTCTTAGAGTGTACATACCCATTGCGTCCAATGTCACAAAGTCCCTCCCCACAATGGTTTAGACTCATAGTATATCTATAGGTCTACATTCCCATGGTAACCTTAAGTCCAACCTTGGGAAGCTGGCGTGAAACTCCCCATTTATGGGATTAATGGTGATAACTTTCATATTCATTCATTGAGGAACAATTTCCAGTCTAAGGAATCATGTTATATAATCCTTTTGATGACAGTCAACATTCCTCCCCTTTCCCATAATGCATTCTGGGGTACTCCCACTGGGTAAGTCCCAACTATTCTAATGGTCGATCTGCATGACTTCCAATGTCATCTCCCATTACAGGTTTCATTTCCCATTACCCTCTTCAACGGTCACCCCAGCCTCTGTCACCGTTGGCCCCCCTATCCTATCAGTAGAAGAGGAGGTGTGTGGTAATTTGGATCTCTTATATACTATTGTTTCTCACACCGAGTATAACTCGCGTGTTCATAGAGAATTGTGATCATCCCAATGTTCATAAAACCAACCCATATGAACTATGAGAACTCATTTTCTTGTCCAAACCAATATATGTACGACGCCTTCTTGAATAATTGAGATCAATTGGGTTTCCCTTCTAAAAGAATTCACCCAATCATGACCCACAAAATGGGCGGTTCTCTTGCGTAATCTCTAACCCAACCTGAACTCTAAGAACTCTTATTCTTAGTCAAACAAGGATACATATGTTGCCTTCTTAAAGGCCCAAGCTCATAAGGGTGCCCTTCCAAAAGGGTTCACCGAATAATGTCCCATAAAATGGTCATCTTCAATGCGTAAGCCCCATGTTTCCCAAACCACAAGGGCTTTGATTCATCTCTTGAGTATACATAGTAAATCCATCTTATGGTCCTCATCCCTAAATCTAGTCAGCTTATGTCACCCTAGGATGATGATAAAATCCATTTCTCTGTATATCATGGCATAAGTCATCATATCCTCTATAGCATCAAATTCATGTATGATTATAATGATCCTGCATACCAGGGGTATCCCATGTAAAAACTATATGGGAATGAACAAATGATTCCTAAACATGTAGACATGACATAAATCAATATGAGAGTCCTAGAATATGTAATAATTCAACCCCAACTCCCCAAATGGTGTGATGATATCGACCTCCCATCCCCTCGACCAATGGAGTCATTAAGTGTCGTTGGCCAAATCATCATCCAACTAGTGCTTGAATTTCGATAGAAGGTCCTTGAATCATGGATACTAGGGTTTTTGGGTGTTTCTAGCTCCCTAAAAAACCCATTGGAGACCATATGTGGATATTATATTCATATATGACATATTGTACAAAAACTTCACCCTAAGAAATCACTCACTTGGACCACTTGACTATGTAAAATCCTTTTCAATAAAAAAAGGATAAGCTACCTAGTCCCCATGTGGTCAATCCAATCCTACTTTAATGGATGACGATGTAGATCGAGTTAAAAGAAAGATAGAGACTTGGATGTTTCTATAATAATGGACAAATGATTGTTACTCGTCAGACCATTTTTCATTTTCCCTAACCACGCACCCGCATCACCTCGGGTCGAAATAAAAATGGTGAACACAATGAGAATCGTTAATCAAGGTGGAGATCTTACCCCACTAAAGCTCCTTCATGTCACAAAAAAAGAGTGGGGGTGTGGAGGAGGTCAGGATAAATCATTAAATATGAATATGTTCAAGAGATCATACATTGATGGGTTTTTGTGCTCTATATATGTCATATATGTATATTTCAGGTTCTCACAAAGCAACCTTCAATCCAAATGACATCCCAACAACAAATGTAGACATGCACCTCTATGATCCTATAGGTTTTCGAGGCCTTGATGATGAGTAGGAGCCCCTCGCCTACCCAGCTTCTTCAACACTAGATATCCAACACACTGATGAAAGAGTACCACAGAAATGGTAATCTCTCCATGGTGGAGAATGCAAGACAAACCATCCAGTCTACAAAATCTCACCAACCACCTCCTCAACCACAGCCAGCGCCCCATCACAATGTGGCCCTGGTGGTCATCTCAACCCATTTCGGGAGCCTATCCCCAAAGCGTGATAAGTAGTAACTCCCCTTTATTAGGGAGGAAGATGAAGTCGATGCTGATGACTTCTTGAAAATACATGGGCGTCAACTCATGGGCTTCTTCCTAAAATAATCTCCACAGACATCGGGCAACCAAGTCTCCTTATGCTGAAGAGGACCCTCTACTAAGGTTACCTGCTGAGGTCCAGATGAATCAGGAGAATTGATATGCCTACCAAATGAAGAAAATGTACAACCAAGAATAAGATATCACCCTGGATCCTATGGAGAAACTCATCCATATATACTCGGAAACATTCAACGTGTAGACATAAAACTCTTCCCTTTCCAATCAAGCACCCCCCCATAGAAATACGGTGGCATAATACGAGCACGTGCACATTCCAGCTAGTTCACTCTGGTCTCATCATGCAGACAGATTGAAAAACTACAGGAAGATGTAGATATCTACCAATGCACAATAATCTCTTCATCCAAATAAGATGACACCCAACTACATGCACGAACAAAGACCTAATGATGCATATCGAGCCTGCCGTCCAAATAGGGCAACATGTAAATATGAGAAGTATAAAATTCTTGCGGATTCATACAAAGACCATGAGAAAAATATAACGGCGTGATAGTAGATGCAAATATCCGCTCATGAAAATGAATCCCACCATGAAAATATGGTGGCAAATATTGAAGACAACCGATGACAGACTCATTCTTCTATCCATGTACATGAGAATCGCCAGTATATACAAAACTCCCATGGGGTACCAGGGAAAGCACAAACTCTTTCTCTGAAATCATAATAGTCCTTCAAACACATTCCATCCAAATATTTATCTGGTCATATCTGGGAAATGATGGAATATTAGATGTCAATTCCTGACCATATCCTCCAAACATTCCATGATAGCATTTCATCGGCAGAAAAGGTGAGAAACCAGTCCCATGACATGGTTTCCTCAAGAATAATGACTTAATCTAAAAATTGGTTAGTCACTCTCGAGCAGTTATGCATCCTATTATATTCCCAGAGGGTCGATAGCAATATCTCTTAATACACGGAAAACCGAATTAGGAACAAATACTTGTTCCAACTATGGGACATTGGTCCAATATGGTGGCATCTCCATGGTAGAAATGTATCACCACCAAAACTCAATTTGATCGTTGGCACATCCCATCAGCATCACTGTAACTAACAAGATAGATACCTGTATGTGAGGACCACTACCGAAAGAATGAATCCCCGGTTACCCATAAGAGAGCATCCAAAAATGATATGTTCCAAATGAAACTGAAAAATGAAGAGCACATACATGATCCTGCTTTTCTAGAATTTGTGGTTCTAGGAACCGTCAGGCATATATTTATAATGTCCCAAGACCTTACCAGTACTTTTCATATTATGGATTTTTTAGTAGTAGTTGTGAAGGCCCTCCCCATAATGTAACTACCAGCATCTCTGAAGGTCATCCCATGATTACCCATGGAAGATTACTCTATGGTCCAAGTATTATTGATCATGAGAGCATATACATTATGGTAGCCCTCCCCTTATCCTAAATATCATATAGAAAAAATGTCCTCCCCTTACTATCATCCACCCTAATGGTCCTCCCCAGGGTATATACGGCAGATATGCTTCTCCCTATAGTCAGATGTCAAGCCATGATAGTAGTCCTCTCTATGAAAATAGCCATTGTGAAGGCCCTACCCAAAATGGAAGTTGTTTTAAAGGACCTCTCCATAGAAACATCAAGAGATGAGAAGGTCCCCCCCCCACACCTAGTTGCATTATATCTTGAAGGCCCTCCCCATGAAGTACATTGCATAAATTCTCCTTGCAGCCAGGTATCAAGTCGTGATAGCAGTCCTCGCCATTATATGAGTCATCAAGAAGGTCCTCCCATCAGTTACATAATATAGAAATAAGGTACTCCCCTCATTGTACCCCACCCTTAAGTTCCTCCCCAGGGTATACACCAAATGGACATTCCACACGGTCAGGAATCAAGTTGCAATGCTATCCCTTTCCATTGTGGCACTGATAGTGAAGGTCCTCCCCACAATCAAAATTCATACTAGAAATAAGGCCCAAACCTTATCTGAAAAAATGTCGGAAATACCTCTTATACTGAGGAACTTGAAAATATGGATTTGGATATATCAAGCACTCCATCTATGATGAATGATATCTTTTCCCAACTAGAGGATGGTCCAAGGCCACATTCATCTTCTGAGCTACCCATTAACTGTTCATATATCAATGAGGCTCCCACTTGCCAGGAAGCATAGAATAGAATTATTATAAATCAGTCAAGCTGGGCATATCATGTTATGTAGTCCCTAGAAGATAAAAAGTATTATATGTTTCTTGTGATAATACAACTAGCTATGGATAATATACCAGTGATGTTTTGGCCTACGACCACTTCTCACTTTGACATACCAAGGGAGTTGTCTGAGGAAAGTGTGCATGAGATTCACCTCAAAATGAGTAAGACTCATTGTTAGCTAAAAATTTTTCCATCCCTATGAAGGGTATGCAAACCATGCCAACATTTTAGTAGAGATTCACCATCCAATTGACCTGGATTCCCTCTTGTCTACAAAGAATCCAAGATCAGAAAGGAAAAATAAGAACATTGAACAATCTTGCCTCCATGCACCACACAAGTTGTGTTACCTCATGGGAGATTCACTGAAATAGTTTAAATTCATGGTTGGGGAGAACTTGGAGCCCTATACATCACCCACATCCCATCTAGTAGACCTCATTAGAAATGACTTCTTGAAACATCATTACCCAAAGAGAGATACCAAATGAAATCCTTGCTCAAGAAATATGGGATACTCAACAAAAACCAGCCTCGAGTAAGTCTCAAATGTGTCAGGATGAAGAGGTCAAGCCATCGAAATTCATCTATTATAGTCAATCGAGAACATTTAGGAAGCTTCCCACCTAAGGGAATTAAACCAGAAAGTAGTGTTCATGTCTTCAAAATCCCATAAATATTGTTCGAGTCTAGTGACATACTCATCTCACACCCTCGTGGGAGTTCATGAAATAAAAAAGGTGTTAATAGAAGAGGAAACCACCACAATATTGGAACAACCCCATCCCACAGGGCTGGTGGAATTTTAAACACAAAATTCCCACATAAGACCAACAAATTCAGGACATTTCACATCAATGGAAGAATGGGATCAACCCCACCCTGCAGGGATGGGGAAATTTTACCTCATGTTCCTACAAAATGGACATTTTTCTTCACTCGTATGGGAATAAAAATGAGAAGAGTAGACACGTATTCCACCTTGTCTCATGGTTCATACCCTCCAAGTCTAATGTTCATTGTAATGTCATATTACAGCTCCCTTTGGGTAAATCATCACCAAGAAACCAGCAGAATACTGCTGAATGGATGGATAAAGTCCAAAAAAGGACGCCGAAAGATTTCCTACCATTTTTTACTGGGTACAGCACCCCCAATTGTGTATGCATCAGTGAATGTGGTAAACGAAAACTCCACAGATCTTACAGGAAATGATACAAGGAGATAGGATTCAATAGAATATGGTTTCTTCTCAGAGGCATCCCACACCAAACTTGATGATATGAATACTTGAAACTAAATAGTGGTCCTATATTTAGGCACCCCCTCGTATAATTTTTCATTAAATCACTCTCAAAACCCTTACAAAGATAATAATGAATCCCTTGTCATCTATGACCCACCTCCTCCTCTCTCTGAGAATGTGGCTGTCACTCCCGAGGAAAGATTCCTCAAGAAATAAGAAACAATGAAAGTGATCAAAGGAATTAATGATGAGCCACATCGAGGGAGCTATCTTTCCGGATGTTTTCCCCTTGTGGAACGTCAACAAGTATTCCCAAAATTGGTTCTCCTACCATAGGCACTAATCCCAAATGATTGAATTCATGCTTGTAGGCCCATACAACACAGCAATGGGAACGTCAACCTATTTAATTACATACCCATAAAAACATCAACACTTCCCTCCACTGGAAAGGTATCCATAGTGTATTCAGGAAAACCCACAAAGGAAACCCCCAGATGGGTATACAATCCAAATTCCAGTATCACCGACACGTCTTGCTTTGTCCACTGTTGTACCATCCAAATCTCAAGTACGAAAGGATATGTATGAAGGGATCTTGAATACCATAGAGAAACTAACAACACTGCTATAATCCCTGAAGGGGTGTCACACTCTGATACAATAAGAGGGAAAACCCTACCCTAATTGGGTGAGCTATGTTTTGTATCCTACAAACATCAAAAACCCCATTTTATATTGTTCAATGGCTCGAGAGACCTGTAACAACATCTAATGCACTATTCCTCTTACTGTGACCCCATGATGGCACTCCAGATCAGGAAGATGCGGTAAAATTAGGTGCTTCATGAGAACCCTTCAGTTTTCAACCTTCATATGGTATACTAGCTTACTATCTTACTCAGTCACAGACTGGGATGACCTCTGGTGACATTTTCAGTTCATGTTCAGCTCAACATTGACTACAACAATAGTCCATGATCTCATGAACTACAAGAAGTGAGAGAATAAAATAGTTTCAGACATCATTGCCCAATGTAAAGGCCTGAATTATTCTTTAACTCAACTTCTCTCAAAGGATGAAATACTTGTTATCTTCATCGACAAACATTAGGATGAATTTTGAACAACTCTCATCTTAGTGAAGTACACAAGTGGGTTCCACGATTTCTCTACAATTTCCCAAAGGATAGAAGACTTGTATCATTTGAACAATATCATGTCTTGAGTCGCCCCATCAGTCCCAAGAAAAAGAGCAGGAAAAGATGAAGTGGCTTAAGTCATTCTTAATCCACCCCCGGCATGAACTCGAGTCGCGAGGCCTCAACCAAACCATGCAGGATCCTTGTACACAAACAACCACCACACCTCAACAAGATGAGATAAGTGGTGCTAAAGTAAATCACTTTGAAGAATTGACAAATAAATTCTACTCATTCTGATATACCTGTTCTGCAACTACTTCATAGCCTCCATGGATTGCAAGTTTCTCTGGATACCAGAGACAAATAGAGCCGATGAAGTGGGTATGGACGATCGTCCATATTTTTGTCCATATCACCGGATACTAGGTCACACCATCTAGGAGATATTCACCTTTAAGGATCTCATGAAAAAGATAGTGTATTTTTGGAATGTAATGTTGGGTCCGCCACCACCACAAGTGGCATATGTCTCCACCTCAGACATAAGAGATAAATAGGAATGGAAAATAGTATCCAATAAAAAGGAGAAAAAATTTGATAGTCGGCTGACTAAGAAAATAGTCAAATGAGTTCATGGAATCCTCTTATGGAAGTTGAAACAATATACCATGCCCTTGATAGCTCATGATGCAACACATCCATCATCCTTAGCCCTACAGTCCTCCGAGGGCCGTAAGGTTATAAATAAGGAGAAAGAAGAAGGGGTTCCACCAATGATGAAGCTAGTCTTGCACTTTGAATATTTATACAGGAAGAGATGTTACAAATGGAACTTCCCCACTAAAATGTACAAGGGGAACCGCCCCACCAAAAAGTACCATCAGAAGAAGACAGTCAGACATAGACATTGATGGATAAAGAATTGATCTTTGGCTCCATTAATGTCATTCACATGATTGACCTTGTCTCTGATGGAGACTATGGAAACAAGCCTTAATTCCATATAACCAACCAATGGACAGAAAGAAGATGCTGCAGAGGCCAAGGGTTTCTTAAAAGTCATGATCGTGAAATGAGTCAAATTTTCATCCACTCCTTAACTAAAACTGTTAACATTGCAGAAACTCATTGATGAACCCTCTGGCAGACACAATGACAACTGGAATATTCCTCTTCCCATTCTAAAAATATTTGGGCCCATTTATCTTGGATTTTTCATTGGAGGGAGAAAAAATGTCAAATCTCCCACCGAATAAAGGCGAACCAGTTCATCCAAAACTGGAAAAGGCCAATGTGCCACCATCTCCTATCGTAGAGAACGGACCATTTATGTTCAAAGATCAAGCCCCTAAGGTGTCTATGAAATAGCATCCTTAATCTGGGCAGTGCTGACCTTTAGGGAAGAAGTAAGATATTCTAAACCATATAGCTTCAACACATAAAAAGATATCAATATTTGATTCCATGATTCTATTTTTCATTATAAGGAATGTGCTCATCGAATCCATAATAAGTCTACATGAAATCATGGTTGAAGGTGCAGTGACCAAAGTATATAAGACAGGGACAAATCCCAAGGAATCTCAAAACGTCATCTCCATCATAGACAAGGATAAAGATTCAATTAGGCAAGGGCACATCAATCCTTTATATGTGTCTAGAATGATAAATTGCATTGATATCCAAAATATTTTATGTGACAATGGCTATGGAGTCAACCTCCTCCTGCTGCGAACACTTTGTCAGTTTGGATATGATGAATAATTTTTGACTCCTTGCCCCGCAACTCTACTGATATATAATAAATATATAAGAAGTTGTTGGGGTGAATCAAGCATAATACTTTGCATGGAGACCTCATTTTGGATTCTGAGTTTCTAGTAGTGTAGTAATGTTTGGATTTCAACATCCCATTAGGGAGGCAATGGATGCATTAGCACACTAAAATTCCATCATCATACCATTAGTGCATCAAATATTTCACTATTGAAAAAAATGGGACATTGCACACTAATAGGTCCCCATTCTAATAATTTACGTCTTATTACATTTGATGTGAGGTTGGATGAACTGAAAGAGAAGCAGTCTTTGGTAGACGACGTTGACATTATCGCTTCCCCAAAATGATTGTAAATGGATCTCATTGATCCCATTCAACAGCTTGTGGAAGAGTATGAATTAAACATAAAACAAGTTGAATTCATAAGTTCTTTCTCAAATACAGAATCAATTGTCTGCATGATTTCCATTATGGTCGCCAAGACAAAAGACAATGAAGAGTGATATGACTCCTATGATGTTAGGGAAATCCCTATCAAATATGCTCCCAACCCATCCTCGGGACCCTAAACTGTGTTCACCAAACTCACTAATAAAAAATAAGACTTATCTCCCAATATTGGAGATTACAACTTCAAAATACACTATCCATCAGAAGAGGAAGAAGCTGATGAAGATGATGATAAAAAAGAATTTGAAGATGAAGCATCATATCTCAAAGATGCCCCTCCTGCATTTGAAGAAGGTGTCTCCACCACAATCGATGAACTTAGGGAGATAAAATTGGGCACCAAAGATGACATGTGGCCTAGTCTGATTAGTGTGTCTATTCTTGTCATGGAGAAAGAGGCATATACCTCATTATAGAAAAAGAATCGATATTTTTTTCTAGGAACTATAGGGAAATTCCAAGCCTCAATCCTAAGGTCGACACTCATTATCTAGGTTTGCTGAAAGACTAATAGGGCTATAAGAAGGTATCTAGAAGAACCCACCGGACACATGTTGCCAAAATATAGGCTTAAGTTGACAAGCTAATCAGTGAAAAATTCATCTGAGAATTCCAATATCTGATCTATCTAGGAATCATAGACCCTATCAAAAAAAGAACAGACATATTATAATACGAATAGACTTTAAGAACCTGAATAAGAACTACCCGATAGATGACTTCCCAGTCCCAATCATAGAATTGTTGATCTATTAGACTGGAAGATATAAGGACCTCTCTTTCATGGTTGAAAATTTTGGATACAACTATATCTGAATGGCCCGATTAGATGAAGAAGCTACTTATTTAAGGGCCCCTCAGGGTCTGTTATTTTTTAAGGTGATTCCCCTTTTCCTAGAACAATTCCAATGATACCTAGCAGTGTACCATGCACCGCATTTTCATGACCTTCTTGGTAAAATTAGTCATGTCCTATGTCGAATATCCGGTTGTTAAATCATGAAAACACTCAAACCACCTGATAGATTGTGAAATTGTATTAAACAAACTGCAACAACCTGGATTAAAGATGAATCCCCTAAAGGGTCCCTTCGGCATTACGTTGGGTAAATTCCTTGGATTATTCGTATGCCATAGCAGAATTGAAGTTGACCCTAAAAATAAAAAAACCATTCTTGTAAAGTCTCCACCGAGCAACCTCACTGAGTTTTGAGGTATTTAAGGGAATCTGGCCTATATATGGTGCTTCTTATCAAACCATGTGGGTAATTGTTTACCTGTAATGAGGTTAATGAAGAAAGGGGTTATGTATGAGTGGGATAATGATTTTTAATGAGAATTCGACAATCTCAAAAGTTATATTATAGGACCACCAGTACTAATACCACCAATTGGGGGGAAACCACTCCTTTTTTACGTAATGACACAAGAATGGTCATTAGGAACCTTCCTCATGCAGATGAATGATTCCGAAAGAAAGAATAACCTATATTAGTGCATCCAAACAATGATTGGTGCTGAGACTAAATATTCATGAATAAAAAAGAACTTCCTAGCACCAGTCTATCCGGTTTACAAATTCAGGCATTACCTACTGCACCCTGAAGTCCATATGGTCTCCCGCTACAACCCAATCAAGTATATCGTCAGTCGTCCCATGCTAAATGGATTCCTATCACAATGGGAAGTCATCCTACAATAGTATGAAATTTAATACATGCCTTAGAAGTCCATCAAAGTCTAATTGTTAACAGAATTCCTGGAAGAGCACCCTTTAGAGGAAACAACCCTATTGGTTTCCAAACATCTAGATGAATAAGTGTTATCCATCCCAAAAGTCCCCCAGGCATGGGAAATGTATTTTGATGGTGCTTCCAGAATCCCGATAGAGAAATGGATGGAGGATCCCAAGCGCAATAACACGGTGATGGGAGTTATAATTATATCCCCATAAAATGTCATATTCTCTTATTCCTTCTTACTTTCGACATTATATACAAATAATGAAGTAGAATACGAGGCCTTTGTTGCGGTCATAGAGATGGCACTTCATGCACGATCTAAACAGCTAAAGATAAAAGGTGATTCAGATCTTGTCATCAAGAAGGTCAATAGTGACTAAGCCATTAAGATAGATGTATTGGCCCCATTGAATAAACATTTTCAAGAACTAATGGAAGAATTTCCATCAGAACCAATTAGGACCTATATCCCCTAGAAACAAAATTCTCAAGATGATGCAATGGAAAATGTAGCCACTACCCTAGCTAATCCTAACCAGTATGAAAAGGTTATAACAATTTCCCACCATCAAATGGTCCTTCCATATGTCGAAACCTATACGTAGGAAATAAATGAGACTAGCCCCATTTCTGATCTATATGGTCACACCATTGGCTGGATGAAACCCATCGAATATTACCTTCAGAGGTGGGAACTCCCACTAGATAGGTCTAGAAGAGAAGATATCTAGATACAAACAGTCAAATTTTTCTGAAAAATGTCATAAACAAGAAAATGGTTCTCTACAAATGATGCATTGACGGAGTCCTTCACAGTTGAATTGATGGAGAAGAGACTACTGCTGTCATGAAGGAAGTGCATGCTAGAGCTTGTAGAGCACACCAATAGGCAACCATGATCTCCATTCAAATTCAAAGGCATGGATACTATTTTCCAACTATGATATAGGATTGTTCCATATTCACCAAGAAGTTCCATTTCATCAATGTTAATTCCAATTTTATTCACCGACCCCAGACCTACTTCACACCAAAATGTACTCATGGCCATTTTATACGAGCTATATGGATGTTATGGGGCCATATCCTCCCACTATATCCATAAAATTCAAGTTCATTCGCACCGAAAATGACATCCTTTCCTAATTTGCCGATGCCATGCCCCTAAGAGAAGACGGGTCAAAAATCATTGTTTGCAATGTGAAGTCAAACATCATGACTACATTTAGTTTCCCCCAGACAATTCTGATTGACAATGGAACCAACTTCTACTTTGATGAGTTAGACATGTTATTCCATGAGTATGGAATCAAAGCCAACTGTTTATCCCACTGCAAAGTAGCATCCAATGGGAAGATAGAAGATTTTAACAAGACTCTTTCCAACATAATCCAAAATATGGTAGTTAAAGATAATAAATCATGTCCAAACGTGATCCTTCATGTTTTATGGTCTTACAAGACCATGACCCGCACTTCCACCCATGAAACCCCATACTAATTAGTATATAGGGTAGAGGTGGTTTTGCCTATGGAAATAAAAGTGTAATCACTCTGTGTATCCATTTGGGATCAAATTTCCAGGGATGAGAAATCCCAGAGATGGTTTGAAGAGTTGTAACAGCTATATGTGAAAAGGCTACACACTTTCCCCCATTTGGAAGTCTACCAAATTCATATCTCAGGAGCCTTCAACAAAAAGGTTTTCATTTAATCGTCCTTCAACGGAGAGATGGTGTTGGTCCATACAACCCCAATGATACTCAGGAAGAATCACCCAAATCTTAAACCAAACTATGAGGTACAATATGTCTTACATAGGGTCTATACTAATGAAGCATACTCCTTGATATCGATGGACATATTTCTTGTCATGGCTCCAACAAATTCATGGTTTCTAAAAAAGTAATTTCCATAATGAATCCCATTTTTGGTCCAAACACTATGATGCTAAACTATGGGTTATCATCCTAACCACATGACATTAAACGGTATGGTATTAGTCCCTGCAACACAACATTAAACTGAAATGCTAATGTTCTCGCTTCATGACTCTAAACTATAGAGTATAGCATCCAATCTGCAAGACGTTAAACTGCATAGCATAAATTGTCGTAATTATATGAAGATAAACTACACGATCCCATAGAGAACTACATCAATATTTATTCCCATTCATTAATGGGATATGTAGTGATGCATCGATCCTCGATCATGGCCCATAACCCCACAAAAAAAATCCGCTATCATATCCTCTATATCCCTATATTTCTGAAGGAAACCCTTATCACTACTTGTTTCTCACATTGAGTATAATTCACAAGATCATATGATCAGTGGTAAGGATTACCTTAGATAAACAAACAATAGAGAATTATGGAAGACATGAAATCCATAAGAGATGAAATCAAAATGCCCATACTCTTATGTACGAGCCAAATCAATACATGGAACATTCATAACTATGAACAGATTGATTCCTACCATTGTAGTTTATGTATTGACGC
The DNA here is from genome assembly GCA_963277665.1 of Viscum album. Classification (NCBI taxonomy): domain Eukaryota; kingdom Viridiplantae; phylum Streptophyta; class Magnoliopsida; order Santalales; family Viscaceae; genus Viscum; species Viscum album. Next base: position 606,156,663 of record OY728119.1, on the reverse strand, counting down.
CCGTATTTGGCATCCCGGCCAAACCAGCATAAAAATATTCCCTCTCATGTCCATACACATGGATCGAAACATTGTACGGAACATCTAGAACTATGTATGGCTTGATTACTACCATTTCCAAAAATGTAGTGACACCCAGGTCTTGAATCCTAGCCCAGCCACTATAAAAAAAGCCCCTTCCTCTATACATAGGTCAGACTTATAGAAGGGAATCTATGAAATTTCCTAAACACATGAAACTAAATTTCAATGTTTCTAAAGAGTCAAGTGTGTCTCGAATATCAACATTATGAGATCTCGAGCATACCCACAATTTCCTACACCACAAATTTAATGATATGACCAAAATTCCTAGTCTAAATTCCAAAAATCATAAAGAGTCCAGAGATAATGCTTCGCCCCATACATATGATTCAGTTCAACGTAGAAGCTCTTGTAGCTCACTACTGATCATGGTGTGGATATTTCTTACATTCCTACACACATCTTTCCTATTTTTCAAACTCCATACTCCAAGAAATCTTAGGTCCCCATAATCATTCTTGGTCATCAGAGATGAATGGACAATGTCATGTGGATACCTTTATTGGACTATTCACATCGTGACCCAGTGGCTCTACATATGTCTCATACAAAACGGTCATCAACAAAAGGAAAATTGTTCCTCGGGAGATTCCTCTCCTATGTCAGTATGCCAAATATATTTCAAGCCCCACATCATTCCTCCTGATCCATGATACCCCCAGGACTATGGTTTACAAATTATATAATCACTCATCTCTATGGAATGCCAAAATATACCAACCACAATTAACTCAAGGCTATTAATAGTCTTTGTGACAATATAATGTTCTCACTGCATGAATCTAAACAGCACAGCATAATTTCCTCCCTGTATGACTCTAAACTACACAACATAATGTCCTCGGTACATGAATCTAAATTGCACACCATAATGTCCTCACTACATGACTCTAAACTGCACAACCTAATGTTTTCAGTGCATGAATCTAAACGTTCCTTGATAATATACTCTCTGCATGACTCTAAACTAAATAGCATAATCTCCTCACTTAATGACTCTAAAATGCACATCATAATGTCCTCATTGCATGATATTAATGTTACCATATAATGTCCTCACTGCATGACTCTATACTACACAACATAATGTCCTTAGTACATGAATCTAAACTGATCATCATAATTTCATCACATCATGAGTCTAAACTGCACAATGTAATGTCCCCGCTGCATGACTCTAAACTACACAGCATAATTTCCTCTCTGTATGACTCTAAACTGGACGACATAATTTCATCACCACATTACTCTAAACTGCACAGCATAATGTCCTCGTCGCATGATGCTAATCAAAAAGTCTAGAATCATCGCTACTGCATGATGTTAAACTGCATATCATTGGCTTAAGGCTAAAATGTTCCTTGCTGTTGATTTTTCAAATCTAAATTGGGGATCTGGAATCCTTGTAATCCATTGTTTCTCACACAGAGCTTATCTCACGTGAGCCTAGGGATCTCAACGAGATATCCACCATGACATCATGGAAAATCAGTCTAGGAATTTGGTCTTAGTAGCACTACCTTAAAAGGCATGCCATATTTCCCTTCATCATATGGAACCCGACATCATGGTTATACAATGTTAAACTACAGGGTACCTCAAAGATGATACGAATGCCTCACCCTGCATATGAGTCAGAACTATGTTGGTGATACCTGATTGCATTAGTGAATCACATCCTGAATGTCTCTAATGTATCTTGATACACTCCATCTTTGCCTTAAACTCCATGCCTTTAGTAATCTTGAATCTCCATAATCTTCACTATCTATCAAAGATAGAAGGAATGTGTCATGTGGAGACCTTTTTTTTACTATAAACATCATGCCTGTAGGGCTCTGTATTTTTCACCATCAAAACGAATGTCCATCAAATGAAAATTTGTCCTCATGGGAGTCATCTCATACCTCTGTATGCCTGATCCGTCCCAAGCCTCGTGACATCCCTCCCAATTCAAGAACCCTCAGACCCATAATTTATATTCTTATTCCCATCCACATATTATATATATTAGAACATGATTTCCCGATACACCTCTAGTCTCTCTTGAGGCTTCTATAAAATAAATATACCTCATCCATATTCATGAAGATGATCCATATATAAGAAAACAAATTTCCCTACATATTACATGGTTTTCTGGGGAAGATCAGATAAAAGAAATGCCCCTTTTCATGCTTTGGCGCACCCTTTTTCAAAGGTCATTTTTTGTGTCTATAAAGGTCCCAATCTCCATAATCCTTCACAACCATATAGGAGATAGAAGGCCAGTGTTCTAGAGACATATTTTTTTGACTATGCACATCATGACCCAATGGATCTACATATGGAGCCTACAATATTACCCTAAATAAAAAGAGAATTTGTCCACGGGATAGTTCTTTCTTATTTATATATGTTCATATGACATTCATGTCAGGTCTCACTGCTAGATTTCTAAAACCCCTTAGGATAACGACTTACATATTCTCTACATTCCAAATGCCAAAACATAAAAATTATTTCTAATTGAGCAGACCATTTTCTAGCTCACCCTTTCACAAGTAAGAATCATGTGGGAGCGGTTTCATTTTCAAATATGATACGAATGTACCAAATAATTTCAGACATCCTCCCTCAGACGTGCCTCCCACTATGGTCCCCAACATCAAAACAAATTTAATTGTGTTGTAAATCCTCCTAGGCCATCAGAGATAGAAAGAAAATGTCCCACAGACCCCTTTGTTTGACTATTAACATCATACCATGGTGGCTCTACATATAGTTCCTACAAAACATCAATAAAACAAAGGAAAATTTGTCCTCATGAGAGTCCTCTCCTACCTCCAAACCCTCTGAGCCTCATAAATGTCCAATACACATAAATTTATGGTCAAGAAAAATTCCTCATTCATGTATGAATATTTTTGGGACATTCCCAGCTAATGAATCCAAATTTGGGTCTCCTACCCCAATTAAATTTGGTCAAAGCTATTAGAACTAAAACATCAGTAATAAGTCTTATTGTACGGATGATGAACCACCAGAAAAAAATTCAATACTCACCAGAGTGAAAACATAAAAAAAAGGTACCCCTGTATAAAAATTGAGTATCAGATCGTGAAACCTTTACTATGTAAGGCTTAGACAAGAAAAAAACGATGATCTATCAAAATATATGTAAATATTTTTATGTTGAAAAAAAACAGTTGACGGTCTAAGAAAAAGTCATGTTATACCTGCTATGCCCGTACCTACAAGGGTTAGGAAAAAATTATAGAAACAATATAATATAAAAGATATGTTTTTGATTTTTTCCATAAAACCTCAAAAATATTCAAACTAGGCTCACTGAGTCATGGGGCATAGGAAAAAATTTGATCCTGATTCAATTATTTCACTTCACTGGTTTCAAATCACTGTTTAAAATTAATACCCAATTGAAATGATATTTATATTATTTATTGTGATCAATTGAAATGAAATGGAAAGGAATGTAGAAATCATTTCAAATAAAATAAGTCCCATTAAGTTTGAAAAAAGAAAAAATACAGGGGAGCATCAACAGCCTAGAGCCTATCATCATAAGTGGGACATGATCATTATAGGAGATGTTCAGAAGAGTCTTGAAATTGCATCAACAATTGATGAGACCCCTCAATGTCTTCAAATAGCATTAATAAATTCACATTCATTGCCAATTTTTTTTGACCATAGGGCCTTCAAATCTAACATATATTCGAGGCCAATCATATCTCTTTATTTCAACTCCCATCACCCTTCTTCAATAGAAAGTGAAACCCAAGACCGTTCCTTTTTAAGGAAGTCTAGTTTTTTTATTTTCAGCTACACTTCTTGGTTGAGTTTCTCATCCAAGGACTCTTTATTTATTAGTTAATTGTAAAACCTCATGACTGATGTATATTGATTGGAATCTTCATCAATAATAATTTTCATAATAGTAGTGAGATGGGTCATTGATTCTGCCACCGAAATTTGAAACTCAATCCTTCTAGTGTCTTCCCAAGCAGTTTCCACCTCTCTCACTATATCACGGAATCCTTGATAGTCAAATCCATTAAAACCTAGAACCAAAAACCGGTGGTAATATTTTGGAAACATCACTGGAATCTCAGCTATTGGGGTCTGAGAAATTAATCACCAAATGTTCTTCCATGCCTTTTGACGGTTGGGAAGAAGATCGGCCAGGACATCTCGATAAGTCTCAGATTAACTCCCTGATGAAGAAATATAGCCAGAAATTAACCTCACAAGAAAGGGACTCAATTTAGTGGCTACAGTGAGACTCAACCCCACAACATCCTTGCCACTTGTAGTTGCAATGGGGGACAGAGTGAGGGTGTATGCTGCTATTTATAATTCTTCTTGTTGCAATTTTGAGAATAGTTAGGAGACAACTTGAGTAACTCGCTCCTCTAAAACAATATTTCTATACAGAACAGGTGGAACCACATCTTCAATCATTAGTTGCACTCAGTGGCCACTTGCGAACACTGATGATCGAGGGATGTACTTATTCGAAATAGTACTCCCCGATGGAGCCCGCAAAAGGTAGCTTATTGATAAAAGGACTATAGGGATAGTAAGTATGTAGAAGGGCATTGGTCTTGATACCCTCATTGCAGAAAACATAACTTCTCTTAGAATTGGAAAAAATGGTATAATGGCCATATCCAAATATTCTAGGGTCATGACATCATCCTCCATAGTAATAGTGATTCCTACAGAGTCAACATGAGTAGGAAGAGTGCCAATCTATGAAGTTATTCCCTCCACATGGGTAAAGTCCATTTCATCTATATTAATTGGTTCCTCGTGATTTAAATCCCCTCCATGTTCTAGTGGGGCTTGGGGACTGCCACTAGATTCTACCCCATCCATAAAGGTCACCTTATCTCTCCCCATGAGAGCCAGCTCAATATGGTTAAATAAGCCCTCAAATTCAGGATTTTCTCCCTCTATTATGTTATAGATCATTGGAGCAGGAGCAAGAACTCCTGAAGGTTCGACAGTACCCTCGATCTCCTCAGCTACCCAGGGTCCACTTCTCTGGTCAATCATAATGGTTAGTTACCCTTCATCTATCATAAAGGGGGCATGAGCTGGAGATGCTTGATCAGCCCCCATCTGGTTACCAACAAGCCCTATGTAAAAATACACACACTCACTGGGGATTCAAAAATGTAAGGGTACTCAGTTTATCCACTGGGGGGAATAGATGATTACTTCTGAGTCCCCTCTTACTATTTTTTGACAACTTGGAGGTCGTCTTGTATTTCATTGATTATGGTGAAGATGGATCCTAAATAAGAGAACCTAGAGGAGAGGGAGGAGTAAATAAACTAGAAGGATTTTATATGAATGATTCCATGGGTTCTTAGGCTCCATGGGATCCCTTCGTAGGACCCACCAAAATTGGTACAACGCACTCCCCAACTGCATTTCCCCCTAGAGAATAAATTGGGGAAAAAAGATTCATGAGACCCTATAGTATCCTAAAAAATAAAAATAGGGGGACCTTTAATGTCTCCACATATAAATAATTTAATTCTAGAGGATTCTGATAAAATTGACACTCCTATCAACAACACGAGTACTTCCATCAATGCCACGTGGTCCGACCAATAATGCATGGCTGTGGGGGCGTAGAGACACATGACCATTTCATTCATGTAGGAATAAAACATCGTCAGGATCTTCTTTAGATGAAATATGGGTATGATCAACGGATCCCCCAAAACACGGAAGGTCAAAATGTCCTCCCTAAATAAACGTCCATATATCTTCATTTGAAGAGTTCACACTCAGTTTATCCCAGACCCTCCTGGAGTCTGTAAATGTATCCATGACTGGGATGGTCCGCGCTAGAACGTTGATGCATTGGGTGGAGTAGGTTTTGACAATCGAAAATGTTTTTTGGTTTTCCCCACAAACTCCAGTCCTTGAGAAGATGAATGCTCACGAGACGTTGGGAGAAAGTAAGAATCTTTTTTCGTAGCAACTAAAATAGGTGAGTCAGCAACTTTTTCATCCTCGTCATCAGTTTCTAGCCGCAGCATGGAAATTACCCTATGCGAGTATTTTTAGTGACCACATTAGGAAGGGATGAGGTTCTTGAGAACCCAAAGGTAACGACCCACCTTCTTAGGATTCTCATCAAAATAAATGTCAGTGGGTGCTGACACATAACCAATGCAAGTAAGAGAAGCTTCCCTAGTTTGGAGGAGCTTCCATAAAGCATGAGGGGACTAGCCATGAGTAGATGGGTGGCATTTAAAAAGGTCTCATTGCCTCTCAGAAACTAGGAAATCAGCCTCAGGAGGAATGGATGGTGGGCTCATGGCAGCAGCTTGTTTAGCCACCCTTGAGGAAATGACCCCTTCATTCACAATTTTCCTTAAGGGGTAGTTGAGAGGATTTTAGGGAAATTTTACATGCTAATAGTGTCAAACAACTACCATTTTTGTTCCCTTTCCCTTTTCCCCAGATGCCTTTTATGTTGTCATGATATGAACCGGATCATCTACTTGGCCTTTAGGATTTGATTTAACATAGGCCTCATCTTAGATTTTGGTAAAGGAGGGTATAAATCCCCAGAGTCCAGATGTTGGGCCAGACACTGGGTTCCCTCCTAGGTGATCATCAGGCATAGTTGATAGGCTATCATTATATTATTCTCTTGATGAGCACTGTTGAGAGCGGGAGTACACAACCTATGGACAGAGTTAAATTGATGACTAAATCTACATGGTGCATAACCCTTCCAAACAAGATCCACATTGATACAGCCAACCAGGATGCCTTCTCACCTAGAAAATAAGTAACTTCATTTGAAAATGTATTCAGATGAATTGTTTTTAATAGTGCCAATAGGGGAATAATAAGGATGATAAGAGAAACTTTTCTAGACGTTGAGATAATCCATTAATTCTTGCTCATACTTTTCTGTTTTCTCTTCTCGCTTATCCTATGAATTCCAATGCTATCGGCATAACCCTATTGGTACTCTAGAGATATGGTCAGAGGGTGGAATGTAGAATTGGTAACAAAATGATAAAGGTATAACCTCTTATGTGGGATCATTTCCAGCCCCAAATAATTTCGAAGGGCCCAATCATCTGGTAAGGTGGCCCCCTTCACTAAGATGACCCATAAAGAGAACGATATTGGCCAGAAATGGGATAGCTAGATTGATGCATCTGCTGGTGGCCAGAAGAGTAGCCATGATGAATGGTGAGGCTCTCACACCACCAAATTACCATACTGGTGAGATCCACCTACTAAAAAACATGGCAGTGAAAGCCTCAAGTATTTGTAATCTGTCAACACCATGGAAAAGCCCTCATTCCCACTCATGAAACTTCCCCTCTTCCCAGGTGGGCCAATTGGTACCCACTCACCTTCGGGTTGTTTTGGTAGGACAATCCCAGGGTCTCCATAGATAGGGCTCTAGATCAGTTAGCATAATAAAGGAACCAAAAAACTCATCAAAAGGAATGTCCAATTTTGGACAAGGATCGATTTCCTACCAGAGTTCCTTCACATGAATTATGAGTTCATTTTCCAATGGAGGAGTTCTTTCCTCGTAATCCCAAACATATAATGGAGGTAGGAAGTCATCATACATATCCCCAACAATAGGAACTCCCAATATTAACTAGATGTTCCAAAGACTGATACTGACCTCCCCATGGGTTAAATTGAAGGTATTCATGTTCGAGTTCCACCTGATTATGAGCTATGAAATAAGGGCCATGGGATAGTGAGTGTGTGTCTGAGATACGCAAGAAGCCTCATATAGTCCCACGACCAATAACACAGTCTAAAATTCTTCACAACTCTGGAGAGCACAAAAAGGTCATCCACCAATCTAAGACAGACGAGCTTATAGAGAGATATCATGCATGGATGACTGTCCATGGTTCTCGTTTGTTGTATCTTTTCGCACAATGCTCTTGTATCCGTGGGCCATATTATCTAGCATCCACTGCACCACCTCTAATATTTGAGTTGCATATCTCTTAATGGACCCAGAGGCAATATCTATCTGAAGGTACCTCCTCTTCGAAGAAATTATGGCCTTCAAGATAGAGGTGTTAATTATCTATGTAGCATGGTGATCAGTAGGATTTGGTGATGGGATTGTTGTATTGTACAACAGAACAAACCCATAAGATGGAAGCCTACATGAATTTGGGTATTCCCTTTGGCTCAAAGAAAGTTGATTTTTCAGAGATTGTTGTAATGGAATTACCATAATTTCATCATCAACCAAATCCTCCATGTTGTTCTATATTTCATCAGTATTAGAATTATGGGAAATAGAAGTATCCTTAGAAGGATAAGCAATGTCAGTGGCATCTTGTGAAAGATCCATTGAATCTTGCATAGAAAGATCCAAAATCCCACAAAAAAAAAGATAGTCCAATTAATGTTTTGGATGAAGGAAATGAATAAAATGGATAAAGAACATAAAGGAGTTTTTTCATGAGGGCTACGCGTACTGCTCCTGGAAATGGTATGTGGGAACCATTTCTGTGTATTTCTTGATACGTGGAAGGAATCACTGGATACTTCTACAGTACATGATATCATTATATTCTGTACATCCATGGTCACGACGAGCTAGCCCACAGATATTTCATCGACGAACAGAAGAGTTCATGGAAAGAAGAATCTATCAACCAAGGCCTCACCATGTCTATATTCAGTGTCACTATTTAAACATTTATGTTCAAATTATTAAGTATTAAAATTCAGTTCATTGGTTCAGGTTCGGCGTGTAAGACATGAAAAACACATATAATTATCCTTCATAGAGGTATGGATTTTAGTTTTAAATTCCACAACGTAGTTCACGAAACACAAAATATGATTTGTGGGAAGAATAAATCTTGAAGAGTTTGGTTCACAAAACATAAGAAGATGTTTCTAAATATTGATTTCGCAAAAGTGATGGTACAAGTATATAGGGAAATCTGAGGGAGAGTTGATAGCACATTTCTCCATGAGAAAATGTAAAAGAAAAATGACTTGCGCCCCAATATATTGGTGTGGTAACCTCATATCGTACCTATATATCCTCCCAAAAACCACTTCAGTTTAGGACTGCTTCTGCATCAAAATAGTCTCCACATCATTCTTAACAGACCCTATCCTGATGAGGGGAATTTTCAGGGTCATGAAATCTTTGAAAAGGGTAGAAAATACACTAAAAATCACTTTGTAGAGGGAAGAAAGAATTCCTACAAGTCAAGTAAAGAGAATGTACTCAAATTGAGTTGCAAACATAAGAAGAAACATGAATGAATTTAATTTCTCAAAGCGTTTTAAGCAAACCATGTACCATCACTGTTAAGGGCTTGCGGACCGCATGAATCGTGAACCACTGGTACGCAGAATGACCCATGAGGCGTGGGACTGTGGAGCGATGGCCAACGATTCTAGGAAACCATGAACCATATCACTAGTGTAATCTAGCATGTGAAGGCCCCACCCATATCGTCTCACTAACTCAATAGTTCCCAGATGAATCAAACCAGCAGGGTTTGACGACCCATGAATCACAAGTCCCAACCACCACAACACCCGATTTAATAGGTAGTCCACGGATCGAGATACCTATTCATTGGCTTTGAAAAATGGTGTTGCATTCCCATAGATACGATTTCCTGAATATTGAAGAAAAGGAACACAAATAGGGAATAAAGGAACAGACAAGGAAATAATGGAGGAGACCCCACACGTTTGAAGAATGAATTCGGAGAGGATTCCGTTTTCAGTCTCAAATCATTGCCGAAGTCCAAATTGAAATCCATGTTTCTGCAGGTATAACCTACCACAAACCATAAAATGAAAGAACTTAATAATAAGCGGAAAACTAAAAACCTAATTTCTGAAATTTTAAACATCATATTCGTTGGGGATAAACTCCCAATGAATTATAGTTTCCAAGACCCTCCTTCGATTTGTTGTTCCACATAATGTACCACTATGTGGATTTAACCCAGCATCGCATACTACTTCACTATGTAGATGGAACCGAAAGCAGCATGGCAGACCACATCTAGGGTTGCATACCAATGTGGTTCACAATGATCCATGCCCAAATCTCGCATACTACTTCAGTATGTGGATGAAACCACTACCCACATAACAATATGGTATGATATGATCCCCCCATCCCGCATAAGAAAACAGTAAGAGGAATGGGGTGTCTTTGGGTTTTCATCCCTCCAGCTCCAATCTCGTCCCTCTGTTACTATCCAGTCCTCCAAATCCCCTTAGTGATCCAATCCCATGACATCAGGGAAAAGCCTCCTCCCAAGCCATCAGATCCATATGATCAGATCATCTTGTGCATCAACACGCCCCTTTGAGTCAACATATCCATGGTAAGAGGATTCATAAAGGCTCTCCCTATAATGGTTCGGACTCCAATGATGTATGGAAGTATACATTTCTATGGTAACCCGGGGTCGAACCTTGGGATGTTGATGTGAACCTCCCCATTATAGGGATTTAGGGTGATCACATGAATTTCCTTTTAATGAGGAACAGTGAACAGTCATTGTAATCATGTCTGCTTATCCCTTTTATGAGAGGTGACATTCCTCTCCTTTCACAAAATGTGGTTTGGGGCACTCGAGCTGGGGTTAGTCCCCAATCTTTTGAAGGCTGAGCTTCATGACCTCTAATGTTATCCCACATTGCACTAATAGAAAATGAGGCTATTGCCATGGTTTTCAACAAAGTTGTGTCTACGTGGTTTAATTTCAAAGGCTATATCCACGGTTTAGTGAAACCGTGGATATATGTTTTTTTAATCTATAGCCACGGTTTCACCAAAACTGTGGCTATAGGGTCTTTTTCAAAGGGTTATAGACACGGTTTGGGTGAAACCGAGGCTATAGGGTCTTTTTCAAAAGGTAATAGCCACGGTTTTGGGAAAACCGTGGCTATAGGGTATTTTTTTCATGAACTATTGCCACGTTTCAGCAAAACCATGGCTATAGATCTCCCGCCATTACGCGGGAAAAAAATTAACCCGCAAAAAAAATGGCGGGAAGGTTTATAGCCCCAGTTTACATGCTATAGCCATAGTTTTTAATAATATATTTAATAGTATATATATATATCCGCAAAGATGTATGTGGAGTAGTGTAAAGGTGTTTGGTCTACACAGCGAAGGTACCGAGATCAAATCTCGATGGGAGAAAATTAATTTTTGGTTATAGCCACGATTTTATTAGGATATATCCACGGTTATAAACCGTGGATATAAGCATGTCGCTACGGGGGACATCCGTGGCTATAGACCAACTACCAAGATGGAAAGATATGGGGGTTATAGCCATGGTTTAGTGAAACTGTGGAAATAGGGCTATAGCCACGGTTTTAAATCGTGGCTATAGACCAATAAAACTGTGGCTATAGATTTTAGCTATATCCACGCCAATAGGTGCTATGGCTAGCTGGAACTGTGGTTATAGGATATAGCCACATTTTTTACCCCTATAGCAACAGTTTTTTACTGTGGCTATAGCCCAATATTCCAATAGAGTTGAAGTGTTCATTTCCCCAAACAATATTCCACAGTCTTCTCGGGCCTCTTCTTCCGTAGGGCCACCTCTCCCATCAGCGGGAGAGGAGGTGTGTGGTTTGTTGGATCTCTCACATCCTCTTGTTTCTCACATCGATAATGAATCACGTGGGTGTAGATACTTGTGATAATCTGAATGTCCTCACAACCAACCCATTCAAACTATGAGAATAATAATTCCTATTCAAACAAAGATACTTATAATGCCTACTTGAAGGGTTGATCTTAGAAGGGGTGCCCTTCCAAAATGATTCACCAAATCATGACCCAAAAAATGGTCCATTCTCATGTGTATTCCCCAAAGAATATTGAACTATGAGAACTCCGATTTTTATTCAATACAGTATATGTAGGATTCCTTCATGAAGGCACAATATCAAAAGGGTGCCCTTCCAAAAGGGTTCACCCAATCATCTCCCCCCAAATGGGCATATCCCATGCATAAGCCCCAAGATTCCTAAACTACGTAGGATCTAATTCCTCTTCCAAGGATACGTAGGAATACCATCATATGGTTCTGATACCAAATGAAATCGACCTTCCCCCCTGGATGATGATAAACTCCATAACTCTTTATTACCTACCATATGTCAGCATTGCATCTATATCATCAATTTCATGTATGCCTATGGCGATCCTGCAAACTAGGGGTAGCCCATGGAGACACTAATTGGGAATGAACTAAGGACTCACAAACATATTAACGTGACTAAAATCTATAAGAGAGTGCTAGAATATAAAATAATCCCCCCCCAAAGGGTGTAATGAGCTCGACCTCTGATCCTCTAGACCAATGGAGTCATTAAGTGTTGTTGGCCAAATCATTATCCAACAATCACTTGACATTGGATAGAAGGTCCATGAATCATGGATACTAGGTCTATTGGTTGTTTTTGGATCTAAAAAAGAACTCATTGAAAACCATCTGAGGATGTTATATCCTAAGAGGATTGATTGCACAAATACTTGACCCCATGCAATCACCTTCTGGGACAATTTGACTATGGAACCTCCTTCCCAATACAGAAGGGATAAACATCCCATTCCCTGAAAGGTAAATCCAATCCTCTTTGAAAGGATGATGGTGCAGGCCAGGTTTTATCAAATATGGAGAACATGATCATGAAAATATAAGATCATAACCATCATTTTAAAGATCATAAAATGGAATTATATTCTAAACCATAGTAGTTCATAAGACATTAATCATATGAAAGTAAATAAAAAAATCTATGAAGGCATAATATGAAAATAATACATTGAATTGTTTCAATCACATACGCATATAATATGATTTCTATTATAGACAATGCATCCCTACTATGGACATATTAGTGCAGAAAGTCCTTTAGTGAATCGTGTTCACTCCCCATTTCAACCCCATATTACTGAACAATGCTCACTCCTTGTTCGAGCCATCAAATACTGAATTTAGTTCACTCCTAATTCCTACAATGTCTCTCTCACGAGATATTAATCTTTTCACAATGTATTTTGGGGAGATATAATCCCCACCCTTCTCAAAATGTAATCATACATACATATTCCACAAAAACATAACAATCATATCTTAAACCATTATATGAAATTGGTATAATAAATATGTAATCATATAATCACCTGTGGAAATGATAGAGGTTTCAGAATCATTTCATCAAAATCATAACCCATGAAAATAATAGGGTTTCAAAAGTATATAACACGTGAAAGACAAACAATTTTCATCAACATCATTCCATCAAAATATATATAATTCAGACAGAGAATATGAATGGAATCATCAAATAATTTCATAAAAAGGTGTCTGTAACACCAATGGATGTCATCTAAGATGGTAAATAATCGTAATTTATCTTATAAGAAAACACTTAATAAGTAAATTATAAATTTTCCATTGAAAATTCTAATTAAAATCTAAAACCTTTTGAAAACCATTTGCATGAAAATAAACATGAAAACTTATAAAGGAATCATTGAAAACATTTTGGAACCCTTTTCCATTGAAAACATGTAGAGGATCTTGAGAACCTTTTAAAAATTGATTTTACTTGAAAACTTATAAAAGATTATTGAAAAACATTGGAATCCCATTTTTTGGAAAATCCCATTTGAAAAAAATTATTAAAATTATTCTTTAAAAATTGAAATGGAATATTCAAGTAAATGATAGTGGATAAATCCATACATGTTGTACCAGGTTAAATGAATATTGCTTTAGAATGATAGAAAGGTTAGGATAAATTTTTGGTTTGGAAAGTGATAACAAGATTCCTTTAGAAACATTGGTTATATATCAAAAGGTTGAAAATATATTTTTACCACTATAAGAGATTATTATAATATTCATGTAATCTCTTTTTGAAAATCATCACTTAAAGGGACACAGATTTCCGACAGAAGAGAGAGATACAATAATATTTTCATAAAAACATTTCTTAAATATGTTTACTAAATAATAGTTGAAAAAATGTGAAAGTAACTGAATAAATAAATAATAAACATTGGAGAATATATGTAATGAGTTTTCTTGATAGATGGATCAAAATATTTCATTAATGAAAACATCATCACAAAGTAACTCAACAAACCGTGAGATTGTTTTAATAAACTCTTACCACATGGTATCTATGAATCATAATCCCTATGTAGTAAAATAAAATTATAAGGATATTTAATATATCATTAAATTAATGAGATTCATGTTATAAAATTTCATATTTAGTTTATACTCCTCATGTAAAAATATAGGTCCATAACATTGCATGTGTCACAAAGAATGAAAAGTGAGAAAAAATGACATTATCGAATAGTTAACTTTTGAAAACTAAACCCCATGACAGAAAGATAAAAATGGATATTTAAATACCCCTATATTTTAGTATAATAGTCATATAATACATTCATTGTCATTATATACACAACAAAAAATATGTGATTAATGAATAATGTATGTATCTCACGAATATACAAATTGAGATGAAATTCCCTTAGCTTGTGTCTTGTCTCTCATTGTACTCATCCAAACCTCATATACAATAAATATAAAATTATTATACATCTATCACATAACCATATTATTAAATATAATACCATAAATGGTTTTATTACGTCTTAATATTACCCTCTTGTTAACAATTCTATGTTAAGGATTCATTTCAGGTAAAATTTTGTTTTTTTCATTTGTCTCAATTTGTTATATCATTGGTCCTAATACATATATAATGATTTCCATAATGTAAAAAATTATTTAAATATATTTTATATTCACTATATGTGTATTATATTAATCAATAAAATATAAAAGTATGAAACACAATACACAATTCGTGGAAATAGTAAGTCATACGTACACGTCAATGTTATTTTCCTTTAATTGTAATGTCGAAAGAATGAAAGTAAAATACATATATGTGTATATATATATAATTTTAAATATATCTTTTTTATATCATATATATCATATTTATTAACTAAACCCATCCTTAATACATTCCATGTTGTTTATAAATTAATCACATCACTTTGAGGGGATGCCTGTCTGCACCTCTTCAAATGAAATTAACATATTAAAAAACGGAAAGTATAAAAATATATTTTGTAAAAGAATTACATAAGCTTAAAGAAATAATAAATATAATATATAAAATATATAAACATAGTTTATATCTTAGTTTCAACCAAGAGATGCAGTAAATGGAAAATGAACAATCATCGTTTAGTGAGGCGGTAGTTCTCCTCATAGAAAAACAATAAGTTTGTTTCACATTAAATATAAGTGTATATAAGTGTAGATAGAAAAATTATCATAAAAAATAAACTATATTTAGGATATTTTTTTATAATATCACAGAAGAATAAGATTTTATGGCATGGAGAAATAAAATAATTCAAAGTTGATTGAGGGAGGGTGTTACCTTTTAATTGGTTGACTTCTTTGGTTGGCCCCAAATAGCTTCATATCGAAGACTTTCTTTCCACAGGAGGACTCAAGAAGGAAGTGAGAGATGTTGGGGAGCTGTGTGGAAATATTTTTATCATGAAAATTGGATTTATATGTGTGATGAAGTGGGAGGAGAGGGGATTATTTCAATGGAGGAGGAGTGGAAATCTTGTAATATTTCGGAAAAGGGAAACCCCACCCACGTTTTTTTAATGAATGTGGATCCAATAATGGCCCAACATTTTGAAAAGGGAATATAAGGTCGAAATATTTCAATCCAATTTATTCTAACAAGTGTATAGGTCCTTTTTGTTCTTAAGGATATGGATTATTATTTTATTAATCATAATTTAGCCTTAATCATTGTAATTAATTTTAATTTCATTCACTAAAATTTTTTGTCAAAAACAATGTTTTCCTAAATAGACAATATAAATTATTATTATTATATATCTGGAATCAATTTTTATAAATTAAAAATAAATAATATATATAAATAAATTTAAATATTATCCCATAGATGGGATGAAAATGCGGGTTTTTAAAGTGAAAACATTCAAACATTTTTTATGTTTTTATAAAAAATTTCAAAAATAAATTGATTATAATGACCTAAATTGGATAAATTGATAAAAATTTAATCTAATTATTCTAAAAAAAAATTAACATATAATTTAACTATATAAATAAATCATATGAAAAATCTATTTTGATTAAAATTTTAGTATTTTTCATTTTTCATTAAAAAATGAAACATCACAAAAAATACTAAAACATCACCCTAACTTAAATTTTATGTTAAATTTCCAAAAAAAAATTTTATAATGACCTATAAAATTTATAAAAGTTCCAAAACATATATATAATATATGTTTAATATCAAAATGATAGAAAATTACCTTAATAAAAATATAGTGTTTAATGTGTAAAATTGGGTTTATTCAATTATTATGCCTATTGAATATATTAGATGAAAATAAAAAGATTTTATTGAATATATAATGTATATATTATATTAATATCGCTCGAAATTCATAATTAATTTAATTTATTTGGATAAAATATATTTGTAAAAATGAAAAAAAATTCTGTAAAAAAATTACCTTTCAATTAAATTGGTTCATGGTAAATAATGAATTAATTTAATATTTGTTTAAACCATTGGTTTTCATATGTTTGTTCAAAATATTCATAACCTTTAACTAAAGAGACAAGTTATTTCTTAATATAATATTTTAAAAATATATCTTTGTTCTCTAAAACTGGTGTTACATGTAATGTACGCAAAGTCGGTGTCTTGTGAATGAAATGTTTGACTTAGTGCATTAAAAAACATAAATAATGATTATCTAATTCAAAAAAATCCATAAAAAACTATGGGTGCTACATTATACCCTCTTATAGTGAATGTATCCCTAAGAATTCATCACTCTGATTAAAAAATGAGGATAATTCTGCTTCATCATATCCTGAAGATCCCATATAGATTCCTCTAACAGGTGATTTGTCCAAATAACAATGACTAGGTTTATGGTAATGTTTCATAGAAATTTCATAATACAATAAAAAATTTCAACTTGTTTCTCCTTGTAAGAAAGATCCTACTTCAGCAGTATAATCTCTGAGTTCTTTACCTGGGGAGGTTTAGGTGTGTACTTCCATAAGAGATATACATGGAACAAATCATAGACTTGAGAGATATATGAAGGAAGTTCCAAGAGATATGATAGTAGTCTGATATGATCAATAATCTCAAAGGTACTAATATACATAGGAATTAGTTTCCCCTTATTTTTGAATCTCATAACCTTATTATAGATAGTGATTCATAGAACAACCTTTTCACCAACATAAAATTATATATCATGATAATGCTTATCATGATAACTTTTTTGTCAAATTTGAGCTACATTAATATGCAGCTGAATGGATCGAGCCTTCCCTTCCATTTCTTTATAAATATTTGGTCCCAATATATTTCATCCACTAACTTCATCCCAACACATTTTTGTACTACATTTCGTCACTTAGATAGATTCATAAGGTTCCATCTAAATTCTTCAGTGAAACCTATTGTTTTAAAAAAACTCAACTAGATGAATGTGTTTTTCCCAACCTTCTTTAAAATCTAGAGAATAAGATATCAACATATCCTATAGCGGTTGAATTATTGTTTCATAATAACCATCTATCTAATAACAATACGTAGTGTTGAAAATCAATTCAATATCATGTTATTGTTCGATAATTGTCTAGAACATTGAGGTAAACCTCACATCCCAATCAGATACAATAGGATGTGGTACTCCATGTAGACTTACCACTTCCTAAATGTATATATGAGAAACCTGATCCATAGAGGTATCTTCTCTAATACCATTAATGTGTGCTGACATAGTAAGGAGATTTACAACCACCCTTATATAATTGAACCCATTATAGATTTTGGGTTGTCCAACAATAAAATTCGTACTGATATTATCCCATTTTCATTCTAGTATGGGTAATGGATGAAATTCCCTTTAGACTATTGTATCATAACCTTAACGTGTTAGAATACCAAGCATTGTGATATAAAATCTCTTATATCTCTCTTCATTCCATCCCACTATAAATATTCATTCAAATACCTATATATCTGTGTATTTCTAGGATGAATAGATAATGAAGAACTATGAGATTCCTCTAAGATATCCTTCTTCAAATTTGGTATGAAAGGAACATATATATGGTTCTTAAACCTCATCATTCAGACATAGTCAATGTTAAACTCAGGCACATTTATGGATTCCTTTTCATCTCTACATATTCCTTCTATGACTCCATAGTCTTCACTTGGTTTGAGGGATAAACATTAATTTTGGAAAGTTAATATGTCACCCTTCCTTTAGTATTTCTAGATCCATCATTTTCAATTCCATAAATATTGTATATTTTGGGATCCTTATCATGGATAAGCCAACATAATCCTTTCATCTTAAAGAATCAGCCACATTGTTCTCTTTCCTAGGGTGGTAATGTATTGGGCAGGCATAATATGTTATCAGTTATAACCTCTCCTTTGATGCATGTTCAACTCCTTTTGATTGAATATATATTTATGTATTTTATGATATGTATATACATAACACTTTTCTCTATAAATATAATTACTCCATATGTTTAATGAAAAAATTACGGTTTCTTCTCTAAATCACGAGTTGGGTAATTTTCCAAATGAATCTTTAACACTCATAAAGAATATGGTATAACCATATTATTATGCATAAGAAAAAAATCCAAATCTGTTCTTGATTACATCACTATATATTACAAACCCTTCCCCACTATAAGGTAATGTAATAATAGGTGCATTTGCCATACTTTTCTTCATTTAATTAAAATTTTCCTCACATTAATCCATCATGAGGAACTTGACACCATTCCGAGTTATCATTATCATATTATTAGGAGGTTGTGAGAAATATTCAAAAAACTATTGATAATATCCTGCAAATCCAATAAATCAATGGATCTCAGCCACTATGGTTGGTCTAGGAAATAATTTCATATCCTTTTTCATTGATATATCTACTTCAATACCATCTCTTGAGATTATGTAAACCTGAAATTCATCTTTTTCAGCCAAAATTCATACATTCTAAAATTTTCATATATTTTCTCCTTCTATAGGGTCTTTCGTATAATTTTAACGTAGTCTTCAAGCTCTTACATTCTCTTGGAATAGATAAGAATATCATCTATAAATACCACCACAAACTGATCGAGGTAATATTAAAATAATTTATTCATAAAATACATGATGATATCAGGGGAATTAATAAGACCAAAAGGCAGTAATATATATTCATAGTGTCCATACCATGCACAGAATGTCATCTTGGGTATATCACCCTTCGTTTTTTTCAAATAATGCTATTCAGAACGAAGTTGAATTTAGGAAAATATTGTTCTCTACAATATTGATAAAAAATTTCATTCATACAGGGAAGAGGGTACTTATTCTTGATTTTTACCTTTTTCAACACCCGATATTCAATGTAGAGTCTCATTGATCCATCTTTCTCTTTCAAAAAAAAAAGAACAGATGGTCCCCAAGGTAAAACACTTGGATGAATGAATCCCTTGTCAAGGTTTTCATAGAGTAACTTCTCCAATTTTTAATAATAATCCAGGGCCATTCTATAAAGTGTTTTTGAAATTGGTGAAGAACCTTGTATGATTTATATTGAGAAAATAACTTCATGTTTTCGTGGAAGCCTGGTAAACACTTATTGAATGCCATCTATAAATTCCATAATAATCGTTATATCATCGATGTTGATTTTTTTCCCAACCATTAGAGATAAGAGGCCATTCTAAATGGTAATTAAGACTTATATAGTAGATGTTGTTTCCATAGTATGTTTGTAATTATCATCACTTTTATGGGAAATCACATGAGGATATGAAATATCAAAAGTATCATTCATTTATCAATAACTATTGTGGTCGTTATCAACATAAATAATGTCCATGCTTAAGCTGACATTTAATAAAACCTATGGAAAATTACATGAGTTGAAGGAAGTACATTTCCACAATATTCAACAGGAGAGTAATCATAGACATGGGATGAAATCATTGTACCATTAGTGTTTTCAATTCAAATTTAATATAGAATCATTTTTGAGGAATTTTAACACCCTTAGTAAATAATTTGAATTTAAAATAGTTGGTAGATCCATAACTAAATAAGAAAATATAAATTCTATAGTGGATGGTATGTTTACCTTTCACCATTCCATTTTGTCACCTCTCGTCGGAAAAAACAATAGAATGATATTTCCCATTGTCCCTTTGGTTAAGGGGTTAATGAAATCGATCAAAATTACCAGACCATGGATTTGTGTCATAGTTAGCATAATGTGTATTCTCCTTACACTTTTAGTACTAAATAGGGGGAGGTGCATTATAAAATTATTTCTCCCTATTATAATTTTGAGATAACTTCTTCCCATTATGTCAACAATCGGTTTCCTAGGTACTTTTCTTTCCACACATAAAAAATTTACTAGACCCCATTAGATAAATTCCTTCACACTTCTTCCCACATTTATAGAATAAAGAAATGATTATCTTATTTTCTCTAATTTTTTAGAGTTTCCATTGAACTCTATATTCCTTTTCTTATCAAAACCATGAGTTTGATACATTACTCCAACCTACATTTCAACATTGATTTCATATCGCACAATCTCTTTCTATATACTAAAGTCTTTTATGCCCAAAAACCATATAAGACTTGGATTTAAGTCACTAAAGAGCATATCAAATTATATTTTTGGTTCTACGATAATTCCAGTAGTTTACCTAGCAACTCTTGTGAAATTATCCTAATATTTAATGATAGATTAATTATACATTTTCTTCAATGTAAGGAACTCTTTCTCAATATTGGTATGAAAATATAAGGAAGGTACTTATTGAAAAATAAATTTTTTAACTAATCCCATGACATATATTCATTTTTATCTTGAGTCATCATATTGTTGATTATATTCAACAACTATTCTATTAAACTTCTAACTGATAATAAATAAGAATGAATTTCTCATGATCCAAACACTATATAATAGATAATATCTTTTCATTAGTACTGATCCATTTTTTTTTTGAAAAAAAACTATATTTGAAGATCCTATGAAATAGGGTGGATGTTGTCTCATAGAAGACTCAACAAAATATTTTTCTTACCTTTGCTAATTTCGAAGTCCACTGTGATTCATAGCTTGAGAAATTTGTCTGAGCATTTCAATGAGATTTTTCATTCCAGATCCCATAGCATTCAGTTTATCGATAGTAAAATAATTTCATTGTTTTTCATAATCACCATTAACATAGTTGTTTCGGGTTCTAACCATTGACTAAATAAAAAATCCTCAAGTAACAAATAGTTATTATAATGAGGAACCATATAATATTAAGAATTATCTTAAGAGATGGATATTTTATGACATCGTCCTTAATATATGAAGCCTTAGGTATATACTAGGTTATTTATAGTCAAATTCCATTCAAATCCTTTATAATAGTTCATGAATATTTTGTTAATTTCCAAATCATATCACTCGATCGTGTCAGAACATGTGTGAAATAAAGCCCTTTTCATGTACCAAATGACCCTGTTTCAAATCAAAGATACCTAATTAGAGTTGTTACCCCTATGTACATCTATTCTAGACCAACATCCACTGGTATTATCTAGTCATGGATTTATTTATTCAAAACCAATCACTCTAGCCTTTTCCAAAATTGAAATACATTTTTCTACACATTTCCTTATTATTAGATTTATCCTTAGACATGCCCTTAGAGTTCCCACTGAAGTTATCTTATCCTATTTTTCAAATATTTAATAATCCTTTGTTATGATACTAACTATAACGACCCATTCTTAACATACATTAATATTCTATATCATTTTTGGAATTCTAAAAAATTATATAAATATACGCCCAAATTCCATATTAGTGAAGTGCCTTTGGAAACATGGAAACATAAATATTGGAAAATAAATGGGAAATATTATCTCCCACTAGGTTCTTCTTGACTACCACTCTTTTGAGACACATCAACCATAATATGTATATTCATATCCTAGGGGAAAGGAAACATAAAAATGGCTGAACTCAGATGCTCACTAAGGGTAAAAAATGGAGATATATAAACATAATCTTGAACATAAGGGATTGAGAACATGATCCTGAAAATAGAAGTTCATACCATTCATTTAAAAGATCCTAAACATGAATTATAACATAAATCATTAAATTTTATAAGATATTAATAATAAGGATATAAATATCATACTCCATGAAATTATGACACATGAATAATACATGGAATTTTGGTAAACTCATAAGAATATTATATGATTTCCATAGTGGTCAATGCATCACTTCCAAGTCCATCACAGTGGAAAAATTACTTTTCTGAATCAGCTTCACTACCCATTTCAGTATTGTATTGATAAATCAAGTTCCCTCCTCATTCAATCCATGTAATACTGAACTACATTCACTCCTCGTTCCATCCATTCCTATCACATGAGATATAAATCTTTACCCAATGAAATGGAGAGATATAATTCCCACCAATATTTTATTGAAATCATACATAAATTTGAAAAAAAAATTATAAAAAATTATATCATAACCTAATAAATGAAATGGGTATCATAAACATGTAATCATATCATAACATGTTGAAATGATATAGGTTTCATTCTCAATTCATCAAAATCATAATCAGTGAAAAGAAGTTTGATTCATAAGTGTGTTACTCATGAAAGAGAAATTGGTATCATAAACATCATTCTATCAAAATATATAACATTAAAAGAATTAAAATGAATTTAATCATTGAATCATTTCATAGAAAGGAATGAGTAACACCAATGAATTTCTTCTTATATTGTAAATAATTTTGAAATATATTTTAAAAAAATGCTTCATTAGAAATTTATCCTTTCTCATTTTAAAAATTAAACTTTAAAGTAATATCTTGTGAAAATCGTTTTCTTGGAAATAAACATGAATACTTGCAAAATACTCATGGAAAACATTTTTAAATATTTTTTCCTTTGAAAACATAGGAGGATCTTAGAAACCTTTTGAAAAAAATTCTTTAAAAACATATATAAGAAACATGAAAACCTTTCGAAAACCATTTCTATAAAAACATATTTTTAAAAAAATATTCTTAAAAGTTAATCATTTATACATGTAGTGGAAGATTCAAATAATTGATACCAGGTAAATCCATACATGTCCTACGAGGTAAAAATAACTTTTTTCTTTACACGATAAAATGGTTATGAAAAATAATTTTTCAGAAAGCGAAAATAAGATAACATTGATGAAAATCAATAAAGGAAAAAAGGGTAAAAATGCCTTTTAATGATAACATGATATTATTATAATATTCTAGGTATATCATATTGGAAAACATGGTTTTTAAGGAACATATATTTCTGACTGAAGAGAGAGATAATGTCATATTTTCTTAAAACCAGTTTCTTAATTATCATAAGTACCAAAGATTGGGAAAATGGTGCTAAGACACGAGTACATCTGGAATAATAGTAGGAGAAGAAAATTCCTGAGTGATCATAAAATATGGACTATAATGTTTCAATAATGAAAATGATATCACAAATAATTATGATAAACTGTGAGATTGTTTCAATAAACTCTTAACATATGGTTACTTTGAATCATACTCCCGATGTAGGAAAATAAAATTTAATAGATTTGTACAATATCATGAAAACAAAGAGATAAATTTCATATCATGTAAAAGTCATATTATACACCTCTTATAAAAATATAGTTTTATTATAATACATGTGTCTCAATGGAGGAAATTTGGGACAAAATTACTTTATCTATTTTGTAACTTTTGAAACATAAGCCCCACGATACAACGATCACAAAATAGTTATGTAAATACACATATATTTAATTCTAAGAGAATATAATGCATTCATGGGAAGTATATAGACCACATAAAATAAGTTAGCGGTGAATAAGGAATGCATATCAAAAATATAAAAAGTGGGATGAAATTCACTTACCTTGTGTCTTGAATATCATCATACTCATTCCAACATCCTATATAATAAATATACATATTTTATATACCTATAATAGAACCATATTTTATCATAAAATACCATATATGGTTTTATTATTTCCTTATATTACTTTTCTGTTAGTAATATTATATTCTGTTTTCACTTTGGGTAATATCAGATTTGTTTCTCGCATGTGTATTAATTTGTTATATATTTTATACTTATACATGTATCATGATTTCCATAATGTAAACCATGATTTACATGTAATTTATATTCAGAATATTTTTAATATAAAAATCCATATAATATAAAAGTATGAAATTGAATACACCATTCATGGAGATAGTAAGTCGTATATACGCATAAATGCTATTTGTTTTAATTGTCATCTTGATGGAATGAATGTAAAAAATATATACATGTAAATTTTTTTATATATCATTATTAATGTTTCGTTTTTATATTATATATATCATATATATTCATTAAACCCATCCCTAATACATTCCATGTAGTGTATGAATGAATCACATCGCTTTGGGGTGGTGGTAGTCCATAGTTCATCGAACAAAATTATCAAATTAACAAAAAATGGAAAGTTTAATGTTATGTCTTGTAAAATATTTAAAGAGAATTTAATAAATAATATATATAATATATATATTATATAAATAGATTTTACATTATAATTTCCACAATGATAGGTAATAAATGAAAAAAATGAACAATCATCATTTGGTGAGGTAGTAGTTTATCCAACACATAAACAGTATATTTGTTACCCAATAGATGGAATTTTTTGAATGTGTATGTAAAAAAATTATAATAAAAACATCCTAGTATATTGAGTTAACTATTGTCTCTATAAATGAAATTAATAAGAATATTTTAGGGAGTGGTGAAAGAAAATCAAAGAAAGGAGTTTGAGGGATGTTGTTACCTCTCAATTTGGTGACTCCTTTCAATTTGCACCAAAGAGATTCCATGGATGGATTTCATCCTAATTTAGAATTTTGGGAATATTTGTGAGCTATTTGGGTATATTTGGGTCAATAAAATATGGCTTGAGAGGTATGACGATGTTGGTGGCGTGGAGGTCTTTTATAATGGATCGGTTTCACTCTTTTAATATTTTGGAAAAGGGAAACCCCGCCATCGTTTTTTGTTTAAAGTGGATCGTATAACACTCCAAAGTAGATAAAAGGTGATATAGGGTAGAAATGTGGCTATAAAATGGTTTTTTTAACAATTTAATGGGTCTTTTAGCACTTATGGTTATGGTTTAGTACATTATTATGCATAATTTAACATAAATCATTGTAATTGATTTTAATTACAATAAATAATTCATTTTAAAAAAACTAAGTTGAGCTCATTAGAAATTAGAAATTATAATTATTTTAAACACTTGGTCTAATTTCTCAGATCCAAACACATAATTGAAGGAAGATAATTTAAATGTAACCCAATACAGGATATGATAATGTTGTTTTTTAAAGTAAAAAAACATTAAAATTATTGTTATGTTTTTATAGTTAATTTCCAAATGAAATTGATTACAATGAACTAAATCGGAAAATTTTATAAGAATATAATATAATTATACTTTAAAAACACCTTAAAATATAATATAACAATATAACTAAATTAGATGATAATTTAGTATTCAGTTATTGTTTATTATTTTTTCTATTCATTAAAAAATGAAACTTCGCAAAAAAATAACAAAACATTATTCCAACCTAGATATTATTTTTCAATTTAAAAAATGAAGTTTATTTTGAAATATAAACTTTTAAAAATTTAAAAAAATTAGATTTAATGTAGGTTCCCCATCAAAAGACTGTAAATGTACCTTAATAAAAATATTGGTTTTTATGTGTAAAATTGGGTTTGTTCTTATCCAATTTTTAATAAATATATTAAATTAATATTAACAATATTTTATTTTATATATAATGTATATTTTATATTTATAACATTAAATATTTGAAATTAATTTAATTTATTATGATAAAACAACTTTTTAATTAAAAAACAGTTTTTAATAAAAATAATCTCTTTATATTAAATTGTTTTATTATAACTATTGAATTATTTTTATATTTCTGTAAAAAAAAGGTATTAATAAATCTATTAGTACTATTCATAACCACTAATTTAACATATTGTTTATGCCCTAATATAATGTTATAATAATATATTATTGTTTGGTAAAACTCTTTGTTGCGTGTAATGTACTCCATGTCAGTGTCATGTGAATCGAATGCTTGAAATCGTAAATTGGAAAACATAAATTAATATTAATTAATTAAAAATAAGGTGTATAATAAATTGGGTTTGTTAGATTATTGATTTTTTTCTAGGGATATAGTTTTTGTAGAATTTATTTTTTTATCCCCTATATATAGCAGTTGTTTGAACTACCGCTATATATGGTAAAATGGGTTTTAGTGGTTGATTAAGACACCAGTATATATGGTGAAAGAGAATAATTGTAGTTTAATCCATAGAGATATATTATTAAATGTAGTGGTAGTTTAAACATTCGTGAACTCTTCGGTGGGTTTGAGAGGGGAAATCCCCGCTAAAAAAAATAACCACTACTAAAAAATCATTTCATGACACTTTCGAGAAACCCACAATAAATGAAGGAAACTACCATGATATCTATTTCAATGCCAAAATTAGTGGTAGTTTTAAAAAAACCATCATGGAACCATTTTTTTAGGTTTAAATAACTACCACCATGAAAAACTCATAACCAGTTTCCAATATAGTTTTATGTTTTTGTCAGATTATTTTATCTATATTCGGTGATGCAGATTGATCATGATTTCTATACTTATTTGGAAGATATGATCAGGTATATAATATATTAAAGCCTCCTTTAAGTAGATAAAATAGGTTAAAATGTATAATTAATCCTTGGGAGAGAAGTGAGTGGGTCCTAACCTTTTCAAAGGTAATAATCTTTGACACAGAGTGACCATGACCAAATCTAGAATCCACATAATAGTACAATATAGTGGTGTTTGGTTCAACATCCCTTCAAATAGTGTATTATACGTGGCTATACCATACTTCATGTGAACCAAGTAAACATAATGTTATTGTATATGATTTAATTTAAATATTTATGATTAATTTATGTCAAAATTGACATGGGAGTGATAGGTTGAATGAAGTTTCAATATGATTCCTTATTTATCCATCCATGGGTTCATTTTGGATGATTCATGGCTGATCCTTAGTGGTGATTATTCACGATTTTCACTCTTCCCGCTTTTTAATCATCTATTGATTTCTTCCTTGTTTATCTTTCCTTTTTGACCATACGATAACATTAAATATCAAACCCATTACCTTGGGAAATACTTAGGTTCCACTAACCTGATGTGTATCCCTCAAAAATCAATGGATGAAAATTATTGCTAATGGAATTACGAAATTGTGGTAGAATACATTCCTTTATATACAAAGAAAACAATCATACACAAATCCAAAACAACATGTCTCTGATTAAAAAGTCCATATATGAGCAAACATCAATGCATAAAATCATGTAAAAAAATAGGAGTCTCATAAAAAATTGTATTTTAATAAGACTACAAAACCAAGAATCCATGGAATAACAATATTCCAATTTCCAATGATCCCAGGATATACAATACGACAACATACAAGTTCCCAACACCATCTCTAATGAACAAAAAAATATTTCAATGCTCTATAAAGGTAAGATGTCTCCCGTTACATGTATTTTGTTAAATGAATACTATATACACAAAAATATTCTTATGTAGTCGGTGAGTATACAAAACCAATAGTAATTCCCAAAATTACTTCTTACATATTCAACTTAAACAAGAATATGTTCTCTCACATATTTTTAAAATAATTGATCTATAGATTAACATAATTAAACTATTTTAAACCATAAATGTAACACTCCCAAAAATTACTTTTTACCTTTTGAAATAATTATTTCCCTAAAATAACCAACACCAGAACTCAAACATTGATTCCTTGAACTCCAATTCATGCATCCCTCACGATTTATAAACTTCCATAACTGACCCAAACTAATGAGTGGAACCCGGTACTCCAACCAAATACATTCATAGGTAGTGTAAAATAACAATGTGACCCAATTGACATAAAATCCAATTCTGAATCAAATAAGTCCCCAAACATATTCATCATGAACAAACATTAACATATTCCAAAGGAAACCCAATGTTTCAACTAAAAAACTAATATTCAATTCTATATCAACAAGTCCCCTTATAATGTATCACAAGTACACACAAAACCACTCTAAACCAAGTTACTCACATGAAAAAACTATCCTTTATAAAAAATCATTTATATACCATCAATCAATCAAACTATGAGTGAAAAAACACACACACACACATACACCATCTCCACCATTCTATATTTAAAACCATTTTAAAAAAGAATATATTTGAAAACATTTTTTTTCAAATATTTATTAATAAATTGAAAAGAAACATAAGAATCATAACAAACAACATTAATCCCAATAATTAGATTATGTAGAGTTAGTGGGAAGACACCTATCTCAAACATGTTTTTCTAGAGAAAACCCAAAAGGAGAACCATCAAAGGAAGAGATAATTTAAAAATTGAGTGGAAGCTCCATGTTTTAAATCCCAAATCAACTCATATGTATTAATTTTTTGGGGAATTTATTGGATTCTATAATAGATAATATATTCCATAAAATATCTCAAATGATTTCCCTTTTTTAATGTTCCTCTTAAACCGAAATCGGTGGAAAATGTTTCAATATGAAAAATTGGGTGAACTGGGACTATGCCTTGGACCATGGAATGGTGAAATCACTCAAGACATTTTGAATAGACCGTATGATTCCAACCCCACTCAAACACCATTGGATTTCACCATGACATAGGTACTTCCAATTTATTATTTTCTGAAGACTTTGGATTCCCCCATGGTTTAGTGAATCCATGATCTCCATTTCCCATATGTTCACCATGCATAAGCACCAACTTGAAAATTAATAAAACTTTGGGGTTTTCCCCATTTCATATAGTTTGACTCCCACATGAGAAAACCTTCAACGATGATATAAGTAATCATAATTTTTTACTTTGAACTCACCTAAATTTGACCAATACACTCTGACACATATACCCATTGACTACTATAATGCCCATTGAAATCTCTATCATTTCCATAGAGAGACTCCCGATGCACCACAATGAACCCCACACCCATATAACTACCTATTTCACACCTTATTTTCCACCATTCACATTACGACCCTCACCACAACTACTGAATCCAAAATACCATGAAATATAACAATGATTGAATTATACTATGGTGAATCACAGAGAACAAAATCCTTCCATTTATAACTCAAAACCCTTCCAAAACATTTTAATATAAATGTAAATGATAAAATGACTTAAAAATACAAAATATGTGGAGGAATATCTTATTTTCATGGTTTCTCCATATCCCCACCATTTGGATTTCAATCCTCAAAAATAGAGAGGTGGTTGTATAGACGAATCTCAACCCCCAAATCCATTATAACACTATCTAAGAATTCTTCATAATCCCAAAGATTCTAAAGTAATATAATTATAAAAGGTATGAATTGACCATATAATATCTTATCTTTATCATCACAAGATACGATGTATGGATAGAACCTAATGGAACAACTGGATCAAGAGATAAAATATCGCATCTAATTAAACAACCTATATCATCTCACACTCTAATAACAAATATATATATGAGAATTTAATGTACTAAATTGATCCAATAATGAAATATTACCCAAAAAACAACCCCATTAATATCTTCATGAATATCCAGTGGTTCAACTCATAGAGGAGATAATAGATTAATCTTACCAGGATTAAAACTCATTAAACAAGAATATACATTAAAAAATAATCTTTTTCACTATTAAAGGCCATTGAATACAACTAAAGTCCTATTAAGGTCTATACTAAATTGAATAAATATCCATTATTGTATACATAGTCAATTTCTATGTATCATGTCCGACAAGACTCACCCTATGAAAATTAATATTTTCTAAACCATAGACCGAATAATGGGGATTCCCAAAGAAGACTATAATATTCACTAATTAGAAAACTATTATTTTTCAAAACTTCTTACACATAACCAACAACACAATCCCTAGAATTGGACACAAACAAATCGAGTCAACTGGGTTTTTCCAGTACCACCTCTATGAAATCATGTTAGGGAATACATTCCGATTTCTATGAACATTATAATTCATAAAAAAATATATAAAGGTATAAGTAAACGTTGTATCATTCCCACTAGTTGGTTTTAAACATTAATTAACTTATGTTACATACCAATATTTTAATTGAAGCCCCACTTGGAACCATTCTATTATAGGAATAAACTAGAATTTGATCCCAAAATTCAGGAGATAATTTGAAATCTCTTCCCACCAATCAATCACTCCCCATCAATAATGTTTCACATGGCAGTAGGAATATGATAATTCACCCAATTAACATACTAGGAGTTGTTCACCTATATCAGGAATTAATTCCACCTAATAAAAAAATATGACCTCAAGTTATTCCATAACTTCTATGATCATGTTAGATATTTCGTATATGGACCATACATGATATAACATTTCACTAAATTTTCACCCAAATAATTTTGAGTTAATGAATATAATTCCCAATTTATCTTGAAATGTTAAACCTAGTTAGACAGGTCCTTATTTATACTATAAATTAGTATACATTATCAATACACTATAAATTACCCACTAATAACTGTGGGTAAGATTTATCATGGTATCTAGAAATAATTTCATCTAACAATGATAAAAAAACATATTTCTAAATCTTGATACATGAAAATGAGCTAATACGAACCCTAGAAATTTTATATATATGTCAGTAGTCCTAAAACTACCCCAAATGAACCACCCATAATTTATAAGTTATTCTCTATATATTTATTAAAAAGGGAGGTGAATCCTATTTACCAATTCCCCTCTAATTGTACTATCTTTTTTCAGATGTTTAGTTGTAAACATACAAGATATTGTTCTAACCCATCTAATTTACTCTTTCTCCATTCATTTATTAACCCTATAAAAATGATAAAACAATATTTCATAATATGGGAGTGTGAATCTCTTGTAGAAAAATCAATAGAAGAATTAATACTAAAAACCATTTATTTATAAAAATCTCTATAACAAAACTTCAATGGAAAAAACACCGATAAATTTATAACTTATCAATATAAATTTTACATGGCGAACACTCTAGATCCAATCATATCCTTCTAACCAAATGTTTTCCTAAATATCATTCTATAAGACAACATTTCTAAATGAAATACATATTTCCCCATTGTTTCATTGAGTATACAATGGGAAAATAATAAATAAACCATATATTTTAATAAGAACACAAACATGAAAAAACCACTATTACAAAAAGCAGAACAAGTTCAATTGCATAGAATCAAAATCATCATATAGAATTTAAAATTCATAACTAAAAAAATAACAACCCATCAAATTATCCATGAAAATATCTCTCAATATCATTCCCATGAATACTAATTCACAACATCCCTTTTTACTGAGCCACCATAGGGTTCCCACCCACCACTTCACTATGTAATTAATTTCCCTTGAAACTCGCACACAATGATTACAAGTTCCAAAATAATTACAAGGTTTTCATTAAAAAAAATTCCAAATATATGTTAAAATATTTATTAAATCTTTTATATAGTTTTAATAGTATTATAAATATTGAAAAATAACATTTTATAAAAAATTAATAAAAAATGTCTTGCAATAATTCCAAATTTATAAAACAATTGTTGCTAAGAACTAGAAAGTTTTATATTTCAAAACACTAAATGGGTTAATGTTATTAATTATTACCCGATATACCATTTAAAGATAACTCTTTAAATTATTTTTAAAACCCATTAAAAATATTAATTTCCTAAAACATCCTAGAAAATTATTTTTTTGTAAAACTATTATAAATCCATAAAAAATCCAAAAAAATGTAATAATTTTGATATTTAATTTAAAAATACTCTATATCAATAAATTTATTTCCTTTTTAACTATATCATATAACCACCATCAATAAAATCATATAGGTGACAATAAAATTCAATTGAACAAAATTATCATATCATTTCAAAACCTTGAAAATGATATTCAATTCCTTACCAGCTCATGTTCAATAAGTCGTTTTATTTCATTTTCTATGAATATATGATGAGTACTCATTTATTTCAAACTAGGAAGAAAATAAATTTTATAAAACATATTCTATGGTTATATTTCATGTCATGTTGCTCAATTATTAAACCTCTTACTCAATATGATTTATTAAAAGATAACCACTTTAAAGACCCATACTTTTATAAAGTAAATTCTTTCATCATATTAATAAACTTCTAATTAACTGATATAGTAATGTAAAATACAGTTAATACTTTGGTAATTTTATACCATTATATGTTATATAAAATAAAATTTAAAATACCTTTAACAATCATGACTGTTGATAATATTTCCATAGTATAGTGACCATTATGATTATTATATGTTAATGGAAAAGATAAAATCCAATTAACACAAATGAAACAAGTGATGGTCATGAACAGTAGGATCATAACCTATAAATCCCATTTATCAGATATTCCGATAGAGATATAATAACTAGGTATTCCCCATGACTGTGATCATGTAGAGATTCAAAAACCAAAGAATTAATGAAACCATTTTAGGATAAGATTATGATTATTGATATCATAGACCAAAACATGATCACTGAACAACCCCAAG
Source organism: Viscum album (assembly GCA_963277665.1). Taxonomy (NCBI): domain Eukaryota; kingdom Viridiplantae; phylum Streptophyta; class Magnoliopsida; order Santalales; family Viscaceae; genus Viscum; species Viscum album. Next base: position 606,123,521 of record OY728119.1, on the reverse strand, counting down.
AAAGTTACATCATCATACACCTTACCCCTAGTGAATATACTGGTGTTATAAGGGGTTTTTATCTAAACCCAAATAGTATGAATTTATTTATTTTTAATTTTTATAAAATAATGATTCTATTTATCATTTTTTATTATTACGTTATAAATTATTAAATAATGATTTTGATAAAAATTAGACTTTGAAATGATTAAACAGAAGCTATGTTTTTATGAAATATATAGTTTCTATCAAGTAAATATTTTTGATTAATTATGTAATTTTTGAAATAAATGTTATTTCAACATAATATCCTAATTAAAAATTATTTATTTAAATATAATGGATAATATAATTTTACCTATTTTACGGTTTTTTATATGTCTTATAAATAATTATCTTTATAAAAACCTGTATTTTTTAATAAGTGGAAATTTTTTTATTAAAGTGTAAATTTTAATACATATAAAATTATTTTATGTAAATATATATTTTTTTTATAAATAAGAACATTAATATTATCCAATGGTTAATTTTTCTAAATTTAATGATACATATGAATTTTCAGGTAAAATTTAAATACATAATGTATTATGGAAACAGGAAAAACAAAAAGTTATGTAATAAATATCCTTAAAATAAAACATGACATAATTTATGTTTTAAACTTTATAATAATGTGTTTTTATTGTTACTTTATTTATTTTATAAACCCTTCATGAATACTTCAAAATCTATATTATATTTTACGATTTTAAAATTAATTATTTTTTAACATGAACCACTTCAACATCACAATGGGTATTATTTTAATGATTTCTATTATTATCAATATAAATATTATAAAACACTCTTATTTTGTATAAAAAATTAGAAAATACCATGTTATTGTTTTTGGTTTAGATTATTTTATCATATACAGTCGAAAACATATGTTTAGAAATTGATAATTAATTCCACTCTCTTTTGAAATAAAAACCTTCCAAACCTCCCATAAATATTCAATAAAAACCATTTTAGAATGGTTTTAATATACTTTTAACTCTATTGATCCCTCACAAGGTATTCCCATTCTATTAATATGATTTTCTCATGCTTTTTTATGTTCCCTCTAAAATTAAAGTTCATCTCCTTCCCCTCTTTGTTTAAGAGTCGTCTTTTAATCATGCCTTTTGATTTACAATAATTCAAAAAGGGATATGTTTCTCTCACTTCCCTATTAACATCCTTATAATTTAAATGTGATAATATACCCATTAAAATCTCTCCTTAAACCATTCCATGAGCCATTATACACCCCCGTTGTGATGTTGATATTATCATATGATATTACAGGCATGACATTTGTGTAGTGAATACTCATCCACATTATCAATCAAGGGTATTCAACTATATATTCATATCCTTAATCTATTACGCACTTTCATGTATATTATCCAATCTACATAATCATCCGATTAAATATCCTGAAATTCATTCTTATGTAGTATAATGTATATGTCATAATTATGCATGTACATGACAAGAGTGTGATGGGTAGGGCCAAAATTATATAGATCTCCAGTGGATTGGTATTTTTTATCTCTTGAGATACCATGTATGGTGAACATTATGTTATCATAATAACACTATATAATGATGACTAAGTGGTTTTCCTTGATATAGGTTTATGATGTCATATTTTATAGTTTTTCCACATTCCCATTTTACCTTTATGTTATCATCTTATATCATGATTCAACATTATGGTTTATGATTCCAAAACAAGTTATGTTAACTTTATATGCCTCATTAATCACGTGTAATTCATTTCCGCAATCTATTCATTGACTGTTACCTTATTGGGTTTTATAGCAGATCCCTTTCTTTTGTATATCCCCTGGTAATTTCATGCAACATAAAAAAATGGATATTAAAGGCATGTTTTGGATTTTTAATATAAGGAAATTATATTCATGTTTGAGGATATTATTTTATGTACCTAATTTACCAAAGGCACTATGCCTCACAATCATATGGTCTTGTATTATGTGTTTTTTTACAATAAATCATTAATAGTGGTATATTAAAACATGGGTTGTCATAGACATTCTCAATTCATGCATGAACTAAAAAAACTAAAACAATTATGTCATTGATTTTAGAATGGTATAATAACCAACAATATAATAATCATGAGAATCTTGACTAGATTAAATATTACTTGAGGCTATCCCTTTTAAAATTATTTTAGGTTACTTTTTATTCTGACTCATATAACAAGATATGTTTTACTAACTCCATACCTAAGACGTAATAAAAAATCATATTCCATATAATGGTTTACAATTAACCCAACTAACAAAATTCACTCTTCTAGAATAATTTATTTCTAATTATATTCATTTTATTTCATAAAACTATATCATATAACTTATGTCATGTCATTTCATGTCATAAAAATAAGAAAATATATGGGTAAAACAAAAGTAATAATTCTTTATTAAATAGTTCTCTATTGTCTAGGAATTTAAGAATTCTCAAATCAGGCGCGGAAACAGACCTATTATTCTCATTTTGAGTATTTATTTTCTCATTGTTTACATTCGATTAAAATAAAATGTGCTATAATTACCATTATATTATGTAATTATAACTAAATTCATTACCAATTTTTGATCTAGATCCAAATAAATTTCATGTTTATTTAAATAATAACACGCAAGTAAAGAATAAATATAACTCAATGATATATATAATTAGCACCCAATACAATTAGAACCCATATTTATCATGTTCTAGATACAATTTTATAGAAACACATAGTTCTATCCAAATAATAAACCTCAATTTATAGAAATCAAAGTCAAATTATTATCATTGAATAATTCACAATAAATAAAACACAATGTGAATTCTATAATCCAAGTGTTAATTCTCTTACAAATGCATGATACCCAACTCTCATCAGTTAAACCCCTGACAATAAGTTGAAAAAACACCTAGAACATGTTTTGTACCCATACTACCCGGGTAACATAATGTTCATTATAAAGGGGTTAGATGATCCTTTTTAATCCCTATATTTCAATTTATGAAACAACCTATCTCAACACCTACCATCCCAACTGAATGACAGGACCAATCCAATACCATTTGTAACACCCAATTCCCAACCCATTACCTTGGGAAGGAATGAAGTTCTGTTTACATGTAGTGAATCCCCCAGACATAATGTACTACAAATAAATGCAAGGATTGTTACCTAAACATAGGGGATGATTTTCTTTTGCATACACACCAACCTATAAGAGAAAAATCCATGAAAATATATAGATGATGCATGAATCAATAGAAGAAAAACATTCTAATAAAAATTTTAATTAAAAATAATTATTGTCCTAAATGAAAATAGTTTATACAATAATAATATAAAACTAACAATCCATTTAATGAAAAAGTTCCAATATGGAATACTCATGTGCTCCAAAATACTGCTACATCCAGTCTCCCATATGTAACCATAAGTTCGACAAGAACATACACTCACATAGAAATATATTATAAGCCTCATAATCTATATCATGTAAAACAATGACTACTTATTAACTAAGACTTATATCCATGGTGTGAGTATATGAACCCAGTATGCAATCAACCAAATAATTCCCACATAATCCACTGTAACTAAAGCATGTTTTCGCATATTTATTTAAAATGGTAGAAAAGTAGAAAACAATTATATCATCTCAAACCATAAAATTAACTCAAAATAAAATTTTCATTTCCTTTTTGAAATAATTATTTCCATGAAATAATCCACCCCCTAACTCACATAACCATTCTATAAACAACTATGAATCCACCCCTTTCAATATTGTACATCTAGAATGGTCATAAACTCATTAGTGGAACATATGTCCTCTAATATAATCAGTCACATAGCATAATGACATCCTATTGTTTTATAACTAGTGGGAAACCCATATTTGAATCAATAAGGTACATACCATATGTTTCATGAACATAAAAACTAACCCATGACTATTGTCAACCAATATTCCCCCTTAAATGATAATTACATCTAAGTCCTTATAAAAAATTCCACATACAATGCATCAAGAACGCACAAGAAAATCACTTAAAAAATGTTAATAACATGAAAAACCATCCTTTAAAAAATATAGTTTTCTAAACTATAATTTCCTTAAACAAATATATAACATATATACTCACACTATTAGAATATTCCACTGTCTAAAACAATTATCCATGATAATAGATTCACCCATGTTTTGTTCAAAAGATTAAAAATATATTTAAAACAATTCATATAACCATAAAACCATCCATGATTAGTAGTTATTGGAATATGTTGAGTGAGTGAAAATGAACCTACATCGACTACACTTAACTATAAAAAATACAAAAGGAGATCCTTGGAAGGGAGATAGAATCGATAACACCCTCATGGGAGCCTCTATTATTATAATCAATGGAAACTTGAGATGGAATAAGGGTTTTCAAGGAATTAATATGGGGTTAACCTTATGTTCAATATCCCCAGAAATGTCACCCATGATATACCTTTTTTAATTTAGAACTCCCCCATTAACATGGCATCTGATTTTGTTGCTTTAAAAACATGCAGACTAGCACCACACGTTGGACCATTTTTCTGAACGTTCACCTGGAGAATTTTGAATATCCTACATGAGGAAAACCCCACACATACAACTTGGGAAGAACTACTACCACATAGGAATATCCTGTAATGTTCTGAACACCATGACTTCCACCGTGGTAATGGTGGAGTTATGCTTTCCATTCCCTAAATTTTCACCATACCCAAGAACCACTACATCCAATACTACCACCACGGTGCTATACTCATTTCACATAGGCTAAATAACACATAAAATATGATTTCAACCATGACTTAAGGTAACTACCATCAAAATTTCCTACTTTCATGAACAGGGCCAAGCCTCCCCAACACATCACACTTAAAACATCCACCACACTCATAGTACATTCCATGTTTCCAACATAAAGTCTCCTAGTGCAACACATCCATGTCCATACTCACAAAACACTACATTTCAAAAAATATTTTCCACCTCATACATTTTGTCTGACACTATTCCCACAAGAGACATGTGATCAAAACCAAAACATATACCATGGAAGTCGCAATGACATTATAATGCCTAAAGAACAAAATCCTTCACTATCCCACCCAATTATCTTTCAACACCTCTCAATACCAAATAAAACCATCACAATAATAGAAAATAAACATTATAAATATATATCCTATAATTTTTCATTTCAAACATGGTTTCAGAATTCATTTTTAGAATTTTTCTAAAAATTAATATTTTTAATGTCTAGAGTGTGAGAATCTTCTCTATTATTGATCTATTTGTATTCAAACCAATGAATTCATGTGTACATATATAAGGTGAGTGATTATATACATTTCCATTATTTTTCATAAAAATCATTTCTTTTATGAATATAAATTTGACTTCATGACTCTAAAACTATCATATCAATAGTTATGATAATGAAAATATGTATGTGTTCCTAAAAATGCATTGCATTCCTTAATGATTTTTTAAAAGAAACAGATTTAAATGCATATAAATTTATATTTTATGCCTAGTGTGATTTTATTATTCCCTGTGAATATGAACCAATAATTAATAATTTTTTATTATATGTTTTAAGTCATATAATGTACATTATTGATGATACGAGGGTTGTTTCGTTAATGTTGTGCTATAGGTAACCTAACTGAACATTTTAATGATATTTTAATTTATTTTTATTGACTTTGATTCCTCATGGATGATAATGGATTATATTGGGTATAATTACTGTAATAGTGATTCATATTCACAGTTTTTATCTAACTAAAATTTTTAGTACTGATTTTTCTCTAACTAATGGGCACCCCTAGTTAAGATTTCACTCTAAATAGTGAGATAATCTAATCAGGATTTGATTATGAATGTTGTGTTACTAATTCTCATCACTACTTCTATGATGGATCCATTACATATATCTCTCCAATGATTTATTATTATTATCATCATTAGATCCATGTAACTTCTCCATGATGTGTTTGTATTATTGTGTTGTTTTGGGTCTAATATGGTATTTTTGAACAAAATTTATGATATGTAAATTGTTTAAAACTATTAATTGAGAATAGAAGTTTCGATTTGATCATCAATTCATTTAAAAAAATTTCTGTAACAAAATTTTTGGTGTATTAATACTTTTTAAAATTATCATGTATCGTATGGTTTTTGAAAAATAATGAAATAGAATCTTGGTGGTACCCTAATAATATTTATGTTCATACACTACATATACACTTTGGTGTTTATATTTATTCGGTTTTCCATGATGCATGTAGAAAGAAAATAAATTCTTTTTTCATAGAGTTACATGGTTTTCCAATGGTTTAAATGGAATTAATGATGCAATGGAGGTGATTTGAAATAACATAATGACAATTTCAATTTATAATTTTGGAGACATAAATTATTTTATGTCCATATCGATAGTATATTATTGTGTTATAAATTGTGTTTGGATATCACTTATAAAACTTTATTACAACTTGTTGATGATTTCTTGTTATTATGTTTTTATTTTATATACTTGATTATATTTTTGTGTTAATTTAGTTATGATTTGAATGGATGAGCTTTATATAACTAGGTTATTATTATTTTTCATGGAAATACCAACATATTTATAATTCATGAAATATTTTTAGTTGAAATTTTTCATTTCATTTGAAGTAACTTAAGGTTAAATTATTCAAAAAATATATTATGGTTGATATCCTTATCACTTGTGATATACCATACTGATTTAGAATGGAGTATATGCATTATTTCATACCAAATTAGGTATTGGTATAGGATATTAAGGATGGTATATTACAAAGTGGTATTAGAGAATAATTTTATTTGGTTATTTATGTAGTAAAGGTAAAAATGATATAGGTCATTAGAGCATGAGGAGTATATTACAATAACATTTTTTTACAACACATTTAGGAATGATCCATTAGATTACATGGACCACTAGAAATATATATTATGATTAAGAATTTGTTTACTAACCATTTATGGGGATATGGATTTAAATTTAGGTTATTTTTATTTTTTTGGATACCCAATGATCAATTTTGAAATTGTTTTCTTTTACAATTCAAATTTGGGAAAAATTATATGTTTTAAATAAATAATTTATGATCTACAAACTATGATTTTCGACCATGAAGCCCACTCAAATTATTCATGTTGGTTTTTATAGATGAACTGAAAGTCCCGGAACTAAAATTCAGTAAACAAATTTTAAAAACCTTTGTTCTTTTTATAACTTATCCCAATTTATTTATATATCACCATAATTGATTTTTATCAATTTGAGAGTTTTTTTGTTAATTTATATTTTTAGTTGAGCTGTGTTTCATTTTATATAATCTTTAACGTCTGGATTTTTTATCAGGTTTGTTTTTTTTTTGCATATTGGAATTGGAAATCAATGAATGGAATCGATCAGTGAAAAATATTGAGGCATAAATAATTTTATATTAGTAAATAATCTTTCTTATAACAATATAGAAAATACTTTCATCCATATAACAATGATATTTATTAGATACGATATGTGATATTCATCTCTAAGTATAGATTGTGCTCAGAATTCTGCTTAACAAACCCCACCTAACATTCATGGAATTAAAGAACCCTATTGGGAAAAATAGTTATTGCGGAAGATCAATAGGATTGTGGAATTTCATCACACAACCAAAATATCAAAGGTGATATTTTCCACATATATTTCAAAAGGTATGAGAATTAAATAATGATACTTAGTTGTGAAAAACAAGTAGTATGCACATCTCACATAGAGTTATTTAAAGGATCTTTTAAATAAATAATTATATCATAAAAATTGAATATGGATAAAGATAGGGTGTTTCTAAATGTTTAAATGGAAATCTACTCATTGATTTAATATGGGATTTATTTTTAATATTATATTAGGTTTTACCCATGTTTGTCTTGAAGGAAACCTTAAATGATTATGAATTTAAAATCACACTCCGACTAGATATGAGATAAAAATATATTCTTTATTGGACAATTATATTTTGTATTGTGGTCAATAAGTAAGTAAGAGTTGAGATAATTTATATGGGAATTGGAAAAATTGGTACTAAATATTTTAAAACTGGTGGTAGAAATTTTTTTTCCTTATGTTAAAAGAGGAATAACATGTAATTTTAAAACATTATTATGGTAGAAGTTGTAATAGATCATCTAACACCATTTCCCGAGCTTCATCATGATGTAAATTTTCCATATATGTCAACTTGTGATGTATGTATATGAATGTTTTGATTACTTGTAAGCACTGAATTTCTTTCAACAGCATTGATGTTTTGGACACTTACAATACACTTACAAGAATGATTCTCTATATGAATGTTTGGTTCATTTAATTACATTAAAGGGATCTCAGTTATTGTCATATAGATTTATGGTTGGTAAATTTTATTCTTATCGAAATGGGGGAAAATCGAACATACATAGGGGTATAAAAATATATAACATGCTTCATAAAATAGTGGAAGTTATCAAGGTCATCCTAATTAAGTATAGTTATATTAAACAAAGAATGATCCAGTAAACTCAGAAGCTAAAAAATCTACATTGACATGTATAATGCAAATCTGTTCTTCGTTTTGTTCTATAATTTCTAATACAGGTCTCTCAGATTATTTTAAAACATCTATATTTATTGATGAATTAATTTTAGGAGTTGATCTTGTTACATATACTATAGAGATCACTAATTATTTGAGAAATACTAAGGAATTGGGGTTTAATTCTCAGTTCAATTATATAGTGATGTCAAAATTTGGTAGTATTATGCTATTTCAGTACTCTTTATTTGAATATATTTCAATTTATGCTAGGTATGGATTAGATAATCCCTCAAAAATACTATTTTATTTATTATCGTTAGAGGTTATTGATTCTATAACTTTATTGGAGCTCTCATATCTTCTAGTGTGAGTGGGATCCATGATTGGGCAGAGTAGGGCCAATTCATTAATATATAGGGATCATTTATTTATATATATAGGGTTTACATTTAGATGTTACAAAGGGATATTTTATTAATTAACATATTTTTTTTGTGGATAAATTCCTATACGTAATTTATAATGATTTCTCAAATTTTACACTAGAGAGGGATGTATACTTCTATATTAAATTTCTTCTGGGGTAGAGTACAATACATGTTACCTCATATAAAATGAATCAAACCATGATTAAATAACTAATAAATAAAAATTCAATATATTTAAAGAAAATTTCCATTTCCTTGAGTGTGTCATCCTGGGAAGCACTAATTCTCGTAACTAAGATGAAAAATGGGAGTATTTTCCATTACATATATTGTCAAAATCTCAAATAAGAGGCAATCAATAACAAATACTCTTGTTCTTATACAGAAGATATTCTTTATCTAAAAAAATGAGTATGGTGATTTTTTAAATTTAATCACTAGTTTGTACATCACAAATTGATGGTAAAAGTAGTTAATATAGGTGAGTCTTCAATTAGGAATAGATATGGGAATTATGAATATTTGGTGAAACTATTTGTTCTTATGAATGATCCTATAGTTTTTATTATACATGTTTTAGTAATATTTGTCATAGATACATAAAAAACATTTCCATGGTTTCTATGGATAAAATTTGGATTTATTTTATATAATGGGATGAGCATAATGTAAAACATCAGATTGTATTAAGGAATTAAAAATAGAATCACTTATTATAAAAGGTTTCTGAAATTTAGTTTTAGGTTCATGAAGTCAAATTTTGGGGCCATTACATTTCTAAAATAGATATGTAAGTGGTTCATAAGATGATTTATGTTTTGATGACTCAGGGGAATCCAAATAATATTTTTGAAACTATAATCTATTGGGTTTGATATGATAATATTGGGTATTTTTTAGATTTTTCAAAATTAGAATCTCCTATAACTAAAAGTTGAATTTTTTATTATTTAATAAGGAAACAGAAGAACCAACAACACCAAATTCATGGTGACCATGTTGGCATGAATTGGAGTGATGTTCTAATAGAGCAATCAATTACATACAATATTTTATGAATTGAATCAAATATTTACCTCAACACCTATCTTAATTAATTAAATTTTAGGTGACGGTTACACCCTATATTGTGATGCCTCAAGTATGGGTTTTGAGGTTTTTTTATGAAACATAATCACATGGCGGTGTATAGTTCTCATTTGTGACATAGTCAAGAGAATACTTAAAGAAATAATAATTTACAATTTTAGATGGTGATGTGTGAATTGAAATATAGGAACTATTACCTTTCTAAGGAATGATTCACCATCTATATATAATATAAAATTATAAAATAAATCATTGCATAGATAGATATGAACCTTTAGAATAGATTATTGTTATAGTATCACAAAAAATTTATTTTAGTAGATGTTAGACTCATGGTAAATTTTATTCTGTTTATGATGTTTTTAGGTGGATGTTAGATGTGCAAGCTGTGAAATAATCTTGGGAGAAATAATATTCTATTACCCTCAACTAAGAATTTTTTTTGATATAAAATAAAAGGACTTTTAGTTTATCTTATTTAGTCTAAAATTCACACATTCTCTTAATCATTGGATTTTACAGGAACAAGTTTCATATTCTAAATACAATCACTTCAGTGGAATTCCAAATAAATTGGAGAATAATAGTAAATTTTCTCCTTATCATAATATATTTATTAATTTTAAGTAGTGGGTTGTAGTTACTCATTCCCTGAGACAAGTGATTATGATAAAGAGTCATTCTTTAGCTCATACATCCCTAATAAGATATACTATTAATTTAAATATAAAAAATAGTTGTGTGTGATGAGGTGTGATGCTATCAATTATGTGTATTGTATTCTCTATTTTCAACAACTGAAGGGTGAACATTAACATACCAAACATTTGTAACACTCCCTCATTTAATAAGCTCATTTAATACGTATTATTGAAAGTATAATTATTTATGATATCATGAAATTATATGACATTGAGATTTTAAATCTATAAAGAGTGCCATATTCTATCTTCTACATTAAAGAACCTAATTTTATATCTCACGAAGGGATTTTTTTTAAGGGGTAAGGGATTTAAGTTAGGTTATAGCATAAAATACCATTTACAAATTGATGGTTAGATAGAATGAATATTTTACATAATAGAAAATATAATTTTTTCTTCGATTCATGACTTTATAGGTTTATGGGGAACCCATTTATCTCTATAATATTTTTTATTTTAAAATAAACTATTTTTCATTAAGAGAGAATAAAATACAATAAGTCCTACGATTGACCCGATTAAGAAACAAATCAATGTGTTAGACTATCCAAGTGGAAAAACTAAGCCTAGAAAGAAGTGATATTTGAAGATCTACAGTTTTAAAACATGATGTTTCATGCTAAAAAATCCCCCACCTCATTCCATGAACCACACATTGAGTATCTTTACCAAAATCCATCCATGTTTCTACCAACCCAGATAGCCTGGTACACTGATACCTGATATGACAGTGAAATGGTTAAAATGGAATTCTCAATCCCTATAGGTTGGTGACCAGCACCTAGTATCATATAAAATAAAATTGTTAATAGTTTTTCCATCATATAGTGGAAGATAACATATAGGTATCAGTATGCTCAAGAATCCCCAAGGGAGGCAATAACAGAAATCAAACATGTATAAGAAAAAAATAGTACATTGTCATGTTACTCAATAATTGGAATGATACAACTGAGACATCAAAATGTAATAAACTCTCCGAGCCCAGAGGATCATGAACATCCACCTATTCCAAGATTCAATTTACCTTTTCTTGGATATAGAAAAATAAAATCTACAAACGCCTAAGGGAATATGTGGGGTGTGAGATAAAAATCCCAATAAGGTGTCAAAACGTGATCCATAATAATATTACAAACTAATAAACCAATTAATACTTCCAATTTTAAATAAATAGCGATTGATTTAAAATTAAATATTTAAAACAAAGCATGATTTAATTTTCGATGATGTAAATAATTTCAAACAATGGATTTAGTTAATATTTAATATAAAATATTTCATCTAAATCAGCTCAAAAGAATATATATGTTTTATAATCAATGGAATATATTTCAATGTAATAACAATAACAATAACATGTTAATCTTCCATGACATATGATAGTTATTATTCATAGGTTATTAACACTCTCATATCATTGATCATGGAATATGTGAATGCATCTTATTTAGGCTCTTTTAAATAAGGAATCATCAAAATATTATCAGGATATGTTCATACTAACTAAATTTTTTTAGAGTTTTAATCATAAATATGTTTCTAGGGAATTACTATCCTTCCATATATATCCCAAATAAACTACTAACTACCCTGGCTTGCATGTTATCAGTAAATCAATAAATCAATAGTGGGAAATTCATTTCATTCAAATCAAAATGTCACTTATAACTCAACTTCCCAATTTCTCATTTCAATATAACAAATAAATTTCAAAACCAAAACATAGAGTTTTCACAATTTCATTCCCTTCAAAAATAAAAACAATAATATGTTCTTTTAAAATAAATTTAATTCATTTTCTAAAAAACAATTCCTAAATCAATTTACAATTTCCATCAATTTTCACAATATGCCACAAATTTCAATTCCCTTGAAATTAGGGTTTTTTTCCAAAGTTCATAAAAAAAATTCCTATCCCAAATCACACAAATTTTGTTTTTTATAAATCAATTGAAATAATTTCAAATGAAATCCAGAAAAATAAAGGTTCATTAAATGGTAAATTTCAGTGGAACCACCTACCTTTAATAAAAGTATCAAAAAACTAAACTCCTGTAGTATAATTTTTCAGCAATGAACAACGACAATGGTGATCATGAAATCCAAACATGATACAAGATCCAAATCAGCATATTTTAGATCCATATAAGATATGTTGATCTGAAAACCCAATGGAGAAAAGAAATAGATAATAATACGATAAGAAGCATGAAGAGAGTAATTTATTTGAAAGGGATCGAATGATATCTTTCAAACAACAATGCACATTGGAATGGGTTTGGTGGAGAAGAAAAGGGTTCCTGATAGAATCCAAGTCATTAAGATTAGATATACCTTGATTTAGGTTCAATATGCGGATGAAAAGGTTGTTAGAAATTTTTCAAACAAAAAAATGGATTAAAAATGTTGTTTTCAAAGTTAGATGGGCATGGACACATGGTTAAGCTTACAATGCATCCCAACTATCCACCCTTAAACAAGGGTTCATGGTTTCTTCTATGTGGTTTGATGATTTGAAAAATCATGTTCCAACCATGGAAACCCCCATGGTCTATGGATTCATGGTTTTCACTAGGTGGGCACACTGTTTGGGAAATGAGGGTCCTGATTGTGCACATCCAAGAAATTTCCAAAAATATCAAATTTCCACCTGAAACAGGTCACGAAAAACCCTAACTGAAGTATGATAAAAATAGGGTCCACATAATATATGAAATCTTGTAATAGGATAGTGGATCCTCCCCAGAATAGAAACATTCAATTTCTATAAATCCAATTAAGAAGATTCCATATCAAAAAGATGAGTCATTGGGACTCTCATCAATTACTCTCTCTCCCAAGTCCCATGAGTTTGAAAAACATGCTACCGTAGGTTTTGAACTAAATCTAACATCCTCCCATGAAGTAACATTGTCTTATAATCAACTATCCAGATAGGTTACATTGTCATTGATAAATCAGGATCAACAACAATATAACTCCTACTAAAAACATGATTTAGATAAAAAATATATTTTCATTGCTATGATATATGTAATATGTTATGTATCAACATTAGTTGTGGTGGGAGTTATAAATAGTAAACCACATTCCCTATCTTATCAATAACCTAAAAATGACCCAAACAATGAAGAGATGTATTTTCTTGCCTCCCAAGTTGTCAATAACCTAAAAGATGTGAAAATATCAAGGAAACTAGGGAACCCACCAAAAACTCAAATGGAAATAGATAGCAATCAGTGTGATATTTATACCAATATGTTCCTTGAACATCCTCTAAATAATAAATATAATAATTTATTTTATCTCTTGTAACAAGGTCAATCCAACTGAAGAACATTCAATGTTCTCTATCCAACACAATAGATATTTTCATGGTCATTCATACAAGGACTCAAAAGGACAATTCTTATCATAGACCAGTGACTATTGTTATAAGTAAACTAAACTAGTCCTAAATGTTCACCCAAAGCACCTAAAATAACAAGGATGTAGGTGTGAATGATATCATCAGTAATATATATCTCTCCATATTTTTAAATCATTCTTCATATGGTATGACATACTCAAACAAACGTGATATCATAGTGCATCTAGAATGCTTATCTAATAGTGAGATGTAAAATGGTTGTCCCTATCAGATGAAATAGTTGATGAAACACCATTCAAACAAAAAAATCTATATCAAATAAATATTTCCAAGCTCGATAACATTGTCTGTATCAAATATGTATGTATAGTGAGCAGAGTTTTTCATCCTATCAATAAAAACCCATACCCAATTATTCTTTCTCTGGGATTATGGAAACCCTAGCAAAGTGTCTATAAAAATATCATCCCATATTCCAAGTCAATACTAGACATGGACAACGAAAACATTATGGTCTCAGATGCTTGTCCATCAATAATTTAAAATTATAATGATGAGAGAAAAAAATTAGAATAGTCTCAACTCATACCTAGACTCTAGAATCGCCACTTCATGTCTTAAAAAATTGTGGTTTCTAGGTGAACTTCCCCACTAGAAAATATGGAAATCCCCAATCATAGAATTCCTTACATATAACAACATGAAAAAATATCTCTAAAATATCAAATACATTACTTAGATATTGTCCCTTAGTAATAGTCTCCCACAAATAAAGAGAGTCTCTAATTACATGGAACACATCATAAAGATGTTGTTTTTTTAGAATCACCTTTAGAAGAGAGGATTTGAAAAACAAAATATCCATGAAAACCTATTCTCTTATTTATCAGACTCATAAATGAATCTTTGAAAAATGATCCATCAAGTTTAACTCTTCCTATGATTCCTTCATCACCTAGTATGGAAGATCCTTGATCAATGCATCGGCAATGAAATTCTGATTCCATAGGGTATATGAGATGTTTAAATTGAAAGACAATAGGTACTCCACCCAATTAATATAGTGGATATTAAAATATTTTTTTAGAGAACATATAACACAAGCTATTATGGTAAAACAATAGGGTAAACCTTTCACAGAAAAGGTAATGTCACCAACACTTAAGTGAATGCATCACAACTATAGGATCATGGTCATGGGTTATATAATTCATCTCGTGTGGACTATGTTTCCAAGAGCCTGATCCTACCACCTATTTTCCCAACATGATAAAACAACCCAATCCCAGTCCTAATGTGTCAAAGTAGACCACATTGTCCTACCTGGCCTCAAGAAGAATAAAAAATAGAATAAATAATTTGAATATGATTCAGCTCAATAAGAGAACTATTATATTACTAATCCGAAAAAAAGAAAACTCCATTATGAGTGAGATAAACCATAAGATAATCCATCCTTGAGAAATCCTTTTTTAACTAGTTTTAATACCCAAAAAAAACCTAATAAGCTATAAATCTTGAAAACATTATGTGGATGCTCACATGTCAGAAAATATTTCACCATCTCAGGATCAACATAGTTAATGTGTTCCAACACCATGTATCCATATAAATTCACTTCTTGAATCTAGAAATCACATTTCAATATCATGGAATATATTCAGTGATCTCTCCAAAATTCCATCACTACTCTTGTAGAAACACATGTTTCTCCTTGGACATAGAGTAATCTTGGATATCATCCCAAAATACAACAATGAACATATCAAGATACTCAAGGAATATCCTATTATGCCAAGGCATAAATACAATAATAGTGTTAGTTATACCAAATGGACGGTCACGTTACTCATATTGACCATACCTACCCTAGAATTTGGTTTTCTAAATGTCAGATTCTTTTATTCTCAACTTGTGATAGCATGATAAAAAATCAATCATCAAGAACTGCATAGTATCTTTCTAATGGGAAAATAGGTCAGATATATTTGGAAATATTTAATTCTTATTTAATACAGATTGATTGATTTTTCAATGATCAATACATAGGTGAAGTGACCCATCAACGTTCATATAAAAGAGAATAGTTGATGCCCAAGGTTTCATGCTTGGGCATAAAATGGATTCCTCTACCAGATTTTCTAACTGATTCCTCAACTATTTCATTTTTGATAATTCCATGTGGTAAGAAGTAATAGATATCTTCTGAGTACCCATCACTAAATCAATAATAAATTCCATCCCACTTATCGGTGGGAAAGTAGAGAATTCGCAAGGAAAATTTTCAAGAAATTTGATGTCAATTGGAGGAAGAAAATCACTCAAAGGTTGTCTATCTAGATAAAAAACACTAATATTACATTCATCAACTCTAGATAATAATTCATGGATCTACACGACCTTGGGTCCCATTCTCCATTAAATACACGTATTACCCTATGGGGTATAGTAAAGGAGACCTTTTAATGAAGCAGTCGGTTTGGGCATTATTAGAAATTAGGAAATCCATCTTAAAAATGATATCAATATGTTACATGTTCCCAACCAAAAAATATAATTTAATATCAACATTTGATAAATAGAAAACATAAGAAGGAAAATATATACCATGATATCCCTTCATTATGAAGGTTGTAATATTATCCATCACGTAAGATAAATTCTTTGTATGATGGTTTAGTAGGTTCACAATACAGGTCAATATAAATGAATGATATACACCATTATCAAATAATTCAGTCACTAAGGATGAAGAAATAGTGATAGTACCTCTCACAGTCAGTGGAACTATATAATCTTCTTTTAGAGACTCTTCCACTATGTGATGAATCTTCATTTCAGAAGCTTATGGCTAGAACCCCTTTGTTCATGAATCATTTAATTGAACCGTAATAAAATTTTGTATTTGTAAAACAATTACACTACAATGTTTAGAGAAGATATATAGGAATTTAGTATATACCTAATATTCCATAGGAACAACATATCTTGGGTGCCCTAGTAAAAAATTATTTGGAATGCTCAAGCTTACCACATTGGAATAAAGTCAAATTTCCACTTCCAAGAACTACAGGAAGTCTGGAAGAGCCCTTCCATTAATAACAACCACATTACTCATCATTATTTCTCTTTACTTTGAATTAACTCATATAACTTCCACATGGAGAAAAAAACTCCCATAAATCCTTCCATTCTGGCTAGATATATTTAATCCATCAAAACCCTATCTAGAACCTCAACATAAGAAGATATATTTTGCAAGATGACATGAGAATGAATACTGGATCAATGTCCCATTTCATAATATTGAGTCTTCATCTTTATATTTGATACAATCACATGTTTCAATTGAACATGCACAAAAAATAAGTCCACATATTACATCAAGTTCTAGTAGGCATGCTCATGTTTGAAAAACGTTATACACTTAGTAAGAACCATAGAGCCTAGATAGAACTAGATGTGAATAGAACATTCAATTCCATATACACTAAGTCCTCAAGTTTCTTCTTAGTAACCATCATGTCCCACCATATCATAGTAGTTCCCTCTAGCTTGAACTTGTCACATTTAAATTTAATCGGTTCAATAATTTCCAAAAAATAAAAAAAAATACAAATCATGATCATCCACTCCACACCTTCATGAGGATAATTAGAGCCTTGGAATACTGGTAGATTTTGATGAAGTAACCCTAGAGGATGGATCTGAAATTAAATCATCCGAGGTTACAAGAATAGTTCCTTAATGGGTATGGTTTCAGATTTATTTCCTATTACCTATATTGAACACGCAATAATCTCAATTATATTATAGTCTACATGAGGATTCACTCAATGTGGTTCGCCGGTAGCTCCCTCATTAATCCTATTAACATATCTTCTTGAAGTCATGATGCTATGAAACATCATAAAACATGTTAAAGACATCAAATGATTACTCATATCAACAACTCAAACCAAATCAATAGGGAAATTAATCCCATCAAATAAGTTATCAAGGCTTGGATTTCAATATATCAAATTAAATAGTAGAAAATATATTATAATTACTCATCATGATTCCTTTCCTAAAGCACCCCTAGTTAAATAAAAATAATTATGATGACATCTATCCATGAAGTCACTTGTAACTACCTCATAATTCCTGATAATATCTCCCATCATCATTCTAACATAAAGGAAATATGCTCAACCTGCACCTTTGATGCCACTTTTTAATGAAACATCCCAGATACTCGGTACCCAAATACCATATCTAGCACAGACATGTCCTAATGGGATTTCTCAATCCCCATGGGTTTCTGACTAGAATCTGGCATGATAAAAGATAAAATTGGTAATGTTTTTTTCACAAAGAAATAGCAGAATATAACATACACATATTAGTCCTATCAAAACTCAAAAGGGAGGGAGTACCATAGATCAAATAGATATAACAAAAACCCAAAACAGTACATCATTAACGTACTGAACAAATAGGGAGATAAAAATCATACATCCAAAAGGAATCAACTCTCTAAGCCTAATGGATCAAGAATATTCACCTCCTCCAATAAGAGTTTTCCCTATTCTCAAACCTGGAAGAATAGAATCTATAATATCTCAATGGAAAAGGTAGTGGCTAAGATAAAAAAACTATTATATGCACACCATGTTCTCCATAATAATATTACATAATAATAAACCAAGTAATGCTTCAAATTTTTAAAAAATAGGAATGGAATTACAATTTCATATTTTAAAAAAAAACATGAATTCATTATAGATGATAGAAAACATTTCAAACAATGGATTTAGTAAAAAAAATTTGTAAGATAGATCATATAAATCAGATATGATGAATAAAATAGTTTCAAAACAAATGGAACAGTCTTTTTAGTAATAAAAACAAGAAATATGGTCATCTACCTGGTGGTACAATTGTTCATGGTCATAGGGGAATCACACTCTCATATAAATGATCATAGAATATGTCTACACATTTACCTCTGGCTCGGACTCACAAGGACTCATGAAATCCCATAAATATAACATCATTACAAAAAGTTTTTTCTAATAGATTCCATCATCAATATATGGATAGGAAATTAACATCTTATAGTGATTGTCTCAAATAACACAATAACAATACTAGCTCATATGTGATCAATCAATCCATCCATCAATAGTAGATAATTCATTTGATTCAAATCCAAACATCACATACAATTCAATTTCCCAATTTTCCATTTCAACATTACAAAAAGATTTCAAAACAAACATAGGTTATTTGTAATTTTATTCCATTTAAAAATAAGACCCGTAATTACTTATTATCAAATCAATTTAAGTCATTTTCTAGATATCTACTCTCAATGGAATTTCCAATTTCAATCAATTTTTAAAATATGCCCGAAAATCAAATTCCATTGGATTTGGGGTTTCAATCCCAAATCCAATTCTTATAAATTTGTGGTCACAAATCAATTCAATTTGGGTTTTCATATATCAATTGACATACTTTCAATTCAAATCAAGCATATTAATTTCTTATTAAATGGAAAATCTCCACAGAACCACATAACATTAATCATTGTATCAAAAAAATCAAGACCCGCAATGATAATTTATAACAACAAACAAAAAACATTGAGTTCAAGAAATCAGACTTATATTTTAGATCCAAATCAATATAGTTAAGATCTATGAAAAACTTGATGATCGAAAAAACATTTTGATGTAAATAAAGAGAGAGTGAGAGAGAAGGAATAGGAAGATAATCACTTACTAGAAAGGGATTCCACAAGATCCATCATGTTTAGATCCACATATGATGGGATTTGGATGAGCCAGAAAGGGGTATTTATAGCCTCTGTGAACTTGGAATTCTAAATACCTCAATTTAGGTTCAATCAAGACATGAAATGTGTGTTCAGGTATATGGAAACGTGATGAGCGCTCTCGGTGGCTCCGGTGGTTCCACCGCAAAAGCTAGTGTTTTTTAAAATTCTCCGATCATGATTGGGTTATCTATTCTCGATTTCATCTTCTCTATGGAAGGATTCGATCTAGAATGGGAGATTCCAATTGTGGATTTCAAAAATAAATATAAAAAAGATTATGTTACCCTAGTGGACAAACCGATGGGGATTTTTTTTATAGAATCACTTAATGGCTCGGATCCTTTGAATGTTGTCGGGATGAGACCCACCCTTTGAATGAAACTTGTAGATAGAAATTTTGATGTGGAAGAGGACCCCAAGTATATTTAGCAATGGTCACATCTCAACAAGTATCCAATCATGGGGCACATCTTCTACCTTATAGGTGACAATCCATGGCCCAACCCAGAGCTCAAATCGCTGATTGTTCTCATCTAGGGATTCACAAAGTAGAAGCTTGTTCCAATCGACAATGGAAACTTCCATAATCTGCTCAAAACCAAAGATGATCTTGATCGAGTTTGGAGGTTATAATTTCTACAGTTAAAACCTAGAGTCTTTTGACTCCTCGGCAGGGACTACGCTTTCAATCCAAAAACTTCTCGGAATAAAATGGTATAGATCTTGGTTGGCTACATGGTCTCAGCTGGTCCTCATG
The DNA here is from genome assembly GCA_963277665.1 of Viscum album. Taxonomy (NCBI): domain Eukaryota; kingdom Viridiplantae; phylum Streptophyta; class Magnoliopsida; order Santalales; family Viscaceae; genus Viscum; species Viscum album. Next base: position 606,102,648 of record OY728119.1, on the reverse strand, counting down.
GCTTTCGAAAATTCTCAACGATATCGCTTCTTGAAGGGGTATGCCACTTAACATTGATCAGTGTACTCAGAATGCTGAAATTGGCCTCGATGTGAGGGTTATGTTGGAAGTGGACATTGCTTCCAATCATCCAGAGATCATTGTATTCAATGCGAATGATTTTAGAACTGAGATCCAGGTGGAATGCATGTGAATTCCCCCATACTGTGGGATCTATAAGATCATCGGTAATTCATTGCTCACATTTCAGGTCATGGAGAGTCAGGTTTTGCAACCATCTGATGATGGCTGGACCGAGGGCAAGCAAAAGAAGAAGAGAAAGTTCACACCTGCTGCTAATCCTGAACCTCCCAAAAAACCTTCGGAAGTCTGGTACAAGAATTCCAATTTCCTGAGTGAGAGATAGGGTTTCACCGAGGATGATCAGTTTGAGGTGGAAGAGAACACTGATATTGATCATGGCATTCTGGAAGATATCGAATAGATAGTGTTAGAAGTATTTGACCAGCCTCTGGATTTTTCCTCGCATGATGCCTCTGCGCCGTTGATGTTGGAAATGATTGATCAACCACTTCCTATGAAGGATGAACATTCCCATGAGCCTTTGCAAAAGGATGTTCCCAAACATTTTATTCATATGGATTCATGTGGTTTAGTGGCTCCACATACATATCTGGTCGCGAACAATGTTTCTCTAGACGCTACCCAGACATAAGCACATCATACCCAATCTCCTTTTCTTAACAATCCTATTATGGTTTCTTCTATTATTCTTGTTCCTTTTATTAATCACATGGTAATAGTGAGATCACCACTAGTCTCTGATTTTTACACTGCTGATACGGGGTCTACATTGAATACAAATTCAAATGATAAACCCAATATGGAGTCACCCACTGAGGCTTCCGGGATAGTATGCATATAGGACATTCTTGTGCTGCCTACTTTTTCTGAGAATATGGGATTCACAGATGACACACATGATGACCATATCATCACTCATGTTCCTTCTAAATAACCTAATATCATCAAGGATGTTAATAACTAAGGTGATTCTAACATTGCTTCTTCTTCTACTATGGGCAAATATGACAAGAAGAAACCTCTAGACTCCTCTTCAAAGATTATAAGATCAAAGAGGAATAAGGGATCGAGTAGTCATAAGAACAAAAATGGGATCTCTTTCTCTAGAAACATGTTTTAATGGATGTTATTTTTTGGAATTGTTAGGTTATAGAAAACCCTGACACTCATTCAATTCTTAAAAGAATTCTATTGACTCATAAACCAAAATTCTCAGTGCTTTCTGAACCAAAAAATAATTTTTTGGTTAAATGTATTCATATTTCTACTTCGGGTTATAAATTTCATGGTGCTTGCAGTAGTGGATGTTCTATTGAATCAATTTGGATCTTTTATCACACCTCTTTGCAAGATTTTAATGTTTATTATTTCTCTGACCAAATGTTCTCTTGTGATTTTAAACATGATAGCTTTCATTTTTTCTATACACTTGTTTATTCTACGAATAGATATAAAAACCGTAGGCCTCTCTGGAATGATTTATGTATTTTGTCTAGCTTCATCCATGACCCATGGTTGGTTATTTGAGACTTTAATTATATTCATTCTCCCAGTGAGAAGCTAGGTCCTTCTAATTCTCATATTTCTTCTAGAGATTTACAATCCATGATAAAGGATTGTAACCTGGTAGAAATCAATCTCACATGTGACAAGTTCACTTAGTACAAAAGACTTTATAATAGGGTCATTTATAAGAAGCATGATAGGGCCCTTGTGAATATCCCATCTCTCGATGCATGGGATTCCATCTCTAGCATCACCTTACTAAAACTAAACTTAGATCATCATCCTATTCTTGTTAGATTTCACTCTAAGAGAGAGAAACCCAGTATACCTTTCCAATTTAATAATGCCAAGTCTGAATATTTGGATTTCTCTCACCTCATTCAATTTTTTTAGGAGTCTATGTATCATCACTCATATGCTTTGGATCGTATTACTAAGCTTAAGAATCTTAAGAACTGCCTCAAGATTTGGTGCAGGGATAAATCTAAACAAATTGACCAAGACATATCCAACCTTGAGAATAAGCTCAATCAAATTCAAAATATCTCTACTAACTCTGACTTCTCCCATGATCTCCAAAATAAAATATATGTCTCTATAAAACTCAATTCTCTTCTAGTGCTCAATGAAAACATTCGCAAACAAGTCTTCAAAACTAAATGTCTCTTAAATTGTGACAAAAACACCATGTTCTAAAATACCATTCAGAGGGTTAGGAATGTCTTTCGCCCTCTATCATTCCTTAAATACAATGTCAATCTCTATGACTCTAATCCCGCAATATCTATTTCTGTGGTCAATTATTTTTTCAAAATTTTTAATGGGCCAAATATAAATAATGATATTCTTCCTGGGATCATTCTGACCTTATTCAATGAGAATGATAACCTATTTCTTTTGATAACTCCTCTAGAACATGAAATCAAAGCCACTGTATTTAGCCTTAACCCTGACTGTGCTCTAGGTCCCGATAGTTTCAATAATTGTTTTTTTCAAAACCACTGGGAGGTCGTCCATTCAGATGTTTTCAAGATTATAAAATATTTTTTTTCTAATGGTGTCCACCCTTATGGTCTCATTGCTCAATTCCTTACCTTAATTCCCAAGGTAACCAATGCCTCTGAAATTCCTTTATTCCTCCCTATTTCCCTCATCAACTCCCTTTATAAAATCATTACTAAGCTCTTTTCCAATACAATTTATTCTCTATGCAGTAGAATCAAATCATGGAATGAATTGGGGTTCATAAAAGGTAGGTCCATACAAGATTGCATTTTCCTTGCTTCGGAATGCACTAACTCTCTTAATAATGTATCCAGAGAAAGAAATATTTCCATTAAACTCAACATTAGGAAAGTGTTTGATACCATAAACTGGAGCTTTATATTCAAATCCTTCAGATTTTTTGTTTCAATGATATCTTCATTAGCAGGATAAAATATCTTCTCAAATCGGCCTCCATCTCCATCCACTTCAATGGATCCCCCAAGGGATTCTTTAAATGCACAAAGGGGGTTCGACAAAGTGATCCCCTCTCTGCAACTCTTTTTTCCATTATAGAGGATTATCTTAGCAGAATTATTACTGGCCTTGTTATTCAAAACTAACTCAAACCTATACATTATTCTAGAATTATAAATGTGACATCCCATCTTCATTATGCTAATGATATATTTTGGTTCTTTAATGTAAGTAAATGAAATATCCTTAACCTCAAAAATTCCTTATCTCACTATGAAGAAGTCTTAGTTCAATCAATTAGTTGGAGAAAATCCTTTCTCTTCTTTGGAAACAATTTTCCTCCCGCTAGGAAAAGTTACATCATTGAAAACCTTTACCTCAAAGAAGGATCCACCCCCTTTACCTACTTGGGGGTTCCCATATTTTTGGTCAGGCCTAAATTCACATATTTCAAAGTCATTGTTGATAATGTTTTCAGTCAACATTCCTCCTAGAAGGGGAAATCCCATACAATGGATGGCAGGATCTGCCTTGTGAAATCTACTATTGTTTCAAAAATGGTTTACATGGAGATGATTTACAAATAGCTATCTAGTATTACAATGATAATTAATTTCCACATTTAAAATATTTTTTTGAGATGGTAGTATTATTGAATGGAATCTTGTTACAATTCTCTAGTATACCAGTTGAAAACCTCATGAGAGTGGTGGTGTTGGCATTAAAAAACTCAAAATTTTTAATGAGGACCTTCATGCCAGACTCAGCGAGAGACTAATCAATAATAAATATGACTCTATAGCTTTTCTTAGAAATGGGTTCCTCGAGAAGAATAAGAAATAAAATTTTCACTATTTAAATTCCTCAATTTGGTCATCCATTAGGAGCTCCTTTGTCAAAATCATACATAACTCCATATGGATGGTTAGCTCAGAATCCACCATGGGCTTCTGTCTTGACAAATGGATTGGCTCCGCTATCATTTCAATGTTTCCTCCTAATACCTATATGGATAGCATCAACTACACTATAAAAGAGGTCATACAAGCACATAACCTAGAGCTCGTTGATCCTATCATGCAGGTTGTTGATGATTACTCTTTTTCAAATGATGAAGATTATCTTTTTTAGAAACCTGCCCAAAATCGTATTCTTGATTCCAGAAATTTTTACAATCATTACTTCACTAACTCTATTTATAATTTTTCTTGGTTGAAGTTTTTTGATAATCCAAGGATTAAACCCTCAAGAGTTAATCTACTCTGGCGTACTGTTCATAACCGTGTTGTTTTGAAGGTTTGTCTCTAGTATTTTGGTATACATCTCTTCTATGAATTTCTCCTTTGTCAAAAACATTGGGAGGACACCAATCATCTATTTTTGTCTTGTGCTACGGCCTCTGCTCTTTGTAATTTTATTACTGACATGTTTGACTGCTGATGGTTATGCTCTGACTCTATTTTCTCTCACCTGAAACGGTGTTTGTAGCATGACATGTCACATACATAGATTATTTTAAATGTATTTTTATTTTAATTTCCATTAATTATTTGTTTTGGGGGTTTCCAAAGGTTTTATGGAAAATATGTGAGTTTTCATGAATTGGGTCAAACCGTGAACCAAATTCCAGATTTAAAAATAAATTTTATTTCTTTTATAACTTTTTCATTTTTTAATATGGTTCACTCATTCTAACTCCTAAATGTCCTCCCCTGATATATTAACACCTCAATTAAAATTTGGAGCCTTTTGAAATCCATAACCAAGGTTTATGTTGGTTTTATTTAAGGGATTGGGCCTGCCCGAAAGCCCAATTCCAGTTTTAAAAATAATATTTGATTAATTAATAACTTGTTCATTTTTAAGTATATTTCGGTGATTCAAAGCCTCATATGCGCCCCTGGAACCCATCCGCGCTCCCAAGCTCTCTCTCTCCTCTTTGAAGCTCTTCTGCATCGCGATTTAGTACTGAACTTATTAGGGTTTCAAAAATCGGGCAGATTTGGAGAGGTAAATTGATCCTTTCATAACTCCTTCATTTTTCATCCTTTTTCCCCCATTTCAGTCCCCACATGACCTAATATGAATCCTTCGAACCTCCATACCAGTTTTGGGTACTTGGTGATTCATTATTTGGTGGATTGGGGCCGATTCCTTCAAGATATTTCAAGTAAGGGAATTCCTTATTGGTTCCTTCCATCCTCTTTTAGTTTTATTTCCTTTTTCTTGAAGTTCCTCATGTCCAGAAGTTGGGGTTCGATCCTAATGTATGATTTGGTGTCTTTTGGGTAAATTATTGTAGTTTAGGTCTGGATTTATATTCATTTTGGTGCAACGGTGATGCGCTTAAGGTTTCACACCATGTTTTGAGGGTTTCGACTCAAAAGGGTAGGTGATTCCATGTGTAGCCATTTTATGATGAGTTAGCCTGCATGGATTATTAATTTAGCATGTTTATAATCTGTTTTATGTGCTGTGAAAACAGTCTTGATGGATTTGGTTGAACATTTAATTTTTAGTTGCATTATAGCTTGAAATTGGGTACTTTTCATGTGTGACTCTTGGGGTAATGTTTGGGTTTAGTTTATAACATATGAAAGTGATTTATTAGTCTTGAAAGGGGATGCCAATTCTGTTTTTTTAATTCCTTATTGTCATGTTGGCCTTGAAAGTAGGTTTTTTTAATGAGTTTAAGGAGTAAAAACATGTTGTACTTTTGAAGGTGATTTATGAAAACGTGTGTTTTTCATGTGTATCTTTGTGGTATTATTTGATGTATTTTTATAACATTTGGTGGTGGTTTAATAATTGTTTTAGGGCTGAACAATTCTTTTTTTGGATTGGTATTGGTATGATTTTGCTTTTAAATGAGGGTTTTGAAATGGGTTTAGTATGCAAACAATGGTTATACCTCTTGGGTTTGTTTTATAAAAATTGCCAATGTTTTATTTGGTTAAACAAAGTTGGGAAAGGGTGTATATGTACTTTTTGGGTGAGTGTGTTCACCTAATGTGGGTTTTTGAATGGTAATGTGGTGATTTGAGATGTTAATCATTTTTATAATTTTTTTTATAAATTGTCAAAATGTTTTACTAAATTGTGTTTTGTGTGTGAAACACGGGTGTGTGATATTTCATGTGAGTTATTTATAAAATGAATTGTGACGGTGAGAAGGGTATTGTGTGACATGTGTGTGGGCTGTTATGTGAGTTGAATATCTTTTAATGGTTTTATAAAATTTTTTAATGGATTTGTGGAAGTGTTAAAAAGATGTGAAAAGTGTTGTAGGCAATTTGGAGTGAGTTTGATTTCAAAATGTATTTGAATGAAAAGTGGAATTTTTGAATTGCGTGATGTACATGGGGATGTTTGGTTAATTTGTGATGTGTAAGTGATATTTTCATGTGAGAACTATACTTCTTGGATTGCTGAACTTGTTTGAGCACAAAGGGAAAACCCGGGTATCTAGGTGGGTGGACGTGTACTAGTATGCTAGTGAATCCGTGGGGTTTGGCCTCAGTTTCACTTAGCAAGATTGACGCTTACAACTCTAACTAAACTATGATGATGATGATTGGGGACCACTAGGTTATGGGTATGTTCCCTACTAGTGGCTCGTGCACGAGAATGGATATTTGTGATGGTTACTCTCACCGAGATACGAGGTACCTGGGACCCACAGCTAGCTAGTGCCTAGGGGTTATTTCCCATTGATTGTGCTCACTGGATACTTTTTTCTTACCGTTGGTATACAGTATGAGAGGCTGGAAAATTCAGTAGCTATGGTTTTTATTTTAAATGTTTTTATTCTTTAAATTAGCCCACCTGAAAACTGTTTTTATTTAATGTTGCATCTTTTAGAAATTTTAACTAGCATCTCATGTCTTTGAAAACTTGCATGCTTTTCGCCATTAAATGTTTATCACATGGAATCTATTAGTGGTGGTATCCTACTGGGCTCTCGCTCACACCCTACTTACACCTTTGGGTGTAAGTAGATTTTATTATTTTATGTCACAGGTTTGGGTACAGGATTTTTGCCATTGATTCAGGTTTTTAGTTGTCCATTGGGATGAAGTGTCGTGGAGATAGCTTGAGGGCGGTGCCTATTTCCTTGTGGAGGTTCTTGGGCTGTCCTTATTTGGTTATGTACCATTGTAATGGTCTTTAAACATAGTTTTAACTTATGTATTTCAGTTCTGAAATTTTGTAAAAGACGGTTTTATTTGAAAAATCCAGATTTGTTTTATTGGAATCTTTTGTCATTTTATGTTTATAAACTCGGGTAAATCGTTCCCAATTATCATTTCATGATACCCAGGCACTTGTGCCAGCCCGTGGGGATCGGGAACGCCCTTCGGGTCTTGCCATGGACCGGGTCGGGTGCCGATTTTGAAGGCGACCAGATTCGGTTCGTGACAAAATGGTATCAAAGGAGGTTCGCTTTCTTTGAGTCATGTTATTTGGGAAAGTGTCAAGATAGTATAGAGTTATGATTGTTGGGACATGTAATTCTAGTTATGGGTAGTGTGCTTGATCACCACACCTCAATTCAGGATTCATGTCGCCAGGGGAAGTTGGGATTTGTCTATGTCTTTTGGTTTTCTTGGTTTGATGATGATTAGGGGAAATGAAAAGAGAGTTGGGTTAATGGTCTCAATGAGCTCGCAGGGTCTGGCAAGCCATGTGGAGCTGGGGATATTCCCTAGAACACTCTCTGTGATAGTGAGGTGATTGGAATATGGCTGCCAACCATATGTCCAAGTCACCCACTGAAACTAGTTTCCTCTCGCATTGTCTTGTGTTCTTTAGTTTTGAAATCTTGGAACTTTGGTTTTAAAGTGACTTGGTTTTAAGAAGTGTAATATTTTTGTGAATTGATTTTCAAATAATGATGGAATGGTATGATTTATGAAATTTTGGAACTTAATATTCAGAATGATTTTGAAATAGAAAATGGTGTGGTTACACCTCTTTTGAAGGCAGAAACGGTATTGAAGTTGGTTTTGAAAAGTGTTTCCAATAGAGTGTTCTAAACAATCATAGTATGTTTTAATGGGATGAGATGTTTTGAAATTGATGTGAATATCTTGAATGTGAGTTATTTTATAAATGGTTGTGACTTTCTGAAAATTTTTGTAAGATGTGAGTTGGGATTTTGATCTCGTGGTTAGCGGTTTTGAGAAAAAAGGATGTGTTGGTTGACCGTTTTGGTTTTGAAAAGTGGAAAGAATTTTTTTTTTAACCTTTGGTATTTTCGTGAGCAACCACATGCATGAGATTATATGGGAAGATAGATGGTTGATGAAATGACTGGATGAGTGTCGAGATGGATATGAGGAGGGTGCCCAGTGTGGCACAGAAACATGCATGTGTAAGGCCCATGGGGTACCATTGGTGGATGCGCTAACCGTTGAACCATTTGTTTTTAAAGAAATGTTTTTAAAAGAGAAACATGAAGACTTGATGAATTGTATGGAATGGTTTATATTATGTGTTTTTGGAAAATGTTGATGTTGTGGGATGTTTTGAGTCCAAGAACCCCTCCTGTTTGAACTGTGTTTTGGGATTATGTTTGGTCGGTAAGCTAGGTAGAAGGACCGGTTAGTAGTCTCCTCTGAGATATGTTTCGGGACAACTTTAGGGTGGTTACCTTCATGTGATTGGATCTGGTTTATGGTTTTTTTTACCAATGGACTATCTTGGTTGGGTCCTTGGGTTCTCTCGTTAGATAAGGTACGCCCCCATTTAGGGTTAGGGAACAACTGAAGTGCAACCCGTATTGTTTCTCCATTGGAAAATCCTCCAGTTGATCAATATAAGGAATATTTTATAGATCATTGTTGATTGAGTCTACAACCATTCATTTAGTTTATTTTTAGATCCTCTTGTAGTGGGATAGTTCTTGTGGAAGGTTGAAATAGGCATTGGTTTCTTAAGTTTCATGATTCATCGAAGGTGGAAGTGTTCTTTGGTTGTTAGTGTGGATAAGTGTCATGATGGTGTCTAAGAGGGCCTCTGGATTCTTTATAGTTTCCTTGAAGCAAGAGTTATTATTAAACCACCAATTTTGAGATTTTGGTCCTGATAGGATATTGTGTCCACTTTTTGGACTTGTCTGTTGTTTAGGGACTTGGAATATGTTCATGTTCCATGTATTGTTTATATCAATCACACGGGTCATGTTCGGTGACACATTGTGATGTTGTGTTCTCTTTTGACTATAAAGGTCAAGGTAAAACTATCCTCTTAGGTTCTATGTTATGTTGGGAGTATGTATCCCTTTGGAAAAACATCAAATCCTCTATCTTAGAGGACAATGTTTATACGTGTCCTGCCCTTCTGTTGTTTCTCAGCCAAAGAAACAAGGTGCGATGTGTGTGCTTATTCTGATCCCTTGTTTCAGTGAAATGTCTGGTTTTGGTAAAGTGAGTTATGGAGTGTGTTATGTCTTGATGAACCCATTAGGGTATACGGTGTAGTTTTTTGTGGAACCGAAAGAAGAAGTTCCACATAGGGGTTTCAACAGCCAAACTGCGTGGCCGAAGATGCTTCAATATTTTGAGCTCCAGCCATAGGTCCCGGAGAGAAGCTGGCGCGTAGTCAGGGGAAACCCCGGTGTCGTTTAAACCATTGTACAAAGTCCTATCCTCAGTATGAAATATAGGAAGAGTTTAAACCTATGGTTTCATCATATTTCTTCTTTTGTTCCCATTCGGTGGAAATATGTGGAGGGTTTTGTACCCATGTCATCACACAATGTTATTCCCTCCCCCTTTGGTTTCCATTGAGTCTTTAGAGAATGGTTGAAAATTTGGCTAGACAAGTTGAGCACACGGTTTTCACATGGTTAGTTCTAACCATGAACAAAAAAAATAACCATGAAGATATAAGGATCCACATAGTTATCGCACAGTTTCTCAAACTGTGCAGACTAACCGTGTGACCGTCCCAACTCCTTAATTTTGGGGTCTTTTCGTGTCGGCCCACACCGGTCGGTTAAGATGGTTGGTTCTTATGGTGGGAAGACCCACCATGGGTATCGTGCATATTATTTTGTAAATTTCTAATGGATGTATACCCCTTGTACTAGGGAGTCTGTTTGGGCCTTTCCCTATTAGTGTCTTGATTCTGTCTCGGGAAAAAAAAATTAAGTTGTCTGTTATGGTGGGGAGCCCATTTGTGTCTCTTCATACAAGTAACTCATATTTTTCCTTGGTATTGTATGGGAAGCAGGAAATATAATTTGGAGATATCTAACTACTTACATCTTCCTTGGGTAAACTTTGGGATTGGAGAGTGCCCAATGTATTAGTTAAAGTAAGGCAAGTGTAACCTTGTTCAATGTTATTGTTCGTTTGGGTGAATTGCTTGAGTCTTGTTCGGATAGTGTTTGAGGAGTTTTATTTTGGGATCAATTATGAATGTGATTTATTATTTCAGGAAAGTGGTGTATGTTTTTTTGTGAGAGTAATCCTTCATTAATTGATCACAGGAGGTGTTTTGGCCTTTGGGGGAGAAACCGGACAAGGGAGTACCTCTTGGTTTCTCAGTTGGGTTTGGTTGTTACTTTGGCCTTGCTGTGACTTTCCGGGGCGGAAAGTTTTCATGGTGGGGAGAATTGTCACATAAATAGATTATTTTAAATGTATTTTTATTTTAATTTCCATTAATTCTATGTTTTGGGGGTTTCCAAAGGTTTTATGGAAAATATGTGAGTTTTCATGAATTGGGTCAAACCGTGAACCAAATTCCAGATTTAAAAATAAATTTTATTTCTTTTATAACTTTTTCATTTTTTAATATTTTTCACTCATTCAAACTCCTAAATGTCCTCCCCTGATATATTAACACCTCAATTAAAATTTGGAGCCTTTGGAAATCCATAACCAAGTTTTATGTTGGTTTTATTTAAGGGATTTGGCCTACCCGAAAGCCCAATTCCAGTTTTAAAAATAATATTTGATTAATTAATAACATGTTCATTTTTAAGTATTTTTCGGTGATTCAAAGCCTCATATGCGCCCCTTGAACCCATCCGCGCTCCCAAGCTCTCTATCGCCTCTTTGAAGCTCTTCTTCATCTCGATTTAGTACTGAACGTATTAGGGTTTCAAAAATAGGGCAGATTTGGAGAGGTAAATTGATCCTTTCATAACTCATTCATTTTTCATCCTTTTTCCCCCATTTCAGTCCCCAAATGACCTAATATGAATCCTTCGAACCTCCATACCAGTTTTGGGTACTTTGTGATTCATTATTTGGTTGATTGGGGCCGATTCCTTCAAGATATTTCAAGTAAGGGAATTCCTTATTGGTTCCTTCCATCCTCTTTTAGTTTTATTTCCTTTTTCTTGAAGTTCCTCATGTCCAGAAGTTGGGGTTCGATCCTAATGTATGATTTGGTGTCTTTTGGGTAAATTATTGTGGTTTAGGTCTGGATTTATATTCATTTTGGTGCAACGGTGGTGCGCTTAAGGTTTCACACCATGTTTTGAGGATTTCGACTCAAAAGGGTAGGTGATTCCATGTGTAGCCATTTTATGATGAGTTAGCTTGCATGGATTATTAATTTAGCATGTTTATAATCTGTTTTATGTGCTGTGAAAACAATCTTTATGGATTTGGTTGAACATTTAATTTTAAGTTGCATTATAGCTTGAAATTGGGTACTTTTCATGTGTGACTCTTGGGGTAATGTTTGGGTTTAGTTTATAACATATGAAAGTGATTTATTAGTCTTTAAAGGGGATGCCAATTCTGTTTTTTTAAATCCTTATTGTCATGTTGGCCTTGAAAGTAGGTTTTTTTAATGAGTTTAAGGAGTAAAAACATGTTGTACTTCTTGAAGGTGATTTATGAAAACGTGTGTTTTTCATGTGTATCTTTGTGGTATTATTTGATATATTTTTATAACATTTGGTGGTGGTTTAATAATTGTTTTAGGGCTGAACAATTCTTTTTTTGGATTGGTATTGGTATGATTTTTCTTTTAAATGAGGGTTTTGAAATGGGTTTAGTGTGCAAACAATGGTTATACCTCTTGGGTTTGTTTTATAAAAATTGCCAATGTTTTATTTGGTTAAACAAAGTTGGGAAAGGGTGTATATGTACTTTTTGGGTGAGTGTGTTCACCTAATGTGGGTTTTTGAATGGTAATGTGGTGATTTGAGATGTTAAACATTTTTAGAATTTTTTTTATAAATTGTCGAAATGTTTTACTAAATTGTGTTTTGTGTGCGAAACACGGGTGTGTGATATTTCATGTGAGTTATTTATAAAATGAATTGTGACGGTGAGAAGGGTATTGTGTGACATGTGTGTGGGATGTTATGTGATTTGAATATCTTGTAATGGTTTTATAAATTTTTTTAATGGATTTGTGGAAGTGTTAAAAAGATGTGAAAAGTGTTGTAGGCAATTTGGAGTGAGTTTGATTTCAAAATGCATTTGAATGAAAAGTGGAATTTTTGAATTGCGTGATGTACATGGGGCTGTTTGGTTAATTTGTGATGTGTAAGTGATATTTTCATGTGAGAACTGTACTTCTTGGATTGCTGAACTTGTTTGAGCACAAAGGGAAAACCCGGGTATCTAGGTGGGTGGACGTGTACTAGTATGCTAGTGAATCCGTGGGGTTTGGCCCAGTTTCACTTAGCAAGATTGACGCTTACAACTCTAACTAAACTATGATGATGATGATTGGGGACCACTAGGTTATGGGTATGTTCCCTACTAGTGGCTCGTGCACGGGAATGGATATTTGTGATGGTTACTCTCACCGAGATACGAGGTACCTGGGACCCACAGCTAGCTAGTGCCTAGGGGTTATTTTCCATTGATTGTGCTCACTGGATACTTTGTTCTTACCATTGGTATACGGTATGAGAGGCTGGAAAATTCAGTAGCTATGGTATTTATTTTAAATGTTTTTATTCTTTAAATTAGCCCACCTAAAAACTGTTTTTATTTAATGTTGCATCTTTTTGAAATTTTAACTAGCATCTCATGTCTTTGAAAACTTGCATAATTTTCGCCATTAAATGTTTATCACATGGAATCTATTAGTGGTGGTATCCTACTGGGCTCTCGCTCACACCCTACTTACACCTTTGGGTGTAAGTAGATTTGCTTATTTTATGTCACAGGTTTGGGTACAGGATTTTTGCCATTGATTCAGGTTTTTAGTTGTCCATTGGGATGAAGTGTCATGGAGATAGCTTGAGGGTGGTGCCTATTTCCGTATGGAGGTTCTTAGGCTGTTCTTATTTGGTTATGTACCATTGTAATGGTCTTTAAACATAGTTTTAACTTATGTATTTCAGTTCTGAAATTTGGTAAAAGATGGTTTTATTTGAAAAATCCAGATTTGATTTATTGGAATCTTTTGTCATTTTAAGTTTATAAACTCGGGTAAATCGTTCCCAATTATCATTTCATGATACCCAGGCACTTGTTCCAGCCCGTGGGGATCGGGAACGCCCTTAGGGTCTTGCCATGGACCGGTTCGGGTGCCGATTTTGAAGGCGACCAGATTCGGTTCGTGACATGACACTTTGCAACAAATCAAGAACCTATTCATATCTGATGTTGCTGATCTCCTCCACATTATTGGGTATGATAGAAATTCCATTATTCACAATAATTACTCATTTAACCTTAATGAAGGTTTCATAAGAATAATTATTTCCATTAGGGATACTGCCACGCTTCAGAAATCGCATTATGATAACTTGATTGGTGAATTTATGATCCTGTGATGGCTTAGAGTAAATGGCATCATCCATCAACCAAATCACTCTTTCGAGGTTTTCTAGAAATCCCTGCATCCTTGCTGGATTAAAATTAAAGTTGATTGTGCTTCCAAAGGAAATCCAGGACCTACGGGTTGTGGGGTCGTCTTTTAGGACTCCCTCAGTCCGTTCCATGGTTGATTCTATGGAAGTTGCGGCATTTCCTCTTACCTTTAAGTGGAGATGTTGGAAGTGATTTAGGCTATTACTTTTGTTATGAAAAAATGCTAGAACAACATCTAGATTGAAAGTGACTCCACCACTATTGTTCAAGAAATTTGGAATGGTGTGGTTCACCTTGCATGGCCTCTTACAGCACACTGAATGAATCTCCTTAACTCACTTCTGGATCTTTGATACATTTCCACACATACCTATTTAGAAGCAAACATGGTGGTTTTATGGTCTTGCTAACAAGGTAATCAACCAAGACATTATGTGGTGTGATGATTCTCAGGTTGATCATTTCCCTTTCTATGGAAAATATTGTAAACAAGTTCCCTCTTTAAGAATTTTGTAATTCCTTTATTGAATTTTAAATAAATTGTGTCTTGGTATTTGACCAATACATTTATTTTTTTTAAAAATGTGGGTTCGGGATTATTTTTTATACAGAAAATTAATAAAAAAACATTTTCTGCATGGTTAGCTAGCCTAGTCTTCATTGTTTGAAAAACTGTACACCCTGACCATGTTCCCTTCTATATGGGTGCATACATTATACTATGTGGGTGAAGGGTTTTTCAAAACATCCACTAACCTTGAAAACCTCCACTATCTATGATTTCATAGTTTACATTGGGTGACCACATGGTTTGGGAAAATAATACGCCAACCATGCACACCCCAAAAAATTCCAAACATTTCAACTTTCCACCCAAAACAACCTGAGACAATCCCAAACCAATGCATGATAAAAAAAATATGGGTCAAGGAATACCTAAAAATAACCAATAGGATGATATAAATCCTACATTCCATCAATATTTCATTCTCTCCATCACTGAAAGGGATGGATTCTAATAATAAAATTAGAACCAACCAACACCATAAAAACTACAAACCAACAATCATTTATTCAATATTATAAACAAGAACCTAGTAAATAATAATTGCATAAATATCTTCACCAGTAAATATTAAATCAATATCCAATATTAAAAAAATAAACATCAGTGTATTCGAAATATTGTAAACTATCACACAATGTTGACAATGTTTTCTATTCATTGGATCCACTACAGAATAGCCTACACACAACTAGAAAATAAATAATCCACTATGAGGGTATAACACCATAATTCAACCATGTATTGAAATATATCCCACAAAATGGTCCATTCCTACTATTAAAATGCTGCCAATATATCTAACTCCCACAAAAAATGAATCTTTTGCATGGAAGGCTGCCACCACAAGAACTCACTTATATTACTAAATAAAAGCACAAAAAAGAATCCTTATAAATAGATTCCCTGAATTAAAATTTATATTAATGTTCTGAAGAAATTTAATAATTTTGTATAAATTACATAAACTCTCAACAGATTATGAAAAACATAGGATCTAAGAGATATCATGAAAGCATACTATGATACCACAACGTCATTAAATCATGACTGGTAGAAAACCCGTCACGAAATTTGATCCATCAAGGATTAGTCCACCAAAAATATCCAAAAAATATACTTACCCTATCTCACTAGAAAAAAATGTGGAATATTAATGTCAATCATGTAGAAAGTGTATCGGTGTAAATGAAATAGGACCTCAACATGAGAAACAACCACAAAAAACAAATAATCTAATAAGAAGTGAAAATGGGTCACCCATGAATTCAAAATGGTTCCACTATTATCCTCACAACCAAAAATAGGCCATTCCATTAAGAATTTATAAAATAAAATCAAAGTCAGAATTTTGTGGTATTATTCATGATGGATGAGACAAGGAAGATGAAAACAACCTCTCTGCAACCGAGAAGAAACCTAAAAAAGAAAAACTCAATCAAACTCAATAAAAATAGGTAACCTAAAAAATATATGAACTAACATGAAGGATTATATCATCAAAATATGAGGAAGGGAAAAAATAGATAAGTGGAGTAGAGATGAGCAATAGGAGGTAGATATATCACATAGATAAAATGGGGACAAAGCCTAACACACAAAAGAGTTAAATGAAGAAGGGAGACCAAAAGAAAAATGCTATATATGGAGAACTATTTATTGTTTATCGAGTTATCTTATAATAAAGATGAAAAATAATTAATTAAAAAGGGTCTATTTAATTATCTTCATGTAAAACCATGTTGGTTCCCATTATTTTGGGTTGATGTGAGTGAAAGTTAATTATTGAGGATAATAATTCTATAAGAAAAATTGAGTAAATTTTTTTCGATTAATAAATGGTTGGTGATTGGTTAACATCATAAAAAATATCTGGATCGAATATTACAACCTTTTGAGTTTTTTGATAGTAGTCATTGATTTTTCAATGTTTCTACTCAATTGATAGATTAGATATTTGGGATGAAATGTGTGCTTATGGATTGATATTTTTATATATTCTAGATCATCAAATGTATTTTAAAATTGGCCTATCATCTAGATTTTACACACCAATTGACTTAGTTTAATAATTTATTCTATGTAATATAACCAAAAATCTATCATCTGGATCCCTTTAATGTTGTTTATATGAAATATATTTTTTTTCGTCATCATGGATTATACGGATATGTAGGGTGAATCAAGGAATTGTTGTTTGAATGATTTTCACTGATTATGAATTTTTTATCTCATTAAGGGGAATAATATTTTCTCACTCACATATAATCACTATATAATATTTATGTTAATAAATATAATATAGTATACTATTATTGGTTCAACCAAACTAGGGTAACCCACGGAGCATGAGATCAGAAGAGTATCTATCCATCTGATACACTAAACACACTGTTTAATATTTTTACATATTAAGGGGCCACACTAACCCTCTGGATTCACAATTCACACAACATATTATAAGAATTAGTTGTTCTTCTTCACAAACTAACACTTTCAACTCCCTCTAAAATTTCATATTCTCCACAAATATCTCTCTCGAAAATACACCTGTTATGTTGTAAAACTTATATATATCTAGGAGAACTTCAAGAGTGAATGAAGTATTGAAAACCTTCTGCATTTTCTATGGTTTAACAAAACATTACTATAATATTTCAATTTTTTATAATAGGATATTTGAATATTCACATTTTTCTATTTTAGATTCACATGTCTACAATTGTCCCCCAAATCATTTTTAGCACAATGGTTTTAGAAATGCTACAATATTTTTTTGTTAAACTACTAAGATTAATATAATTACTCCAATGTATTTTTTAAATTATGTTTCATTAATGTATACATAATTTCTCTTGGTTTACTCCAAAGTTTCAGAATGTAAATAAGTTGTCATTATGACTGAGTCAAACCTTGAATTGTTTAGTAAAAAATTCATTATTATTTTTTTATCACAGCTACAGTTTATTGTGAAATTGATACATTAGGGAGTGATGATGTTAGTCATTTATCTTAACTTTTTATTTACCCCCTTTTCTTTTTCAATTAAAAGTTCATAATTTTTTTAAATACTGATGTTTTAAAATTAAATATAATTTTTAGCATTATTTTTATTAATCAAGATTCGATTCAGTTAACAATTGTAATTAAATGACTCACACTACATACAAAAAATTACGTGAAAATGGTTTTTAGGGATCCTAATTGAATTTAATATATATCATTAAACTATATATTGGTCTAATTAGGCCATTGGAAGGGTCATATGGTCAATACAAGAATACCTAAGGAAGTTTTCAATGAAACTAGACCAAAAATGATTTTTGAATTTCTAGGATCCATCCAAAATCCAAAATATGATAAATATACACCATATGTTCTAATAGATACATAATCATCCTTGATAAAAACAAATTATGGACCATCAAAAGCCACAAGGGTCTCAACTGATGCTTTCATGTCCAAACCACAATTAAGTCTATGAATTAAAAATTGGCCACCATTGTTAATTTTCTCCCAATATAATTGTTCAATTGAGTTGAAATTTTTTGGTGTGAACGAAAAGATACATTCCACCAGATTTTTATAATAAATGGTTTGGATTTGATGGAATATTTTGGGTATAAATTTCATTCATTTTTAGACTACTGAAAAAATTGGCAGAAAAATGGACAAAATAACATTGTTTAGTAAAATTATCAAACCATTAGATAAAAAATAAAATGGACACAAAATATTGAGGGTTGATAGTTCACATAAATATATGTAACATTAAAGAATAATATTTCTCTATATTCACCTTTTAATGGCCAAATTGGGGATCCGACATGAGGGGATGATTTCAAAAGCAAAGAGTCCACCACCAATGGCTATTAATAAATCACCCTATTCTCCTTGAAAGGGGATGGAATTTCAGATCCTAGGATGATATATTGACCTGGAAAATTCCCTTCCAAAGGTTTTATAGGATCATAAAAACCCATGTTTCTACTTAGGATATGGTTCATTCATGCTCTCTTTTGATTATCTTTTGTGTTCTTATTTATTTGTAATATTGTAAGTGTTTGCATTATAATTATGTTTTAATGAATGTTTATCAGTCATTATCTATCATACTCATCATCCCTATATTGATTAATATTAATTTTATTAAAATTATTTAAATAAAGTTGAAAATAATCCATTTCTTTTACTTTCATATTTAATCAAAATTTTGTGTTTTATTGTCATCACTGTTTGTGTGTGTCATCGACACATTACTCTTGTCTTGTCTTGTTATTTTTCTTATATTTTTAACTAATATCCCTAAAAATAATAAAATATATTAAAAACTATGTCAATGGTTCACTAAATCTCCAATTGGTTTATGTCATACTTTTTGGGATGTTAAGAGATTGATAGCTTTTTCTTTTTTAATATTGTTTAAATTTATATTGTGTATGTTGAACATTAAATTTCACGGATTGAAGACATGTTTTTATTGAAATGTGGATTATATGGATTACTGGAACATAAATACACATTGGTTCCGAAAATATTGATCCTTCTATCAAATATAATTTACTAAGATAAATACTCTCGTTGAGGAATGAATTAAATCCAAAATAATTAGAGATTATGATAACAAATTATATTGTAAAGTGGATTTTAATTGAATGAAATTTATAGAAAAACATGAGGATATCACAAGATTAACTCCCTAATTATGGACTCATCCCAATAACTATTAAAATTTTAAAATTTTCGTCATTAATAAATCATTTCATCCAAGCTCTCCAAATAAAACCCCAATAAAAAGACATTCAATTAAAAACATAATTAACTCTGAAATATTTAACCATTACTAAAGATTTGACCTAAGTGACACTATAAACATTTGAAGAGCACTGAAATTTTGGATTATAGATAGGAAATAATCATCTCGGATTCAAATTGAATTGTTACTAGAGATGCTGAAACTTATAATCAGTAGTTTTTTATTTTATTTTTTTAAAATAAAAAACAATATCCTAATAAAAATGATAGGAAAAACTAAATTCCGATAGAAATCATAAAGAAACACAACATACTTATCCTTTAAAAACATCTCTAAATTACGTGTATCCATTTAAACAATCAAATATATTAATTTTACCCGAAAATCAAGCAAACATTTCACCAACTTGGCATAAACAATAGAGATAATCAAACCAATAAAGACTCATTAGTTTCTAATCCAATTTGTAATATATGACCAATCCTAGGGAACAAACCTAAAAAGAAAGTTCTTTGCATGAGAAGAATTACCAAAAAAATTGTATTCAATCTCAATATATTGAGTTTGGTTTCAAACTCAAATTGTGTTTGATTAATCTTCCACCTCATTTCCATAGGCGCTCCAACCAGGACCCTCATCTTCACCTCAATAACTTTCATGTGGTGTGCTCTACCATGAATCCTCATGTGGTTTCTAAATAAAAAATAGGACATAGAAAATTATATTTCTCCCTAGATGGATCCTCTATTTCATTTCTATATTACCCCCCCTCCTAGTTCTATGACCACATGGAATTAACTGAAGAAACTCTTCTTAGACAAATTCATTACAAATTTTCAAATTGATTATATCCAAAAGGAAATAAGTGGTATATATCAATTCTCTAATGAATCACTATATGAGTACTTGGAGAGGTTCAAATAGCTTGTGGAAATATTCTCACACCACAAAATCACTGATTAATCTTGATAAAATACTTCTATTAGGGTTTATTGGACATGGATCGAATTGTCATCGATGTCACAGTGGAAGTGATCTTTTTTATAATACGCTTATTGCTTCCAGAGATCTCATAAGAAACATGGATGTAAATTTCTATCAGTTTCATAATCAAGAACATGCACATGTCAAAAAATCCTAATAGAATCAATCCTTAAATCCTACAAAGATGATCGGGCGGACGAGTAAACATATATGTATTGTGAGGAAACTAGATATGGGTGACAAAGCCCCAAACTCTTCTACTCCACAATCTATGTTCCCTAAACTTGTCAATTTTTTTTGAATATATAGATCAAAAAATCATCTAATCAACACATTGCCAAAACTTCTATATGATTCATACGATTTTTCACAAACCATCCTCGGTACCATGGTGACCCGATAACCGAGCCGGCCCTGACATAGCCTGATTGGCATTATCGATCCCCACGGGTTGGCGACTAGCTCCCGGAATCTTAAAAAATGCAAGTGGGAGTGATTTTTCCACCGACAATGTGGAAGGAAAGAAACCAGATAATATACATAACAAATAGATACTCCACTAGGAGTAATGTAGCAGAAAACAAAAAGGCATAAAAATCCCAAAGTACTAGAACCCAGGTACTAAAAATTAAAAAACATCCAAAAGGTCCCTAAGGACACAAATCATCAGACCAAAACTCAACAGGTGGATCCAGCTTCAATAGATCCCTTAGCTTTTCTGGATCCTAGAAGAAGAAAGTCTACAAACACCCAAAGGCCAAAGTATGGTGTGAGCCTAAGACCAGTGGGATACCAGCTAAGATTCCATAACAGATGCCAAATATAGATTATCCAAAGAAAAGCTTTCAATTTTAAAATAAATAGGTTGGTAAATTCAAAAGCATATTTTTACAAAACATGCTATACATATTCATATGATGGAAATAAATATATTAATCAATGATTTGACAAATGAGGGAATATTTCTAAAACAATGGCTTAAGTAAAAAAAATTTATAAAACTGTTTATATAAATTCATCAGGTATGTAAAGTAGTTAAAATGTTTTGGCATACATTTATATCTCCAATATAAAGAAACAAGAGAGCAACATGGTCATATGCCAAATGTTACGATAGTATTAACCAGTTATAGGATTCTTCACTCTCTATGTGAACTCAGAAAATTGTGTATACACACGTCCCTATGACACTGTCCAAAGGAGACTTGTCACCAACCCATTGTGTATGTGACTCGCCTCAAGTATGTTTTAGAACATTTTCGTAGCATAGAGTGTATCCAAATAACTCACTAACCATCTAAGGCTTTCAGCTGCTCTTATATGATGGGATAACTATTTTACAAATGCTTAAAAATACGATCAATCCCATTCTTCCATTTCAAATGATCCAATTTCGTTCCATTTAAAACCAAAACAGGTTTCATTCAAAAACATGCCTTTTTCAAAAGATAAAACCAATGGGTTTCTATCATATAATTTTTATCCGTTTTCACTAGTTTAAAATCAAATCAAAACTAATTCCATCATCACACCATTTATTTCCACAATAAAATTTGACAATTTAATTGAAATCATTTCCATCAAATACAAAATTTTAATTAAACAATTTAAATCATAAAATTTCCATAAACACACCCAATTCAATGGAATTGGGGTTTTCCAAATTTCGATGACAATACAATTTCAAATATCTCAATTCACTCAAATCGATGTTTTATCAATTTAATTGAAAGAAAATTTGAGAAACTAAATTTAAATAAACAATTGAAATAAATAAAGAAACACAAGGATAATAAATTTGGCATGTCAGGAAGGAACCACATACCTCGATTTATTGAAAATAGTTGGCCAAATGACAAACCCCAAAAACTGAGTGGAACAATGTCGTCGATCAATTTCTCGATCTAAATCCTTAAAACAAATAAAAATAAGATCAATGGAATCATGATATTGTAAAACTAGATCTAGATCCACAATCCTAGATCTAGATCTCAACTCATAGGTTTAAATCCATTGAAAGAAGTGGAAATATCCCATGAAATGATCAAGGAATGATAGAGTAATGAATTGGAGAAGTAATAGGTTGAAATCCACTTACCCGGAAGAGATCTAATCCTCAATCTGATCCTTCAATCTCAAAGGAAGAAGTTCATATCACCTTGGAATCTCTCCAGGAGGGTTTAGAAACACCTAGAATGTTTCATTCCCAAGCCAAGGATGGAAATTTGGAAGTCCTGGGGGGTTTGGGTAGTTTTAAGAAGGATTTTCGGAATTAAAAAATTGTTCACAGGGTTACCTGGACAGAGGAAAATGGTCAGGCAAACCGTGCGACAACTGTTCATAACCCATTGTCCAGGTTTGCAAGGTGGGCAAGGTTTCGTCACATGGTATGTCAAACCATGCACAAACCATGAAGACCTCTTTATCCAATTATACATGTTTGGCATAGTTTGGTCACACTGTTAGTCAAACCATGCGCTAATCGTGCACAACTCACTGTCCTTTAGTCTTCCATTAAAGTTCACCCAAACGAACCCCAAGTCACTACTCCAAAACAGAGATACTTAAAAACATTAAAAGTACCTGAAAAGTTAACGCGATGTCACAACCACCCCACCATAAGATCTTTATGTCCCCAGAAATCCTATGATGAAACCTCCAAATCAAAAAGATGAGGCCACTACTCTCTAATTAGTTCCTCTCTTTCCCACATCTCATGAGAATCAAAACGATGCAACCATAGTACATAGACCAGAGGTATCGTTCTCCCACGAAGTACCTTGGACTCAGAATCAACAACCCTGATTGGTCATTCAGTCACAGATAAATCTAGTTCAATCTCAAGATCACTCCAGCTCAAAACATGAGATGGATTAGAGAGATACTTTCATAGCTACGATACATAGAACACATTATGTATCGACGTCAGTTGTGGTGGTTGATCTAGATGGAAAGAAACTTTCACTACATTACTAACAACCTCGAAAGGTCCCACAAAACGAGGAGCAGGCTTCCCTTTCTTCCCAAGTTGTCAATGACCTAATCAGGGTGAAACTTTCAAGAACTCCTAGTCACCAACTGATAACTCTAATGTTCTACGATGACAATAAGCATAGTACTTGTACCGACTCTGTGATATCAACATTATCTGAAGAATCAACTGGATCTTAACTGTCATCTCTTTGACCAAACTCGGTCCTACCAAAGAACTTTCACCAATCACCGACCAAACATAAATGATATATACAAGGACGAATATATAATTCCTCAAAAGGACCCATTTTGATTGCAGACTGATAACAGTTCTTATAGGAAAGCTCAACTAGCCCCAAATGATCATCCCAAAACCCACCAAAGACAAGAACACAAGCACAGAGCATATCCTCAAGGATCTAAATAGCTCTATATGTCTGGCCATCTGACTGTGGATAGTAGGCCGAGATCAAATGGACCTCATATCCCAATGCCTCCTGAAGGCCTCTCCAAAAGCGAGAAGTAAACCAATGTTCATTATCAGGGACTACAGCAGATATAACTCCAAGCAAACAAACAATTTTTTTCACATAGATATTTCCCAACCCCTCAACTTTGGTTCTATCTCGAATAGGTTTAACGTTACCCGACTTGGTCAACCTTTTGATCACAACCCATATCATGTTCTTCTTCCTCTAGGATCGTGGTAACCCTCCCATAATGACCATAGAGATTTCATACCACATCCAAGTAGGTACTAGAAGTGGTTGAAGCTAACCTGAAGGTTTCTTGTGCTCAGCATTCACCTGTTGGCATGTATAGCAACGAGAGACAAACTCAGCAATGTCTCGTCTCATACCTGGCCACCATAACTATTTCCTCATGTCATAGAACATATTCTTGGTTCCTGGGTGCACAGCCCACTAAGATTTATGGAAATTCCCCATCATATCCTTCCTTGCCAATAACGGCACAACGTAACGGTTTCGATAACATAGAACACCCTCTTTGGAGAACGACTATTGGGTGTCAGTCTCCCCACCACAATGAGATTCCCTAATGCTATGGAATTAATCATTCAGTTGTTGTCCCTGAATAATTAACTCGATTAGAGCAGATGTCAACAGGTCATTGTCTAAAAAAACTTCATTCCCCTTCCATTGAACTCCAATATGAAACTGAGAAAAGAGATCCATCAAACTCCACTCTTCTGAATATTCATTCACATCCTATGATGGAAGTTTGCTTCTTAATGCATATACAACTACATTCCCTTTCCCCAGGGTATAGGCAATGTCAATGTTGAAAGATTGCAGGTACTCTACCCAATGCCTTGGGCGGAGATTCAAATCTTTTTGAGAAAAGATATAACTCAAGCTCTTGTGGTCTGAATACTTAGTAAACCATTCTCCATAAAGGTAATGTCTCCAACAATTATGTGCATGCATTATAGCTACATGTTCAAGGTCATGGGTAGGATAGTTCTTCTCGTGAGGCTTAAGATTACAGGATCCATAGGAAACAACATGATCACCTTGCATAAGGACACATCCCAAACCTGAACCCGATGCATCACAGAAGACCATAAAACCTATCCCGGCCTAAGGAAGAGTTAACACTGACGCAGTAGTCAAAAGACTCTTTAGCTTAACAAAAGAACTCAGAAATTTATTATTCCAGGAAAAATTCTCTCCCTTTTAAGTCAAAGCAGTCATTGGAGAAGCTAACATGAGAATTCTTTAACAAATTGGCGATAATTTCCTGTAATCCAAAGAAGCTCTGAATCTCGAAAACATTTCATGGTTGTTACCTAGTCATAACTGCCTTCACTTTCTCCGGATCAACTGATATTTCTTGTACTAACACAACATGTCCCAATAAATTTACTTCCTGAATCCCGAATCGCACTTTGAAAGCTTGGCATAAAGTTGGTGATTCTTTAGAAGGCTCAAAACTGTTCTCAGATGACCCACAGGATCCTCCTCAGACATAGAGTAGACAAGAATTCCATCCACAAAGACTACCACAAAAGTATCTAGATACTCATGGAAAACCTTGTTCATCAATGCCATGAAAACTGTAGGAGCATTTTTTAGGCCGAAGAGAATAACAAGGTACTCATAATGGCCATACCTACTATGAAAAGATGTCTTATAAATGTCAAATTCTTTTATCCTCAATGGATGGTAACCAGATCGAATATAGATTTTTGAAAACTACTTTTCCCCTTTCAATTGATCAAACAAATCATCAATTTGTGGTAACGTATATTTTTTCTTTATCATAAATCGATTGAAATTTTGATAATGAACACATAAGTGAAGAGAACAATCTTCCTTCTTAGTGAAGCGAACTGGTGCTGCCCAAGGTGACACACTCTGGCATATAAAACCTTTCTCAAGAATATTGTCTAACTGAGACTTCAGTTATTTTAGTTTTTCTAGAGACATTTGGTAAGAGGGAATATAAACTCTTTGAGTACCCGAAATTAGGTAAATAGAAAAATCAACCTCCCTTACGGGTGGCAAATCCAAAAAGTCAGAAGGAAACACGTTGAGAAACTCAGCGACGACTGGAGGAAGATCACCACACATTGAGTCTTTATCTAGATCAAAAGTAAACACTGATATAAGATTCATCAACCCTGGATAGGAGGGTCCAGCTCTGCTTGACCTTGTGTCCCATTCTCCATGAAAAACAAGAGGAACACCACAGGGTGTAGTAAGGTAGACCCGTCGAAGATAAAAATCGATCCTGGATTTATTGGCAATGAGAAAATCCATCCCAAATATGATGTCAGAAGACTTCATGTCAAGAACAAAAAAAACTACAAGCATTTTCAACATCTGATAGAGAGAAGACACAAGTAGGACTACGGATACCCTTCTCAATCATTGTACCAAGCGGTGTAGTAATATCGATTGCACAAGATAAAATCTCCATTGTTAGATTAAGAAGATTAACAATATGGGTTGAAATAAATGGGTGAGATGCACCAGTATCAAAAAGAGATGTCACTAAAGATGAAGCTATAGTAATGGTACCTCTCACAGTTATAGGACCTATATCAGCTAGCTCTGGCGATTCTTCCAATGCGTGAAGAAGAATCATTTTGGATGCCTGTGGCTGGAACCCTTTTGTATGTGAATCATTTTATTTCCCCGCATTTTCTAGAGGTGCTGATGATCCTGTTCCACTATGTGGAGTAGAGGAGTGATGGAATAATCTCTGTAAGTTCCCTAAACATCCGCTGGAACTACAGTTCTTGGGGGCATCAGTGCAAACCCTCTTAGAATGTCTGGGCTTTCCACACTGATAGCAAGTCAACGAAGCCCCTCCTGGTGCTACCGGAGGTCTGGAATAAATCTGTTGTCAAGAACAACCATGAGAAATGTTGCGCTTCAATTTTCCTTTAAAAGAACCAACACTGTCACTAAGAGGAAAAGGAACTTCCTTCAACCCTGAATTTCCTGCCATGTCCTTCTCAACCATCATTTCCCTATCCATCACATCAGCATAAGTGGGTAGCTTTAGTAAGAAACCCTATGAACGGATATCTGATTGATGTCCCAACTCGAATCATTGAGCCTTCATCTTCTCATTAGATACAATCTCAGGAGGAAACCGTACCAACTCAGAAAAGTGATTTGAGTACTCATTCATAGTTTTGTTTCCCTACTCAAGATTGAAAAACCCCACAACCTTATCCAACACCATCGATATTGGATATAACATGTTAGTGAAAATAACACTAAAGTATTTCCACTCCAAACCCTCATGTTTCTCAGCCGTCACCATCATGTCCCACCAGCTTGTACATGGTCCCTCCAGCACGAAGGTGGCACACTTCACCTTGATCACATCAGGTGTCTCAAAGAACCCAAATAGATGTTCAATCTTAGTCAACCATTCCTCAGCATGTTGAGGGTTAGTAGAGCCTTTGAAAACTGGTGGATTCTGCCGTAGGAACTCTTGAGAATGACTTCAGAGAATATCACTATGAGTATCTATAGCTTGAGCCTGAATAAGAACTAGAGGTGGTGCATGTCCCAGAGCTTGGACAGTGCGAACAATCGCCTCAACTAGACTCAGATCCACAATAGGACTCACCTTCTAAGATTTAGTAGTAGCCTCCTTCTGGATCCAATCCCCACGTCTTCTCAGAGGAATGATTCTACACAACATAAAAAGTAATTAGATTAACTATCAAATAGAGTAACAAGGAAAACTGTTCTTAATAGAAGGGATAACAAGATTTGGATTCCACTCTATCCAAATCAAAACAAGAAAAATACTAGAACTAATCCACAAGTCGAATTTCCCTAACCAACCCTGGTGAATTATGGTTAATTGTGGTGAGAGTTGGCCAGGCACTCAATCACAACTACCTTGTAAGTCTCGATAATAATAATAATATGAATACAGTCATCAAGGAAATATGAATAACCTCCCTCCGATACCATTTTGTCACGAACCGGCCTAGGTACCCTAGTATCCCAATAACTGAGTCGGTCCGTCCATAGCCCGAAGGGCATTCCTGATCCCCATGGGTCAGCGACTAGCACCAGGCATCACACAACAAGCAATTGGGAAGGATTTTTCCCCAAAAAATGTGAAAGAAAAGTAACAAGACAGTATCCATAACAAAAAGAAACTCTACTGGGACTAATGTACCAGAAAACAAAGAGGCATAAAAAGCCCAATGTACTACAAAACAAGTACAAAAAAAGGGAAAATAGGTGCAAGGACCCTAAGGACACAACTCCCCAAGACCAAAACTCAACTACTGGATCCACCTCCATGAGATCCCTTCCCTTTACTCGAACTTGGAAGAAGAAAGTCTACAAACACCCAAAGGAAAAAGTA
Source organism: Viscum album (assembly GCA_963277665.1). Taxonomy (NCBI): domain Eukaryota; kingdom Viridiplantae; phylum Streptophyta; class Magnoliopsida; order Santalales; family Viscaceae; genus Viscum; species Viscum album. The sequence continues at coordinate 606,074,657 of OY728119.1, read as the reverse complement.
GCGTGTGAGCCTATTCCAAGTAGGATACAACCATTAATTCCTTAACAGATGCCAAATATAGATTATACAAATAATAGCTTTCAATTTTAAAATAAACAGGTTTGGCAATTCAAAATCATATTTTAACAAAACATTCTATAGAACTTCAAATGATAAAAATTTATATTTTAAGCATTGATTTTACAAATGATGGAATATTTCTAAAACAATGTCTTAAGTAAAACATTTATATAAAATTTTTTATATAAATTCAGAAGGCATGTAAAGCAGTTCAAATGAATTGGCATACATTTATATCTCAAATATAAATAAACAAGCGAACAACATGGTCATCTGCCAAATGGTACGATATTATTAACTGGTTATAGGATTCCAAACTCTCTGTATGAACTCATAAAAATGTGTATACACACGTCCCTATGACAATGGAGAAAGGAGACTCATCACCAACCCTTCGGGGATGCAACCCACTGCAAGTATGTTTCAGAATGTTGTCATCGCATAGAGTGTATCCAAATAAATCACTAACTACCTATGGCTTTCAAGTTCTCTTACATGATGGGTGAACTATTTTATGAATGAAAAAAAATACGATCAATCCCATTCTTCCATTTCAAATTCTCCAATTTCTTTCTATTTAAAACCAAATAGGTTTTGTTCAAAAACATGCCTTTTTTCACAAGATAAAACCAATGGGTTTCTATCAAATCATTTTATGCCATTTTCACCAGTTTGAAATCCCATCAAATCTAATTCCATCATCACACAATTTATTTCCACAATTAAATTCAACAATTTAATTGAAATCATTTCTATCAAATCCACATTTTAAATTAAACATTTTAAATAATCAAATTTGTATAAACACACCCAATTCAATGGAATTGTGGTTTTCCAAATTTCTATGCTAAAACCATTTCAAATATCTCGATTCACTGGAATAGAGGTTTTATCAATTTAATTTAAAGAAAATTTGAGCAATTGAATTTAAACCAACAATTGAAATAAATCAAGCAACACATGGATAATCAATTTGGAATGTCGGGATGGAACCTCCTACATTGATTTATTGATGGGAGTTAGCCCAATAAGAAACCCCAAAAACCGAGTAGCACAACGTCGTCGATCAAGTTCTGGATCTAAATCCTTAAAACCAAAAAAATAAGATCAATGGCATCAAGATCTAGTAAAACTAGATATAGATCCACAATCATAGATCTAGATCTCAACTCATAGGTTTAAATCCATGGAAAACAGAGTAAATATCCCATGAACATATCAAGTAAAGTTAGAGGAAAGAACATGAGAAGTAACAGGTCAAAATCCACTTACTAGGGGGAGAGAGAAACCTCAATCTGAGCCTTCAATCTCGAAGGAAGAAGTTCATATCACCTTGGAATCTCTCCAGGAGGCTTCAGAAACACCTAGAATGTTTCAATCCCATGCCAAGGTCCGAAATATGGATGTACTGGGGGTTCGAGTGGTTTCAAGAATGATTTTCGAAATTAAAAAACTGCGCACACGATTACCTGGACAGAGGTGCACGGTCAGGCAAACCATGCGCCAACCGTGCGGAACCCACTGTCCAGGTTTCCAATGTTGGTACGGTTTGGTCACACAGTCGATCAAACCGTGCGCAAACCGTGTAGACCTCTCTATCCAGTTCTGCATGGTTGGCATGGTCTGGCTGCATGGTTTTTCAAACTGTGCGCAAATCATGCACAACTCACTATCCTTAGGTTTTCCTTAAAAGTTCACCCAAACACACCCCAAGTCACTACTCCAAAACAGAGATACCTAGAAACATCATAAGTACCTGAAAACATAACATGATGTTACATGATTCTTCTAGTCCGATGGAGCTCAATGCAGGTAATGCATATTTGAACACCAACCATCAACTATCAAGTCCATTTATTAGAAAATTCACCTAACCCAAATCAGATGCATTCTATTCTAAGTAAAACCTCAGATTGAGTTATGGTAATATTGTTTTGCATCCCCCTAAGTTCCATCCACAAAAATAAAAACCAATTCTAATATGTTCAAGGTGGTGGAAACATTCAAAAACCTTATCCTTTTGTTCCTCAACCTCAATTGAGAAATCCTTCTATTTATCCTCACGGATTCCACTATCCTAATTAGCACTCCCAATTCAAAACCCAATACAAACACTTTCCCAAGAACCAAAATAAATTTAATCCCAATGTGGGACATGCATCCTCTTTTAAGAATCCATGGGAAAGTGTTGTAGAGGATCATACATCCTTCACTTGTTCTAGTCTTAAATAATGGATTCCAAAATTAGTCAACTTGTCTCCCACATCAATTAGAAACAATAGACCCATTCTTCCAAACTCCCAGATCAACCATTTCTCATTCCCAAGGGAAATGTTCGTGTAATTACACTTAGGTCTCGAAATAAAATTTCCATTCCCCATGATAAATTCTAAAATAAACAATCAAATCCTAATATTTAAAATGAAAAGAAAAAAAATCTAGAAAAATAAAAATAGGTCACTCCCTCACCTCATTCCATTCCAATAAGGAACTTAATTCCTTCTCTTTAAGACATATCTATGTGAAGGAATTACTTCAGAACCAATCCAGAAATTATTAACATGTTTAGATGTGTTGAAAACAACATTCCCCCGTTAGATTCCTTAAAACAAATCTATGTATGAAAAGTTTCATAAGGAATTGTGCACCTATAAGAGAAAAAATAGAACCATCGAGAATGTTTCAACCCAATAGTCCATACACATGAATTTCAAATATCAAAGGACCTATATGATTCCCTTCCAAATAGGGTGTGCCAACATTATTGATGCACTCATTGACCAAGGTACCTCAATAAATTCCATTCCCAAATCCATCTTCTCCAACCTTGGTCTAGGTCCCTTAAACCGAATATGTTTTTTCTTCCAGTTAGCCAATCAAAACATAGCCAGTATTGAGGAGCATCTGAGAATTATACTATAGACCTTGTGAAAGTAGAATCCCTATTAAAAGTACAAAAATTTTGTGTTCTGGCTGAAGGAAGTCTCATTCATGGGGAATATCATCATATGTGATGGGATATCTATGGATCCTACAAATATAAAAGAAATTTAGGGATGGTCGAGGCCAGAACCCATGATATATATTTGTAGCTTAGATGGGTTAGATAGATATTAGCACTGTTTTGTGATAAATTTCTCATGATTATCAAACCCCCTTACTAATGTAACATAGAATTGATTCAATTATTCTGAGAATGATGAGTGGGAAAAATATTCATAGAGTTAAAAAGGAGGATTATCAATTACCCTATGCTCAAACCACCCACAAGTGGTTAACTTTTCATAAATTTTATAAATTATTTAAAGAAGGTATTGGGAATTATATTGATAAAAAATGAAAAATTTATAGTCTATTCCTAAAAAAAGTTGAAATTGTATGATAAAAACTTTTCCTTTCATGATATGTAGTTGGAAACTATGATCTTTTTAATGAAAATATTGATTAATTTTCTCTATGGGGATATGTGGGAGATATATCTTAACCACAAGAGCCTAAAATATATATTTTCATAGAATGTGATTAATATTTTATTGAAAATATGGATAGATCTCATCAAGGATTATGACTTCTCAATCCACTACTATCCTAGTAACGAAAATAAGGTGGAAGATTCTCTAAGTAGAAAGAACCAATAAATTATATCATTTAATGGGAATTTAAAATGATCCAATATTCATGGAATTTAAGAGGATGGACATGGAGATAATAAATATTGGAACACCATCAATAATTTCACAAAATACTTCTCAATTGTCTCTTTTTGAATGGTTAAAGGTTGCTACAAAAGAAGAATTGGGAATTCATAAGTGAGTGGAATCTATAAAGAAATAGAAATACTTGAAGTTCAATGTTAATGAAGAAAAAATTGTGATATTTGGGTAAATACTATGTGTTCCTAGAGATCCTGAGTTAAATAAGGAACTATTGGTTCAATTACATAGTTAGACTTTCTATATTCATCCTGGAAACACAAATATCTATCAAGATCTCTAAGAGCACTATTTGGGGGGAAATATAAAGAATGAGATCGCTAAATATACATTAATGTGGCTAGTATTTCACAAGTTAAGGATAAAAGGTAGATGTAAAAGGGAATGATGCAACTAAACCCCATACCTACATGGAAATGGTGAAAAAAATTAACCATGGACTTTTTCACATGATATTCGAAGACATACGAAGTAAATAATGCTATCTAGGTTCTTGTGGATCATCTTACAAATACTGCATATTTCAATGCAATTTCAGAGGATTTCCCATTAGATCAATTGAAATTATTATACATCAGAGAAGTGGTAAGGCTACATAGAGTGCCACTATCGATTTTATCTTATCGATACCCAAGATTCATCACCATATTTTGGAAAAGTCTTCAAGATGATCTCAACATTGAGCTAAATTTCTATACAGTGTATCATCCTCAAACTGATGACCAATATGAGTGGACTATTTAGACATTGGAATCCATGTTACATGCATCTCATATAAACATTAAAGGTGTATGGGACCAACATCTTATTTTGTTAGAGAACTCCTACAACAACAGTTTCCACTTCAGCATCCAAATGGTTCCCTATGAATCCATTTACGGGTAGAGGTGGAGAACACTGACATGTTGAGATGATGTTATGGAACTAAAACCTCTAGGTCCTCAAATCGTTGAGGAAATGGAAAATTAATCTACAAATACTCATAAGCACATCAAAATTGCTCATAATTTATAGAACATTTTTTATGATAATCATCAGGTTGACCAGGAGTTTGATGTTGGATACATGGTATTCCACCACTTCTCTCCATGTGTGATAGTTATGATATTTGGGAAGGAAGGAAATCATAGTCCAAGGTATATCATCCCTTTTGAAGAAAAACATGGGAACTAGGGGAGGTGAAGAATCAGAGTTACCCACATCTATTTTAGTTTGGGAAAAGAAAAGTTCAAGGGTGTAATTTATAAAGGGGATAATTATAATGACCCAAAATTTTTTGAATAAAGTTTCCCTTTTTAATTAAATATATTTTGGATATAGGAAACACAAGCACTTGTTTTGATTTTTTACGTCCAATTAGTTTTTAAATTACCATTATGTATCATTACAATTCATAATATAGTTATTGAATCATTATTACATGACTAGTATAAATATAGTGATTTAACAAATCCATTTACCACAGACAAAGGAACAAATGACCTCAACCAGTAGGATTGTAGCCGATGAAGCCCATTTATTAGAGAATATGAGAGATATAGAATTTATAGTATTTTCTCTAGACTAATCACAATCCACGATCTAATAACTTAATCACGATCAAAATTGTTTATGAGATATGTTTGATCTCATCGCGATCACCACCCAAACCTTGTTCACCGAAATGCCCAATGAAATTCCCACCATCACACGCCTTATTCATAGGGTTCATGATAGTGTATTCAAGAGATATGTTAAAAGAAAATATAAATCATATTGTGTACTTTATTATTTATAAAATAATGAATATATTTTCATCCAATTAATATTACCTTATAAATGGTTTTTAAAGGACAAATTGTATTTATTTTAATATTCAAATTCAACTAATGAATTTAATAATTAATGGATTTTTGAAATAAATAATATTTTAATTAAATAATTTTATTAAATAATTTTTATCAAATACAAATTATCTCATTATTTTTACTATGTAAAATTTTATTTTTATATGGGTTCAAATAACAGTTATTTGTCAAAAACCTATCATTTTCATAAAATGTCAGTTTTTATTTTAAAATTAAACATTCAAATATTTAGAAAACTATTTATTTAAAATGAATATTATTTTTGAAATTATGAAATTTATATTATCCAAGAGTTAATTTTTCAAAACTGTCTGAGACATTCAATTTGTTCGGAAACAATTAAATACCGTGTAAATAGACTTTGTGTTTAATGATATCATAATAGATCATTTGTGATGTAATAAATACCATAAAAAGTATAATTAGATAAATATATGTTTTAAATTTGAAGTAATGTTAAATTATTTTATTTTATTTTATTTAATAAAGCCTTAGTGAATCCTCCAAGACACATAATATATTTTATGATTCAAACAATATTTCTTTGAAAATGTGACTCATCTCTACATAATAAAAGGGAATTATTGTAATATTTTCATCCCATTTAATTATAAAATAATGTAAACCAAACCCATTTGGTAGACACCAAGTACAAAATCCATGGTATGGTTTTTGGTTTTAAATATGTTATTATTTAGATTCCAAAACAAAAATAATAATTAAATATCACTCCTTTCATATATAAACCCACCCAAGATCCCATTTCACTTCACTAAATCTCTGTGACGAACATCCACACTCTGACCTCTACTCCAAAGAGTCCTCCCAAGGTTCCCTTAAACTATTAGTAATCCTCCCACACTCTTTTGGAATCACACATTCATGTAAGGGATTTATCTCTTCTCATTTCCATTAAAGAAATTCATTTATATTGTACAATTTAAATTCAATTTTCATATTATGTGTTATGATGTTCCATATTACTAATACTATCCATTTGGTTTATAAATTACGAGATCCCTTTTAACTCTTATTAATCCCGCTTAATAACCTTTATGTACACCAATTTCATTGCTGAAATTTTGTAAGGGTTCCTTCCTCTATCCTCTTTAATCAAGGTTCTTTATTATGTTATGCCATAAATTTACAATTCCTTTTGCTGGGGAATTACTTTCCATTCCCCTATTAGTTTCCATTTCATATTTAAATGAATGTAGACCTGTTTTCTTTGTCATCTTCCCATTTATGATGTTTTTGTGTTGCTGAAATTGCTCCGTTATTTTCCTTTCCAAAAAAAACATTGTAGACAATACCATACCCATTTCTATATAAAGGGTATTCTACTTTATGAAGATATACATATATGTTGGCTAATTACATGTATGTATTCCACATTAAATTATCATGGAATAACTTATGTTTTTTATTAAATCCTTGTTATATGATCTATTTGGCACACTTAATCATGAGATTGAAATGATTATGAATGGTGTGCCCTGACAGTGCTCCAATTCAATAGCTAATTTTTAGAATCATGATACGCCGTATTGGGAAAGGGGAGTATCTGATTCCTTTATGGGATGTTTTTCCACCATTAATTCATGGGATTTTATCCTTTACTTATGTTTATGATGAAGTGTCTTAAGTTGTTGACACAGTTCCCTGTTATGATTATCATGTTATATCATGTATTTATATTCATGTTCCCTTTATTCTACATTGATATTCCAATGGTCTTACATTTATTTCCACCTTCATGTTATTATTTTTTTACTCACTTGCTGGGATTTATAGAATAATACTTTCCTATTTTTCCCCAAGGATATACCATGTTGTTTTATGAATTGAATAATATTATGAACATGTTATGGAGTTTTTCAATAAAGATGACGCATTTCATGTTTCATGTTCTTGTGTATTGTTCTTAATTCCAAAAGAAACCATACTTACCAATATTTTGGGTTTGTTTCAAGTGTAATATCAATCAATAAATCATGTTTTATTATGTAATAAACTCAAGTTTGTATCAAGACTTGGTAATTTTGAGACATGTTGATGAAGTTGAACATTCATATATCTTGGAATTATATCACACAATGCATGGTGGTGGAAAATTTGGAACTCAAATGTAATGAAAAAAAGGTCCTTGATTCTGAACTCTTTTTGAAATCATTCTTCGAGGATGCAAAATAGTTCTGTCAATCATGAACCACCTTTTAAATGTTTTGAACAATTTCAAAAAGAAATGAAATTCCCCAAAATAATTAATATTGTAGTATATTTTCAATGTATGAGGCATAAAATTAATGAGACCATTCCCCATTATAATAGATTCTCTAAAATTATTATTATGTTTGACTATGATTCATGGTGTGTCATGGAAAAAACCACTAGACAGGATGATTCATATACTATTAGTGAGTTTCTAAATACCCACATCTTGCACTAGTTTGGAACACCACGTGCCTTGAAAAATGACTTAATAACTCATTTCAATAACAGGACTATAGAATATCTTTTGAAAAATAATGGTTTTGTACATAAAACATCAACTGTATAACACCCCTAAATAAATTTAATGGATAAAATTTCTAACTAATAAGTGAAAAGAGTTATTACCTAAATTTAAAATCCCACTAGAAAAGACAGGACTGAGAGACTTGGTGAATCACTGTTAGATTATCAAACTACCTATAAAACACCCATTGGGATGTCTCCATTTAGGCTAGTTTTTGTTAATGCATTCCATTAACCAATAAAATCAAAAATAAGTCCTTCTGGTCTATAAAAAAAATTCAATTTTGATTATGGAAAATATGGTGAAGAGAGATTGTTGTAGTTGAATGAATTGGAGGAGCCTCACCTAGATTCTTATGATAATTTGAATCTATATAAATTAAATCCTAAGGAAATCCAAGAAAAAAACATCATTTGAAAGGTATTCCAAGAAGGTGAAAATATAATAATTTAAAATCCATATTTTGACATCTCCCATGTATGATTAATTCTAAATTGGATTTTCCTTTCACTATTACTAATGTTTTCCCATTTGGTGCAGCGCATGTAGAATACACTTCATCAAAAATGAAATTCATGATTAATGGTCATTTTCCAAATTATCACCATGATAGGACATAGACTCTAAGAACCACATCAACCTTCACTAACCCACCACTTCATGGTGATTACAACCCACCAAATCCAAATGAGGGGAACCTATTTCCCTTTAACCCTCTCTATCTCTCTCTTTTTCCTTTATCACTCTATTTTTTCATCATATTTATTCATTAAATATTTTATCACCTATTTCTCATATTATATTTTTTTGTATTTAAAATAACTAAAAATAAATACAAAAATACAAAAAACAAAGAGACATAATTAATCACTATTAAAATTTGAAAATTTTTCCTTCCTTTTTGGGGAGTCCAATGTATTGATTTAATCTCAATCATTTTTTATTATCACCATCACCTTGTATAATGAATTTTTTTTCAAGTTTAATAAAATTTTAATGGTAAATTTTTGATTTCGAAAATGATTCTTCCCCAACTGTGGGGATGAAAGTTAGCATTCATACCAAGGTCACATATGACAATCTTTTCATATTGTTTGTTTTCACACCCTATTATGAGTTGTGGTTTTGCAGACCATCAAGTGGAATTTACTAATTTTTCATACATTAATATGATAGATTAATTTTTTGAACCATAACATAATCACAAAAGAGAAATATCCTCCCATTAACCATACATTTATACTTTTTTTAAAACACCTTTCTAGCCAATGAAAATAATTTTTTATATCTACATTTCATGCCCAAAATCATGTCCCACAAAATATCTTTATGGATTTACATTGGATAATTTACTAAAATTTATATATGGGTGAATGGATTTCATTTTGGAAACCATTTAGAGGATTTTCAAAAAAATCATATTCTTAACGGAAAACATATATTAAATTGTGGGGATATGTTTTCATTTAGTGAGGATTGGAATTGTATATATGTTTTTGAAATATTTTATAAATGATATTGAAAGATTTCAAAAAATATTATATGAAAACAATCCAAAATATTATGGGTTATGTCTTGGGTGGGTCAAATATCACTTTATTCATCTCTTGATAATATTATAAATATTTCAATTACTGTTTTGAAGAGATCAAAAATCGGATGGGATATGAGTTTGATATTTTTTAAAAGTTAAACATTCAAAGAAAATGAAAAAAATAAAAATAAAAAAAATAAAACATATGTCATTGGGAGAAGATTTTTGTTTTGTAAATATATAATATTTTCCTCACCTACCAATTTTATTAAACTTTTGGGTCTTCTTTCATGCAATTGTTCCCTTATAAATATTTTTTTACATTAGCTTCCATGTTTTATTTCAAAAAACAATTGTTTATTTTTTTTCCCTTATTAGTGTTTTCCCCTCTTTTAAAATGTTTTGGACACAATCTTCCTACCATCCATTAGGAACTGAAAAAATAATAATACCACATTAGTATTTTTCAATTTTGAATATGAATTGGATGTAGAGAGCTATTACAAACTCTAATATTTTAATTTTTTGTTTTTGAATGAGTGAACTATCTTAAAAATATTTTTTTGCTTAAGAGGAGTTAGTTATGAGTGCCCAAATTTTCCATTTCTAATTATGAATATTACAAATGAATTATTTTTGGAAAATAGTTTCCATAACAATTTTTGGTGGAATTATTTATGGGTTAGTGATCTATTATAGATCCCCCTAGTTGGAGAAAACCAAATTTCAATATTGTTAGAGATTGAATATGATTTAGTAATGTTTTTATATTTATTCTAAACACGGAAATGAATAAGATTATGTTTGAGAGATTTGATGTTTTTAATTTATTCATAAATTCTTAGTAACATGATTTACTAATTTTCGATGAGAATTTTATAATTTTTTGGAAATAATCATTTTTTAAAATTAAATATAATTTCATAGAATTATTTTTATTAATCCTAATTTGAGAGAGTTTACTATTTTCATTATATATCTCACCCTACTTATCCATATTGTGGGATTAATATTTTATAGGGATAGTAATTAAATATAATACATATCATTAATATGGATCTTGGTCCCGTTAGGCCATTGGAAGAGTCATATTTTCCATATAATAAGGCCCAATAAATCTTTCAATGCAATTAGATAGTAAAACTCAATGACTCCTTTAAATACTAATTCAAAAAATCCTCATTCATAAACATTATAAAAAAATATTATTTTTGTACCATTTTACTTTAGATAGTAAAACCAATATTTATTAATATCTAAATATAACCCCACATTAGTAATTACCACCATGAGAAACCATATTTTTCTGAGAAGTTCTACATAAAAAAATATTCGTGAATTGCTTGATATTAAATATCATCATAATACCATTGATAAAAAATAAATATTCTTACACTCTCCAAAATTCTCATACATAATTATATAATTTCTCTCCCTTTTTGAGAAATAAAGAATACTCATATCTCACTATACTTTATATCAAAACATATTTGTACTCACCTTCACAAGATATGAAATATAAACTATTCTCACCCAATTTCAATAAATCTAAATAGAACATATCTAAATGTTATATAGAGTGAATTTTAAATTTATTTACTTAATTCATTAGTTAAATAATAACTTAATATAAATACAAATTCATTTGGAGAGTGGGGGTTCTGTGTCTAAACTATCTAAGTGTATAGATCCAGTTAAGCTCCAGGATCTAATCAATGCCTTTAAAAATACACCTTCTGTAGTTCCTTCATCAGGATATAAATTATTTGATCATGATTAGACACATTTTCAAACTTAAGTATTATTTTTTCAACCTTATCCGTGAAATAATGGTATTTAATATAACTTCTATTGGTTATCAAATAATGTAATGTATTTTTTCTAAAATTAGTAGCACCTGAGTTCTCACACTTGATTTCAATTGGAAATCCGACTTTGACCCCAAAATATTATATTTGATACTTTATCCAAACAAGTCGATTATATTGTTATGTGATTATAATATATTAATCCTCTTCTATGATCAATGAAATGTTTTCTTGATTCTTAATCATTCATTAAAATAAAAATATTCCAAGATAAAAAGTACATTCTTAAGTAGTTATTATATTTCCACTAATACTTACCAATATGCATCTTTAAATCTTATAGTTTCTAATATGATCATATATGATAAAATATATCATAATACACTATATTATTGATATAAAACTATATTATTCCCATAGTTAACATTTCAATTTCAATGGAATAACTTTTATAGTGAGCAACATGGGATGTGGAGAAAACTATATCAGGTATTATGTTTTTGAGATAATGAAAACTCCAAATAATCAATCGATAATCTAACACATAAAACACTTTATCAGGCTTACACATTGAAAAAATAATTAGGATGGAAAATAGTCTATCTATTCACATAAAATACTATATTTGGAAACTTTTTAAAATATCATTGTCATGTTTAGTTTGAAAAAAATATTTCACCCTTTATTTGAATCTCCTATAATCGAAGAAAAATTTTCAATCCTCCAATCATAGATATATCAAATCCACAAATCATTTTATCAAAGAACAGAATACATTTTGTGTCATCTAATATGTTAAAAATTATTTCTTTAATATAGATGAGAACCAACATTATTTTATCATAATAATTATTGATTTATTGATTATGATCAACACCACCTCTAGGAAATCCAAATGTCATTAAATATTGGTCAAGCATATAATTCCATGCTCTTGGGGCTTGTTTGAATCTATAATGTTATTTGTTTTATCTTCACATAGTTTTAATCGGGATCGATGAGAAATAAATCCAACCATTCAATGTTTTCATTCTTCATAAGTAAACAATTGAGAAATTTTAATTTATCATCCATCAGAAATAATTTTAAGCCTTTTTTATAGTCATATAAAAAAACAATCTTAAATTCTCAAGTAATGGAATAGGTGAAATGTTTTTGTCCACATTTATTCCTTTAATTTTATAACATAAGTTAAAAAATGCATTCCTTATTCAATTTCATCTTTATATCTTCATTTTTTTATTACCAACCTAGTATTGAGGATGTTTTTTTATCTTGTAAAAAGCCTCCATATTTGATTCCTATAAATTTGGCCAAGAATTTTTTTATAAAAATAATCACTTTTTCATCACTAGTAGCCTCCCCAAATTTCATTTGTTCTACCATAGATATTTTTTTTTCAGATGATCCATCATTATGTTATTCTGAAGAATGTTTATATGGACACCAATAATATTTTCATTTTTTATATCAACTTTGATTCATCTATTTATTTTAACAAGTGAATATTTTTTATACATTTTTATGTGACTTTAGATGAAAACATGTTCATTCATGTACATTGTCCCTAAGCTTTACACATCATCATCATCACACTCTTTTAAAAAACTAAGCAATTTTTCATTGAAATCAACCCACTATTTTATGAAACATAATCATTTTATATTACCTTAAAAACAAACATTTTTAATATAATAAATATATTTTATAATAGTTCATATATTATTATATTTTGGAAGAATTTCATGGAAATATACCTTTATTACTATGAGATTGAAAATTTTGGTTCTTATATTTTTTTAGAATAACACTTTTACTTCTGAGTATTGAAAAATACTTGAGAGTTTCCTTCTTCACATACCATATTTTTAAGATACTTCTCTTAATTAGGTCTTAGAATAGCCTTGTGGGTGATATAAAATAATTTAATCTCTTCCTCCATCCAATATGTAATCGATAAATGTTTCTCATTAGGCACAATTAAATCTATATTATTAATGACTCATTTCCTCCTCTAAATGATTTTATTTTATTGTGGAGTCCTCAATAATGAACCATTGTGTTGAATTCTATATTTTTCTCTATATTAATCCACTTGGTTGATGGAAATACAGTAAGTTATTGGTGTAGAGATTTAGAATTTTTAAGCACAACATTTTTAATTTTTTTCCAGTATCAAGTAATTCACTTAAGAAACCTATATATATGGGTAATATCCTTAATTCATATAATCATGATGAATTAACCAATGAAAAAGACACCATAAATTTTTTCAAAAAGGATTTTGGTTTCATAAACCAATAGAGATCTACATACACTAGATCAAGCAACAATGATGTCTTCCACTTCATTTTTCTATATGTTTTTATAATTATCTTCCCTTTATGAAATGAATTACACTTAATAATGAGATATGATTTCATCATGGGGAAGTCTTGAGGCTCTTCATTTCATACTAGGTTTTACAAAGATCTTTATCTCGTATAGTTATGTCAATTATGCCACATTCGATTCTATTATTCTTTTAATAGAATGCACATATCTTCTTATACATCAATTGGATATATGTTTCATTTGGTATAAGTTTCTTCAAATAATATTGTTCCATATCATACATTTATAGTTATATTTTTATTTTTGTACTGAAATTCGTCCCTTAAATCATATAATTGACTTATACGAAGATTTTTTTAAATATGACATTTAGAAATAATAACTTTTATGCACCGTAGCTCTTGTCAACAAATATTTTACATTACATGGTAAATAATATTCATCCCCTAAATATTTATAAAACAAAAAACTCCATCCTTTATATATTTCATTCTAGATACAAGTTGTTTATTTCCCTTCATGTGGGATGTAAAATCATTATCTAATATACATGTTATATATCTATTTATTTATCTCAAGGAAATTTTACCAACTTCAACCTTCTCAAATTTATTTTTCATGCCCCATTTGAGATAATTTATTTATTTATTTGGTGGAAAACCTTGTATCACATTAATCACATTCTATTATTCCTCATCCTATAAATATGAAAATATATTTCTTCTTTTTTACTAGATTGATGATGTATCCAACAGCTGATTTTCTCTATTCAGGTCTCCTTTGATATATGTCTTGTTATCCTTAATATTAAATACATTTCATTATCTCTATACCCTATACATTAAACGAAATATATATTAATATAAAATTGGCTTCAATAAAATATGCATGCCTATTTTTTCTATTCATTCTCTATGGAATAAATTTTTGAAATATATCATAGATATCTTGTTTTCATAATCTTCATAAAAAATAACATCAAATTTGGTTATCTTATTTTAGGTATTTTCTACACTAGTAATATTCATTCTGATTTTTTTTTTCATTAATTTCAACCATCTTATAAGGTACTGATGCATTAGGTTTATAACTATACATTTTGGGTTTAATCTTGTTTTATTGATCCATTCCCATATAAATTTTCACTGATTGAAAGACACAACCTTTTAAAAATATGTAATAATGATTATCCTAAATTATTTATAGGTCACAACATTTTAATTAACCACAATTGTTCATAGAGTAATATTTTTTTCTAGATAATAAAAATTTCTTTATAATGACATGACTTTACCATTAAGATCTTAGACTCTCATTACCATTTATTTCACTAAATTACTTTTTCCATTAATGATATAAACATGTTATTTAATTTTGAGCTTAATTTTGACATACATCCTCATGTTTCCAAAATTTTCATATTTGAGTCATTAATATCATCTCATAATTTTTTATTATCCTCTTCTTATTTCAACATGTATAATTTGGAGTTACATACAACACCATTATATTTATTCATATTATTCCTCTTAATAAATATTTACTTAATTCCGTCTTTTAATTTATCTTCAATATTAACTCCCCCGAAATTTATTCAACATTTTAATTGTTTTCTTCCACATTTTCTTGTTTATAATAACCACCATGATATTTTTGTTGAGGATTCCACAACCCTAAACGTATCCAACATTTGTTCCCTCTAATAATTTATATTCTTATGAATGTAAATTTTTTAAACAACGTTTATTATGAATTCCACATACCATGAAAATACATTATTTCCTTATTTAGGGGACCTTAATTATCATAATTGTCTTATAGATTTATATGAAACCTAGTAGAAGGGTACAAATTGTTTCCATACTGAAAGAAAGAACCTATAATCCTACCTCTAAATTTTTATTTTCCTGTTTTAATAATTTAGGAAAGAAAGAACATCATTTCTTCAACTTATCCATCCTTAAAATCTTCCATCATTGAATATTTCATCATTACATTGAATGAAATCTCATGAGAAATAACTTTTAGCAAGGAATCATTATCATAAATCATCATATCATATATAATGAGAGTATTATGAAGTTTATATATAAACACATCCTTCAAATCTCTATCTCTATGAACTGTTATTTTTGGATTGAACAATCAGTATATAAAATATAGAAAGAGATGGTGTATTTATTTCGAAATAAGTGATGGTTCAAATTGACACAAAATATTTTCCGTTATTTTTAAAAACCACCAGATTTAGTGTTGTTGACAATTAAACCATGACTTTTTTAATCAATTGTGGTACTCTAGAACAACTACAGATACTATATTTGGTATAGGTATAAACCATAAAAAATAAATTACTATTGTAATATCATTATTCATTATTGGTGGAGGTTAAAACCATTATGTATCCATTTTCCAATGATTACAAATGACCTATTGTATTTTCCATATATAGAGAAAGTTAAAGAATCCAATGAATAAATTCACAACAGTTTTATAGACCTATGAATTTATTTTGTGGTTTTCTAGTTCCAAGAATTAGTATAAACCACATATAAATGATACATGTTAGTTTTCCGAGCTTATATGTTGTTTAAAAAACCATTGATAATAAAGTAAAATTTTAAATCTACACAAAAAAAGGAAACTCCCATACCATAAGTTGAAAACACAGAATTATAAGAACATATGAAAAGAATATTAATTTGAAATTATAAAAACAAAATTGAATATTTTACTTTATTTCATATATGTAAAATATATTAAATTAGTCACACTAGAAATAAAAAACCCTCAATTCACTCAAATGTCATGAAGACCAACTGATGGACAAACACAATAATAAATAACACATTGTGGTCCATCGGGCATTAAAAATACATGACTATATGCCCCTTACGATGATACTCACTCATCATCTTGACGTATTCTATAATCTGGTGATTTCAAATATAGTGTTAAAAATATAAACTATATTATATTAAAAAATAATACAATCAACAAATAAACAAATCTTTGAACATTCTATGATTGTTGTATCATATAAGAAATGGCCTCAAGAATACTCCATGATGTGACCCAAAATTGAGTTTCCAAAGAATCCCCCTCTATATAAAACTAATCATACACACCTCTCATATATACTAAATAAATATAATCAAATATTCTGTATAAATATGAAGAAAAAATGTATCCACCAATGCTATACAAACTAAAAAAATCCATCCTTCAATACCCTAGGGACAATACAGGTGAAAAAATAATTGTAATGTCTCGAACCGGGATGACACCAGAAACAGTTCCCAGAGCCCAGTTGGTCACAAGGCCTCAATCGTATCTCCACAAACGCTAGAGGATACTGACTACAATCGAGGGCCTAGTAGAGTCAGTGGGGACACTATTCCCTCATTAACATAGTATCACAATGGAAGTCAAACATATAGAAAATATTAGAAGAAAAATAACTAGTCAACTAATGAAAGTATGGAAATACTGGAATACATATCAGTAACAATAAGTGTCTTGTATAAAAAAATGATGCAAATTGTAAAAGTATCTAGAAATCATCTAGAACAGAAAATGGAAATACAATACAATACATGTATCCCAAGATAAATAAAATACCAAAAAGGTATCCCAGCATCATAAGCCTTAAGCTTGGTCATATGCTCCCCTTCTCTAAAGAAATTATCAACAACTTTTCCAAGGGTTTTTCCCCTCTCATTCCTTATAAACATATAGACTTTTTGGGTCCCCAAGGAGGCCCAGATACGGTGTGAGATAATAATCTAAGTAGGAAACCACATAGGTCTATATTGTTCTATCAACAATTCTATATAGGTGCTAGAAAATGTGAATAACCAATAAGTAAGTGCATATACCCATGACATAAGTCTACTGTAACAAGTACAATCCAACATCCATCAAGGATACCTAAAAAAGATAGTCGAATCCTAACAATACAACTATAACTGTAATAAGCAAGTCACACTGCCATGTCGTACATCAATCTCTATCAAGCATTCCATTGCCAGGTTGTATAGAAAATGAAATTATCCAATGACCATTCCGTATAGTGAAGTGTATACTGCATGGGCCACATCCACGGTGTCAGAAAACCAATACATCCAAGTAATTAATATCGAGACCATGGAGGGATGGATCCAAGGAGCTTGTCCAAGGAATACCATAATGTCGCATGTGCAACCATGGTGGAAACTCAGTTAGGAACCAATTGAGCTCCTAAGAAAATGTCAATATCATGTCCTATGCAAGCCTATGAAAGCAAAATCCAAGGGGTAGTAAGGCCTGAGGCATCCCACAAAATCAATACCCAAGGGTTGGAGTCAACCCAAGGAATCCAATAATATATTTCAGATACTAGGATAGTAGTTAATGGAATCTATCAAACCATTAAATCAAGTAATCATGCATTCAAATTAAACCTTAATTAACATTTTAGTATACCCAATCACATCAAGAAGCACAAGCCATGAGTATACCCACTAATGAAACCCATTTTTTATTTACCAAGAATATGGGCCTACCCTCCCATATAATCCAATTAACATTACATTTGTCATTCCATATTAGTATACCCATCCATATCATCCATTTAATATTCCAAACTATCAAATCAGTTAACGCATAACTTGATATTCATTAATCAGGGAGGGAGTAAATCTCCTAAATAAGATACTAACGCTATCAAGGTATTAACAGGCTTTCTATAACAAGAAAAGCATAATCACACACCACTTGGGTTGTTTAAAAAGGAATAATCAAACTATTTCCTTAAGGCACCCCCTCAGGTGACCTTAAAATGAGAAACGGGTTCCAAAGCACCTAAACCGAACATGCGGTCGACCACACCAGGTCCCACTCTACCTACTAAAATATACTCACTCATAAATGATAACTCGATAGAAAGTCTGATGGATGGCGTAAGGGCTGAATGCCTGAAAACACTATGAAAAGGTAAATTAATGTATAGACCACCTACCCCGCCACTTTAGTAGATACCTCATCTCATATCAAGTCTTGATTCATCTTATTTTGGGATAAACATGAAGAACAGATGATGAACATAATGTTAGGGAATGTGATCCTAAATCCAAATAGTGTAGAAATTGTTCCGAAGAATCAAGAAAGACTAAAATGGAATCAAGGAATTATCGTTGTGAATCTGATGAGACAATCAATGATCAAAACAGAGATCATACGGAGGAACAGGTTCAAATACTAATTTAGTTTCAAAAGGGGAGAACTACTGGATGACATCTATGTGTGTGTGAAGAAAACCAAATTTTGGTTTTAAATAGAAAATTAATTTTTAATTTCAAATATTAAAAAAACACACAACAGGGTTGCACAGTTTACCCGCATAGTTTCCCAAACCATGTGGAAACTGTGTGTACCTCTCTGCCAAGAGGGCCACTGTTCACAGTTACACCACATGGGCTGACTAACCGTGCATAATCTATGAAAAATCACTCTGTGAAGACCTTGCAATCTTCAGACACATCACATGGTTTAGACTTACTATGCGCAGGCTGTGCGAAAAATATGCACCAGGTCATATTCAATCAAAAACATTGTTCTGTGCTCCGAAAAATCCCCATACACCTCTAAAACACCCGTGATCGAGTTAAGAAATAAAATAAGTCATTAAAAAGAATTTAAACCAAAATGAAAAGGAACAATACATCATTCGAAAACCCGAGTTCTTAGAATCTTCCCCCTTATAGAAATTCGTCTCTGAATTACTCTCTAAAGGGTGGTCAAGATTCATCTAAGAATAACTCCATCCACTGAGCCCATACATCTCCCTCCCTCTGCCAAGTCTCATCCCGAAAATGGATATGCTTTTATAGCACCCGTACCTAAGGAACTGATCTGCCTCAACGAACCATTGTTCTCCTATCAACTATACAAATCAGATTATCCTCAAGGGAGGCATCAACCTGGAGATAAACCTCATCTGTATGAATAATGTGAGATGGGTTTGAGTGGTAGAGAAGTATCTAAGATAAATGGAAGATTTCGTGCATGGCTCCGTACCTCTAAGGTAACTACAACTGATAGGCAACCAATCATACTCTCTCCAAAATCTTGAACAGCCCGACAGATCTTGGTAAATGTTTTCCATGTATCCTAATCTTCATTAGTAACTTCCACATTAAAACACATATGAAATCCCGATCCCCAACCTAAAAATCTAGAGTTCATTTTTGGAAATCAGTGTATGATTTTTTATGAGACTTTGTAGTAGCCATCTGCTTCTGAATCATCTTGACCTACTCAGATGCCTCCTGCACAAGACGCAGTCCCAGTAATGTTGCCCCTCTTTCCACTAGCCATCCTAGGGGAGAACTACATGGACTATAATATAAATAATCACAAGGTTCCATCTATATCATCACCTGGTAACTATTATTATAGCTGAAATCAACCAGGGGAATGTGCCTATCCCCTGATCCCCCAAAATCTAGGATGCATGCTTGATGAATGTCCTCTATCACCTATATGGTACTCTCTAACTTTCCATCTGTATGAGGATGATATGTTGTGCTCCGAAACACCTGTATACCCACCATCCTCTGAACACTACTTTAAAAAAGATATGTAAATCTGTCGTCCCTATCTAAAATTACAGTGTGTGGGACCACATGATGTTGTAACACCTCCCATATGTAAAACATTCTCGGGTCATCAACACTAAAGGTCTCTTTGATTGGCATGAAATTTCTGGACTTCATAAGATAGTCAATAACATACCACCATGCATCATTTCCTTGAGGCTAACATGGAAAACCTGTGACAAAATTCATCATGAAATCATCCCATTTCCACTCTGAAATAGGTATCTGCTGTAAAAGCCTAGAATAT
The DNA here is from genome assembly GCA_963277665.1 of Viscum album. Classification (NCBI taxonomy): domain Eukaryota; kingdom Viridiplantae; phylum Streptophyta; class Magnoliopsida; order Santalales; family Viscaceae; genus Viscum; species Viscum album. The sequence continues at coordinate 606,053,958 of OY728119.1, read as the reverse complement.
CACTAATGTTCCACCTTCACCTTCTCAGAAGTGGAACACCTTGTAAAAAAACATGATAACTGTCTCTTCATTCCTAGCCACTAGTACAGAAATTGCTACTCACAGTGCATCTTTGTAACCCCAGGATGCACTGCCCAAGATAAAGCATGAAACTCCCACATCACCAATTAATGTATATCCATGAAACCTAGACAAGTCCATGGATACTAAAGATCTCACCATTGCCTACCATCCATCCAAGAGGATATTCCTCACCTTCCACACCTTCCACTAGTACTAGGCTTTCATAATCTGGTTTCTGCATCATTCTAAATCCATATAGTAGGGTATAGGTATCATCTATGGATGAATGAAAGGTTTTCCCCTATGTTCCAGACACCTCCATATGAATCTTGGAGAACAATGCTATATGCTGCCACTTGCTACTCGAATGTTTCACAACATGTATCAGTGTCATCTTACTCAGTGCATCGACCACTGAATTTCCTTTACCAGATGTGTAGGCAATCATAATGTCAAAGGATTGTATGTAATCCACCGACCTTTGTTTCCACAAATTTAGATCATGCTTCATAAGGATATACTTGAGTCTTTTTGGTCCATGTACACCAGAAAATTCCCTCCATGTAAATATTACCTCCAACAGTGAAACACGTGAACAACTACAACTAACTCAAGATCATGCATAGGGTATTTCCTCTTGTGAGGCCTCAACTGCCGAGACCCATACTCCATGACTTCATCTCTTGGTATTAGTACTTCCCCTATCCTAATACCTGAATAATAATAGTAAACTGTGTAACTATGGCCCTGATTTGGAAATTTCATGACTAGTACTGATGTCAACCTCCCTTTAATCTCCTAAAAGGTTTTCTCACAAGATTCTGACCACAAAAACATCACACCCCTCTTAGTAAATCCCATTAATGGCGATGCTAAGCATGATATGTTTGGTATAAAACACATGTAGTAACTATCTAGCCTCAAGAAGCATCATATGTAAGAAATATTCTTTGTATGTTCCCAAGATACTATAGCTCTCACCTTCTTTCGAGCCACTGAAACTCCTGTCTCTAAGATAATGTGACCCAGGATGTGAATCTAATGCATCCAAAAGTGGCACTTTACAGGCTAAACATATAACTGATGCACTCTCAACATATTAAAAATTATCTCTAGATGGTTGGATTCGTTATGTTAATTATGAAAATACAACAAGATATCTTCCATTAAAACCACCCTAAAATAATTCATGTAAGGATGAAACACTAAGTCCATCAGTGCCATGAAAAGCTCTTGTGCATTCGTGAGATCGAATGGAATAACCAGATACTCATGTAACCCATACCTACTATAAAAGGCGGTATGAGGTATATCTATAGGTCTAAGATGTACCTGGTGAAATCCTGACCTCATGTCGATCTTCAAGAACATTCGATCTCCTCAAAGCCAAACAAATATTTCATCCATATCGGGAAATGGATATCAGTTTTTAATGGTAAGATGGTTCAGTTTTCGATAATCCACATATATCCTAATAGTTTCATCCGCCTTTTTATGAAAAATGGATCAGCGGACCCCATGGAGAATTTCTGGTTCTAATAAATCCCTTTGCCTCTAAATACTCTAGAGGCTTCTTATTCTCATGAAACTTCATCATAGCCATCATTTACAAAGGAATGGATTCCGACACAACTCCTAGCACAAGATCAATGGAGAAATACACATCTCTATTAGGATGTAAACCAAAAAAATCATTGAGAAATAAATCACTGAAGAGCTCATCCACAGGTGAAATTGTTTCCTGACCTGCTTCCTGATCATCCAGAAACAAACTTGAAATCTAGGCTATCATCCCTACCAACCTAGGATGCTCGAGTCTAGATCTATTTTCATGGGAATTCCATTCACCACTGTGAATAATCATTGCATCCTATGGTTATGTGATAGTCACCCTTCGGTGATATAATTCAATGTACGCTCGATAAGCAATGATCTAGCCCATTTTGAGAATGATGTCAAACCCTATCATCTCGAGGATATAAATATCCCAGATGAAGTGACACCCTCTGACATCAAGGGGACACTCCATACATTGGTGTACATCACCTGTTCTAACTCCCAATGGTGTTTCTAGCATAAAAATGCCCTTAGAAAGAAAAACCACAAGCCCAAGGCTTTTTACCACTTGTAAAAATATGAAACTCTAAGAGGCACCTGTATCAAAGAGAAGATGCAATAGTAGAAGATTCTATAATCGTAACTCTCACTGTAGACGATCTGGGATACTGCTCTTGATTGATCGGTTTCACTACATAAGTCTGGCACGTACCATGACCATGTGACCCTTCCTAACGTCCCTAAGTTGATCCACCCTGGTGTCTCTAAGAACCCAATGCCTTGTTACCATGACAATGACCACCACTGAACTGGCCTGATCAACCTACACTGCTCTATCTCCCAGCCTAACGTGGAGCTGAATAACCTACTCTTGAACCTTTCGTCAGAGCGGACCCCCTACCACTTGCAGTTTGAGGGAAGGTCCTACAAAAGTGCTATATGTGCCTCAACCTAATAAAATCTCGACACTCTAAATGGTCATGGTCACTTTGACCGTTCATGTGTCCAAACCTAACACACTAATTTAAAAACACCATGCTGCCTACGCCCACAACCTTACTATAACACACGTCACAAGAAGCCTCAAAACAATGTTTCCTTCTTCGATACGTAAATCCAATGGGGTGAGAAACAACACTCTCCTATTATGTACCCCCATCTTCCCTCAGGTTTTTCTATGTAATCAAAACCTAATAAAAAATCTCAATGATATAAGGAAACATTAACCTGTTTACTAGAGCTCTGATAACATGTTTGAGACCTTCTTTGAAGCACCTTTCCCTTGACATTTCATCAGCAAAATCATCGATGCAAAATGCTGCAGCTCTGTAAAGCATGCTGAGAATTCTATAACTGTACTCACGCCCTGATCCAGATGCATAAAATCACTAGCTCGCTCTGATCACAGAGTCGTGGGGTAAAATTTGTCATTTAAGTGGGTTTGGAATTCATCCCAACCCATATTTCGTCGCCTATTTTCCTGGTTCAAAACATTGCCCCAATTTTTTTCCACTCCACGTAACATATATGCCACAATCTTGACCCTCTGCACCATAGTCATCTCCATATGCTCAAAAACTACTAACTTGGTCTCTAGCCATAGCTCTTCATCCTGTTGTGTTCCATCCACTGAAAATGTAGGAGGATGCTTCTTCTAGAACACCCATGTAAGCATGTCCATAGTCATGGCTGGCTGCGGTGCTCCCTTGAAAGTATGTATATATGTAAAGAAACCCTCTTGAAACTGTGCCTCCGCACCTACTACTAGAATAACCTCAGGTTTCGTAGCTGGTAGTATAGGAGGATCAAGCGGTAGCCCCTGGCCCATCGTCTCTGAAGTATGGTCATCACCTATATCAAGGAATACCACGGGAGGTCATCATGGTGGCATGTCTCTACAATTCCATATGCATGTCTCATGAAATAACAACATCAAGGAACAAATATCAAAATTATAGGATGATTCAAAACCCTCCTATAAATCAAGTTAAACCCACAGCCTGCTTATAAATCTACGACTGTTTAAATAACATCCAATAAACCACTAGAAATGGTGCCTCTCGCCCACTCAAAAGATGTTTCTAAGTCAAGTCTCTATTCCCAATTCGAGTTCCATTCCCATTTCACATTCAATTATTCAGGAAATTCCACCAAGGATTTCCCAATTCCTAAATCAATGAGGGACCATAACATCTCATGAACCCAAAACATTCTTATCATTCAAACCATACATGTAACAAGTTCATTTGAGCATTTAAATTCCATACGTTCATAATTTCCCAATTCACAGGGGCCCGTACTCTTTATAGATTGAAAGATTAAATCACACCATTAACTAATGAACCCACCTAATAAAACAGAAGTCACAACTATCACATCATCTATCATAATTGCACGAAATATCTAACGCATCCTAGATGGTAGGTCATGATGCATGGAATGTGATTCTAACAAGTGTCTATATAATGGATGAGATGGAACACTTTATCTCATCAGGTTGAAACTAAAATAGATCCCAAAATTGCATCAACTTTAATATCAGAAATCAAGTTTGTTACCCAATGGTGAAATTGAATCAACTGTAATAGTCAAAATCCAAAAAAATCATAACTCAATTCGAGGAAATTTGAATTTTACCTGTACGTGGGGTGGCTAATCTTAGGCATAATTTATTATAAAATTCCATTTCATTTCTATCTGAGTCTAATGTATCCAAAAACTAAGTCAAAATAGAAAATCTCCTCTAATAACACATTGTATTATTCTGATCCCATATCCCTCCCGAAACAGTGCCCCAATCCCAGTTGGTCACAAGGCCTCAAGCTCATCTCCCCAATCCCCAGAGGTTGCCGACTAGTAGTGAGGGCCTAGGTGAGTTAGTGTGGAGACTATTACCTCATTACACAGAGTATCACAATGGATGTCAAACATACGCATAATAGTAGAAGAAAAATGACCAGCAACTACTTAATATATGGCAAGACAAGAATACATATCAATATCCAGATGTGTCTCATATAAAAAATGATGCATATGGTACATGTATCTGGAAAGCATCCAGAAAATTACATGTCAATACAATAAAATACAAGGGTCCAAAATGAAAAAAATACCAAAAAAAGTATCCCAGCATCGCAAGCATTAGCATGGTCATATGCTCCCTTGCTCCAAAGCCACAATCAACAACCTGTACTAGGGAGTGTTCCCCTGTCATCACCTACAACCATATAATCTATTTGGGTCCCCAAGGAGGTCCAAATAAGATGTCAGATAAACATCCTGGTAGGCAACCACCCAGTTCTATACAGTTCAAACATAGATTCTACAAAGGTGTTAGAAAGTGTTTACAATGAGTAGGTAAGTGTATATTCCCATGCCATAAGTCTACTATAATAATTAAAACCCAATAGCCCTCAAAGATACTTGAAAAATAGATTCATCTCCTAACATGGAATCTATATCAAGTAACAAGAAAGTCACATGGCTATGTCGTACATCCATCTATATCAAGCGTTCCATAGCCTCACTATATAAAAAAGGAAAGTATCCCACATCCATGTTATATGTTGAAGTGTAGACCACAAGGGTGTAACACTCGAGACTTTTATGAGAAATATTTTGTTTTTATGTTATATAAATCATCAAAGGAATCTTTCACTACACACAACACTAGCTTGGCTTTCTTTACACGCAATCGCGACCTTCTTCGATAGCTTGTGTCGTACGCAATACCGAGTTTCACTAAACAACGATATGGTATTAAAATATTATTAAAACTAGCCGTTATGAATAGTACTAACTGAATTTTCAATTTTATAACATTTTAATTCAACATATACATTTTCTAGAATGAGGTATAAAAGCAAAATCAGTTTTTTTGGATAAAAGAAATATTTTTCAAAAAATACAGTTTTGCCGCCTTTTGATGGCGCACCCACATTAAATCTAGTTTTTGACATGTTTATAAGTTCAATTTGACAAAATAAAATTCTTCTTTTGAATCAGGGTATAGAAATTTACTTTGGATAAATTTTTGATATTTTTCTGATAACTTTCATATTTTGATGAATAGTAAAAATATGCTAATTTTTAATTAAAAACAACTTTTTTCATTGACATAATTTATATGGATAAATTATAATATTTAATGGTTTTAAATTATAACTAGAATATATTTTTACCATTTAATATAATGTATGTCATTAGCATTAATTTCACATTGAATTCATAGGTAAAAACATTTAAATCTTTGGCAATGTTTTAACTTCTAAAACCCATTTTCTTAACAACGGGATTTATTTTAAATTAATTACTGCAACTTATATGTTTTGAATTTTGAAAAATGGATTCCATATTCAGAATCAGAGGGTCCAAATTATGTTAATAGACTACTTTTTATTTTTGGACATTATGAATAGTAACTACGGTAAATTTTATTTACCATAGTTAAAGGTAAATCGGGTAATTAAAGGTAAATATAAGATTATAAAATTACCCTAAAACCTGCCAAAATACTATTGGATGAATAAGCGTCGACCCATATCACCTAAAGGTCGGATTAGATTCATTTAATGGACTTTTGTCCATGAAAATAATTTAATTATTATTAAAACCAATGAATGTGACAACATTTCACTTTCTTAAATCTTATAAGTATACTAATTTTAATTTGGTGATAAACATAATGAAACATCGAACAAGGAAAGTATCTAGAAAACTAATACAATTATCTACATCATAGGAATTTATTTATAATTTTTATGGATTAAATAATTATGATTAATTATGACACAATAGTGTTGTTGAAATTATTTTATTAATTAAAATATCAAATAATTTGTTTTAATAATATTAAAATAAATATTATATGAACTATTTAATGTTCTACACTAATTTTCCATAAACCTGTGAAATCTTATGAATCTATTAAAGCTTTTAGTTTGAACATATATTCTGTATATAGTTTTTTTAAATTCAAATAAATGAATAGTGTCAAAATTGACACTATTGTTATTTTATAAAAATAACATATTATAAAATTGTTTAAAAATCACAAAAATATTTAAAAATTATAAATTAAAATTTATATGGTCGAAAATGTCATAAAGTTTCAAATTATGGAAAATTCACAACACATATGTAATTATTCATAACAATTTAAAATTTAGAATATTATTACCACAAATAAATGTAAATTGATAAATAAGGATAAATCAAGTTGATAATGTTTAAAATAAATTCCTAACATGTATAAATTTTATTTTTTGATGGTATTACAACCCTATATCATCTAATATTCAGATATGAGTCATTTTGGAAATTTTTAAGTGGGGTTGGGATTTAATATAAACTAATATTTCTTATATTTCAAAAGGTGCCCCTCTCCTCCCTTATAAAAGGGAACCTCCTCCCTCTCTTCCTAACACTAATTTGAGCCTTCAAGATCGGACAAACCTTGCCCATTTCACTTCCCCACTTCCTTAGAAACCTACTAGAGGTACTGGTCTTATCAAAAGACCAACTCTAGTGCCCTAAGAGAATGTTTAAACGAGGCACTTCGAGAAAGAGGCAATACCTTCTACTGTTTTCTTCAAGTTCCATTCTTCTTCTACTCCCTCTTATTTAGTTGTTTCATTATGAGGTAATAACATCAGTATCACTCATATACTGATATGTTATTATAAATATGAAACAACCCTATTTCACCTCTTATCCATCCTACGTAAAACGAAATCATCGCGCGTGCGTACGTACGGAATACCATCTCCACGCCGTGGTGTAATCTATTTTCCACCACCACCTTACTTGGATGGGTATAAGGGTGAAAGTAATTAATATATATGATTATTGTAAAGTGTTATTGATTCTGAAATAGTATACATACACTCCAATACAATTCCATGATCATGGGAACGATATCATCGCTCGTGCGTACATACGGAATACCGTCTCCACGATGTGATGTGATTCGTTCTACATGATCTTAATTGCATAATGACTATATAAATGAATTGAATCAATGAATATGATATATATTACACTAATAACATTCTGGAAATGAGTTATCTATAACCTGAAGATAAGAATAAGAATTTATTCGACAAACACGCATAAGAACAAAAAGTAATAAACACCCGAATAACAAGTAGTAATGAAATGTTACTAATAAGAAGCTAAGAATATGACCATATATGATATCATAATAATAAGTATGATTCTAGAATAAGTCAAAAAAATTATTTAAATCATTATACAGGAGGTTTGGACACTTTCGAAACAAATCGGACCTAAGGTAATGGAAAATCTTGCAATCTCAATTTTTATCCGAGATTTTTTATACTTTGGAATTTAATGGGGTGTATTTTATCATCCACATCCATGTTTCCTCAATATGTAATATTTATATCCTTATACAGTAGTTTATATCCAATTTTACCCTTCGGTGAGTTTTTAGTAAAAGATATGAAAGGAATCTTTTGTCGTTTTTCGTACGAGGTACTTTTTGACTTTTCCGACAAAAGTACGAGAAGAATGTTTTTTTAACTTGTACGACATGAATTAATTTTTAAAACATTATTTCCAAGAAGCTTACTTTACAAGTTTTCAAGTTTATTTTTAATCAACTTTTTTTTAAAATTGTATTACATGTTAAGAAAGAAAATGTTTTTGAAGTTGAAAGGATATTTTCCTCAAGAATGGAGTTCAAGTGTTTTATCAAAATTATTTTCCATCTAAGATAATGTAGGGTTATGTTTCTATCCATATTATTACATTGATTTGATTATGTTGTGATGGAATTATTTTTATGAATCCCTTTATCTTATATGAATTGTTTTTTGATGTCATGTTGTTTAAGAATCCCATTTTTATTACATGGGTTATGCAATGATGTATGATTCAGTGGCACAAATAAGAATGATATCATTATGAGATTTGTGGGACCTATATCTCCCTCAAATTAATTGGTTAAATATTTTATATCTCATGAGATAGACATGGCTGGAACGACAGGTTAAACCGGTTCAGTGAAACAGGACTGAAACGAGGAGTGAACTCGGTTCAGAAATGGACTTTGTCCACTAAGATAGTCTTGGAAATGAGTCTTGACTAATAAGAAATGATTCTATATGATTATGTGTGTATGCCACAATGTTTCAAGTTTTATGTTATGTTTATTGGTATTTCATTTCACTACTATGATTTATCCCATGTTATGAAATTATGCTCTCTTTTGTAGGTTAAGATTTCCAAAATGTTATGTTCTTATGAATATGATGTGATTGATATTTATTTTGTTTACCCTTACTGAGCATTTGAGCTCACCCTTTTTTATGTTTTCTTTCCCTAGGTCAGGAAGAAGCTTATTAAGTAAGATATGCCAAAAGGGACTATATATATGATGAAATAAATGGGAGACAGTGTAGATGCTTTATGAACCAGTTGTTTATGTTTCCCAGTTTCTAAAGACACTATACCTATATGGTCCTTTCATGGTTTTTTTATATGTTGTAATAAGTACGATTCAATTTTGAAGTAATAACAATGTATGTAATGTATGGGTCGTTATAGTTGGTATCAGAGGAAAGGTATAGTCCACCTTTGGAAACAAGGATGTGAAAGCCTTAGTAAGAACCCTAAGGAAAAGTCTAAGCATAGAACAAAATCTTAGTGTTTTTGAAATGACCATGAATAACCTAGGATAAGACCTTAAGTGTGAAATTTTATTCTTGATTATGTGGTTTTCCTATTATAATTAGTGTTTCTCACATTATTCTTCTTGGTTTTAGTCAATGGCTGGATCCCGAAGGAACCATGTTAATGCAGAATGCGACGGGCAATGCAATGATTGTCCCCCTGAGCAACCAAACGTTATGGGAGCTGGAATGAAAAATCTTGCAGCCATGCTCACAAAACTTTCTAAAGCTATGAATCATGAAGGAATTCTAAACGAGTAAAGGAAGGAGCAACATTCTGTTGAATCCTTAATGAGGTAGCGTTCACCTTCTTTCAGCGGGTCTATTGATCCATTAGTTGCGGAACAATGGATTAGTACCACTGAAAAGATATTTTCAGTTCTTCAATATTCTGAACATGATAAAGTCATCCTAGTAGTGTATCATTTGGAAGGAGATGCTGATCAATGGTGTAATCTTATTAAGAATACGAGGCAAAGGGATGAAATTGAGTCCATGGAATGGGACGAGTTCAAGAACTTATTTTTCAATAAGTAGTTCCCTCGTATTCTCCGAACAAAGATGGAGAAAGATTTTCATGAACTGAAGAAAAAGGATGATGAATCTGTCGGTACCTATGAAGCAAATTTTACATGACTTGCAAGGTACTCTTCTGGTATTATAATCCACCCTGAGAGTAAGATCGATCGATTCTTTAGTGGCTTAAAACCAATTCTTCGAAGGGAATTATCCATAATGGACTTCAATAGCTATGAGGAAATCATTCGATGTTCTCTCAAAGTCGAGATGGATATTGGAGTAACCAATCAGTCATATGGGTTTGATAAGAAGAGGAAAATGGAATTCAAAGGAAAATCTAAAGAGCACACTGAAAAGAAGATGAGATTTCCCTTATGCTCAATGTGTGGAAAGAAACATGGAGGGAGTTGTCTTAAAGGGACAAGTAAATGTTTCAAATGTGGAAAGGAAGGTCATCGGGCATTTGAATGCCGCAATGATGGGAAGAAGATGTCTAATGATGCAAACAAATGAAGGGAGACATAGAATGAACCTACTACACTTCAATGTTTCAAGTGCAAGGATATGGGGCATTATACCAATAAATTCCCTAATCCAAGGGTTGTTGATGATGATCGACATCAACAAAATCTTAAGGCTAAAGATAAAGGAAAGTCACGTGCAATTTCTATTAGCGATGTGGAGTACGATAACGATGTGGTGAAAGGTACACTTACCATCCACTCTAAAGTAGCAAATGTTTTATTTGAATCTGGATCCACCCACTCTTTTATTTCTGAAGATTTTTCTAAGGGTATCACCATTTTACCTCAACAATTAGATGTTGAGTTAGCTGTGACAACACCTAATGGCACAAAAGTCGCATCAAAAGATTATAATTCTTCCCCGATTGAAGCTTGTTGGAAATTGCTTCCTGCAAATCTTGTGATCCTTCCTATAGTGGAATTTGATGTGATTATTGGCATGTATTGTATTTCTTTATATGGATCTCATATCAATTTCCAAAGAAGGGAAGCCACATTTCATATTCCAGATCAATCTATGATCGTCTATCGATGAAAGGATGAACATAACCTTCCAGTGGAAATTTCTTCCATCCTATGGGTCTTGATTCCACTTAAAGAAGGTTATTTATCTCAAATGGTTGGTGAGAAACTCACAATTAAGAATATTCCCATTGTACGGGATTTTGATGATGTCTTTCCGGAGGAATTGTCGAGTCTTCCACCAAATCGTGAAGTTGAGTTTTCAATAGAACTCGTACCGAGTGTTTTGCCTATTTCAAAGACACCTTATAGAATGGCCCCAATTGAGTTGCAGGAATTGAAGAAGAAACTCCATGTGAATCTTGATAAGGGATTTATACGCCCTAGTGCGTCTCCTTGGGGAGCACCTGTTCTGTTTGTTAAGAAGAAAGATGGATCAATGAGACTCTGCATTGATTATCGAGAACCTAATAAGATCACTATCAAGAACAAATATCCTCTCCCATGCATTGATGACCTATTTGACCAAATACGCGGAGCTCAATACTTTTCCAAGATTGATCTTCGTTCAGGGAATCATCAATTAAGGGTCAAAATGGAGGATATATCAAAGACGGCTTTCCGTACAAGGTATGGACACTATGAATTTATAGTGATTCCATTTGGTCTTACGAAGGCCACTTCTATCTTCATAGATCTGATGAATAGAGTCTTTAGAGACTACATTGATCAATTTGTGGTAGTCTTTATAGATGATATTCTTTTCTATTCAAAGAGGAAGGAAGAACATGAAGATCACTTGAGAATTATATTGAAGACCTTGAGAAAGGAGAAGCTTTATGCCAAATTTACCAAGTGTGAATTTTGGCTTCAAAAAGTTTCATTCTTGGGTCACATAATCTCAAAAGAGGGGATATCTGTGGATCCAGCAAAAACAGAGGTTATCGAATGACAGTCGAGACCAACAACAGTAACTGAGATCCGAAGTTTTCTTGGTTTGGTTGGATATTATCGTTTTTTTGTGAAAGATTTTTCACGATTATCTAATCCACTCACCAGGTTGACTCGAAAAGGAGTTATGTTCGTGTGGACGGACGAATGTGAATAGAATTTCATGGAGTTTACAAGAAGGTTATCCAGTGCACCTGTACTCACACTTCCTTGTAGTGGAGAAAGGTTTGTGATCTACAGTGATGCATCCAAGAAGGGATTGGGATGTGTTCTCATGAAAAATAATATGGTGATAGCTTATGCCTCATGACAGTTGAAAATTAATGAGAAAAATTACCCAACTCATGATTTCGGGTTAGCTGCGGTAATCTTTTCATTAAAGATATGGAGGCATTGCCTTTATGGTGAAAGGTGTGATATTTATACTGATCATAAAAGTTTAAAGTATATTTTCACACAAAAGGAGATGAATATGCATCAAAGAAGATGGTTGGAGCTGATTAAGGATTACGACTGCTCAATTCATTACCACCCTGGGAACGCAAACAAGGTGGCAGATGCATTAAGTCGACAAGACCATGCCAGTTTATCCATGATGAGGATCACAAAAGATCCAATATTTATGGATTTACAAAGGATGGATCTTGAAATTATAATGGAAGGGGGAAAATCGTATCTCTCTCAAATGAATGTTCAACCATCTATACATGTGAAGATTAAAGAGGCACAGAAAGAAGATGTAGAGTTACAAAAGAAGGTGAAAAATGCTCCTGAATTCAACCTTGATTGTGATGGGATAATAAAGTTTAGGAATCAGGTTTGTGTTCCTCCCATCCCCGAATTAAAGAAGGAGCTTCTGGATGAGACTCATAGTTCTTCATTCTCTATTCATCCTGGAAGCACGAAGATGTATAGGGACCTGAAAGAGTACTTCTTGTGGGATGGAATGAAAAGAGATGTTGCTTAATATGTCTCTCGATGCTTGGTTTGTTAGCAAGTTAAAGCTGAGAGACAGAAGTCTAAGGTAATGTTATAACCATTACCCATACCCGAATGGAAATGGGAAAACATCACTATGGACTTTGTCACAGCACTTCCTAAAACATCCAAAGGCAATAATGTTATCTGGGTCATATTTGATCGTCTTACAACGTCTGCACACTTCATTGCTATTAGAGAGGATTTCTCTCTGGATCATCTTGCCAGGATATATGTACCGGAAGTGGTAAGATTGCATGGAGGACCACTTTCTATTATATCTGATCGGGATCTGACATTTACCTTGATGTTTTGGAAAATTCTTCAGCATACTTTGGATACAGAGTTGAGTTTCGGCACTGCTTATCATCCTCAGACAGATGGTCAGTCTGAGAGAACAATTCAAACTCTAGAAGATATGTTGAGAGCTTGCTCTATGGATTTCAAAGGTGGTTGGGATAAACACCTACCATTGGTGTAATTTTCTTATAATAATAGCTTTCACTCCAGTATTTAGATGGCTCCTTATGAAGCTCTCTATGGAAATAAATGCAGGACTCCAACTTGCTAGGATGAAGTTGGGGAATGAAATCTATTAGGACCTGATCTCGTTGATTAAAAGGCAGAAACGGTCAGATCTATTCAACAACACATAATAGAAGCTCAGAGTCAACAGAAAAGTTATGCCAACAACCGAAGAAAAGACCTTAAGTTTGAAGTGGGTGTTAAAGTGTTCTTATGAATATCTCCCTGGAAGAGGGTCATGAGATTTGGAAAGAAGGGGAAGTTGAGCCCTAGATATATTGGTACTTTCGGAATACTGGATCGTGTTGGGAAGGTAGCTTACCGATTGGCGCTTCCACCGAATCTCTCTCAAGTACACGATGTGTTCCATGTATCTCTCTTGAGAAAGTACATACCTGACCCTTCACATGTACTCAACTCAGAAGTTGTACCGCTGGAGCAAGATCTTTCTTATGAAGAACAGCTGATAGAGATTCTGGATCATAGCGAAAAAGTCCTACAAAACAAGACCACTCGCTTGGTGAAAGTTTTATGGAGGAACAACAAATTTGAAGAAGCTACATGGGACATTGTGGATATGATGAGGGAGAGGTATCCTCATCTGTTTGTTACAAAGTGACGAATTTCGAGGGCGAAATTCATTTTAAGGGGGGTCGAATGTAACACCCGAGAATTTTATGAGAAATATTTTGTTTTTATGTTATATAAATCATCAATGAAATATTTCACTACACACAACACTAGCTTGGCTTGCTTTACACGCAACCGTGGCCTTCCTCTATAGCTTGTGTCGTACGCAATACCGAGTTTCACTAAACAACGATATGCTATTAAAATATTATTAAAACTAGCCGTTATGGATAGTACTAACTGAATTTTGAATTTTATAACATTTTAATTCAACTTATACATTTTCTGGAATGAGGTATAAAAGCAAAATCAGTTTTTTTTAATAAAAGAAATATTTTTCAAAAAATACAGTTTTGCCGCCTTTTGATTGCGCACCCACATTAAATATAGTTTTTGACATGTTTATAAGTTCAATTTGACAAAATAAAATTCTTCTTTTGAATCAGGGTATAAAAATTTACTTTGGATAAATTTTTGATATTTTTCTGATAACTTTCATATTTTGATGAATAGTAAAAATAAACTAATTTTTAATTAAAAACAACTTGTTTCATTGAGATAATTTATATGGATAAATTATAATATTGAATGGTTTTAAAGTATAAATAGAATATATTTTTACCATTTAATATAATGTATGTCATTAGCATTAATTTCACATTGAATTCATAGGTAAAAACATTTCAATCTTTGGCAATGTTTTAACTTCTAAAACCCGTTTTCATAACAATGGGATTTATTTTTAAATTAATTACTGCAACTTATATGTTTTGAAATTTTAAAAATGGATTCCATATTCAGAATCAGAGGGTCCTAATTATGTTAATAGACTACTTTTTATTTTTGGGCATTATGAATAGTAACTATGGTAAATTTTATTTACCATAGTTAAAGGTAAATCAAGTAATTAAGGGTAAATATAAGATTAAAAAATTACCCTAACTGTCACACCCATGACTTTTTTTTAAATTCATTATTCATTTAATTTCCATTCCTGATTTGTTTTGGGGGTTTACCACTAATTTTGGTGAAAATGGTGGGTTTTGAAAATTTGGGCCAAACCACGAGCCCAATTCCAGATTTAAAAACTAATTTTCTTTCTTCAATAACTCCTTCAATTTTTAGTATTTTAAACCCATTCCACTTCCCAAATGTCATACCCTGATATATGTAAATCACCATATCCCTTTGGACCACATATAAATCCAAAATCATAATGGATTTGGGTTTTTGATTTAGGTAATGGGCCTGCCCGTAGGCCCATTTCCTGATTTAAATATGTTTTTTTAAATATTACATATCTCTTACATTGTTTACTTTTTTCCCGTGATTCCACCTCCCTCTCAAAGCCAGTATCCTGAGGATCACCCCCATTATCGGTTTCGCAATGTTGGAGCTCAGGTGAGCCGCGAAGTAGGGAAATCTTTCATACTCTTTCTCTAATCGACCAGATTTGATGAGGTAAAATGAATCTTTCATAAATCCTTCAATTTTCATCATTTTTCCTCCATTTAAGTCCCCACATGACCTAATATGACTCCTTCGAACCTCCATACCAGTTTTGGGTACTTGGAGATTCATATTTTGGTGGATTGGGGCCGATTGCTTCAAGATATTTCAAGTAAGGGAATTCCTTCTTGGTTCCTTCCATCCTCTTTTAGTTTTATTTCCTATTTCTTGAATTTACTCATATCTAGAAGTTAGGGTTCGATCCTAAGGTCTGATTTGGTATCTTTTGGGTCAATTTTTGGTGGTCTAGGTCTGGATTTATATTCCTTGTGGTGCGGCGGTGGTGCGCTTAAGGTTTTGCACCATGTTTTGAGGGTTTCGACTCAAAAGGTAGGTGATTCCATGTGTAACCATTTTATGATGAGTTAGTTTGCTTGGTTTATTAATTTAGTATGTTTATAATCTGTTTTTTGTGGTGTGAAAACTATTTTTGATGAATTTGGTTAAACATTTAATTTTTAGTTGTATTTTAGCTTGAAATTGGGTACTTTTCGTGTGTGACTCTTGGGGTAATGTTTGGGTTTAGTTTATAACATATGAAAGTGATTTATTAGTCTTGAAAGGGGATGTATATTCTGGTTTGGTAATTCCTTATTATTATGTGGGCCTTGAAAAGTGGTTTTTGATTAATTTTAAGGTGTAAAACTGTGTTTTACTTCTTGAAGGTGGTTTATGAAAACATGTGTTTTTCATGTGTATCTTTGTGGTATTATTTGATGTATTTTAATAACACTTGGGATGGTTTAATAATTGTTTTAGGGCTGAAAATTATGTTCTGTATTGTTAATGGTATGATTTTGGTTTTGAATGAGGGGTTTGAAATGGGTTTAGTGTGCAAACAATGGTTATACCACTTGGGTTTGTTTTATAAAAATTGCAAATGTTTTATTTGGTTAAACAGAGTTGGGAAAGGGTGTATATGTCCTGTTTGGGTGAGTGTGTTCACCTAATGTGGGTTTTTTAATGGTAAAGTGGTGATTTGAGATGTCAAACATTTTTAGAATGTTTTATAAATTGCCAAAATGTTTTACTAAATTGTGTTTTGTGTGAAAAACACGGGTGTGGGATGTTTCGTGTGAGTTTATTGATAAAATGAATTGTGATGGTGAGAATTGTATTATGTGACATATGTGTGGGCTGTTATGTGAGTTGAATATATTGTAATGGTTTTATAAAATCGTTTAAAAGATTGCTGGAAATGTTAAAGAAATGTGAAAAGTGTTGTAGGCAATTTTGGTGTGAGGTTGATTTCAAAATGCATTTGAATGAAAAGTGGAATTTTTGACTAATGTGATATACATGGGGATTTTTGGTTAATGTGTGATGTGGAATTGATATTTTCATGTGAAAACTATACTTCTTGGATTGTTGAACTTGTTTGAGCACAAAGGGAAAACCCGGGTATCTAGGTGGGTGGACGTGTACTAGTATGCTAGTGAATCCGTGGGGTTTGCCCTCAGTTTCACTTAGCAAGATTGAAGCTTAATACTCTAACTAAACTATGATGATGATGATTGGGGACCACTAGGATATCGGTATGATCCCTACTAGTGGCTCGTGCATGAGAATGGATATTTTTTTGTGGTTACTCTCACCGAGATACAAGGTACCTGGGACCCACAGCCAGCTAGTGCCTAGGGGTTATTTCCTATCACTTGTTCTCATTAGATCCTTTGTACTTATCGTCGGTATACGGTATTGTTGGATGGAAAATTCAGTAGCTTTTTATTGATTTTAAAATTGTTGTTCCTTTAAAATTATCCCACATGAAAACTATTTTCATTTATTATTGCATCCTTTAGAAAATTGTAACTAGCATTTCTTATTTACAAAACTTGCAATGCTTTTTTTCATGAAATGTTTATCACATGGAATATCATAGAGGTGGTATCCCACTGGGCTTTCTCTCACACCCTACTTACACCTTTGGGTATAATTAGACTTGCTTATTTTATGTCACATGTTTGGGTATAGGTTTTATGACTTTGGTTCGGGTTTTTAGCGGTCCATCATGATGCAGTGTCGTGGAGATGGATTGAGGGCGGTGCCTCTTTCCATGTGGAGGTTCTTGGGATGTCTTTTCTTGGGGTTGTACCTTTGTTATGGTGTTCAAACATTGTTTAAAAATGTGTAATTCAGTTCTAAATTTTAGTAAAAGATGTTTTTGTTTGAAAAAAAACCAGATCTGACTTCTTGGATTCATTTGTTGTTTTAAGTAAAAAAACTCGGGTAAATCATTCCCAATTTTCAGTTTTTAATACCCAGGGACTTGTGCCAGCCCGTGGGGATCGGGAACGCCCTTCGGGACTTTCCACGGGTCGGGTCGGGTTCCGGTTTTGGCGGCGACCCGATTCGGTTTGTGACAAAATGGTATCAAAGGAGGTTCACTGTATTTGAGTCATGTTATTTGGGAAATAGTCGGGATGGTCTGGAGTTAATATTATTAGGACATGAAATTCCGATTATGGGTAGTGTTCTTGATCACCACACCTCATGTCGGGATTCAAGTCTCTAGGGGAATTCGGGATTTATCTATGTCTTTTGGTTTTCTTGGTCTGATGATGATTAGGGGAAAAGAAAAGAGAGTTCGGTTAATGGTCTTAGTTAGCTCGCAGGGTCTGGCAAGCCATGTAGAGCCTGGGATATTCCCTAGAACACTCTCTGTGATGTTGAAGTGAATGGAATATGGCTTACAACCATATGTCCAAGTCACCCACTGAAACTAGTTTCCTCACGCATTGTTTTGTGCTTTAGTTTTGAAATCATGGAACTTTGGTTTTATAGTAACTTGGTTTTACGAAGGGTAAAGTTTTTGTAAAATGATTTTCAAATAAAGAGGGAATGGTTTGATTTATGAAATGGAGGAACTGAATTTTCTGAATTATTTTCAAATGGAAAATAGTGTGCTTACACCACTTTTGAAATCATAAATCATATTGAAGTTGGTTTTCAAAAGTGTTTCCAATATAGTTTTTTAAACAATTAAATGGTGTTTTAATGGGATGATATATTTTCAAATTGATGTGAATAACTTGAAAGTGAGTTCTTTTCTAAATAGTTGTGTCCTTATGAATAGTTTTGTAATATGTGAATTGAGATTTTGATCTCATTTTTAGCAGTTTTGAGAAAAAGGATGGGTTTGTTGACCGTTTTGTTTTTGAAAAGTGGAAAGAATTTTAGTTTTAACCATTGGCATTTACATGAGAGACCACATGCATTGGTTTATATGGGATTATGGATGGCTGATGGAATTACTGGATGAGTGTCAGGAGGAATATGAGGAGGGTTCCTGGTGTGGTAGAGAAACATGCATGTGTGAGGCCCATGGGGTGCAATTGGTGGATACGCTAACTACTGAACCATTGGTTTTCAAAGAAATGTTTTTAAAGAAAAAAACATGATGTATTGATGAATTGTTTGGGATGGTGTATATTATGTGTTTTTGGAAAATTTTGATGTTGTGGGATGTTTTGAGTCCAAGAACCCCTCCTGTTCGAACTGTGTTTTTGGTTTGTGTTTGGTCGGTAATCTGGGTAAAGGTCCGGTTAGTAGTCCCCTATGATGTATGTTTCAGGACACCTTTAAGGTGCTTCCATTAATTAGTTTGGATCTGTTTTGTGGCTTGTTTTTAGCAATGGACCATCTTGATTGGTTCCTTGGGTTCTCTCTTTGGATAAGGTACGCCCCCATTAAGGTTTAGTGCACAACTGACGTGCAACCTGGATTTTTTTTTTCATTGGAAAATCCTCCAGTTGATCCATGTAAGGAATCTTTTCTTGAGCTTTGTATAATGAGTCTACACCATTTACTTTCATGGTTTTTTGGATCCTCTTATTGCAGAAGAGTGCTCGTGGATGGTTAAAAGAGACCTTAGTTTCTTAAGATACCTAATTCATCGAAGGTGAAAGTTGTATGGGGTTGTCAGTATGGATAGTGTTTAAGAGGGACTCTAAGTCCTTCATACTCTCTTCGAAGAAGAGGTTTATGTTAAACCACCAGTGTGGTAAATCTGGCCATGAGAGGCTCTTATGGCCACTTTCTGGAATGTTGTGATGTTTGGGGGTGTTTTGTAAGGCCCCCTGCTTGTATTATTTCTACCAGCCACTTTGGTCATGTTCGGTGACACGATGTGATGTCGCGTGCTTGTTTGATTGTAAAGGTGAAGTTGTACAATATTATGTGAGTCTATTTTTTCAGAACTGTTTTTCCTTTTGGGAGATCTCAACATCCTCTATTTTAGAGGAAGGTGTTTATATATGTCCATTATTTCTGTTGTTTCTCACCCGAAGAAGCAAGGTGTGATGTGAGTGTATCCTCTAAACCCTTATTTCAGTGAATTTAAAAGTTAGGGTAAAGTGAGTTCTGGAGTGTGTTATGTCTTGGTGAACCCATCTGGGATTGCGTGTAGTTGTTTGTAGAATCAGAAGAAGAAATTATATTGGGGGTTTCCAAATCCTAATTGTGAGGCCGAAGATGCTTCAATCATTCCAGCTCCAGCCATAGGTCCCGGAGAGAAGCTGGCACGTAGTCAGAGGAAATCCCACGGTAGTTTTTAACCTTGTACAAAGAAATATTCTTTTTATGAGAGATGGGAATAGTTTAAACATGTGGTGTTTTCATCTTTCTTCTTTTGTTCCCGTTTGGTGGAAAGAGGTGGAGGGCCTCATCCCCATGTTATCTCCCAATGACTTTCTTTTCCCCTTTTGTTTCCTTTGGGTTTGGGGAAAGGTTTTGGATTTGTCTAGACATGTTGAGTGAACATTTAGTAGTAACCATTCACCAGAAATCCATGTAGGTATAAGGATACACATGGTTAGAGCACAGTTTCCCAAACTGCATGGGCTAACTGTGCGGTTGTCCCATCTCTTTAGGTTTTGGGGTCTATCTACGTCAGCCCATATTGGTCAGTTAAGGTGGTTGGTTCTTATGGTGGGGAGCCCATTTGTGTATCCTTGAACCAGTAACTCACTTTTGTCCTTGGTATTGGCTTATAAGTGGGTAGTCTCGTTCTGAGCTATATAATCCCCTACATCTTCCTTGGGTAAACATTGGGATTGGAGAGTTCTCAATGGTTTAGTTATATCACAGTAAGTGTAACCTTGTTTGATGTTCTTGTTTGTTTGGGTAAATTTCTTGAGCCTTGTTCAGATAGTGTTTGAAGGGTTTTCTTTTAGGATAAATCCAAATGATCTTTATCATTTCATTAAAGAGGTGTATGTTTTGGTTGTGATGTATTCCTTCCTTAATGGATCACTGGAGGTGTTTTGGCCTTTGGGGGCAAAGCTTAGCAAAGGAATCCATTTTTTCCTTTCGGTTGGGTTTGGTTTTTTTTCTCTTTGTCCTTGATTTAGCTTTCTGAGGGCGGAAAGTTTTATGGTGAGGAGAATTGTCACACCCATGAATTTTTTTAAATTCATTATTCATTTAATTTCCATTCCTTGTTTTTTGGGGGGTTTACCACTCATTTTGGTGAAAATGGTGGGTTTTGAAAATTTGGGCCAAACCGCGAGCCCAATTCCAGATTTAAAAACTAATTTTGTTTCTTCTATAGCTCCTTCAATTTTTACTATTTTAAAACCATTCCACTTCCCAATTGGCATACCCTGATATATGTAAATCACCATATCCCTTTGGACCACATATAAATCCAAAATCATGATGGATTTGGGTTTTTGATTTAGGTAATGGGCATGCCCGTAGGCCCATTTCCTGCTTTAAATATGTTTTTTAAATTTTCCATATCTCTTTCATTGTTTACTGGATTCCCTTGATTCCACCTCCCTATCAAAGCCAGTAGCCCGAGGAGCACCCCAATTATCGGTTTCGCAATTTTGGAGCTCAGGTGAGCCGTGAAGTAGGGGAATATTTCATACTCTTTCTCAAATCGACCAGATTTGATGAGGTAAAATGAATCTTTCATAAATCCTTCAATTTTCATCATTTTCCCCCATTTCAGTCCCCAAATGACCTAATATGACTCCTTAGAACCTCCATACCATTTTTGGGTACTTGGAGATTCATAGTTAGGTGGATTGGGTCCGATTTATTCAAGATATTTCAAGTAAGGGAATTCCTTCTTGGTTCCTTCCATCCTCTTTTAGTTTTATTTCCTATTTCTTGAAGTTCCTCATGTCCAGAAGTTAGGGTTCGATCCTAAGGTCTGATTTGGTATCTTTTGGGTCAATTTTTGGTGGTCTAGGTCTGGATTTATATTCCTTGTGGTGCGGCGGTGGTGCGCTTAAGGTTTCGCACCATGTTTTGAGGGTTTCGACTCAAAAGGTAGGTGATTCCATGTGTAACCATTTTATGATGAGTTAGCTTGCTTGGTTTATTAATTTAGTATGTTTATAATCTGTTTTGTGTGGTGTGAAAACTGTTTTTGAGGAATTTGGTTAAACATTAAATTTTTAGTTGTATTTTATCTTGAAATTGGGTACTTTTCATGTGTGACTCTTGGGGTAATGTTTGGGTTTAGTTTATAACATATGAAAGTGATTTATTAGTCTTGATAGGTGCTGGAAATTCTGGTTTGGTAATTCCTTATTATTATGTGGGCCTTGAAAAGTGGTTTTTGATTAATTTTAAGGTGTAAAACTGTGTTTTACTTCTTAAAGGTGATTTATGAAAACATGTTTTTTTCATGTATATCTTTGTGGTATTATTTGATGTATTTTTATAACACTTGGGGGTGGTTTAATAATTGTTTTAGGGCTGAAAATTCTGTTTTTTGTTGTTAATGGTATGATTTTGGTTTTGATTGAGGGGTTTGAAATGGGTTTAGTGTGCAAACAATGGTTATACCACTTGGGTTTGTTTTATAAAAATTCCAAATGTTTTATTTGGTTAAAAAAAGTTGGGAAAGGGTGAATATGTACTGTTTGGGTGAGTGTGTTCCCCTAATGTGGGTTTTTTAATGGTTAAGTGGTGATTTGAGATGTCAAACATTTTTAGAATGTTTTATAAATTGCAGAAATGTTTTACTAAATTGTGTTTTGTGTGCGAAACACAGGTGTGGGATGCTTCGTGTGAGTTTATTGATAAAATTAATTGTGAAGGTGAGAAGGTTATTATGTGACATATGTGTGGGCTGTTATGTGAGTTGAATATCTTGTAATGGTTTTATAAAATCGTTTAAAGGATTTGTGGAAATGTTAAAGAAATGTGAAAAGTGTTGTAGGCAATTTTGGTGTGAGTTTGATTTCAAAATGCATTTGAATGAAAAATGGAATTTTTGACTTGTGTGATATACCTGGGGCTGTTTGGTTAATGTGTGATGTGGAATTGATATTTTCATGTGAAAACTATACTTCTTGGATTGTTGAACTTGTTTGAGCACAAAGGGAAAACCCAGGTATCTAGGTGGGTAGACGTGTACTAGTATGCTAGTGAATTCGTGGGGTTTGGCCTCAGTTTCACATAGCAAGATTGACGCTTACAACTCTAACTAAACTATGATGATGATGATTGGGGACCACTATGTTATGGGTATGATCCCTACTAGTGGCTCGTGCACGAGAATGGATATTTTTTTGTGGTTACTCTCACCGAGATACGAGGTACCTGGGACCCACAGCCAGCTAGTGCCTATGGGTTATTTCCTATCACTTATGCTCATTAGATCCTTTGTACTTACCGTAGGTATACGGTATTGTTGGCTGGAAAATTCAGTAGCTTTGTTATTGATTTTAAAATTGTTGTTCCTTTAAAATTATCCCACATGAAAACTATTTTCATTTATTATTGTATCCTTTAGAAAATTGTAACTAGCATTTCTTATTTACAAAACTTGCAATGCTTTTTGTCATGAAATGTTTATCACATGGAATCTCATAGAGATTATATCCTACTGGGCTTTCTCTCACACCCTACTTACACCTTTAGGTGTAAGTAGACTTGCTTATTTTATGTCACAGGTTTGGGTACAGGTTTTATGCCTTTGGTTTGGGTTTTTAGCGGTCCATCGTGAGGCAGTGTCATTGAGATGGATTGAGGGCGGTGCCTCTTTCCATTTGGAGGTTCTTGGGCTGTCCTTTCTTGGGGTTGTAACTTTATAATGGTGTTCAAACATTGTTTAAAAATGTGTAATTCAGTTCTGAATTTTAGTAAAATATGTTTTCGTTTGAAAAAAACCAGATCTGACTTCTTGGATTAATTTGTTGTTTTAAGTATAAAAACTCGGGTAAATCGTTCCCAATTTTCAGATTTTAATACCCAGGCACTTGTGCCAGCCCGTGGGGATCGGGAACGCCCTTTGGGACTTGCCACGGGTCGGGTCGGGTGCCGGTTTTGGCGGCGACCAGATTCGGTTCGTGACACTAACACCTGAAAAAATACTATTGGATGACTAAAAGTTGACCCATATCTCCTAAGGGTTGGATTAGATTCATTTAATGGACTTTTGTCCATGAAAATAATTTAATTATTATTAAAACCAAAGAATGTGAGAACCTGTGACTTTCTTAAATCTTATAAGTATAATAATTTTAAGTTGGTGATAAACTTAATGGAACATCGAACATGAATAGCCTCCAGAAAGCTAATACAATTATATACAACATAGGAATTTATTTAGAATTTTTAGCGAATAAAGAATTATCATTAATTATGACACAACAGTGATGTTGAAATTATTTTATTAATTAAAATATCAAATAAATTGTTTTAAAAATATTAAAATAAATATTATATGAACTATTTAATGTGCTAAACTAATTTTCTAGATACATATGACATTTTATAAATCTATTAAATCTTTTATTTTGAAAATATCTTCTGTATATAATTTATTTAAATTCAAATAAATGAATAGTGTCAAAATTGACACTATTGTTATTTTATAAAAATAACATATTATAAAATTGTTTAAAAAACACAAAAATATTTAAAAATTATAAATTAAAATTTATATGGTCGAAAATGTCATAAAGATTCAAATTATGGAAAAGTCACAACACATATGTAATTATTTATAATAATTTAAAATTTAGAATATTATTACCACAAATAAAATTTAATTGATAAATAAGGATAAATCAAGTTGATAATGTTTAAAATAAATTCTTAACATGCCTAAATTTTATTGGTTGATGATATTACAACCCTATATCATCTAATATTCGGATATGAGTCATTTTGAAAGTTTTTATGTGGGGTTGGGATTTAATATAAACTAATATTTCTTATATTTCCAAAGGTGCCCCTCTCCTCCATTATAAAAAGGCACCTCATCCCTCTCTTCCTCACACCAATTTGAGCCTTCATGCTCGGCCAAACCCTGCCCATTTCACTTCCCCACTTCCTTAGAAACCTACTAGAGGTACTGGTCTTATCAAAATACCATCTATAGTGCCTTAAGAGAATGTTTAAAGGAGGCACTTCGAGAAAGAGGTAATACCTTCTACCATTTTCTTCAAGTTCCATTCTTCTTCTACTCATTCTTCTTTAGTTGTTTCATTATGAGGTAATGACATCAGTATCACTCATATAATGATATGTTATTATAAATATGAAAGAACCCTATTTCACCTCTTATCCAACCTACGGAAAAAGAAATCAACGCGCGTGCGTACGTAAGGAATACCGTCTCCATGTCGTGGTGTAATCTATTTTCCACCACCACCTTACTTGGATGGGTATAAGGGTGAAATTAATGAATATATATGATTATTGTAAATTGGTATTGATTCTAAAATAGTATACATACACTCCAATACAATTCCACGATCATGGAAATGATATCATCGCTTGTGTGTACGTACAGAATACCGTCTCCACGATGTGATGTGATTCGTTCAACATGATCTTCATTGCATAATGATTATATAAATAAATTTAATGAATTAATATGATATATATTACACTAATACCATTCTGGAAATGAGGTATCTATAACCTAAAGAGAAGAATAAGAATTTATTCGACAAACACGCATAAGAACAAAAAGTAATAAACACCTGAATAACAAGTAGTAATGAAATATTACTAATAAGAAGCTAAGAATATGACCATATATTATATCATAAAAATAGGTATGATTCTGGAATAAGTAAATAACATTATTTAAATCATTATACAGGAGTTTCGGACACTTACGAAGCAAATCGGACCTAAGGTAAGGGAAAATATCGCAATCTCAATTTTTATCTGGGATTGTTTATACTTTGGAATTTACTGGGGTGTATTTTATCATCCACATCCATGTTTCCTCAATATGTAATATTTATATCCTTCTAAAATAGTTTATATCCAACTTTACCCTTCGGTGAGAATTTAGTAAAAGATATGAAAGGAATCTTTTGTCGTTTTTCGTACGAGGTATTTTTTGACTTTTTCGACCAAATTAAGAGAAGAATGTTTTTTTAACTTATATGGCATGAATGAATTCTTAAAACATTATTTCCAAGAAGCTTTCTTTACAAGTTTTCAAATTTATTTTTAATCAAATTCTATTAGTTTAAAATTGTATGACATGTTAAGAAAGGAAAATGTTTTTGAAGTTGAATGGATATTTTTCTCAAGAATGTAGTTCAAGTGTTTTATCAAAATTATTTTCCATCTAAGATAATAAAGGGTTCTGTTTCTATCCCTATTATTACATTTATTTGATTGTGTTGTGATGGAATTATTTTTATGAATCCCTTTATCTTATATGAATTGTTTTATGATGTCATGTTGTTTAAGAATCCCATTTTTATTACATGGGTTATGCAATGATGTATGATTTAGTGGCACACATAATAATGGTATCATTATGAGATGGGTGGGACCTATATCTCCCTCTAATGCATTGGGTAATGATTTTATATCTCATGAGATAGATATGGCTGGAACGGCAGGTTAAACCGGTTCAGTGAAACAGGACTGAAATGAGGAGTGAACTCGGTTCAGAAATGGACTTTGTCCACTAAGATAGTCTTGGCAATGAGTCCTGACTAATAAGAAATGATTCTCTATGATTATGTGTGTATTCCACAAAGTTTCATTTTTTAAGTTATGATTATTGGGATTTCATTTCACTACTATGATTTATCCCATGTTATGAAATTATGCTCTCTTTTGCAGGTTATGATTTCCAAAATATTGTGTTCTTATGAATATGATGTGATTGATATTTCTTTTGTTTGCCCTTACTGAGCATTTGAGCTCACCCTTTTGTATGTTTTCTTTCCCCAGGCCAGGAAGAATCTTATTAAGTAAGATATGCCAAAAGGGACTATAGATATGATGAAATAAATGGGAGACAGTGTAGACGCTTTATGAACCAGTTGTTTATGTTTCACAGTTTCTAAAGACATTATACCTATACGGCCCTTTCATGGTTTTGTTATATGTTGTAATAAGTACGCTTAAATATTGTTGTAATAACAATGTATGTATAGTATGGGTCTTTATAAACGGACCAATCCATGGTGTCAGTAGACCAAGGCATCCGATTAATTATTATATATAACACAGAGGGTTGGATCCAAGATTCTTTTTCCATGGAATCCCATAGAGTCCCCTGGACTTCCCTGGTCGAGACTCGGTTAGGCTTTGGTTGGGGTCCTCAGAGCAAGCCAATAGCAAGTCCTATGTGAGCCCAATCACGCGAGTTCCAAGGGGTAGTAATGCCCGAGGCATCCCACGGAATCAAGACCCAAGGGGTTGAGTCAACCCAAGGCATCAACTACCACATTCTAGATCCAATGAGAGAAGTCCAAGGCATCTATAAAAATAATCAATCAAGAATTCAATCATTCAAATTGAACATTCATTAACATATTATTATACCCACTCACATAAACAAGAACAATCCATGAGTATACCCACTCATGCAAATCATTTATCATTTACCAAGAATATGGGCCTACCCTCACAGATAATCCATTTTACATGCCATTAGTCATTCCATATAGGTTCACCTACCCATATCATCAATTTAACATGCCAAACTATCAAAAATGTTAAGGCATAACTTGATATTTATTAATCAATAAGGCAGTACATCTCCTAAATAATCCACTCAAGTTGTTAAGGTATTGAAAAGATTATTATAACTAGGAAAGTACAATCCCCCACCCCTTGGGTGGTTTAAATAGGCATGAACATGCTATTTTTTTAAGGAGCACCCCTCATTTGACCTCAAAACGAGCAACGATTTCCAACACACAAAAATATACCCTATGGTAAACCTCCCTAGGTCCCAATCTAGCTACTAAATGCTACTCGCTCAAAAACAAGACCTCGATAGAAAGTTTGAGAGATGGAATAAAGGAAAAATTCCCAAAAAAGGCCAAGAAAGGCCGAAAGAAGGTATAGACAACCAACCTCACCTTGGTAGTAGACAACTAATCCAATATCATGTATTTATTCATCTGGGTATGGGAACAATATGAAGAACAGAATGAGAATGAAATATTAGAAAATAAGACCCTAAATCCAAATAGCACACTTATTATTCCAAAGAATCAAGAATGACTAAAAATGAATCAATGACTTACTGTTGCGGATCCGATGAGATAATTGCTGATCAAAATGGATATTAGAAGGAGGGACATACTCAAAGCCTACTTTAGGCACCATATGGGAGAGCTACAGAAGACACTCTATTCCTGGGATACAAACCCCCAATTTGGGTTTTAAAAAGAAAATTTATTCTTAATTTAAAATTAAAAAAACACAGTAGTGTCACATTGTTTACCCCCATAGTTTCCCAAGCTATGCGGAAATCATGAGCACCTCTCTTCTTAGGTGGGACAGTTCGCACAGTTACCCCCACAGTTTGACTAACTATGTTCAATTTGTGCGAAAGTGCTCTGTTAAGACCTGTAACTCTTTAGACACCATGAACGATTTAGATTAACTATGCACAGGCCATGAACAAACCATGAGCCAGGTCATATTCAGCCCAAAACGTGGTTTGGGATCTGAATAAGCCCCAGACACATCCAAAACATCCATGATCAAGTTAATCATTTACCTAATGCCATAATAAGGAAATTAAACTAAAAAGAAAAGGAATAACACCATTTATGAAAACAATAGTTCTTACAATAAATGTAGTTGAGTCATGTGCATATACTAGATAAGATTATGTTCTAAAAGTCGGTTCCAAAGGCCATGTATTATTTGGAATTATACATACAGTGTAAGGTGACAAACCTAATAGAGTAAAGACTATAAATAGTGGTGTAGTGTCTTCTATGTGTGAAGACCAGCTATAATCAGTAAACCATGTAGTATTTGGAGTTCTTATTAATAAATAAATAGTTAATGTGATTATAACATTTTAAAATGATACATGAAAATAATAAAAATAAAAATTTAAAATTTAAATTTACATATATAATTATTTAAAAAATTATTGTTATTTAAACAATTTCGGTCATGTTTAAAATTAGGAACATATGATATTAAAGGGCCTATATTTTTATATATAATAACCAATCAATTAATTTTTATTTTATACTAATTTTACTATTTTATACACACTTAATTCCCACAGTTAATTATTTTACCCCCTTTACCATAAACATTCAAATTTTGGCTTCATGATTTTTCAAGCATAACAATTTTGAAAAAATATCTATATTTAGGAAATTAAATTGAAAACAAAATATTAATGGGAAACTATATTAAATATCGAATTGATGAAGTTGTAATAGTTAAAAAAAATGAATTAATAAGTTAAAGAAGGATTGAACATATATCGGTTCCATTTGTAATTGATAATTATCATCCACCATTAACATGATGTCCTCATCTTCACCCTCTCTTTCATGAATAATAGTTTCAATGCCATCTTGGAAAAATAGATCAATTGATTATTGTTCACAAGGATCACTATCAAAAACCATTTATTAACTCCATCACCCAAATCAAACACATCTTTTAGTTTCACATTGACTAAAACTCCCAACCCATCATTAATTATAACATCAATATAACATACAATTTTAGCTTGTAAATCCAAAATAAATAGATTTTGTTCTTTATGGTTTCTAGTATCAATCAAAAAAATTATGTTTATATAATTAAACATTAACAAAAAATTCTTTCTACCTCTAGGAATTTTGACCAACATTCAATTTAATGACATAACAAAAAAGATCCTATGATAATTTACTTCAATAATTTCAATCAATATTCCATAATATTGCAACAGTATAAATTGTGTAAATATGTCTCAGTTTTGTTACTTCAAACCTTCTTCATGAAAATATGTATGAAACATAAAACCGATAATATCCTCCGAAGTGATTCTATAGGGTTTCTTCAAATTCCCTTGAGCTAAAATTTTCAAATTAAATGAAAATTCATCTCAATTATAAAGGTTATTGATCTATAAAAATCGATACAAATATTATCATTTTTAAAATATTTATAAAAATTTATATATCTTAAACCAATTGTGAACATATGTGGAATAAAAACCAATCATTAATATATATCTTCCCAAAGTGTTTTATTTCATTCTAAATTCATGTTCAACTCTGAATTAATCCCTTTTTTATCTCTAATTCATCAATAAAAGATTATACGATATCACAATTCACTAAATAAATCCTTGTGCTTATATAAACTACATATGAGTTGTTGAAAATGAAGATATATTTCCAAATAGAAAACCTGAAATTATAAGGATATTTAATTTATATCAGGATTAATTATAATTTGAGTTATCACTATTATGTCTAACTCAGTCAACTATTTTCTCAATACCATTTAATTCCTCAAATTAAATTTGTGACATTCTTTATTTAAGAAATGTTAAAAAGTAGAGACTTTTGGTTGACATTTTTTTCTTTACATAATACTCTAAATGACCAAGTTATCTATGGAATAACACATAATAAACCCATATGTTATTTAAAAAATATACTATGAGGATAATTAAAAAACCAAATTCATATTTTTTGGATATATCCATTAATAGTGAATTGGTCCTACAAATTTATCATCCTTATCCATATATACTATCAAATAAATAATCATAGAGAAAAATTATTGAATAAATATCATCTCTATGTGACAAAGTGACCCTAAATTTATTTTGATTAATTTTTCAAGATTATCTTGGTTTAATGTTTTCTTACAGAGTTTTATGTAGAGATTTAAAAATAAATTATGACTATTGTTATTTTATCTAGTAACAAGTTACACAATTCTAATTGTCACAACTACAACATAATAATATGTTAGTAAGAAGTTTTCATTACAAGTACCTAATTATGTTATAATTTGACACATTATGAAATTTCAGTAGAATATCCATCTAGTACTTTCAAAATTTAAGTGTTCTAAGGAACCAATATGTATCATGATTTTTAAAACATAAAATTTTAACAGAAACTTCTCATTCTCATTTTCCCATTAGTCATGTTTTATATTAATTAATTCTATGTATTTTTTTTCCTTATAATGGTCCTTTTCCTACACATTAATCATTGTAAATAAAACATTATCACACACCTTCATCTTAGTATACATAACAACAATATTGTGATGTAACATCTATATTCCCAAATAAGTATAATTATAAAATATATTTCTTTTCTACAAATTTTGTGTTCCTATTCTAAATTATGTGGTATAAACTTTTTCCCCATAGTCATTCAATTGATAGTCTTTCCAAAATTCAATAAATAATGATAAAAATTATTTTAAAATATATGAACCAAATAAAATTGGTAGGGGTCCATAAATCAGTGTTTCCATCAAATCATGTCTTATTCATTCGAAATATATGAGATTCCGTGACTATATTATGACACATAAAATTCCATTTTCTACTATAGTACATCCATCTAGAATTAAAATTATTTTCCTAATTTTAACAAGTCCAACTAGTATGACTATTACAACTAGAAAAATTTTCATCTCCTAGAAAGTCACTGATGGTCAAAATGAAATCACATTCAAATTAAACACTTTATTTATTCATTCATAAAAGGTATCAAAACCAATTGTACCATACATATTGAAATTTATATATATGTTTCTAAGGATATAAATTGATAGCATTTTCAGGAAACTATTTTCCAATAATAATCATCAAAATATTAAAATATATTTTTTTCATAAACAACATAGGAGTAATTTTTTAGGGATAATGATATCTCTCTATAGAATATATTTATTACCTAAAGTATCAAATGTATAAAATCCTTGAATAGATAATCCCAAATTCACATTCCTAGTATCTTAAAAGAAATGTTTATGTAAATAATCATGAGGGTTTCATGATACTATATCACATAGATAAAACGTAAACCCATCATTATTTTTCCCATATAACTCTATGTCATATAGTCTATGGTTTTTGAGGATTTTAATAGTATTTCTCAATTATGTATTTAATGGAATGTAAGGAAAAATGTTCTTAATATTTTAACTTATTTACTTTTTTGAAGAATAATATACATTTCGTGTTGCATCATTTTTCATGTCTATCTACTAGGATGACATATTTTATGCTTCTCAATATCAAGATATTCTCCCAAAAATAACATACAATCATTTGTAAATTCATGTATAGTCATGTAATTTAGACGTACTGTGTTAACACCTTTTCTCATCTCATTAAATGATTCGGGTATCTTATACTTTCCAAAAGCATCAGTAACAAATCTAATATCATGAATATTTATTTTTTTTAATTCAACATTAACACTCGACATGGTATAATTTCAGTAGAAAGGGAAATATTTAATATTTTTCACAACTCTAGTACAACTCTTAACTTCCATATTTTACAAGTTTAAAAAAATATTTGGATTATGATGTTTGGTTATCCGTATATTGATCTCTACAAAATTATTTTGAGATTCGATTAACATGTCATAATCATCGTATTGTTATATTGTGTTTCACAGCGTATCAATAATTATGTTTTGAATTTCAATTTCTATTACAGAGGTAGTAGAATGATATTTATAACGTTAGAAAAGAACAATATTTCCATAATATTCTATTATACATTAAAAATCCATCTCATATTTCCAAAATAAAATTGTTTCAATTTCTGATCTTTATAAACATCAACTATTTTCAACCATTATCGGAAATTACAACTTAGATAAGTTCATTTAATTCATCCATGATAGATCCATTTTAAATTGAAAAATCTGAAAATTTCTCCAACCCTTTATGATATATAGGTGAATTTTGATAATATGTAATCTATGTTTTATACATTCTATTAATATTAGAAATTACTACAAAATCACAGAAAATATATTATTTAAATAGAATCATTATTAAAATATAAATTATTATGAATATTTTACCCTTATGAAATTAATAATAAATATATAAAATTTAAATATATTTATATTATAATAAAAATCTCTTGTTATATGTTCTCATTCAGAAAGAAAATATACAACATAAAATACTATGTAACAAAGAGGAAACTATAATTTTAGATTCAATTACAACATTACAAAAAAATAATAAATAAATAAAATTGAGATCCTTTTTGATATATTTTTTTTAATATCAAAAAAAATCATACAATGATAAATATATCCAATTAA
Source organism: Viscum album (assembly GCA_963277665.1). NCBI lineage: Eukaryota > Viridiplantae > Streptophyta > Magnoliopsida > Santalales > Viscaceae > Viscum > Viscum album. The sequence goes on along the minus strand of OY728119.1, from coordinate 606,021,030 downwards.
AATACAAATATAGATGAATACATGTTATTAAAAATAACAATGAATGAATGCATAAACAATTAACAATGTAAATAAGAGTTTAATAATATTGTGACAAGTCATTAAAAATGGAAAAAAATCCACTTTTAATAATTTAAAATTTATGGATACAGTAAAAATGGAAACTAACTACTCAACACACATTTTAGATTCAAATATGAGATTCGGTTATTAGAAAATTACGTGGATAAACCAATGCTACTTTGTTTAATTTTTTGTGTAATATATATAGGTATTTCCTCATATAAAAGTATAGGTTAAATAATTCTTTATTTAATATGTACATTATCTATATACTTTTATTAAAATGTGTATAAAAATTAAAATAATAGGTTAAACCATTTTTATCATGAGTTTTCAATGAATAAAATTTCACATTTTAAAAAATTCAAACACTTAATAGTTTGAAATACGATTTTTTTTAATAATGAACCATGTCATAAAAATACATAATAATCCATTATGAATAATTTAAAAAACAAAATATTCATTAATAATTTAAAATAACTCTTCAGATTTTATTGGGGAAATTTATCATAATTTTTATATAAAATGAATATGGAAAAAAATTAAAAATTTTCTTAAATATAATAAATAATCCACTTTTTATGAAAATTGATTTAAAATTAAATTTTTTCTTAATAAATTCAATATTAGTTCACTAAACTATCAATAGGTACCTTGAAATCAAATATTAAAATCCAATCAGTGAATGTATCTAAAATAAATTAATCTAGCATGGGATAACCAACCATTAATCTAAAGGAAAAATCATATTTTATAATATCCATTATAAAGGGATTTTACAAACACCCCAACCCTAGTATCACTAGTAGGGAGGTTAGTTTAATACATTTTAAATAGTTACAAGTGATATCATCCCAATAGACCAAATAATTTGGAAATCTTGGTAGACTAAATACATGCTTGAATCTCACATTACAATTGAAAAAATGTAATACAACATAGTATTTTATTTCAGTAAATCAATTATCTATATAGAGTATCCCTGAAAATAAATCATAGTAAACTTAATGGTATCCTGGGGAAATAAAACATAATAATGGGATCTGCCTAGTTTCACTATTAAGGAATAAGTACAGCTGAAGCTATCATATAATGAATAAGTCGTGAATAAACTGGAGAGAATTAATGATGATAAAATAATTCCATATATATATTTATATTAACATAAAACATATCCATGAATATAATAACTTCTCAAATTATCACATTTTAATAAATTATATCATAAATATGGAATTAATAATTCCAATCATCTAAAACATAACATCGAGACCTTGTGCCAAGGCATATAGCATAAATAGGTAAGGACTGATCCAAATATCCAACCTATTTTGTCTCATGATACATACCAATTCACCAATGGGATATGTTATTTAGAGCCCAACCCGTCACATAATCATTCCAATTCATTCGTTATAATAATAAATCATACAACAGAACCAACATGTCTTAATAATCAATAACTGTCTATATTGGAAGAACTAGCATATAGAATATCAACAATTCCCCCCTTAAAACTAATTATAATACATCTAATGAAATAAGGTGGATTTAATAATTATAATATAACCTCAATAATGAATAATATTTATCAAATTTTTTGGCATAAATGAAACTAATTTCAAATGATCACTAGAAAGTTTCTCGTGGAAAATAACCATTTATTTCTTCTAATCAGTTATTTAAAATCTATAAATTTCCAAAAAAAATATAAGGAATAATTTTCCTTAAAATTGACAATATCAAAATTTAAATTAATCTTTAAAACAAAGATTATTCATTAGATTCATAAAATCTATTTGTGTATTGAATGTTAAAATAATGATTTTGTTCATGCCTTTGGTAAAAAGTACATCATTTGAAAAATGATAACAAGATTACTTTTATATTTTTTTTCAAAATAAAAAATGGTTAAAATACATTTAATCAATCATTGGATAAATATTATTTCATTATTTAAATTATTTTAATTCAAATATAGAAATTTAAGTAATATATTCCTAGCCGAATTGATAAAAAAGTCATTATTCCTTAAAAATATTCTTTTGGTCAACTAAGAACATAAAGGGAGTAAAATGAAAGTAAAACATGTAATTTTATGAAATAAACATCTTATAATAAAATAAATAATTTTTAATATATAAATTTCATATAATTCCCTCAAATTAAACTTTAAAAATTAATAATCTTGAATAAGGATTAGATTGGAAAAAAACCATTCCCCGGGTCTGAAGTGCTTCGCATGTTCTTCTAACCTCAAGTATGATAAATTTAAATTTATTATAATTTTAAAATAGAACCATATACATAATTATAATATCTTGTATGTTAAAATTATAACATTTCAGCTCCCATATATTAATAATTTCGTAGTAGAATCATCATTTTCAGGTGTTAACTATTTCATTTTTCCAGAGAATTTCAGTTCAGAAGTTCGCATTCCTAAATATTGAACATGGTTAAAAAATATATAAAATTTTAATAGTGATAATGATATTATATTTCTTCATTTTTTAGTCCTCAAAAAAAATTATTGATATGAAAACTATTTACCCCATTTTTGGAGACGGTAGGTCGTACATACACAAGAATGTTATTTTCATTTTCTAACCAAAAGAATGAATGAATGATAAATAATATTTTATCATTATGTAACCATAATAAAATAATAAATATAATATATAAATATTAGTTCCATATTTATAACCAAACAGTTAAAATGGTAAAAAAAATTAATTACATTGCTATATGGGGATGATAAGTTGTGCCTACACTCAAGCGATTCATTAATTTTTCAAAGGATGTAAATGAGATGGATAATAATATTTACTTTATCATAATAAAAATAATTAAATTTAATATAATTATTTAATTATTTAATAATATATTCATTTTATTTATAGTATTTAGAAGAAGAAATAAAATTCAATGTACTCAGTTAATAGTTGTACCTCTTTGTTGAAAAACCTAATTTGGATTACACATTAGGCATTGATGGAAAAGTCCGTTGGAAATAAAATAAGCTCTATAACATGGGTAATTAGGATAATAACGTATTATTGTTGGTATTGGATAAAATATAAGGCTCAAATATTCTAAATAAGGGATGATAGGAGTTTCCCTTTTATAAGAGAAGTAAATTATAACCATTGAATTACATATAACATTAAATTATATATATATATATCATAATATTTTAAAGTAGAACAAAGGAACCACAAATTCAAATATAATATGGTATAGGGTTGATCTAAACTCAAAAAAAAACATATTTGGGAAATGTTTTGATATGTTTTAAGCCTTATCTTCTAGTGAATCAACTTTAACCCCATTTTAATTTTAACCATAATAATTTACCTTTCCTCCATTATAAAACATTATATGACCAAATATAAAATTGGAATTCTAACCAGATTTTGACCATATGATTTAAAATTTGGAATCCATTATATCTGATTTAATTTATACATGTGGTTTAAATTAAATTTAATATATGTACCGAAAATGCATGAAAAGTAGTTTTTCAAAAAATACATGAATGAAGAGAAAAAAATTATCTTACATTGAAATATTGTAATGAACTAGATTCCACAAATTTTTTTCTATAAATATTAAATTAAATATTATTTATAATCTTTTGGATCAATCTAAAACTAAACAGAATCTTCCAACCATGCCATTAACTATAATGACCCAAAAATAGTTTTTAATTTTAAAAAATATATTAATTATGTTCACAGTAGTCCATCATTGGATCAAAAATTATAAAATGTCTTAAAATAAATTAGTTCACTGAATAATATTTTTTCTCTTAAAAGGCTTTGAAAATTTATTATGTAATTCATATATCATATTAATGTCATAAAATATTCTTTTTTCAAATTTCTTTATTGTCACTATTCAGCTGAAAAAAAATCATTTAAAAAATTTCAAAAATTTACATAAAGATAAACCTTTTTTTCTAAATGATAAAATTATATCTATATTTTAAAGATATATTTTTTTAAATATCGAATAAATTAATTTAATAAAGGTTGTAAAACAAAACACATAGTTTTTAGAAAGATGCACATTTGAACATAAAATTGGATTTATTCTTATTGCATTCCTAGTTAAACCGATTTGATGGATATTTAAACATTATATTGAATATATATTATATAAACTCCATACAAATAAATTAAAAAATAGTAATTAATTTAATTTATTAATATAAAAAACATTGCGTCAAAAAAAGTTCTTTATAAAAGAAAAACATCTCATTTACACTCAAGTGGTCTTATTTTAATCTGTAATAGATTGATAACTAATGAATTAAATTTATATATGTTTAAATAATATTTTTCACATAATTTAGTTATTATTATTCATAACCTCTAATCCAATATCTTTGAGATAACATATCTATTAAATAATAGTATATCATTATTCGATTAAACTCAATGATTCATGTAAAACAAGCAATCAAATGAAATAAGTTTTTTAATGAAAAATATATCCTAAATTATTAGAATGATATATTTTTTAAAATGGCCTCAAAAACCTTATATTATACAGTTTGAGAGTTGAAATCAACTCCATCCAGTTTGTGTTTGACCAAAAACACATGTAGCAAGGGGAGAGGAGAAACCAATAATAATAGGATTATGAAGAATAAATAGGGGTTAAAGAGATCGTAATATAAATATCTAGGTGTGAGTCATTAAGAAGTTAATAAGAATCTGTGAGAGTAAGAGGATTTGCAGAGGGTGAATGATGTAAATATTTGTGTAATGTTTGAGGGGAGGTGGAAAGAAGTCCAACATTGTGGATTTATAGTTATTTTAAAATTGGTTTTAAAAACACCACAAAAAAATATTCAAATGGTTATTATAAAAAATAATCACTAAATACATGACACATATTTTATATTCAAAATTTATAGATAATTATTTGAAACTTCTATGAATAAAATACAAATATTATCTAATTTTCTTGTAGTGTATAGGGGTGACATTATTCATGGTTTTTTAATATTTTTTACATCTTTGTGGTCTAATCCATGTCCACACATATATTCCATGAGAATGTCACATAATCAAAGAATTCATAAACTATCTCATTCCATATTATTAAGTCTTTAAATTTACTCAATAATACATGTATCTCTTTTTATATAACTATTAAATCATATAATGGCTAATAAAATTCAAGAGACTTGGTATTCAACCACTATATAATCGATAAATATTACTTTCTTATTAAATGTTAATTCCAAAAGTTTACGTAACATGTTTTGAAAATATTTCCTCATAAGTACTAATGGATTCATCAGTATTTTATTTTATTTTAATTAATTCCTTCCCCATTATCATATGAAGAATACAAAGAAATTACTTGATAAAAATAACCATCTGAACACATCTAACTCTATAGAGTTAATTTCTTCCCATTACATCATGTTCTTGATAAGTGTCTACCATTTGTTTTCTGGACATTACAAATGAACAAAATGAATTTTAAATTCTCTTAACAATAGAGAAATGAAAATATAATTTTAGTGGTATTGATCCATTGTTCTGAAACTAGTGGATCAATATATCCACTAGTAGAAGGTGTAGTTTCTTCCTGAAGGACTCAACAGATTCTATTACCTCCATTACTTTTTTTAATCTCAACTTAATTCATTTTCATTAGAAAGTTTTATCAGAAATAGAGAATTTATATTCCATATAACATAACAATTGGTTACTCATGAGTAAACTCTTCACAGTTTCCATCACATTCATCATTAATAAGGACACTTCTGATTATATCAATTGATTAAATCAAAAATTTATTGTGTGAGAAATAATACTCATATTTGGAAGACACATAATTATGAAAAAGCATTTATAGTTTGTCTAAATCATGAAAAATATTTTAAATTTATTTAATTTTATGTTTAATATATGTCATCCATGATAATAATCTATTAAAATTCTTTGTGATGGTTAATGAAAAAATATTTATTTCCCCATGAATATCAACATGGAGTGTCAAACTAGGTGAGAAGTACTGGTACATAAACTGTGCACAATAGTGATGGAGGATATATACTCAAATAAATATTTTTATGTTTATTAAACCTAGATGGATCTAATCCAAAACCATATCAAATTATAGTATGTAAACAAGGATTATTTTCTTACAAAAACACATCCATTTATTTACCATAACATTGGATAGTCACCTATAAAAAAGATTATACTAAGGGTTCTCAATAATTATTTCTTGTCCAAGTGTCAAAAGGTAACTAGTTTTTTTCTGATATCAACTATAATGACCCATAATTTTTATACATAATTCTTACATTTTATTAAATGAATATTCATTTCAATATATTATAATCTACCTCCGAATAATACAGGTTTGGAATCATCGGAACGATGCATACATAAAAAAATTTCACTAGAGATAAACATCATCTCCCACTTAGTTCTTCATAACTATAACCCTTATTAGACATATCATTCGTAAAACCATTCTTCATCACCAGGGTAATGGAAACAAAATAAAGGAGGAGCTGATATGCTCAGTAACTTAAAACAATGGATATATCATTGATGTCTTTTACATAACATGATAGGAGTGGAATGAGATCATTAAACAATCAAATGAAAACCATAAGGCATATATCATTGATCATAAAGAGGTCATGGAATAAATTTTGGATGTTAATTAGACATAAATCATAAAGAGAACAAATAACATGATGTATTAGAAAATAACATCATCATATGATATTTCCATAAATGGGTGGAATAAAATGTGGAATACTAAAAATTAGAGAAATATTCTACTAGGGATCCATTACAAGACATTTATTTCACATTATACATTGGATAAACTATTATTTACATGATTAAATATTGGGATAACCTCTAGTGTACCATATTTTTGTCCAAAAATAATGTTCTGTGTGCCCTCACTCAATATTGGAATGACTTCCCATGATCCCCCTTTTTAATCTTGGGATAACCTCCCTTATAAACTTTGAAATCATAAACATTAATCATTACCTAATGCATTAGAACGATATATAATTTTGATACAACCAATCACATTATCGTAAATTTATTCACATGTATTCCAAAATATAATAAAAGATTTCATCATAACCAAATACATGGAAAAGAAAATGGTTTTCTTCGATATTTCACCAGCATAACCATAATAAACATATAAGTACCAAAGATGGAATAATTTTTTGTATCCTTAGTAAGGATTAATATACATTAATGGATATTATCATATATAATATTTTCCATTAAAAGGCCACTGAAATATTCCATGATGATAAGACTCTTTTAAAATGAAATAAAATATTTAAAATATATAAATATTCAAAATATTTAGATAAATATTTTCATTGAAAATATATGTCAAGACCCATCCCTTAGGGAAAGTGTCGTGTCTATCCCAATCCCACCATCCAAAGGCAAGAGTCTAGCGAATAGAACCAAATACACATATCCCAAAAAGAGAACGCATTACCTTTAAACCTAAAAACACACACAAATATCCAAATACAAGAAGTAATCACAAATTAAATCACAATTGTCACTGAGACAACTAATGATAGTACATTACTAAAAGAAATTGAAAAGGGGATAGAATACAAGGCCAAAAACTTAATGCAATGTACAACTACCACAATCTATCTACTCAAAACCCCACATGATGGGTATGTAAATGTTAAACGCATGTATCCATAGAAGTACACCCATCCATCATGTCGCATTGAGAACCACCAGGTCCCGGACCACCAAGGTCTCTATCGAAGCATTGATCACTAACATGAGACACGACACATGTGGGTGAGGCCCGTGTAGGGATTAGTTACACAATACTCGATTGGAACCCTAAACCACAAAGGAATGACCACAAAGCAAGACCACAAAGCAAATTCAGCACACACCAGGTATAACTCAATGTATATAAAGTAATATTGGTAGTCGTAAATATGAATCATCTTGTACTACTAAGGGACTCTTCTATCATGAGTCACTGTTGTTCACTTGGCTACATGACCATTGGGTCCGCTCATCTATAAGAACACTAAGATCCACTGAGTAACTCGACCACTGAGGTCAGCTCAGCTACTGGACCACTGAGGTCCCCTCAACTACTTTGCCACTATGGTCTGCTCGGCTACTAGACCTATGAGGATCACTCGGCTATTGGACAACTGAGGTTATCTCGGATACAAGACCATGGAGGTCTGCTCAGATACAGGACCACCGAGGTCATACCAACTATTGAACCACCATGATCTGATCTTCTATTGGGCCACCGAGGTCCCACTCCTCATATCATTCATACCACATCCAACTGTAGGATTCCTGCCCACAGTGCGCTTGATTCCAGGAGAATATACTCCTTAGGAGATTGGAAGTATCTCTACATGCACAAAACCACAATTAGAGAATTCAAAAAGGACCATCTCATCTCAAGTTTCCCAATGTTGTACAGGGTTCAACAATTGAACACTTGATCGGAAAGATAACGGCATTTTAGTAAATAGGGGTCGGTTGCATCCCGACCCAATACAACTTTTTCAGTCCGACCTGACCAACCCAGCTATGGGTCCCACATGAACTGACCTGTTTGGGTCTGGGATGGCCCATTTCGGACTGGCCTAGTGGCCAAGCCCATTGGGCATTGCTAGACATGACCTGATTTAGTTGTGGGTCCAGCCCGCCAGGTCACCCCGTGACTCAGTTCACATTCTTCGACCCAGTCTAACTTAGGGGGACATGTTTCATTGCATATGGTCCATACAACAGCCTAGTTGACTTCCATTCCATTCCCATATAGATGGTCGGTCCTTCTACATCACAAGCCATCCAGCATCCCGGTTCACTCCATCGGCCCGACCTGCGTCTGCAGGCCAGCTATTATCCAATCTGGAAGCTATGCTGGTATCTAAATCATGCAACCATGTGGCCACCTAGGTCCAACCACCTCCCATCACATGTGGTCCATTTTGGATGACATTCCAGCACACGTTGTGGTCCACCCCGCGGACTGCTCGGAAAGACATGGTTCCTGACCAGAACTACCTCTTGCTACACCTCTGTGGCCTCATCCACCATGGTGTTCCACTGGGGTGCACCACCTCCCACTGTACCACCACATACCCTACTAGTGGTGGCCTCTATCACCTCAGTGCGTCAGCGGTCTCCTATGAAGGACACCGAACTTACTTCGGTGGTCCTTTTCTCGATCCATCTACGTTTTCAGTATTCTTGACGCATCATCATCTATACCACATTCTCATAAACTATTTTACAATGCTCCGGGAGTCTAGACTCAGATAAAATCCCACCTGGAAAAGATTTGACGTGACCTCATGGGTCTTTCATCGATGATAATGAAGAGAGAGGTAGGGGGTCACAGAGCACACACAATGAACAAACCGTCCATTTTTTTTGTTTTCCTGAAATTATACTTATCATCGGGATCACAAATCACAAATATAAATAAATATGATTTCATCCCCGATATCAAACCCAAAATCCAATTTCCCAATACCACAATAAAAATTCATACACAGATTAACTATTTAGTGAGTTGATCCACATTCTTCGATTAGAAGGGAAGAACAACAAAAAAATCACTCAAATTTAAACCCATACCTAGAGAGAAGGTTAGATTATAGTAAGGATTATTCATTGAAGGAGATTAATCTGTGAATGTTCTCAATCTATCATCGAGAATGATATCTCTCTAAGAGGAGGGGGAGTGCTCGAAGTTGTTGGAAATTTCCATTCGTCATTCATCAATGGTGATCCTCTAGATATTCAGAGTGATTTCAGGGAACTGGATCTGATCTCTAATTCCTGGTAACCCATTAAATGTGGAAAATGTGTTTCATCATTTCTATTACAATAAGTCATTGCCATTATGTTGTTTCATTTATGAAATAACTTTTCTGTTACATTGTGTTGTAGTATTGTTACAATATTTCATTTATGTAATGAAATTTTCAACTCATCACTGTGTTGTAGCGAATATATTTAGAATAAAATAAATGTTTTATGTTTATTTTAAATTTCATCAAAAGAACCTAAAATTAACATCTACCATAGACCTATGCCAGTTGAGTTTAGGTCCTTCTTAATAAGAACAATTAATTATAAACTCAACAGTGGTTTTGGATTTTGAATCCGAGTTACCATTTTTGGGTAATATGGATTTGAAAATAAAATAATTTCTTTTATTTAATTTTTTTATTTACATTTATGTCCCTTTTGATTCTCCTTTCCTTCACAGAGTCTAATGACTGAAAAAGGGGAATTCCTTAGCATAAATATATTCATCCTTTAAGGAAACATCAAAAATTGACAAAGGCATGAAGAAGGATTTGGTGAAGAATGGGCCGCGTAGGTTTCATCATGGTTGAGGAGGTATACCTGTGCACCACATATTGGGGGCGCTGGTGTCCTGTGTGCCCTATCTAATTTTCTTCAAAGGTCTTCACCAGCCTATAAATACCCCTTGTCCCCCCCCCCATTTCAAGGGGAAAAATCCAAAAACTCAGATTTGAGATCTCGGCACCCTAGTCTATTCTCGAAGCATTCTGAACACTTCTACGGTAATTTCTTACATATAACAGAAGATCTAAATAGGGGTAACAAGGCCTAAGTGTTTAAATTTATCCACACCTACGCGCCCAAGTTTCTAAACCTTACGGGAAATGAAGACACTTGTGCGCCACCTTATCCCTTCAATAGAACCTATGCGCCACTCTTTTGAAAGCCTCTAGGGATAATACTAAGGGATTGTGCCAAGCCTCGCCTAAGTATTACCCTATGGATTGACCATTGTGCAGGTACCTACATGTCAGGTAGGTATACTTGCGCGACCAGTACCTGCGTGCCCCAACAGGACCTGCGCGCCTACCTCTTTTTGGGTGCCTCTCCTGCTTATTCACCTTTTTTCTCTTCAAATCCACCTATCCTCTTCAAGATGTAGCCTTAAATTCCCTCTTCAAAGCAATATTTTTCATGGTTCTTTTATTGGATTCCTTATCTGAAAGGAATTTTGTGGACCATCTCTTCAAACCTAGTGATTTACATATCTTCAGGTCACTAAGGTAAGGGATTTCATTCATTCAATGTCACCCTTTTAATATGAGAAGATCTTTAATTTGGGCATCCTCATTAGGAGTAAGCCCCAAGTCCCCTATTCCTAGGCCTCTTTCTCAAGAATATTCCCTAGTTATCATGTTCCCTTAATTTTGGGCATGCTCTTCAGGAGTAAGCCCCAAGTTCCAAAATTATCTAACCTAGGCCACCACCTTAGGAGTGATCCCCAGTCATATTTTTCCTTAACCTAGGCCTCCTTCTCATGAGTAAGTACCAGTCTCAAATTCTATAATATGGGAATCCTCTTTTGGAGTGAGCCCCATGTCCATTATCATGGGCCTTCTTTTTAGGAGTAAGCACCAAGTAGTTCTTAACCCGGGCCTCCTTTTTAGGAGTAATCCCCAGTCTTCATATTCCCTTAATTCGGGCCTCGTTCTCAGGAATAAGCCACAGTTCTCAAATCCCTATAACCTGGGCCTCCTACTTAGGAGTATGCCCCCGTGATAAATTCCCCTTAACCCGGGACTCCTCTTTATGAGTAAGCCCCATTCTTAATTCACATTTTATTTGGGCTTCTTTCTCAGGAGTAAAACCCAATCATAAGTCCTCTCTAATTTGGGAATCCTTCTCCAGAGTCACCCCTAACTTAAGTATCCAAATCTCCAAAAATCACATCTATCTTTATGGACCTTGTTCCTGGGTTTCTTCCCTGAAGTAAATCCGAATCTTTATCTATCTAGGCAGTCATACATACATAAGCCCCACATCATTTCATAATATTGCATCTTTCATGGAACAATTGTTAGATTTTACCAATACCTCTTGTTTCTCACACCGAGCATGACTCACGTGAGCATAGAGTGTAAAATTAATTATGAAATCTTTCTTTGGGCCATAAATCATGCGTAAATCTCATACTTCTTCACCCGAACTACGAGGGTTCTGATTCCTTTTCTAAACTAGGATACGTAGGTATCCCATCTGCCGGTATGATCCCAAATCTGAAATAATCCATGTCCTTCTGAATAACAATAAACATCAGGTGCCCCGCTTAGTGGCTTTAAAACCAGTATGGTTATTATAATGACCAAGAGATTTCTATATATTATGTTGAAGGATACCATTGATTAAGAATCTATAACAAATACAGATGATTCTATATCGATGAATAACATAAAATACATTTAAAAGGTTATCTAAAATCTAATACATATCAATCATTGATTGTCAGATCTAAAGTAAATATCATTTTAATCCTTGGTAGTTTAATAAGGATTCAAAAACATAACTCAAATCTATAAATAGAGTTGTGAAGTAGACAATAATTCCCCTAAAAAATGTGTGATGAGTCCGACTACCCATCCTCTCAACCAATGAAAATTCTTAAGCCTCATCCGTCCATAACTAATGAGAAACTACCTTTGGAAAGTAGATCCAAATGGATATAGAATCATTGGATGTTTCTGGTTCTACGAACAAACCCATTAGAAACTGATTGGAATGTTTGAACCTTAAACCAATGTGGTAATCCCGATTTGCAGAGGAAAAAGTCCCAAAAGCCAAATTTCGTAGATGGCCTGCACCAGCTGATGTTAGGATCCAACAAAGGATAGAATTCCATCATGAGCTCAATGGTGGTATTGGATCTTCAATCTGAGTTACCATTCATCAGTTATAAGGACATGAAAAATAAAATAATCTTACTTAATTATTTTATTTATGGTTATGCCATTTCCGTGTTTTCTCATAGGAGACCCATGCCGACTAAACATTAGTTGCACCTAGGGTAAACCTACTTCTCTGAACACAATGGTACCCTATGATTTCTAATTTGGGAACCATTTTAAGACATACTACACTTCATTCCAGAAAATTTATCATGAATTCTATTTAAAACTTACAATTTTTTGATGGACCACTCCTGAAACTCCGGGGTCTTAGAATCACACACTATCTAAGTGCTTGGTCTCGAAAAAATACCAAATAATTTAAATAAAATATTTACATGATATTATGGTGTGTTAAATTACCCCTACCTTTAGGGATTTACATCCTCGTAAGACAAAACAAAAAATAATCATACAAAAGGTGGTTCAGAGCACAAATCTGAGTCTCCCACTCCCAAATGATCACCTGGAGATTGATGTGCTACCAACAAACATGCACTGAAGGAATCAACCATCCATGAATAATCATGTCAATTCAGTCGTCTATCTCCATCAGGTACCCCGCAAATGTCACCCCATCATCAATCTCCAGCTCTCTGTGGTTGATCACATGAGAAGGTTCATGCACGTATCTCTTCATATGGGATAAGTGGAAGATGTCATGCACCCTCTCTAACTATAGTGGTAGATCCAAGCTTTATGCCACCTCTTCCACTCCACGATGTATTGGTAAAGGTCTAATGATCCTTAGAGATAACTTGTCTCCCCTGCCAAATATATGTATCCCTCATTCAGGGGAGTCCTGTAGGAATACGTGGCCCCCCTCTTCAAACCCCAAGGGTATTCATAACCCATCAGCAGAGGACTTATGTCATCCCTATGTAGTCTTCATCTGCTCTCAAATGGCCTACACCTTCTCAATGGTATCTTGTACCATCTATGGAACCATGACTATTGAACCCCCTTGGTCTGTCTAGCATAACAGTGACCTACATGGTCATCCATACAGTTCCTCAAATGGCACCAAACCTTTGGTTGAGTGGTAGTTTTTGTTTAATGAAAACGCCACCATTGGAAGGTGGTCCTCCCAAATACTACCAAAATCAATAACGCAAGCTTGAATCATGTCCTCCAAGGTTTGTATGGCCCACTCTATCTAACCATCCATATATGGGTGAACGGTTATGCTCAAGTGTAGCTGAGTCCCAAACACCACTCACAATCCATTCCATAACTAGGACGTAAAGCGTCATCATGATCTGAGACTATCATATATAGTACTCTATATATTCAAACAATCTCCTACATGTAGAGTTATCCCAATGTATCTTCTGAACCCTGCTCTCGAATGTGTTGTAAGTGGGTTGACTTGGTGAGTTGTTCTATGATCACCCATATCGTATCATTCCCCCTAGACGTATGTGCTAATCCCTTCATGAAGACCATTGATATCCCATCCCACTTCCATGCTAGTACCTCGAGGGGTTGTGTCAAACCTGTTGGATCTTGGTGCTCAAACTTCACTTTCCGATAAGTGTGGCATCTTGAGACAAACTCTAACAATTCCTTCTTCATCCCCGACCACCAGTACTGACATTAGAGGTCCTGGTACATCTTCTCCACACCTAGATGTACCCTCCAACAAGAATGTGTGGAACTCCCTCAACACCTCCCCCCGCAATGCCACTGGTACTACGGTGCATCCCCTGAAAAGGATGATGTGCTCCCCACCATTTGAGTTTCCACTAGTGGCATGCCCTATGGACATCTGGGCACGTGTAGTCTCACAACTGGTATCTCCTAGTTTCACCTCCTTGACTCATTGTATGAGTGTAGGGACAACTACCATCAACTGATGAAATGTTGTATCCTCTGTATCCGTGAATTATATCTTAATCTAGGACAACTAAACCAATTCCTCATTCAGTATTTGTAAAATTGATCTCCTACTAAGAAAATATACCACCATGTTGTCCTTCCTCGGAGTATAGAATATCTAGATGTCATAGTCCTAGTGGAAATCTATCCAACGTCATTATCATAAATTCAGATACTTCTGAGAAAAGATATACTTTATAATGTTTTGTTCATAGTATATGATAAACCTTTCTCCCATGTAGGATGTTTTTCCACATAATCAATGCGAAGACTACCAATACTAACTCAAGATTGGTGAACTCGTCAAGCTCTTTCTTAATTTTTAAAAATCCCACGGGCACCTTCCCACTCACGGGAAATGTTTCTCCTTTCAACTAATTAAAGGGTTCATAATTCCATTGGTATTGGTTACTCGTTCTCTAAGACCACTTGGTAAAATGGTTTGTAATCCACACATAACCTTGAAAACCGGGTCTTATTAAGCCCATCCTACACTCTCATCTAACAATTCTCTTTGAGCCATCTGATCTTTTGATGGTGATATCAGTGCCATATCGAGGTGTAGAATGATGTCGAAGTCAATCTCTATATGGGGAGGTAATCCTAAAAACATTTTCTAGAAATACATCCTCGTAATCTTCCACTACTACTGGAAACTGAAAACTCAAAACATCCACTACCACAGGGTAAGGCTGGCCGGCTCATGTGTTATCAGATCAACCCTCGTATGCATCACTTAATCCATTCATTCCTAGGATTCCTTATTCATCAACCAAGGAAAACCCCATTTCAAAGTTGCATACATAACACTTTCTATCGAATAAAATAGTAAATATGATCATGAACTGTGGATGGCCGTTCCATCCCCAAATTAATGCATTAAGGCCTCGATGCTACCACCAAGAAGTTCCAACCAAAACTCTCTCCTCAAGGGTCAGATCACACTGTCAGTATAAGTGTGAGTATCGAGTCTCCTCCTATAGGTATCTCTAGAAATAAGGTCCAATTAAACGATATAAATAGATACTATAGGTCATGATCAAGGTTCATGATAATAATGAATCAATCAAAGCCATGACTATTAATACGGAAGCAAAGAGTTAAGATAGATCGTACCTCAAATCATTCCTAGAGCCCTTGTCTCATAATCCATAGCCGCGTGTATCAACCCTCTTCTTCTGTCCTCCAGCTTATGGTCATGGTGTGGACCACATTAGGGTGGTGGTTTTAACATGCCGAAATGTATACCTCCTCTTGTTGCTCTACTTGTTCCTCTTCCATGTCTGTCGCCTTGCAGGATAATATGTTCCTATCACTCTCTCTGTCCGGGTGGCACATCCACCATTTCACTGTCTGCAAGATGGGCTAGAAAATTGTGAGTGGGATTCCCCTTGACACCTTTTGATAATAATTACCTCTTTATAGGCCGAATGGACTCACCCTGTGAGCCTTGATATGTAGTTCCCCTATATTGGGACCTCTTCTTGGAATGTCTCGCACATCCTTTCTGAGATGAACATTAGTTTTCTACTTTCCCACTACTGACAACCACTAGTTTCATCTCCTCATACAAAGTTATTTCAACCACAATGTTTCTCTCTATCACCCTACAATAAGTAGAAATTCATAGAGGAATATTGCTGGCTCGGATGTCCCGAAACACATCTTACTCTGAGATCCGAGACCTAAAGCGCTAGACTTATCATATTCACCGAGTACCTGAAAAGGTTAGTATTCCTTGATTAATTCTCATCTAATGAAATGTCGTCCTACCAAATATATATAATCTATTGGGAACAAATATGCCTTAGAATTTATGGCAAGATCCCCTTCTATGAGAGAGATTCTCAAGCTCTGTCCATTGAAAAGTCACATCATCATATGATTTTGTAATCAAAACCACTTCATTGCCCTACTGAGCCACATATAGGGCTTACTAATAGGTCTTCCATCTAATTTAATGGTGCCCTGACTAGATGGAAAACATGATTACCACCTCAATCCAGTCCTTATACTCTTATGACTAAGGCTCACCTCATAACCAGAGAGGTCTCTATCACTAAAACTCATGAAGTGCACTCATCCTGCACATCTCTTCTTCTTGTACTATAAATACCATGTTCTAATCTATAGGTGGTGGTATAGATGGTACACCACTCAGTGGGGCATTCCCTTGTACGAACCCCATTACCCCTCTTGTCACCCTGAAAATCATCCTCATGATCAAGCAGTGTAATCATGACTAGTTGTTTATGTGGAATCCCCTGGAAACAAACCAAGATGTACCATTGTCAATAGATAATAGTTGGTGAGCATAATTACACATACAAAGAACAGGATAAAACTTTAAAAGACACTTGAAACCAGTGTTTTCATGTACCAAGTCAAAAAGATGAATTTAGGGTCCTGGTGTATGGATACTTCGGCTACCTCATCAACACTAGACTCACTGGCCGGATATCCGAACTCGAAACACTAAACACTATTGACACATAAAAATGTATAGAATGTGAGTTCTTTTGGTAGAACCATCATCCGTTGAAACCACTGTGTCACGACCCATCCCCCGGGGCCCATGTTGTGACTACCCTAATCCCACCTTCAATACGTCAGGGGCTAGTGACTTGAACTGAGTAGGCATATCTCAAAAATGTAAGTCATTTATTTTAAACCTGTACTCACACAAAAATCTCAAAACATGGAATATAATCATAAAGTAAACCACAACTGTCACTCAGAAAACTATTAAGAGTGCAAGATAAACTGACAGTGAAAAGGGGCTTGGATACAATCCCAAAACCATAAAAGAATGTACAATTTCTGTGGTCCATCTTCTCAAGACCCCACCAGAAGAGTAGGTGAAGTGTATATGCCAGTAGTCATAGAATTATGTTCATACCTACAATTTAACTGATCACCACCAGGTCCCTATCCCCCAAGGTCTATGTCGAAGCATCGATCACCTGCATGAGGCACGACAACTGCAGGCAAGGCCAGTTCAGGGGAAAGTATCACAATACTCAGCAAGGACCCCAAACCAGAATTGAATGACCACAAAGCAAGACAACAAAGTAAGACCACAAAGAAATAAAACAAAGAAAAGACATCTCAAACTAGGTATAACTCAATGTATTTAATGTATGATTATCAGTCACAGAGATGAGTCATCCTGTACTACTAATGAACATGTCTCTGATGAGTCACTGAGGTTTGGTCTCTTATATGTCCACTAAGGTCTAATGAGCTACTGGAACACTAAGGTCTGATCAAATACGAGACCACTGAGGTCTTCTAGGATACTAAACCACTGAGGTCCGCTCGGCTATAGGTCCACTAAGGTCTACATGGCTATTGGATAACTGAGGTATACTCAGTTACATGTCCACTAAGGTCTGATCAGCTACAACGCAACTATGATCTGCTCTACTACTAGACCAACAAGGTCATGATCCTCATATCCTTCATGTCACATACATTCATAGGATTCCTTCCCACTAGTGTGCTTGATTTTGGAAGAATATACTCCTCAAGTAAAAGGTAATATTTTTACTACCATGAAAACTCACTTAGAGTATACCCAAAGGACTTCCTCATTGCAAGGGCCCATATTCCACAAACGGTCCTTCAATCAAGTTCAAGTTCAAAAAGATATTGGTTATTTAGTAAACAGGGGTTGTGCATGATCCAACATGGTTCAGATGACCCAACTAACCCAGTTTGGTATGGCCCGACCCGATTTGGCATGGAATGATGACTAGGCCCATTATGCCTTTATTAGACCTGTCCCGGTTCGACAATGGGTCCATCATGATGGGCCGCCAAATGACCTGGTATGCATTCTTCGACTCGGTTTCCTTCCAGGCATTCCACATAGTGCCCTAGTTTCCTTTCTGACCGGGACCACATGGTGGGCAGATTCTCCTCCAGCCCAGGTCGCCTAACTGCCAGGTTCACTCTATCGGCCTGGTCTGCATCTTTGGACTAGCTTGGGTCTAAGCGGGACGTGGTGCTTCCGTCCGGTTTACATAGCCGAGTGGTTTCCTGAGGTCGATCACCTCCCTCCGTACAAGGTCCAGCATGGTCTCTGTGCTAGCACATACCTTGGGTTGCTCGAACTGACGCAGAACTAGACCAGAGCTGTATCTTGTTGCACCACCATGACCCCTATTTTCCATGGCCTCTTCCCTCTCAGTGCACTGTTGGGGCACACCTCCTCCCACTGCACTGCTACAGCCTATGCCACCTCGGTGCACTGGTGATTTTCTCCACAGGCACTGGACTTCCTCCAGTGGTCCTTTAGTTGATATGTGTGCACTTTCGAGCTTCTTTGGGCATCATCGTTACTATTGAATACTCTTCTTTGTTTTTCCATCTCTCTATGTGTACGAACACACTTAGAATCCTCCCGAAAAATGATCTTGATCAACCTCATGGGTCTGTTAGTGAATAATAAGGAGAGGGAGAGGGGATCACAAAGAACACCCAATGAACAAACCATCCTTTGTTCATATGGGCTCATAATTTTTCTTTTTAGTGGTATCATGAAGCATAAATATTAATCACTAATATGTAATCCATGATATCAAACGTGATATAATATATCCCAATACAGTAAGAAGAATTCATATACGGATCAACTATTTAGTGAATGGATCCACATTCTTTGATTAGAAGGGAAGAATATGGGGGAAACAGTCACTTGGATATAAACCCCTACCAATAGAATAGGATTGATCTGAGTAAGGATTTATCATTGAAAGTGATCAATTTGCAAAATTCCTCAATCCATCATTAAGAGAGAGATCTCTCGAAGAGGAGGGTGAGTGCTCACAATTTTTGGTGATCATCATTCATTGTTCGACAATGGTTATCCTTTAGAGATTCGGATTGATTTGAAAGATCCAGACACGATCTCCATTTCCTGTTAGGGAAATTGAATCGCAACGTTTCTGTTATGGTGAGTCGTCGTCATTACACTATTTCATTTATGAAGTAGAAGTTTTGTTACATTGTGTCGTAGTATTGTTACAAAACTTCATTTATGGAATGAAACAGTCGGCTCATCACTGAGTTTCCATGAAACAATTTCAAATAAAATTAAAATTTAAAGATTATTTTATTTTTCCTTAAAACATCAAAAAATTACTTTTATCCTCGACCCATGCTGGTCAAGGTTAGGTCCATCTTAAGGAAAATACGTCATTACAAACTCAACTGTGGTCTCATTTTTTCAATCTGATTTTCCATTTGTGAGTTATAAGGATTCAAATATAAAATAATTTCTTTTATTTAAATTATTTTATTTACTATTACATCTCAAAAGTTAAATTTCACAGTCGTCCCACATAAACCGATGTTAGGATCCACCTAAGGAAACCACTACCTCATAGGTTCAATGGTGGTATTGGATTTTCAATATGAGTTACCATTCATGAGTTATAAAGACTTAAAAAATAAAACAATCTTACATATTTTATTTTATTTATGGTTATTCTATTTTCAGGTTTTCCCACATGAGACGCGCTTCGAATAAACTTAATTCGTGCCTATGGTAAACCCACTACTTTGAGTGTAACAGTGACCTCATATTTCTAATATGGACAACATTTTAATAGTTATTCTACATTCCTCAAGAAAATTGATCATGCACACTATTTAAAACTTAACATTTTTTGATGGATCATTCTGGGCAGTCCAGGCCTCGGGATCGCACATTGTATCAGCGCTTGTTCTCAAAATACTCACATATAATATAAAATAATTAAATTTGATTATGGGACATCAAAATAAAAATAGAAACATGTAATGTATGCTTTAAATCATTTATCATTCATTATGGAGGTATATGTCTCTTATCGTGTTTGTTAAAATAATGGTTATGTTAACATTTTTTATACAAATTCGAAAGTACATCACTCATGAAATGAAAAGAAGGTTCTTATTAATTTATTTTGTAAAATTAAAAAATGTGTATATATGACTTATAAAATTATCAGAGAATAGTAAAAAAATTCTTGAGGTTTATTTTTCAAACAAGGATGTGGAAGAAAAAAGATTTTTAGCTGAAAAGAGAAATAATGTTTATTTCCCATAAAAATGTACTTGTGGTCTCTTCGGTACATAAGGTTGTGAAAAGGAAGAAAAAATGTATTACCTAGAAGAAATATTATAATAAAATTCATGCTATTATTGATATATAAATAATGAATTTTGATTATTATAGACATAATAATAAATCGTGTTGAAAATTAATGAGAGTGTAAGCTAAATCCATTACCTCAAGTTTGATTTTCTTTGAAGGCACTCCATCCTCATGTATACAAAATTTAATATTTATTTTTATTTTATAATTTATTCAATTAAATACTTATAAAATCATATGTGATCCATTTTTAACAATTCAACACCCATTTATTAATAATTACTTATTTAAATCATCATTTTCCCATGTTAGCTATTTCATTTTTCATGTAAATTTCTATTTGTAAGTTTTTTTAATTTATCCTTGATCATGGTTCCATGATCTCTAAAATTTTATTTATTATATAAATATCATATAACTTCATTCATTATATATTTATATTCATCCATAAATCATAGATATAGAAAAATGAAATACATCATTAATGGATGATGTAGGTCTTACTTAAGCATAAACACTATTATTACTTTTAAATAGATAGAAATAATGAAAGATAAATAATAATTCACCATTATAGTATTATTATAATATCATATATATCATATATAGTAATTAAATATATCCTCATTACCATCCATGTATATCATAACTGAAAAAATATTAATGTCGCTTCATAGAGGTGTTAGTCCCCACATACGCACGATCTACGTTACCGGTTTCCCATAGATTTGAAGGTTTGAAGGAAATATTATATAATAATTAAGAAATAAATATAATTTCATAAATATAACTTATAATCATTAAACCATTCACAATATGCATTCATGAAATATGGTGATGAAAAATTAATTGCATCTCTGTGTGGAGGTGGTCATTCACACATACGAATGAGTGATACTTTCACATCTAATTTGATGGAAAAGATGGTAGATAATGGAGTCATAATTGAAATAATAACATTTAATTAAATTTAGGATATATAATTATTTATTTTATGATTTATACCATATATTTTTTTCTGGTATAAGAAGAAATAAATTTATAGATGTTGGGTAATACAATAATGCCTTCACCCAGAGGCCTCCTTTAGATACATATTTATGGACTCCATAAACTGTCTTTTAAGAATACTGAAACATATAATTATTTTATTGGGAATTATAAAAAGTGAATTATGAAATAAACTATCAATATCTATCTCACAAAGTTGTGTAAACAAAAAAGAGAGTGTGTGTTCTATTTTAATAGAGGGAAAGGACACACATGGAATGATAAAAACGATTAAAATATAAATTAACCATTATTAAGAAAAATAGATTCAATTGGATATATATATTCGATGAAAAGAGGATAATGTTTCAACATTATAATTATTTTTTTGGTTTAACTCCTTGGTTATTCAATTATAATATTATGAGTGGTAATGGATTTTTTAATAAAAAGGTATATAATTTTACTTATATGGTAGCAATTAACTCAGAGGGAAAACTATTGAAATTTTCAACAATTTCTCATCCTAAATTTCATATTAACATACTTTAATTAATTTTCAATGATTTAATAAAATATTATTTTACATTAAAATATCATTAATATCATTTTTTATAATATTAATTTGATATGATTTTGAGAAAAAGATAAAAATATTTCAAATATATACCAATCATACATTCATAATATTTTAGTCTTATATATTATTTATTTAAGACATTAATTCTCAAAAAATATTACTTGTCAAATAATGGAACTTAATATTTAATATATAAATTAATTTAATATTTAATTTTTTAGCGTTACACAAACATTTAAGATAGCTATTCAATCTCTAAAAATAAAAAAAAATTACTCTGATAATAACAATCTATTTTTATATAAAACTAATATCTATAACTAGATATGTCTTCTTTTATCCATATGTAAAAGAATTTATGTTATTAAAGTAAAGAGAGTGGCTTTTTTATTTATTATTTTCTTAAATTATTGTAAAGGTCGTAATCAATGAAATAAGGCACCAAGTGGCCATATATCTGATTCTTTGATGTATATGGATAAACTCCACAAATCCAATTCGATAAAGACAAGTGTTAGAGAAATTTTAAAGGCTAATGCGAAATATTTTAACACCAATTTACCTATTTTACTATTATCATGGTGAAATTTTCTTCCAAAGATATGATTCATAGTGAAGAAGAATAAAAGGAGACTATGTAGAAATAAATTAATCTCTTGATTCCAAATATGAATCCCATTTATCATTATTTATGTTCTTTATGTGGTAGAAATAAATTTTACATGGAAAAGACAATTTCATGAAAATTACATTTTTAACCATAAAACTAGATTTATTCTTATCCCATGTCTCGAAAAAAGTGTGTGAATACTAATATATTATATTAAATATAAAATATATAAATTTTATTTAAATAATTCACTAATAATTATTAATTTAACTTATTAAGATAACAAACAATGTGTGCATAAAAAAATTTCAGAAAAACATCTCTTTTACATTCAAATGATTTTAATTATAATTAATAATCTATTAAGAAGCAGTGATTTCATTTTTTACATGTCTAAATGATTTATTTTTTATAAATTAATTATTTCTATTCTTATCATCCAATCCAATAGATATGCGATAATTGTCACATTAAATAATAATATTTCAAAATTATATCACAATTTTTTTAAACTCGTAGTTTCGTGTATTGTGTGAAATTTATGAAATTAAATTAATTTGAAGGGAAATATATCATAAAATCATGGGGTGTCCCATAAAATATATTTGTAGGACCCGAAACATGGAAGTTATGGGCATACCCATTATCATATCTAGATCCCTAATAAGGATCCAAATTATCATATAAGAAAAATAATTATGATGAATGAATCAAAAGTTATAACAATATGATTTTATTGATAAATTAAAGATAAAATGGTGATCATAAAGATGTGTATTATCTCTAAAAACATTATTATGATTGTGAACTAGCTGTGTCGGGGTATAACTCAATTTTCAGACTTGGATTGCAATATTTTAAAAAATCAAACATGAAACGTTTTAAATATAATACAAAACATCACATATTTTTCTTGTTAGGATCATGATATATAAAAATAATATGTAAATCATGGGATAACTTTAACTTAATTTTATCCCTTTTGTAAGGTAATCACAGACCATATAGTGAAAATTTAATCATTAATGATATTTTAAAATGTTTAAAATACCAAATAATCACCCAAAACTACTCATAGTATCCCAAAGATTAACAAAAATATTAATAACATGATATTGAAAACATAGATATTGAAAAATAAATCTAATATTATGGAAAAAAATGTAAACATATATATTACATAAATCATAACAAATAAATAAATTAAATTTTATAAAATAAAATACTGTAAAAATTTATTGCATACAGAAAAAACATATGATATTTTTCCTTACATGATGTATAAGACCCACTATTCTACTTAGGCCATCCCTATGTTATATATTTAACATTATTACAAACCAATTCCATTTCTATTTAATTAAATAAAACCCCAACTAGAACCATTACCAATAAACATTCCACTTAATTCCAAACTACCATAGAAACATAGGTCTTCTATACACCCAAATTTCACAATTTTATATTTTATTAAAATTAGAAACGAAAAGTTGTCATTTTAGGTCTAGAGTATAAATGGTTAGTTGATCTATTTAGGGGAGAAGAAACTAAAATTTTATTATAACATTAATCTCAACATTATGGGTTTCCTTAGAGGTGAAAATTTCATCAAGATCATAAGTATTAAAAACTATAAATTTTATTTAGGCTAGCCTGGAAACATATAAAACCACAAATCTTCTCTATACATACCATGTTAAAATATCTCTTATAAATTTTAAAATATCTAATATTAAACATTAATCATGAAATAAGTATCACATTTTGAATATAGTGTAATGATGTATTATGGAGATGAATTAATTTATTTTAATCGTTAATATCATTCTCATTATCAAGGACTATTAAATCTTATATGATCATAATTTTTCTGAATATTTATTCTACTAGAAGTAAATAATATAATTATATACTTAAATATATATTTTTTATTTAAAATAAAAAAAATTGGAATTATTTTATTTAAATATAGATAATTGAATTTATTGAAATTTTAATTTAATATTTATACATGAAAAACCATATCATCTAATATAAGTTTGTAAAAGTTATCTTAATTAGTAATGAAATATCATAAAATTTTGAATAATATACTAAACATTCAAAATGATTAGATGATTAACAAACCCAAAATCATATTTCAATTTTTTATTTTTCAAAATATTTATAATCAACATTATCTTGATAAAAAATATTTGTGTGAAATAGAAGAATCTTCTTTAGATATGAGAAGGGTAAAAAGATACAATATATGTTATTATTAAATTAAAATACAAGATAATTATAAACTAACATAGGGAAGTTAAAAAAATTATAATTTTGGAATAAAACATATATCAAAATATGATATATTATGGGAATTTTCCATAACTTTTGATGTTCTTATGAGGAAGAATTTGCGCATAATTTTTTTAAATATATCCTTCACATAAATTTATCATGGATAAATAATTTTTAATATCATTTAATCAAAAGATGTTGTGTAATATTAAATTACTTCGTAATCCATGAGTGGCACGTGGTTAATTCAAAAAATCAAACAAACTATTTTGTTTATGTTGACACACAACCATAGTAGTGATATTATGGTAAATGACTATATTATTTATAAAAATCTACATGATCTCATAAAAGTGTAGAAGAAACTAAATATTATGTGATGTCATATGACCAATTGAGTTATGAAACATGGTGGGGTAGGTTATATTTTCTATACATCATGTGGCCACATCATGTAAACTTACATGGCCTGCAATAAAGGTCATGAGAAACTCATAGAGGTTCTATAAACCTCGTTTCTTCTCATTTCTCATTGAAAAACATTCATAATAACACATTCTTGTTATAGATTATTTTATGATGACCCATAAAAGAGTTTTAGGTAGTATACCAATTATAATTAAGATGTGATGTTAGATGGTTACTGATAAAAGACTATTTCAATGGAATTATTTGGATTCATTTGAAGATATAAGATGAATTATTTGTCTCATGAGTAAATTTTAATGGTGGTTTTTGCAACTAGGTGGTAGGTATTTTATTCTAGTTACATTAATTTCTATAGTTTCTCTTTATTAATTAATGTTCATGGGGATACCCAATAAGACTCGTCTCTTACATAAGAGTGTTTAGTGGATCTATGCCACTTTATTTATTTATTTTTATTTTATAATTTCATACCACTGTCATTTTTTTATATTTTTATAATATTGGTTAGTATTGATTTTTTTACTTTTTATTATTCTCTCATTATATGTTCTTATTTATTATTTAATATTTATTACTATTATTATTACTGTTTATTATTATTTTATACATTATCTGGTTTCTATTATCTTGTGTGTTAAGTTATTTTGTGTATCTTACAAATTAATGTTTTGATTTTATAAATGTATTCAACTTATCAATTACATATATCTATATATATATATATAATTATTGTGTTAGACGACTGAAAATTTTGAATATTGAGAGAAGCATTACTCATTTGTATGATGACCATTGAAATTTAAAATATTATTGTTTATAGTGAAGTTAGAAAATTAACTCGAATGTATGATGTGTTATCTAGGAATATGTATAAGGATTAAAATCTTACACATCTCAATGGAGTATTTTTAGAAGTTATAAATTCCCCAAATTACTAAAATTCCGATGTTTTATATTTCACAACGTGTTGAATTTTAGAAATTGAAATTTTCATAAATTTTTGTGACTATATATTTTTAATGGAGTTATCCAAGTTAGAATTTTATTAAATTAAATTACATAAATATATAAATTGGGAAATTTGGAGAGTTTCCAATATTTTTTTTCAATTTTTACCTATACGTAAGAAATGAATATTAACTCATGATAACTATAGTTTTTTATTGTAAATTAATCCCTCTTATTAATGTAATATTGTTTCATGGTAATGATATCAATGATAATTGGGAGTTTAAATCCATGATGGGGGTGTAATGGAGTGATTTATTCTCTATTAAAGATAAATACTAATGTTTAGGGGTATAAAGTGCATGATATGAAGTAATATAACATTAGTGATGATTTTTTTATGTATTTTTAGTTTTTTCTATGAGTTTTATGGAGTTTCGGTTAAAATTTTAGAAAATAAAGAATGTTTATATTATTCATTATTAACATTCCCAAACCCTCAAGACCATTAAAGGTGAAAATATTTATCCAGTGATGTTTTCAAGGTCCTATACATGATCCTATAGACCATATAATAGGGGCATTCACTTGTGATGAAATTAAATAATTTGATATTTTTATGTCTAAATCATGAACCTTATGAAAATTTATATTTTAGTGACATTAATAGATACCCAAATTTTCCCTCTAACGAGAACTTGGTGTTTTTTTGTTCCTCATGTAGATTTTGGATGGTTCTTGTTTGATCGTTAGTGGAAATAAAAGTTGTGGGTATCTTATTCCTCTCATTTTTCCTCTACTTATTTATTTTTTGTTTCTCTTCCCATAACCAAACATTTTAATAAAATCCATGTGCAATACATTTTAAAATATTTGTGGTTTTTCATTTTAGGGTTTGAAGAAGTCTTCTATTTCACTTTATCTCTTCATATTTGAATGAATTGTATCATTTAGACTTGTCTATGATAGGTAGTTCTGTCAGTTTTATGTTATTATAAAAAACGAATGTTTGGTTGTTTCTAAATGTTATATTCTATCTCTAAAATATTAATTTTAATAGTTTATAAAATTGTGTGTGGGTATATAATTTGGATTAAGAAAATATGAATGTGTTCGCAAAAAAAACTTGTATATTTCATGGAGTTTCTTCTTTTAATAAATTATAATTCTTATTAGTGTATAATAGATGCCATAGGTTTTTTATATGGAGATGTGATAATGTAAATAATATTTAAAATACCCATTATATAATTTTCATTTTATAATGGTATGATTATTGGGGTGCTATGGGTTGTTTCATTGACAGCATGTTTGTGGTATCAAAGTGGTCTTATTAATAGTGTATTAACCTATACTAATTGGTCTTCATATATAGTAGATTCTATTAATTTCTATATTGTATGATTATTATAATAGGGATTTCAAACATGATTTCAATATTAATATAATTGTTAGTTATGATTTCACTTGGATTAATGGGCACCCTTAATTAGGATTTTGTTCTATCTAGTGGTGGTAGAAAATATGGATTTAATCCAGAAAGTAAGGTTTTGCTTTCATATCACTAATATTAAGGTGAATCCATTATATATATCATGGCCATGAGTTATTATTTTTATTATTAATTCTTATTAGCTTCTACTTGATGTGTTGGTCATGTTTAGGTGTATTTAATTTTGTGTTTGGATTTCTAAAACCCCGTTAATTATTTTTAAATGGTCTAAATCTATTTTATTTAAAAATATATGTTGGTATGTGCTCTCTAATGAATTTTTTAAAATATTCTCTAATAAAAGATTTAATATTTTACTCGTTTGTTTTTAAACTACTCTGAATAATATGGTTTTTAAAAATAATGACATATAATCTTGGTGGTATCTAACTCATATTTCGTCTCACTCTATAAATTTAATCAATTATTGGTATATATATTTTTATATATATAGAATTTAATAAGAAATAAAATCTCTCTTTGATGAAATTATCTAGGTGTTAATTTGGACTTATGAAACAACTGTTTCCTGGGAGTTGAGAATTGGTCACATGGAGATGTGTTCATTTGTTTATTTTTTGGATGTATCATGTATAGGTTCACACCATCCATTTTAATTGTTTTACATTCATATTTTTAGATATCATAAATAAACATTCATATTATATTATTTGAAATTATTGGTTTTTATGTTTATATTATGTATATTTTATTATATTTATGTTTAGTTTAGGTTATTTTTTTCTTAGTTTGAGTGTTATATAACTAGGATATTTTCATTTATCATGTAAATTTGAAAATATGGATATTCAATGTTGGTTTTTTAGTGAATATCTATTTCAAAAATTTTGGTCATATAAGGATGAATCCATTACAAATAGATAATGATTTCTACCCTTCATACATATTCTTGGCTATGGATATTGTGAGGATACTTTAAGAATTATCAAGTATCGATTTATGTATTGGGATAAGATATTTGGGATGGTATATCATTGGAAACATGAATTTTTATGTGACTAATGTTATTTGACAATCTTATTGATCGATCACATGGAGATTTTCATGTATCTATAAAACCATTAAATAATAGTCTTATACTTTTATAGTTTTTCTTCAATATTTGAGGTCCATTGTGAAATAAACACGAAATTTATAGGTGTTCTATTCATATGATCATTAATAAATGACATGATCATCATGAGTGAATCATTTTGGTTATAATATTTCACTTTTTTTTCATATAAATTGATATAACTTTTGTATAAAAATATCCTTATTTTTACCTACCATTTAATTAATTATCCAAAAATTTATTTGTTTTATGTGAGGGGTAGGTTCTCCGACATTCATCACTTGAGTTTTGTATCATTTAAACTCTACGATTTTTTTTATATCATTTATAGTCCTGTTATAAATACAATTCATGTATATTTATTGAGTAGAAAATAAATTTGTTCAATTATATAGATATTATTTCGTCTTAGACTGATGAAACATTATTTCGGGTGATGAAAATAATCATATTAAATGATTCCACATGTGTGTCGAGATAGATCCTTTGAGTTTTTTATTCATCATGTGAATATAATGTAATCATAATTTCATGGTGTCTTCATTTTTATAATAATCCATAAAAGTTGGTTATTTTAGATCATTTGTGGAAAAATATAATTTAGTCATCCAAAATAATTTAAAATTGAAGAAAGAATCATATATAAAAAAAATTAAATTCAATGATATTTAGTGATACCTTTAACTGTTAGCCCACAAATTAGTGTCAATAAATTATTTCATTATCTTAAAAAAATGTTCGTTTGATCTTGTAACCAATGAAAATTTTGTATTTTTTTATCAAAATCATATTGATTAATCCATGTTTATGATTTATGATTAATTTATAAATTTTTATAGGTGCTAAAATGTATAGATACTAATTGTTTTGAGAATATCATTCCTTTCCAATTTAATTTTATATTATGATTTATGTTGGGTTATATTGTAAATGAAAATTTTATTTTTTTTTCCCAAAATTTATGTTTATATTCCAAAATTATTTAGGAGATGGAAAATTAACACAACCAATAGTTGATAATTTCCTAGCCAATGGGTTTATATCATTTTCAACATTGTTTTTTATTCAATAAATTTCTAGTTAAATCTAATATCAGATTGGTGTTTTTTTATTGAAGGGAATTATAAGAGTATGGGACTGAGGACTCATACAATCTTCTGAAACCTATTTCTCATACACCATGATATGGGGTTAATTGATCATTAATAATATTAATAAATATATGAAATTGAGATACACAATATCATTTAACTGACACTAAACTTTTGTACATTTAGAACTATCATAATTTAGTTCTTTTTATTTTTAATCTTTATCAATTTTTTGTTTCTCCTAAATGATTAGTAACATTTATAGACCAAATTGTATACTCTTTTTCTAGTCTGATTAACCCATTATTCAACAAAGTATATTTTTAGTACATTTAGGTTCAACTATAAATTTTAAAATAAACCAATATTTATAAGGATAGGGATTATAGAAATCAACCAAGTTGTATTATTTGTTGAGTAAAATTATTATATGGATAAAAAATATTTACAGGGAAACCTTTTAAGAGTATCCTAAATGTTTGAAGAATTTATCATACTCTACAATAATGGGAACACTATATGGTGTGGCTATATAAAAATGGGGCCACTATAGTGTTCGACATTATCTCGTATAATTTTTTTATATTTTATAGACCCACTTTGATTTTGGTCAGACAAACCCACTTAACAAGAATATAACTCCATTGAATGTTTGAAAATTTATATAAAAAATAGAAATATTGATGTTGCTCAAAAAGAATTATACTTTGAACCTAAAGTAAAATTTTTAATGGATCTATTTTATCTAAATAAAAATATATAATGAAGATAGTATTATGAGAAAATTCATTCTAAAACTAACTAAAATCTATATTTCTAAAATTCAACCTAGCCAGTCCAACATGAACCATTAAAATGATTCATACAAATTTTAACTCCTACTAGGGATGTAACATGGCCTCAGAAAATTTTCCCCATTTCCCCTTGGGATAAATCATTCCCCTGAATCTAGAGAGACCCCTATTAAAGAATAATATATATTATCACAAAACATATTATATAGACAAATTTAATACAAAACCTCAATTGATTTAGCACAAGGTGATTCCCCATAGCATTTTCAATTTTCATTAGCAACTAAAACACCTTTATCCAGAGAGAGTATTTTTCCACATTCCATGGAATAATGATCACTGCACCATAAGATCGGTAATCTATCATAGAGGTATAATAAATAAACACAATAATCACTTTCCTCTTCATTGGTGATATGACTACATTAAAAGCCCCAAATAAGTGTAAATGGTGATTAAAGGTATTTTAATACTTTTTAAAACACAAAAACCATTATCCTAAACTATAAAACCATAATATCTCCCAAAACAGCACCCATAAGCTATACAACTAAACATTAGAGAGGGTTTTAAAGATTTAAATAATATCTGTCGAACTTGAAACCTGATAGTTTTAGGAATACAAATTATCACATATTAATATATAATGAAGATCCAATGTCATTTATTACATCAATAATTATAGTTTATGAATATAATGGTATAACTATTAAAAAAATTTAACATTAAAGATAAAAATAAGACTATAGCGATGTTTATGATTTCTAAAATTTATATTGTTATTTTGAGCTAGTTGTGTGGGGTATAACTCAATGTTTTCCACTTGAATTGATTTTTATTCAAAAATCATGAAACAAACTATTTATAAATTAAAACAATACACATTTCATTCATGTTCTATGCATGGTCTACACAAATCATTAACAAAACATGTGACACCCCATTCTAAATTTTCTCCCTTTTGTATGGTTTTCAAAACCCATATAGTGACAATTTATTCATTAATAATATTTTGAAATGTA
This sequence comes from Viscum album, assembly GCA_963277665.1. Taxonomy (NCBI): domain Eukaryota; kingdom Viridiplantae; phylum Streptophyta; class Magnoliopsida; order Santalales; family Viscaceae; genus Viscum; species Viscum album. The sequence continues at coordinate 605,988,855 of OY728119.1, read as the reverse complement.
AAAAATATAACATATTCACTAAAACTTCACATCATATTCCAATGTTTACTAAAACACTAAATAACATGATATTTCCATCATAGATATCAATTTATACATGGGATATTATGATCGAATTATATCATCATTTATATTAGAAAATCATTACAAATAACTAAATTTAATTTTTAGTAAAATTTTATCAAAGTTAATTTAAAAAATGAAAATCAAATCATACATATCAATACATGATTCATGAGACCCAATGGTCAACTTAGGCCATCCCTGGAATCTATAATTAGCATTCTAACCAACCAATTTCATTCCCAATTTCATAAAAAACAAAACCAACTAGATAAATTGCTTTGAAATTTTTCTACTCAAATATTATTTTCTCTGGTAACTTATGTATTTTAGAGGCCAAAATTTTTTAATTTTTGAGATTGTAAAATTATAAAGGAATGATAGTCATTTTAGTCATGGAGTAAACAAAAGAGTATTTATCCATCAACGTGAGGAGAAAATAAATTTTGAATTTTGCAAAAATTATAACATTATGGGGTTCCATAAATGTGATAATTCCAATTCAATCCTAAATAGTAAAAAAAATAATTTAGGTGGAATGATATAAAATCTTATAAAACCACAAATCTTCTCTATATAAATCATGTTTAAATGTATTTATTAACTAGACATATAGATAATATTATACATTAATCATAATTTTCTACTATTATTTTGATGATTGTGATACCATTTTTAGGAAGGTGAATTAATTTATGTATTACTCTAATATAATTCTCGTTGTCAATGATTATTCAATCTTATGTCATCACACTCTTCATAAATATATTTTATCCTTGAAATTAGAAATATAATTATATATTTTAATATAATAATTTATATTTAAATGAAATAATTAGGATTTATTAATGTAGGATTTAGTATTAAAATTATAGAAGTTTTTATTTTATTATTTACATGATATAAACATATCTTTTGATATACGTGTCTAATAAATATATAAATTTGTAATGAAATATAGTAAAATTTTGAATCACATATGAAACATTAACAATCATTAGACGAATAAAAACCTATGATCATATTCAGTGGTTTATATATCAAAACAATTATACTGTAAATTTCCTTATAAAACATTTTGGTGTGATATAGAATGAAATTGTTTTAATAAGAAAAAGGTAAAAAATTAAAATATATACAATTATTAACATATAATTGAAGAGAATGTTATAATTATATGTCGGAGTTCCATATAATTATGATATTGGTAAGAAACATGAATCACAGTCTTATATATCATGTGAATTTACCATAAAATATATAGTATATATGAGGAAGGAAAAACAAAAAATATTTTCAATAAAAACATTATGTATGTTTATCTAGGTGAAAATTTTATTAAAATCACATAACCCCATGTGGTTATGTAAAACTAAATGATTTTTTCAATAGTGAAACATATGTGGTTTATTCAAAACATCAACAAACTTATTTGGTTTTTGGTGACAAAAAACCTTAGTTTATATACTATTTTACATTATTTTAAAATTCATGAAATGCTATATGATCTCTCAAATTTATAAAAGTTAAAAACAATCAAATGAACCCACATGACCTGTTGAGTTTTGAAACATGTATCAGTATGCTGTGTTGTCCACACAACTAGTTCCCATATCATATAAGTTTATATCACCTACATGAATAATGTGTCTTTTAAGAAAATATTATGGTCACGGTTGTTCCTAAGTGGTATGAAGTGTATTATAGTAACTTTAATTTCAGTAATTCATATTTCTTCTTGAAAAATCATGAGGATTCACACCAATGATAAATTGTGGTCTTATATGTTGTGTCTTCAAATTTTTGTAAATAATTTCACTGTCATATCTTGTGTGAAGGTGTGTTATATATAGATTTTCCAATGACATTTTTTGGTGTAGCATGTTATAGTTTTCTACCTTCATAATAATAGTTCCCACAAAAGTATGGTGTTCAAGTTAATGGTAAAGTGTAGGATTGCGTTAAGCAGTATCGGTAAAGGGAATGTGGTGAAATTTTCATAAGATGATAGTGTTTTTGATAAATGGTGTGTGGTGGATCTTATGAAAAATTGTGAAATATAATTTTTTTGATCATGATAATACAGAGAGACAAGTTGATTCTATTAATGAATGTAGAGCATCGAAACAAGGTTTCATAATGAAAAAATCATGGAGAAGTTCCATGAACATGATGACCTTGATGTATTCAGGATGAAATGGGTCTATAAGTGTTTAAGGGTATCTGGGGATTTATCCTAGGAAAACATAGAAAAATAATAAGACTCACACAATATATAATTTTCAAGAACATAGTAATTCCAATCCATCTCAAGGAAATATATAAATTTATTTTTATTGTACATGGTTCTTTTCATGGGAAATAAATCAATTTTTTCATAATGTTTTATGAAAATGATGTTTTTATATTTCCTCATCAATGTATAGGAAGACCTGGAATTGAGAAAATATTGATTGTTTACTAAACAATTATTGATTCCCAAAATTGTGTTTTGTGGTGGTGTTATTTTTTTAAAGGTTAATTGGTATGAAAATACATCATGTTTTTTTGGAAGCATACACAAATAAAATATTTTCCGAGATCATTTACACATAATTATAGTTACACGAACAAAATTGTGAGTTTTTTTTGTTCGGTGGTGAGCATGGAAGTTTCATTAAGTAAAAGGTAACAACATAAATATACCCTTACCATGTCATTTTAAAAATCCTAACTCATTGAATATCTAAAGGCTCTAAAATCATGAGAAAATAACTTGATTGATTTTAATGGATGAAGAATTCATAAGAATATCATATCTATGAAGAAAGGACTCATTTCAGTTGGACCAATTTTGTTTTTTGAAAGACTCTAAGTATTATGAAATTTAGAAAGTTTCATGAAACAAAAAAAATTTAATCAACTGTTGTGGGTTTCATGAAACTCAAGAGGCTGTTGATGTATTGGAATGTTTTATTAAACTGTGTATGGAATATTCACATCAGGAAAATAGTGCATAAATATATTGGTACTCATTGAAGTCCTTGAAAAGGGAGTCATTATTCCTTAAGGACCTATTCAATAGTGAATGTGAAACTTATTCAAGGGATATGTTCACAACCATATTTTGAATAATCATTTTGAAAGTTAGCGATCATTATACACTACAACATAAACCATATAGTTAATTTTTGTATTGTCCTATGTGCCAAAATACATCCCCACCTATATCAGTGATGAAATAGATTGAACCAATGTAATGAAACATAAATGGAAATGATCCAAACCATAATCCTTGTAAGGGGAGTGACCATATTTATATGAATAAACTAGTCTAAATCCACCAATAAAATATTATTAGTGTTTTTTGGTAAATTAATGCAATTTTTTGTGTTCTCCTTATATGTAACCTAGTGAAAGTGATCAACATAAAATTATTGTGTATTATGTTGTTTATTTACTTATGTTATAAAGGGAAACAATTATTAAAATTTGATTGAGAAATCATCCATATTATCTGAATAAGGATAAGATAAGAGAATCAGTTAATGAGATCACCACATAACATGTGGACAAAGTAGTGATTCTACTGTTAAGTGATGTCCAGATCTATCAAGACAACCATATTTTCATGGGAACAAGGGGAAATGGGAATGATTTTCAAAACTTTATTCACCCCCACCCCTCTAAGGATAACTCTTACTAGTGTCACATATGGTTAAAACAATTTGTATCAAAGGGTATGTTTATCTTGTGGGTTTTTTTCTCTAAATTTTTCTAATCATATTTTAGGGATGAAATTTTTTATACATATATATCATAAGAAATAGAAATAATCTGAAGAATAAGTATAAATAAAAAATTATTAAATATAATTTAATGATCATTCATATTTGTGTGATTGAGAAATGAAAATCTTACCACCCACAAAAAGTGGGTGTGGTTGAATCTCATTGTTCATCTATATGTTTAAACAATGGTGTTGTAATACTATATGAGGAGCCTGTTATGCCAAGTGATTTTTATACAATTGAATGTGATGAAATTTAATTTGATTAAATGTTAGAATCTATCTAGAAATTAGAGCCTCTTGGATAGGGGTTGAAGGAAGAAAAAGTGGTGTTCAGAAAGAAGAATGAATCTCAAGGGGTCCATGATGAAGCGCTAAAATTTTAGGTTAACAAACTAAAACACCACAATAAATGAATAATTTAAATCCCTATAGATATGTTGATGAATAATGATACTCAGTCCAAAGAGATAGAGTAAATTTATTCCAAAGTTAATGGGAGTAATTTTGGTTCTAAATGGAAGAGACATGACTCAAATGGGGTTCAAAATCTGATAGTAAAAATGATGAATTGGTTACACTAATGAAGAAGTTGGGTGAGGATAAATCAATTTTTTGGCATTTAATGGTAGCCTAGAATGATGAAATTCTAATTTTACCTTAATTAATTGAATTTCAATGTGACTTATGTGTAAAATATAAAGTTGTAGTGGAAACAAAATTGGGCATAAAGATGGTACTTGAATCTAGAATGAACCCTCCAAAAACACAACTGGAAGAGAGGTAAAAATGTCGAAAAGAATCAATCTTATCCATTAAGTAGATGTCTACTCAATTATAGGAGAATGATGGGAAGATCCATTCTCTCAAATTAATGTTTGAAAACTCATAGAAAAAAATATCAATATAATAAGAGAAAAAAATTGGAATACACAAATATGGAAATCCAATGTTGTTATGTAAGATATAAAATCTTTTTAAACCTGTAAGAGATGATTTGTGGAGTAAGGTAGAAAATAATTTCTACTTCTATGAGATAATGGGGAATAATGTTTTAAATTCCATGGTCTTATAGAAGTAATTCAATTTATGGTAATTACAGTTCAACTAAGGCATGACTATAAAAGGCATGATGTTTATGGTAGATGCTATATATTCACTAACAAGGTTCATATGTCTAGGGATTGAGAAAACTGAACTAGAACTATCATTAAAAAAATTTATACTTCTGTGACTAATTTTATGAATATTTTCATTTAAATAATGTCTCATAATCAAGAAAAGAGATTTATTACATCATAGTGAAATAATATGGATCAAAAAAATCTTCATAATGAGCCAACAGTAGTTTACTAAAGGTAACCCTCCTCAAAATACATTAAAAAAATCTGGAGGAAAAATAAAGAAGCTTCTCCTATTATGATAAAGGAGGTTGCCCAGTAAATGAAGGTTCAATTAAGGAATAAAACATCAAAGGTGTGTTCATTATCTGTCTGTGAGAATGTATATAATGAATACATAAGTGGTTTTTACAAATATACCCTCAGAAAAGAGATGAATAGAACTATGGGAGTTACCAGAAAAATGTAAAATAGTGAAATAAAGAGAATTTCAAAAATAGTAATTGAATAAAATGTTTCATGGAAACACAAGAAGAAGATTTATAAAACTAAAAGACTCTTATAGTATCTTTTATGAAAGAGACCTCATAAAATAGGACATGGGACATGAGAGCTAATAAATCATGTCAATATTAACCTAGTTTCAAGAATACATGGGAAAAAATATCAAATCAGAAACATGTGAGGAGATATTTTTTTGGTAAGAATTCCCAATGAATATGATTTTGTGATTTTGGCTATAAAGAAAACTAAATTCTCAATATTAGAATGGGGAAGTCTACAGACAATATCCAAAATGATGATTTTTATGTGGATGAACTCAAAGGTGATACAATTTAATGGAAATTTATATTTTTACAAAAAAATGATCAATAAAAAGAAATTTTTATGATGTGATGAAATTACGTCACTCAAATATGAAAAAGGATAAAAAAGCTTCGATACTAAAACCATGGTCCATCAAGAAAAACATCATTCCTAAACATGAGGAAGCAAAAAAAACACACTCTCCCTATATGTTTAAATGATATTAATAACCATTAAAGTGTTTTAGTTTTTAGGGTAGATATGACACATGAGGATATGGCATTAAAAGGTAAAAATTGGGGTTTTGATGTAATCTAGAGTATCATCTTATTCAAAATTATACAAGAATAATTTTTATAAGATCAAGAATCACACTGAATGAGAAGAGAATAAGAGTCAGTGTAATAATGACGATTCACAATTATTGTAATCAATATATGAAAATTGATATTTCATTTTATTTCATGTTTATTAGAATCTTGAGAGAAATATTTTCAAAGGAACTAGAAATTGTCTGACTGCTCTCATGATATCAGAGGCTACTATAGATATATAACTCTCAAGATGAATATGAATGATATATTTGGTTAAATAGATAATAATTTTAGGGTTATTTTTTAAATGAAAATAAAAAAATCTATCCAATGAAAATTAGAAATTACAACCTATATTTGAGATAATAAATCATTTATAAATTATGGTTTAGGATGTCATCTTGAAAGATGAATAAATTATTTGTCATTTCATTATTTTTTTAATGAATGGTATTATCCATCTTGTTGGAATCTATGATAGTTATTACCATTTTCAATAATTGGAACTAGGTTTGAGTCTAGAGGTAAAGAATAAATCATGAATAATTCCTTAAAAGAATCTAAATTTCCATGGATACATGATATATATGGAAGTATGTGAGAACAATATACCATGATGGTGTTATTAAAATTATATGTTTTTTCCTACACCGAGTCTAGACATAGTTGGCTAGTGGTTCTATTGATGGCTCATTTCTAAGTGGTAAGTGCACCCATTAGAAATATTTGAGAGTGTACCTTCATTAGATATATTTTTTTCATTTCATAGATCACTCAAACTAATAGTAAAAGGTGAGGATACGATTCTGGAAAAGAATAGAATTTTTAGGTCCAACATGTGGGCCTAATAAGTAGAGGAGTTTCTAATAATATGGTATCATTGTGAACTCCCCCCAAAAGACATGGAGAAGTGGTATGGTGATTGTGTTATCTATAATAATTTATAAATTTCGTCATCTTATTCATAGTTCCAAAATATTCTATTATTCCTTAGATTATTATATAATACCACATTGAGAACTATTGGCTTCGTATCATTATAGACCTCTAAAGAAATTTTTGTATCTATATTTCTTCTAGAATGATCCATGTATAATATAGTAGGATATAATTATCTTGAACCATGGAGATATGTAATATTATATAATTTTGTAGACATTTATATCTAACCCTATATAAAGGGGGAAGCACCTCACTTGTAATGGAAAAAAAGAAGTCCTGGAAATTAAGAGATTCCATTGAAATCATGGATTATGATATTTATCAATGATTCCATTTTGATCCTTACTTCTATTGTGGGAGTGGAAAGTATAAGCACAGATAGTCTTGGAGGGGTAAATCCTTTCCAATAATGAATGCCCGGTTAGGAAAACACATGTTTCTGATAGATGTTATCATAGGAATAAACAAGGATATAGTTTATTAATAGAATGGTCCACCATAGAGGATCCTTGTGTCGTTTTTTATAAGTATTAAATATTTTCCATCCCTTATTAGAGTAAGTCGAATTCTCATGAAACCATAGAAACTCTAGATGATCATCTCTTAAGGGAAGAGGATCACCATATTGATATTATGGAAATGCTTGATATTTCTGTGGGAGATAATGAGGAGGGGGAATTAAGTATGGTTTTCCAACATTAAATTTTATCAAACATTCAACTTATAAAGAATCATTTGATAGTTATTACTAGGAGAATTATGTCGGTAAGGATGCATTCATGGATTAGGATCAAGCATTGTTTTGCATGACATGTGGAAACCATGGCCACGTATGACCAAATTGGGGATTAACTAAAGATATAGAGGTCAATTACCATGATGGTATGCCTTGTGGTGTCACTGTTAGGGACACACCAACTATTTATGAGCCTATAACATGGAACATTAATCGGAAGAGAGATTACATGTATATAGATAACTTATTTTGGTATATTTCAGAAGTAAATTGGGGTGATTGGATTAACAGAAGATTTGATCCATATATAGATAATTTTTCTTTAATTTAGTGATGATATGTCTTCATGGTGTAGTATGAAGTACCATGTGATCAAGAATGGTGGATAAGAGAATTCCTTCATGGGATGAGTTCATGAAATGGGTGTATACTGTGTTATATCCTTAAAAAAGTATATTGGGAACCAAGGTATAAACTGTGAGAATTGATGTAAATAGGGGAAATCCATGCGAATGTATTATAGTATCTCTATCTTAAACTCCAAGTACGTTTCAAACATGAATATGATATCATGTTTGATTTAACTAGAGGGGTATAAACATGGTCACAGTAATAGGTGAGAGTTCATGGAACTAAATCATTCACTTAATTAGAATTAATTTACAATTCCTTGGTGTAATATAAGAATAGGGTTAAATCCCCTATTCCCAACAAGGATTACAAGGGTAAAGGTGGATGTAACCACGAGAAGAGGTGAAATAGAGATGGACATGAAAATTGTTAGTCCAAGGAATACACTAAGGGTAAAAAAATGAAGGGAATAAAATAAAATCCTTAAGGATTATACTTTTCTGATGGACCTCATCAATGTTGGGAGTGTCCCAAGAAGAAGCTACTCATCTTTGTGCTTGAAGAGAAGGAATTTGTTATCACTGAGAGGAAAAATGGAAAAATAAGACTCTTAAATATATTAGAGGAGAATAACACACCAAAGGATAATTATTTTAATAAATTGAGTTATTTTAAGGTAGAGTTGAATGGTAAGACTTCTTTTGTAACGATCGACATGGGAAAAACACATAACATCCTGGATGAAGATAATCCCAGAAGACTTGGGGTAGTTGTAGCCAAGAAAACATTGTCGGATAAAAGTCATGAATGCCACACCCAAACACTCAAGTGTAATTGTTTGAGTAGATTCCATTTCTATTAGGTATTATATTGAAATTTTTTAAATCATGGTAGTTCCAATGGATAAGGTAATTCTAGTGTTGGTGATGGAATTATTCAAAATTTTAATGTTCATACCAATTCCACACATGTATATCATCATGATCATATGGGAAAAAATACCATGAATGGTGAAAATCAAGGTAAATGACAATAATATATTTTCATTACATTCTCCAATGAATGTTATGAGGGGTTAAATTAATGGAGAGGACACCTTATTTGTTTCTATTAATGAATATGGGCTCGTGGATGGAAACTATGAGTTACCAGAGGAGGTGAATTGAATTCTAAGGGAGTATAGAGATTTCATGCCACATTATATTCCTTAGAAGATTCCAGCTAAATGATGGGTGGATCATATGATTGAGATGGGTTTTGAATGAAATTCACCATCCATGGTACCTTATCACATGAATCTATGTGATATGGAGGATTTAAGGAAGCAGTTTAAATAAATGTTGGATGATTGGAAAATACAACTATCCATGTCTTCATATGGATCACCTATGTTATTCTCAAACAAGCATAATGGATCCCTGAGGATGTGTGTTAACTATAAAAAAACTCTCCATGAAAAATATGTATCTTATACCATTGATTAAGGGTATCTTTGATCTCTTGGGATAGGAACATCTATTAACAAAGATATACATGAGGTCAGGATACTATAAGGCTCAATATCCATGTAGGATATCAAGAATTCAACATACATGACAAGGTATCGATTTTTTTATTACATGTTTTGATATTTTTTTGACTAATTATCCATCTAGATTTATCACTTTTATGAAAAAAAAATCAATACACGGATACTTATTTGGTAGTATACTCAGTTGACATTGTTATCTATAGTTAAAAAATTGGTCATTAATTTAGATCACTTATAAACCATGTTAAAAGTATTGAGGGAGATTTATTTATATGAGGTGAAATAGAAAGATTAGCTTTGTGAGGTATGATTTTATATTATTGTTTAGTATGATCAAAAAAGAGAAGGTGCTGATAGACTATAAGAATTTTAGTGTTAATGTTTAATGGGATTGTCCAACCAAGGTTCCTGATCAATGATCCTTCCTTGGGTTGGTGAACATTTTTTAACATTTCATATGTGAATATAATGACATGGCCTTAAACAATATTTAATATATTTTGATTAGGTAGGATTTAATTTTCTTTAATTCACAAATATATTCTAGGATTATAGTTTTATAGAGTTATGTCATAACTATTACATAAAAATCTCATATATTACAAGAAGACATATCTTCTCTTTATCTGTTTTTACTAATATATAAAATTTAAAAATAATTTCTTTTGATTAAAAATCATCACAACATTCAGAATAACATATTACTTTCTCTTAACCATCATTAATCTCCATGAAAAACATTTTAAAACATGGTATGAGAATAAAACATATTAGTAAGGGAGATAAAAAAGAACAGAATAAAATGTTAATATTTGAATACAAATAAAACATTTCATTTTTGAAATAAGATTTGAGTTCATAATAAAAAAAATGGACCAAAGAAACCACATTATATACAAAAATATTTTCACAAAACATTTTATTATAAATATTAAACAAAAAATAAAACCATATTTTTTCTTTGAAATCATAAAAAACCCATAATATCATTTTTATAGAGTAATACTTTTCGACAATATGAAGTATAATATACTTCCATTTACATTGTTAACTCATAATATTTGCATAAAAAAATAAAATGTCTAGATAAATAATGTAGGTAATATTTTTAATCATTTAAATAAAATTATTACATACACATAGAATAACAATCATGGATATATTTGGAGAAATAATTAATATTACACTTGAAATAACCACCACAGTTATACATCGTATTACCATCATAGTATATTCCCATAATATATTAGGAGACACATAATTAGTCAAATCATCCCCATTATCTAATGAATTGGATAGATATCACTATCTCATCCAAAATTTTCTTCTATAGGAACCAGCCATCATCATAAATAATGCCCAAGAACTATAACATAATACAAATAATCTTGCATCATAAAAAACAATTTGTACCGATAAGAAAACATTTCTAGATTTTGAAATATCCATTCCATTTTAAAAACAAAATTTGAAAATAACTCAAACACAAGAAAAATATGTTTTTCCTTTAAATAAAACAAAAAATATTTTAGAGGAATCCAAAAAAAACAGTTATAATAGAGGGAAAGGACATTATCACCGTGTATGTTAAAATATAAAATTCTCTTTTGACTTTGTAAAAAAGACATTAAAATATTCCCAAAGTGATTCCATTTGAAAAAATCTGAATGAATGTCAAAATATTAATAAATTAACCTTTAAAATTAACTTATATCCTTAAAAATAGGAACCCCAAATAATTTTTAAAATATTTATATTGAATAAAAATATATTTTTAACGGAAAATTTAAAAGAGGGTGTTTAAAAGAAACTCTCTTACCTTGAGCGTGAATCGTCATTTAAATTATTTTTATTCATTAATAAGAAATAGAGTATAATTATTTAATTTCTTATGAACATTTTTAAATATTATTATTTTTATTATTTTATCTCTTATAATGAAAAAATTAGTTACTTAATAAATTAAATTCATTGTGTGTGTTTTCATGATACTCATTTCATAAGTCCAAAACTGATTGGGTGAGTTGACTATTTTCAGAGTGGTCCTTATTATATCATTTATATAATATTAATACTTAAATAATTATCATTTTTATACATAAATTATACTTTTAAAAAAATGATGAAATATTTTTATGAAAAATAAACTATGTTACAATCATAGAGACTGTATGTTATATGTACGCCTGCGTGACATTTCCATTTTCCAATGATAATTATTTAAATAAAATATGTAAAACATTATATTTACCAAATGATAACAATATTAAAAATATAATATAATTATATTAATTATACTTATATATTTCATCCATTTATTTCGTGATGAAAAAAGAGTCACATTTCTTTATGGAGGAGATAATCCTCATCTATGCAAGAATGATGTTATCATTTTTATGTGGAAGGAAATGGAAGAAATAGAATGATATATTAATTTTTTAATAACGATAAATATGTCATTAATATCATATATATATATATATATATTAATATCATAATTATAAAATTATGTGAGATATACTGATGGAAAACTATTTACATCTGTTTTTTAGGCGATATTATGCCATACACATTAATGATGGTTTCATTTCCCATTTAATGGAAGAGGATATGGATATAGTTTGTTAAATTAACATATAAAGACATAAGTATATGTAATATACTATAATGATTATATAATCATTGTTATGTATGATTTAAATGATGTGTAAGAAGAGATCAAACAGAAAAGATTGATTTGGTACAATATTTCTTCTACACACAACCCCTTTCCATAATGTCATATGAACACTAAGGTTTGTTTTATGTCCTAAATAGGGCCTTTTTAACTTTGGGAGGGATTTCAGTAAGTTTTTTAGAAGATATTATCATAATGAAATGGGTTTTAATTTTCTATGTAAAGGGCGAAAGAGATTCCATTTTATAAGGGAGGGGAGGCATGCTATTGGAATTTCACAGAATATTTAATTTTTAAAAATTAAATTTCAATTAAAAATGGATCCAAAATAATTTATTTAAATTATTCCGGATTACTTATCAAAATAATCTCATCTAACGAAAATTAGATAGGGTTTTTATGTGTTTTTACCCTTATTTATTTAACCAATGATTAACCATTTTTAAAATTACATAAATATTACAATTTTATAAACTTAAAGGTTGATAATATTACTATAAAATGATAAACTAACCATTAATAGACCTTGTTTAAAATTAATAACCATATATAATTCATTTTTATTAATCTAATAATTTTAGGAATTTTATATCATTCGATAAAATATTATTTTCATTAATTATAATTAATGTAAATTTTAGAACAATTAATTTACATGGATTTTATATGAAACAAATAAAACCCAAAAATTTGAAAATATAAAATTAAAAAATACATATAATTTTTATGGTCATCTAAAAAACATGGATCACATTAATTATATCAAATTATATTAATTTTAATATTTTAAAATAATTGATATTATTTTTCCATTTATTTAATAATAACTACGTTAACATTATTTAACAATTTATGGAAATTATTTATTCACTAAAAATTATAAATAAATTAACATGATGGAAATAAATAATTTATTTTTCAAAATAATATTTATAACCAAATATATTCTACAGTTTTCTTGTGTTAAAAATATATTAGTTATTGAAAACATGTGTGTGACATTTTTTCACTTCTCTTTATATATAATATTATAAATTTTATAATAACATCCAAATAGGAAAAAATATATATAACCAAATATTTAAAGTTTAAGGAAGAAATTAATCATCTAATAAAATTAAGACATGATTTATGGTAATTTTATAGTGTATAACGATTTTATTTTAATTTAATTACTAGATTTGCGTTTTATTGTGATAACAAAAATTACTAAGGTTACTATTCATATTGATGAAAATTAAAAGGGATTATTTATAAAATTCTTAAAAAATGAGTATAAATATATATTATATACTTCAAAATTAAAAACACATAATTTTTATAATTTAATTTAAAATTAAATCAGTAAAATTCATTGAAAATGTGTTTTCATAAAAAATTCCTTTTTAAATAAAAAATATTTTTATAATAAATTTGATTATAAAATTCATTTCAAAATCCAAAACTGGATCATTTTAAATATAAGGGAAAAAATAAATTTTCAAACTTTTAAAAAATGGAATTCTTATTTATTAATACATTAATAGAAAATACATTTGTCGATAAAAATATATTTTTCACTATTTTATAAGAAAATAAAACTTTTTAGAAAATAGTCAAAAATGTATCCTAATATAATTTTATCATGATGAATTAAAATATAAAATTCATTTTTTCAAATTAAAATTTAATATTTTGAAAACTAAACTTAAAAATTCAATATAATAAAATTGCTTAATGATAATATTTCCTTTTTTAGTTAAAACAATTATAATGAATATGAAGTCTATCTCATAAATGACAATAAATATGAAATGATTTATTATATAATTACATTTTTTTCATACTTCCTCACATTTTCGAAATTAAAACCTTCAAATTTTATTCAATTATTAAACAACTAGGGGGACATTTCACTTAAAGCATTTTGAGACTCACATGTTGCTCCTTCAACCATATTGTTTTCCAAAAAAATATCTTCTTGGCGAATTACCTTATTCTATAATACGTTCTATTTATTGTCTAGAATATGAATATTTTGATCCTTATAACATGGGTTATCTTTCAACAAAAATACCTTATGGAAAAAAACAAGAGGCAAATCTGGCAGAAACTTTCTTTACATCGAAACATGAAAAAACATGTGTACCCAAGTAATACTTAGAGGAAAAGGCATGATGTACAAAACTGATCCAAAACTATCCATTATTTGATATGGAATAATGAATCAGGTACATAGCTTCCTTTTTTATTAAAACACATCACAATTATTGAAGGATATACTTTATGAAAAATATGATAACCTACCTTGAAAGATATATATTTCCCCTAATTACGTACATAAAAGTTCTTCCTACTTTGAGTTATCATAAAATATTTTCAAATTTACATCACCTTATAAAATATTACATATTAAAGTTATACTCCAATGGTAAATTAAAAAATATATATTTTCATTCAATCAATAATTATCACTCCAACTAGAATTTCCAATGCACACATTATCATTTTAAAAATCATTAAACATAATATATATGAATGTTAGAATTCAGAAAACATACCCGTTATTAACTATTTATACCTTTTCATATAACTCATGATTTTTTTGTAAGCCTTATTAATTTGTTTTAACATAGATGAGTGTATGGAAAATTGAATCAAAATAGATAATGTTCCTACATCAACAACATCTAGGATAAAATTCATTAAATCATTAACAAATTGGTCATATTCTAAACGTAACAAGGTTAATGAAGCATTATTTTTATTACTCTAATCATAATTTACATTGTTTTCTTTTCCAATATGGTTATTTATTGGGTAATAATAAACCATTATCAATTCCATATATATCCCCTATCTCATGTCCAACTCTTTATGAGTGAATATATACATAAAAATATTATGATAATCATATATTTCACATGTGTATCCTTATAAATGTTGCCTTCAAATTTTTAAAGGGAAAAAAATAATAGTTAATTCCATATCATTTATTGGATAATTTTACTCATGAGGTTTCCACCATCATGAAACATAATAAATTATCTTATCATTTGGAATTAAGACACAAGAAATTCACTTTAATGAATCATCACTGTATAAAAAATAACCATATCAAGAAGGAAGGAAATAACTTGAGTGTTCACCAATTTACTTTTTAGTCCAAAAATTATTGATTAGATTCTTTTTACCATATGAATTTTAATCCTTTTCGAGTTTATTAACCAGTGGGATAGATAACCATGATATGCTTTCTAAAAAACCATTAATATATTGATAACCCATAAAATCTATGAATCATTGTATACTTTGTAGTTCTTTTCCATTTATAAACCATATTAGTTTTGGTGGGATCAATTTTTATGTCATCTTTATTTACGATGTGTTCATGGAATGAAATCTATTGTAACCAATAATCCCATTTTCTAAATTTTGAATACAAATTAGTATCACTTAGGGTTTGTAGAACATTTATTAAATTTTTTTTATGATACTTGTAATTTTTTGAATAAATGAAGATATCATAAATAAAAACAGTGAAAACTGATAAAAATATTCGAGGAATTATCTATTAATCATACCCATAAACTATTTTTGGAATTTTTTAACCCAAAAAGATCGTTAAAAATTCATAATACCATTATCTAGTCTAAATTTTTTGGAAATGTTATCCTATTTCACATTCAAATCATAGTATACAGAACATAGGTTGCCCTATAAAAATTTTAAACTCCTTAGAGCTGATCAAACAAATCATCAAATTGATTTAATAGATACTTATTATTAATTATAATGTTATTAAGATTTCAATCATCCATGAAAATCCCCATGGATCCATCTTTACTTTAAAAACTAATATATTTGAACCCCATTGTTAAGTGAATTAAATAAAGAAACATTTATCAAGAAACTACTGCAATTGGTTTTTCAATTCGAGAAGCTCTACTTGACAAATTCGAGAAGGGGGTTTAAAATTTTTTTTGGTATTAAGAACTATGTCAATAGTAATTTCAGATTCTTGATCTGGTATATCTTGGGGAAACACATTAGAAATAACATCATGTAGCATTCCATTATTCTTGAAAATATTTTCATGGTATATTTTCTTCAATATTTTAATAAATTAATGGCTTCATGATATATTATCAATTTTATGAATTCAATCTTATATAAAAATATAATTATTCCTGAAAAAAATTCTTTATCTAAAAAATATACCTTAATAAGTTAAAATGAAATCAAATCTATTCATAGAATAAAATTAAATTGTACTAGGGGAAATACACCCAGATTTTTTGGCAATGTCTATCCAAAAAACCACATGAAGATTCTTATAAATTCAACACTTAATACTACTGCATGTGTTTTTTATATAAATTATAAATTCATTTCATGAGGTGTAATTTCAAATTTATGAAAAACATACTAATAAATGATTGAATGTGTAGACCCAAAATGAAAAAATATATAAGAATAATCCGAATACATAATAATTGTATGTAATACCACTTTGTTTGATGACCCAACATATATTTAATTGGTCGAAAATGAATTCACCACACAATTATGATTATTTTTCAGTTGCATCCCATAATTTAGATTCTTCTTCGGACACCAATGTTCCTAATAAACCATCTTAGTACATTTAAAACATTTTACTTTATGTTTATCATAAATGAAGTTACCACTACAAAGATCGTTTTCATTGAAATTACGCACTATTTACCCCCATCATTATGGTATCCTGCTTTTTTATTAAATAAAATTCTCAATACATGGAACAAAACAAAATAAATTTTAAAGTGTATTTTATTGAAAATTAGGATCATAATTCTAGAAAAAATAAAACATTATTTTAATCCATGTGAATGTATTCTCCATAGTTTCACCCTAAGTTAATTATAATGCATCTCATATCCTTGGGACATACATAAAAGGAAATTGGTGAGTACGTGATGACGCTGGAGGTTGTCACGACCCTAAAAATTTTATTTATAAACCTAAAAAACTATTGTAGTTAAGGGTATAATCCAAGGGAATGTAGGTGAGTTTTCTAAGGGTTTATTTTTTCTAAACTCCATTATTGTCAGCAGAGACGCAAGTGCGCATCTTTTTAGTGGATTTTTACTTTAATTTTTTTTGTACTTTTCTTTAACAAAGATGTAAGGATAAAAATTTTGACAAGAAACTAAATCATTTACTAGTATACTGGTGAACTAAGAACTACAGTAAAACTATCATAAGAGAACAAAATACTAATATAAAGTTGTGAGGTTGAAGAGGCAGATCAAATGTAATATTTCAGAATTCCAAAATACTGTTTTAAGGGATATATTCCCCATAACAATTTATTGAATCATACCTCAAGAAAAAGGTGAAAAGTCTCTCTCACTGGGAAACTCAACTCACAAAAGACTAAAATTAGGAGTTTTCCACTCCAAAATCAGTCGAACTGTTGACAGTTAAAAAAATAACATTAGTAAATAATCTCAACATAAATATCCAAAGATAAAGATATTGACGCTTCAATAAAATTATCCAAGAACTACCTCACCAGTTGATCTTGAATAAATGAATTTAGAAAACAATTGAGGTGAAAAGAAACTAAACAGAATATCATTAATCAATCCCACTGATTGATTATGATTCTGAAAAATTTAAACCAAATAAAGAAGCCTATAAGATTAACCAATAGAATTGAATTCTCGTGCTAATAAAATTAATCCTTTGATCTTATTGATTAAATAACTGAAAAAAAAATCGATTATAGAGCACATTGAAATTATGTACAATAAGGGAAAAGAACACCCTCAATGATGCTCTGATCTCGGGCTCTTTCTCATCCATGTCTGCTATATTATCTCCCAGAAGTCTTCGATCTTAAAAATGGTGTGCTCATTCGAGTGAATGAGCATCGCCTCAAATCATGCTTCTCCTCTACTTAAGTATCCTCCTGTCATAATTTTCATGTCCTCGCTCAGTTTCCACCAACATAAAGTGTCATTCAGGTGTGCCCACACACCTACATTTTTTTCGCGACTCACACGTCACGCTAGTTTTTTCTCACTTAACAAACTTTGAGTGAGTTAGCTAAGTGAATCTGGGCGTATTCTCGTTTCTCGAATAAACATAAAAAGTTAGAATAGAAAAATAAATAAATAATGATTCCATGAGAGTAAAATAGTTATTTCTTAGTTTGATGTTATAATAACTATATTAATTATTAAAAAATATAAAGGTAAAAATTATTTACTTTTATAAAATTATTCAGTTAAAATTATTATTATTAAACCTAAGTTTATTAAAAATGAATTAATTTAATTAAGTTAATAAATTTTAAACACTATAATTCAACACAAAAGTAATTTAGTAATAAATTATATTATATTAAATTAATTATTTATATTTTATTAATCTTATTATAATTATTATAATTATTTTATTATTTAAAAATTTAAATTATTATATCAATCATATCATATTAGTTTATCTATTAATTTATTTTAATTTTGAAAGTTTAAATTAATATTTTAGTATTAAATATACTTTTAAATTGTAATTTTTTATAGTTTATTTAATTTTTTATTATTAATTTTTTATTTATTGATTTATTAAATTATTTATTCATTTATTCATTTTAACAAATTAGGTCTTCTCCCTCCCTCCCAAATTCAGCGCAACAGGGGGGAGGGTCTTCAATTATCCTTCCTCAAGGAAGCAGGGCAGGCGGTGAACCCTTCTTCTTCATCTGGTGGTGCGACAGACAGGCTTAGCAGATTCTTCAGCGGCTTGACATACTCCAAGAAATGGCACGGCTCGGCTCGGCCTTCTTCGTGGAGTGAAAATAATCAGTGGATACCCCCCATAGCAGCTCAGACAAATCTCGAAGCGATTGGTTTCATAACTATTCTACAGTCGCTCCATGTTGATGCGAATGTCTCCTCTGGTTTGGCTCCAACGGGGGCGCAACCTTAGATCCATAGTATCACGGCGGAAGTGATTTCAATCGGCATTAGATATTAGCTTGGACTCCGTTCAACCCCTCCAATGCCACCAGTTCTGGAAGCAGCAAACATCAAATCGACCTCCTTTGTATCTGATGACAAGGGTTTGTTCTTGTTCTAGGCATATGGGGTTATCTTCAGTCATGGTGAGATTTGAAGATAAATCGGGTTCAATGTTGTAAATTTTGTTCATTGATTTTGATATTGCAGTGTGTTGTGGTTTCCGAATGCAGTTAGAAAAATGTTGAATTCTGTTGATCTGGTGATGATGTGTGTCTGTATGAAGAGGTGGAGAATCAGAAGTGTGGGTTGAATGCAGCGGTGTGGTAGTGAGAAAAACGGGAGCCACTGGTCGAGGAAACCTAACAGTGAAGTGAGGGGAAACAATGGTGAGATGGAAATGCGACGCAAAGGCCACCGGTAGTCTAAAAATCAAGGTTACTGATAGAATAAAAAAGGAAGGGTCACCGTTAGTTTAAAAACAAAGGGGAGCAGTGGAGTAGGGGTCACCGATAGAAATAAAATTAAAAATAAAATCTCACTATTTGTATAAAATAGAATAGGTCAGTGGTAGAACAAAATAGTCACTGATGGAACAAAGGGTCACGGTTAGTGAATAATCAAAAACTCACCGATAAAAATAAATAAAATGTCACTGATAGAAATAAAAGGTCCCCGATACATTTAAATAAAACAATACCGTCTCATAAAATAAAAGGGGATACTGATCGATATAACAAATAAAAGGTTATCCATATACTGCATTAGTAACTTAATGAAATAAAACTAACAAAGAATTACAAAAATTAAAAATTCATAAAATGAATTTAAAATCAAAACTTAAAAAGTTTAAAACAATGATTGAAAATAATCAGCCAGTTAAAAACATAAAATCAGAAATACAAATATTCAGAAAGTAAAAGTAGGCTAAACAACATAAATTAAAAAATGAATTATTATTACACTAAATCATAAAAGTTACAATAAAAATCACTAATTGACAACACTTAAAATATAAACTGAATAATTTATAAACTAAAATGATAAAAGGATTAAATTAAAATTACTATATAAATTAATTACAGGGTAGGCAGTGAGTAAAAATGAAAAGCATTGGTGACCCAAAAGGTCACCGATAACACATATCTGTCTCACCAGTAGACTAAACAAATTAATGAATGAATAATATAACTTCCTACTTAAGATTAAATAATTAATGTTTTAAATCTCTTAATTAATTAATCAAACAACTATTTGGATACATAAAATTAAAAGTAAAATATTTATTTAATTTAAACTAAAATTCTTAAATTAATTAGTTTGAAGGATGGTTTTAAATATTATTTAATGTAGTTAAAAAATATTAATTAATCTATATCAAAGAAAAAAATATTAAAATAATGTTCAAATTAATTAAAACAATAATAAGGATATTAAATGACTTTTTATTATTAATGTCAAATTGTTAAAAGATGAGTAGATTAAAATTAAAAAAACTAATTAACATATAATTAAATTAGTTAAGAGAATTCATATTAAATTTATTAATTTAAAGACTAAAAATACTTAATTAATTAAAAAACTGGTTAATTAAAAAAATTAATTATAAAAATACAAAAGTACAATTATTTAGTATAAGGTCCATAAATAATTAATTAAATCCTTAAATGTAAAGTAAAAAATATGTACGAAAACAATTTAAAAAGAATGCCATATCAAATTCCCCCACACGTAAACATTTTTTCCCTCAAACAATTTCATGTTTTATAATCTTTGAAAAAAAGTAAATTTTTTTTTATTAAACTCAAACTGCAACATGTCCAGCACTCAAAAACAAAGGACAAAACATAATAGTAGGCTTTTAGAAAATGAATTTCTCTAATTAATCCTTTCCAATTATCAGATTCTCACTAGTAGTCAAGAGAAAATGAATCATCATGTAATGAAACTGTCATGCCTCGTAAGTTAAATTGCTTAGCGACTAATTACAATCCACGTTTAAGTCAAACTTCTGAGGGTGACAAGATGTAAAATTTATGTGGAATTAAAACATCACCAGAGGAACCATGTACATTGAATCAATATTAAGGTCCAAAAATAAATATGTTTTGTGAATCACCTTAATGAAACAACCTTAATGACTCTTATATAAATCCATTGACACCTTTTTTATTTGGCGTTCATCATTCCCCTCACATTAATGAACTCGTTTTTTACCCTAGACATTTTATTTTATTTTTCCCAAGCCATGTATCATTGTGCGAAGCACCGTGCAATGCACTTATTCAAGGTGAACATAGGTCTTAAATTTAATAGAAATGAACCCTGCATCTAGGGTCTCAAGACTCACCGTGGGATCCATGATAACCAGACTACTCCAGTTTCAAAAGTTTTATATAGAAAACAATTTACATTATCTCATTAATGTAATTATTTTTAATAATTCAAAGATGAATGAATCCCCTAAGAACAATACCAAACATCTAGTTCGAAGGGATATGTTCATAATTCCACAAACATGTAACCCAAATCACTTTCAAATAAAGTCGCTAAACCAAGATATCCATTCAACCACAAAGTAGATATCACTCAGCAATCATCCATTATCATTAATTTCAAATTCAGAGTAGTTAATAACTACTAATCAAAGCACTTTTCAAAGGAAGTACCCAATTGAGTATAGTGTAAAGATGATATTTATGATAGAAGATTGAAAAAAATAACCATTTTTTACAGAAATTTTGAAGTTGTTCTTGGAATTGATGGGATTTAAACTAAGAATAGTTAATTTCTGTCATGAATTGACCCCTTCCCCCACACTTAAAACCCAACTTTGTCCCCAAAGTTTTCTTCTAATGTGTAGAAAAACAATTTGATAGTATAAGATCAAAATAGATTTTCAATAGAGTAGATTGATGATATATACTAAGGGTATCCTTGAAGATCAAAAAAATTGATTGCCACAATGAAGTAAATTTACAATAGCTTCACAAGAAAATACATGCATTGTCTTATAAGTCTAATGAAACATATTTTCCAATAAATAACAAACCAAGCATGTAACTTGTGGTTGCAGAGAGAACTGGGTGTAATGAAATTTAGAAAATATGATTCAATTAGATTTACAATGACACATAAAGAAAGAATTCCTAACACCCCATAGTAAAACAATTTTAATGAAAAACACAAGAACCTGCAACCATGTATACCCCCACACTTAGTTTGTAACAGTGAAGATTTTATGAACAATGAATTTCAGTTCAAAGCAACAGGCACATGCCGATTTTTGTACAAGTAGAATTTCATTCCAATACAAGTAGAATTTAAAACTTATGCACGAATTTTTTATATTTCAATAGCAAGGCATGCATCAGAAGTTTATACAGTTCAATCCATGCAACATAAATTTCAGTACACATGTTGCAGAATTTTCAACATACTGAATTTTCAGGGAAAGAAAAGACATGCAGCCAATTTTTTCCTAAAGCATTAAGGAGGAGAATAATGAAATAAAAATTAATAGAAATATACATCCTTGACTAGATTCTCCATTACTCCTTCAGAATGAAAATTCTAATCCTTGGATGACAGCAGTAGCAACATCTAAAAAATCACAAGGAAAGCAGAAAGGAACAAAAAATTTATAGTAGAGACATAGAAAACAGAAGGCAGCAAAGAAGCACTTTATTTTAAGTAAAACAAGAACACAAACAAAAGTAAAAACATAGAAAGATCATGGGTTGACTCCCATGAAGCACTGAATTTAAAGTCTTCAGTAAGACTATATTTAATTACAATTTTTTATTGAAAACAAAATAAAAACCCGGGGTTTCCTCCCATGCAGCGCTAGGTTTATAGTACCCAGCCAGACTCACCTAGCAACTAACCGTAGTCACTAGGTGGATATGGTATACTTAATATAAACCACCACATGTTTTTGTCCTAGTTTTTTTAAACAGAATAATGATATTTGTGTTCACCCATACCTTTGAAAACTAAAACTATACTCTCATAATCTATGGAAATCCCTAAGTAGAATCCTTTAACAGTTGTGAGAAAAATGTTTTCCATATCCAAATTTGTTTCTGATCTGACTAAATTAATATTATTAGATAGAGAGAGCAATGAATTGGGTACTTCAAATAATGTAACATTGTCCTCTCAGCCATCTCTCTTAACCTCAACATTAACAGATTCAAATTTAAGGGTGTTTGTGGTTGAAAACTAAATAGTATGTTCAATAGGAAATTCAATAGAGTTTCAAACAGATTTATGAACAATTTAACTCAAGTGGGATTCCACCTCTAGACTAATATCAGTATCATGAGGTTACTCATCATCCTTCACAGTTGAGGACAGAAGTGATTGTCAGGGAAGAGAATTTATTTTATCACAAACAGAATCATGTCTAACAATGATGTAAATCTCTTCCAAAAGAACATAATCTGTTAACTCGTGCTGAAAATCTACTACATCAATCAAATCAGTTCTACCTAATTCGAGTGTGTTCTCAACCTATTTTTCGGGGTCAATTTCAAAAGACTCAATTGCTGAAACAAGGCCTATAGTGTGTTCCAAAAAATTCAAATCAGGGGGAGTAATGTTTAATTTAACTTAAATAAATTCAATTTCTAGATTGTTCAAATTTTAACAACTACCCCCATGAATAACATCACTATTTTCAATTTCTGTACACTCAGTTTCAATTAAAAAATCAATCTGAGAATAGGGAGACGAAATCTCATCATTGATTCTTTCTTCATAAATCATTCTGTCATCCTATAAATCATCCAACATCATTTCAGAAATAGATGGGTCTAGAGTTTCAAAACATGGAATAGAAGTGTTCAGTTTAAGTTCAAATATTTCTGATTCAATGTTATACAGTTTAATGTTCACATCCAGATTAAACCCAATATCAAGTTCAGACTCATTATTTATAATAATAGAAAATTTGGGGGAAGAGTTTTTAACATTCAAATTTTCATTTTCCAGTATATCTTCAACCCGAGTGACTTCATTCTCAAAACTCCTAAAATAATGATTTCTCTCAAAAGAAAGAATGATATACATATCTGAGAAATCTTTTTTAATCCGTCTTCATAACAATCCATGTCAACCACATTAAAATTCATTTTGAAATATTCAATGTTATTCTCTTGACTCAATGAGCTGGTTATTTCTAGATTTAGTTCAACATAATCTAATTTTTCAAAATGAATGTTTTGTTGCCCAGTGTCCCAATCACTCTCTTCTTCAATTTGATTTTCAAATCTTTTATAAACATTTTCTTTGTCATTTGCTTCAAATTATTCTTGTTCTATAACCCTTTATTGTAATTCTAAAAGTATGTTTTATAATCTTTTCACTTTTTTCTCTTTCTCTTGAAAATATCTAAGTTTAATTTCATGGTTTTGAGTTAACCAAGTGTTATACAGTTCCACCCTAGCAACCAATTTAGAATCAATTAGGTCAATTTTATCAAGGGTGTCAAAAATAGACTCAAATTGTTCATTTTCTTCAATGTAATCAATCTGTTGTGGTTGGTTATAGACACACTGCCAGGAAATGTGCCCAAAACTGCCACAACAAACACAATGAGGCCCCAGTTGTTCTAGTTATGTTAAAGTTTTATTTTTTTAAACTAAAAATATGTGAGTTTAAAAACAAAAAGTTTCACAATTGATCCATATTTTTAAGGTCCATCAAAAGAAGTAGGTTCCAATTCAAAGTTTTTTAAGCAGTTTTTTTTGTTTTTTTTTTGTTTTTTTTCAATTCTATTTTTCTAACTTTAGAATACCCAGCACGAGACTTCCCTGGAAACAACGTGAAATTTTGATGAGGCCAGAGGACATCAAGACCCACAAAATGTTATTTATAAACCTACACTAGTATAGTAGTGAACGGTCGAACCCAAGGGATGGTAGGTTACTTTTCTAAGGGTTTATTTTTATTAATCTCCATTGTTGTCTGCAGCAAAGTGAGTGTGCATATTTTTAGTGGTTTATTATTTACAATTTTTTTGTACTTTTCTTTAAGCAATAAGTAAAGATAAAAAAGTTTACAAAAAACTACATTTTTTACTTGTATACTGATGAACTTAGAACTATAGTTAAACTAACACAATTGAACAAAATATTAATATAAAGTAGAAAGGTCAAAGAAGCATATCAAATGTAATACTAAAGAATTCCAAACTACATGTTTTTATGAAATATTCCCCACAAAAATTTATGTAATCATACCTCATGAAAAAGGGTAAAAGTCACCCTCTCTAGGAAACACAACACACAGAAGACTAACTTTAGGTGTTCTCCACTCCAAAATCAGTCGAACTGTTGACAATTTAAAAAAATATCATTTGGAAATAAACTCACAATAAATTTAAAAAGTTAAATACCTTAACGCTTCAATAAAAGTATCCATGAACTACCTCACCAGTTGATCTTGAATTAATGAATTTAGAAAAAAAATGAGGTGAAAAGAAACTAAACAAAAAATCATTAATCAATCTCGCTGATTACTTATGATTCTAAAAAATGTAAAGTAAATGAAGAAGCCTAAAAGATTAATCAACCGAATTGAATTCTCAAGCTAAGACAATTTATCATTTGATCATCTTGATTAAAGAAATTAAAAACAATTTATTACACAGTACTGGGAAATTATGTACAAGAAGGGAAAAGAACTCCCTTAGTGATGCTCTGCTCTCAGGCTCCTTCGCATCCATGTTTGCTCTATCATATCCCGGGAGTCTTCACTCATAAAAATGGTGTGCTCATTCGAGTGAATGAGTGTTTCCTAATATTATACTTCTCCTATGCTTAAGTATCCTCTTGTCATAAGCTACATGTCACTGCTCTGTTTCCACCAACATTAAGTGTTCTTTATGTGTTCACCAAACACGTGTGTCTTTTTTCGAGACTGACACATCATGCTAGTTTTTTCTCACGTAACTAACACTGAGTGAGTTAGTTAAGTGAATCTAGACGTATTCATGTCTCTCGAATGAACATGCAAATTTTGAACAGAAAAATAAATAAATAAAGATGCAAAGAGAGTAAAATAGTTATTTCATAGTTTGAGGTTATAATAACTAAATGAATTATTAAAAAATATAAAGTCTAAAATTATTTACATTTATAAAATTATTCAATTAAAATTATTATGATTAAACCTATGTTCATTAATAATGGATTAATTTAGTTATGTTAATAATTTTTAAACATTATAATTTAACACAAAATAATTTAATATTAAATTATATTGAATTAAATTAATTATTTCTATTTTGTTAATCTTATTGTTATAATTATAATTCTTTTATTATTTAAAAGGTTAAATTATTATATCAATCACATTATATAAATTTATTTATTAATTTATTTTCATATTAAAAGTTGAAATTAAAATTTTAGTTTTAAATATACTTAAAATAGTAATTTTTTATAGTTTTTTTAATTAGTTTTTTTAATTAATTATATCTTGATTTGTTAAATTAATTATTTATTAATTAAATTTAACAAGTTATGTCATCTCCCTCCCCCCAAATCCAGTGACACAGGGGGGGGTCTACAATTATCCTTCCCGAAGAATGTAGGTCCGGTAGTGAACCCTTCCTCTTCCTCTGGCAGCACGACAGACAAGATTAGAAGCTTCTTCGGCAGCTCTACATCTTCCAAGAAACTATGCGACTTGGCTTGACCTTCTCCTCATAGTGAAAATAATCAGCGATAACCCCCCATAGCGGCTCAGACATGGCTTTAAGTGATGGGTTTCAGAACTATTCCAAAGTGGCTCCATGTTGATGCAGAGGTCTCCTCTGGTTCGGCTCCCATGGTGGCACAACCTTTGATCCATAGCAGAACGACAGCAGTGATTCCAAGAGGCATTAGATCTCATCTTGGACTCCATTAAACCCCTCCAGCTATGGAATTTCCGTAAGAATCTGACTTTAAATTGACCTACTTCATATCCGATGACAAGGGTTTGTTATGGTTTCCTGGCAGAGGGGGTTATCTTTAACTTTGGTGTGATCTAAAGATATATCTGGTTCAATGTTGTAAAATTGTTTCATTGATTTTGATATTGAAGTGTGTTGTGGTTTCCTAATACAGTTATAAAAATTCTGAATTGTGTTGATTTGGTGATGATGTGCGTCGGTGTGAAGAGGTGGAGAATCAGAAGTGTGGGTTGAAAGTAGTGGTGTGGCGGTGAGAAACAATGGAGGCACTGGTCGAATAAAACTAATAGTAAGGTGAGGGGAAATGAGGGTGAGATGGAAAAGGGATGAAAAGGCCACCGATAGGCTAAAAATTAAGGTTACCGATAGAATAAAGAAAGCAAGGGTGGCCATTAGTTTAAATACAAAGGGCATCAGTGGCATGGGGGTCAGCGAAAGAAATAAAATTAAAAATAAAATCTCACCGTTTGTATAAAATAGAATATGTCACCTCTAGAACCAAATAGTCACCAATGGAACAAAGGGTCACCGTTAGTTGAAAATAAAAAACCCACCGATAAAAATATATAAAAGGTCACCATCAAAAATAAAAGGTCACCGAGACAGTTAAATAACACAATACCGTCACAAAAAATAAAAGGGGTTATCGGCCGATAGAACAAATAAAGTGTTACTGATGTACTACATCGGTAACCTAACGAAATTAAACAAATAATGAATTACGAAAATTAAAATTGCATAAAATGAATTTAAAATCAAAACATAAGTTGTTAAAAATAAATATTGAAAACAATTACCCGGGTAAAAACATAAAATCAAAAATACAAAGATTGATAAATTAAAAGTAGGATAAACAACATAAATTAAAAAAATTATTATTACACTTAAACATAAAAGTTACAATAAAAAATAATTATTTGACAACACTTAAATTATAAACTGAAAAATTGATAAACTAAAATGATAAAAGACATAAATTAAAATTACTATATAAATCAGTTATATGGTGGTAGTGAGTGAAAATGAAAATGATCGGTGATCCAATAGGTCACCGATAGCACATATATGTCTCACCAGTATACTAAAAACAAAAAATAATGAATATATAATCTAATTGCATACTTAAGATTATCTAATTAATGTTTTAAAACACTTAATTAATTAGTTAAACAACTATTTGAATACATAATGTTAAAAGAGAACTATCTATTTAATTTAAACTAAATTTTTTTACATAATTAGTTTGCAGGATGGTTATAAATTTTATTTAATGAAGTTATGTATTTTAATTAATCTATATCGATGAATAAAATATTAAAATAAAGTTTAAATTAAATAAAACGAAAATAAGGATATTAAATGACTTTTTAGTATTAAAGTCAAATTATTAAAATGTGGGAAGATTAAAATTAACAAAACAAATTAACAAATAATTAAATTAGATAAGAGAATTAATATTAAAATTATTAATTCAAAGACTAAATATAATAAATTATTTATAAAAATTGATTAATTAAAAAAATTAATTATAAAAATACAGAAGTACAATTAATTAGTATAAGGTTCTTAAATAATTAATTAAATAACTAAAAATAAAAGAAAAAAGATGTGGAAAAACTATGTAATAAAAGATCCACATCATTGTGTATACCAATAAGGGAAATAATAAAGGGATACATTTAGCATGTGATCATGTGACACATTATTAAGAACATGAGGCATAATAATATATAATGATGAATATAACATGAGGAATATCATAATAAAATAACATGAATCATAACATGGAAATGTACCTATAACATTTAAACGAGACATTCATAATCGTATCACCAAGGTTTATCACCACGTTGTCATAAATAAAAATTACCTAGGTTATTAACCAAGGTATCATAAAATAGGTCTACTCTAGAGATTAATTATTTAACCAATGAATTGGAACCTACAAGGGAAAACCCTTAAGATGTCTTAATAAATGTTATAAAAAAGTTCATAATAAATCATTTCATTAATAACCCATGGAGAATAAAGAATATGTGACCTATCAAAATCATGGCCTATAAACGTACAAAAAGAAACTATCATTACATAATTCCCAACCCATGAAAAGGGAATATTGGATTCATATATGTAAATCACTGAATCAATTAATCATTTTTTATATCATGGTGAATACTCATATATAAATAATATGTTTGGGTATTCAAAAAAACATGATGAAAATTTATCTTGTAAAAGAGAGAAATAAATTCATCATCACGATGGGGTAAAAAACATGGATTGTGGAAATAGAAAATGAAAGAGTGTAAGGGTATCCAATTGAAAAAAATGCTATTCTGTCATGACGTGTACTAGAGGTTCCGTTGTCACAGCTTCCCCAATCCTTCCTTTGATATTATAGGGGCTAGTGACTTGAACCAAGTAGTTAATTCCAATTAATTGGAGGAATTATCCTAAAGTACCTACACAGACACAAATCTCTAAGAAAAATAATGCTGAAATGTAAAGAAACTGAAAGGATGCATGTATATAACTAATATCCCACAACCAGAGTAAAATATAAAGTAATGGAAAAGTAAACAAAGACAAATACAAGCCGACCACAAAGATCCTATAACAAAAGTCTATTTGAAACTATAGAAGTCTAACATGCCATAGTGTGGACTATGTTAAAGGTACACTCTCGGTTAACACATCATTCTTCCCAACTCCTACTATGAACCACCCACTCTTGATCCTCCTATAATTCTGTCAAAAATGGCCACTTTCTCTACAAGACATGACACATGATGGAAAATCCCATGAAGGGTTAGTACAAGAATACTCAGTAGGACACCTCAAAACACTAAATATGAAGCACCAAGTAGTCAGCTCAATACCAGGTGCAACTATTTATTTATAGAAGTGGAAAAGAGAGAAAGAGAACCAAGATATACTTAGGAGATGCACCACTCCATTAGGCGGTCATAACCAATTACCAACCAAAGTATTTTGTTCAATGAAATGATCGTTCCAAGATGTCCCACTCTATGTGCCATGCATTCATCAGAGACACTTGGTGAATAGTTATATCTCATTTAGGCACCATCCAATGAAAATGAATTGGTATGATAATGGTATGACACATAGATATGGGTTCATGCTCAAGATCGACGGGGGACACCACGAACCTGATCTTGATCAACCTTGATAAAAAAATAGGGGTCACACCCCGAACCTCTAGGGGAGACCACGAACCCAACTTGGATCAACCTGATACGTAGTGGATCTCATTCCAATGATTCCAAAAACCCTACTGATGCAGAAAGATAGATAGTGGATCAATTCCATTCTTAGGCAGTTATGATAATTCCTCAAACATCATAATAAATGATATAGGATCTCACTCCAATCTTGTGGAGTGATACCGTAACTCTATTTGGGACTCATCCTCTAGAGGGGTTTACAATCTTGTGATGTGGATATAATGTCGCATTCTACACTTGAAAAAATTAATAAGGGAACTATAACACCCCAAACTTCCACAGTACGTTTCCCTTCGAATAATCGATAGCGTGTGTTGTACGCAACCTCGAGTTCTAACACACACCACAACTAATTAAACTAGCCGTTGTGAATAGTAATACCTACTTTTTGAAATAATATATATTTTATATTTCAAAATGGACTTCATTTTTGGATTCGGAATATTGAAATTAGCCTAGGGTGAAATTTTGGTACTTTTCGGATAACTTTAATATTTTGATGAATAGTGAAAATTACTAAATTTTAATTAAAAACAACTTTTTTAATCAAAATAATTAATAGTAATAAATTGTGAATTTGAGTGGTTTTATAGTATATTTAGAATATATTTTTACCATTTAATATAATGTTGGTCATTGGACATAATTTTACAATTAAACCGAACATAAACAAGTGTCAATCTTTTGATAGTTATTACCTCTTAAAAACACGCTTTTTGTTTTGACAGCGGGAATTAATTTTAAATTAATTTCTGCCACTTCTGTGTTTTGAATTTAGAAAAATGGATTCCATATTTGGAATCAGGATGTCCAAATTGTGTAAATAGGTAACTTTTATTTTTAGACATTTTGAATAATTACTGTGGTAAATATTTTATTTACCATGGTTAAGGGTAAATCCGGTAAATAAGGGTTAAAATATAATATTATAATAATACAAAATTACCCTAAAACGTGTCCTAACCTTATTGGTGGACACATACCCGACCATGAGCATCCTTGGGTCAATTTGGGGACCCCTTGGAGCCACTTGTATGTGGTAGGGACACTTTATATTAATAAAGTTAAAATAAAAATAAAAATGGCATAAGCTTACATCTTTTAGAAGAACAATTTTTACATAGGGTTATACATGTTGGATTTTTGATTATAAATATTCATTAGAAAGCTAAAATGATTTCCTACATAATTATATTTTATTTATAATTTTTAGACATCAAAAAATTTAAATTATTAATGACACAATAATGATGCAATGTTTACCTCATTAATAAATCATTTAAATAAATAAGATTATAATGATTAAAATATTATCTAAAACCTGTCAAATTCTTATTGGTTGATGTTATTTAGAATATGAGTCATCTTATATTCGACCTCAATTATTTTTGGACCATTATAAACCGAATATAATTATATTATAAAGTAATACTTTCACTCTTTCCTATAGAGCCCCTCCTCTCCCTTATAAAAGAAGACCACTTCTACTCATTCCTCACACCTCTCAAGCCACTTGGCTCGTCCAAACTCTGCCCAACTAAGCTCCCCACATCCCTCTCCTCCTCCTTGAAGCTTCCCCTTAGGCAGAAATCATTTCAAGAATTCCTTTGGTTCCAACCAAAGTGAGTTACCTAAATTAAAGGTAACGATTTCTCTTAAATTATTTTCCTTTATTTTGCTTCTCCAACCCCCAAACTCTTTTTATTTCCATTATTTTGTAACAACACCAGTTTCCTCAATATACTAGGATGTTGTTATAAGAAGGATTCAAACTACACATACACACAACTCCATCTAATGGATGATGAACATAATGTTTCTGTGGATGGAAAACTAACGCCTCACGAAACGATGATTGTTCAAATACATCTTACCGCCTCTCATGGTGGCCATTATGATGGAACTGTAATTAAATATGATATTAATGATATATATTTTATATATAATCTTCTTTAATTCCATTTTATTTCATACCATTATTCGTTTCATGTTGTATATACATACGATAATTTCATTTGAGGAAGTGCGGACTACCGCCCCCTTAAAATGATATGACTCGTTCATACCACACATGGAACGTATAAAGGATGGTGTTAATGAACTTAAGTAACATATATAAAATATTATATTATACTGGAATATTAATATACCTATGTATCATTTGGATTCAATTCTTTTAAAATAAAAATTAAATGGAAGTAGCGTTCGTGCGTACGTACGGACTACCGTCTCCACGAACGCGGTGAGATCCATCCTCCATCGTATCCATTCAAGTCTTATTCTCATTTTAGGGTTAAAAATAATGTTAATATCATTCTGATTATGAATAAGATTTAATCTATCCATTACAAACATGTCTTATGTAACCAAACATTTAAGAAGAACGAATCGATTATCACCTGAAACGACGATAATACTAAGATATTATTAATAAAGCAATGTTAAAAGATCATATATGATATCATATTAATGTATATGATTCTTGTATAATTTAATAACAATTATTTCACCATTATACAGGAGGTTAACCGACCCCAACAAAGGAAAAGTACAAGGTATGGGTTTACTTTACAACCTCTTCATTATCCAAGGTTGTTTATACGTAATAATCTACTGGGATCTCTTTATCATCCACAGCCATGTTTCTTAAAAATGCATTTCAAAACATTTTTACTATATACTAGAATATGAGTTAAAGTCATTTATACCCTTTTTGACTTTTATAAGTGGTTTATAAAGGAATCTTTCGGTCGTTTTCAAAACAAGGTCCTTTTTAACCTTTTCGACAGAATTAAGGTAAGAATGTTTTTTTAACTTATACGGCGGGTGCGGCTATTTTCCGCCGTTATAAAATCTTCAAAGCTTCCCTTACAAGCTTATAAGAATATTTTCAAAGAAAATGTTTTATTTTATATGGATCTTAAATTATTTCAAAATAAAAGGAGATATTTCTTTAAAAAGAATTTTGATTTCATCTATGTCAACATCCTTTGATGGATTTTATGATTATTTGAAGTTGATTTATTATGATACAAAACTTCTATATTGTATTGAAGGTTTTGTGATATGTTTGACTGTGGATGTGCTATTTTTATACCATTCATAGTTTATGGTGAAAGTATTGACATTTCATATGCTAGTTTTAATATGAATGTTTATGTTATGTTTAAACCTTTTCATATGGGAATGCATTGGACTTAATATGTGACGGGTGGAGCCCGCTATAGCTCCTCGATGCATCGGTAGGTCTCATGAGACAAACTAGTGTCTTGGCACAAGGCCTTGACAAAAACTTATTTGTAGTCTTGGCACGAGGCCTTGGCTATGTGGTTATGATAGTCTGGCATTATGCATTCCATCATTATGAAAGTGGTTATTGATTTTGCATGTGATTATTCGTTTAGTAGAATAACCATGTGAATAAGTAAATGGCATTATTTCATTTTATTTATTCCATACTATGTTAAATGTTCAAGTTTAAAAGGTTTTTGTTTTAGTTATACATTGCCTTAAATGTTTATTCTTATTTATGAAAGTTTCCGTTATATTGTTATCCTTACTGGGCATTTGAGCTCACCCCTTTTCTATGTTTTATTTTTCCCAGGAAGTGAAGAAGTAAGTTATGAATGAACTGCAGGGATATTATGTGGGGATATGAGTGTGGATTATGGAGACAATATGTTGTTGTAGTAGTTTTTCATTTTATGATGTAATGTAAAACCTATGAATATATCTAGTGTTTCCAAGGCTACTAAACCAATCGGTCTTTCGAGATTTGATCTTTCTTGTGATCATGCCAATGTTATGTAATAATGCACCGACTCTGGGTAACTGGGGTCGGGGCGTTACAGTTGGTATCAGAGGAAGTTTAGTACAAACCTTGGAAGCTAGATTTAGATAAACTCTGATTAGAGCACGTAGACCTAAGATGAACTTTGAGGATTAGTATAGAAGAACTTCCTAGAATTTTGGTATTGTAGAGATTTTGTGAGTTTTCCGAGCAATACATCCCTGTCTGGATACGAGCAGGTAGAGGCGGCTCTGGCACAGATGTACCTAGGGGTAAAACCCGAAAACACCGCTTTGAGCTAGACTCGAACGGGAACTGGTGCACGACAACGGGCCTTGCTGCACTCTTGGTTACGACACTCCCGGGGGATATGCTTAGGATAACTCTCATTTTCTTTACAAATCATTTTGAAGGGATTATGAGTATATACATCCTCAAAGAAAAAAAAAATTCTTATGATTATGGATTATATCCATAAATAGTTCAATTTATGTTAAGTGTTTTATAAGTATGGGATTATGTATTTTGATTCATAAACTGATCTAGTTTATGCCATTGTTTAGAAATGGCGCCTAGTGGAAGAAATGGAAACTGTATCAATGCACGCACTCCATGTAGGGATTTCCCTCCTGCTCAAGATAATTATAGTGGGGCTGGTGATGCAACTGGTGCTGATCAGCTAATCACCATACTGGGACAACTTACTCAGGTTATGAATAATAACCTTACCCATATGGAGCACCCTGATCCGCATCGTGGAGGATCAATGTTAGATCGATTCATGAGGCAACAACCACCAACGTTCAATGGGAATACAAATCCCTTAGTAGCTGAGTAATGGATATTTTCCCTAGAGAAAATATTTCAGGCTTTGGGAGCAGTGAAAGGGAAAAAGTTATCATGGCAGTTTACCGCCTCACTGGAGATGCTGATCAATGGTGGTCATTGATTCAGAACATGAAGGAAGATGATGAAGTATCAAATATGGAATGGAGGGAGTTCAAAGATCTGTTTTTAGAAAAATACTTTCCTCGCGAACATCGAGCAGATATGGAAAGACAATTTCTGAGTCTGAGACAAAAGGAGGATGAGAATGTCACAAAGTATGAGGCTAACATTACAAGGTTAGCGAGGTATGCTGGAGATTATATTCGCAACCCAAGAAGTAATATTGATCGTTTCTTTGATGGGTTAAAACCATTTCTCCGTCGAGCATTAGTCTCACAATCCTTTTCATCGTGCGAAGACATTGTCTCATGTGCTATCAAGAACGAAATGGAATTCTCTAAGTCTTATGAATTTAAAGCAAAGAAAGAGAAGAAGAGACCTGCTGATCAATCTGGGAATGGATATAAGGGGAAGAAGGGAAAGGTTGAATATCCATCTTGTGGTAAATGCGGGAAGAAACATCCTGGTACCTGCTTGAAGGGAATGGGAGTCTGTTACAAGTGTGGTGAAAAAGGCCACCAAGCTCATGATTGCAATGGGATGAAGGAAGCTTCCAACGTTCAGTGCTATAATTGCAGGGAGATGGGGCATTATGAAAATTCATGTCCTAAGCGTCAGGAGAACTTACCTCAGAAAAGGCCAAGGGATCAAGGCCAGGCTTATGCTATCACTACTGCTGAGGTAGAAGCTCCGAAAGACGTGGTGGCAGGTAATTTAATGGTTTCCTCAAGTTTGGCAAATGCATTATTTGATTCTGGATCATCGCATTGTTTCATATCTTCCCAGTTTGCTAAGAAAATTAGATATTTCCAATTTGATTTAATAAGGGAGTTGTCAGTTAAAACTCCTAAGGGAAGTATCGTTGCAACAAAGTTTTGTGAATCAGTCCCCATTAGAGCACATAAATTTTCTTTATCTGCTGATCTCATCGTCATACCTATGATTGAGTTTGATATAATCCTCGGTATGGACTGGCTTTCGGACTATGATGCGAAGATTTATTGTAAGAAGAAAGAGGTTACGATTCTTGATGATAATGATAAGGAACACCTTATTTTTAGAGCAGAATCGTCACCACCTAATTCTTATTTAGATCCACCCTCAATAGCTCAACTAAATTCAATTATTGGGGAGGAAGAGAATGAAATAACTGCGGGTGAGGAAAGGAATGTTCAAATAGAGGATGTACCTGTTGTGAAAGAATTTGTAGATGTATTTCCAGAAGATTTACCTGGACATCCTCCATAACGAGAAGTTGAGTTTTCCATTGATTTGATTCCTGGATCAAGGCCTATATCGAAGACCCCTTATAGAATGGCCACTGTAGAGTTAGTCGAACTAAAGAAACAACTAGAGGAATTGAGTAATAAGGGATTTATTCGCCCTAGTGTTTCTCCATGGGGAGCCCCTGTTCTTTTTGTTAAAAAGAAAGATGGATCTATGAGGTTATGTATCGACTACAGGGAGATCAATGCTATAACGATAAAGAACAAGTATCCCCTACCTCGTATTGATGATTTATTTGACCAACTGCATGGAGCTCAATACTTTTCAAAGATTGACCTTCGATCTGGATACCATCAGTTGTGTGTGAAGAAGGAAGACATTCCGAAGACAGCATTTCGAACCAGGTACGGGCATTACGAGTTTACTGTAATGCCGTTTGGATTGACTAATGCACCCTCTGTATTCATGGATCTGATGAATAGAGTTTTCAAGGAGTATCTCGATGAATTTGTGGTGGTATTTATTGATGATATCTTGGTATACTCAAAAACCTACGAAGATCAAGAAAATCACTTGCGCATTATCTTGAAGACTCTGAGGAGGCATGAATTATATGGGATGTTTAGCAAGTGTGAATTCTGGCTTCAGGAGATTTCTTTTCTTGGCCATATTGTCTCTAAAGATGGAATCTCTGTTGATCCTTCTAAGACCAAAGCAATCCAAGAATGGCCAGCACCTACGAGTATAACTGAGGTACGTAGTTTTATTGGTTTGGCAGGTTATTATCGATGTTTCGTCCAGAATTTTGCCCGATTGGCTAACCCATTAACGAAGCTCACACGTAAAGGGGTTAAATTTGTTTGGACAAAAGAGTGTGAAGAATGTTTCGAAGAACTGAAGAGAAGATTAGTCAATGCTCCTATATTGACTCTACCATCGGGGAATGATGGGTTCGTTATTTATAGTGATGCATCGAAGAAAGGAATTGGTTGTGTCCTTATGCAGAATGATAGAGTTATTGCCTATGCATCACGACAGTTGAAAATTCATGAACAAAACTATCCTACTCATGATCTCGAGTTAGCAGCTGTAATATTTGCTTTGAAGATATGGAGGCACAACCTCTATGGTGAAAAATGTGAGATTTATACTGATCACAAGAGTTTGAAGTATATTTTCTCACAAAAAGAACTCAACATGAGGCAAAGGAGATGGCTTGAATTACTCAAGGATTATGATTGCACGATACACTACCACCCGGGGAAAGCAAACAAAGTAGCAGATGCTTTGAGCAGAAAAGACCATGGAGTTCTGAACATGATGAGAATTGAAAGGGATCCAATTTTCATGGATCTAGTGAAGATGGACCTGGGAATAACCAGGGAAGGTGAAACATCAATGCTTTTTCAAATGGTTGCCAAACCATCTTTACTAGAAAGGATTAAGAGTTCTCAGACCGATGATGAAGAATTTCAGAAGAAGATTAAAGCTATGAATGATGGTAGATTGAGAGACTTTATGTATGAAGATGGAATTTTGAAATTCGGGAAAAGACTTTGTGTTCCCAATATACCTGATCTAAAAAGGGAATTGCTGGATGATTCTCATAGTTCCAATTTCTCTATACACCCTGGGAGCACCAAAATGTATAGAGATTTGAAAGAACATTTTTGGTGGGACAATATGAAGAGGGAGATTGCTGATTTTGTGTAAAGATGTATGGTTTGTCAACAAGTGAATGCTGGAAGGCAACTGCCTGGAGGAGTCGTGCAACCTCTTCCCATACCGGAGTGGAAATGGGACAATGTTACGATGGACTTTGTCATGGGGCTACCGAAGACTCCTAGAAGGAACGATGCAATATGGGTTATTGTTGATCGTCTTACCAAGTCAGCACATTTTCTTGCTATAAGAGAAGATCTACCCCTGGAACGTCTAGCAAGACTATACATTAATGAAGTTGTGAGACTTCATGGTGTACCCCTATCGATTGTTTCTGATCGTGATCCCCGTTTTACTTCAAGATTTTGGAAAATTCTTCAGAAATCCCTGGATACTGAACTTCATTTGAGCACTGCTTACCACCCTCAGACAGACGGACAATCAGAACGGACTATTCAAACCTTAGAAGACATGTTGAGATCTTGCTCACTTGACTTTCAGGGTATGTGGGATCAATATTTACCACTGGTAGAATTTTCCTATAACAATAGCTTCCATTCAAGTATACAGATGGCACCATATGAAGCGTTATACGGAAAGAGATGTCGTACACCAACCTGTTGGGATGACGTTGGTGAAAGAAAACTTGTAGGCCCAGAGCTGGTGGAGGAAACGGTGGAAAAGGTGAAAGTAATCCAAAATCACATCAAAGCAGCTCAAAGTAGGCAGAAGAGCTATGCCGATAATCGAAGGAAGGATTTGGAATTTCAAGTCGGTAATCATGTTTTCCTAAAGGTATCTCCATGGAAAGGAGTCATACGTTTTGGAAAAAAAGGTAAATTGAGTCCTAGGTACATCGGACCTTTCGAAATTCTAGAACGAATTGGGGCTGTAGCTTACCGATTGGCAATGCCGCCAAGTCTCTCCAAAGTTCACGATGTGTTCCACGTATCTCTGTTGAGAAAATACATGCCTGACCCAACGCATGTACTCACCTATGAGGAATTAGAACTGGAACCCGATCTGTCTTATTGCGAAGAGCCCGTCAAGATTCTTGATACGAGAGAACAAGTTCTGAGAAACCGGACGACGCGTCTGGTAAAAGTTTTGTTGGGAAATCATAAGATGGAAGAGGCAACGTGGGAACCCGAGGAACTTATGATGAAGAACCACCCGAGTATTTTTATGAAGTAATACCCTAGAAATTGCGAGGACGCAATTATTTGAAGGAGGGGAGAATGTAACACCCCAAACTTCCACGGTACGTTTCCCTTCGAATAATCGATAGCGTGTGTTGTACGCAACCTCGAGTTCTAACACACACCACAACTAATTAAACTAGCCGTTGTGAATAGTAATACCTACTTTTTGAATTCATATATATTTTATATTTCAAAATGGAATTCATTTTTGGATTCGGAATATTGAAATTAGCCTATGGTGAAATTTTGGTACTTTTCGGATAACTTTAATATTTTGATGAATAGTGAAAATTACTAAATTTTAATTAAAAACAACTTTTTAAATCAAAATAATTAATAGTGATAAATTGTGAATTTGAGTGGTTTTAAAATATATTTATAATATATTTTTACCATTTAATATAATGTTGGTCATTGGACATAATTTTACAATTAAACCGAACATAAACAAGTGTCAATCTTTTGATAGTTATTACCTCTTAAAAACAGGCTTTTTGTTTTGACAGCGGGAATTAATTTGAAATTAATTTCTGCCACTTCTGTGTTTTGAATTTAGAAAAATGGATTCCATATTTGGAATCAGGATGTCCAAATTGTGTAAATAGATAACTTTTATTTTTAGACATTTTGAATAATTACTGTGGTAAATATTTTATTTACCATGGTTAAGGGTAAATCCGGTAAATAAGGGTTAAAAAATAATATTATAATAATACAAAATTACCCTAAAACGTGTCCTAACCTTATTGGTGGACACATACCCGACCATGAGCATCCTTGGGTCAATTTGGGGACCCCTTGGAGCCACTTTTATGTGGTAGGGACACTTTATATTAATAAAGTTAAAATAAAAATAAAAATGGCATAAGCTTACATCTTTTAGAAGAACAATTTTTACATAGGGTTATACATGTTGGATTTTCGATTATAAATATTCATTAGAAAGCTAAAAAGAATTTCCTACATAATGATATTTTATTTATAATTTTTAGACATCAAATAATTTAAATTATTAATGACACAATAATGATGCAATGTTTACCTCATTAATAAATCATTTAAATAAATAAGATTATAATGATTAAAATATTATCTAAAACCTGTCCAATTCTTATTGGTTGATGTTATTTAGAATATGAGTCATCCTATCTTCGACCTCAATGATTTTTGGACCATTATAAACCGAATATAATTATATTATAAAGTAATACTTTCACTCTTTCCTAAAGAGCCCCTCCTCTCCCTTATAAAAGGAGACCACTTCTACTCATTCCTCACACCTCTCAAGCCACTTGGCTCGTCCAAACTCTGCCCAACTACGCTCCCCACATCCCTCTCCTCCTCCTTGAAGCTTCCCCTTAGGCAGAAATCATTTCAAGAATTCCTTTGGTTCCAACCAAAGTGAGTTACCTAAATTAAAGGTAACGATTTCTCTTAAATTATTTTCCTTTATTTTGCTTCTCCAACCCCCAAACTCTTTTTATTTCCTTTATTTTGTAACAACACCAGTACCCTCAATATACTAGGATGTTGTTATAAGAAGGATTAAAACTACACATACACACAACTCCATCTAATGGATGATGAACATAATGTTTCTGTGGATGGCAAACAAACGCCTCACGAAACGATGATTGTTCAAATACATCTTACCGCCTCTCATGGTGGCCATTATGATGGCACTGTAATTAAATATGATATTAATGATATATATTTTATATATAAGCTTCTGTAATTCCATTTTATTTCATACCATTATTCGTTTCATGTTGTATATACATACGATAATTTCATTTGAGAAAGTGCGGACTACCGCCCCCTTAAAATGATATGACTCGTTCATACCACACATGGAACGTATAAAGGATGGTGTTAATGAACTTAAGTAACATATATAAAATATTATATTATACTGGAATAGTAATATACCTATGTATCATTTGGATTCAATTCTTTTAAAATAAAAATTAAATGGAAGTACCGTTGGTGCGTACGTACGGACTACCGTCTCCACGAACGCGGTGAGATCCATCCTCCATCGTATCCATTCAAGTCTTATTCTCATTTTAGGGTTAAAAATAATGTTAATATCATTCTGATTATGAATAAGATTTAATCTATCCATTACAAACATGTCTTACGTAACCAAACATTTAAGAAGAACGAATTGATTATCACCTGAAACGACGATAATACTAAGATATTATTAATAAAGCAATGTTAAAAGATCATATATGATATCATATTAATGTATATGATTCTTGTATAATTTAATAACAATTATTTCAACATTATACAGGAGGTTAACCGACCCCAACAAAGGAAAAGTACAAGGTAAGGGTTTACTTTACAACCTCTTCATTATCCAAGGTTGTTTATACGTAATAATCTACTGGGATCTCTTTATCATCCACATCCATGTTCCTTAAAAATGCATTTCAAAACATTTTTACTATATACTAGAATATGAGTTAAAGTCATTTATACCCTTTTTGACTTTTATAAGTGGTTTATAAAGGAATCTTTCGGTCGTTTTCAAAACAAGGTCCTTTTTAACCTTTTCGACAGAATTAAGGTAAGAATATTTTTTTAACTTATACGGCGGGTGCGGCTATTTTCCGCCGTTATAAAATCATCAAAGCTTCCCTTACAAGCTTATAAGAATATTTTCAAAGAAAATGTTTTATTTTATATGGATCTTAAATTATTTCAAAATTAAAGGAGATATTTCTTTAAAAAGAATTTTGATTTCATCTATGTCAACATCCTTTGATGGATTTTAAGATTATTTGAAGTTGATTTATTATGATACAAAACTTCTATATTGTATTGAAGGTTTTGTGATATGTTTGATTGTGGATGTGCTATTTTTATACCATTCATAGTTTATGGTGAAAGTATTGACATTTCATATGCTAGTTTTAATATGAATGTTTATGTTATGTTTAAACCTTTTCATATGGGAATACATTGGACTTAATATGTGACGGGTGGAGCCCGCTATAGCTCCTCGATGCATCGGTAGGTCTCATGAGACAAACTAGTGTCTTGGCACAAGGCCTTGAGAAAATCTTATTTGTAGTCTTGGCACGAGGCCTTGGCTATGTGGTTATGATAGTCTGGCATTATGCATTCCATCATTATGAAAGTGGTTATTGATTTTGCATGTGATTATTCGTTTAGTAGAATAACCATGTGAATAAGTAAATGGCATTATTTTATTTTATTTATGCCATACTATGTTAAATGTTCAAGTTTAAAAGGTTTTTGTTTTAGTTATACATTGCCTTAAATGTTTATTCTTATTTATGAAAGTTTCCGTCATATTGTTATCCTTACTGGGCATTTGAGCTCACCCCTTTTCTATGTTTTATTTTTCCCAGGAAGTGAAGAAGTAAGTTATGAATGACCTGCAGGGATATTATGTGGGGATATGAGTGTGGATTATGGAGACAATATGTTGTTGTAGTAGTTTTTCATTTTATGATGTAATGTAAACCTATGAATATATCTAGTGTTTCCAAGGCTACTAAACCAATCGGTCTTTCGAGATTTGATCTTTCTTGTGATCATGCCAATGTTATGTAATAATGAACCGACTCTGGGTAACTGGGGTCGGGGTGTTATAGGAACACAATAAACCTATACTGATCCAAAAATGTAAAAATAAAAGCCTAAAAATTGAAGAAGATGCCCATCATTTGTCTGGATTCAACCATCTTAAAATCAGGTTCATACTAATGCTAACAACATGTCATTTGAACGCTCCATTTAGGAGATACGAATGTTTGAACCTATCAATCATGATGCTTCCTAAAAATCCGGTAGGGCCCAAAAACCTATAGCCTCAGTCGTTCCACCTACCAGTATAGTTGGCCCACCTACCAATTAGAAAGGCCTACCATGGATCGATCGTTGTGGTCAATCCGTCTACCATGCCTGACTAACGGATGTGGTCGACGACTATAGTTGACCAACCATGTGTCGGTGAGACCACAGTATCTCATTTTTTCACAACACTATGGTCAATCGTAACAAGTCTCCACTCCAACTACCCCAAATTCGCCCCGGGTTTGACATGAGTCTGCCTTGTCTGTCTCGGCCCACTAGCTTGGCCTACCCCACCGACCCGCATGGGCCTGCTCTCATTTGGCCCAACTGGCGAAGCCCAATACATATCCAATTCTACATCCCATGCCCATTTTTATCGATCCCAAACACATCTCATGTACACTACCGTCGATCAAAAACACACATGGATCTATAGCCCACTGTACTAGCTGCCTCCACCAACCATGCTCCATCGAGCACCGTTATGCACCACCGCATGCGCAGGTCACCACTGCCTCTGATTTCTCAAGCCACTAAACCTCCACTAGAACACAAATATGAAGACTACTATTGATCCATTATTCTTTTACATTGATCTATACTTATACATCCTTGGTTGGAGATGGTCCACAAATCTGGGGGTTTCATTGAGTTTGGAACTACCCGACAACATTCTGGACTAGAGGGATCCAATTGAGAAGAACATGAGGAACTAAGGGAGGAATTCCCAAAAATAAATGATTATCATTTATGTCTAATTTTTCTTGTCCAAAAATCAATAAATGGTGGTTTGGGTTAGAAAAACTAATTAAATAATCCCCTTAGAATAAATCTCTTCCCATAATATGCACGATCCATGAATCAATATGTTCGTTGATTGATTCACATTCATAGTTGAAATTAATAATTGGAAGAACCAATTAAAACACATGCCCCACCTCAATTTGGATTTATTTTTTATGAGAAACACTTTTCCAGTCATTCTTTGGTGAGATCCCTCAATCTTGTCCAGCATTGATCACTAATATCTAATTTGCAAAATAGTCATTGACTTCTTCTAACCACAAAGTCACCACCAATGCTCCAATGAAACTCATCAAATTCATAGGGTTAAGTGGATAACCCTATTAATTATAAATAATCATGTATTGAAAGATATAATTTGGTCACTTGATCAAAATAATCTTTATTATTTTATGTTATTGCTTTTACATCTTCAATATCTTTTTCACAAACAAACTGCACCGACTAATGTTATATCATCCATAGAGTATAACCACCATTATGAACCCAATGGTGTTAAATATTTATTATTTGGGCACCCAATTATGATTTATTCCACATTTTTAGTAATACCCCCATAGGTGTTATTTTAAAAAATTTAATATTTTTCAAATATTTCTTCCCGGAACTTCAGGCCTCGTAATCGCACAATGTCTTAACACATGATCAATATAATAATATAGATAATATCTAAAAATAATTCACATATATTTTATAAATTAAAACCTCCCCACTATGGGTCCATAAATCCATAAAAATAAAAAACAATTCCTACTCAAATTGATTGGTGGTACTGAGCATGAATTTGAGCCTCTCGTTCCCATGTTCTCTCATAGAGATTCATGTACTTTCACTAAAGCATGAAAGTAATTGATCACCCCTAAATGATCTTATCATGTCAATCATCTATCTCCAATAGGTACTCAGTAATGTTCACTCCATCCTCA
This sequence comes from Viscum album, assembly GCA_963277665.1. Classification (NCBI taxonomy): domain Eukaryota; kingdom Viridiplantae; phylum Streptophyta; class Magnoliopsida; order Santalales; family Viscaceae; genus Viscum; species Viscum album. The sequence goes on along the minus strand of OY728119.1, from coordinate 605,943,960 downwards.
GTGTCCATCTCACCCCAATCGGTAACATGTGATGGGTAGTCCATGTACCTCATATGCTACGACATCTAGAAGACATAGTGCACCCGGTCTAACTCTGGATGTAGATCCAAGAGGAGCGCCACCTAACCAACATTACGTAATATCTAGAAAGATACAATGAAACTCATAGATAGACTTATTCCTCATTCGAGCCTCTACAATCCATATCACGATGAAACCAGAATGAACACATAGCCACCTTCCTCGAACTCCAAAGGCCACCTTGTCATATCATCATAACGCATCAGATATATTTGTGTAATCTTCATCTGCTCCTGGATTATCTGCACATTTTTTGTAGTAGCATGCACCACCTATGGGCCCATGAGTACTGACCCTCCTGGGTCAGTCCCAAAAAGTAGTGACCTATAGGGTTTCCTGTAAACGCCTTGAACAATCCCATATCAATGGTGTAATGGTAGCTATTGTTTTATGTAATCTCCACCTGTGGTAGGTGATCCTCTCAACTACAACCAAAGTCTAACATGAAATCCCATAAAATTTCCACTATATCATGAATGGTCCTCTCATTATTTTTGTCCATTTGTGGGTGAAATGTTATGTTCATGAATAACTAGGTCCCAATCACATCCTATAACCCGTTCCACAATCGGAATGTAAAGAGAACATTATGATAAAAAAACAATTGTTGATGTAACTCCATGGAGTTGAACTATCTCCTACTTGTATAAGTGTCCCAATCTCTTTACTAAACCCTACTCTCTAATAGCATGGAAGTGGGTCAACTTGGTGAGTAGTCTAACGATCACCCGGATGGAATCATGTCCCAAGGATGTACATGGTATAATCATCACAAAGTCAATAGATATCCAATCTAAATTCCTTATTTCACCTCAAGGGGATAAGCTAAACTCATTTCTTAATCCCTAGCCACCAATACTAGCATCAGAGGTCCTGATGCATCTTTTTCACACTTAGACATAACACCAAAGGGGAATTATAAAATTTACTCGTATCCTAATCCTGCAATGCCACTAGTACTACTGTACATCTTTATTGAATAATGACATTCTCCCTAGCTTTTTAACATTCTTCATGATCATGAACTCAGGAAATCATAGCACATAAGGTCATGTAGTTGATATCCCAAAGTTATGCCTCCCTTTCACATTGAATGTGTGGGGGGGGGGTAAAAACCATCGACTGAAGGAATGATAATACATCTCCATACCTAATGGATAGTTGTAATGAGGGAAACAATTTTTATGTCTCGTCCAATAAGTTAAAATTAGATTTTCTGTTGAGAACATGTACCACCACATTACCCTTTTCTGGAGTATAGAAAATCACAAAGTCAAAATCTTGGAGGAACTATTGGAAACACCTCTATATCAAGTCATGATCAATCTAAGAGAAGATAAAAATGAGATTTTTATTATTGGAGTAGGCTATAATCCAATATATCATCAGGTAGTGGCACCACATCCTCTATGCAAAGACTACCACTACTAATTGAAGATCATGTGTCGCATAGTTGTACTCATGTGGTCTCATCTAGCACAAACTATAGGTAATTTCTTCTTGTATCTACATCAATACATAGGAATAACTAGTTTCATATGCATCACATATTACTATATATTTGAAACATTTCTTTGGAAATATCGATATTGGAGCTCTTGTAATACTATGCATTAACTCCTAAAAACATTGACTTGAGGTAAACCTTTGAGACCTAATGTGCCGCCTCAAATTGTACAAAAGAGCTCGCTAATCCTCTTTATTTGATACTTTTAATTCATGTTCTCCTAGTTCAAGAACATTTAGTCCACATAAAACTCAAACTCTCATTTTCGTTTTTGGAAAATGAAACTACGGCTTCCCAGCATGAAACACTTGATCTAATGAATGCCTTCCTCTATAAGTCCTCCAACTACACCATTAACTCTTGTAGCTCTATAGAACCCATATGATATACTGGTGCAGATATCAATGTCTTCTTGGGGAATAAATCAACTCGGAATTATATCTCCCAAATTGGAGGTAAAGCTAAAACATCTCCATGAAATACGTCCCCATACTCTGCCACCTCTAAAGGAAGTTGAGGACTCATGACATCCACTACATCAAGGATTAGGCTAGCCAATTGATGAGTAATCAGATAAACCCTCCTACATGTGATTCCTTCATATTCTTCCTGGATTTCCTTTTCACCAAAAAAGGACAAAAATACATCACTACAGACACACCACACTCTTTTTATAAGACGAATCAATATGAGCAGGAACTATGGAAAACCAGTCCATAACATGAATGAAATCATAAGGCCATGAAACCACTAAGGAAATATCCAAACTGAAACTATCATCTCTAATATTCAATTCACACTATCGAAACTAGTGTGTAACCATTGAGTCTCCTCTAGTAAGAGTCTCATAGCCTGAGGTTCGAGTCAACGTTTCAACTTTAATCTCTGAGTATTGAACTAGATTTTTGGTAAGAAAATAATGACTAGATTCTATGTCTATCAATATTGAATCTAAATTAGAAAATACATAGATCAAAATTTCAATCATTAATGTATCCCCTAGGTCTTATGTGTTAACCATATTCATTTTTCCTCCATAACCCCTAGATGCATGAGATTAGTGTGGTCCTCCTCATTGTTGTGGTGTTAACTTTTCAAAATGTCATCCACCTCCTGTAGTACTCCCATATCCTCTTCAACACATGCCATACTATAGATTTGTTTGATCCTGTTGTAGTGACTATCTTAGTGGTCCATCTACAGTCCCCCTATCCGTAGTAAAATTTGTTTGACAATCTTGGGTCAGATGTCCCATACCATCACATGAATATCATTGACTCACTCAAGGATGAATGGACCCTCTCTGGGAACCCTTAACTCCAAATCCTCTATCCTCAGACCTCCTCTAGAAACATCTCTCCCATCTAAGTCCTTGAGACAGACATTGGCTCCCTACTATTTTGGAATCTTCTCATACTAGCCCACTGTTAATAATCACTGGATGTATTGGCATAGCCAAGAAAATTTCGATGCCCATAGCCTTCTCAAGAAACCCACCATAAGTAGGAACCCTTAGAGGAGTAACTAAAGCTTACATACACCCATACAAACCTCACTCAAATGTATGATCCCTAATTTACTGATAATGTATCATATCCATTGAGTTCCTATAGTGGTTAGTATGCCTTGATGTGTACTCAAATACCAACATGTCATCAATCTAGATCAGTAAAATCTCCTAGACTCATAAATCACTTAGATAATAAGGTGATAACAAATCTCTGTAAATTTTCTCAATCTCTAAACATGGAAGAGTTTCCTCGTCATAGGATTGGGTAACTAAACCCTGCCATATCCCAGCTAAGTTTTGTAGAAGGCTCGCTTCTAGGATCACCATCTAATCTTCTAGTTTCCTAACAAGATGGAATACTCATGTCACTTCCTAAATATTTTCCTCAACCTCCCATTGGTTGGGCTCACCTCAAAAACTGAGGGGTTTCTAATACAAAAATCGTGAATTTCCCTCATCTTATGCACCTCGTACGCTGGTATTGTAGGAACCAAGTGCTACTCTACAGGAGTTGGTATGGCTAGTGCACCACTTGGAGGAGCTATATCTGGTAAAAATACATGTACTGATTCCTCTTCACCCACTAAATCATCCATATGATAATTTGGTGAAATCCAATTCAGCTTTATATATCGAGATATCCTGAAATAAAACATGATGAACCATAGTCGATAGAGTATATTATGGGATATGACTCAATAAGAAAATGGAAGACATGACTGCTACTATATGATTAATATAACATTATTTTCCATAAAAATATTGTTATTATTTATTGAGTTGACAAGTAGGTTTTTAGAGTCTTAGAGTCTGGATACATCGGTCTCTGCACCTTCTCTGGAGTCCCTGGACTAAAATAAAAACTCAAAATAATTAACATTGTTTCCCCAAATCAATATCAGATACTCCCGGTCCTAAAGAAGAACCAACCAAACTAAAACAACTCTTTCATGACCTGTACTAGAGGGGCCATATACACAACTTCCCCAATCCCACCTTCGATAGGATAGGGGTTACTAACTAGCATCGAGTAGGAATTTCCCATAAATGAGAGGCAATAACCTAAAGTTCCCATATACAATTACACATCTCTAATACACAAAATGAAGAAATGTAAAACAACTAAATGGTTTCATGAATACAACTGAGATCCCACAACCAGAGTACAATAGAGAGTAAAGGAAAAATAAATTTGGGCCAAATTCATTCCCATCACAAAGTTTCGGTAACACAAGTCTAACTAAAACTATAGAAGTCCAACCTGCTTCAATGGTGAAGACTACATCAAAGCTACACTCTTGGTAAAAACCATAGTTTTAATAGATCCAACTATCCTCCACCCCCTCATAGAACTCCTAGGATACTGTCCAAAGGTTCACCATCTACATAAGACATGACACGTGTTGGAAAATCCCATGCATGGGTGATTATATCAATACCCGGTAAGACACCCTGAAAACACTAAACACGAAGAACCAAATAGTAATGTAAATAAAATGTGTTAAAATATATGTATTACAGATACCTATAGATAAATAGATCCTAAATATTTTCAAGAGTGACACCACACAATAAAGTGGTCATAACTAACATCCACCCACAAAATTCAGTTTGAAGCAATGCTCCTTCTGGGGGATCCCACTCCGCGAGCCATGCAATCATCAGAGACACTCAATTAAGAAGTCTAAATCATTTTGTTCCTTAATAAATTGAATGTTTTGGCCTGAGAATACTATGATACACTAATAGTGGGTCACACCTAGGACAGATGGGGGACACCACGAACATGATCTTGATCAACCATGATATACATATGGGGTTACAACTAGAACTATTGGGGGACTCCACAAACCCAGTCTGTATCGACAATATATGTAGGGGATCACATAAAAATGATTCCAAAAACCATATAGATTCATACGGATAGATGGAGGATCAAATCAATGTTCATGGAGGTTATGCCAACTCCACAAACTCTACTTGGGATGATAGAGGATTTTACTCCAGTGTCGCATATAGACAATAAAACACTATCTAAGACTCATCCACTATAGGGATTAGAATCTAGTGATGTGGATGTAATGTTGTACTATACCCTCAAGAAAAGGAACATGGAACACACTAAATCTAGACTGGTACAGACTAAGAAAATTAAAAGCTTCAAATCAGAATAATGTACCCAACATTTTTCTTGAGTCGACTGTCATAAAATCAGTGTTACACGGTCCTTAATGAAACGTTGTTTGGATGCTCCATTTGGGAGTTATGATAATTTGAACCTACCTATAGAGAGGCTACCTACTGGCCTATCGGGGCCCAAAGACCTAATTCCATGGTTGGTCCCCCTATCTTGCAGACTGACCACCGTAGACCAACTATCATGATGAGCCCACCTATCATGCCTGACCAGCCACTACAGTTCCCCACTATGGTTCAATACAATGGGGCTCCACCCAAGATTCCCGAGATCCAACCCGGGTGTACCTTGTCCATCCCATCCCATCGTCTTATCCAAGACCACTGACCCTCCAGGGCCCACTTGCATGCGACTGTCTTCGGCCAACCCGCTCCGTCTCTGCCACTACATTCACATCCTACATCACTGCATCCCATGTCCACCGCTTCCATTCCCAACTACAGTTTGTGTCTTCCATCACAGATCCTAGTCACAAACTAATTATTCATCCAACCTACTGTCTTTCATCACCTCTCTCCACCACACTTCTCCATGTACCCCCATGTGGTACTGCATGCACTGGTCGCCACTAAAAATTCTTCCGTGAGCCACAAAACCTACATAGGAACCTAAAAATCAATCCAATAATATATTTGTGATCCTTGATCCTCGATATAAATTGATCCAGTCCAATTTGGTAATTTTATAAAAATTAGGGGTCTGATAGTGTTTAGAAGCACCCAACAATGTGGATCTAGGACCATGGGCATCTAATGGTGATGAATGCAAAAAATAGATGGAAGATTTCACAATAAAAATAATTAGCATCTTTGGCCATGAATTATTGGCCAAAATTCACGAATTGTGGATTTGTGTTAGAAAACAAAATTACATAAATCCAAGAGAAAAAATCTCTTCCTGCAATACACATTATTTTGGAATCAATCCATTCATTGATTGATTCAAATTTGTCATATAAATTAAGAATTGGGAAAACCCAATTAAAACACATTTCATGCCTTGATTTGGATCAATCATTGTCAAAGTATTTAGTTTCTTCTAATTCATTAATGAGAACCATCGATCATGTATGGCATCATTCATCGATATCTGATTTAAAAAATCTTCATTAATGTCTCCCTCCCACAGTGTATCCTCTAACTCCCCAATGGTACTCTTTAAATTCATTGGGTTATGTAGCTAATGCATTGAATATTCCATTAGTGTTCATTTAATGCTAAATATGGGTCACTTCCTTAAAATAGTTTTTATTAAATAATTTTATTCCTTTAACATCAACAGAAACATTTCCAAAAATGATCCATGCTGAGTAAATTTATGTCGCACTTAGGTTTAATATGAAATCATGAAACCAATGGTTCCATTAGATTTCTAATCCGGACACCCATTTAGGATTTATTCCTTTTTTTTAGGAAAAATTCTTGTGCTTTATATTAAATAGTTTAATATTTTTGAAAAAAAAAATTTCGGAACACATAGCCTTGGAATCTCACTATGTCTCTGTGTCTGGTCACTAAAATAATCTATATGATCTCTAAAAATAATATATGAAAAATCCAAGCTGTTGGATACTTCCCAACATGGGGCCTTACATCCCTGAAAATACAAAACAAGGGATAATGAAATAGATTGGTTTACTAAGCACAAATATGATCCTCCCACTCCTATATTCTCTCCGAGAGATTCTAGTATTGTCATCTAATGCACACTAATAGAATTGATCATACCCTATGGGAGCACTCCTTTTGATCCCTATACTCAATTAGGTACTCGAAAATTTTCTCTCCAACCTCTATGGCGAACTTTCCCCAATTTGTGACATTCGATGGGTCGTGAATGTACCTCCTCAACTACGACTCATTGAAGAAGTCGTGTACCCGACCTAACTATGGATGTACATTCAAGAGGCACACCATCGTACCACCTCTACATAGTATCTTTAAATGGTCGTTGAACATTAGAGATATCTTTCCACGTCAGGCAAATCTCTATAATCCCAATCGTGGTCAAACCATAAGTAACAAATAGCCTCTTTCCTCGAACTCCAAAGGTCTTTGTCACCTATCAGCATTGGACTTCTGATAGCTCTATGCAATCTTATTCCTCCCTTAGATGATCTGAACCTTTTTCGTTGTATCTTTCACCAACTCTGGCCCCATTTTTACTGACCCTCCTTTTCAGTTTAGCAAAGTGGTGACTTGTAGGTTCACCCATAAAAGCCTCAAATGGTACCATACTAAAGTTGGAATAGTAGCTATTTTTGTATGAATACTCCACCAGTGGTAGGTGATCCTACCATATTTATCTAATGTATAACATGAAATCCTGGATCATGTCCTCTTGATCATAAATGTTCTATTTAGCCTAGGTGTCCATTTTTTAGTAATATTATGTTCTCAAGTATAACTAGGACCCAAATGCCTCTTGTAATAACTTCCACTACTAGAATATAAATTGATCATCACGATCAAAAACAATATTAGATGTAACTACATGGATTCAAACTTTCTCCTATACATATAGGCATCTGAAGCTCTCTATTGAACCCTACTCTAAGATAGTTGGGAAGTGGTTAGACATTGTGAGCTGGTCAATGATAACTGAGATGGGATCATATTCCATGGGCATACATCTTAAACCCATCATGAAGACCATTGATATCCCATATCACTCCTATTATGAAACCTCCATGGGCTAATCTAAACTCCTTTCCTCATCCCCGGACACCAATACTAACATCAGAGGACATGATACATCTTCACCACACATGGATTTACCTCCAAATGGGGAATATGAAATTCCCTCCAAACCTCCTCCCAAAACACCACTGGTACAACTATGAACCCTCTTAAAAGAACTATGTGTTCAACACCATTTTAATATCCGTCATGAGTATTCCACGGGGATATCTGATCACGTAGGGTCATGTAGTCGGTATACCCTTGATATGCCTCCCTAAAATGTTGTAAGAGGGTAGGGGTGAAAACCATCGACTGGAGGTAAACTAATCCATCTCCATATATAATGGATAACTATAAAGAGTTGAACTGCTATAATTCCTCGTTCAGAAATAATGAATTCTATTTCATATTGAGAGAATCTTCCACCATTTTCCCTTTTCAAAGATAATAGACAATCACAATGTCATAGTCATGGAAGAACTCTATCCATCATCTATATCTCAAGTCAAGATAATTATTAGAGAATTTACACTTGAGATGTTAATTATTATAGTAGAAGATAAAATTATCACCCATCAGGTAGTTTCCCCACATATTCTATGCGAAGACTACCACTACTAACATAACATCATGTGTCATGTAGTTCTGCTCGTATGGTCTCAACTGCTGTGAACCATAGGAAATGCCAACTTGTCTCTACTTCAAGACACAACCAAGCCCTATTCTTGATTCATTCCAGAGTACTACATACTTGTAATCGTTCTCTGGAAATCTCAAAAATACAGCACTTTTCAAACTCTACCACATCTTTGGAAAGCATTTACCTGAGGTTAAATTTCCTGAACTGTCATGCCCCTCTCTACTGATCATAGAGAATCATTAATCCTTGGTATTTTATACTTTTTCTTCATAGCTTGTGGGATCAAGCACTTTTATTCCAAATTAAACCTCAATCCATAGTCTATCTATTTGGAAAATGAAACTAGGGCTGTTTGGGTTGAAACACTGGGTCTCACATAGCCCTTCCTCTATAAGTCCTCTTCCTATACCCTAAACTCGTGAAGCTATGCAGATTCCATCTAATATTCTGGTGAAAATATTGATGTCTTCATGGGGTATAAATCAATGCATATGCCTATCTCTTGTCGGGGAGTTAAACTTAGATCATCTCTATGATTGATTTCCTCATACTACGCCACCACTGTAGAAAACAGAGGACTCATAACATCCCATGCACCGAGGGTTATGATAGCCAATTGATGAGTAATTGGACTCACCCTCCTAGATGTGATTCCATCCTATGCTGCATGGATTTCCTTTTCACCGACAGGCAAAGGAAAAAAAATTACATCACTACAGACACACCACACTCTTCACCTAAAACAATCAATATAAGCATGAACTATGGGTAACAAGTTCATACTTGTCATAAGGTCTCAACATTGCTGCCAAGAGATCCCAAATGAAACTCGCATATCTAAGAGTCATGTCACACTGTTGGCACTAGTGTGTGATCATTGTGTATCTTCTAATAAGAGTCTCTATGCCTGAGGGTTGAGTCAATGGTTCAATCAGAATCTCTGATTCTTGAAAAAAAATCATGGAAATATAAAAATGACAATTATCTATGTCTATTAATACATAAAAAAATTTATAAAGGAAAAAGATCATACCCCAAATAATGACATGAGTCCCAAGGTCATATTATTCAACCACATGTAGTTATCCCCCCTCTCGTATAGCTCCCTAATCATAGTGTGGACTACTTGGGGTTCGTGGTGGTAACATATCAAAATGTCGACTACCTCTTACTTCTCTCCCAGTTCCTATACTGCATCCACCACCCTACAGATCTAATTTAAACTATCACATTATTTTTCTCAGTGGTCCATCCATGGTATCCTTGTTTGTTGAACGATGGGTTGGACAATATTCGGTGAGATGTCCCCTACAGTCATATGGATAGCATTGTATATCTCTAGGGTGACTAGACCCACAATATGATCCTAGAATTAAATATCCTCTATATTAGGACCACCTCATGAAATTTCTCACACATATAAGTCCCTAATATGGATGTCATCTCCCTATTGTTGAAGTCTCTTCTTCTACTTTCCCATTGCTGACAATTGCTGGCTTAATTCACTTATCCAGAAAATTTTGACCACCATATCCTTCTCAAGCACCCGAGTATAAGTAGAGATTCTATAATGGATAAAACATGCTCATAGATCTCTACACATACCTTGCATGATGATCTGATCCCTAAATTACAGATCATGTATCATAACCATCAATTACCTAGAGTTGTTAGCCTTCCTCAGTGAATGCTCAGGTATGGAAATTTATTCCTTCCAGAGATGTAAAGTCACTTGGACATGCATTTCCCTTAGCTTATAAGGATATATATCCTCTCTAAAAAGGTTTTCCAACATTTTCCGTGGAAGTGTTTCCGGGTCGTAATATCGGGGAACTAAACCCCAACATCTCCCTACTGATCTGTATATAACGATCTCTTTCAAGACCCCCATATGATCTACTGGTGTCTTGACTAGATACAAAACTCAGGTCACATCTTCAATCCAGACCTTAGCTTATTGTGGGCTGGGTTCTCATAGAAACCTGAGGGGTGTCTGTTACTAAAACTCATTAAGTGCACCCATTCTGTGCACCTCATTTGTTGGTACTTTGGTTATCATGTCCTTCTCTACATGTGGTGGTATTACTAGTTCACCACCTAGAGGTTCTATCCCTAATAAAAATACCTATATTGATGCCTCTTCAACCATAAAATCTTCCTCGTGATCATTCAGTGGAATCCATGTTGGATGTCTATGTAGATACGTCCTGAAATAAAACACGATGTACCACAGTTGATGGATTATATATGGGGACCTGAATCAAGAAAGAAATGTAAGACATGACCATTATTATTTGATGAATATATAATTTCTTTCCCCAAAACTAGTGTTCTCATTTACCATATCACGAAGTATGTGATCAGTGTCCTGGTGTGTAGATATGTCTGCCGCCACACCAACATTGGAGCCCCTGTCCTAAAATCCAAAATTAAAAACATATTAATGTTTCCCCAAACCAATAGCAAAGACTCCTAGTCCTAATGTAAAATTGACCGCTTTAATACCAGTCTATCATGAACCATCCCATAGTGGCTCATTCCACGACTACCCCAATCCCACCATGAAAAGTACATGGGGTTGGTGACTGGCATTGGGATGGCCTTTCCCATAATTGGTTGGAATTTCTCTAAATTACATATGTAGACGCAAACATCTCCAAAACTAAAAATTATGAAATCTAAATCAAATTAATGGTTACATGCATAAAACTATGATACAACAACCAAAGTACAACATGTTGAAAAGGAAAAGTAATCAAGGCCAAATACTAGGCCACCATAAGGAATCTGTAGCACAAGTCTAACTAAAACTGCATTACTCCAACCTGCTCCAAGGGTGAGGACTTTTTTAGAGGTCTACTATCAATAAACACCTCGGTCTTCCCAGCTCCATCTATTCTCTACCTGCTCGCTTCCTTCCTAGGATACCATCAAAAGGGTCATCGTCTACATAAGAAATGACACAAGTGGTAAAATCCCATGCAAGGGTGAGTATAAAAATACTCATTAGGAAATCCCAAAATGAATAAAAATGAAGAACCAAGTACTCAGGTCAATATAAGGTGTGAAAATATATGTATAACGAATACCAATGGAGAAAGACACCCAATATATACTCAGGAGAGACAATACACCATTAGGTGGTCATAAAAAGTGTAAACCATGTGAATTAGTATGAAAAAATGCTTTTTCCGAGAGATCCCAATCCACATTCCATGGAATCATTAGGGACACTCAACTACGTGGTATAACTCATTTGGTCCCTACACAAAGAGATATAATTGGTCTAAGAAGACTATGATACATAGATTCGGGGTCTCACCTAGGACATCTTGGGGACACCATCAACCCAATCTAGATCAAACTTGATACCCAGATGGGGATCATGCCAAGGACCACTAGGGGACACCATGAACCTAATATAGATCAAACCTATATGTAGTGGATCACAGAACAATAATTCCCCAAATAAGTCTGATGTATCCCACTAGATAAAGGATCAACGCCCTACTCTGGGAGGTTATGATGATTCAACAAACTCCACTACGGGTGATAGAGGATCACAATACAATGTCAGGGAGGGAAAAAAACTCTATCTAAGACACAGAATCTATAGGGGATAAAAATTATGTGATATGGATGTAATGTCACACTGTACCCTCAAGGAAAGGGCCATGGGAACACAATTAACCTATACATGTCCAAAATTGTTAAAATAATAGTTTCAAATCTCATTGATGTACCTAAAATTGGTCCTAAGTCTACCATATTAAATGCAGGGTTATGTTTCCACTAATGGAACATCATTTGGTCATTTGTTTTAGGAGTAAAAACATTTTGAATTTGTTGCATGACAGACATCCCATAAACCTGTCATAGCCCATAGACCTAGTGCAGCGGTCAATCATCCTATCATGCAGACTGGACATTGTGGACCGACCATCACGATCAGAATACCTGCCACTCTTGAACAACCACAACGGTCATCCAAAATAGGGTTCCACCCCTGTTTCCACATATCTGACCCATGTCTGCCTCATGTAGCCTAGCCAACCAGCTTAGCTCATCAGCCTAACACGACCACCAACCCAACTGGGCCTTCTCACACATGGCCCTCTTGGCCCGATCTACATCACATCCACTGCCATGTCTCATGTATGCCACTATCATTTCTAACCACACCCAATTTCCACCACAATGTATCCCATCATAATGCGGATAAAATACCCTCATCCCCACCTGTTTTTTCCAGCCACTGATGTCGTCATGTGCTGCCTCCTACCACCGCATTCTACTGTGTGTTGACACCAGTGTTTTCTACAACCATCCCCACTTCATCAAGCCACTAAACCTCCACTAAAACCCATAAATTAAAATTATAATATATCTATGATCCTTGAACCCTGATCTACACTAATCTAGCCTCGGTTGTCGATTTTCCCCAAATATGGGAGTCTGATCGAGTTTGGATTGACCCAAAAACATCAGGCTGGGAATAAGGGTATCCAATAGTGAAGAATGTAAAAAAAAGGGGATGACTGCATAATACAAATATATTATTGGTTCCCTTGGAATCCGGGGATGACCGGATTGATTGGAGGTTCAAACAGTCTGATCGGTTTCTAACAGGTTTGTTCATAGAACTGGAAACATACAATGATTCCACATCCATTCGGACCTACTTTCCAAAGGTAGGTGCTCATTAGTTTGTGGACTGATGAGGCTTAGGAATTTGCATTGGTCGAGAGGATGGGAGGTCGGACTCATCACACCTTTTTCAGGGGAATTATTGTCTACTCCAGGACTCTCTTTATAGATCTAAGTTAAGTTCATGAATCCTTATTACATTACCAAGTATAAAATTAGCTTTCCTTCAGATCTCACAATCAACGATTAAATATGTCGGAAATTTAGAGAATCTTTTGTATGTATTTGAGGTTCTTAATCGATAGAGAATATTCTGTATTTATTAGAGATTCTTGGTCAATGGTACCCTTCGAAACATTTATACAGAAGTATCTTGGTCATTATGACGACCATGCTGGTTTTAAATCCACTCAGTGGGGCACTTGAAGTTTATTGTCATTCAGAAGGACATGGATTATTTTAGAGTTGGGATCGAACCCGTAGACAGGCTACCTACGTATCCTTTGATTAGAAAAGGAATCAGAATCTATGTAGTTCGAGAAAGGGAGTATGATGTTTTTGATTGATGGCTCAAAGAATGATGTCACAATTACTTTTACACTCTAAGCTCAGGTGAGTCATGCTTGTTGTGAGAAACAAGAGGTATTGGAAAAAATTAGACAATTGTGCCACGAAAGATGCAATCATAAGAAATAATGTGGGGCTTATGTATGTATGACTGCCTAGATAAATAAAGGTTAGGATTTCCTTTAGGGAAGAAATCCAGGAACAGGGTCCATAAAGGTATATGTGCTTCATAGAAGTTTTTAATACTCTAACTTGGGGCTTACTCCTGAAAAGAGGGCCCAAATTTGGAGAAGACTTATGATTGGGTTTTACTCTTGAAAAGGAATCCCAGATCAAAGGTAAATTAGGACTGGTTAAGAGAAATTAAGACTGGGGCTTACTCCTAAGGAGGATGCCCAGATTTGAGACTGGGGCTTACTCCTAAAAAGGAGGCCCAGGTTAAGGATTATGACTGGGGCTTACTCCTGAAAAGGAGGCCCAGCTTAAGGGAATTATGGTTTGGGGCTTACTCCTAAGGAGGATGCCCAAATTAGGGGACTGGGGCTGATTCTTGAAGAGGATTCCCATATTTGAGACTGGGTCTTACTCCTTAAAAGGAGGCCCAGGTTTTAGACTAGGGATTACTCCTGAAAAGGAGGCCCAGGTTAAGGGATCTAGGGCTTACTCCTAAATAGGATGCCCAAAAATTAAGGGACTTGGGGCTTACTCCTAAAGAGAATGCCTAGATTAGAGGACATATGACTGGGGATTATTCCTGAAAAGGAGACCCAGGCTAAGGATTCTCTCATCTTAAAGGATGATATTGAATGAATGAAATATCAATCTTTAGTGACATAAAGATGTGTAAATCACTAGGTTTTGAGAGATATTCCACAGAATTCCTTTCATATAATGAAGTCAAATCAAGAAATCATGCCATAAATGGCTTTGAAGAGTGTCTTGAATACTGAATCTTGAATAGGAAAGGTGTAATGGCTTAAGAGGGGTGAAATGGGAATGAAAGGCCCCCAAAAAGGTAGGGGTGTGCAATTCCTGGCAGGCACGTAGGTACTGCGTGGGCATCCAAGTCCTGGTCGCGCAGGTATGCCTGCGCGACACATGGAGTACTTGCGCGATGGTTATCTAGAAGGGTAATACTTGAGCGACTCTTCATTAAAGCCTTTAGAATCCTCTTGAGGTTCTTCCAGAAGAGGGGCGCACAAGATTTATTGAAGGAGTAAGGCGGCACGCAAGTGTGGCCCTTTCCCCTAAGGGCTGGCCACTCAGGCACATAATTGTTGATGAGTTTCAACACTTAGGCATTCCTCCCCCTCTTTAGATCTTCCTTTCTAGGTACGAAATTACTTTAGAAGTGTTTCGGAATCTTTGAGGAGAGACTAGGGCGCCGGGAGCTCAAATATGAGTTTCTGGAAAAAAATCCTCCTGAATTGGGGGGCCCACAGGGTCTATTTATAGGCAAGAGAAGAACCCGGGCAGTTATCGCATAGGTCGCGCAAGTCACTTGCACGACCATAATTCGCCGCACAAGTAGACTTGTGTGACTATAAGGAAACTTGCGTGACTTATGGGAAATATTCTCCTTGTTCATCCCTTTGCCGAGTTTTGATATTTTCTTCAAAGGATGAATCAATTTAAGCTAATATAATCCCATTTTCCAATCTTTAGACTCTGTGACGGAAAGGAGCATCAACAAAAGTCCCCCCTCAGAGTTGGATCCGGAGAGAAAAGAGGATTTGACTCTGAGGAAAAAAGAGAAACCAGGGGTCTTTGTGGTTATTGGCAGTTTAAAGTCATGCATGTCAGACATAAAAAGGATAATGTTTAAGGTTGAAATAGCTTTGACCAAAATGGATTAAAATTTACTCAATTCCTTGACAACTTATCTGAAAACATAGTACCATACTCAAGTATGATGGAAAATATGTAAACTATGACTTATGAATATTTGAATCTGAGGAATGATATGAAAAAGAGCTAAAAGGAATTAGAAGAAGTAGTTCCCAAGAATGAAGTTACCATTATTTAACAAACCCATTAGGGGGTTAAATTATGCAGGGCCACCTAAGGGCATTGGCTGCATAGTTAAATAAAATAGTATCTGTTGGCTAACAAGTCTGTTATGTAGACTATTTTTGCAAGGCCACCTATGGGAACGTGCTACATAGTCAGGCAAAAGAACTCTCAGAAATTTAATTTCCTAGTTCTAAAAGCCAGTGAAAGATTATAGAGATTCAAATCCTCCAAAGTATAGAGTTTTCAATTTGGAAAGAGGTACTTGAATATAGAGAAGATATTTCCAAACAAGATTATTGAAGAACTGGATGAATATCACTCCTACGAAGGTCTGACCCAAACGTAGGGAAGGAGAATATAAGCCATAGACTTGAATACTTTTAGATCATGAAAAAGGATATGGGACAAGTATGTTAAGGATGGATATTTTTTTGGATCCCTACATACTGTCATTTAAGACAAATAAGGACAAAAGATGCATTCTTCCCAAGAATGGAGTTACCACTATCCGAAAAAACTGTTAGGGGGTTGAATTATGCAGGGCCACCTAAGTGCATTGGCTGCATAGTCAAATAATAGTATCTTTTGGCTAACAAGTCTGTTAGGTAGACTGTTTATGCAAGGCCGCCTAGGGGAACGTGCTGCATAGTCAGACAAAAGAACTCTCAGAAGTTTGACATTTTTGTGACTAGAAGTCATGAAGAGGGTTATGAGGATCTGAAACAAAATTATGGTTAGGATTATGACACATAAGGATGGGTTTTGTTCAATGTATACAGAGATACATAGATCAATGTTAACCATAATCATGTTGTGTCTGGGTCCATAAATTGAAATGTTGAACTTCACTACGTATCCCAGAAGGATGAAAATCAAGCCATACGTAGTTCTTAAACTAATGTTTAACATCGTGTGGGCCAAAAGTATTAGAGATCATAGTTTAGGGTCATAGAGCTTGGACCATTGTAAGAAATACACAGTGTGTGTTTGCATGGGGACTTTTCAGCCAAGGGACTGAAAGTGGAATATGGGGTTAGGCCAAAGACTTGGGACTAGATTCGAGGGACACTCGAACGTTCCTACGTATCCCATAAGGATGGGAATCAAGCCCACATAGTTCTAGAAATACCCTATGTACAAATTTTGTTCGTACATGTAAACGGTGAAAGGGGAATTTAGTACAATGATGGTTTAACCCCGGATAAAAGGTTCAGGCATTGCCATGTATGCATGTAGTCTTTGAAATGAAACATGATTGAGAAATCAATGAAAATATGGTTCCCTCTCAGGTGAGGGTATCAAAGAAATTTGTAGTTTATTGTCATACTATACAAAAGTGTTGTATAGTTTAACGTCGTATAACAAGGATGAAAGTGAACCAATGTAAAGATATTGATTCTAAGGGTGGTTTCACGAATTATCATCGTATGAGATGGAGATGAACCGACGTGAAGAGATTGGTTTTGGGCTTGAACCTTGGGAGGTTTCCTACATACCCCGCCTAGAAGGAAAGGATCAAAGTCTGGGTAGTTCAATTAAAGAATTAATTAATGATCAAGTTGTTCTTGGGTACAATGACCTAAATAAAAAAATGATGTTACAACTTACACATGGTTAGCGGCCCAGATAGAGTGTTATGGTTGATGTTCTCTCTAAGCTCACGTGAGTCATAATCAGTGTGAGAAACGAGAGGTAACAACAACCTTAAAGATGCATAGTTTAATGTCATGTAGGACATATAGAGGGACTATGCAGTTTAAAGTCTTGCAGTTAGGACTATTGGTGATGCACAGTTTAGTGTCATGTAGCAGGGAAAAAATATAGTTTAATGTCATGTAGGACGTATCACGGATTTTCTGTACAGTTTAGCTTCATGTAGTTAGGAAGATGGGGACAATAGAGTTTAACATTATGTTGGAAGAAAGGGGGACTATGCAGTGTAATTTCATGCATGGAGGATAAAATAGTACACCATTTAACGTCATGTGGAATGCATTAGGGACTTTTTCATAGTTTAACGTCATGTTGGATGAAAAAGGGACGATACAGTTTAGCGTCATGTTGGACGAAAGTGCGAATAGTTTAAGGTTATATGCATGGACCGTGGATGGTGCAGTTTAATGTCATGCTGGACGGTGGTGTAGTTTAAGGTCATACAGTACCTTTGATGATTATGTAGTTTAACGTCTTTCCGGGCCTAAGGGACTTTTATACAGTTTAGCATCATGTAGTGAGGACGTCATAGTTTAACGTCTTTCTAGACATAAGGGACTTGAAAATAGTTTAGGGTCATATGCATGGACCGTTGATGATGCAGTTTAAGGTCATATAGGACCTAGTTGCATTTTAAGGTCATACTGGACCATTTAGGGAACTTTTTCACAGTTTAACGTCGTGTGGGACGAAGTTGTAGTTTAAGGTCATACTGGACCATTGTTGTATATATTAACATCATATAGCAAGGAATAACTGGTGCCGCATAGTTTAGTGTCATGTTGCAGGCACAAAGTACATACATTTCAGTTTATACAAAATACTTCTTCAAAAATCTGGCATTGGTTGGAGTAGTGATGAATTCTCCATCCATCGAGATTAATGAATAATCTCCATTGGAGTAGACCCTATGCATTGAATAAGGTCCTTCCCATTTTGGTTCAAGTTTGGGAGGTTTCTTTCCTGGTATCATTGGAGTTCTGAGAACTAAATCCAATTCCCCATGAGTGAATGAACGAATACAAACTTTTTTGTTAAAATCTCGTGCTATTCGATTCTGATAGACTTCCAAGTGGTGCAAAGTGCACCATCTTTTCTCATCTAACCGTTCCAATTCATTCAATCGCTTTTGATATTTCTCATCTGTAGATGACTGATCGCAAATGGATACTCTGAGCGAGGGTAATTGAACTTCAATTGGCGAGACTTCTTTCGTTCCATATACCAATGAATATGGAGTTGATCGCATTGCAGTGCGGGTGGTTATCTGATAAGCCCATAAAGCATGAAAGAGTTTATCAGGCCATGAATTCTTATCATTATCCACCATATTTTGAAGTATATTTGAAAGAGTCTTCTTGAAGGCTTCTATCTGGCCATTGGCCGCTTCATGATACCGAGATGAATGGTTGGATTTGATGTTGTATTCTTGATACAATTTCTTCACCTTGGATGAACAAAAATTGGTGCCATTTTCCGTCAATATGGTATGAGGGACACCAAATCTGGTAATGATGTTAGACATGATGAAGCTAACAATGCATTTAGAACTGACTTCCTTGGGAGGTATTGTCACTGCCCATTTGGAAAAGAAGTCAGTAGCAGTAAGAATGTACTTAAACTGCTTGGCCGTAACCGAAGGGTAAGGTCCAACCACATCCATTCCCCATGTGGAAAATGGCCATAAGTATTTAGCTGTATGAAGCAACTCTGGAGGTTGATGAATGATGTTGGCATGTACTTGGAATGAATTAATCTTCTTTGTGAAATCAACACAATCTCGTATCATTAAAGGCCAAAAGTATCCAAGTCTTCGAATTTGATCTGACAATCCATGTCCAGACTGGTGGGCACCACAGACTCTTGCATGAACTTCTTTCATGACAACCATCGCCTCTTCACCATCAATGCATCTGAAGAGAACTCCATCAAAACCACGTTTGTAGAGAATTTTCTATAGGTGATCTAGGCTATCATAAAGAGTAAAATTTACCACACGTCGCCGGATTTGTTCTTTCTCGGCTCTAACAGGTGGAAGTGTTCCATTTTGAAGGTATTCCCTGATAGGTGACCTCCATCCTGTAGTATGACCATACGGTTTAGTAATGGGACTAATTTCATTAACTTCCTCTGTTTTGATTCGAACATAAGGTGAAATTTCACAACGGTGGGCAATATTGATGGTTGTCTCGTCTCGATTTGGATCTGCCAGAGGTGTGGCTATATTAGCCAGTGCATCAGCTTGAGCATTTTGTGATCTTGGGACATAAGAAAATGTCGGGTTCTGAAGGGAATTATGCCATTAACTCTCTGACGTAATCATACAAAGGGATTAGTTCTTCTTTTCTGGTGGCATAATCTCCATTGTCTTGTTTGATTACCAGGTCTGAATCACCCTTCACCTTTAAGTGATTCACTTATGCTTGAAGCACTAATTCCATGCCTGCGATAAGAGCTTAGTATTCGGCTTCATTATTCGTACCACCTTCCCACAATAAGAAAGAATAAGGTAACACTGCCTTTTCTGGAGAAATGAGAACAATTCCTAAGCCAACTTTGTTGAATTTAGGATTTTCCATTTTCTTCCCTGTTGGACTTCTGGAAGCACCATAAAAATACATTTCCCATGCTTGAGGAGTTTCTTGAATAGAGAAGACTTCATCATCAGGGAGTTCAATATCTGAAGATGGGTCTTCCACTGAAGGATGTTCAGCCAGGAAATCAGCTAGAGCTTGGCCCTTTATCGCCTTTTGAGACACATACTGAATGTTGAATTGCTGCAAAATAACTACCAACCTTGCTAGACGTCCTGTAAGCATTGGATGACTAAGGATGAATTTGAGCGGGTTATTACGAGATACCAATTGGACCTCGTGATGTTGCAGGTAATGTCTCAACTTCTGAACTGCAAAGATTAATGCCAGGCAGCACTTCTCAATAATTGAATACTGGGTTTCTGCTTCAAGCATAGTTCGACTGAGATATTAGAGGCTGTTTTCATTCCCAACATCATTCTTTTGAGCAAGAAAGGCACCCAATGATCGCTCTAGATCTGTCACGTAGATGATAATTGGTCTTCCATCAATAGGTTGCATGATTACTGGTGGACTCAAGAGGTATTTCTTGAGAATATTGAATGCATCTTGACATTCTTCAGTCCACTAGTAAGTGACTCCCTTCTTCATCAATTTGGTAAAGGGTAAACTTTTGCCTGCCTAATTGGCGATGAAACTCCCAATATAGGCTAAGTGTCCTTGAAGTCCTCTTAATTCATTCAAATTTTTAGGAGGTGACATACCATGGATTGACTTTGTCTTCTTAGGATCGACTTCAATACCTTGATGGCGTACAACAATGATGAGAAATTTTCCAGAGGTCACCCCAAAAGAACATTTTAAGGGGTTCATCTTCAAATTACGTTGTCGAAGCTTGCAGAATATGACTTCCAAATCATCCAAGTGATTAGAACATTGTTTGGATTTAACCACCAAATAGTCTACATAGAATTCAACAAACTTCCCTAATACGGGTTTGAAGATGCGATGCATGGCGCGCTGATATGTTGCACCTGCATTCTTTAAGCCAAAGGGAATTACCCGGTAACAAAACACACCTTGAGGGGCTCTGAAGGCTATGGATTCCTTATCTTCTGGGGCCATTCGGATCATATTATATCCAGAATATCCATCCATGAAGGAAAGTGCTTCATAGCCAGCTGTTGCATCAATTAAAAGTTCTGTAATCGGAACTGGGAAATCATCTTTAGGACAATACCGATTGAGATCTATGAAATCGATGCAAACACTAATTTGTCTGTTCTTATTCTTTACAGGTACAATATTAGCCAACCACTTGGGATACTGAACTTCTCTGATGAAGTTAGCTTTGATAAGCTTATCCACTTCAGCTTCAATTTTAGAAGCATAAGTTGGATGTGTTCTTCTCGCGGCTTGCTTAAATCCTCGATGTTCTTCTGGTAAACCCAAATGATGAGTTGAAACATCAGGATAAAGCACGGGCATTTCTGTATAGTTCCAAGCAAAAATATCTCTATTTTTATTTAGAAAAGAAATATACATCTCTTTCTCTTCATGGGTCATGGCCGCACTGATTAATGTGGGGCGTGGATTTTCCTTTGTACCTAGATTTATTTCTCTGAGTTCAACTACAGTGGTAGATATACCCTCTTCAAATGCTGGAGGAGCATCTCTGAGATCTTCCTCTTCTTCTTCATCATGTGTAATTTCTTCCATTTCTACTTGCATAGTAGATGAAAAAGAAGAATTTTCATGATCAGAAGAGATGTCAAAATTTGCACATTTTGAAGAGGAAGTTTCCATTTTTTACCCTATTAATGATGAAGAGTTTTCTTTGGGTAATAAAGGGGAAATGATGGATTGATAATCAACACCATTGTTCACCTCTAATGTTTCTATAACTCATTCTAGCCTAATTAGAGAAGTATAGACTTGTTGGATTTCAGAAGATGAAATGAAGACGTCACCATTTTTGCTTTCATTACTGCTTGGTGGGTTACCAATTTCTCCCATGTTGTCTGGCTCGATTTACGTAATTGACATTACGGATCTTTCCGTAAGAGTATTTTGATTTGAGTATACCTTGTCAATTTTAATGATAGGAAACACATAATCTGTACTCACATGTGTCAATGGATTTACTGGAATCTTCTCCAAACCATATGGAGCATTAACTTTGGTAATTTCCTTTGTTGTGGATTTCTCTTTTCCCTTCATGTGATAGAATTCATCCTCAATGTATTGAGACTCACATGTCTTGAATGGGGCCTTATCACAATATAATGTTCCAACATGACCATCAAAACAGTATTTGAGACATTGATGGTATGATGAAGGGATAGCTGCATGCTGATGTAGCCAGGGTCTTCCATGCAAGACGTTGAAAGCTGAGTCTTGATCAACAATCATGAAATCTGAATTGGATACAAGATCTCCAAACTGAGTTCTAAGTGTAACATCTCCCAGTGGTTCTTGTTCATTTTTATCATATCCTTGAAACATCGTGGTTGTAGGAGATAAATCAGATTCCATGAGGCCCAATCGACGAAGTGTACAAATGGGCATGAGGTTTACTCCTGAACCATTGTCAATGAAAGATATTTGGACATCTACACCATTGACCTTGCTAGATAAATACAAAGGTCTAATATGCCCATTCACAACATCATCTTCATCCTTATCAGTAAAAGATAATATTTCATGGCATTCTGTAGGATTATTCTCAATGTGATAGAATTCAGCTGCAACAATTTTAGTTTCAAACTCTTGAGGACTTGACAAAGCATCGATGAGTGCTTCCCGAAGATCTTTTGATAGATTCAAAGCATCCAGAATTGATAAATTGGCTGGTACATAGTCCAAGTGTTTCAATATACCATACTTTTGATATTGAGGTCTGTGTTTACCAATAAGAATATGTGTTTTAGCAGGTACCTTGGAAGCAGATGCTTTGGAAGTTGATGCATCTTGTATTGGGATAAGCGTTGGCAACATCCTTGGTTTTGGAAGATTAGACCGATTAGATCCATTTACTTGCAGAGAGAAAGAAGATGGAACCTTTAATCGATCTTCCAAAATAACTGTGTCAGGACTGAATTTGCTATTGGTAGAAGAACTTGCTTGTTCTTGATGAGCATGTTGAAGGGCTATACCATGAGTTTCTGCTGCATACACAGTTCTAGAAGGGGTAGAATTGGGGTAGTGGCTTCTGAATGATCCATGTCTTCCCCTGTATTCTGAACCTCTGGAACTTCCTCTGATTCCCTTATTTGATACAGGGAATTCAGGCTCATCAAAATTGAAACTACGACTGCCATATGGATCTGTTAATTGAATCATATTAACAGAACCGAAGATTAACTCTTCGTCTAATGAAGATGCTGCCTCATTATCCTGTTTAGGCTGTGCCGTTTGGTGGGGCGGTGCCTGTCGCTTTGAAGTAGATGGCATGAAGTCTGCCAGAGTCAAAGGCAACTTAGGCTTTTACACATACTCATCTTCTTCTGATTCTTTTTTCTTCTTTAAATTATGTCGTTTCTTTGAGGACCATCCTTCTGACAAAGAGGGTTTTGCCACAACATTCATGGAAGAAGACACAATTGGTTTCTTTAACTGTGTTCACAAAATAGCATGAGTTCGATTGATTGTATTTTTGACCATCCAATCATCATACTTCTGTGCATTTTTGCTTTTGAATTCTTTCCATTCACCTTCCTCCTCTGGAACTGTAGCAGTAACACATGCTACCTGAGCTGAAGAACCTTTCAATTTGACTTGACCTGAGTCGACCATATTTTGCAGGAGGTCTTTGAAGACAAAAAACTCATGGATGGGATGCCCAAATATTTGATGAAAGGGGAAATAATTGGGACGGTCTTCATCTCCTTCCTTGTTTGGCCTTTTGGGCCTTGGCAATTGAACCATATTATTTTCCAGAGCCGAAATGAAGTAACCAGGAACTTGTTTATTTCGGAAAGAGTATGTTTTTCTCTTCAAATCCTCAAATTGTTTTCGTCTTTGATCTCTTTGATCATCTAGATGAAACGACCTTTGTTGTTGGTGCTCAGGAGGTGGAGCCCTTCGAGAAGATGAAGGTTTTCAAGTATAAACAGGTATAGGTGCTTGTTTAAGCATAACTGTAGCAGTTTCTACTTTACCCATTCTCCTGCCTAGAGCAGATGGAATTACACAAGATTTAGCCTTAGCCAGTATAAGGGAATCTTCAATCTGCTGAGCGATTGAAGTAAGGTCTCGAAACCCTCCTTTGTATTTCACAGGGATTAATGGCGTGCGTAATTCGTCACGCAGATTTTCCACACAGATTGGCAACAATTCTTCTTTAGGGAGTGCTAAACTCAAGGAATATGTTAATCCCTTCCAGCGAGCAATGAAATCAGAGACTCTTTCATTCTCCCTTTGGTTACAATTTGTAAGATCGAAAACTGTTTTCTTTGGAAAAGTTGAGCTGAAATGAAGGAGGAATTTTTGGCGAAGATCCTCCCATCCGGTAATTGACCGGGATTGCAAGATTGTATACCAAACAAAAGCTGTTCCTTGCAAGGTTCACATGATGCATCTGAGTTTTACTGCTTCTTGATGCTCCAGAGTTCCCATCATAGGATCGCAACAAGACATGTAATGCGTAAAATGTTGTTCAGGATCACTTGATCCATTGAAAATAGGGAATACAGGATTCCCAAAACTGGATGGAGGAGAAATTGAATCTACCCATTCAGGGTAAACATTCTTTTCTGGTTGAACTTGTGCACGTTTCCCTTCCATAGTTTCTAACCGAGCTGTTAATGACTCAATATTAGTTATTAACTTTTGAGAAACATCCATTTGAACATGGACTTGGGTAGGTGCAATGACTGGAGCTTGGAC
Source organism: Viscum album (assembly GCA_963277665.1). Taxonomy (NCBI): domain Eukaryota; kingdom Viridiplantae; phylum Streptophyta; class Magnoliopsida; order Santalales; family Viscaceae; genus Viscum; species Viscum album. The sequence continues at coordinate 605,918,983 of OY728119.1, read as the reverse complement.
AGATGTGGTGATTGGTGCTGCAGCTGATGGTATCACTGCCAACTGTTGTTGCACTTGACCCATAGGATTAGACATGTAAGGGTGTACTAATAGAGGAGGATATTTCTGATCCATCTCAGTAGATTCAACAAATTCCCTTGGATGACTGACTCTAGCACGTTCACGAAGAATACTACCCTGAAGTAGTTCTGCATTCAACCTCATTAATTCCATTATTTCTTCCTCCTGTTGTGAAAACCATTACTCTAGTGAGAGCGATTGACCTTCTCCAGAGGAAGGATATGTAACCTGGTTCTTTCCCTTCCTTTTGTTGGATCCTTTTCGGAGAGAGGGAAGTGGGTTACTTGAAGGATTACCTAGGTTATGAGTAATCCCTTGACTTCAGGTACGCACACCTTCTTCATTTGTGTCGGTGCGTACATCTTCTTGAGCAGGAACCTCTTCATCTAAGTCCCCTGAGGGAGCCTCATTTGGTGGATCAAAAACAATGACATTGATGACATTGATTGATGCATAACTCATCGCATCCCTTCTATCAGCATTTCTGTGATATTGTCTTTTTCCTTGTCTTTGATTAGACATTTCCTTTTGTTGATTCTATCCCTCAGGAACTTCTTGATGAACCGTAATTTGGAGGGAATCTCCTGATAAATTGGCTCTTCGTTCCTCTTGAGGTTTCTTCCCCAATCGAGAAAAGACCGACTTTCTCTGAGGAGGGGATTGATGATTTGAAAAAGTCCCCAGTCCAGTGGACTGGGGCTGTTCCTGCTGTTCCTACACAACTCCTTGGAACCTATTTGTTGATTACGAGGGTTGGTTTAAAAGAGTCCCCAGTCTGGCGAGCTAATGTAACACCCCAAGATTTCATAGTGTGTTATTTCTTCAAAATAATTCAATAACTTGCACTACAAGCAACACCGAGTTCAATTGCACCATGACTTATGAAAAAAAAATCCATTAAAAGAGGTCATGAATAGCATTAACTACATTTTTAACTTTATATAATCCTTATAATTTTAGAATCCATATTATGATTTTCTTAGTCATAATGCAAGAACAGATTCATTTTCAGTATTGCACTTTTATCAACTTTTGATAGTGAAACCTTTTTAAATACAATATTTTAAACTTTTTGACTAAATGGAAACATCAAAAAATTTAAAATGAAACATCCCAAGCTTCCACGGTACGCTTTCCTTTGAATAAAACAGTAGCGTGTGTTGTACGCAACGTCGAGTTTTAACACACACCACAACCGATCAAACTAGCCGTTATGAATAGTAATACCTACTTTTTGAAATTATATATATTTTATATTTGAAAATGGACTTCATTTTTGGATTCGGAATATCGAATTTAGCCTAAGATGAAATTTTGGTACATTTCGGATAACTTTCATATTTTGATGAATAGTGAAAATTACTAAATTTTAATTAAAAACAACTTTTTTAATCAAAATAATTAATAGTGATAAATTATGAATTTGAGTGGTTTTAAAGTATATTTAGAATATATTTTTACCGTTTAATATAATGTTGGTCATTGGACATAATTTTACAATTAAACCGAACATAAATAAGTGTCAATCTTTTGATAGTTATTACCTCTTAAAAACACGCTTTTTGTTTTGACAGCGGGAATTAATTTTAAATTAATTTCTGCAACTTCTGTGTTTTGAATTTAGAAAAATGGATTCCATATTTGGAATCAGGATGTCCAAATTGTGTAAATAGGTAACTTTTATTTTTAGACATTTTGAATAATTACTGTGGTAAATATTTTATTTACCATGGTTAAGGGTAAATCCGGTAAATAAGGGTTAAAAAATAATATTATATTAATACCAAATTACCCTAAAACGTGTCCTAACATTATTGGTGGACACATACCCGACCATGAGCATCCTTGGGTCAATTTGGGGACCCCTTGGAGCCACTTGTATGTGGTAGGGACACTTTATATTAATAAAGTTAAAATAAAAATAAAAATGGCATAAGCTTACATCTTTTAGAAGAACAATTTTTACATAGGGTTATACATGTTGGATTTTAGATTATAAATATTCATTAGAAATATAAAACGATTTCCTACATAATGATATTTTATTTATAATTTTTAGACATCAAATAATTTAAATTATTAATGACACAATAATGATGCAATGTTTACCTCATTAATAAATCATTTAAATAAATAAGATTATAATGATTAAAATATTATCTAAAACCTGTCCAATTCTTATTGGTTGATGTTATTTAGAATATGAGTCATCTTATCTTCGACCTCAATGATTTTTGGACCATTATAAACCGAATATAACTATATTATAAAGTAATACTTTCACTCTTTCCTAAAGAGCCCCTCTTCTCCCTTATAAAAGGAGACCACTTCTACTCATTCCTCACACCTCTCAAGCCACTTGGCTCGTCCATACTCTGCCAAACTAAGCTCCCCACATCCCTATCCTCATCCTTGAAGCTTCCCCTTAGGCAGAAATCATTTCAATAAGTCCTTTGGTTCCAACCAAAGTGAGTTACCTAAATTAAAGGTAACGATTTCTCTTAAATTATTTTCATTTATTTTGCTTCTCCAACCCCCAAACTCTTTTTATTTCCTTTCTTTTGTAACAACACCAGTATCCACAATATACTATGATGTTTTTATAAGAAGGATTCAAACTACACATACACACAACTCCATCTAATGGATGATGATCATAATGTTTCTGTGGATGGCAAACTAACGCCTCACGAAACGATGATTGTTCAAATACATCTTACCGCCTCTCATGGTGGCCATTATGATGGTACTGTAATTAAATATGATATTAATGATATATATTTTATATATAAGCTTCTGTAATTCCATTTTATTTCATATCCTTATTCGTTTCATGTTGTATATACATACGATAATTTCATTTGAGGAAGTGCGGACTACCGCCCCCTTAAAATGATATGACTCGTTCATACCACACATGGAACGTATAAAGGATGGTGTTAATGAACTTAAGTAACATATATGAAATATTATATTATACTGGAATAATAATATACCTATGTATAATTTGGATTCAATTCTTTTAAAATGAAAAATTAAATGGAAGTAGCGTTCGTGCGTACGTGCGGACTACCGTCTCCACGAACGCGATGAGATTCATTGTCCATCATATCCATTCAAGTATAATTATAATTTTATGATTTAAAAATAGTATCTAAGGACTTTATATCATTCTGGATATGAATAATATACATCCCATTAATAACGAATATGGCTCACATAACAAAGAATATAAAGTAAAATGAACCCGTTAACACCCGAAATGACGATAATTCTAAGATATTATTAACAAATCAATGTTAAAAGATCATATATGATATCATATTAAAGTAAATTATTCTTGTATTATTAAATAACAATTATTTCACCATTATACAGGAGGTAAACCTACCATAGACCGAGGAAAAATTACAAAGTAAGGGATTTTCTTATCTCACTTTCAATTCCGTGAGATTTCCATTGTTCACCACATAATTATTGCATGTGGTGTACTGCCCATGATTGTATTCATTGTGTAATATAATTTAATTTATGGGTATTTACATCATCATGTTATGATACTTCTTTCATGGGTGTATGTTTCGTAAGTTACCTAATCGATAAGGGAATTTGAGATTTCAATTTCCACTCATTTGGCTTTACACATATTTCATTGATTATATTACTCCAAGATTATGTGTGGAATCGCTATTCATTTGATTATGCCTTAATTTCCACTCCCCTTTCTGTGGATATACTTTTGATACACATAATCACTCCATTGATAAATTCTCAAGTGATCGGTATGAACTTGATAAGAGTAATTGTAACTCAATCTCCATTTGTTGAGTTAAATATCCAATTTGTTGGTGTTGTTTCTACAAGAATATGTGTGAATATCCTTTGATTGTTTTACACTGAATATTCAATCATATTTAGTGTATTTATATTTTTCACACATAATTATGTCGTTTATTTATCCTTAACCTAAGGATACGGCCTTTATGAGAGATTTCATCTCAATTTACATTGATCTGAGACTTCTTTGTTGATATACACCAAATCACTTTTATGCGGTGTATATAATGTACTTGACATAGTATATCATGAATCCCTTTATTCTCATGATATTACAAAGTTTTTATTACCTCAATTATTTTTATTCAAGTGTCTCTCTTTTGGTTAGAACCTCTAACCAAAATACCGTTTTAAAATGTTTTAAAGACTTAATCTTCTATATCTTGCTCATTAATGTCCATGTTTTAAAAATGGATTTAAGGATTTATTTATATGGACATTAAAGTTTTAAAATTAAAACTCCTTTTAAAAGTTTCAAAGTAGTATGGGACACTTTGATTCAAAAGTCTACTTTTAAATGGCTTCTTGACAAATAGTGTGACTTTTAAATGTTTTCAAGAAAAGGGGGATATTTCTCTCAAATTGTTTTGATGATTATTTTCATCTATGTCAACATCCTTCATTATTCATGATTGAGGTTAATGTGATACAATACAATCTTCCATATTGTATCAAATGAGTTATGTTTGACTGTGGATGTTCTATTTTTATACCATTCATGGTTTGTGGTTAAAGTATTGACATTTCGTATGGTAGTTTTAATACGAATGTTTATTTTATGCTTAAACCTATTCATATGAGGAATGCATTGGACTTAATAAGTGACGGGTGCAGCCCGCTATAGCTCCTCGATGCATCGGTAGGTCTCATGAGACAAACTAGTGTCTTGGCACAAGGCCTTGACAAAATCTTATTTGTAGTCTTGGCACGAGGCCTTGGCTATGTGGTTATGATAGTCTGGCATTATGCATTCCAACATTATGAAAGTGGTTATTGATTTTTGCATGTGATTATTCGATTAGTAGAATATCCATGTGAATAAGTAAATGGCATTATTTCATTTTATTTATGGCATACCATGTTGAAAGTTCATGTTTAAAAGGCTTTTTTTAGTTATACATTGCCTTAAATGTTTATTCTTATTGATGAAAGTTTCCGATATATTGTTATCCTTACTAGGAATTTGAGCTCACCCCTTTTCTATGTTTTATTTTTCCCAGGAAGTGAAGATGTAAGTTATGAATGACCTGCAGGGATATTATGAGGGGATTATAGTGTGGACTGTGGAAACTTTATGTTGTTGTAGTGGTTTTTCATTTTATGATGTAATGTAAAAATTATGAATATATCTAGTGTTTCCAAGGCTACTAAACCAATCGGTCTTTCGAGATTTGATCTTTCTCGTGATCATGCCAATGTTACGAAGTAATGCACCGACTCTGGGTAACTGGGGTCGGGGCGTTACAGTTGGTATCAGAGGAAGTTTAGTACAAACCTTGGAAGATAGATTTAGATAAACTCTGATTAGAGCACGTAGACCTAAGATGAACTTTGAGGATTAGTATAGAAGAACTTCCTAGAATTTTGGTATTGTAGAGATTTTGTGAGTTTTCCGAGAAATACATCCCTGTCTGGATACGAGCAGGTAGAGGCGGCTCTGGCACAGATGTACCTAGGGGTAAAACCCGAAAACACCGCTTTGAGCTAGACTCGAACGGGAACTGGTGCACGACAACGGGAATTGCTGCACTCTTGGTTACGACACTCCCGGGGGATATGCTTAGGATAACTCTCATTTTCTTTACAAATCATTATGAAGGGTTTATGAGTATATACTTCCTCAAAGAAAACATTTTTATGATTATGGATTATATCCATAAATAGTTCAATTTATGTTAAGTGTTTTATAAGTATGGGATTATGTATTTTGATTCATAAACTGATCTAGTGTATGCCATTGTTTAGAAATGGCGCCCAGTAGAAGAAATGAGAACTCCAGAAATGCACATGATCCAAAGAGAAGGAAGGATCATATCTTTCATGGTCTTAAGCTAGAATTTATAAGAGGAATAGTCTCCCATGTATTATCATCATGTGAAGAAATAATATCATGTGTTGATAAGATAAGTAAAGAGTTTACTGAGTCATATGGATTTGATGGGAAGAAAGAGAAGAAAAGGATGGAAGAGAGAAAGATGGATAAAGGGATGAGGGAAAAGAAGAATTTTCCCATATGTGGTAACTGTGGAAAGAAACACCCCGGAACTTTCCTGAAAGGAATGGGAGTTTGTTATAAGTGTGGAGGAAAAGGGCACAAAGTATGTGACTGCAAGGGTAAGAAAATGGTTTCAAATGTACAATGCTTCATTTGCAAGGAGTTTGGACACTACGCGAACCTATGTTCCAGTCATCAGACTATGCCGCAAATGATGTTATTGGATAATAATCATGTTATGATACTACCACAGATGAAGAGGAATGATTAGAGTTCTTATGTTGATTATGTCAATTGAGTGTTGTATCAATAATGTACTTGTTATAATAATTATGGAGTATTTAAGGATTGTACTGCAGTACTATTTCATTAAGGACTTGAGATTATGTGGAACAAAGAAAAGTGACTCAATAGCAGGATAATTTTTGGAAAATATATGGGTGAGAGAATGATAAACCATAATATAGTTCTGATACTGAGGTAGTAATTTTGGAATAATACATGATTGTTTTGGATAAATTATATTGGATATTCTTGACTACCTTGGAACTGATTAATGATTTGTATATTCCATCATTGTTGGGGTTTAAAACATTTTTGGATTGATGAAGTATATCCAGCATTCTATATGGAATAGGGGAGCATGAATGTAATCAATAAGGAATATGGTAATTCAAGATGTTTCAGTTTATTAAAAGAATACAAGATGAAGGTATTCATATTCTATTGTGGGGTAAAAAGGATCTATATTATGTTTACCTTCCTTATAAATGTTGGACTGTGAGTTTGGACAGAAGTATTTTGGATAGTTCTAGTTTGGATTATTTTGGATTACCATAAAAGGAAAACCCGGAGGTCGGGCGGCAACCCGTCGCGTCCGGCAAGGCTGCGAGACTTGAACCTGAAACCGAAGGGCGACAAGGGTGTATCACCTACCACTGGCCCACAAGATGTCCTGGATTAAATAATGTTGTTTTTTTGAAAGATCTGGTAGATGAATTATAAATTCATTTATTTTGGAACCCTGTACGAATAGTATAATTAAAAAAAATACATTCTATTATCTTCTAGAGTGATAGATGAGTTTGTGGTAGAAACTTATTAATGGATAAAACTCTAATTATAAAGTAAGTATATCTCCTTATGATCTTAGCCAATCTCATAAATAAATTTCTCAACATTAATAAAAGGAACTTAGAACAAAAATGTTTTCCTAGATGGTACCTTAAATCATCACTAATTTATGGATTTGGGATTGTTGGCCTTTTCATAGCCATGTTCTCTACCACTCTCCATCAGATAATTGATGGTTAGATTTATCCTCCATATCCATATTTTCCTACATGGAACCCTAGTATGTGTTATTTTCGGTAATCTTCATACTTTCCACTCTTTATTTTAAATAGAGGCATCATTAATTCATTTTTCGATGTGGGATTTCAACTAAGATATTTTGAAACGTCAAAAATATGTTATCCCAATACCCTATATTTTGTTGAACTGATGGTACTTCAAATCATCATAGATTGATGAGTTTAAGGACCTCAATTATACACTTGTTTGTGATTGATGACCTCAATCACTACCTATAAATATTTACGTTTTTCCTCCAATTATATATCTCTAATTGCCACCAATGTTCTCCTAATCGAGATCATATTTTGGTGGTGACCCTTTCATTTCTCTTTTCCTCATATTAAGACTAAATTTTAGTAACCCAATTTCCGATGTGGATTTTCCCACAAATATATTATCTATTTTCAACCTTTTATTTTCGAAGAACAATTTCAAATTGCGAGGATGCAATTTATTGAAGGAGGGGAGAATTTAACACCCCATGATTTGATAGTGTGTTATTTCTTCAAAATAATTCAATAACTTCCACTACAAGCAACACCGAGTTCAATTGCACCATGACTTATCAAAAAAAAAGCCATTAAAAGAGGTCATGAATAGCATTAACTACATTTTTAACTTTATATAATCCTTATAATTTTAGAATCCATATTATGAGTTTCTTAGTCATAATGCAAGAACAGATTCATTTTCAGTATTGCACTTTTATCAACTTTTGATAGTGAAACCTTTTTAAATACAATATTTTAAACTTTTTGACTAAATGGAGACATCAAAAAATTTAAAATGAAACATCCCAAGCTTCCACAGTACGCTTTCCTTTGAATAAAACAGTAGCGTGTGTTGTACGCAACGTCGAGTTTTAACACACACCACAACCGATCAAACTAGCCGTTATGAATAGTAATACCTACTTTTTGAAATTATATATATTTTATATTTGTAAATGGACTTCATTTTTGGATTCGGAATATCGAATTTAGCCTAAGGTGAAATTTTGGTAAATTTCGGATAACATTCATATTTTGATGAATAGTGAAAATTACTAAATTTTAATTAAAAACAACTTTTTTATTCAAAATAATTAATAGTGATAAATTATGAATTTGAGTGGTTTTAAAGTATATTTAGAATATATTTTTACCATTTAATAAAATGTTGGTCATTGGACATAATTTTACAATTAAACCGAAGATAAACAAGTGTCAATCTTTTGATAGTTATTACCTCTTAAAAACACGCTTTATGTTTTGACAGCGGGAATTAATTTTAACTTAATTTCTTCCACTTCTGTGTTTTGAATTTAGAAAAATGGATTCCATATTTGGAATCAGGATTTCCAAATTGTGTAAATAGGTAACTTTTATTTTTAGACATTTTGAATAATTACTGTGGTAAATATTTTATTTACCATGGTTAAGGGTAAATCCGGTAAATAAGGGTTAAAAAATAATATTATAATAATACAAAATTACCCTAAAACGTGTCCTAACCTTATTGGTGGACACATACCCGACCATGAGCATCCTTGGGTCAATTTGGGGACCCCTTGGAGCCACTTGTATGTGGTAGGGACACTTTATATTAATAAAGTTAAAATAAAAATAAAAATGGCATAAGCTTACATCTTTTAGAAGAACAATTTTTACATAGAGTTATACATGTTGGATTTTCGATTATAAATATTCATTAGAAAGCTAAACCGATTTCCTACATAATAATATTTTATTTATAATTTTTAGACATCAAATAATTTAAATTATTAATGACACAATAATGATGCAATGTTTACCTCATTAATAAAGCATTTAAATAAATAAGATTATAATGATTAAAATATTATCTAAAACCTGTCCAATTCTTATTGGTTGATGTTATTTAGAATATGAGTCATCTTATCTTCGACCTCAATGATTTTTGGACCATTATAAACCGAATATAACTATATTATAAAGTAATACTTTCACTCTTTCTTAAAGAGCCCCTCTTCTCCCTTATAAAAGGAGACCACTTCTACTCATTCCTCACACCTCTCAAGCCACTTGGCTCGTCCAAACTCTGCCAAAATAAGCTCCCCACATCCCTATCCTCATCCTTGAAGCTTCTACTTAGGCATAAATCATTTCAAGAAGTCCTTTGGTTCCAACCAAAGTGAGTTACCTAAATTAAAGGTAACGATTTCTCTTAAATTATTTTCATTTATTTTGCTTCTCCAACCCCCAAACTCTTTTTATTTCCTTTCTTTTGTAACAACACCAGTATCCACAATATACTAGGATGTTGTTATAAGAAGGATTCAAACTACACATACACACAACTCCATCTAATGGATGATGAACATAATGTTTCTGTGGATGGCAAACTAACGCCTCACGAAACGATGATTGTTCAAATACATCTTACCGCCTCTCATGGTGGACATTATGATGGCACTGTAATTAAATATGATATTAATGATATATATTTTATATATAAGCTTCTGTAATTCAATTTTATTTCATATCCTTATTCGTTTCATGTTGTATATACATATGATAATTTAATTTGAGGAAGTGCGGACTACCGCCCCCTTAAAATGATATGACTCGTTCATACCACAAATGGAACGTATAAAGGATGGTGTTAATGAACATAAGTAACATATATGAAATATTATATTATACTGGAATAATAATATACCTATGTATCATTTGGATTCAATTCTTTTAAAATGAAAAATTAAATGGAAGTAGCGTTCGTGCGTACGTGCGGACTACCGTCTCCACGAACGTGATGAGATTCATTGTCCATCATATCCATTCAAGTATAATTATAATTTGATGATTTAAAAATAGTATCTAAGGACTTTATATCATTCTGGATATGAATAATATACATCCCATTAATGACAAATATGGCTCACATAACAAAGAATATAAAGTAAAATGAACCCGTTAACACCCGAAATGACGATAATTCTAAGATATTATTAACAAATCAATGTTAAAAGATCATATATGATATCATATTAAAGTAAATGATTTTTGTATTATTAAATAACAATTATTTCACCATTATACAGGAGGTAAACCTACCATCGACCAAGGAAAAATTACAAAGTAAGGGATTTTCTTATCTCACTTTCAATTCCGTGAGATTTCCATTGATCACCACTTAATTATTGCATGTGGTGTACTGCCCATGATTGTATTCATTGTGTAATATAATTTAATTTATGGGTATTTACATCATCATGTTATGATACTTCTTTCATGGGTGTATGTTTCGTAAGTTACCTAATCGATAAGGGAATTTGAGATTTCAATTTCCACTCATTTGGCTTTACACATATTTCATTGATTATATTACTCCAAGATTATGTGTGGAATCGCTATTCATTTGATTATGCCTTAATTTCCACTCCCCTTTCTGTGGATATACTTTTGATACACATAATCACTCCATTGATAAATTCTCAAGTGATCGGTATGAACGTGATAAGAGTAATTTTAACTCAATCTCCATTTGTTGAGTTAAATATCCAATTCGTTGGTGTTGTTTCTACAAGAATATGTGTGAATATCCTTTGATTGTTTTACACTGAATATTCAATCATATTTAGTGTATTTATATTTTTCACACATAATTATGTCGTTGATTTATCCTTAACCTAAGGATACAGCCTTTATGAGAGATTTCATCTCAATTTACATTGATCTGAGACTTATTTGTTGATATACACCAAATCACTTTTATGCGGTGTATATAATTTACTTGACATAGTATATCATGAATCCCTTTATTCTCATGATATTACAAAGTTTTTATTACCTCAATTATTTGTATTCAAGTTTCTCTCTTTTGGTTAGAACCTCTAACCAAAATACCATTTTAAAATGTTTTAAAGACTTAATCTTCTATATCTTGCTCATTAATGTCCATGTTTTAAAAATGGTTTTAAGGATTTATTTATATGGACATTAAAGTTTTAAAATTAAAACTCCTTTTAAATGTTTCAAAGTGGTATGGGACACTTTGATTCAAAAGTCTACTTTTAAATGGCTTCTTGACAAATAGTGTGACTTTTAAATGTTTTCAAGAAAAGGGGGATATTTCTCTCAAATAGTTTTGATGATTATTTTCATCTATGTCAACATCCTTCATTATTCATTATTGAGGTTAATGTGATACAATACAATCTTCCATATTGTATCAAATGAGTTATGTTTGACTGTGGATGTTCTATTTTTATACCATTCATGGTTTGTGGTTAAAGTATTGACATTTCGTATGCTAGTTTTAATACGAATGTTTATTTTATGCTTAAACCTATTCATATGAGGAATGCATTGGACTTAATAAGTGACGGGTGGAGCCCGCTATAGCTCCTCGATGCATCGGTAGGTCTCATGAGACAAACTAGTGTCTTGGCACAAGGCCTTGACAAAATCTTATTTGTAGTCTTGGCACGAGGCCTTGGCTATGTGGTTATGATAGTCTGGCATTATGAATTCCAACATTATGAAAGTGGTTATTGATTTTTGCATTTGATTATTCGATTAGTACAATATCTATGTGAATAAGTAAATGGCATTATTTCATTTTATTTATACCATACCATGTTGAAAGTTCATGTTTAAAAGGCTTTTGTTTTAGTTATACATTTCCTTAAATGTTTATTCTTATTGATGAAAGTTTCCGCTATATTGTTATCCTTTCTGGGCATTTGAGCTCACCCCTTTTCTATGTTTTATTTTTCCCAGGAAGTGAAGATGTAAGTTATGAATGACCTGCAGGGATATTATGAGGGGATTATAGTGTGGACTGTGGAAACTTTATGTTGTTTTAGTGGTTTTTCATTTTATGATGTAATGTAAAACTTATGAATATATCTAGTGTTTCCAAGGCTACTAACCCAATCGGTCTTTCGAGATTTGATCTTTCTCGTGATCATGCCAATGTTACGAAGTAATGCACCGACTCTGGGTAACTGGGGTCGGGGCGTTACAGCTAGGGTGGTTCTTGACATGCTATGTCTGAGAATTTCTTGAAAGTCCTCCTAATCTTACGAACCTTAGTCCGAAAATTAGCTAGATGCATTAACATGTATCCCCTTTTATCACCCGGTTCAAAAGACCGTTAGATGATTTCTGACACTTTTTTCACTTGGTGACGTGCTTGCTCCAAACGAGACGCCTGTTTAATATTCTCGTTTGCTTGATGCAAGAGTAATTCAACAACTTGTTCTCTAAATTCTTGATTTTGAGAGGAACTAGTTGAAGCCTGTTATTGGGCAAGCTTTTGATTACAAACAAAGTCCATTGATTGTGGCCGGTTATGGGAAATAACATTGCATGAGACCATTTTCGGTGGGATTTGTTGACTGGAGAGCACCATGAAATGTAGTGCTCCATGAACACCCCATCCTCTAACACGAATACCATATGGGGCATTGGCAATTAACTGATGCAATCTTCTTAGTGCGCCAAGGCATGAACGTTGAAGGGCTCTCTGCTGCTTTTCAGCCATCAGATATCGAGAGACTGAAAGAGACGCCAAATCAATCTGATGTTGTAACCCTTCTATTATCATAAGATGATTTTCATATTCATCATAAGATAATACTTTCTTTTTCAACTGAAAAAGAGTTTTACATATGCTGAGACGAATATCATGAATTTCATCTTCCGTCAACATTTTTGGAGTATTATACTGAGAGTCAGCCAGAGGCCAAAACATAACTGGCACTTCGCCTTTCACCAGTTATTTTCTCATGTTCAGTATTTCCTCTTTGTCATTTGATGACAATTCTTCTACCAGATTTCACCAGAGTTGGTGTTTCCTTGTTTCTTCATTGGATTCAACAGGATTGGTAGAGAAATCATTGATCAAACTAGAAGATGCATGACATAGTGGTGATTCACAGAATGACCTACACCATGGGCTATCTTTTGATTGAGAAAGTATTTCACCTTCTAGTGATGAATCTTCAGACATGACTGGTTTCACATTTGTAAGTGCCTCAATATAAGAGGGCTTTCTCGGAACTACATTGTCCACTGGAGCATTTTTCGGGCAATGTGGATCACTACTGCAGAGAGGAATTTCGCAGCGAAATTCATCATCATGGGGAGGACCACCATAATGGGTTACAATAAAAGATGAGATCTCTTAATCCTTGGTCTTCTGACCACACAGTGGGTTCCTGTGGCTCTCATCTGAAGATTAAACTTTGAGATCAACCGAATTGTCATGAAGAAAGCCTTCATGAGGAAGTGTCTATTGAAGACCTTCAGAATTAATGTTCCCACTATTGGGAACTGAGGGAGTAGAATCTTGAATTCTAACAGATAATTGTCTGAGGGCTTCAAGAACTCCAGCATAAAGCAAGGCCTTGTTACAGATTGGATCTTGATCTCCTGAATGTGCTGGGTGGGTCTTTTTCTTAGACACCTTCTTACTCGCCTTGGAAACCACTTGTTGATGAAAGTGGCTGCTCTGAGCAGGTGTATGTGCCTGATCAGGAAAGATGGCCAGGTTAGGCTGACAATCTCCTCTCAAATCAGGTGTATGTGCCTCACTTGGTCATCCATATGATATGGGGGAGTATGCCCCATAACCCTCTTGGACTGGAATAGATGTGTGTGTCTGTTCGGGAGTGAATTGTTGATGTATCACTCCACTAGTAGGGATAGATTTATGTGTCTTTCCCTGAGAATCTGCTGAAGTTGTTATAATATCCTGGCAGGTATCCAGAATATTAGCAGGTATTTTCTTCTGCAATTTCACCATTGATAGAATATTCTTGGTGACTTCAGTTGCCAAAACAAGAATATACGTCCATTCTGGGCTTGGAGCAGGTGTATGTGCCTGCTCCTGTCCTCCTTTTCCTGTTAGTGAATCCTGATAGTACTCAAGTGTGGGGGCAGAGAGTTGAGTCTACCTCCTATTTGTTTTCAGGGCTTTCCGACTAACTTCTCTGAATGCTACTAAGAGAGACTGTTGGTAGGCTTGATTAATACTAGCAGGTGTATGTGCCTGCTGATTACACTTCACCAATTGTGGTTGAAAAGATCCGTCATATGTAGTCAGACCAGCCTGCTGACTAGATGATGATGTATAAACATGTGTATGTTTCTGCCTATAGTACTCCGCCGGAATTTCCAGGTGGGATTGGTGTGATGCTGCCAGACGAGTCTTCTGGACAGCGGGTTTAAAACGGGCAGGTGTATGTGCTTGCTCATTTCTTGCCACCAAGTTAGGTTGGTGGACTTCTCCGGAGATGGCAGAGATTAGAATATGCTCACTGTTGAACGGATTCCGCCTCTGGTGATTCGTCTTGCTTGCTCGGGTATGAGGAACCTGAGCCGAACGCCTGGAGTCAGTACCCTCATCATGTTGATGGCGCACTGCCACACGAGTCTGGCGGTGATTGTTGGTGGGAGACCTCAGGAAGGAGTCTTGTCTGTTTGAATTATGGTCCTAAGGGACCTGCTCATTCACCTCCCTAGAATAAGGGAGCGAATGGTGATTGCGTTCCGGGGATAATGACCCGAAACGATTGGAGATGGTAGTCAGCACCGCATGCTTCTTGATCAATGGTCGTAATTGTCCGGACGACTGATGTGAGTTGTTTACTTGGAGGTCTTGTCGGGCAGCTTCTAGAGTTGGGATGGTACCGTGTTGATGGTACTTCTTAACCAGTGCGTTTGATACCCAACGTTGAAGACGCTGAGTAGGTGATATCATTCTAAGAGTAGACGAAGATCCAGCAGGAGTAGCAGTAGTGGCATTTTCAGCAGCAGTATTCACAGGTGTGTACTTGAGAGCAGCCATTCTAGAAAAGAAGAAGATCTTGGGAAAAGAGTTCCTGTTTGATATAACAGACGTAATCATGATAAATTTAGCCACTACATATTTTGGATGAGCACATATGTCAATGATTGTTTTTGTTGGCCCTCTCATTGAGTTTTAAATAGGGTCCTAACAAATAGGTAAAACTTCATTTTAACTTGGTTATGGATTAACGTCGGGTTCACCATTTTTGTTTCCCTCGGAATCCGGGGATAACCACCTTGATGGGAGGTTCAAACATTCCGATCGGTTTCTAACGGGTTTGTTCGTAGAACCGGAAACATCCAATGATTCCACATCCATTCAGACCTACTTTCCAAAGGTAGGTTCTCATTAGTTTGTGGACTGATGAGGATTAGGAATTTGCATTGGTCGAGAGGATGGGAGGTCGGACTCATCACTCCTTTTTCAGGGGAAATATTGTCTACTCCGGGACTCTATTTATAGATCTATGTTATGTTCGTGAATCCTTACTACATTACCATGTATAAAATGATCTTTCCTTCAGATCTGACAATCAATGATTAAATATGTAGGAAATTTATAGAATCTTAGGTATGTATTCGAGGTTCTTCATCGATAGAGAATCATCTGTATTTATTAGAGATTCTTGGTCAATGGTACCCTTTGACACATTTATACGGAAGTCTCATGGTCATTATGATTACCATGCTGGTTTTAAATCCACTCAGTGGGGAACTTGAAGTTTATTGTCATTCAGAAGGACATGGATTATTTTAGAGTTGGGATCGAACCCGTAGACGGGCTACCTACGTATCCTTTGATTAGAAAAGGATTCATAACCCACGTAGTTTTAGTAAGGGAGTATGATGTTTATGAATGATGGCTCAAAGAAGTATGTCACAATTACTTTTACAATCTAAGCTCACGTGAGTCATGCTGGGTGTGAGAAACAAGAGGTATTGGTAAAAATTAGAAAATTGTTCCATGAAAGATGCAATCATAAGAAATAATGTGGGGATTATGTATGTATGACTACCCAGATAAATGAAGGTTAGGATTTACTTTAAGGAAGAAATCAAGGAACAGGGTCCATAAAGGTATATGTGCTTCATGGAGATTTTGAATACTCTAACATGGGGCTTACTCCTAAAAAGGAGTCCCAAATTAGGAGAAGACTTATGATTGGGTTTTACACCTGAAAATGAATCCCATATCAAAGGTAAATTAGGACTGGTTAAGAGAAATTAAGACTGGGGATTACTCCTAAGGAGGATGCCCAGATTTGAGACTGGGGATTACTCCTGAAAAGGAAGCCCAGGATAAGGATTATGACTGGGGATTACTCCTTAAAAGGAGGCCTAGATTAAGGTAATTAAGGTTTGGGCCTTACTCTGGAGGAGGATGCCCAATTTAGGGGACTGGGGCTGATTCCTGAAGAGGGTGCCCATATTTGAGACTGGGGCTTACTCCTGAAAAGGAGGCCCAGGCTTGAGACTATGGCTTACTCCTGAAAAGAAGGCCCATGTTAAAGGATCTGGGGCTTATTCCTAAATAGGATCCCCAAAAATTAATGGAATTGGGGCTTACTCCTAAAGAGGATGCTCAGATTAGAGGACTTATGACTCGTGATTATTCCTGAAAAGGAGACCCAGGTTAAGGATTCTCTCATCTGAAAGGATGAGGTTAAATTAATGAAATCTAAATATTTAGTGACATAAAGATGTGTAAATCACTAGGTTTTGAGAGATATTCTACAGAATTCCTTTCAGATAAGGAAGTCAAATCCAGAAATCATACCATAAATGGATTTGAAGAGTGTCTTGAAGACTGAATCTTGAATATGAAAGGTGTAATGGATTAAGAGGGGTGAAATGGGAAAGAAAGGCACCCAAAATGCAGGGTCGCGCAAGTCCTGGCAGGCGCGCAGGTACTGCGTGGGTGCGCAAGTCCTGGTCGCACAGGTATGCTTGCGCGACACATGGTGTACTTGCGCGATGGTTAACCAGAAGGGTAATACTTGAGCGACTCTTCATTAATGCCTTTAGAATCCTCTTGAGGTTCTTCCAGAAGAGGGGCGCGCAAGATCTATTGAAGGAGTAAGGCGGTGCGCAAGTGTGGACCTTTTCCCTTAAGGGCTGGCCACTTAGGCGCGCAAGTGTTGATGAGTTTCAACACTTAGTCCTTCCTCCCCCTCTTTAGATCTTCTGTTCTAGGTAAGAAATTACCTTAGAAGTGTTTCGGAAGCTTTGAACAGAGACTAGGGAGCCGGGAGCTCAAATCAGAGTTTCAGGAAAAAATCCTCCCAGAATGGGGGGCCCATAGGGTCTATTTATAGGCAGGTGAAGACCCCGGGCGGTTATCGCTTAGGTTGCGCAAGTCACTTGCACGACCATAATTCGCCGTGCAAGTGGACTTGCACGACTATGAGGAAACTTGGGCGACTTATGGGCAATCTTCTCCTTGTTCATCCCTTTGCTGATTTTTGATATTTTCTTCAAAGGATGAATCAATTTGAGCTAATATAATCCCATTTTCTAATCATTAGACTCTGTGATGGAAAGGAGCGTCAACAATTATCATCATTGGCCAAGCATTCTTGGCCACCAATAAAGAATAGAGGATTTGGGAGACAAAATAATATTAAATAAATCCCAAAGAATAAACCATGTCCAGTAATACACATGATCCATGAATCAATCCATTCGTCAATTGATTCATATTCATAGTTGAAATTAAGAATGGGGAAAACATGTTAAAAGAAATTCCAAGCCTCAATTTGGATTGATCATTGATGAATAATGATGTTTCATCATGTTTTTTGTGATATCCCTTGATTATGTCTAAGACTGATCGCTAATCTATTATTTGTAAAATTGTCGTTAATGTAGTCCCCCAATAAGGAATCCTCCAACACACCAATGGAAATTGTTAAATTAATAGGGTTATGTGGTTAGCGCTTTGAATTTGTAATAATATTGTATTTTAAGATATAGTTTTGTCACTGTGCCCAAATAATTTTTTTGAAATTGTTTTATTTCTTCTACGTCTGTGATAACTCCATAAAAAATTACATGTTCCGACTATTGTTAAGTCACGCCTAATTAAAAGATGCCTTTACAAATCCAATTGTTCTCTTGAGTTTCTAATCTGAGACCCATTTAGTAGTTATTCCACTTTTTTATGAAAACTAATCACACGTTCTATTAAATAATTTATTATTTTTCAAAAAAAAATTGGAATGTCGGTCCTCAGAATCGTACTCCATCTCAGCGGATGGTCATGAAATTAATCCATATAATATTTTAAAATAATACATGTTAAATTTGAGAAGTTAAAATTATCAGGTTAATGGGAGAATTTAAAGTTTACAAAATGAAATTATTTCAACAATTAGAAGACATACAACAAAAGGGTAACTTGAATGGAAAAGAGAAGTGTGGATTTCCTTACCGTGATTTGTTGCTCCTAAGAATTTAGGATCATTCTTTTCAATATAAAGGAAACCTTTGGAAACTATTTTGGAGGATAAAAGACTAATACATCATAGATGATGGATTTGGAGTGAATGAGAAAGATAAAATTGTTGGTATTTATAATAAAAGTGGAACAATTATTTAATAATTTCCAAATATAGGTCTTGGAAATCAAGGTTGTGGAAGATGAAAAACAAATTGAACGACCTATGGTTTTTTCTCATATTTTTTTAAATGTGAGTAATAGTTTATGATATTTTAATCAATTATAACAAAAACCCATTTTTAATACTTCTTTGGAAAAGGAAAAATAAATTTTCCACAAAAAAAATGCTTTAAAAATAAAATTTTCTATTTTTGAATTTAAAAATACACTTATAGGTTTATAAATTGATTTTAATATATTAAAATACTTAATATAAATAAAATAAAATATTATAGGTATTGGATGATTTTTAATTAATTATTACATAATTATGACATAAATATGAGTTTTTAAAACATAAAGAAAACAAAAACTATATTTTCTCTATTAATTGAAAAATAAATAATAATATTAATCTACAAAAATTTTACCATAACCTAATTTCAAAATTATTATTTACAATATAATATTTATAATATCATAATCATTCTCTTCGTATGATAATTTCAACATTTATTTATTAAAATCATGAGTTTTTTAAAAAAATAAAGTTTTTACAACAAAATCAAATCTCTAACACTTATAAACAATTCCTAGGAAATGATAAAATTATTTTATAATTAATAATTAAATAATAAGGTTTTAAAAAACTATTAAATTAAAAAATATTTTATTCAAAATACCTAATTTTATTATAAAAGTGTCTATTTCTTCTAAACATATAATTGTGTTTTATTTGCATCCAGCAATCAATTTATCAAATTCAACTAAATTAAACATTTATTTTATTAAACAAAAAGTATTCTAAAATTTATTGGTGGAATGAAATTTTATTTATAATAAGTAAATCATACTTCAAATAACTTTTTCCTAAACATATAACCCCATATTACACATGTGTACGCCCTAAGGGTAAGGTGTGTGATAATTGTAGCTTCAGGGAATGTATTTTCTAATATTGACCAATTGGTAATCTATACTAACAGGAAATTATCTCATAGGAGATTTGGGTTAGGCCTCACAAGTTGAAGCAAGGCTTGTTCTTGGAAAAGGGAGAAACCTCGTGTTGTTACCTCCCTCCCATGTTTTATCAAATATGTTTTATATGGAAATACTCTACTTGTTGAGATCATTGTTTATCCTTTTAGCATCAATTATAATTTTTCATTACAAATTTTGAATAATAATTATAATGGTAATATTATTACTAGTGGGTATAGTTCCCAATGGTTGAATAGACCAACAGCTATACTACCAAATTGTCATATTTGACCAATGGTCATATTATTATTCCAATGAACACAATGTTTAATATAAACACCACTTCATTATTAAAATAAAAACTCACTATAATTCCTCTTAAGGTTATATTTTAATTTTCTAGGATGATTATTTTTTTAATAATGTATTATTTCATTACTATGGTTTTGTTCAAGGGGGTGATGTTACATGCAGATTTTGGTGATCCATATTTTCACAATTTAGTTTGAATAATTTATATTTTTATCTAATTGTAATGTTTTACATTTTCATATCTAACTAATGTAATGATATTTATTTATGAGATAATGTTTTGTTTGTTCCTTTATATTTTTCATAATATCATAGAATAAAAAACCAATTTTTTAGGAAAATATCATTTAAAAATCTAAGGTCATTACATTCTTCCCCCTTAAGAAATTTCACCATAGAAATTTCAATTCATATTCTCGATCGAGAATTGGTTAGGGTACTTATTTTTCATATTTTCTTCTCATTCCCATGTAACTTATGGTACCTCCACAACACTTTGACAATGTGAATTCTCTTATTATGTTGAAATTTTTATCTATGGTCCAATATCTCAACCGAATAATCCTCATATGGGATGCCATAATAAAGTTATACCACCTCTAGATTTAATATGTGTGAGGGAGAAGGAATTTACATCCTCAAGAGGGATTTGTTGAATAAATTTTGAACTTGAGTCAGATTTTTTGTAAGTACAATCTAAAAGGTGGATTCTACTATAAATTTTAGGATTTAAAAGTGTCCAATATACAAAGAGTTAAGCATCCCTTTCATCCCAAATCTCATAACACTCTTCCATTATGATATTAGATGGAAAATGTTTTCTCCAAAATAAAACATTGTATCCCAACAATGGTTGTCAGCACAAATCATTTACTAAATATAAGTATCATTTATATGTTTTTTCATAGAATGACCCTTTTATGTCATCTATTTCACAAAATGAGGCCTAATTCTTTCTCTGACCGAATTTATAGTATTATTTTGGACTTTTACATTTCTTCACGTATGGATCTTAAAATGGATCCATTTGAAAACTCTAGTGTAATTTGTAATTGTATGAGTTATTGACTATTGGGAGGTGTTGATTCCATAGGCCTTTAAATCCTACTAAGCATGTTCTCATCATGTCCTTGAGTGCATGAATAATTCTTTCATATTAGGCATCAATTTTTGGTATTATAGGCCATAAGTCAATTCAATTCTATATTCAGATCATATGGATGAAATTTCCAAAATATATATGTTCTCCATGGATCATGATCAGAGAGGATTTGAAGTGGAACCCCATACCACATCACCACTTATTTTATGTATATCATGGAAATTTGGTCAATGGTGAAATTTTCCCAAATAGTAATGAAATGAGAAATCATTGTTCGTTAATCCACTATAAGACATAATGTATTTTTTCCCTAAGGATGTATTTGGGATACCAATGATGATGTCCATAGTGACATTTTCTCACTTCAATGTTGGTATGAGTTTTGTATGTAATACCCCTTCAAGATATTGGCACTCCACCTTCACTTGGTGACAAACCAAGCATCGTGTAATGTAGTCATCAATCTCTATTTTCATTTTATCCCACCAAATTTAATCATGACGGACTCTATAAATTTTACTTATTCTAGGATCTGTAGAGAATTTAGAGCTATTAGCTTCATCCATTATATACTTATTTATCTCCAAGATATATGGGACACATTAATTTTTACAAAGTTTCAATATACCTTCTTGATCAATATTGAACTAAAGAAAATTCCCATTATTTATAGCCTTTATATTTTTTATATCAAATAATCATCTCTTTGAGATCCCTATATATAATCTAGTATTGATGGTTGAGAAATAAATTGGTATAATGTTGAGGATTCCACTTCAATATTGATTCCCATGTCTAACCTTACTATTTCACTAATAAATGGATCTCATTGTATCCTCATCATTGCCTACTCAATAGGTTCCTTCCTAAAAAATGATTCGGGGATGCTTTTTTCCTTTATAGGGTGATAATGAATTGAATAGTAATATTCATTAAAAATATATAACCATATACTTTGACTCTTGTTTAATTACCTTTGTGTTAATATATACTTTATGATTTTGGGTTATATGTATATATGAAATTTCTCCCCACAAAGTTAGTCCCTCCAAATCATTAGAAAAAATATATATCAGCTGACTCCATGTCACATGTAGGATAATTCATTAGATACTGATTTAACTATCATAATTCATATGCGATATCCTTTTCATTTTTCAGGAGGAAACACTTAGTACCTTGTAAATATTAATCACTATAAAAAATTTTCCCTTCTCGGATAGAGGTATGAGTAAACACATGTGGAGTAACTAATCTCTTCTTTAGTTCATAGAATCTTTCTTCACACTCCATTGTCCATATGTACTTATATCCTTTTCAAGTTAACTTTTTTAGTGGATTAGAAATTAATTATTTTTTCTACAAAAAATCTTATAATATCCTACTAAACTAAGGAAACTATGAATCTAAGTTACTGTTGTAGGTTAGGACTAGTCTGCTATATCCTTTTTATTTGAACGATCGACTGAGATTCCATCATTAGTTAAAATACTCCCCATGAATGAAACATTTTGTATCTATAATTCACATTTTATGAATTTTCAAAATAGATTATCTTTCCTGTTATTTTAAATATATCCATTAGATGATCATTATGATCCTTGTTAATTTTGGAATATATCATAATTTTATAAATAAAAACTACCACGAATTTATCAAGGTATTCATTAAATTCACAATTCATCGTACCAAAAAATATGGTAGGAGAATTAATCAAGATGCTGGGTATAACAAAAAATCATAGTTCCAATATATTATTCAGAATAAAGTATTTAGAATATATTATTTCTTCACCATAAATTGATGATTCCCATATCAGAGATCAACCCTTGAGAACAATTGATCCCCACAAATATTGTCCAATAATCCTCAATACTTGGTTGGGCTACTAGTTATTTATTATAATCCCATTATTTTCTCTATAATAAATGCATATCCACATTGATCCATCATTCTTATTTATAAATAGAATAGGTTCTTCCCTAGGGGAACACATGGTCAAAAAAAATCCCTTCTCCAAAAGAACATGATTTTTTTTAATACCTATATGTCTAAATTTTTCATTTTATATGGGGTCATCGATATCATCTTGGATATAGGTATGATTTTTGTGGATAACTATTACTATCATTATAGGGGAGGTCCATGTAACTCATTGTGAAATATGTTAATATATTACTAAATAATGGGGACATTTTATATATTTATATATGCATTTAATTTTCCCCATTCACTATTCACCTCTACAGAGAAGACTATGGGATGTTCTTCTAGACAAAGCTTATTCCTTGATATCTCTC
The DNA here is from genome assembly GCA_963277665.1 of Viscum album. Taxonomy (NCBI): domain Eukaryota; kingdom Viridiplantae; phylum Streptophyta; class Magnoliopsida; order Santalales; family Viscaceae; genus Viscum; species Viscum album. Next base: position 605,895,405 of record OY728119.1, on the reverse strand, counting down.
ATTTCAAAATAATTGTAGGTTTCCCATTAAATACGACTCCAATTTTTTTTCACCTTAAAATTATTTTAGCATTATAATTTTAGATCTAGTCCATCCTTAGTATAGAACTGTCATCCAACATAGGAATAACTACAAGATTTGTGATGAGATTGTACCCGCCATAGTAAATACTAGAGTTTTTATACATTATTGATGTTAAGATAGAACCTCCCTGTGTCTTGAATGATAACTCTACTTCTTTAATATTATGGATTTATTCTACATTAATTTTCATCCAATATTAAGTAATGGAATGTGTAGTACCAGAATCAAATAGAGTACTTTCATTCATTGAGTTCACAATTAGTGTACCTGTCGCCGCATATTTTAGAGCCTCTAATTCACTCATCATGATTGAGAATTCTCAACCTTTCCACCGTTCCCTATTTTAATTTTGATGGTGGTTTCCCTATGTTATGTTCTAATTTTTACATTGATATGAAAATTTCTCATGCTGAACACACTTGAGGTATTAAACTTCATACTATTCCTACACCATCTTCCCTTTTTCATTAGTGTAGATAAGTTGAGGATTCACCTAACTAGGAATGTTATAAGTTATATGGACATATATTTCCCACTTTTACCACTATTAACAACATAGAAACTAGTTCCTCGGATGATTCTTATTAAATTTACTTCTTATTGGATGTTTCACATTATTTCTTCCACTTTTATGATCAAAATCAGTCCCAGAGTTTGGATCTACTTCTCTCTTCATTTCATTTGACCCATGTGACCGCTACATCTCTCCAAACTCCAATTAAACCTTCATAGAACTCCTCATTATCTTATCATATATTTTATAGTCTCAATTTTTTATATTCCTCTATAGATGGTGTTTCTGTCCTCTGAATAATCTATTAGCCCTTGCCTTAAGATCCCTAAAACGCTATTGGTGTATCAAGTAAGTCTTCGATACTTCAATTCATATCCTCCCACTGATTCAATTTTTTATTTAACTCTAATTTTAGATTCAAAATTATTCATCACATCATGCGGGGAATGTATTTATTGGAAAATATTCAATCGAACTCTTCCTACTCCATAGAATCAATCTCGCTTCTTGGATTCATGTTTTTCATCAGTCTACACCGCTGAACAGATTCTCAAAATAAGAAGTATACTTTCAGAGTGACATTCTCTATATCAGAAAAGGGGAGTACATAAAATATAATTTTTATATAGTAAATAAATTTTTGATAAATTAATGGATTATTATATCCAATTATATAAGGAGTTCATTGACACATAAAGGACTCAATGAGTTTTTGTTCTCGTAGAGGGGAATCTAGACACTCAATGTGATTCAAGTTGTTCTTTATAACTGAATATAATATATTCATCATCCTCATGAATTTTTCGATTCCTGTATCAGTTATATTATGATGCTTTTTGGGGAATATTCTTTTAAAATCATCATTAATGTGGTGATTTATATTTCATTTTATTTTTTTAAAATAAGAAAAACATAGTCAGAAACATGCAACTTTTAAAAATATTATAATTATAATGGGAATTTATGTCTTAAAAACAATTCTAAAATATGTTAATATTTAATAACAATTAATGTTTCTATGAATCCTTTATAATGGTTGACAAAAAGTTTATCATTAACTAGACATATAATCAGAGAGTGTCAAAATTGGTGTATATCAAGGCCAACATTCATTAACCACTTCCGGATCGTGTCTAGATAAATATGGTGTTTTCAAGTTTGTTAGCCCAATTTATATTTATACCAAATGAAATTCTACTAATTGTATCCAGATAGGGTCTTCATTTAAGAGAAACTACTCGATTAATACTTCACCTAGATTCTAGGATGTTTTCCTATATATATATGTATCCCTACTGTTCTTACTAATGTTTTCCGGTACTAATTACTATAAATAAAAAAATTGTACTATAATACCAACTACGGAGTCCCATATTTTTATTACATTAAAATTTCATTACATGGAAAAAACACATAATATTTTAATATTTAGTTTCTTGGACACTAAAAATATAATACAAGAAAACAGAAAATATTCATCTAATCCAAATGAATGGATTTTTCATGTGTTCACCTTAATCTACATTTACTAAATTTCATATCCCAGGGACATACATCAAATTATATGGGTGAGCATAAAACCCGGTAAGGTAAATTAGCATGGGAGACATTTAATATGTGGACATGAGGCATATCAAAAAGAACATGAAACATAAAAATAAATATTTATCAGGATGAAATGTGGTATATCATAATAAAAATAACATGATTCATATCATATAAATTTGGATACGATATTTAGATGATAAATTATTAGTAATATCACTATGTTTTATCACCATGTTTTCGTAAATAAAAATTATCAAGGTTATTCAACAAGGTATCGTAAAAAATTTTACCTATAGAGAATAATTTATTAAAAAATGGAGTGATGAAATATTAGGGAAACCACCTTCATATACCTTAGGTAATGTGATCCATATTTATCATAATAAATAATATCACTAATAACCCAAGTAGAACTAAAAAACACTTTCCTATCAAAATCATGGAGTACAAATGTTCTTAAAGATATGATTATTACATCATTATTGAAAAAATAAAAGGGAATTTGGGTTTCATATATCTAAATACCCAACAAAATATTTTTTTTTTAAATTTTCTAATACACATATAAAGGTAAGAGGTATGGGAATTCACATGAAAAGATGTGAATTTCTCATGAAAAGCAGAGAAAACAAAATGACGCCATGAAATATATAAAACATGGATTGAGTAAAGGGGAAATGAGAGGGAAAAAGGGTATGTCAGTGATAAAAGACAATTCTTATAATAATGGGATAGTATAAAGTAAAATAAAAAAATTATTCTAATAATTAGAGTATATTCCCCAAATGGGTACTTGAATGGAAAAAGAAGTAAATATTTCCCTTTACTATGAAGATTTTCTCCTAAGACATGCGGATATAACATTGGCAGATTAAGGAAACCTATGTTGGGGCATTTGGAAGGAAAAAAGACCAGTAATTCTTGGGAGATGTACTTTTAGTGAATAGGATGTGTAATTTTTTTTGGTATTTATAGAAAAGGTGGAGGAAATGTATAATAATTTCCAAACTTATGTCTCAAAAATCTAGGTTCTTTAAAATGAAAAACCATTGGGTTAGCCATTATTTTTTTCTCATGGTTTTGGAAATTTGACTGAAAATTTATGATATTTTAAAAAATTATAACAGAACACCATTTTTAATTCTTCATTGGAAATTGAAAAGTAACTTTTCCAAAAATATTATTACTTTTAATTATGTTTTATATTTTAGACATTGAACGGTCACTTATATGTTTGTAAATTGACTAAAATATTTAAAAATAAATGATATAAATAAAATAAAATATTTTTGTGCATAGATTGTGGTTAATTAGTTTTTACATCATTTTGAAAAATATGATTCCATAAAATATACTGAAAAATGTATCTTTTTTCTACTCCGTAAAAAATAATGTACTCTAGAAAATTATAAAAAAAATACCTTTGATTAATTTCAACATTACGATTTCAAATATAATATTTATTTTATTAAAATGACTCTATAGATTGGATAATTTTGACATTAAATATAGATATAAAAATTTATTTTAAAATAGTTAGTTTTGTAACATAGTCAAATTTATGATATTTATAAAAAAATTTAAGACATTATAAAATTAATTTATAATTTTTTTAAATTAAGGGTTTTTTAAACTCGATTTCATTAATAAATTATAGTAATAATACATGATTTTATTATAAAAGTTCTTATATTTTATAAAAATATAATTATGTTACATTTTTTAAAATGATTAATTAGTCAAAATTTTCTTACCTAAACATATATTTTACTAAAAAAAGAAAATATTTTCAGAATGGTATTTATGGAATAACCATTTCATTTATAAAAGGGAAATTACACTTTATGTAACTCATTACTGGACAGCTAACCTATTTTAACACCAACATATTCCCTAAGGTTATCGTGTGTGATGGTGGTAGTTTCATGTGGTGGCTCGGCTAACATTGACCGAGTGGTATTCTCCTCTAACATAAACTTATCTTATTAGATATTTTGTTCACGCATCACATGTATATTGTTTTTATAGGATTTTTCGAGGGTAAAAACTAGTGACTTTAAAACACTTCTATGTTTTGAAAAATGAGCTTCAAATGGATTGGTACTACTGGATGAGGCCATTATTTCTCCTTTCTTCATCAGTTGTCCTTTATCATTACTACTTATAAACAATAATTATAACAGTAATATATTCATAAATAGATAAATTCCCCACAAGTAAAATATACCAATAGTTATATTGACCAATGGTCATATTTTACCAATAGTCATATTGCTATTTTAATAGAAAAATTTCTCCTTATAAACACAACTTCACTCTTTCAATCAAAATTCACTACAGTTCCTCCTGAGGTTATATTTCCATTTTCTATTATTTTTATTGGTTTACTTATATTTTGTTTCATTTATATAGTTTTGACCATAGGGGTTATGATTATAATAGATTGGAGGGATCTATATTTTCCCATTTTTGGTTTTCTATTTTATATTATTTTTTAAATTGTATTTCTACAAATTCTAATTGGTTTCATACCTCACTAATGTAATAATATTTATTAATAAGAAATTATTTTCTTCCTACATTATTTCTATAATATTATATTATATAAAACACATTTATTCGTGAAAAGAAATATCATTTAAAAATCACAGGTCATTAAAATCCAACAACATTGGAAGCATATACCAGACTTCATAAGGCATTCCCAAGTGTGTTTTTAAAAAAACGCTCACAAAATAAAAAATTAATTTTCTTACCATCATATTTCATCAACCCATTCCTCCATTTTTTCATCCACTATGAAATTTTTTCTTCTTTTTGTCAATTTTCACATTATCATCAACAAACTCCATTTCCAACTTCTCACCACTTTGCATAATTTTCCCATAGATTTTGAATTAACGAGAGTCCACTGCCTTTAATATCAAGGATTTAATCCAAAGTAAAACTAATTAATATATCTATTAATATGATGCATAAAATTTGGTATAGTCCATGATAATTATTTGAGGTTTTATTCATATTTCACCACTAAATATTCCTCCTTTTATCTCACTTCCATGAATTCATTTTCTATCCTAAGTTGAACTACATTAGGAAAATATTTATCATGAAATATATTCATAAAATCATTCAATTCTGAGTCATAAATCTATTCATTTTTTTAGTATTCTTAACCATTTTCCTCCACTGATTAGATTCGTATTCAAAATAGTAAATATAAAGATTTTCCTTTTGGTTATCTGAACATCTGATGACATCGAATATCTCTTCAAGGTATTTAATCTGACCTTCAGCTACAACTAGGTCAGAAAATCCATCAAAGACATGAGTTTCTTGCATCATAAAATGTACCTCTATCAATATGTTCCTTTGGGATGTATCTAGATAATCTATTCCATAGATACCACCACCATTTATAGCCTATTTCGACTGAGCTATCATAGAAAAAAACTTCACTATTCCAAATCCAACCATTCTAGTTTACTCGTTTAAAAAGATATCATACCATTGGACTCTCCTACTTCATCTTCTATAATCCCTCTATAAAAAACCATTCTAAACAGATGTAGTTTACATGAAAAAAAGAGTAATATTAATATGATATATCAATTAAACATAACCAGATAGTAAAATATTTTAATTTTATTATATTAAATTTATCTTTCCCTCAAATGTTATCAAAATATTTCTCTAATTCCAACTGTAAGTACCTAAATATAAAAATTACTTAATATTTTTTATTTAGAATATATTTATATTTCTTTTATTCTCAAATATCATTTAGGTTTAGACTTTTATATTTGTTACTCATAATGATTACATAATAATCCCGTATATTAAAAAGACTTCGATTTTACTCGGTATCCATATTTTGAAAATGTAAAACAATTGAATTAAACCATGACTTCTTTTCATGAAAAATATTCAGTACTTTCAACTTCAATTCATTATTTCCATTAGCTATCCATTAGCACTCTAATTTTTTTAAACATGGGATGAGGTTAAAAATCTCAGTTATATATGTCAAAACAAATGAATAAACTAATATTCATGAATAAATATAAATATTTTCCATTTTTGGAATAATTTTTTGGATGAAAATTAAAATTTTCATTCCCATTAAATCAAAAAAATCTCCCCAAATATTTTCAGCAAAAATTTCATAAAAATATAAAAGGTAAAATAAAATGAAGAAGGATTATTTTAAATAAATAAAAATAACAATAATTTCTTCAAAATGTTATGCTTCTCAAGCATATGAAGTATCATATAATTTACATTAAATTGGGAAACCATAATATTTCCATAAAAACCAACAAGAATAATAAATAAATAATTTAAGCAACTTGAGTAATCTTTTTGAAATAATTATTACATACACATAAAACAAACATGATGGTTATACTTGTAGTAACCATTATAGAAACCCTTGAAAAATCCATAACAGTTTTACTTGGAATAACCATCAAAATATATTCACATAATCTCATTAGAGAAACCTAATCAGTTAAATATATCCAATTATCCAATGAATTAGAGATATATAATGATCTCACATGCCAAATGTTTATTAAGGAACAACCCATCACCATAATAAATTCCCATGATCTATAACACAATACAAAAAATCTTCCATAAAAATATTACTCATAAGAAAACACTTCTGAGTATAAAAATATACATTCCATTTGAAAAAATATCTACAATATTAAGAAATAGTATTTTTCTTTTATGAAACATAAAATATGTTACAATAAGTTAAAAATAAAATAATGGGTATGGGGATGAGAAATTTCATTGTCACCATATACGTTAAAATATTACATTCTCGTTTTTCTTCTTATAAAGGAACATAAAACATTACAATAAAGATTGAATTTTAAAACCATTAAAATAATGTTTAAATAAAGGAAAATTCTCTTTTGTAATTCAATTTTATCCTTAAAATAATTTTTAAAATATTGATATGGGATAAAAAGTGAGATTTTAAGGAAAACATTATAATGGGGATTTTTAAAAGAATGTCTATTACCTTATGTCTGACTCATCATGTACATTATTTATCTTCCTAAATAATAAAATAATGATTATTAGTTAATTTATTAGGAAATAAAATCAATTATATTATTTCTTTTATTTTATCTATTACCATGCTATATTTAATTATTTAATTAATTAAATTCTGGTCAATTTCTTTGATGATAATGGTTTCATTTGTCAAAAAAAAGGATTCACTGAGTCTACTATAGTAAAAGATTCCATTATTCCATCATCATTAGAATAATATTCATTACATAATTATAATTTTTCATATAAATTATAATTTTAATACAAATCATGAAATATAGGTATTTAAAATTCACTATGTTACAACGATTGAGATGATTGGTTGTATGTACCAATGAGTTACTTTAAATTTTTCAATGACCATTATAGAATGATGGAAAATATCATTTAACATTTCAATAATTACCATAATATCTTAAATATCATATTATTTCTTTAATTATACATATATATATATATGTTATCTATAAAATGTGGGTGATTAAATATGATTCGCATCGCTTCGTGGAGGTGGTATTCGACAAATACGCACGAACAATGATATCATTTTTACATAATTAGAATGGTGATAAATTAAATGATATATTATCATTAAATTATGATAAATATTTCCTTACTATAATATTTATACATTTATTACATCATTTTAACCATTCTTGATAGATGGTGACTGAAAAGCATTTACATCGGTTCACGAGGTGGTAGTCCACCGTACACACAAATAATGGTTTGATTTCCTATTTGATGGAATATGAGATGGATAAAGGTTATAAAATTAACCAAGAAACTCCAATGTATATGTAATATACCTTCTCTATAATAGAATCATTTTTATGTAATATTTTATGGAGGTGTAAGAAGAAATGAATCCAAAATGCTCGATTAGAAACGATGCCTCTTCTTAAGACAACTTCCTATGATTAACACCATAAAACCTGTAATGTTTATATTATTCCATAAATAAGGACTCTATAACATGATTAGAGAAGTTAGTAAGTTATGTGGGAAGATATGGTCTCAAAAAATGTTTTATGAAGTGTGATTTTAAGGGAATAAAATATGACCATTTGTAAGAGAGGGTAAGAGAACTCTTAGAATTTTGAAACACATTAAATTAATATAAAATAATTTTTAATTAAAAATGAGTAAAAAATAATTTATTTATAATATAAGATGATTTTTCATCTAATAAATCTTATAAAATAAAAATTATAATTGTTTAAACTATGTTTGTACCCTTATCTTTTGGTTTTAACCCTTTATTAACCCTTTTGACTATTACAACAATATTAAAATATTCTACACCTTAAAGGTTAATAATGTTACTATAAAATTAAACAAGAACCATAAATGGAAAATGGTTAATTAAATTAACCATATACCATTCATTAACCTGAATATATATTTTTTAGTAATTTTATAGAATTTAATAAATTATTAATCTCATAAAATATCGAGAATGACATTTTTTGAACTATTCATTTACGATGATTTTTATAACAAAAAGATAACCATGGAATTAAAATATTTTATATTTAGATTTCCAAAATAGGTTATATATGTATAATTTTATTTATAACATTAATTATTTCAAATTTTATTACTTTTAATATTTTTTCAATCATTTATTGTATTTTCCATTATTTGAATAATTACTACATCATCATTGGGTAAATATTTGAGGTAACTATATCGTCCAAAAAATAAAACTAAATTAACAAGATAAATATAAATAATTTATATTTAATAGTACTATATATAACCAAACATGTTCATTGGTTAGCTTTATGATAAAAATAGTATAGTAAAAAAACAAGAGAATAACATTTTTGACTTTTTTAGAAAATAAATTTTTTTAAATTTTATAATCACATCATAATTTAAGAACGAAATAAAATTGAATATTTTATGATTTTTGAAGATATTTACCAATCCATTAAAATTATTTCAAATTTTAGGGTCATTTTATAGTCTTTATCATTTTTTTAACATTAATTACCCGATTTACCATTTATCGTAGTATAAAAATTACAACTTTTCTATAAATTTTAAACAAAAAATGGACCTATTTAAAAAAATGAGACCCAATGATACCAAATATGGAATCAAGTTTTTATAATTCAAAAAATAGAATTTGAATAATTTCATTTTACATTAAACCAGAAAAAAAATAATCAAGAATATTTTTTCAGAAAAATATCCTTTTCAAAATAAAATGTTTTATGCTGAATTAAAGAATATATTTTATTTAAAACCCCATAATTGGATAATTTTAAAAAATAAGTAACAAATAAAATTTTTTAAAAAATCAAAAATAGAATTAGACATTATAAATAATTTAAAATAAAATTCAATTTCTAATAAAAAAGAATATTTTCCACTATTCATTGAAAAATAAAATTTTTCATAAAATTATCAAAACAAATTCCTCAGTTAATTTTGAAATGAATAATATAAAAATGAAATTAATTTTTTTTTAATAACCATATAATAAAATAGTTTAATAAAACTATTTCTTTTTTTATTTAAAGAACATAATGAATATATATATATTTAATGAATATCTGTAAATATGAAGTTCATTTATTCTATGATTACCAAGGTTGTTACAATTCATATTCAAATATTGTGACACCACTAACTAAAATTATATATAAGAACAATCCATGTATCTAGGATGAGAAATGTGAGGAGGAATTTCATGGAATGAAGTTGATGGTTATGGATGACAAGGTCACAAGTTAGTCAGATCAAAACAACACTTTTTAGGTACATAATATGCCTTATACATTTCAATTTGGGTTGTTATCATGTAATAAATATATTCCATTAAATTGTTTAGTCTTATGTTGAATGAAAGTGAGAGGAGGTACATGGTACTATAGAAGGAGGTGATAGTAGTGGTGTATCATATTTGAGCATGGAGACACTACCTCGTATGATCTATCTTTACGATGAAGACCGAAAATGTCACCAAAATAGGAATCAAAACCTAGAAGATGGGGATTGAAGATAAAGTATTATTGAAGGATTTCACAGTTAGTTTTTATTATTCTTTATAGTAATATCTTGAATAGATAATGTTTTGGTAGATGTGGTCAGAAAAAGTTTTTTTGTCAACATGTCACATGTAGATTATGGTTTCCTCGGTAAGATTAAAACAATATTAGAGGATTGTCCTACAGTTGAAAATTTCTTGGCCCATGCAATGGTGGGTAATAGAAGGAGTTTTTTGGAATAGGAAGACATTATTAATACTTAGGGGATAAGGCTATATGTCCCAAATTAGTGGATCCTATGGAGGGTTCTTGAAAACATAATATCATGAATCAATAATGGCAGGAAATAATTTACCAAACTTATCCAAGGCCTTGCTATAGGGAGGATATTACAGTCCATGTATGGAAGATGACGTGGGTCATTTATTATTATATAAATTCTATACAAATAGGGTAGGCTATTAAATTTGTTACATGGAGTATTTTTGTAGTCGTTTCACATTGTAGAGAATTCATCTGATATAGTTTTCACAGATTTCATGATTACACTTCCAAATTCTAAAGGGCAAGGGATAGTTTTCAAGGTTGTATAAATATTATTTATGCATTTAAAATTCATCCAATCCCTATAAAATTTTATGGTTGGGATCATGAAAAGGATGATCTTAAATAATGTTTTGAAGTATTAGTGGATACCATAACATATAATTAGTGATTTGGATCCATATATAGAAAGTAATTTATGGAAAATTATCTTCAAATTTCTGGCATCCAAACCCCAATAGTCTATAAGTTCTCACACAAATATATACATTCACACTGAGAGGGTGAATTCTTTATTGGAGTTATACATGATTAAATTTTGGAGTGACAACCATTGATATTGAGATATGATTCATGATGTATCCTAATTCTCATTACACCTGTAAATGATTGAGTCAGCTGGGAAGAGTTTGTTTTATGTGGTGACTAGACAAAAACCCCTCACTCCTCACATTAAGGTACTTTTGGAGATGTATAAAAGATTTATAATTACAACATACTCAATGTTAACAATGTGGAAGGAGAAGGTATACTTGAAAAGAACACACATTCACAAGGATTTACATAAGATAATAAGTTAAACAATTAGGGATGAAGGGATGTGAGTTTTTATCTTGGGAGTTAGGTGATTTTCAAATTTATTTCCCCAATAGAAAAATATTTTAATTCTATCAAAATTTGATTGATACAGTGATATGAGGGACATATGAAGTCGTGCACTACCATTTGGAGGGATCGTCTCGCTTGTAGTTATATCTTATGTTGAATATTCATCATGTTTTCATTGTGATCATACTGAAACCATATCATGAATAGGTGGAATAACCTAGAAGAGGGGTGTCAAAATGGGATCCAAACATGATTATAGATCCATAAAATAAGGAGTTGTATCTCATACTCATTGATTAAAAAAATTAAAATGTTTATAGTACCACAAAGAAAAGAGTTCACGGTAAAGATTAAGGGATTTACATTGTACAAAAAAACATCTTACCTGGAAGAAAACATGTGGATGTTCTCAGAGATGATAAAGGAGTACCATAATGGTGTGATGAGGATGTCTCTAGGATATGTGGGGGATTATTTAATTCCTCATAAGATAAAGAAGATGTATGTTGATGAGGTTCTCTATAGTCATCTTTATATATCTTCATCTCCATCGTAGTTATAATATATTCTAGGCTTATCTAATGTATTACAAAAATCCATCCTTAAGAACCAATGTCTTTGGAATATTCTTGACCGATATAGAATTTCTTGGATCTCAACTAGCTCTAGAATGATCCATGTATATTATAGTAGGCTAGAACTCTATAAATATTTATTTATATGTAATATTATATAATATTCATTGCATCTCCATAAAACCCTATATAACTGGGGTTTCACCTCATTTGTAAGGACACTAAGAATCTATAGAAATTGAGAGATTACATTTAAATAGTGTCTTGAGAGATTATCAAATTATTCCCTTATGATACTTAATTCCATTATAGATTGTGAATGATGAGCTTTTGTAGTTTTTAAGAGTAAAACTAGTCAGGTTCTGTATCAGAGCTTGAGGAAGGACAATTCCATGATAATTGTCTCTCCTTATCAGATACAAGGACCATTTTGAAAAATATGGGGAATTAGAAAAACCCTAATGAAAATAATTGATAAAATAGATAGATTTGAATGATGTAATTTTTTGTCTCAATGGTATAGAAAGTATGAAATATTTTGTTTTATAACATCCTGAAAACATGGGGAAAATGATACAATTCTAAAGATGATGTTACTATTTCCTGTGTTTTTTGTTTTGTCAAGATTATATATATATATTTTGTGGTAAAAAAGTACACATTTAATATTTTGTAAAAGGTGGATAATCATGGATACAAAATAGATTTGAAATCGTTTCTAGTAATGAATGGGTCATGAATCTAATTTTGTTCCATCCCAACACTTTATATGGGAAGTAGTATGTGAAGGTTGTAATTCAGATGTCTCTTAGCACATTCTTATGGTATTTTAAAAGGACCACTTATTAAAAGTTTCAACTCAAACTCAGTCCAACTGTTTTATAAAAATCATGTTTTATCAGATGTTTTGAAATTATATGTCATACATGATTATTTTCCAAAACTATTTTTTGTGAACACCCGTATGACCCAAGTTGTACAAGGTGTATTTTGATGAAGGAATCAAATTATTTTTAAGGATATTTAAATCAACGTTGCAGTACACGGACCTTCTACCTACAAGAACACGATAATGATAAAACCAAGTGGACACCATGATCATCGTATGATGATCTTTATTCTGAGGGTCGTTTCATTTTATCATATGACGGTGAAATTAAAATAAATGACAACATATATAAGACATAAAGAATTAATATGTGGAGATCATGATGATTTTGGAAGAAAATATGAGGTATAAGGAAACCATTGAGGTTAAAACATGTTAGGATTATTTTTGAGTTTTATAAAAAGGACAACACACAGACTGTGTGACAACCCATTACGTCGGACAAAGCTATGGGAATCGAGCCCAAAACCAAAGTGCGATTGGGATTTATCTCCCAACACTAGACTACATGAAGTCCCTGCCCAATATGACTTATTATTTTTAGTTAAATGATGATATTGATAAAGAATAAGATGATTTGGGATCTCATGTTTTATCAAATGGATATCCTTAGTATAATAAAATGAGTTGGTGATTAAGTGATAAAGGTTATTTTGGAAGATGTTATATCTTTTTAGGAAACAATATATTCCAAAGGAATGTAGAATACTATGGGATTTCATTTGTGGAGTAATTATTGAAATTTTATTTTGGAAGAATATCAATTTTTTGCACATATAAAGATTTGGGTTATTTATGGAAATGATTAACCTATCATAGATGAATGTGTGATTTGGTTAATTATGCTTCAGTATGAGACCTTAAGAGTAGTATATGTTTTTGGAATTAAATGATAAGATTTACTATGGAATACTATGTGATTAAATACTTCTTAGTTTTGGGTTTCAATCTTATTTTGTAATATTTTGATGAATTTTAAGGAAAATTGTGAATTGATTGGTCTTTCTTGAACATTGGTTACTTTTTGTTATAAATGATCGCAATTTTCAGGATTATATGATCTTGTACTAACCATTTTGGTTTTAGTTTATGTCTAAATACAAGGGAAATATATAGTTATTCTTTTATGGATTTTGTGATTCTCTAGAATATGATTCTTCTGCTTTTGATGGGACCAAGTCTTTTTGAATGATCATTGTATGGAGAAAAGATTCGTTTTTGGTAAAAACTTATTGAAGGGTGAAACTGTACTTAAAGGTTGGTATATTTCCTTATGTTCTTATTCTATGTAGTAAATAAATTCCTCAAAATTATGAAAATTAATGTAAAACAAAAACATTGGTGTTTAAAGTTTCCTACAGGGCAATCAAAGACCGTTTAACACATCATAAGTTTGTGATTTTCTGGTGGTTAACATTCTCAAAATCATGTTTTCTATCACTCTCCATCAAAACATGACCATTTTTTCTCTCTTCTATATCCATGTTATCCTACATGGAATCCAAATATGGGTTATCTCGGGTGACCGTTGTACTTCTATTTCATTCTATTAAACAGATAGTTTTACTGAAACTTTTCAGATGTGGGACATTTAAGGAAGTTTCCAATCCCAGTTTTAAAATTGTGAGGACGCAATTTCCAAAATGGGGTAAGGATGTAACATCACAGGTAATTAAAGAACATGAAAATTTTCATATTTATTAATATTTATGAATAAAATTTTAATTCTACTTTAAATGGGATTCTATGTTCAATGGAATACCTGATATGAAACAATGGGTTTCTTTGAAATCCTATGTTGTACACTAAAAATATAATATTATTATTTTAAATGGTATTTAAGGCCTTGTCGTTGTATTGGAAGGAAGAAATAGAACTAACCGAAATATTATTATACATGTTTGTTGAATATTTTTACATTTATCCAATAAAATTTAGAGGCTTAAAATATGTAAAGAATTCGATTTCAATCATAAATACTCTAATATTCACTAAATGGTTGATTTAATGCCTTTTAATGGTGAACTCTCATTAAATATAATTACTGTCACTCTTATATGTTCTATTTGACAAAATAAAATTCTTCTTTAGAATTGGTACATCCTAATTAACATTGGATGAAATTTTGGTATTTTGTTTTTGATAATGTTCATTTTTGTAAGGAATAGTGAAAAATACTATATTTTAATTCAACAGTGCCTATTAATCTAATTCATTTATATGGTTATATTATCTTTTTAATTTGTTTTATAGTGTAATTAGAATATATGTTTACCATTTAATCTAATTTTGGTTTTTGTATGTGATTTAAATTTGAAATTGGACATAAACAATTTTCAATCTTTTGATAGTTATTATTTCTTAAAAACACGCTATTTGTTTTAACAGCGGGAATTAATTTAAAATTAATTTATGCCACTTCTGTGTTTTAAATTTATAAAAATGGATTCCATATTTCTAATTAGTAGGTCCAAATTCTTCAAATATGTAATTTTTATTTTTAGGCATTTAAAATATTTACTTCAGTAAATATTTTATTTACCATGATTAAAAGGTAAAAATAATAAATAAGGGTAAAATATAATATTATAATAATACTAAATTACCCTAACATGTGTCCTAATCCTATTGGATGAAACATATCTATCCATGGGCATCCTTGGGTCGAATTTGGGACCCCATGGAGCCACATGAGAGTAATAATGACCTTTTAGATTAATTAATTTAAAGTAAAATCAAAATTACATATACAAATATCTTTTAGTAAATAAATTTTTACATGGGGTTAAATAAGTTATATTTTTGAATATAAATTTAATTTGAAAAGAAAATATTATTTTCTACATGAATGTTTTTTTTAACTTTTGGACATCAAATAAATTAAATTATTTATGACATAATAATGATGCAATATTTACCTCATTAATAAGTGATTTAAATAAATAAGATTATAAATATAAAAAAAATATCTAAAACATGTCCAATTTTTATTGGACTATTTTATTTCTACAATGATTCATCTTAAAATTGATATTAACAAATATTTGACCTTTTGAAACTGAATATGAGGTTATAATAAAATAATTGTTTCAAACGTTCCTAAAGAGCCCCTCCTCTCCCATAGAAAAAGCCCCCACTTCTAACCAATTTCCCACAACTCTCAAGCCTTTTGGTTAGTCCAAATATGCTCAATTAAGCTCCCAAGATCCATCTATTCATCCTATAATCCTTACCTTAGTCAGGAATCATTTCAAGAAACCCTTTTCTGTTCAATTCTAAGGGAGTTACCCGATTTAAAGGAAACAGCTTCTCTTATGTTCTTTGGTTTTATTTTACTTATCCAACCCCCTAAATAATTTTTATTCATTTATTTTATAACAACACCTGTATCCTCAATATACTAGGATGTTTTTATGAGATTTATTTGATCTAAACTTACACACACCTCCATCTAATGGGTGAAGAACATATTGTTTCTGTGAATGGAAAACTAACGCCTCACGAAGTGATGATTGTTCAATTATCTCCTACCACCACATATGGTGGCCAGTAAGATGGAACTGTATTTATATATGATATATATTATGTTTTTCTTTTCTATATTCTTCAGTAATATTTTATTTAAAAACAAACCTTTATTCCTTCCAATATGTGTAAACACGATAATTTCATTTGAGGAATTGCGGACGACCGCCCCCTCATGGTGATATGATTCTTTCATGACATACATGGAATATATAAAGATGGAGTCAATGAAGTTATTTACCATATATATCATATGATATTATACTGGAATTATAATATACCTATGTATCATTAAGTATTCATTCCATTAAGTATTTAATAGAAATGAATGTAGCGTTAATGCATACGTACGGCTTACCGTCTCCATGAACGGTGCATTTCATTTCTTATATCCAAATGTTATGAAATAATATATATATATATATATATATATATATACTAGATATATATGATATCTAAATCATTAATATCATTCTGGAGATAATGGATTTTTGACCACATGGACAAATTGTAATTATAACATGTTCATTTTTAACTCAAATTCTAAACATCGACAAAATGATCGATATGAACTCAAATAATTAACTATCTATTATTGCATGGTAATAAGTTATATAAAATTAATAATAAACATTGATAAGGTTATTAATAAAGTATAAATTAATATAAGTTTATTATTCAGGAAGAATAAGGAATATTCGAGTCTAGTTAGACACGAGGTAAGGGATTTCTTATCTCAAATTTAATTCCGTGATATTTCCATTGTTCACCACTTATTTATTGCATGTGGTGTATTTTGTACTACCATTTGATATATATTATCATTATTCTATTTATATTCATGGTATTATGTGATTCATTTTGTGGTTATTAACTTTTTCTCATACAACTCGATTGATTACAACGTGGTAAGGGGTTTTCATCTCACTTTTTATTCCCGTGAGATTCATGCTATATTAGCAACTATTTACTTTTGTGTGGTGAATGTACTACCCATGATTGTATTATTTGTGTAATATAATTTAATTTATGGGTATTTAAATATTCATTGTGTGATATTCATTGTGTGATCTTTCTTTCATAGGGTGTATGTTTCGTAAG
The DNA here is from genome assembly GCA_963277665.1 of Viscum album. Lineage (NCBI taxonomy): Eukaryota > Viridiplantae > Streptophyta > Magnoliopsida > Santalales > Viscaceae > Viscum > Viscum album. Next base: position 605,877,948 of record OY728119.1, on the reverse strand, counting down.
TTACCAAATCGGTAAGGGATCCTTTCACCCACCTCTTTTTAAAAGACTTATTTTTTGTTATGTATTTTAATTTACATATTATTATGTTGGGATATGTTCTTATATATCCTTATTGATTTAAATTTTATTCCCAAGTGATATTATATCCTTTTCACTCTCATCAACTTATTTTCTGAATTTTAAAGTGATGTCGTTAGGCTATTGAATTTCTGTAAGAAAACTTCTTAACCCAATTTCAATTTTTTGGTTAAACATCTACTTCATGATTATGTCAAGCTATGTATATGTGTGAATAACCTCTTATTGTTTTACACTTAATATCCACTTATATTGGGTGTTTTTATATTTTTCACACATAATTATGTAATTTTTTTATCCTTAATCTAAGGATACTGTTTTTTAAGGGATTTCATCTCAATTTACATTTCCATTGAGACTTCATTGTTGATATGCACCAATTCACTCTTATATTGTGTATATATTGTCCTTTGAAATATTATATCATGAATAAATTTATTCTCATTATATTATTATAATTTTATTAAATGTTATTCCTCAATTATTTTTATTCTAGGGTCCCTCATTTTGTTAAAAACTATTCAACTAAAATATCACTTTAAATGTTTTAACAATTTATTCTTCTAAATCATTCAAAATAATGTCCATGTTTTAAAAATGGTTTTAAGGATTTATTCATATGGAAATGAATGTTTTGAAACTGAAATTGCTTTCAAAATCTTCAATGTGGTATGGGACACTTTGATTCAAAAATATCATTATTTAATATTTTAAATGGATTTGAAAATGGTTTGATAAAATCTGTGATTTTGTCAATATTTTGAAATGATATATTGTGATTGAAATGTGGAAATTTTATCATTCCATTATGTTTGTTTTATGGGTTATAAATATGTTATGGTTAATGGGAATTGTTTACGTATACTGGTGGTTCTATGATAAACCTAGGGAGGGTGAGCCTAAGATAGCTCTCTAATGCATTGGGTAATGTGACTGAGGTAAACGTTAATGTATACCCTAAGAGATTTAGGGAATATACTGTGATGGGTATTCCAAATTTGACTCCCTTTATTGCTACGATAGCTACAATGTAATTATGTTATTTATTCCATAAGATACCTTTATTATTTTTGATTTCTTTGTGTTTGTCATAAATATTATGCTTTCTTGAGGTATGTTATGATTGAAAACAATTGTTTCATTGTTTTGTATTTATTGATGGGATAATGTTTTTATTCATTATTTTTCTATGCCTTACTGAGCTTTTTATGCTCATCCCTTGTTTTTGAAATGTTTTCCACAGGACCTAAAGATGAATAAGGGCCAGGGATGGGATCATGGAAAAGTCATGCTGTAAAAACATGGAACTAGATAAGAGTCTCTTTTTTTCAAGAGTTTTTTTTAATGAAAAATTGATTCTGAGTAGAATTTTCTACATAAAATATTCATGTTGTTATGTAAATGTTATGACATAATTCTCTAAAATAGTAATTCTAATAATTTATTCAATGTGAATTATCCATTTAATTCAATATTATGCAATGTTTATGGTTGGGTCCTTATAGCTCTCCTACCTGGAATTCATGTATTATAATGAGAGGGTCTCCTTCATTGCATGAAAACCACAGAAAGTAGAATAATTGTTATCAAGATTGCTCTTCAAACCCAAAAATACATATGGATATGGTGTTTAGGGTGTACAAAATGACCAAATCCAAGAACCAGAAGATGAGGCTATCCTACCACTTCGAGAAGGCTACATGTTTTAGAGCCAATCCTAAGACCCTCTTCTATCAATGATTCAATTGGTCATACGGAATGCCCAGGGAATTGGTTCTTGGATGAAATCATATTTCCTTGCGTCACAGATCTCCAATAATAAGGGAATTGTTGTTGATGTTGTTGAACACAAAAAACCCCCCATTAGTATTGAGGAGTTCTCTAAAAATCTCAAAATGCATGGCTATATGCATGTGGACCCAATCAACTGTTATATATGGATATTCAGGCATAGTTGCTAGAATGTAGACATGGTCCAGGTCGGGTACCAGTTTGTTACAGTTAAGGTGAACCAATGGAATATTTACTTCTTTGTTTCTTTCATCTATGTAATTTGTTACTACTAGTAAAGGTAGGTTCATTAGAAGGACTTCAATGAGTTTGATCCTAGTTCAAAACCATTGATTGTAGGAGGTGATTTCAATATTATTGTAGATCTGGAGGAAGGGGATGGTAGGGGTCCATTCCCTGAGAAATACATCCTAGTGGTTTTTGAATTCATGGAAGACAAAGGGCAGTATGGCCTTGGATTTGTTGGAAATCAGTTTACTTAGTGTAACAACCAATAGGGGAACCACCACTAAATGATCCACTTGGACAATTACCTAGCTAATATGCATGCCATGTCATCTATCTCCATCAAAAAAAGTTAACCACCTACTATGTGGTATTTTAGATCACTCTCTCCTTCTAGTATATTATTCCTCTATTCAGGATCCACATGAGCAATTCAGATATACCTAGGTATGGGGTAGATTACCGGGCTACCAAGACTTGGCCAAAACCACTTGGGGCGAACCATCTCAGGGAAAAAATGGATTGTTTTTCATGTAAAGTAAGGGATTATTAAGTCAACTATCCATTCATGGAGAAATAATGTCCCTCCTTCTAATGGTGATATGTAGTCCACCATGTTGGTGGTTGAATGGATTGATTAGTGCATGGATGATGCTTGGGATGATTGATTCTTTGAGGAGCTCTCGGAGAAAAAGGATCTTCTGGTGAACAGGGTTCTGAAATAGGAATGGCCGGATAGGGAGGGATCGAGGATAAAATGTTTTAAATATGAATATTGTAACAATACTTTACTGTATTCTTGTATTAAGGAGAGGAAATGTCTGTTTAATCTAAAAAAAATTGTTGAAAGATGGGTCTTACATGGAAGACCAGGATGTTGTAGGAGACCTTGACAATTATTTTTTCTCTGATCTTCTTGCTGGACCCATGGAATTCCTATCCAATGGTTACCCTCGGAATACACAATAGTTTTTTATATGATTCACAACCTTGTTACTAATCAGGATAATGAAAACATTTGTTTTTTGTCTGGAAAATCGAGATCCTAGATGCTCTGATGGACCTAAATCCTAATAGAATGGAATGCTCAGATGGATTTACTAGTTACTTTTATTGGTCTTGATGAGCCATTGTGAAGGAGGATATGATTATGGCCATCTAAGAATTTTCTTGGGGGTATCATTCCTCATGATTCATTCACCACAACTATTTTGATCCTTCCCAAAACTAAGAATCCCACCACTATCTCGCACTATCGACCCGTGAACATGTGCAATGTCTATTATAAAATCATGGATAGCCTAATAATCCTTAGTCGGGATACTAAAATTCCATAGGGAGTATCTATAGAACATAACTATTTTTACTAGGGTTGTTCAGTCCAAGAGGCCATTGATTTGGTGCATGAAATGCTCATGGACATTAATTTCACAACCATAGTATCTAATATGCCCATAAAACATGAGAAGAACAATTTATATGACCATATAGAATGGAGATTTATCAAATAAGGTGTTTTCATGTATGGGGTTCAACTCTTGGAGCATTGATATTAAGTTTTGTGTCTTTAGTTTTCTACGGCTATCAATTACTTTCCTAGGAAAATCCTACGGATTCTTTAAATCAACCCACAATATAAGGTAGGGGGATCTGATCTCTCTAGGTCTATTCATTAATGTTCAAGATGTTCTATGGTGTCTCATCCATAGAGTAATTGGTAATGTCACTATACTACCATATTAGAGGGGGATGAATGCAAGAGTGGTGTCCCAACTCATTTTCATTAAAGAGGCCATCTTATTCTTGAATTTTATTAGCTGATCCATCTCAACCTTGTCCATAATATTATAGGATTATTTATTCTAGATTGTTCAAGTAATCGATAATAAAAATATTAAATTATATAATTCCTATGGGTGCCCCTCCAAGAGGATTTCAACAGTGATCCATAATTTGGGCATGAAGAGAGGGTATGTTCCTATTGACTACCTATGTGTCCCAATTGCATTATGTATAATGTTCATATGTGACTTAATCCCCCTACTCATTAATATTATAGATTAGGTGCTCAATTAGATGAAAAATTATTATTCCATCGGGGGTCGAATTGCACTGGTTAACAACATGTTGTTGGATACTCATGTCAATGACATATTAGACATTATGGTCTTTAAAGGAATTGTGAAAACATTGATAGTATCTTGGATAATTTCATTTGTTATCTTCTATTTGAATATAAGAGACACTGGGTCTCCTAAAATTACATAGAAATGCCGATTGGTGAATGAGGTATTAATGTGTGTAGTTTGGAGGATACCCTTTACTACAAGCATGGAAAGATAGCTTGAATAATCCTAGAGCAGCATACTCTATGGGAGATAACTATTCCAAACCATGTGTCAAGGGTCTAGACATTAGTAGAGGGATATGCCTTTCCTCTATGGTCGGTGATTGGTCTTATGGTCACAGCCCTTTATCCATAGTTGCACTGGATTGTTTGGATAATGGACCATTCATTCTTACACAAAAGAATTTATCATGATGTTATTAGCTTTTCGGGGAGCCCTACCTCCAACATTTTATTTAAGGAATCTAGATGTTTCCCATACTTCATAAATGAATATTTAGACAAGGAATAACTAGACTAGTTCCATATCATTGAACTGAGCACAAATCATGACCGATGTGTGTTCACTATGTACCCTTCATTGTTATTTATGAAAAAATCATTTTTTTCAATTTTCTAATGTGTTGTTTCATGTGAATAAATGGGATGAATTTATATGGGTACATAGTATCCCCACCAAATTAAACTTTCCATTGTGGAGGATCAGTAATGGGGTGGTCCTGAAGAAGGAAAATATCAAGTGATGTGGTGTTAATATGGTTTCCATGTGTGTGTTCTATAAGTACACTAGTGAGGAATGAATGAACCACTTGTTCTTTGAAAGTGAGTGTGTTTTCGAGGTGTGGAATGTTTTTTGGGTGTTCACTTTTGTCTCCATCGTAGTTATGGTTGGTCACACCATTATGGATAGGTGTTAAAATGGATTGAGAGGTGGTGGTCCAAAATTAATGGATCACACAATGTTGTTTCATGTAGGTTATTGGTGTCTTTAGAAGTCAAGGAAAAATGTGATACATGAAGAGGTGTCCACCTTGGCCCATACTATCAATGTATGGATGGAAAACCTTTTAATCAACTTGGACGGTGTGGTGATAAACTAGAGAGATGCTCCCTCTCTTACTGAGTTCAAAGACGGACATTTCAATGTTCTCCTCGATAGCGTCAAAGAAGGAGGAAACTGGGTCTGGTGGTGACCCCCTTTTAGAGGTTTGAAACTTAATATGAGTGGATCATGTGAACTGTGTGTCATGTGTAGTGGGGTAGTAGTGAGAGATGCAAGTAGTTCTTGTCTACATGGAATTCATTTTCATGTTGGGACATAGATCTTCTCTACAAGCACTGTCCATGGTGATGCTCATGGGGAATGAATTATGAATCCAACATGGCTTGGATATAATTGAATATGGAACTGATTAATTTGTAGTTCACAACTCACTTCATGGATATATTGCTTCGTCTTAGTCGATAAACCATGTTATTAGAATGTGTTGGTGTATCCTCATCCGTAAAATTGATGTTTTACACACATGGCTGGAGGGGAACAAAGTTATGGATCATCTGGCCTTTCTTGATATCTACGGTAATCAGAACACCTATTTAGATAATATGGTCACCATGAACTTCAAGAGGCTTTAACTGATTAGAGGGTATTCCCTTGATCTTCATTATTTCAAGCCTTCCTAGCTATGTACTTATGATTGGTGCTGGTAGGGGATGTCATGTTTTCTTCACTTGTCTTCCTTTTTCTTCAAATAAAAAATTACATATGATGATGGAAATTCATTATTTTCAAGGGATCTGATTATTTATGATTGATGATACATTATGATGGGTTATCAATTATAATAAATGACTAAAATTTCAAGAAACATTTTGTTATCACATGGAGAAACTTATGTAGGGATTATTCAATGATTCAAGGATTATTTTATTAAAGTATTTAATGGATATTTTCATAAATATTTCAGTGTTTATTTTAAAGAAATATTGTTTCAATATATTGATGAATCTTAGTAAAAATATTATATTTAGGAACATAATACTGATGACCAATAAATAAATTTAGTGAAATAATTTATTTCCTCATTTTAATTTCCTCAATCATTGTATTACAAGAAGGATGATAAAATAATTTCAGTGAGGAATATTTCAAATTAAAAATTAGAAAACATTGGGCATAGTAAAATATATAACATGATTCTATTATAATAAAGAAGTTATAATAATATGGAATTACATTTATTACAACTTTCATACTGGTTAACATGAAGTAACATCATTAAATTACTTCTACGAAGTTTCACATATAATTTTTTCTACACTTTCACCACATCTAAAATAATGTATTTTTTTAAAAAATTTATCACATCATTATACTTTATTGTCTAATGTTGTAATGTTACCATTGATTTGTAAGATAACACAAATTGGTTATACTACCCTTAAAAGGGACTATCATTTATATGTAACCTAACCAAAATATAGTTTTATACGTTCTTATTGAACCCTCTAAAAGGCATAATATAAGTTGGGGACAATCCTTAAAAAGAATAGGTTTTTAATAAACCTATATAAAAGTTTAGGTTTGGTCTGTACCTACATAAAATACTATATCATAGTGGACATACCTGATATTGGGTTAATAATTTGAAGTGTAAACATATGATCGTTTGAATATAAATGGTTATAAATCTCTTATGCTATTCTATTAATATTTAATGATTTAAATATTTTCACATCCACTAAACCATTGGTTTATGATAAAATTGTTTAACATTATTACCTACCATTTTAGACATTAATTTATTAGTTAATCTGATTTATTTATTTACAATTCATCCACACTTGTCTTTTCTATTCTTTTATTGTACTTAACACTCTATATTAGATCCCACCCTTGTTGGGACAGTTTTCATTGTTGTTCTTCTATATAATTATCAGTTGATATCAAAGAAGGATCTCCTCTTATGATATATAATTTTCATTGATTACTTAACTTTTAGTGAATATAATATATTTTGTGAGAATCTATATCATATTCTTTAACAATACTAAGAAAATGATCTATTTTTAGTTATAATACTTTTGGAGATGATTGAAAATTATAATCTTCTATGACCACCATATTACAATTGAAACAACTATGTTTAATTGAAGGGAAAAATTAAGATTTTTTGAAGAATATAGGTATTGAGTACCACAACTTCATTAAAAGGACTTTTAAACTTCCATAAGATGATCTCGATATATTTGTTAGAAATAATGCTTCTAAAATTTCTCTGAAATATATAGTTATATATTAGATTTTTTTATATTAAAATTATTGTTTATGGTTTTAAGTATTCTTATTAAACTATTTTAACTATATCTTGGGATTTAAAAATCAATTATCAAGGAACACATTAATACATAGAACTATACTTGCTATATACTGGGTATAATTTCAATAGTTCAATTCATTTTACTAAGAATATATTATAGAGATGTATAGTAGGTTTATAATGATTATGACCATGAAGACTAATCTTGGTGAGGCCATTAAAGATTAAGTGATGATTGAATGAATTATTTAAATCCTACCTAATAATTGAAAAATTATAAATGTAATTATTTAATAAATAATGGAATTTGTTGAATATACCATGTGTTGATCCCAATGAAGATTGATTTTCATTTTTTGTCTATAATTTTAGACATTGGTGATTTAATTATTATGCCAATATGTGTACCTATGAATTTGATGATTGATAAACTTAATCATTAGTGTAATAGTCATGTTTTATGAAGGCATAATTTTTTATAACAAAAAGAAGAGTAATAATAATTTCAGAAGGTCATGTAATATAAAATTATTTTATTAGAGAGCATTTATGATGTGAAAACCATGGAAATGTTGATTTTCATAAATTATAATTTATAAGAAGAATAATAATTAAAATAATGGAATGAAAAATTACTATTTATTTTTCATATGGAATTTGAGGAAGGAATAGAATTCTATTTCATTTCTAAAATTATTCTAAATAATTAATAACTGAGATTAAAAAAAATGGTCCTACAACATGAGCCAGATAGCCATTTTAACCGTTCTTTTGTGGGATAAGACCTCAACCATGCGAAGGATCTATTCGGGCAAGTGTATAGGTCCATAGGATAGAACATGGGTTTTGTCAGGTGGGTCAGTGCAGGTGAGGTGCAGTGCATGATTATTTTGTGTGCTAGGTGTTGCAAATACCAAACCCTTTCCCCATATCGAGGTGAATATTCCCGGAATTTCCTAATTAGGAATCACTCAAAATGTTTTTCTCTATTGTGGGACATCACATTATGTGAAATATTCAACCATCACTTAAATGATATAGATAAAATTATGGCTTGTAAATGGGATTGATCTTATAAGGCCCCGGCCTTAAACATTACTTAATATTGAATTAAATGAATAATTCACATTGAGGATCTTTTCAAGTTTAGAGTTTTAGGGAATTAGGACATAACTATTACATCTCAAAAGATTACAAAGTAGACACTTCTACTAAGTTTCCATAGAATAAAAAAACCCTTAAAAAGAAACATGTCTAGTTCCATGTTTTATATAGCATGACATTCCCTTGATCCCATCCATGACCCTATTCCACATTAAGTCCTGTGAAAAACATTTCAAAAAAACTTCGGGTGAGCATAAAAAGCTCAGTAAGGTATACAGAAAGAATGAAAACTGTTAGTTTTTCAAACATCAAGTAAACCATGTATACTTTATCAAAGTAATACCTTCACCTTCATGAAGTAGTAAAAACTCTTTACTGAATAAAATATCATTACTTACCTTTTTGTAACCAAAGGATTACCATAAAACCCATATAAAGAACACATAACATATAAAGGTAACATGGGACATAAACATACTTAAGTGGAATAACCATACGGTCAACTTCCACACATATCACTTAATGGAATAGCCATACGGCCAACTTCCATACATACTTAATGGAATAGCCATACGGTCAACTTCCATACCCAATGCATTGGAGGTTATAACGTAACCACTCATCCTGGTATTCACGGCACCACCCGTCATATGGTTTATCGCGTAACCACCCGTCAAATGTCCAAGTACCATTATAAAATCATAAGACATAAAACAAACATAATGGAAAGAAAACATTTCCACACTATGTTCACAATATATCTCTCAATTATATTGACATAACAAATCCATTATAAAAACCATTTTCAATACCAAAATACATAAAAGAGTATATGGTATTTATTTCATTTTAAAAACAATACGGCTTGTTGAGGAAGCCAAAGACCAAATAATACTCGCAACGGTGGAAAAAGTCGTTGTCACTGTGTACGTTAAAAGAAACATTCCTTTTTGTCATTTTGTAAAACGCTTCGTAGAAAAAGATTCCTTTTGTATAAAAGTAAAATTCAAAGGGTTTTATACACCATATAAAAGAATGTTGTGTATAAAACGAAATATGCCTCAATGAAAGGAGATTGAGATGAAGTCCCTTACCTCGGGTCCGACTTGACTCGATCGTTCTTTAACGTCCTTAAAATCGGGTAACTCCCTTTGGTTTGAGCTCAAAGGCTTCCTTGGGAAGACTTTTTCCCAAAGTGAGGCTTCAAGGAGTAAGAGAGGGAATTGGAGAGACAAAATGGGCAGAGGTTGTCCGAGCCAAAGGCTTTGGGAGTGTTGGTAAGGAGGTAGAGGTAGGGGCCTTTTATAAGAGGAGAGGAGGGGCACTCTTGGAAAGTAAAGAAAAGTAACATTATTTTAAAATGATATTCGGATTTAAGAGGTCCCACGTTGATATAATTCGAGTATTAGGTGATAAGAGTTCGAAATATACCTATACAATAGGTTTTTTACATGTGTAGGTCATAGATTTTACATTATATTTTCATTTTATTCAAATCAATTATTAATGAGGTAATCGTTGCATCATCATGATGTCATAAATAAATTAATATATTTAATTTCTAAAAATTATAAAAAAATATCATGATGTAGGAAATATTTTTATATTTCTATGGTATATTTATAGTCAAAAATATGACTTGTATAACCCCATGTAAAAATTGTTTTAGTAAAACATTTCATGTTTGTGTCATTTTTTCTTTAACATTTAATAAAAAGTTATTTATGTCATTTCCCAAACAAAGTGGCTCCATGGGGTCCCCAAGTTGACCCATGGATTTTCTTGGTCTTCCATGACACATCCAATGAGGGTAGGACATGTGTCATGCTCATCTCATATTATTAAAACATTGTTTTTACCTTAAACTACACTAATTACCTCTAATCACGGTTAAAAACTTAAAAGGTACTATTCACCAAAAAATTATTTTAATCTCATTGAACCACATTTTACTTCTTAATGACAACCATGTATGTCAGATTTTTGAAATTCAAAACACAGATGTGGTAAAATTTCATTTAAACAAAAAATCAGTTTTTAGAAGTACCACTTAGTGGTTTCACTATTCATCAAAAATTGATGTTTTTCAGAAAAATACCAAAAATTCACCCTAAGGTATATTGGATATTCAAAATTCAAAAAATGAAGTATATTTTACAAAATTCAAAAAATATAAGTCACATTAATTAATTTAATAATTAATTCCTGCTGCCATGACAAATAGCGTATTTTTATTAAACAATAAGTATCAAAAGATTAACACTAGTTTAAGTCTGATTTCAAAGTCAAATTAATTCCAACGACCACTATTGGATTTAATGGTAAAAATATTTTCTTATTTCACTTTAAAACCAACTCAAAAGATAATCTAATCATATAAATAAATTAGATTAAAAAGAGGTTTTGAATTAAAATACAACATTTTACACTATTCATTAAAAAAAGAACTTTATTGGAAAGATAACAAAAATTTACACAAAGTAAATTTTGATGTCCCGATTCTAAAGAAGAGTTCTATTTGGTCCAATAGAATGTATAAGAGTGAACAAAACTATATTTAATGACGGTTCTCCATCAAAAGGAGATAAGTGAACCTTTAGTGAAAATTAGGGCATATATGCCTAAAATTGAATTCTTTCCGTATTTTAAGCCTTTATCTTTTATTAGATAAAAGTAAAAACATTTAAATAACATATATAATCATATTTTAGTTATTTATATCCTTTCCCGCTAATACAACGGCTATTTGTTAACTACCATTTAAAATAATATTATTTTATTACAAATGTGCAACTTAAGATTTCAATGAAACTCTTTGTTGCGTATCGGGTACGCCATCGAACATAGAAACCCCTTTAAAGTAAAATTAATATATAATTCGTAAATATTAATAAATATGAAAATTCTTTATACTTTATTTACCTGGGATGTTACATCCTTCCCCCATTTTGGGAATTGCGTCCTCGCAATTTTATTCACTTATCAAAATAAGTGGGGGTATTTATCCCTCATAGCATTTTCAGATTCCCACATTGCCTCTTCAACCATATGGTTTTTCCACAAAACCTTTACCTGGTGAATTACCTTATTTCGTAACACTTGCTCTCTTCGGTCAATAATCTGGACTGGTTGTTCTTCATAAGAGAGATTCTCTTCCAACTGAACTACCTATGGGCACAAAACATGAGATGAATCTGGCATATACTTCCTCAACATCGAAACATGAAAAAGATTGTGTACCTGAGATAAACTCGGAGGTAAAGCCACTCAGTAAGCAACTGATCCAACTCTCTCCAAAATTTCATATGGTCCAATGAACCTTGGACTCAACTTTCCTTTCTTACCAAATCTCATCACACTTTTCCATGGAGAAACCTTGAGAAAAACTTGATCACCTACCTCGAAAGATAGATCCTTCCTCCGGTTATCCGCATAACTCTTCTGCCTGCTTTGATCTGTTCTCATGTGTTTCTGAATCAACTAATCTTTTTCTACCATCTCTCCTACCAATTCTGGTCCCATCAGCTTCCTTTCACCCACTTCATCCCAATATGCTGGAGTTCGACACCGCTTCTCATATAATGCCTCAAGTGGTGCCATCTGTATACTAGAATGAAAACTGTTATTATAAGAAAACACAACCAAAGAAAGATGTGAGTCCCAACTTCCATGATAATCCATTGAAAAAGCTCGTAGCATATCCTCCAAGGTCTGAATTGTTCGTTCTGACTTCCCATCTGATTGCGGACGAAAAGCGGTACTAAAATTTAATTTTGTACCCAACGACTTCTGAAGGCCTTTCCAAAAGTTAGAAGTAAACCTGGGATCACGGTCGGACACAATGGAGAGAGGAACTCCATGTAACCTGACTATCTCTTTAAGATAAAAACGAGAAAGTTGATCTAGGGAAAAAGTATCTCGTATAGCAAGGAAATGAGCAGATTTAGTCAAGCGATCAACAATAACCCAGATTGCATTACAACCTCTAGATGTCTTAGGTAATCCCATGACAAAATCCATGGATATATTTTCCCATTTCCACTCTAGCACTGGTAATGGCTGAAGCATCCCTTTCGGTAACTTCCGCTCTGCTTTAACCTGCTGAAAAGTCAAACACTTCACAGTAAAATCAGCAATATCCCTTTTCATTCCATCCCACCAGTAATACTCCCGCAGATATCTGTACATCTTAGTTCTGCCAGGATGAACTGAAAATGGGGAACTATGAGCCTCACATAACAACTCATTCTTCAACTGTGAATCACAAGGCACACATAATCTCTTCCCAAACCTCAAAACACAATCATTATCAATGTTGAATTCAGGCAGCTTACCCTTCTGAACCATCTCTACCTTTTTCTGCAACTCATTGTCTTGCTTCTGTGCTTGCTTGATTCTGTCTGATAGGGAAGATGTCACTGATACCTGAAACAAAACATAACGACTTCCTACACAAACAACTTCCATGCAAAAGTTCATCAAATCAAAAACCAAAGGATCTCGTTCCAAATGCAACATTGTTAATGAAGCATTACTTTTTTGACTCAAAGCATCAGCCACTATATTTTCTTTTCTCGGATGGTAATGAATTGTACAATCATAATCGTTGATTAATTCCAGCCATCTCCTCTGTCTCATGTTCAATTCATTCTGAGTGAATATATACTTTAAACTTTTGTGATCAGTATATATTTCACACTTTACTCCATACAAATGATGCCTCCAAATTTTGAAATCAAAAACAACAGCAGCTAATTCCAAATCATGTGTAGGGTAATTTACCTCATGAGTTTTCAACTGACGTGAAGAATAAGCAATTACCTGATCATTCTGCATAAGGACACAGCCAAGTCCCTTCAATGAAGCATCACTGTATATAACAATCTCACCATTCCTGGAAGGAAGTTCCAAAACTAGAGTATTCACCAATCTTCTTTCAACTCCTGAAAACAATCATCACATTCTTTTGTCCAGATGAACATAACACAATTCCGAGTTTTCATAGTCATTGGACTAGATAACCATGAAAAAATTTCAACAAACCTTCGGTACTAACCTTCGAAACCAAGAAAACTACGGATCTCGGTAATATTTGTTGGTCTTGGCCATTCTTCAACAACTTTTTTTTAGCAGGATCAACATTTATGCCATCTTTTGAAACAATGTGACCCAGGAAAGAAATTTGTTGTAACCAAAACTCACACTTGCTAAATTTTCCATATAGTTTCTTTTCTTTTAAGGTTTTCAAGATAAACCTTAAATGACTTTCATGCTCCTCTTTACTTTTAGAAAACACCAAAATATCATCAATGAAAACAACCACAAACTTATCCAAGAACTCATGGAAAATTCTATTCATAAGGTCCATGAATACAGCAGGTGCATTGGTTAACCCAAAAGGCATAACTACAAATTCATAATGGCCATATCTAGTACGGTACGCAGTCTTCGGAACTTCTGCTTCTTTTACTTTCAACTGATGGTACCCCGACCTCAAGTCAATCTTCGAAAAATACTGAGCTCCCTGGAGCTGTTCAAACAAATCATAGATATGAGGAAAAGGATACTTGTTCTTAACAGTAATATTATTCAAGGCGCTATAATAAATGCAAAGTCTCATTGAGCCATCTTTCTTTTTAACAAACAGGACAGGAGAACCCCATGGTGATGTGCTAGGTTGAATGAAACCTTTATCTAATTACTCCTGCAATTGCTTCATTAACTCTAAATGTTTAACTTGAGCCATTCGATAAGGGGGTTTTGAAATTGGATTAGAATTAGGAACTATGTCAATAATAAATTCAACTTCCCGATCAGGAATAATACCAGGAAACTCATTAGTAAAAACATCAAGATACTCTTTTACAACTGGCACATCATTAATCTGAATAGTTCCTTTATTTTCTACAATATGTGAAAGGTAACATTCATTTCCATCTTTTACTAGTTTCTCAACTTCCTGATATGTTATCAAAAGCAAGGGTTCATTCTTGTACACAAACTGAAAATCATTCTGAAAAGAAACCATTTTAGCTCTGCAGTCAATCTTAGCATGATAAACAGAAAGCCAGTCCATGCCCAAAATAAAATCAAACTCTACTAGAGGCAAAACAATAAGGTTTTCCGGTAGATTCTTTCCACACACAAGGATAGGAAGGTTCTTATAATTCCTTTTTGTCTCAACGTTCCCTCTAGGTGTTTTTACCATAAGTTCAGGGTTCATATCTTGAGATGGAATTTCCAATTTACTAGAAAACTTCTCAAAAATGAAAGAATGTGTAGACCCTGAATCAAATAATACACTGGCATAATCTAAACAAACAAACAGTGTACCTGATACTACTTCATTCGACGGCCCAACATCTGCTGAAGTTGTTGCAATGGATTTCACCACCCCTTTCTGCTTGTAGTTTGGCTGCTTTCCCCCAGTTGAGTTCTTCATTAGACACTCATTTGCATAATGACCCATTTCATTACACTTAAAACATCTTACCGCTAGCTTTTCATTTCCTGCTTGATCATCTTCCTTACAGTTACGAGCAATATGACCGGACTTACCACACCGGAAGCACTTACTAGACTTGGATAAACATTCTCCAGGATGCATTTTACCACACATCTCATAGGATGGATATTTAGTTTTCTTACCTCCTTGCTTCTTTGATGAATTCTTCCCCTTTTCCTTCCAACTGGACCTCTTATTCTATTGTTTGTCATAGAACACCTGATCATCGGCAAACTCCATTTCCACCTTCTCCGCACATCGAACAAGTTTTTCATAACTTTTGAACTCACGAGAAGCTAAATCCCTTCGATACTTTGGCTTTAACCCTGAGTAAAAACGGTTTATTTTATTATAAAGATCTCGTATGAAGTTTGGAGCATACCTTTCCAATCGAGTGAACTTTGCTTCATAAGTAGCCACTGAGTCATCCTCCTGCCTCAATTCTAAGAACTGTTTTTCCTCCCTAAGACGAACCACCTTAGGAAAATATTTCTCAAGAAACATACCTTTGAATTCATCCCATTGAAGATCATAAATCTCATCACTATCCCGAATATTTTTCACCATCGACCACCACTGATCAGCTTCACCTTCAAAACGGTAAACAACAAGACTAACCTTTTGATGTTCTGAACACCCCATGACATCAAAAATCTTCTCTAGTGCTTTAATCCACCTTTCAACTTTCACGGGGTTAGATGATCCTCTGAATGATGGGGGATGTTGCCTCATGAAATGTTACACCACTAACATGTTCCTCTGCGGTTGATCTGGATGATCTCGTGCATGGATACTACCACCATTTATAGCCTGAGTCAACTATGACATAACTGCAACAAGCTATTCAGTTCCAATTCTGGCCATCTCAAGATGCTGATTTGGAAGGTTGTCTTCCTCCTGATGTCGTCCCAACATAGCTGCTTTGTTTCCTCTGTGGAAAACCATTCTAAACAAAGAAATATCTTAGGCGAAGCAACATGGTAATCTTTAAATGCTATATCATTCAATCATACGATAAATTAACTTATAATTTAACAATTTTCTAACTCCTAAAGTTGTCTAAATCGACCTCTGATACCAACTATAGGCCCCAGCCTTAAACATTACTTAATATTTAATTAAATGAATAATTCACATTGAGGATCTTTGTAGGTTTAGAGTTTTAGAGAATTAGGACATAACTGTTACATCTCAAAAAATTACAAAGTAGACACTTCTACTAAGTTTCCATATAATAAAAAAAACCCTTAAAAAGAAACATGTCCAGTTCCATGTTTTATATAGCATGACATTCCCTTGATCCCATCCTTGACCCTATTCCACATTAAGTCCTGTGAAAAACATTTCAAAAAAAACTTGGGCTGAGCATAAAAAGCTTAGTAAGGGATACACAAAGAATGAAAACTGTTAGTTTTTCAAACATCAAGTAAACCATGTATACTTTATCAAAGTAATACCTTCACCTTCATGAAGTAGTAAAAACTCTTTACTGAATAAAATTTCATTACTTACCTTTTTGTAACCAAATGATTACCATAAAACCCATATAAAGAACACATAACATATAAAGGTAACTTGAGACATAAACATACTTCAGTGGAATAACCATACGGTCGACTTCCACACATATCACTTAATGGAATAGCCATATGGCCAACTTCCATACATACTTAATGGAATAGCCATACGGCCGACTTCCATACCCAATGCATTGGAGGATATAATGTAACCACCTGTCCTGGTATTCACGGCACCACCCGTCATATGGTTTATCACGTAACCACCCTTCAAATGTCCAAGTACCATTATAAAATCATAATACATAAAACAAACATAATGGAAAGAAAACATTTCCACACTTTGATCACAATATATCACTCAAATATATTGACATAACAAATCCATTATAAAAAAAAATTTCAATACCAAAATACATAAAAGAGTATATGGTATTTATTTCATTTTAAAAACATTAAGGCTTGTTGAGGAAGCCAAAGACCAAATAATACTCGTGGCGGCGGAAAATGTCATTGTCACCGCGTACGTTAAAAGAAACATTCCTTTTTGTTGTTTTGTAAAACGCTTCGTAGAAAAAGATTCATTTTGTATAAAAGTAAAAGTCAAAGGGGTTTATACACTGTATAAAAGAAAGTTGTGTATAAAACGAAATATTCCTCAATGAAAGGATATTGAGACGAAGTCCCTTACCTCGGGTCCGACTTGACTCGATCATTCTTTAACGTCCTTAAAATCGGGTATCTCCCTTTGGTTTGACCTCAAAGGCTTCCTTGGGAAGACTTATGCCAAAAGTGAGGCTTCAAGGAGTAAGACAGGGAAGTGGAGAGACAAAATGGGCAGAGTTTGGCCGAGCCAAAGGCTTTGGGAGTGTGGGTAAGGAGGTAGAGGTGGGGGCCTTTTATTAGAGGAGAGGAGGGGCACTCTTGGAAAGTAAAGAAAAGTCGCACTATTTAAAATGATATTCGGATTTAAGAGGTCCCACATTGATATAATTCGAGTATAAGGTTATAAGAGTTCGAAATATACCCATACAATAGGTTTTGGACATATTTAGGTCATAGATTTTACATTATCTTTTCATTTTATTTAAATCCATTATTAATGAGGTAATCGCTGCATCATCATGATGTCATAAATAATTTAATATATTTAATTTATAAAAATTATAAAAAAAATAGCATGATGTAGGAAATCTTTTTAGATTTCTAGATAATATTTATAGTCAAAAATATGACTTGTATAACCCCATGTAAAAATTGTTTTAGTAAAACATTTCATGTTTGTGTCATTTTTACTTTAACATTTAATAAAAAGTTATTTATGTCATTTCCCAAAAAAAGTTGCTCCATGGGGTCCCCAAGTTGACCCATGGATTTTCTTGGTCGGCCATGACACATCCAATGAGGGTAGGACATGTTTCATGCTCATCTCATATTATTAAAACATTATTTTTACCTTAAACTACACTAATTACCTCTAATCGTGATTAAAAACTTAAAAGTTACTATTCACAAAAAATTATTTTAATCCCATTGAACCACATTTTACTTATTAATGACAACCATGTATGTCAGATTTTTGAAATTCAAAACACAGTAGTGGTAAAATTTCATTTAAACGAAAAATCAGTTTTTATAAGTACCACTTAGTGGTTTCACTATTCATCAAAAATTGAAGTTTTTCATAAAAATAACAAAAATTCACCCTAATCTATATTTGATATTCCGAATTCAAAAATGAAGTCTATTTTAAAAAATTCAAAACATATATGTCACATTAATTAATTTAATAATTAATTCCCGCTGTCATGACAAATAGCGTGTTTTTATGAAACAATAAGTATCAAAAGATTGACATTATTTTAAGTCCGATTTCAAAGTGAAATTAATTCCAACGACCAATATTGGATTTAATGGTAAAAATATTTTCTAATTTCACTTTAAAACCAATTCAAAAGATAATCTAAGAATATTAATAAATTAGATTAAAAAGTGGTTTTGAATTAAAATACAACATTTTACACTATTCATTAAAAAAAGAACTTTATCGGAAAGATACCAAAAATTTACAAAAATTACATTTTGATGTCCCAATTATAAATAAGAGTTTTATTTGGTCCAATAGAATGTATAAGAGTGAACAAAACTATATTTAATGACGGTTCTCCATCAAAAGGCGATAAGTGAACCTTTAGTGAAAATTAGGGCATATATGCCTAAAATTGAATTCTTTCCGTATTTTAAGCCTTTATATTTTATTAGTTAAAATTAAAAACATTTAAAAAACATATATAATCATATTTTAGTTATTTATATCCTTTCCCTCTAATACAACGACTATGTGTTAACTACCATTTAAAATATTATTATTTTATTACTAGTGTGCAACGTAAGATTTCAATGAAACTCTTTGTTGTGAATCGGGTATGCTATCGAACATAGAAACCCCTTTAAAGTAAAATTAATATTTAATTCGTAAATATTAATAAATATGAAAATTCATTATTCTTTATTTACCTAGGATGTTACAGATCTCAACCCTCAAAAATTAAATTTGGTTGTCATATTCAACCTGCTAATGTTCTATTGAAATTTTCCACCATATTTTTTCATGGTGATACTTCGATTGTCATGATATTATTAATAGTAACACATTATAGAGATCATGAGAAGAATAAGAATATTCAACATTCATTCAATATTTATCTTTAATTATTTATATTATTTGAAAAATTTATAAACTACTAAATGAAAATGAAGGATTTTTGACTCTATGTACTCACGGATGACTTGAAAGTTCAAAATTAGGAGAAGTAGGAGATATCAGTTCAATGAATGTGAGTTAATAACTATGACGTGAAAATGATAAATCATATAGCAAGAGACACCAGGTTTTCAGCTTCATAATAATTTTGGATTATGGAAGCTAAAATGATTAAAAATTAAGATATGATAATATATTCGGCTCCTTAATGATGTTCCTCAACATTACATATTTCTCAATGCTAAGGAATTGGGTTAATGCATATAAAAACAAACATATTATGGTTGAAATAATTTGTTGATATATTTGAGAGGCTCCTATTTTTTCTGGATGAAAAACAAAGCATTTTGTGGTTTTCAGTTTCACAAAATAAAAACCCATGAGATTATCTATATTCATGAAAAATAAACACTCATGTGATACTATTACATTAAGGAGAATATTAAATAGTGAAATCATTACTTGAATCCCTCAATCTCAAGGTTCTCATTTAGAAACCAATGTTTTTCATTCAAAATGTTTTACATAAAGAACATTAAGAGTTCTACGAAACCTTCATTGTTTATGAAAACTCATTTAGAACTGAGAGTCAGTGAATACACATAAACAGTATTTCATAAAGGTTGTTTAGAATATTTTGGTTTCAATATCAATAAATCATATACACTATTGTGTTTTAAAAGGAAGAGAATGTGATATATTCATTCTTGATGTAGTAAAAAGAAGATAATTTGTTCATATCAGGTTTCTTCAAGGAATTATGTGGCTTTTTATGGAATAATTTCATGAATACATGAGAAAGTAAACCCTACAAGAATGAAAACATGAATATAGAATCACATGGGTAAATAAAACAAATATAATAAATAAAATTTCATATTAGACATAAAAGAATAAATGGAAAATTTTATGTTCTAGGGTTTATGAGTTTAATAAGTTAGAAAAATTTATTCCTTAAGAAGAATTGATAATATAATTTTGAAATTTTTACTATTTAATTAAATAGTGAATAATTTATGTGAAATTCTTGTACAAAAAGAAGTGATTTCATGAAATCATTCGAGAATAAGGAATAATCTTCTTGGGAATTTTTTCAATGAGGAAATTGAATATCAAAAGGTGATCAGAATAATTGTGCACGATGAGAAATTTTCAATGGTACATGAGAATGTGTGAATCTTCAATATTGTGGGGTAATATCAATACATAATCATATATTTTATACAAACATATAATAGCATAATACATTGTGACTTAGTATAAAGACTCTCCGGTGTGGATTCATGAGTAGAATGCTAGTTTGGATTCTGGTAACACTTTTTGATGTAGTCTAAAGATTCCATTGTGTGATTTAAAAGTGGGAAGGAAAGTGTGGATTCTAGTAACACTGTGTGAGGTAACATTAAGAAAATATTATGTGGATTCAATAGTAAAAATATGGTGTCATTATTTATCAACCATTTTAATTCAAGAAGGATTATAAAGGAGGTTCTTCTTGGTGGGGAATAACCAACATAATATGGTGTATTCCGTTGTACCAAACCATGAAAATAATTGTGTTATGTGCCAATGATTTATAACTTTATTTAAGGTGTATCTAAGAGATACAAGAAGAGTGGTTCGATTTTTAACCATCCATTGAGGTTTAATTTGAAATGATAAATTTAAAAAAAATAAAAGGTATCATTAGTTCACCGCCTCCCCTCTCACAAATCTTGCACATATCCCGTCTCATCAGGTGTTGTTAGAGCGAAGGTCTCTCTTGAATGATCCAATAGAAAATTAAGTATAGAGAAATTTATTTTAGAAAATATAAGGGTTGTTTTAGACTTCAATTTTGAGAACTTTCATGAATGGAGAAATAAGATCATATTGTATCTCCTATCACTTGGGGATGAAGTGGGGGATGGAGAAATAGTGTGATTTTAAACCTTTAGTGAAAATGTTTCTATTAATTTAGAAGATAATATAAATCTAAAAATGGATGGTAAATCATATAATTATATCTTTATATCAATCTATTATCATGTATACAATAAATCAATGGTACTTCCTACTTCTATGTAATTTTTTGAAAAATTAACGAAATATTATAAGGGAAATACAAAGGTTACAGAATCCAGACTAAAATAATAGGGAATAAGAATTAAAGCTATAAAAAGGGTTTATGATGAGGTTATTAAATACAAATTTACAATAGTAAATGATATTATTAGTATCATCAGTGGTGTTATCGAAAAGTTGGATGACTCAATAATTTTTAAGAAATTAATGAGCATCTTTCCAGATATATTTGACCAAAAAGTTTCCGTACTGAAAGATTGAGATGATCTATCATTGAATGAACTTCATAATATTATCATAGTATAATAAATGATAAAATACTATTGTTTTTGTAGAAATAAAAATATTATATGGCCTATTAACCCATAATAAAATTTAATACTAGAGATGTTGAAGAACTAGAATCAAGTAATTCTGAGGATAAGGAAGGTGAAGATGACAAAAATACAATGAGTTCCTTGATTCCAATAACGTATTATAGAGTACAAAAATTAAAGATGAATGAATCCACTAAATTTATTTAACAAATCATATATTTTTACATTTTTCATATGACTTCCCAAAGAAGAAATCAAAAGTCACTGAGAGGAATGAAGATGTTTTAAGCATCAATAGAAAAAATATGAAAAACACAAAGTTGAATTAGAGATGAAAAATATATTTTTTGATGAAAAATATTTGAAATATAATGATTGTTGAATGTTTTTAGTATTTATTAATAAGTATTGGGATAGAAGATAAACGATATTCCAAAAAACTAGGCATACTTAATAATAATAACCAAAATAGCTAAATACACATTAATAGGTATAGAAATTTTATAGATAAAATAAATAAATGGTTATCAAAATATAATCTTGAAGACACTATTGGGAATAACATGAAGATCTAGAAGGATAAAAGAAAATGATAATAGATAATTAATAAAATTTCATGAAATAAGAGACAAATCTAAATGTGATTTTGGCATACATGAAGAATGAAATTAAGATATAAAGGAACCGAAAATCTTATGAAGAAAAATTATCATGAAAATAAGAGAAAAAAATATGTCAATTTTTTTCATTTATGAAAACAAATTAAACTCGATGAAGATAGATAAACATGAACAGATAGAAAATGATCTTAAAACAAGACTTGTTGACTGTGAGGAAGTGTTATGTGTGAAATGATATATGTTCATTTCAGATCAAATGGAGTTTAATAATATGAAATAATACTTTACCAGGGTTTTTGTCTTTATGGGTGAATCCTGTAAAGCTATTATCAATAAAGATACATTGAAAATGGTTGATTACATACCTAATGAATCCTAATTTATTTTTGTTATTTCAGATAGTACAGATTGGTAATACAAGACTGAATCTGGCTGTATGAAAAGAAAAAATTAGAAAATATCATTCAAAAGTGAATAGTGGACTAATTAGTGTAGAAGTAATCCAAAAAGTAAGAAAAACCCACATTCATTGAAGTTATACAATCTACAGTCTTTATAGTAGAACTAAAATTTCTCTTGAAGATCATTATCTATAGGTTACTATTGGGGTTGTGGAGTGCTTGTTCATAAAATATATTTATAGTAGTATGATATATCACTACTAGGAACTTTACATGGATAAAGGGGAGGATGATAAATAGATTTCATCATATTATCAAAAATATAATCTTGTGACTGATACATCATATTAACTATCAACATGGAAAAACATTGAATACTTGATTGATGTTTTAGGAGGATGTGGTCAAGAAGGTCACAAATATGAGAAATATTGAGTTAGAATTCAAAGTAAGAATTATTATAATTTAAATGATAATATAATCCATATAGTGATAATTATTTTAACCACTAGTTAATTATGTAAGAATATCAAACAAATAGTAAAAGATCATAAGCCTTCCTAGTCAAAAGGAAAGAAAGTGGTGATAGTTGTTGAAGTTAATGTCGATTAGAAGTCATATATAAATGATCACTTGATGATAATAAGGAATGAACAAATTTGGAATAGGCAAAAATTATTAAAATTTAACCAGACCAATAGGATGATAAGTTTAAGGTGTGTATAGAACAAGGTGATGCTTAAATTACTGAACTGGAAAATACAACCACATAGAAAGTGTCTGCTGATGATGAAAAATAAATCAGGAATTTTGAGATAATTGATAAAGAAAATTTATCCCAATATGAGTCTAATAAGAATAAGAATAAGTCCATATGTATAGGATACACTAAGTATAAATGTGTTTTATATGGAAATTTGGGGTTCCTCCTTATTCCCTTCATCTATAAATAATATATAAACTAGGGAATTGAAATGGAATAACTATTCATCATTGAGAATATATATTTCCATGATTATAAATGGAGTGTATCCCTTTAGGAGGAGAATCAATAATTCTATGTTATGACCATCACATTTCAATATCATCCTTTATTATATAAAACTACATCTCAAGGGGGTGTTATGAATAAAAATTAAAATGAGTAACAGAGGTTGTAATATTTTAAGAACATGAAATGTATTGTTGTGTTACTCAATATGTGTGCATGATATCTCTTGAAAACAATTCTCAAATGTCCCCTAAAATAAATAAGATTAATTATGTGAAGTATTTATCATATATAGGTGTTATTTAATGAAAATATTGATGATATGGTAACATCACACTTGTTTTCTAAACTGGGATAGCCCACATAGACATAGAGTTAACTAAGTAAAAGGTTATTACTTTTAAAAAAACACATGGTTCCATTAATTATATTGAGTTGACAATCCCTAATAAAACCATTTCATTTTTTATTAATTACTGGAAGAATATAAAAATAAAGATTCACATATTGACAAGATAAATTGTTTTGTGGTATTTAAAACAAATTCAAAGGGGGGACTATTCAGCCCAATGAATTTTGAGTTGCATTTTTTGTCAAGATGGTTTTAAAAAGGTGATTAAATAAGGATGTCAATATGTGTACCTAAAAATGTGACAATTGTGCAATGAGATATTAAATTTTAAATACATGTTCTGAGGAGGAAACATTTTTTCAACTAAAAAAATAATAACAATTTATTTTGGATCCCATGAAATATAAATATTATTGCCTGAGGAGATTATTTGAAGTAAAGACTATGGAATTATTTATTGACATGAAGAGTCTAGAAGAAGCTGAATTAAATAAAATCCATGAAAAATAATATTTAGTTCTCTTGAGAAAATTAATAATGGCATGAAATTCTGTTCAATTTTTAGATTTATTCTATGTATATTATAATGGGCCTTATATAAAAAATGAGGTCCAACCACATGATCCTGCTAGCTAGATCTGCCGTGATTTTGTGGGAGGAGGCCTCAACCACATATGGGAGATTGTATAGTTATCCCACAGAAAGATTTAATGTGGGTCAGTGTATATGGTTATAGGAGAGTGCGTTGTTTTGGGAAGGTTGGACAATGTAAGCGAGGTACGGTCTATGAAGCTTGAAGGTTCTATGTGTTATAGATGAAAACACTCAAATCCATTATCAGGTGAATGTGATATAGTTGTAAAAATAATGAACTACTCAACTAAGATGAACTATGATGTGGGAAAGTGTATACATGAACTATTAAACATTCACATAAATGATTTGTATAAAATTTTAATATTCAGATTGGATTGTTATGTACCATCTAAATCAGATATGGAGGTCATCATCAACCTCATGACCTTTTTAGGCTTCAATTCATCAATGTTCTAGCTGATGATACCACCATGATTGTGTTGATCTCAATATTGTCGCTTAATAGAGATCTCAATAAGAATAATTTGAACTGACATGCATAAAATATTCCTCTTACATGCATGATGCTATTCGAAGAATGTGACACTGCTAAATGGAAAAAAATTCTATTCATGAATCTGTCTTCATATATGAGTAAAAAAATAAAATGAAGAGAAAAACAATATCCATGTCCCATTCAGTTAATCACCATGAATAGAAATTTTTTTTGAAGAAACATATTACTTGTTCCCCAATGTAAGAATGATTGAATATGTTGAAATCTATGGGGTTTAAAATATTGGTAAACTATGAGACTTTTCTCCAGTAAATAATGATCCTCAACACAACATATTTCTAAAAAATTTTCTTTTTTGGTACACTCTTATAAATTCCAATAGATATAGGTCTAGATTTATTTCTGATATAATTTAAAGGATCTCATTTTTTTAAAGAAATGTAATGTACAACATTATATTTAACGAAGAGGAAACTCCCAATGTAATCTACTTGCATTAAGAAGAATAACTTCAATGATAATATTACATGAAGGAGAAGAGGATCTTTGGTATACTTCACATGTGAAACTCACACCCAAGGGTCTCATAATGTAAACAATATCCCTTATACATAATATTTTCTGTAAATAACCTTAATAGTTCTGAAAAATCTTCCATGTTTTCAACAACTCTTCTAGAATTGAGACATTGTGTATACACTTAAAATGTATTTTGTGAAGAAGGAGATGATTAATTTATGTGATATATCAATTAACCACAAACAATTTTTTTTTGAAGAAGTAATATGTAGTTCAATATACATCTTTAAATTATTTTCAAAAACATAGCGTGTGATTGTATAGGGTTTCTTCATGGAATACAGTGGCTTGTACAAGGAATGATTGTATGTAGGAAAAAGATCATGCACATTATATGCAAGGAAATGTGAATATAGAATCACATGAGTATATAAACCAAAAAAAATAAAAGAAAGTTCATATTTCATAGAAAATAATAATTGGATAACTTGAATGTATGTGGGTTTATGAGTTTAATAAGTCCTTGAAATCCATTTATGAAAATTAATTGAGGATATAATTTTCCAAGATGGATTCATCCATTAAATAGTGAAGAATTTGTATGCCCTAATTTCATAGATTTTAGTGATGTCAGAAATTCATTATATAATAAGGAAGAATTATCCTGGGTATTATTTCATCAAGGAAACTAATTATCGACATGTTTTCATAATAATTTAGTAAGAGAAACAAGTTGAAAAAGTACATTAACTTTTATATGATAAAGTTTTATTTAGTGATATCGTGGAGAAATTTTAAAAGGTGATACTATTTTAGATATATATTCGGAGAAGGGAATATTATTTGATCCATTATGGAGACCCTCATATGTGGATTCATGAGTAGAAGGCCAACATGGATTCTTGTAACACTATATAATGTTGTATAAATATCCTCTAATGTGATTCAAGAGTGGGAAGGCCTATGCGTATTTTGGTAATATTGTATGATGGAGTCTATAGATACTATTACATAGATTTAGGATTTTGGTTAAGATGTGATTCTATATGGAAAATATTAATTAATAAAATATTATAGTGGTAAATCTGTGTTTGGTGTAATAACCAACATGGGATGGAGCAGGTCTTTGTGTCAGATCTTGTAAATATTTTTTTCGTGTCCTCAATTTATAATTTTATTTATATTAATGATGGGATATATAATATGAGTGGAAGAAGGATTTAATTTATCATGGATGTTGAATTAAATAATAAAAATTTCTAAAAAGAAAATTGATAATTGTTTCACCCCTCCCTCTCCCAGTGATCTCACTCTGATCTGGTTTATAGACTATAGATAGTTTTATTAGATCATTATTAAAGTCTGATCATGATTTAAAGAATATTTAAAATCAAGCTAATGATATAGGGATGGTGACTTCTTTTATATCTTCTAAATATATTTCATTTAATTCATCGAATGATATTAATTTTCCTTCAATTAATGTAAATGGTGATAATTTTAGTGAATTTGTAATATATGCATAAGGAATTATTAATAACTTAAAAGGTTTTAAGTAAAAAATAATAATATCAATTATTTTAGAAATAATTATTAGAAATTTAATACAAATTTGTATATTAAATGTTATGAATTTGTGAATATGGGAAATTAAAAATATGGATGTTTATGACTTAAAATTAATGATAAAGAAATAAGAATAAGAAATATGAGAAAAAGTGTTGGATGCTGGTTGGATCTACATAGATGTTTATAATGCACAAAAATAATATGGAAGTGAAAAGAGGACTATAAATTTTTTTTTTTGGGATTACATATGGGATGTTAGTTTTAATAGATTTGATTCTGATAATTTTCAAATTTCAGATTAAGATAATCCCATTTTTAGGTTGTTAATCAGATTTTTGATAAGTATCATGATAAAATTAAGAAAAATTACAATCATGTAAAATTTTTAGAGTAAGAAAAAATGGTTGTAAAGGAAAAAATGATTCTTACTCTAGGAAATTAATGGTTGATAGATATTACTTCTAAGAATGATGAAGATGAGAATGAAAAAATAATAGTCATGATGGATGATATGACTAAGATAAAAACGGAGAATAACATATTGAAACATATTACATATAGACTGATGGATAAAATTGTTGATGATATCGAAGCTACAAAAAAAAAATTGACAGGCATAAGGTTAAATTAGAATGTTAAAAAAAGTATTATCCCATTACGTTGTTAGAGGAGAACATCATGATGAGTTTATAAGATTGTAATGGATGACTATAATGAAAATGAAAATTAAGTGTATTGGATAAATAATGGTGGAACTATAATTTTACAAAAATTAGATTGTGAAAGTTAAAAGTAAATATATTTATTATGTTAATTTTTTATGTGAGGATCATATTTTCATTTGGATAGTGATTATTATTTAATATTAATTCAATATCTTGGTTACAAGATGGAATATTTGTTTTCTAAAAATATTTTCAATAACAAACCATCAAAACCTTCAAAATCAATGGTTATTAAAGGATCTTATTTAAATATAATTGGAAATAATCTACTTCATGAACCTAGGTAATGTATATAATATGAACAAAATCTATACCCTTTATAATTTTATTATTTATTATGAAAGGATGATTAAAACTATGAGTTATTATTTTGTATCATGTGCATCTAAAATATTTTTTTTCTTCTACAAGCATGTGCTAAAAATGATTTAATTTTAACTATTAATAAATCTTTATTACATAATATTAAATATTATTTACTTATTTCATGTATCCTATGTAACAATTGGTCCACGTGTCTGCAATGTGTCAAATAGGTCGTAGTGACAGCACAGACAACCCTCCTTAACATGGTCATCGGGTCCCAGCCCTTCACATACCACCAGTTGCCCCACAGACACATGGTCCCTACCCAAGGGTCCACCCACATGCCTGAATGGTTCATCTGACTAATGATTTTCCCCACAGGCCAACACATGTCCATTCTAGTTTTCGTTTTCCTCCATCACTCAAAACTCGGGAAACTTCCCAAAAGGTCACCCATCATGATCACTACTCCAGGAAAAGCATGCTTAACTGTGGATTTATAATCAAACAGGATCCCGAAAAGGAAGCTGCACCTTGTTGACATTAGTCATATCATTTAGTCATTTAACCCTTTATCATTTGGGTGTTACAATCACCCCCCCCCCATTAGAGCACAACGTCCTCATTGTGGGCTCTACATCTCAACCTAGGCAATTCACCGCACTTAAGGCTGGGTTTCTCCTCTGATACAAAATGTAACAACTGTGCCACATGTCTGCAATGGGACAACTAGGTCCTGGTGACAGCACAGACAACCCACCCTAACATTGTCATCGGGTCTCGGCTCGTCAGGTACCACCAGTTGCCCCGCAGACACATGGTCCCCACCCAAGGGTCCACCCACATGTCTAAATGGGTCATCTGACTAATGAATGTCCCCACAGGCCTACACATGTTCTTTCCAGTG
Organism: Viscum album; assembly: GCA_963277665.1. Lineage (NCBI taxonomy): Eukaryota > Viridiplantae > Streptophyta > Magnoliopsida > Santalales > Viscaceae > Viscum > Viscum album. The sequence goes on along the minus strand of OY728119.1, from coordinate 605,848,652 downwards.
TGCTTTTTCCTCACTCACACACACCCTGGGAAACTTCCCAGATGGTTACCCATCCTGATCACTACTCCAGGCCAAGTACGCTTAACTGCAGAGTTCTAATCAAACAGGCTCCCAAAAAGGAAGGTGCACCTTGTTGACATGAGTCATATCCTTTAGTCATTTAACCCTTTATAATTTGAGGGCATTACAATCACCTCCCATTAGATCATAACGTCCTCATTGTGGGCTCTACATCTCAACCCAGGTAGTGCACCGCACTTAAGCCAGGGTCCCTCCTCAGATACCCAATGTAACAACTAGGCCACGTGTTTGCAATGTGACCACTCGGTCCTGGGGACAGCACAGACATCCCACATTAACATGTTCATCGGGTCCCACCTTGTTGACATGAGTCATCTCATTTACTGATTTAACTCTTTATCATTTGGGGGCGTAACAATCACCCCCCCCCCCTTAGAGCATGACGTCCTCGTTGTAGGCTCTATATCTCATCCCAGGAAGTGCACCTCACTTAAGGCTTAGTTCCTCCTCTGATACCAAATGTAACAACTGGTCCACATGTCTACAATGTGACAACTGGGACCTAGTGATAGCACAGACAACCCAGCTTAACATGGTCATCAGGTCCCTACCCATCAGGTACCACCAGTTGGCCCGCAGACACATGGTCCCCACCCATGCTTCCACCCACATTCCTACATGGGTTATATGACTAATGGATGTCCCCACATGCCAACACATTTCCTTTCTAGTTTTATTTGTCCTCACTCACACATACCCTGGGAAAATTCCCAGAAGGTCACCCAGCCTGATCACTACTCTAGGACAGGCATGCTTATCTGTGGAGTTCTAATCAAACAGGCTCCCAAAAATAAAGGGGCACCTTGTTGACATGAGTCATATCATTTATCCATTTAACATTGTATCATTTGTGGGCATTACATCCTAGTCGTTTGTGATTTTTTACTGGGGTAGTTTTTAATATTTTTCTACTAGAGGAGTTTTTGGGAAGAGTTTCTATGTAATGTTTTAATAGAAGTTGATACATTATTTAAGTTGGATATTTAACTATTTTTATTTATGTATTAATTAATAGTTGTTATATATTTTAAATACACGTGAATTTGTGGAGAGTTTTCCTTTTTACAGTTTATAGCTATGCAAGAGCATGATATATATTCATTTTTATTATTATTTAATATTTAAATGTGCTTCTATACATATTATTGTTTATTATCTATTATTTAAATATTGGTTTGTGTTTTTCATTATATTTCATTTCCTTTAAATTTTAAATTTTTTCTGTTTCTACAAAATCTATTCAATATTGTTTTTAATTTTGGATATTTAAAAAATAATTGTGTTGTTTGAGTTTGGTAACTATAAAAAAGTGGGATAATGTTGAGTGACACCATTACTCATTATTTATTTTATTATTTTTATAATCACACATGTTAATAAAAAATTAATATTATTTAATATTATTTTTAATTTTTATTAATTATTATTCTCTTGTTATTTGTTCTTATGTATTATATAATATTTATCACTGTTATTATCTGTTATTATCATTCTATAATATATCTTGATTCTCTAATCATATGTATTTCTTAAGGATTTTACATTTACTAGTCTCGATGAAGAAGAATTAGAAGATATTTATAAAAAAAGTAACGAACATTGAAATTTGAATTTTTGCAATGTTATGAATTGAATAATATAGAAACCATAAGTAATCATTAAACCCTGATGTATATTATACAGTTGACTAAGTTCAAATTTTCTAAAATTATATTACATATATATATATATATACGGAAATACATATAGTTCCCCTAATTTGTCACTATTTTTACCTATACATATTAATTGAAAATTGACTACTATGAATGAATATTTGTGTACTGAATATTTTTTAAAGTTTTTAAAGAATATAAATAATTAAAAAATATTTATTATATCTATGTTATTTTAAATTTAATAAATTACAAAATAGTGGAAATTTAGAAGTTATTTTTAGATTTTTCATATGTCTATTTCAGAGTTCTTTAAGTTATATGTTTTATGTAGAATTATATATATAATGACTTTTATTATATATGTGAATTCCATTTATGGATTAACAGTAATACACCATGAATGATTATCAATAAAAATAAATAGATGGAAAAATAAAGGAATTATATTATTTGACATGGATAAATTTCTACAAGGATAATATAATAACTCAAGTATAATTTTCTCAGATAATTTAATGGATATTTTCTTATAGATTTAAATTTTTATTTAAATGAAATATATTTTTCAATATTTTGAAGTATCACTATTGTTGAATGATATTTTTTAATGAAGTACTTAAGAAAATTTCATAAATTATTGTAAAATGTTATATTTTTTTTATAAATTGTAACTATTGTTTACTAGTATGAAGATTAATGATTTTTGGTTGTAATGATTTCATCTATAAAAGTCAAATCTACAGGAAACATAAAAGATATGACATGATATTATGTTAATATAGAAGTGGTGTTAAGATCAAAATCCAATGTATACACACTTTTATATTGGTTCTTCCAAAGCTACATCATTCCAATACTTCTATGAAGGGTTGAGGATCACTCTCTCAACACCATCACCTTATATACTTTATTTCTTTGGTTTACATATTTTATCATTTCATTTTATTGTGTTGTTTTGTGTTTTAAAATAATTATAATTTTTTTTAAAAACCCAAACACATATTATAACACCATTAAAGTATACTCTCTTTTTTCAGACACATTACTAAAATTCAGTTTCATTGGTTATGCTTAAATCGATTAAATGGAAAAGTGTTGGGTAGCATCGCTTATTAGAATGCTTAGATTTAGTCTGCACCCATATAAATGGGTAGTTTTTATCTAAACCCATGTAAAATCTCATATCTAAATGGAAATACATTCTCTCATGTTGATAAAGTGCAAAGTAAATATAGTATCATATGGATATAAACTATTATAAATATCTTATTCTCTTTTGTTTATCATTATAGCATTAAATCTTCTCAAATACATTGTATCATTAGTTTTTGTTACAATTGTTATATCTTATTATCTGTCATTTTACTCTATTGTATTTATTACATTGATTATTTATGATTTACAATTCACTAAACCTAATAAAATTTTCTTTCTATCATGGGACATAACACATGGTATCAGAGCCTTACCTTGTAAGGATAATTATTCTCTTCTTATAGTCTTGATCCATAGTAATTGTTATCATAATACAATCTTCATTTTCAATATATTTTTTTCTCTGAATACTTACCCTTTGGTGAATATAATTTATTTTTATTTATTATATATCTTACTCCATAGTATAACTAAGGGAATGATCTATTACCATTTATGACATGTAAGGAGATGATTGATAATTAAAATCATGTAAGACATCCACATTTCAATGGATGTTTATATAAGTATGTGAAGGAAAAAATATAGTTCTTTTATTGAATATAGATATTTCTTATTGTACCATCATGGATAAGAGTTATAAACTAAAAGAATCTAATCCCAATACATTGATATTCATGATTCTACTAAATATGATATCAAAGTTAATATAATGAATTATATATATTGTTCAATGAGTAGATGTTTTTACAATCATATTTATACTTGTAAAATATATTATTATATTTTTATTACATTAATATTTACTCATAAAGGCATTCCAAAATTAAAAATATATAATATTTTCATATACTGGATAGACATTAAAGTGTTAAGAGATTTTAAGGATAATAATGTTACTGGGAAGTATAATAGGTCTTCAAATACTATGAACAACATGATTACTTTTGGTGGGAACATGAAAAAATTGGTAAAAATTGAATTAATTATTTGATAACTATATAATAAGAATAATTTCAATAATTCCATGATTTAGGAAATCAAGTAATTTTCTAAATATACAATGGATAGGTTTATTGGATAATTATTATAGTACAAGATTGAATTGAAGGATATTGGCAAAGAAGTTATTGTGAGAATTGTATTAACTTCTTTTAAATGAATAAAATATTTGTCTTCTATTATCGTATAGGTTCTTCATGTAATAATAATTTGGTTTATTTGAGTAAAATTTGTAGATGTATAAACGGATTTTTGAAGAAAATATATGTTGAATTTGAAAAAGAAGAATAAAAATGATTTTAGATAGAATGGTTGGAATGTTGAGACAAATTTATATATTATATGTTACAAATATAAGAATATGGTCAATTATAAATAATAATTCACGAGGCTAAAAAATTAAATATAGTAAATGGAGAATAATAAAAAGAATAATAATCAATTTTTTTATAGAATATTTTACATCAAGTGAAGAATCTATTATTGAAATGTAAACAACAAATATTTGTTTCTTAGGTGAAAGGAGTGAGGTTAATGGATATTTTTTTATTATTCTTCTGGAAATTATCTTTATGATAAGAATAGTGAAACACCTAATGATTTTACGATATATTTCTCTTTAAGTAAATTTTATTTCTTTGATATATTTCATTACATGAAACATAACATCTAAACGAACGACAATACACTATTAACAAAGTATTATTATCTAATATGCTGGTTATCACCTCTATATTGGATTGGAAGTAAGGAACAAAAAAAATTAAATTATAGAAAAAGTATTTTTTTCACAGGTATAAAATTAAATCATTAAAATTTTTTTAAAAAAAAATAAATTAAAAGGAGATGAATATTAGAAGATATTTATTTCAGAAAAAATCTTTTTTATATGAATACAATGTTGTTTTATATTAATAAATTAAATAAATTATTATTTAATAATTATTTTAATGAACCATGCAATTAAAATATTTAATAAAATATTTTAACATTTTTAATTGTTTTTACCTCATAAGGAATAAAAATAAATTTAGTTTTATGCTTAAAATTTCATTTTCATGAAATGGGTTTTGTTTCATTTTTCACATTTATTTTAAAAAGAAATTTCTAAACATATATAAATTGAATCATAAAAAATGTATGTATTATTTTTAATTAAAATAATTATTATAATTTTATAGGGTAAACTAAATTTTAGTACATTATGAATATTAATTGTTGAAAAAATTCATTACTATGGTAAAGGATAAAAGGAAAAATCTTACTAGATAAGGGATAAAATAACTTAAAAACTTATATATGTCATATTTTATTATATTATTTTGATAAAATATAACAATATCTTAGAAATTGATCCAATTTAATTCCCCATTCTCATGATATTTACTTTATTATATTTGAATATTCTTAATAATTACAAGTGGGCCATTACCCTCAGTTATAAAAGGGAATTACATCTCCTCTCATGTCCACAATACTTTAGCACCTCAACTCAACTATAACCTACCCAAATAACATATAATATTTCCAACATGTGTCTTATAGGTTCTTATCTTCATAAAATACCAACCAAAGTGTCCTTAAGAAGAGATTCCAAAGATGTTTCTTAGAGAAGAGGCATGTGTTCTTGCCGACCAATTTCAAGTTTCATCATATACATCCAATAAATATGTTTTAATCTTCCTAACATAATGAATATATTATCATTAATATACGAAGATGTTATTATCTATATTATTCAACCATTTCCCCCTCTTTTCTATCTAATGGGAATTTATAGTATCACATGTGTACAAGTTTGGACAACTACCTCCACCTGATGATATTATTAATTTTCCATAACCATATTTAATCATTGGTCAGAATGATGAATTAATTTTTTATAAATTATATTTCTATCATAATTATACTTCTATAATTCTATTATATTTTCTACCTTCTAACCATCCCATTTGTGGGGAAATGATAATGTCTTTCATGTGTATTTGTGGACTATAACCTCAATAAAGAAATGAGATTTTTCATTCATTTCAAATTTACATGTTGGGTGATAATGATATATTTAATAAATATATATGATATTTATGATATAATAATTATTTTGTAAAGTTGATTTATTATTTACCTCTCTTTTGATCAATCCATGTAAAATATGAAAAATAACTCATGCATATAAACAAGATATTGTCTCCACAAAGTTATGTAATTAATTTTACAACAACAGATTTTTTGAATGGTTAGAGGTAATAACCAATCCTTTTATGAATAAAATTACATTTTTATTGGAAAAATTATTTATTATAAAATTTAGTTATATAAAATACATGAAATACATTTTATATTTTATTTTGGTCCATTATAAAATTTTGAAATAATTTTTCTATCATTATTGAAAAACTGTTAAGTTTCATAAATATTTAAAAATATATTCATTTTATATTGAAAATTCATATTATTATATATTATGGGTTATGATAAATTCTAATTGATAATTGTGGAAGAAGAAATTAACTCGATCAGTAGAATAATACCCTATTAATCCCATTTATCTAAGCTTCTAATTGATATGAAATCATTGGGATTTACCGTTGACCAATCAAATTTCAGGATTCAATAACCAAAACATAAGATAAATAATTTTCAAGAGAATTTATAGTTTATTAAGACCACCACCCAAACCATATTTGTCGAACCTACCCAAAATATTACTACCATAACACACATTACCATTAAGGAATATGATATTATAATAATGGATTATGTATTTATACATCTCTGGTATGAATTTTCATACGTTATTTTAAATAAAATAGTTATTATATTCATCACTTTTTTATAATTACATAAATTATTTGTAAGATTAAATAATGAGATTGATAAATATTATATTTTTTATATAAAGAAAATCAAATACTTTTTTTGGGAAATATATATTTTCAATTGAAACATACATTTTTTATAAATTAATTAATTATTTATATAAATTTAAATTTTAAAAAAAATTTGTATAAAATTATCTTTATTTATATTTAAATTATAAAAAAATTTATAAAATCGAATAAATTTTTATATGGGTTATAAACTAGCTAGTGTCTTAAAAACAATTTTTTTCCAATAAATAAGGTTTTTTATTTATAAGTTTAAATTCTCATAATTAGAAAAATATTTTTCTAAAATAATATTATTTTTTATATATTTAAATTTATATTATCCAATTTCAATTTTTTATAATTTTTCTAGATAGTTGAATTTTTGTTTAAAAGTTAAATATCATGTAGCTATATTTGTATGTAACATGACATAATAATATCCCAAAACTGATGTACTAAATTATTTAAAAACAATAAATGACAAAAAATAAATTTCTACATTAAAATAATTTTATTTTGATGTTATTTGATTAAATTTAAAAACCTATAATGATTCTTCTAAAACATATGTTATTTTTTTGGTTCTTAAAATAATTTATTATGAACATGACTCACATTCACATTGTAAATTATATTATTTTATGCAGTTTTGTTCTTAAGATAAAAAAATATTTATTACCACTCCTATTCAGTAGAAACCATAGGAAAAAACCATGAAATGAATGTAGTTTTGATTATTGTATCTGTCAAAGTCCAAAAACTATCATTAGAAATTAATGAAGAATTACCCTCTATTTTTTCTTAAATATCCACTTATCCTTTGTTTTATCTTCACTAAACCCCAATTGAGAAATTATTTCCACTCACTCATTCTCTTTAAAACCCTCTTAGTGTGTTCCCAAGCACAAACGAAGTGCCTCCCATGATTTTATAGGCACCCTCCCTTAATAAGTAATTTTTTGCATCCTCCTCTTTATTCAAACACTTTCATTCTATTACGCCTTTTGATTTAAAATTTTTCATTTTGAAATAGGATTTTAAACATAAATTTTATAACTTTTTGATTCCCATGTAATTAGAGACCACCATTCACTCTCATTAAACCCTTCCTTGATCATTTTGGTACACCTATTATTCTCCTGAAATTATTTATTTTTTTCCCATGCGAAAATTTGGTGGTTCGATTACCCATCATCAATTACACTCAAGGGTACTCACCTATATGTACTTATACTTTATTATGTTTGGAATTATATTGATTTAATCATCAATCCTTAATCAAATGAGTAAATTTTTTGAAATACATTCTTATGTTGCATGATATACATGGTACAAAAATTCAAATACATAATATAAATGTGATGGGTGGGAATCGAATTGTAAAGAAATCTAATGTACTAGGTAATTATTTTATCTCATTAAATACTATTAATGGTGCATACTAGGTTTTCCTAAGAGAATTATTCTATTATTTCATGGTGGTCATCCTTGACATAATATTATGACTCCAAGTTTTTTGTTGTCGCCCCATTCCTAAGTTTCCTTGATACGACCACCTTATATCATGATGAAATGTCCATGATTTTGATTTTCTCCCTTATATATCACCATGATATGCCTCTTTTATTACTTCCATCTTGTTATTATAATTTTATTCACTTACTGGGCTTTATAAATCACCCATTTCTTATGTAGGCCCCTAGTTTATCCTGTGCAATTTAAGAAGACAAATAAAATTTAAGGGATTATTATGGAGTTTTTAAATAATTTTCTATTATCAAAATTTAATGTTATAATGAAATTTATTTAATTACCCAAAGACACTATATCATGAATCAACACACAGGGGACCACTAGACGGGTGGCAAGGTGAGTTTGACAACCCTGATCCCACCTCTAATAGGCTAAGGGCCAGTAAAAATCACTTAGTAGTAAATAATGAAATGGGAGGCCTTAGACTAAGTTTCATATACACACGTATCTAGAAACTCTAGGAAATAGTGCATATATAAAATATATTAATGAACATATAGTGTATACCGAGTAGGAAATAACCTATAAGAAATATCAATGTACAATAAGGTGGTAAAAATTATAAGGTAAAAAAATATGTCCAACAAAAAATGAGGTCCCAAAATAGAAACATCAAGTATAGAGAGATGGAAGAGAAGAAATATTATAATCTCCATGGATTACCACCAATAATAGTCTTGTCCACTAGGTACATATATTCTCCTTTAAATCCTAGTGCACCAAGGTCACTGTATATCTATCGATCATCTACTTAATAAACAACATGTACGGTCTAATCCCATCCTCAGGTAAGTACATACATACCCAGTTGGATGCCCCAATGACCAAATGAGAGAAATAAAGAGTTAAAACATTGGTCATATCTACCTGTAGAAAGATGTAAATTAAGATCCAACATATTCTCAAAATTAATTTAAAAATATAGAGAAAGGGGATCCCCATCTCCATAACCTGGCTAAAAATGGTGAGTCTTCCTAAAGCTTCAACTTTCCTACATCTAATGTCCACCACCACATGCACACTCACAATAATTCAAGTGGAGGGCTTTGATCTTCTCTTTTATACTCCATATCTAATGGAGCACTAACAATCCTGGAGGAACTGCTAACTATCAGAACTCATATATGGAAGAGTACCACTTCATAGATAGAGGACCAGACCCTACTATAGTATAGGGGTAGCAACTCTACCTTTTTTAAGATTAGGGGGGACCTTTTTGTGGTGAGATAGGGGATTACCAACTCCAAAATCTCTCTAATGTTCCAGCCTAATCACAACCATCATTCAAACAACTCTTAATGAAGAATAACACACACAAAATATCACATCATCAGTTGTCCAAGATAAGGTGGGATATATAGTTTCCTTGGTGTATCCCTATAATTCATTTTAAATACATTGTTTATTAGGGAGAGCTATGTATTAGAGTCATTTCATACAGGACTGATCACACATTGAAGTGCAATTTAAGGGTTCAATTAAGAAGGGTGTGAATGTTGTATGGTCAGATACCTATAAGGAATCCTTTCAAAATATTATTCGAAAATTTACATCAATGTCAGTTTGGATTCTACTAGATCTTGGAAGGAGGTACACTGTGTATTGTGAAGCATTAGGTATCATGCTTGGATCGGTTCTAATGTAGGGGTAGTATTGTGGTGTACAGGTCTTGAAATGTGTGTCCACATGATAGTAATAACCCGACACACAATTACGACTAAGCTGCAGTTGGTCATGATTTGTGCTATTGGAGATGCTATTTATAGAGAGAGTGTTTTGTGTTGTACATAGACCACAAAATCCTAGAGTATATACTTACACAAATTGATCTAAATCTATGATGAGAAAAGAGGGTTGAATACCTATATTCATTTGGCAGAAATCATCCCTATACGCCCTTAAGGGGCAATGTATTCACTGATGCTTTGAGAAATAGGACTCATATACAGACAGTTGAGGATTCCAGTAGTGAATGGAAGCTTATGGATTTGTTTTATGAGATGAATTTAATGGTGTAGGATAATCAAGTATAGAGTTTTCTTTCATCCTTATATGTGACCTCTACCCTTTTATATATAGTTAGGATAAGTCTGTTATGAGATTCAGAGGGCCTAGTGTTATGGGATAGTGTGGTGGGTGATGGCCCACATACTGGTATGACTATAGTCAAGGATGAAGTTATGAATATTGTTTTTCGTCTTTGTGTTCTTGTATAGATACATGATTTTATGATGTATTAGTTACATACCTCAATTTGGGGAGTTCATCTTGATGTCTCCATGATGTGTTGTGACTTGCGCTATCAGTACTAGTAGTCAGAGTTGAAGTAAGTGGTATCTGGTTTTTTCATGATGTGTTCCACCTATCATAAAGTGAAGGTAGAACATTAGTGTCTTCAAAAACATTTATATAAGCTACCCATTCTAGAGTAGAAATGGATGGATTTCAGGATGGATTTTGTGACTTTTTTTATGAGTTCACTACGAGGTAGTTATAGTGATTGGGATGTTGTGGAAAGGCTCATGAAGGTATCATGTTTACTATCAATCAGTGAGAAATTAAGTGTAGATGAGTTAGGAAGGTGGTATATATGTGATATAGTTCGACTTCAGGGGGTCCCACTTACTATCATTTTAGATAGGGATTCTTAGTTTACATATTGTTTCTTGAAGAGTTTGAAGAGGGTGTTGGGTACGCATGGCCTTCTAAGCACAATATACCACCCTCAGACTGATCGTCAGACAGAGTGTATGATACAGAATCATGAAGTCATATTGTGATCATGCATCCTAGATTTTGGGGAATCTTGGGATGGGAATATACAAAAAAATTGTGTTTGCCTAAAATAATAGATATCTGGATACTATAAAGATGGAAGCTTATGCGCCTTTTTATGGTAGTCCATACTGATCGCCCATGTGATGGATAGAGGTACCAAGGTAGATTTATAAGGACATAGAATCCTAGATGAATCATCTAAGTAGGTCTACTTGATCAAAAAAATTATGTATAATACATCATTTCGATATAAATCTTACACCAATCAATACAGATGACCTTTGTGTTGGGTCGGAGGTGAACGGGAAGGATGGAAAGAGGGGGGGTGAATTTCCTTTTAAAAAAAAGATTAATAATTTAAAATCAAAGTGAAATCAAAGTATGTGCAGCGGAAAATAAAAGAGGCAATCACACAAGAAATTGTTAACGGAGTTCGGCCAAAACCCAGCCTACGTCTCCGCTCCCAACTCAACCGTTGAGAGATTCTACCGCTTGATTTTCAATGGTTTTAGCAAGAAACCCACTAGGCTTTGAGGTAGCACTAGGACCTATTACAGCTTGCTTTTGGTGGTTAAGCAAGAACACACTTGCTTTTAATGGTTTAGCAAGAACCCACTATCCTTCTTACAGGTGAAGGATAGCTCACCTATGTCTCAAGCTATTTAAAGGAAAGATTGACAACCTCTTCACACCTTAATGGTGATGTGAAACCCAAAAGAAAGAGGGGATGAGAAATAGAGTGGTTTGTAGACACAAACCCAAATTAAGCTCAAAAAAGATAAACAATAAAAACCGTTTATGAGAAGAAGCCTTGGGCGCCTTTGAATGATTGGAGATGTTGAAGGCCGCTTCCAAGCTTCTTTGGTGGAGCTCCTTGGATGAGGAAGTTGTTGGAGCACTTGAGGTTCCTTTGAGGGAAGTCGCCGGAGGTTGGCCAATTGATACAAAATATGTCTGTTGGCTTCGTATATGATCCGGTGGTGGTCTGGGGCTTCCTTGGCCTTTATTTATAGGCATGGAACCCTTGGGGAGTCTTCGGAACCATTGGAGAGGTCTTCGGAGCCGTTGGAGGCCAAAAGAGGGTTGACTGGTCAAAGCCAACGGCTAGTTTGACTGGGCCACCGGCTGGCCGGTGCAAGGCCACCGGCTGGCCGGTGCCTTGGATGTTGACAAGGCCTTCTGCCCAGGCAGCACCGGCTGACCGGTGCTAGAGCCACCGGCTGGCCGGTGGTGAGGCAGTAGCCACCACTATTCATCTGGGTGCCACCGGCTGGCCGGTGACAGAGCCACCGGCTGACCGGTGGAACCTGGCAGTGGGCAATGCCTCTGCCAGGTCCACCGGCTGGCCGGTGCTATCACACCGGTTGGCCGGTGGACTGAATTTCAGTCCACTTCTTGTCCATTCTTGGGCCAATCCTTTGGAAATCTTTTTCCTATCATCCACAACACTTAAAAACAAGGTTAGACAAATAATAAGGTGATTGTGATCATGAAAATCAAACAACGAGGGGAACGAGAGGTACAACAATCTCCCCCAATTTTGATGATCACAATCACCAAAACAATTAAAGTAAAAACACATAAGAGAAAGACATGCTTAAAGGATAAGGAAAGTAAATGCTAAGCATGATCAAAAGGATTCTCCCCCAATCAATCAAGAATTTCTCCCCCTTTGTGATTATCAAAATAGCGTGGGGCATAAAACTTGATTGAGGGAAAGGGTTTTAAAAACTAGATATGAGAATTGAAAGATCAATTGAGATTTTTGAAATTGAAATGAAAATTTGAATAACAGTGTGAATTGAATGTTTTGAATCAAAAAACCAATTGGAATTTGAAATTTGAAACCAAATGAAATTTTTGAAATTGAGAGTTTTGAATCAAAAATGAATTTAAATTGAAAAAAGAATCGAAAGAAATTTTTGATTTTAAGAAAATTTCTCCCCCAAAATAAAACAAAAAGTCACCGGGGAGAGGGATTTTGAAAAGAGACAATTTTAGGCCCGGAGAGACTTGCCAAAAGAGATTTTTCAATCCAAATTTGTTTCATGGTGGGTCTTCTCCTATAAAATTCGTCCGAAAATTAAATAGATTTAGGTTGACCGTACAGGGAATTTTTTCAATCGCATTCATAAATTAGGTGCCCGGATTTCTTACAATAATTACAAAATTTAAAACTAGAGCTCCCCCTTACAAAAACAGTGGGTGCATAGGAGGAGGAAGCTACATTGGTATATCCTAGCCCTTGGGTGGTTCTTGAAATTCGTTGGGAACCAAGCAATTTTGAAAGATTTTGTTCCCCTTGGGTGAATTTGGCTAGGGATTCTCTAAGGTCCTTGATGGTTGATTCCAAAGAATCAACATTTGGGAAATTTTGGATTTTTAGGGAGAGTTCCTCCTTTTCATTGAGAAGTTGTTCTTTTTCGGAGGAATGTTTTTTGAAGTTCTTTTTCAAAGAAACAAATTTAGAAGAAAGTTCATGAAAACCATTTTCTAATTGGTCTCTAGCATGTTGGAGTTCTTCATATGATAGATGATTAAATGAATTAGAAGAACTAGAGGAGGAAGAAGAGGAAGAGGATGATGATACCTCATGTTTTTCCATTAGGCATTTTGTACCTTGGTCGCTTGAGGAGGAGGAGGCGGAGGATGATGAGGTGTCACTCCATGTCGCCTTAAGGACCTTTTTCTTTCCTTTTTCCTTTTGCGTGGCCCGTTTTTTGTTGAGTGGGAAATCGGGCTTGTAATGCCCTTTTTGGCCACACCCGTAGCATTTCACCTTGGGCTCGGATTTTTCGGTGGGTTCTTGCTTTCGGTGCTTGCGGGATTTCTTCTTCTTGTGCTTCTTCATAAACTTGTGCATTTGGCGGGCGAGATTCTCCATTTCCGAGTCGCCGCTTGAAGATGAAGGAGATGAGGAAGATGAGGATGATGAGGAGGAGCTTACTTCTTTTTGTACCTTGAGGGAAATGTTCTTTGGTGTCTTGATTGGTGTGCCCTCCTTATGAGTTTGCCTCCTCATCGTGATCTCGTACGTCATTAGGGATCCGATTAGCTCTTCGACCGACATGTTCTTTACATCCTTAGCTTCTTGGATAGCCGTCACTTTAGGTGCCCATGAGCTCGGAAGGACCCATAGGATCTTCTTCACCATGGTTTCAGCTGAAACAACATCACCAAGAGATTTTCTACCATTGCACACATCAGTAAAGCGAGTAAACATATCGGAAATAGATTCATGTGGATGCATTGAAAAGCTTTCAAAATCTTGTCTATACATGTCTAACCGAGTATCCTTAACTTTGTTAGTGCCCTCATGGGTCACTTCCAATAGTTTCCAAATTTCATGTGAAGTGGTGCAACTGGATACACGATTAAATTCATTTCTATCTAACCCGCAATGAAGAGCATTCATGGCTTTGCCATCAAGCTCAAAATTCTTAATATCGGCGGGGGTCCATTTGGATTCGTCGGGGGAAGACAAAGAATAACCTTGCATGACAATTTTGTAAATAGGATATCCTATGCTTCTAAGAAAGGTAGTCATGCGGGTTTTCCAATAATTATAGTCTGTCCCATTAAAAAATGGAGCCCGACCCAATGAGTAGCCCTCGGGGGCGAAAGAGGTAGATGCCATCAAAAAAAATCTTTAATTTGAAACCGGTTAGGGAATTATTCAAATACTTCCTCTGATACCAATTGTTGGGTCGGAGGTGAACGGGAAGGATGGCAAGAGGGGGGTGAATTTCCTTTAAAAAAAAGATTAATAATTTAAAATCAAAGTGAAATCAAAGTATGTGCAGCGGAAAATAAAAGAGGCAATCACACAAGAAATTGTTAACGGAGTTCGGCCAAAACCCGGCCTACGTCTCCGCTCCCAACTCAACCGTTAAGAGATTCTACCGCTTGCTTTTCAATGGTTTTAGCAAGAAACCCACTAGGCTTTGAGGTAGCACTAGGACCTATTACAGCTTGCTTTTGGTGGTTAAGCAAGAACACACTTGCTTTTAATGGTTTAGCAAGAACCCACTATCCTTCTTACAGGTGAAGGATAGCTCACCTATGTCTCAAGCTATTTAAAGGAAATCTTGACAACCTCTTCACACCTTAATGGTGATGTGAAACCCAAAAGAAAGAGGGGATGAGAAATAGAGTGGTTTGTAGACACAAACCCAAATTAAGCTCAAAAAAGATAAACAATAAAAACCATTTATGAGAAGAAGCCTTGGGCGCCTTTGAATGATTGGAGATGTTGAAGGCCGCTTCCAAGCTTCTTTGGTGGAGCTCCTTGGATGAGGAAGTTGTTGGATCACTTGAGGTTCCTTTGAGGGAAGTCGCCGGAGGTTGGCCAATTGATACAAAATATGTCCGTTGGCTTCGTATATGATCCGGTGGTGGTCCGGGGCTTCCTTGGCCTTTATTTATTGGCATGGAACCCTTGGGGAGTCTTCGGAGCCGTTGGAGAGGTCTTCGGAGCCGTTGGAGGCCAAAAGAGGGTTGACCAGTCAAAGCCAACGGCTAGTTTGACTGGGCCACCGGCTGGCCGGTGCCTTGGAAGTTGAGAAGGCCTTCTGCCCAGGCAGCACCGGCTGACCGGTGCCAGAGCCACCGGCTGGCCGGTGGTGAGGCAGTAGCCACCACTATTCATCTGGGTGCCACCGGCTGGCCGGTGACAGAGCCACCGGCTGACCGGTGGAACCTGGCAGTGGGCAATGCCTCTGCCAGGTCCACCGGCTGGCCGGTGCTATCACACCGGTTGGCCGGTGGACTGAATTTCAGTCCACTTCTTGTCCATTCTTGGGCCAATCCTTTGGAAATCTTTTTCCTATCATCCACAACACTTAAAAACAAGGTTAGACAAATAATAAGGTGATTGTGATCATGAAAATCAAACAACGAGGGGAACGAGAGGTACAACACTTTGGAGTTCATTGTTGGCAATCGAGTCTTTTTACATGTCTCACTGAGACCGATACACAGAAGGATCAAATAGAAGGGTAAGAATTCACTACAATATGTCGATATGTTTGAGATTCTAGAGAATATTCGAATAATAGCCTATCAATTTTAGTTTCCTTAGAGGTATTGAGGCATGCACGACGTCTCGCACATATCATAGTGTCACCATTATCAATCGGACTCATCACACACTTTTCATCTCAAAGAGGTTAAGTTACAGGTAGTTTTGTCCTTTGAGAAGCATCCAATTCATATCGTTAATATGAGTACGAAGGTTCTCTAAGGCTTTTTAGTTCCTATAGTATAGTTGCTATAGTAGTATGACCATTTAATGGATTAGACTTGGGAGCAGGAGGCTGACGTACGTGCTTAGTAGGTAGAGTTATTCTAGGGAAATTCCTGAACAACCTTGATTGAAAAATTTATGGATGAATACCTAGAAGGGGTAAAAAAAATATAATATAATATGACTCCATATATGTTAAATATATCTATAATTTCAATTTAAATGATTCTTTTCAACCTAATTTGAATACCCTTTGATGTTATGTGGGTGTTGAGAGTGTATGGGGCTTGATTGGATCCCATAACCGAACTTTTTTTGAAAAACTATATAGGTTTGATAGTTAGTAGAAACTGTGTGGGAAGAAAATCATAGTTTTTATAACCATGCAAGGCATGTGTAGTGGGAAACACAAAACCACATGGTTTGTGAAACTGTGTGGATGGATATTCATGCCCTTGAGGGATAATCTTTAGTTTTTAAAAAAATCATGGTTTTCACATAGTTAGTTAAAATGTGTGTAGTGACATTGCAGGTTCCTATTTTTCAAATAATAGGATGCATGGTTGGTGAATGGTTTCTTCGACCATGCGACCAAACCATGAATCCAAGTATTTTGATGTAAAATGGTCAAATTTACAGTAAAATTTCATAAAACCAAAAATCTATTTCACTTCTCCTCATGGGGAAAACATATTAGGTATGAGAGATCCTCCGTGATCTAATTTATATGATTCTCCACCTATTCTTTGTTCGAGATCATAATTGAGAGTTATTCATATCATTGGATCTACACTAGGGAGTACTCAGTTTCTTTTGTTCCATTCATTCTTTTCTTTGGTATCAACTTTTTTTAGGTGGATGCAAATATTCCATATTCATAATTTCGTCGACCATTAAATATTTTTTATTCTAGTCTAGATCAAATCAGAGGTTGATACTAGACAATCACTCTACTACAGACCTGCAGTAAGTGATCTATACCTTTCCCTTTAGGTTTGGAGCTTTATATGAATTTTTGGAATTGTGTCGTGCACCATACATCTCAATGTCACCCTGATAATTAATTTAATAATTGAATTGAATGTATTTGAAGATTTTATAGATTCCCATTAATTTATTTCAGTTTAGATGGAGTTTACTAGCCGTACCCTAGCCTCCCATGGGGTGTTTTCTTTCCCTTTCCCTTTCCTTTTCCTCTTGTTACACCACCCATGGTTTGTGTGTTTGAGATTTTCTAGTCATAGGACACCCTATTGTAATTTAATTGAATATAATTGATTGATTATGAGAGGGTTTGCCTCCTTCTTCATGTTATACATGACGTGAATGGTTTAAATATTTCAATGGTAATTTTAATATTATTTGGTTAAAATCATTGAATGGAAATGTGAAAAATGGTAATTAAATTGCATAATGAAGGACGGTATAGGACACCAAGGGTTTGATATACCATGGGTCTTGATAGAGATAGTGGATTCTGTAGATGATATTTCTCATTAGGTCTTCATTCTATGGGATGCCTTGGGCCTTTCTACCCCTTGGATCCATTGTTATTGGGATAGCAGTGGACATGGTCTGATAATAAGCTCTTTGGAACCTAGTTCAATCCTAATTGAGTTTCCATCAAGATTCTCCTCAGGCTCAATGAGGATTCCTTGGTTCGAAACACCTTGTAACTATCTTTGTGGGGTCTAACACTTTTGATTATATGGATAGGTTGGGGTAAATGTGACACTTCTAATTATATGGATTTGTCATGGTAAATTTGACACTTATGATTTTATGGATATTACATGGTTGATATGAGATGCAGGTTATACGGAATGGCCTTTGTAGATGGGATATAGTTTATATATGTCCAGGACATGGGGATTCGGCTTACTTTCATGTTGCCTTGTAATAGGTGATTAACCATTGTTTCTCAAGGATCCTTGATTTTATACAAAAATCCATTTTAACTTTATTCCCTTTTCCATGAGCACATGTTTCATTTCCTCTATACATGTGGAATAAATTTCACACTACTTACCATGTATTTCACAACATAGAATTTTTATAGACATCATTGGTGGTTTCCTACTAGGATTTTATCTCACTCCCTGTCTCGGGCCGCCATTGGGTACTCAGATATATTATATGGATGTAGGTGCATACCAGGTAATGATCCCAGCGTTTGATGTTTTACTATGTTCACTTCCTAGGAATAGGGGAGCACAGGTCTGAGCTGAGGCCTATGATTCTATCTTGGGATATCACTTTTGGTCTTTCTGGTATTCTCATATAGGTATTATACTTCCTTTTTTATAACTTATTTGAATTATTTATAGATATATGAAATCATTCATCATTATTTTTTCTATAGTTATGTTTCCAGCTTTGGAGTATTATTTCAGTTATTGGAGTTGTTATCCATTAATATATCGCTTATTCTATTGTGTGTTACGGGTCAATGTCTGTTTATTTATTCTAACCTCATTGATTTTTATGTATTGTATGCTTGAGTTCAATCTTTCTATATTTTTGTGATTATTATTCCATTTTTTACACTCTAAAAATGAGGGAATAGTCTCCCCATAAACACACCCAAGGCTTTAGCTACTAGTCAGTAGCCTTTCGCATTCTGGGAGATGCACCTAAGGCCATGTGACCCACAAACATAGGGCACTGAGTTATGGAACCCAAGATAGGAATTTAAATTTACCTACCTATAAAATCATATATAATCTTTTTATAACATTTAAGAATCCATTTATTAATAAATATTTATTGGAATCATCATTTACATGTGTTAACTACTTCATTTTTTCAAAGAATTTAGATTTAGTACTTCTAGTCCTTATACTTTGATGATGGTTATATCATCTATAGGATGTTAATCATGATAAAAATAAAAAATATATCTATTATATATAAATATATATATTAATCTAAAAAATTTAGATATAGAAAATTTAATTAGATGTTTCATGGACATGATAAGTCATATGTACGCATGAACACTATTTTCACTTTTTAACGAATTAAAAAAAATTAAAGTTAAAACAATAATTCTAATTTAAATTATTATTAATATATAATATAAATAAAATATATGAATTAAACATATCCTTGTTAACATTCATATAAATTTGAAATGGAAAATGAATCACATCACTTCATGGAGGTGGTAGTCCACCTATAAACATCAATTACATTATCATTTTCTAGAGAATTAGAATGTAAGAATGTTTATAGGAAATTATAATTATAGAATAATAATTATCTCTTAAATATCATATATAAAAATAAATATTATCATAATACCCATCCCTAAATTATGGTGATGAAAAAATAAATTGTATCGATATGTAGATATCGTACGATATACAAACACACGAGTGATACATTCACTTCTCATTTGGTAAAGAATATGGTGGATAATGTTGGTTTCATAATCATAATAATATTAAATTATATTTAGGATAAAAAGGATATAATTTTAAGATAATTACCACATATTTATTGGAGTTAAAATAATAAGTAAACAGAAAGTGATATGTAAGGTGATTTCTACTTCTTTGAAACAAATCCTTCGGATCTTCTCTTAAGGATCATTGGATTGGTATTTTCAGAAAACAAAAACCACTATAATGTGTATATTTATCTTTATAAGATAATGTTTTAGTGTTTGGTTGATCTATAAGTCCCAAATTGGTATAAAAAGAGAATCTAGGGACACAATCTTATATGTGTGGGTAGGGGAACTCTTGGATTGCCTTATAATATAAAAAATTAAAAAATAAATTCCATATCTAAAAGATTCCAAATGGATATAGATTCAAATATAATGTTTTATTTAGTAGAAATACAATAAAAAATTAGATTTTTGATAGGTTTATGTAGTGTTTTAAAACTTATCTTTTGGTTTAACCCCTTAGTTAACTTATTTTAACATTAACACTGGTAACATAATTTTTTCTCTTAAATGTTTAAAAATTTACTGATAAGGGGAATTGATCCATAAATGGAAAAGGGATGAAATTTTTTAACGTATATTATACACCTTGTCCACTTTCAATAATTTTATTATTTTTAAATAATCTAGTAAAATATTGTTTTTATAAAATATCTATAATTTTATTTTTACCCAATTCATTTTCTTTTACTCTAAAAACCCAAGGAAAAACATAGAATCAAAATATAATCCTTTAACATAAAATTAATATGTTATATATATATATATAATTTATTTAACATTGAAACTCACTCAAGTTGCCTTAATTTTAATATTTTCTATATAGTTTATTTTAATTTACTATTAATTGATGAAAAATTGTGTCATGGATGCCTATGAATTTAAACTAAATATATATTTACTAAAAAATTATATATAAATTAATATCATGAAAATAAATTAATTATTATAAAATTAACCATTATAATTCATTCACAACTTTTTTTTGAATCTATGTGAATTTATAAGGGATATTTAAAATTTAGAAATTTGTATTTTTTATTTCTCTATTCTTTAAATATTATATTAGAAACTTTCATTAAATGTTTTTGCATTAAAATTTAAATTCCAATCCATAGGTGATAAGTTTTTTAATTACCTTCATCTAATAATAATTAATATGAAAAATGGTGATTTTAACATTTAGTTGTAACCTAGGTTAACAGAACATACCATTTACCATTGCGATAATTTTTATCATGGTTACTATTCATAATGCCAAAAAATAAAAGAAACATATTTAAAAAAAATTAGACCTCCTAAATCTAAATATATAATAGATTTCTCAAAATTAAATTTTTCATAGTGGTGGAAATTAATTTTAAAATAAGTGCACAAAATATGATTATAACCATTTTTTAGAAAAAAAATTAATTTGTATACATATAACTGGATTTATTCGTATCTCATGACTGAAAATTATATTTTATGAATTTTAACTCACATTATTGAATATATATTATATAAAATTTATTTAAATCATTCATAAATTGTGATTAATATCATTTATTAATTTATGAACACATTGTGTGCGTAAATATAGTTTTTTGAGAAAAACATCTCATTTATTTTGAAATGATTTTTATTTTAATTTGTAATTAATTTTTAACCAAAAATTTAATTTTATATTTATGTATACCATATGTTTTTTCATAACATAGTTATTCATATTCATACCCTTCAATATAACAGTTTTTCCATAACTACCAAAATAAATAATAACATTTAAATATTATATAATAGATCGTCTAAATGCGTTGTTTTGTATAAATAAAAGTATCAATGAAATAATTTTTTTATTGAGAAATGTGTCATAAAATATAAACCCGTTACAATGGTAGTATGGAGGAACCACAATTTTTAAGAGGAGACATGGAAACTTGATGAGGTGATAAAACATAAGTACCTCTAACTATTTTTAGTGTACTCAATGAAATTTAGAGGGGGGAATTTATGAATGGGGGAGAATGTAACAACACAAACTTTGATAAATTAAAATATATTTTTAATAAATAAATTCATTATCAATATATTTAATTATATAAAATATATACACTGGATTTCATTTTTTTTATTTTAGACTTATATAATATAGACAAAATTTCATTGAATGGCGTAAAATACCATTAAGCATCGTAATTTTTGTTAATATAGTCACTAAAAAGTGACCGTTCTCATTAGTATATATTACCAGTTATGATAAAGAATAATTAACATAAATGGAAGAAGTGATGGTCTCAACCAGTTGTTTCATAATATATGAAAACCATTTATAGGAGCTTTTAAGGGAGATGGAATCACTGTGTTTTTCCCTCGACCAAACCCCAGAGGAAATTATACAATAAAAATAGAAAATAAACTATTTATCAGAGAATCTCAATATTATCATGATCATCACCCAAATCATGTTAACCAAACCACCTCAATAAATTACCACCATAACCCACTACACCTTCTGGGAATACGTTGGTGTAATAAGGGGTTATGTATCTAGACTATATTAGTATACATTTTTATATTTTATTTTTCATAAAATCAATATTATATTTATCCATTTTGTATTATTACATAAAATATATATATATATATATATATATTATTAGATAATTATTTTGATAAAAATTATATTTTTATATAAAGAAACTCAAATTATATTTTTTTCATAACTATACTGTTTCAATTAAAACATTCATTTTGATAAATTTAATATTTGTCTTATATAACTTCATCATTCATGAAATATTATAATTAAAAAATATTTATTTATATATTAATTATGATACAATTTAATTATTTTCAATTTAATTCATATATAGTTTATAAAGAGGATAGTGTCATAAAAATTTTATTCCCCAGTAAATAAGTATTTTTATTTAAAAGTATAAATTGTCATATATAGAAAATTATTTAAGGGGAAAATAGTTTTTTATAAATTAGAATGTTTAAATTATCCATTTGATAATTTTTCATAATTTTATGAGATATTAAAAAATTTTTGGAAAAATAAATACAATATAAACATATGGTGCATATTATGACATTATATTATCCTAAACATGATGTAATAAATTATATCAGGTGAATCAACCACAAAAACATAAATATCTCATTAAAGATAATTTTTTTTGAAGTTCCTAGAATAATTTTACAGGGCTTTAATGAATACTATAAAACATATATTATATCCTAAGGTTTCAAAAAATATTCTTAATTTAAATGACTAATCACCACATCCTGAATGGAATTTTTTTATGGAGTTTTGTTCTTATCAAAATAAAATATTGAAACACACTCCTCTTTAGAGGACAATAGGGAAATTCATTGGACAGTCTATAGTCTTGATTATTTTATCACATAGAGTGAAGAATAAATGTTTGGAAATTAATAAATAATTACCCTCTACTTATTTACAAATAACCAACTAAACATCCATTCCTCTTCATTGAGATGCTATTTTTAACAACATTACTTTCTTCATCACTCTATAAAAACCTCACATGGTGTTACCAAGATCTTAAGAAGATCATCTTAGGCTTTTAGAAGAACCATTTCATGGTAAAAAAATTTCTTTCTCCTTCTATGGATTCAGGTACTTTCATTTTCTTTTGAATATTCCTATCCAATTGTTTGTGTTGATATAATTTTCCATGCATCACTTTATTATCCTCATAATTACAAAGTAATGATTGACCACATTTCAATCTCATTAATAACTTTCTTGATCCTTTATGTGCACTCATTATCATGTCGAAAATATCTAGTTATTGCTTATGAAAAAAATTTCGGTTGTGAATACCCATCCCCATTTATTATCATGGGTTTTCACAAAGATGTACCTATTCATAATTTATTTGGGACTTCTATTTATGTAACCTAAACTCTATATTCATGGTATTAAAAGAGATGAACTACATTATAATGTTGTATGATCTTTATAGAACACAAATATGTTTTCATAATATGAATGTGATGGATGGGACCATAATTTTATATCTCTCAAATTCATTGGGAAATGATTTTATATCATCACATACCATGTATATTTCACAAGTGGTAATACTATGAGCACTATGTTTGGATAACTTGATATTTAGACTTGACTTATTCTTATAATGTCAAGATTTATATTATTTACACATTCCTCTCTTACCTTGGTTTTATCATCTTATATCATGCGTCAATGTTCATGTTTCTGATTCTCATCCTTATATTTCACAATGATATGCCACTTTTATTACATTAATCGGGTTATTATTTGATTATTCCCTTACTAGTCTTCATATCTCACCTGTTCCTTTTGTATAACCCCAGGTTATCTCCTGCATCTTTATAATATCAATTGAATTTATTAAAATTTTATTGATCTTTTAAGAAATATAGTTGTGTCCCAATTACAATTTATTATTCTATGTATCTAATTACCCAAATACATTAGGCATATCAATATTTTGGTATTATGATTTTTGTATCATTATGTAATAGATCATGAAATAACTTGAAATAAATGTATGGTTTTTCATAATTTGCATGTTTATAAAGTGAGTGAATATGATATTTTTTGGCATGATTATGATTATTGAGATGATGAAACCATGAATAATGTGAAAGGACCAAAACCATAAAACTGAAACATGAATGGAAAACAAATTTGTTTCAACTAAATAATGATTTAAGAAAACAATTATAAATAAAAGGTTAATGGGAATTTATAATGGCTACATTAATAGTAAAATATATATGAATTTAGTTATGGAATATATTTATAATAAATATATATTTATTTTAATGGAGGTTTTAATGCATTGAAAGTAGAGTAAGAGTTGAGATAAGGGATTTATGTTAAAATCTCATTTCTTTTCAGAATTATTTATGTTAAATTTAAATACGAGGAAATTATATAATATTTTTCATTCAAAAGATAGCTATTTTATTCTCTAAAAATTATTTATATGTTTTTTCTATTTACCTTTATTTCTCTACTATTTTGTATATTAATTTATTGATAAACGATTTTTAAGAAAAGTCATGTTTTTAACTTTTCTGGGATCACTTTTTCTTCCATGTCCATGTTCTATAAAAAATTAAAGAATATTTTTTTCAGTGATAAAATAATTATTTGAAGTTATTTTTAACCATATTTGACTTTATATTCTATTATTTAGATGTAATATTTTTTTTCTTTTTTCTAAATGTGCTTATTTTTTTCTTTTGTTTACAAATGTGTGAATGGGATCTTTGTTTATTATTTACTGCATAAAAATATCATGCCATCATAAACATTTTTTGAATTAAAATTTCTATTTTAGTTTTCCATTGTTATATTTTAAGAAATTATTTTTCTTAGTATTTAAAAGTTTTCATTTTTATATAAACCAAAGGAAATTATATTTTGTTGTATATTCAAACAAATTTTTGCGTATAATTTTAAATTTATTTTTCATTTATGTAAACATCCTTTGATGAATCTATTTCTTCAATTTGTATATTATATAAGCATACTATGAATAGTCTTTATTTGTATGTATTTTGATTATACGATGATGAAATGTTTTTGAAACCCATTTCTTTTCCATGGGATATGATCTAATGATCAATGATGAGTGGTTTATGATGTTATCACATAAACTGTATGGTGTTAATTATTTGATTGGTAGGACCACTATAAAACTATACTACATTGAATAATGTGATATAGATATCTCTTGAGATGATTTTGATAATATTGGAAATGAATGTGTACAAATATGTTCACATTTAGATGTGTGGGTATGATTACATCTAGCTATGCTCCCAACATTATTCATGGACATGATTATGAATAATTATGTTAACATTTTGATGTGTGAGAAGGATTTATTTTATCTACACTAATATGATTATTCATGGAGATTATTTTGTATAACTATGTTCACAAGATTATGATTTTCTATTTTTAGAATGCCAAATTCCATTATTATCAATCCTATTTTCTTTCTAATTCTTTATCACCCTTAGTAATCATTCTTCTATATGTGACTTGAATTTAGAGTTTATTATCCAATACATTTCTACGTAATAATATTTTATAATGAAAACACACACTTGGATATTTTATCTTACCCTTGTGATCTTTATAGGCTCCCTTATAACTGATATCTAACATGTTCACCCTTACTGAGAATCTGAGCTCACCATTTATCACTTGTTCCTTCCCCTAGTTTTATATACGGTTATATGTATGATATGTCTATAAAGGCACTAATATGAAGAACATTATTAGTGATGTTTAATATTGTTTACAGAATACATTTATTATTTATCTAGTCTCTAATGTCACTAAACCTTAACGGTCCTAGAGAATATATATATAATTATTTTATGTATTGAACATCCATTCCTAATGTAATATTTATCTATGTTATTCTTGGGTCAACTCATTTGGTATCATATGACGGTTTAGTTATTTGTAGATATTAGGTTATGGGATATATAAAGATATAACATAATAAAAACAATGATGAACCATAAATGATAATGGATAAACCTAAAGTGTCATTAGATATAAATAAGTTTTTTTAAATTAGCACATTTTTTTAATTATTTTATTATTATTGATTACTCAATTTTTTGTTACCAAATAATATTAGTTGTTTTTGGTTTTACTCGATGGAATGAACTATAAATAATTATGCTAAAAAATAATATTGGTAATGAAATAACCATCCACATGAGAGACAAAATGGATTTATATGTGGGATGCAATATCTTATATTTATCATCACTCAACTCTCTCAATCTATGAGAAATAACACGAACCATGTTGACCTTTAAAATGCATCATGGTGGGAGAGAGATACCACTATGTCATTTATTATACAACATCAAACCTCCTATTATGGTTCCTTTTATCCATTGGTTACTAATTTATAGATAAATTCAATGAAAATATATTTTTTATTCTTAAATGCTTGGACTGTGATAAATTTGTTTCAAAATTATATCACTTTGAAAATGAAGGTGATCAATGGTGGACTCTTATCACGTGCACTATGAAGGATAAAGAAATAATATCTATAGAATATGAGGGGTTCAAGAGGGTATTTATCAAAAAATAATTTTCTTGAACTATTAATATTAAGATGGAAAAGGGATTTCTAGAGTTGAAGAAGAATGATGATGAATCCATTATAACCTAAGAATCAAAATTTATAAGACTTTAATGGTTTTATTTTGTCTCTATCATTTACCCTCTAAGAAAACTAGATCAATTATTTAGAGTACTGAACAAAAAATTTCAAATGGTGTTAGTTAAATGAGACATTAGTGACTATGAAGAAATATATCAATGTTCTATGAAGGTATAAATATAGAGAATAAACTCAAATTAATCTTCTGGTTTTAGTGATAAGAAGAAAAAAATGTATCGTTATGGAAACTATAATGATATATCCCTTGGATAAAATACATTCCAACACCCAAAATGCCCAAATGTGGAGTAAGGCACCCAATAAAACTTATAAATGGAACTATGAAATGATTCAAATCTAAAAAGGCTACCCATTGAGATGGGGATTATTGATGGGGGTTGAAAATTTTAGAAAATTATCATAGGAGAAGAAGGATTCAAAAAATTAAGTTAAATGTTTCATATGCAAGGAGATTGGGTTTTATGAAAATTAGTGCCCTAATCAAAGTGATAATAAGGATGGTATGTCTCAATAACACCCTACAAATATGGATAATGGAAATTTTTTTTATATCACAATTGAACTGGGTCATATGAATGAAGTGTTAAAATGTAATCTTACCAACCACACTATAATATAAAATGTCTCATTATGGATCTACTTTATATTTTATATATAAATAAAAAAATTTAATATTCCATCACCGAATCAAATACTTGATGTTTTTAGATATTAAAAACATATAATTGAAATATGGTCTAATATGTAGTTTATAGCTCATATCCAATACATTTATATGGTAATGTGAATTCAATACACACAATTTTCTCCATATTGAATTTGATGTTATATTCGAAATGGATTTGATTTAATTGTATAAATTACATTTCAATTTCCTTGGAATGTATGTCACATTTGAAATTTAGAATCAAAAAATATTTTTTTATCAGTGTGAGGATGAAAATGAAATTTTTATGGGATTGTCTCTTTTTCTTGGGTCATACTACCTATTCGTGAAGGAGATTTATTTCAAATGGTTTTCTAGAAACTTAGCATTTAAGATATTACTATTATTCTATAATATCATAATTTATTTCCAAAATAAATTCATAATATCCCACTAAATCATGATATTTTTTTCAATTGAAGTCATACCCGGTGTCACACCTATTTTAAATACTTCATATATAATGGCCCTAATTAAGATGTATGAATTTAAGAAGAAACACTTGGAGAATCTAGAAAAGGGATTCATATTCCTTGGTGTTTCACCATGGGGTGTACCTATTCTTTTTTAGGAATAAATATGGTTCAATGCATCATTGTAATTTTTATCAAGAACATTACAATATCAGTATAAATAAAAAATAAACGTTTTCTCATATTGATGACCTATTTGATCATCTACACAAATCACAATACTTTCTTAATATTGAGAATCATTCTGAATGATATCAATTGAGGGTTGGGAAGGAGGATATACTTAATTAAACCTTTCAAATGAGGTATGGTCATTATGAATTTATATAAATTCCATTCGAAATTACCAATAGCCCCGATAATTCATAGATATATTAATATTCTCTTGATCAATTTTAGGTAGTCATTATTAGTGGTACTCTTATATATTCGATAATAATGGAAGGTAGTGGAGATAATTTGATGATTTTGTATAAAACAAAGAGGCAGGAGTAGTTGTATGATAAATTTTCCCAGTTTGAATTATCTCTAAAAATGATTTCTTTACAGGGTCAGATAATTTATTATGTGTGAATATATTTGCACCTTTCAAAGACAAAGGTTATTAACCAATGTCATAGACCAACCAAAAATAACTAGGATCTATTGTTTTCTTGGGTTGGTTTGATATAATCGATTCCTTATTATGTATTTCTACTAGTTATATAATCTATTAACCAAGTTGACATGGAAGTGACACAAGTTTTTTTGTATATATGAATGTGATGAACATTATAAAAAATTAATAAAAATGATTGTCAAGGAAACTATTTTTACACTACCCTATAGTAGATAAAGGTATGTGATATATAGTGATACATAAATTAATGGAAATGTATATGTCCTCAAGAAGAGTGACATGGTGATATCTTATGCCACAATACAATTAATAATTCATGACACAAATTAACTGTATCTAGATTTGGTGATGGATGTGGAAATTTTTTCATTGAAAATATAGAGGTATTATATTTATGGTGAAATGTGTGATATATATATGGATCATAAAATATTGAAGTATATTTTCAGGTAGTATGCTTTAAATTTTCACTAAAATATATTATTTGATTTGATTAATTATAATGACTTCTCAATACACTACAACCTTTGGAAGAAGAATAAGGTTGATAATGCTATGAGTCAGAATAAAAATCCTCCTTTATCCATAAATAGGATTGATAGAGATCCAATTTATAATTATTTTCAGAATATAGATCTTGAAATCATGGGGAAAGGGGATTAATAATATCTTTCATAGATGAATGTTCAAATATCCATCCCTATGAGGATTAAAGGGGAAAAAATAAGGATATGGGTAGAAGAAAAATGTGATAAATGTTACTAAGTTCAACTATGATTATGATGGAATGATAAGGTTCATGGACCAAGTATATTTCCCATAAATATCATAATTCAAGAAGGATATATTGGGTGAAGCTCATAGTTCCTCATTCTCCATTCATCCTCAAAGTATGAAAATGTATCGATGTATGAAGAAGTTTTTCATGTTCGATAATATGAAAGTTTTTATTATAGAGTGTGTATCTCAATTATAGGTATCTGAGAAAGTTAAAGATGAGAGATATAAGTATATATATATATATATATGTCAGAAACATTACCGATACCAAATTTTTAATGGGAAAAATTACCATGTATTTCATCATCAGACTCACAAAAACATCTAAAGGGAACAATGCTATTTGGTTTGTAATTACATGAAATATGAAGTCATTATATTTTATTATACTAATACAATAATTATATATTGAAATATTTCCACAATATATATTAAGGGCGTGTTAAGGTTGCATGGAGTAACAAATTATTTTATATTTAATGGGAATCTGATGTTTACCTCGATGATTTGGAGAATTATTCGTAATTTTTTTAATATGGTGTATATAATTACCAGTAAATTTCATTCAAATATAGGTAGTCTATCTGAGAGGACATTAAATCACAAGATGATATATTGAGATCATGTTCTGTATATTTCAATTTTTATTAGGATCAACAGATTAAACAAGTAAGGTTTTCGTACAACATTAGCTTTCATATAGTCATTTAGATGGATTCTTATGAATATATCAATTGAAGGAAGTGAAGATCTCCATTGTTCTTGGATAAATTAATAGAACACAATATACTTGTCTCTATTCTAGATAAATAAATGATAGAGATGTTTAGATCCATTTAGTAGCACATCATGGAAGCACTGAGCAAAAAAAAGTTATTCTAAAAATCATCTGGGAGATCTGGATTTAAAAGATGGAATTAAGTTATTCCTATGAATATCTACATGGAGGAAGGTTATGAAGTTTTTAAATAAGGGAAATCTAATCCCTATTCATTTCAGACCCTTTTAAATTCTTTATTATATTAGGATTGTTTCTTATCACAGGGTACTTCCACCAAATAATACCCATGTTCACGATGTATTCAACATGTATCTATTGTGGAAGTATATACATGCTCATTTATAAGCACTAAACTCTGTTTTCACAACACTAGAGAATGATATCTCATAAAAGGATCATCTATTTGAGATTCCATATTGATAGATGATACTTCTACAAAACAAGGCCAATCACCTCATCAAAGTTTTTTTTATAGAAAATATATAAATTTGAGTAAGCAATATGGGAACCCAAGGATGCGATAATGCAGAAGTATCCTCAGTTGTTTTTATTAGAGTGGTCCAATTTCAAGGAATCAATTAGTATAAGGGTTTGTAATGTTACACCTTAATATTTTATGATATATTTCTCTTTAAATAAATATGATTATTTGATATCTGGATTTACATGTGACACTGAGTATAAAAAAACTATGATATATTATTGAACTAATATTATTTAATGTGATGGTTATCCCTAATATTTTGTATTAGATGGTATTAATATGAAATAATATATTATGGAAGAATAATTACCCATGTATAAAATTATTTCGTTGGTTATTAATCGGTTTAAAATAAAAATATAAGCATTTGAAATTAATGAAGGTGATATTAAAAAACATGTTTTTATGTGTAAAATGTGTTTTTATTAAAAAATAAATAAATTAATATTAATTAGTGTTTTTAATGAAATATTGATTTAATAAATTAATTACAGAAATGATCATATATCTACTGGTTTTTACTCCATAAAAAATAATAATAAATATTTTTTTATTCTTAAAATGAATTTTTTTTAATAATATTAATGCATTTTGGAAAATTATTTTCGAATGAATTTCTACCACTTATAGAAATTAAAAATTTAAAATATATTACACATTTGGAATAAAAATAATTAATATTATTTAATTATGTTAAATTAATTTTATGTCATTAATTATAGTAACCGCGAAAAATTTTTATTATTACGGTAATGGTTAAAAGGGGTTAAAAATGGTTTAAAATAAATATATAAGGCTTAAAATGGACTAAAACCTATTCTATATTATAATCAGTGAATTGATTTTGATCATATATAATCCAATCATCATTGTTGAACCGAATTTGAGATACATTACAATGAGAGTAACTTTATTATATGTGAATTTTCATAATAATTTCTAGTGTCCCACTCCCCAGACTTATAAAAGGGAACCTCTTATCCTCTCTTCTCCCCACCACTTATAATGACCAAAAACCATATTTTGGGATTTTTTTAAAAGAATACATTTTTTATTTCTATATTTGATTCAAATAAATGTGACCAAATTTAAACCTTCCCAATATTACAAGTTAAAAAGGAAATATGGGATCACTTACATAGATAATGACCATTTAGGTTGAGAGTTGTAGACAGTTAAGAAAAACTCTTACCTAAAAATACCATGGTCTTTAAGTGATAATTATTCCCATTATAGCCATGTTTTATTTTTCTATATTATGTCTCCATCATTGGTCCTACTCATCTTTAAACCTATGAAAAAATGTGAATATGTGGGATTAGCAGAAAAACATCAGTAAGGGACACAAAAATAAGAAATAAGCTTGTTAGTAAATTGTGAATCCATGAGATCATAAAAAATAGTTTGACTTTATCCTAATAATAATTGATCTCTAAATAATCACTTACATACGCATGAAATCATCTTTATATCGAAAATTTTCCTATAAAATGCATTATAAGAAAACATAACGGAACAAAAATCATAATCTTTATGATTTCATAGAAAACATTAGAAACCATGAAATTGGGATTCATAAAAACATAAAATTAAAAAGAAAAAAATGAGTTTTAAATCCAATATAAATCTTTGGAGAACATATCCAATACCTAATGTATTAGAGAGAAATATTGGTCTCACCCGTCATCATGAGAAATATCGGCGACACCCTTAATAATGAGCTATATCAGCCTCGCCCATCATAATGAGTTATGTTTATCTCACTCATTATAATAAAATACATCCAAATATTGTATCATAAATAAAATACTTTAAAATTGAACCATTTTCATCATTAAGAGGTTGTAAAACTCTTTTGAACTAACAAGAAAAATACTATTGGATATCAAAATACACTTCCCTTTTAGAAACCCATTTTCAAACCAAAAATACCCAGAACAAAATGATGGGTAGTTTTTCATTAAATAATAAATGGAAAACTGTAAATTAATAAAGACATAAAATATCATTTCTGGTGGTTGTAAAACCTATTGAAGTTGTAATCATTATAACAGAACATTCCATTTGAATTTTTATAAATAATGTAAAAATATATATATTTGAAGTATGTGTAGATCCTCAAGCAGGAGTAGGTGCCATTGTGAGGGAGATGTGGTGTCTAACAACCTACTTAATGATAAAATAATTAATTTTCAAATTTATTTTTATTAATGATATATAAATTTATAATAATTATAAAAAAATAAATCAGAAAATGTAATAGTTTTATTATACTCTTTTATTTTCTGATTTTATCTAAAAGTATGATTTTAAAATTATAGAAACTAAATGCTAAAAAATGAATTTTATTAAATAATTAATTATGTCAAAAATATCTTATAATAAATAGTTTTATAATTTTCTGAAAAGTTTTGTTTTTTAAATAATAGTGAAAATAAAAGTGTTTCTGAAATATTTTACATTATTTTAAATTATTAAAACATTAAATTAAATTTTTGAATAATTTTAAAATTATATTTTTATTTTTTATTTTAAATGATCCAATATTAGATTTTAAAATGATTTTAATACTTGAATTTAGTATAAAAATATTTAATATTTAAAAAAACCATTTTTCTGAAAGAACTTTTTTTGTGGTGTTTTTTTCAGAATTAATTTCAAATTAAATTTGTAAAATTATGTGTTTTAAATATTTTAAAAAATATTACATATTTTTAATCATTGGTTCCAATGGTTTAAAATATTTCCCTTTTATGTTTTTCATTATGAATATAAACCTTAGTGATTTTCGTTACCGCTGTAATGGGTAAATCGGGTAATTAAAGTAAACAATAAAATTATATGGACTGTAAAATGACCCTAAAACGTCACTTAATTTAATTTTATGTGTCCATTTCATCCATACTCATCCAATATTCGGTTATATTAAATTTATTTCCATTTTTATGTGATTATAACCATTATAATTGTAACGCCCCAACCCTAGTTACCCAGAGTCGGTGCATTATTACATAACATTGGCATGATCACAAGAAAGATCAAATCTCGAAAGACCGATTGGTTTAGTAGCCTTGGAAACACTAGATATATTCATAAGTTTTACATTACATCATAAAATGAAAAACTACTACAACAACATAATGTCTCCATAATCCACACTCATATCTCCACATAATATCCCTGCAGGTCATTCATAACTTACTTCTTCACTTCCTGGGAAAAATAAAACATAGAAAAGGGGTGAGCTCAAATGCCCAGTAAGGATAACAATATAGCGGAAACTTTCATAAATAAGAATAAACATTTAAGGAAATGTATAACTAAATCAAAAGCCTTTCAAACATGAACTTTCAACATGGTATGGCATAAATAAAATGAAATAATGCCATTTACTTATTCACATGGATATTCTACTAATCGAATAATCACATGCAAAAATCAATAACCACTTTCATAATGTTGGAATGCATAATGCCAGACTATCATAACCACATAGTCAAGGCCTCGTGCCAAGACTACAAATAAGATTTTGTCAAGGCCTTGTGCCAAGACACTAGTTTGTCTCATGAGACCTACCGATGCATCGAGGAGCTATAGCGGGCTCCACCTGTCACATATTAAGTCCAATGCATTCCCATATGAAAAGGTTTAAACATAACATAAACATTCGTATTAAAACTAGCATATGAAATGTCAATACTTTCACCATAAACTATGAATGGTATAAAAATAGCACATCCACATTCATACATATCACAAAACCTTCAATACAATATAGAAGTTTTGTATCATAATAAATCAACTTCAAATAATCTTAAAATCCATCAAAGGTTGTTGACATAGATGAAATCAAAATTCTTTTTAAAGAAATATCTCCTTTTATTTTAAAATCATTTAAGATCGATATAAAATAAAACATTTTCTTTGAAAATATTCTTATAAGCTTGTAAGGGAAGCTTTGAAGATTTTATAATGGCGGAAAATAGCCGCACCTGCCGTATAAGTTAAAAAAACATTCTTACCTTAATTCTGTCGAAAAGGTTAAAAGGGACCTTGTTTTGAAAACGACAGAAAGATTCCTTTATAAACCACTTATAAAAGTAAAAAAGGGTATAAATGACTTTAACTCATATTCTAGTAAATAGTAAAAATGTTTTGAAATACATTTTTAAGAAACATGGATGTGGATGATAAAGAGATCCCAGTAGATTATTACATATAAACAACCTCGGATAATGAAGAGATTGTGAAATAACCCTTACCAATTTGGTAACTTATGAAACATACAACCCATGAAAGAGGTATTATACAATGAATATGTAAATACACATAAATTAGAGTGTATTACACAAAGAATATAATTATGGGCAGTACATACACCACACAAAAGGTGATGGTGGCAATATGGCATGAATCTCACGGGAATAAGGAGTGAGATGAAAACCCCTTAACATGT
Organism: Viscum album; assembly: GCA_963277665.1. NCBI lineage: Eukaryota > Viridiplantae > Streptophyta > Magnoliopsida > Santalales > Viscaceae > Viscum > Viscum album. The sequence goes on along the minus strand of OY728119.1, from coordinate 605,813,351 downwards.
ACTTTTCCTTGTTTGGGGTAGGTTAACCTCCTGTATAATGGTGAAATAATTGTTACTAAATTATACAAGAATCATATACATTAATATGATATCATATATGATCTTTTAATATCGATTTATAATAATATCTTAGTATTATCGTTGTTTCGGGTGTTAACTTACTTGTTTTCTTTTATATGTTTTGTTACGTAAGACATTTTTGTAAAGGATAGGTTGTATATTATTCATATCCAGAATGATATCAAGTCCTTAAACATCATTTTTAAATCATCAAATGATAATTATACTTGAATGGATACGATGGAGAATGAATCTCATCGCGTTCGTGGAGACGGTAGTCCGTACGTACGTACGAGCGACAATATCATTCTTTTGATATTAAAATAATATATAAATGGATGGTATATCATATATACAGAATCATTAACATGTTATATTTATTATTTACATGAGTTACACATCATTATTATACCCATCCAAATAATATTATATTGAATAACAATTACACCACGACGTGGAGACGGTAAGCCGTACGTACGCACGTATGGTGACATGTTATTCAAAGGGTGGATAGAATACTGAATATGGTTGTACCATATTTATAATAACATCACAGTATATATATGATACTGGAGTTATTATTTTTGAATGGTAACAACAAAGGAAGAAGAAGTGGAAGAAGAAATGAACTTGGAAAAGGGTGGTGAAATCATTACCTCGTCTTCGGGTTCTTCCTTTTGATTTGATCAAAAGGGCTCCATAGGTTGTCTTTCTGATCAAACTAAGGCCTCTAGGTTGTAGTGAGGGATGTTGGGAGAGTATTTGGGCAGAGTTTTGCCGAACCAAAAGGCTTTGAAGGTGTGATGAAATGAGAAGGAGGAGTGCCCTTTTATAAGAGGGGTGAGGGGCACCTTTGGAAAAGCTAGAGATATTAATTTATAATAAATTCATATTCGGTTTCTAATGGCTCCAAAGTTGACTATTCAAAGGTTAAGGTGGGTATAGGTCGAAAATAACTCAACCAATAAAATTTAGACAGGTTTGGGTACTTATATTAACCTTATTTTTAAGTATTAACTCTAAGTTAATTAGTTTCACTTTTACAATGTCTCTTTTTATTTTTATATAATATGGTTAATAAACTTACTATATACATCCCAGAGACCCCCAAGTGGTCCATTAATGATACACCTATCATGATATAAGTATTTTGGCCGATCCTTAGATTTTTAGGAATTTAATATCAATTAATAATATAATATTTGTTTTAAAAACTCTTTTATGTCAATTTTGACACTATTCAATAGTTGATTTTTTTGAAACTCATAACAGATTGATTACTTCAAAAAAAGTCAATTAAATCAATACTAATATATCATATTATCCTATAAAATTATTTTAATTCATTAAAAGTTTCATATTATATTTATTTGGTTATTTTTAATATCAATTAGTTTGATTTTTCACTATTATAGTAATTACTGCATCATCATTGTGTCATAAATAAATTACATTATTTAATGTCTAAAAATTATAAATAAAATATAATTATGTAGGAAAGCTTTTTATCTTTCTAAGAAATATTTATAATCTAAAATCCAACATATATAACCCTATGTAACAATTGTTTTGCTAAAAGATATATGCTTGTGTCATTTTTGTATTCATTATAACTTAATTAAAATAAAGTGTCCTTATCACTTACAAGTGGATCCATGGGGTCCCAAAATCGACCCAAAGATGCCCATGGTCGACCATGTATCAACCAGTAGTGTTAAGACACGTTTTAGGTTAATTTAGTATTATTATAATATTATTTTTTTAACCCTTATTTACCGGATTTACCCTTAACCATGGTAAATAAAATATTTACCGCAGTAATTATTCAAAATTTCTAAAAATAAAAGTTACCTATTTACATAATTTGAACATCCTGATTCCAAATATGGAATCCATTTTTCTAAATTCAAAACACAGAAGTGGCAGAAATTAATTTAAAATTAATTCCTGCTGTCAAAACAAAAAGCGTGTTTTTAAGAGATAATAACTATCAAAAGATTGACACTTGTTTATGTTCGGTTTAATTGTAAAATTATGTCCAATTACCAAAATTATATTAAATGGTAAAAATATATTCTAAATATACTTTAAAACCACTCAAATTCATAATTTATCACTATTAATTATTTTGATTAAAAAAGTTGTTTTTAATTAAAATTTAGTAATTTTCACTATTCATCAAAATATGAAAGTTATCCGAAATGTACCAAAATTTCACCTTAAGATAAATTCGATATTCCGAATCCAAAAATGAAGTCCATTTTAAAATATAAAATATATATAATTTCAAAAAGTAGGTATTACTATTCATAACGGCTAGTTTGATTGGTTACGGTGTGTTAGAACTCGGTGTTGCGTACAACACACGCTAGCGTACCGTGGAAGCTTGAGATGTTTCATTTTAAATTTTTGATGTCCCCATTTAGTCAAAAAGTTTAAAATATAGTATCTAAAAAGGGTTCACTATTAAAATTTGGTAAAAGTGAAATACTGAAAATGAATTTGTTCTTACATTATGTCTAAGAAACTCATAATATGGATTCTAAAATTATAAGGATTATATAAAGTTTAAAATTTAGTTAACACTATTCATAACCTCTTTTGAACATCTTGTTTGGTAAGTCATGGTGCGATTGAACTTGGTGTTGCGTGTAGTGAAAGTTATTGAATTAATTTGAAGAAATAACACACTATAAAATCTTGGGGTGTTACATTCTCCCCTCCTTCAATAAATTGCGTCTTCGCAATTTGAAATTGTTCTTCAAAAATAAAAGGTTGAAAATAGAAAATATATGTGTGGGAAAACCCACATCGGAAATTGGGTTACTAAAATTTAGTCTTAATATGAGGAAAAGAGAAATCAAAGGGTCACCACCAAATTATGATCTCGATAAGGAGAACATTGGTGGCAACTAGAGACATATAAATGGAGGAAAAACGTAAATATTTATAGGTGATGATTGAGGTCATCAATCACAAACAAGTGTAAAACTGAGGTCCTTAAATTCATCAATCTATGATGATTTGAAATACCATCGGTTCAACAAAACATAGGGTATTAGGATAACACATTTTTGACGTTTCAAAATATCTTAGTTGAAATCCCACATCGAAAAATGAATTAATGAGGCCTCTATTTAAAATAAAGAGTCGAAAGTATGAAGATTACCGAAAATAACACATACTAGGGTTCCATGTAGGAAAATATGGATATGGAAGAAAAATCTAACCATCAATTATCTGATGGAGAGTGGTAGAGAACATGGCTATGAAAAGGCCAACAATCCCAAAGCCATAAATTAGTGATGATTTAAGGTACCATCTAGGACAACATTTTTGTTCTAAGTTCCTTTTCTTAATGTTGAGGAATTTATTTATGAGATTGGATAAGATCATAGGAGATATACTTACTTTATAATTAGAGTTTTGTCCATTAATAAATTTCTACCACAAACTCATCTTTCACTCGTAAAAAAAATTCTATTTATACTATTCGTACAGGGTTCCAAAATAAACGAATTTATAATTCATCTACATGATCTTTTAATAAAAACTACATTATTTAATCCAGGACATCTCATGGGCCAGTGGTAGGTGATACACCCTTGTCACCCTTCGGTTGCGGGTTCAAGTCTCGCAGCCTTGCCGGACGCGACGGGTTGCCGCCCGACCTCCGGGTTGTCCTTTTATGGCAATCCAAAATAGTCCAAACTAGAACTATCCAAAATACTTCTGTCCAAACTCACAGTCTAACATTTATAAGGAAGGTAAACATAATATTGATCCTTTTTACCCCGTAATAGTATATGAATACCTTCATCATGCATTACCATATTCCTTATTGACTACATTCATGCTCCCTTATTCCATATAGAATGATGGATATACTTCATTAATCCAAAAATGTTTTAAACCCCAACAATGATGGAATATACAAATCATTAATCAGTTACAAGGTAGTCAAGAATATCCAATATAATTTATCCAAAACAATCACATATTATTCCAAAATCACTACCTCAGTATCAGAACTATATTATGATTTATCATTCTCTCAACCATATATTTTCCAAAAAATTTATCCTGCTATTGAGTCACTTTTCTTTGTTCCACACAATCTCAAGTCCTTAATGAAATAGTACTGCAGTACAATCCTTATATACTCCATAATTATTATAACAAGTACATTGTTGATACAACACTCAATTGACATAATCAACTTAAGAACTCTAATCATTCCTCTTCATCTGTGGTAGTATCATAACTTGATTATTATCCAATAACATCATTTGCGGCATAGTCTGATGACTGGGACATAGGTTCGCGTAGTGTCCAAACTCCTTGCAAATGAAGCATTGTACATTTAAAACCATTTTCTTACCCTTGCAGTCACGTACTTTGTGCCCTTTTCCTCCACACTTATAACAAACTCCCATTCCTTTCAGGCAAGTTCCAGGGTGTTTCTTTCCACTGTTACCACATATGGGAAAATTCTTCTTTTCCCTCTTCCCTTTATCCATCTTTCTTTCTTCCATCCTTTTCTTCTCTTGCTTCCCTTCAAATCCATATGACTCAGTAAACTCTTTACTTATCTTATCAACACATGATATTATTTCTTCACATGATGATAATACATGGGAGAATATTCCTCTTATATATTCTAGCTTAAGACCATGAAAGATATGATCCTTCCTTCTCTTTGGATCATGTGCATTTCTGGAGTTCTCATTTCTTCTACTCGGCGCCATTTCTAAACAATGGCATACACTAGATCAGTTTATGAATCAAAATACATAATCCCATACTTATAAAACACTTAACATAAATTGAACTATTTATGGATATAATCCATAATCATAAAAATGTTTTCTTTGAGGAAGTATATACTCATAAACCCTTCATAATGATTTGTCAAGAAAATGAGAGTTATCCTAAGCATATCCCCCGGGAGTGTCGTAACCAAGAGTGCAGCAAGGCCCGTTGTCGTGCACCAGTTCCCGTTCGAGTCTAGCTCAAAGCGGTGTTTTCGGGTTTTACCCCTAGGTACATCTGTGCCAGAGCCGCCTCTACCTACTCCTATCCAGACAGGGATGTATTGCTCGGAAAACTCACAAAATCTCTACAATACCAAAATTCTAGGAAGTTCTTCTATACTAATCCACAAAGTTCATCTTAGGTCTACGTGCTCTAATCAGAGTTTATCTAAATCTAGTTTCCAAGGTTTGTACTAAACTTCCTCTGATACCAACTGTAACGCCCCAACCCTAGTTATCCAGAGTCGGTGCATTATTACATAACATTGGCATGATCACAAGAAAGATCAAATCTCGAATGATTGATTGGTTTAGTAGCCTTGGAAACACTAGATATATTCATAAGTTTTACATTTCATCATAATATGAAAAACTACTACAACAACATAATGTCTCCATAATCCACACTCATATCTCCACATAATATCCCTGCAGGTCATTCATAACTTACATCTTCACTTCCTGGGAAAAATAAAACATAGAAAAGGGGTGAGCTCAAATGCCCATTAAGGATAACAATATAGCGGAAACTTTCATAAATAAGAATAAACATTTAAGGCAATGTATAACTAAAACAAAAGCCTTTCAAACATTAACTTTGAACATGGTATGGCATAAATAAAATGAAATAATTCCATTTACTTATTCACATGGATATTCTACTAATCGAATAATCACATGCAAAAATCAATAACCACTTTCATAATGTTGGAATGCATAATGCTAGACTATCATAACCACATAGTCAAGGCCTCGTGCCAAGACTACAAATAATATTTTGTCAAGGCCTTGTGCCAAGACACTAGTTTGTCTCATGAGACCTACCGATGCATCGAGGAGCTATAGCAGGCTCCACCCGTCACATATTAAGTCCAATGCATTCCCATATGAAAAGGTTTAAACATAACATAAACATTCGTATTAAAACTAGCATACGAAATGTCAATACTTTCACCATAAACTATGAATGGTATAAAAATAGCACATCCATAGTCAAACATATCACAAAACCTTCAATACAATATAGAAGTTTTGTATCATAATAAATCAACTTCAAATAATCTTAAAATCCATCAGAGGATGTTGACATAGATGAAATCAAAATTCTTTTTAAAGAAATATCTCCTTTTATTTTGAAATCATTTAAGATCCATATAAAATAAAACATTTTCTTTGAAAATATTCTTATAAGCTTGTAAGGGAAGCTTTGAAGATTTTATAACGGCGGAAAATAGCCGCACCCGCCGTATAAGTTAAAAAAAACATTCTTACCTTAATTCTGTCGAAAAGGTTAAAAGGGACCTTGTTTTGAAAACGACGGAAAGATTCCTTTATAAACCACTTATAAAAGTAAAAAAGGGTATAAATGACTTTAACTCATATTCTAGTAAATAGTAAAAATGTTTTGAAATACATTTTTAAGAAACATGGATGTGGATGATAAAGAGATCCCAGTAGATTATTACATATAAACAACCTCGGATAATGAAGAGATTGTGAAATAACCCTTACCAATTTGGTAACTTATGAAACATACAACCGATGAAAGAGGTATCATAAAATGAATATGTAAATACACATAAATTAGAGTGTATTATAGAATGAATATAATTATGGGCAGTACATACACCACACAAAAGGTGATGGTGGCAATATGGCATGAATCTCATGGGAATAAGGAGTGAGATGAAAACACCTTACCTTGTACTTTTCCTTGGTTGGGGTAGGTTAAACTCCTGTATAATGGTGAAATAATTGTTACTAAATTATACAAGAATCATATACATTAATATGATATCATATATGATCTTTTAATATCGATTTATAATAATATCAAAGTATTATCGTTGTTTCGGGTGTTAACTTACTTGTTTTCTTTTATATGTTTTGTTACGTAAGACATTTTTGTAAAGGATAGGTTGTATATTATTCATATCCAGAATGATATCAATTCCTTAAACATCATTTTTAAATCATCAAATGATAATTATACTTGAATGGATACGATGGAGAATGAATCTCATCGCGTTCGTGGAGACGGTAGTCCGTACGTACGCACGAGCGACAATATCATTCTTTTGATATAAAAATAATATATAAATGGATGGTATATCATATATACAGAATCATTAACATGTTATATTTATTATTTACATGAGTTACACATCATTATTATACCCATCCAAATAATATTATATTGAATAACAATTACACCACGACGTGGAGACGGTAAGCCGTACGTACGCACGTATGGTGACATGTTATTCAAAGGGTGGATAGAATACTGAATATGGTTGTACCATATTTATAATAACATCACAGTATATATATGATACTGGAGTTATTATTTTAGAATGGTAACAACAAAGGAAGAAGAAGTGGAAGAAGAAATGAACTTGGAAAAGGGTGGTGAAATCATTACCTCTTCTTTGGGTTCTTCCTTTTGATTTGATCAAAAGGGCTCCATAGGTTGGCTTTCTGATCCAACTAAGGCCTCTAGGTTGTATTTAGAGATGTTGGGAGAGTATTTGGGCAGAGTTTGGCCGAACCAAAAGGCTTTGAAGGTGTGATGAAATGAGAAGGAGGAGTTCCCTTTTATAAGAGGGGTGAGGGGCACCTTTGGAAAAGCTAGAGATATTAATTTATAATAAATTCATATTCGGTTTCTAATGGCTCCAAAGTTGACTATTAAAAGGTTAAGGTGGGGATAGGTCTAAAATAACTCAACCAATAGAATTTAGACAGGTTTGGGTACTTATATTAACCTTATCTTTAAGTATTAACTCTAAGTTAATTAGTTTCACTTTTACAATGTCTCTTTGTATTTTTATATAATATGGTTAATAAACTTACTATATACATCCAAGCGACCCCCAAGTGGTCCATTAATGATACACCTATCATGATATAAGTCTTTTGGCCGAACAGTAGATTTTTAGGAATTTAATATCAATTAATAATATAATATTTGTTTTAAAAACTCTTTTATGTCAATTTTGACACTATTCAATAGTTGATTTTTTTGAAACTCATAACAGATTGATTACTTCGCAAAAAGTCAATTAAATAAATACTAATATATCATATTATCCTAGAAAATTATTTTAATTCATTAAAAGTTTCATATTATATTTATTTGGGTATTTGTAATATCAATTATTTTGATTTTTCACTATTATAGTAATTACTACATCATCATTGTGTCATAAATAAATTAAATTATTTAATGTCTAAAAATTATCAATAAAATATATTTATGTAGGAAAGATTTTTATATTTCTAAGGAATATTTATAATCTAAAATCAAACATATATAACCCTATGTAACAATTGTTTTGCTAAAAGATATATGCTTGTGTCATTTTTGTATTCATTATAACTTAATTAAAATAAAGTGTCCTTATCACTTACAAGTGGATCCATGGGGTCCCAAAATCGACCCAAAGATTCCCATGGTCGACCATGTATCAACCAATAGGGTTAAGACACGTTTTAGTGTAATTTAGTATTATTATAATATTATTTTTTAACCCTTATTTACCGGATTTACCCTTAACCATGGTAAATAAAATATTTACCGCAGTAATTATTCAAAATGTCTAAAAATAAAAGTTACCTATTTACATAATTTGAACATCCTGAATCCAAATATGGAATCCATTTTTCTAAATTCAAAACATAGAAGTGGCAGAAATTAATTTAAAATTAATTCCCACTGTCAAAACAAAAAGCGTGTTTTTAAGAGATAATAACTATCAAAAGATTGACACTTGTTTATGTTCGGTTTAATTGTAAAATTATGTCCAATGACCAAAATTATATTAAATGGTAAAAATATATTCTAAATATACTTTAAAACCACTCAAATTCATAATTTATCACTATTAATTATTTTGATTAAAAAAGTTGTTTTTAATTAAAATTTAGTAATTTTCACTATTCATCAAAATATGAAAGTTATCCGAAATGTACCAAAATTTCACCTTAGGCTAAATTCGATATTCCGAATCCAAAAATGAAGTCCATATTAAATATAAAATATATATAATTTCAAAAAGTAGGTATTACTATTCATAACGGCTAGTTTGATTGGTTACGGTGTGTTAGAACTCGGTGTTGCGTACAACACATGCTAGCGTACCGTGGAAGCTTGAGATGTTTCTTTTTAAATTTTTGATGTCCCCATTTAGTCAAAAAGTTTAAAATATAGTATCTAAAAAGGGTTCACTATTAAAATTTGGTAAAAGTGAAATACTGAAAATGAATTTGTTCTTACATTATGTCTAAGAAACTCATAATATGGATTCTAAAATTATAAGGATTATATAAAGTTTAAAATTTAGTTAACACTATTCATAACCTCTTTTGAACAGCTTGTTTGGTAAGTCATGGTGAGATTGAACTTGGTGTTGCGTGTAGTGAAAGTTATTGAATTATTTTGAAGAAATAACACACTATAAAATCATGGGGTGTTACAATAATGTTTTATTTAATGTAAAGTCAAAAATATCACACTCTAATTTTTGATAATATTAATAATTTTTACAAATGGATAACCATAGAATATGAATTGTTATAATTATTATTTTGAAATATAAATATATTATCTTCATCGTGGTAATTTATTTTAATGTATTTTGAATAAATAATTACCTTAAAGGCTTACACAACATTGATGCAATAATTATTCAATTAAGAGGAAAATAACATAAATGATATTAAAAATATTAAAAGTAATACAATTTGAAAGAATTAATATGATACAATAACTTTTTATATAATTATACTATTATAAGAATATGGTAATTTATTATATTCTAATTCCTTGGATTTCTTAATGTTATAAAAAATCAATATAAATGAATAGTTTTAAAATTTACATTATTGATATTTTATGAAAATAATATTTTATTAAATGATATTTAATTCATAATAAAGTAATATTCATACAAAAAATGTTATATGATGAATGAAATTAACCATGGTCTATTTATGGGTCTTTATTAATTTTATAGTAACATTATTAACCCTTGAAGTGTATAAACCTTTAAGATTATGATAACTTACCAAAGAGTTATTGAAGGGTTAAAACCAAATGATAAGGATTAAAACATTGTCAAACCCAATATAAATTATATTTTATGATGTTATTTATATACATATTTTTCCAATATTCAAAATAAATAAGTTTGGATCCATTTTAAATTGAAAAGTAATTTATAATTATTTAAAATTTTCAGAAATTTGAAGATTGTCCCTCCCCTCTCTTATAAAAGTCAATATTTTCATACCTTTAAATCACACTTAAAACACACTTTTTCAAAACACCACTATCAAAATCTTTTAATAACATCAAAATATAGGTTATATAGGCCTTTCTATGGATTAATACAATCATTAGTGGTCTTAATGTGGTAATAAATGGGGGTTGTATGAATAAGAGGTATTATTACAAACCAAGTGTTTATGTTATATTTCTTCTTCCACATCTTAAATAGATTACTTAACAATGATTATATAATAAATATAGTATATTATATGTACTTAGTTGTTTTTATTTTATTATCACAACCTATATTATATCCTCTTCCATTAAATTAGAAACAAAACCATCATGTGTGTGTACATCAGACTACCGCCTCGCGAACTGATGTAGTTCATTTTCCATCACCTTATCTCATGGATAGTTATAACAATGAAATTAATATATATATATATATATATCATTTTAATGACATGTTTATTATTATTATTATTAAAATAAATTTTATTATTTCCTCTCTCACCATTCCGTTCACATAAAAATGATAACATTGTTCGTGTGAACATGTGGACTAACAACTCCAGAAAGCGTTGCGATTCATTTTTTACCACCACATCACATGGTTGATATATATAAGTATTATTAAATAAATAATATTATATTCATTATATGATGATAATTATTTAAACATTAATTTAAACATACCTACTTTCCATAATATTCATTGAAAAATGAAATGTTACGCACGTGTACGTATGACCTACCATCTCCATGATTATAATTTAGTTCAATTTTCATAACCATATTTCAAGATTGGTCATAAAAATAAAATTTATGTATAACAATGATATTTATTTAATTTTAATTATAATATATATGATCAAATAGTGAACTATTTAACCATTATAAACTCACAAAATCAATTTTTTACTTATTAAAAGAATATCTTCAAAGCACACAACATTAATTTAATTAATTATATATTTAAATATATAATGTTAATAGAGAAAATACAAATAATAATTATAAAATTTAAAAAATTTATTTTTTAATTAAATAATTAACTTTTGGTTATTATTCGGGAATATAAATAACATATGTGATAAGTCATAATCTAGGTAAGGTGATTTATTTTTAAAAAACTCTCATTTAAATTTTAACATAAAAAACTATTTTTCTTCATTATCCATATTTTGAAAATTATTTTATTGGTGTATTTATATGTATATAATTGAATTGTAATGTACACATTTTTTTATTTTATATTTATTTCAAATGTGTTCAAAATAGTATTTTACGGGATATTTTAACATCCTTTATAGAAATACAAAAGGGAATGTTCTATTTTTATGTATATTTAAACAACGGCCTTTTTCACCACTGTAACCACTATTTTAATTTTATATTTCTATACAAGATTTCATGATTTGTTCAATGAGAAACCCTCATTCCATAGGTTTGGATTTTTTTCAAAAATAATTTTAAAATTGAATGAACATTTCTATATCTTAAAAATGTTTTCTTATAGGTATAAATGTTTTATTTATGATGATAGATTTTATATATTTTATTATGGTTCCTATAAACTTTTTTATGATGATGTGTGGTTCCAATATAAACCAATGGTAGGTGATCCAATTATACCTCCTCAATTAACTGGGTAAAGGGAAAAAGTTAACTGATTTGGTTTCTTCTAATATATTATGGGAATATACTATAAAGGTTATTCTAAGTATAACAGTGATGGTTATTTCATGGGTAACTACAATGGTTTCTATGTGTAAGTAAGAATGATATTCAAATAATTACTCAAGTTGCCTTCATGAATTATCTATGTTTTTGTGGGTTTTATGGAAATTTTAGTATTTTACAATCTAAAGGAATATATATGCTACTTTTTGTGGTTAAAAAGTATATCTTTGTCAGAAAATATTATTAGTTATTACTGATTTCAAAGTAAACTTTTGTGTTCTATTTATCCTTTAATATTTATTATAAATATTTTCTCGAAAATATTTAGACTGAGAAAGTGATTATCTAGGTAAGAAAATGTTAATTTTGAACCTAATGATTATTTTGAAAAGTTATTTTTTTTATATTTATGTAATTATGGTTTAATTATTTCCTTTTATGTCCCTTAGTGTGATTTTTTTTCTCATCCTGTATTTTTTTTTTAAACATTAACATGTATTAAGGATGGTTAAGTGAAAATAATAAATCAACTTGAAATTCTTGAATATTTTTTATGAAAATATATCATTTTTTAATTTGTAAAAATTATATTGTTAAAAAATTGATAATGAGAAGAAATGTCATATTTGTAATATATCGGAATATTATGTAATATTTATTACCTAACTCTTTAAGACTCTAAACCTAAAATAGCTTTGGAAAGGTAAAAAAATTAAATATCATTTGATGACACTAGATTAAGTATTGTTTAAGGTAGGGTCCTATTAGTTGGTATCAGATAATGGTTTAGATAACATTAGAGGTTAGAATAATGATTATATAATAACATTCAAATATTTCACTTTATGGTTAATTTGAAATGATATTGTATTTAAATATTAACATGTTTCTTTATATAAACTAATTATATTCATAATGGTTTTCCACATATGGAATAGGGAAGTTAAAGTAGTAAGGCTTAAAGGGGACAATATCCTTATTAATTAGAAACTGTATTGGTTGAAATTGGAACGTTTAATTTTTTATTGTGATGGATCACTTGAGGAAATCTATAAATGGTGGTGGTATCCATGAGATAGATCATCTAGATATACTATTTATTAACATGTCTATGGTGTAAAATATTATAAGGAAACCCACCTTTATTTAGTGCATATTCTAACCTAGTTGTAGCTGAATGATGGATTAAATCCCTAGAAAATGTATTCAATGTCATATGATGTTAAGATCATCAAAATGTAAGTCTTTAAATTTATAGTTTTTAAGGTGAATCATATTAATGGTGTATAATGGTTAATAACACCAAATTAAATGAAAATATTGATATCAAGTAATGGGATGATTTTAATAATATCTTCATTATGAAATATTTCTCTAAGGTTGTTTGATATAATATGGGAAAGAAATTATTGTAATTGAGAAATGAGGAGGAATTTTTATCATCCAGATAAGAAGAAAGCTTCACCTTATTAGAAATATTCATTACAAATTCATATCTGATGTTGGTAGTGTAATTATTTGGCTATACTCATGATTGGGTCCATGGTATCGAATGAAATTAGATTCCAATGAATTCAAAAGTTACGAGAAACCTGTAAAATATTATGAGATGTTAAATACAGTTTTTCAATGATCATGTCTACTTCATAAACAAGTAGAAAAACATGTCAATGTTGAAGAACAATGGATGAAATTATCATAGATGTTTGATAGTAAGAAAATTATGTTTTCATTCTGAGATATTCATGGTCCAAAAACACATTGGGAAACTCCTTATGAGGTCAGGTAAAAGATTCAAATGTGGTAAGATGGTGAAAATGGTCCATAAATACATTGAAAAATATCATGATAGTTGTAATACAAATTCTGATAAATAGATAGAAAAATGTTTTAAATATAATGAGATAGTATATTATGCACTTGCATGTCCAAATAATAACCCAAATGATGGGAAGTAGTAACACTATAAGTAGACATATTACAGAACTATAGACGTTATTTTTATGAATAATTTCAGTTTTTATATAATAATGAACCCATTCCCTTAATAACAGATCAAGATGCTAATAAACTATTAAAATATGGAAGCATAATTAATATTGAACATATTTTCAAGAATAATATAATTTTATAAATTAATGATTTTCTAACTGTAAAATAATACTTGGATGTTTTTTTATAATGATTTTTTCAATGTTATTACAAATCAGGAATTAGAATTTACTATTGACTTAGTTGTTGATGTTAATCAAATTTCTAAACCCCCTTTTCAAATGGATCATGTAAAACTTCGACAATTGAAAAAACATCTATAGAAGATTATTTATAAAGGTTTCATTCATCCTACCTATTCACCAAGGGGAAATATTGTATTGTTTTTTAAAAATATATATGGCTCTATGAGACTTTTCGTTAATTATATATATTTGAAAAAAATTATTATTATGAATAAGAATATGCTTCTTCATATCGATGATTTGTTTGACAAGATTCAAGGATCATAGTATTTTTCAAAGGTTTTCATAATTTTTGGTATTATCAGTTAAAGGTATTGGAGGATGAAATTATGATAACATCATTTTAGAGTAGATATTGGCATTGTGAATTTGTGGTTATTCCCTTTTCGTTAACAAATTCCCCAAGTGTATTTATCAATTTTATTAATAGATTCTTCAAGGAATTTTTAGATAAGTTTGTGATTGTTTGTATTTATGATATCTTGACTTATGAAAAATTTTATGAGGGTCATGAAAAAAATCTATGGATTTTTCTATAAACCCTGAATGAAAATAATTTTTACAGAAAATATAGCAATGTGATTTTTGGTTACAATAGTTTTCATTCCTTAGACACATCCTAAATAAATATGTAATAATAATTGATCATGCTTAATCTAATGTGGTTAATAAATTTCCAAGACCTATTAATGTTACTAAGATTCATTTTTTCAGATTTTAGTATGCTATTAATGATATTTTGTTGATAACTTTTCAGACTTATCTAGCCTACTGACTAAGTTAACTCAAAAATAAGTTAAAATCATATGGGAAAAAAGAATGTGATGACTATTTTGATGTGCTAAAAAATAGTGGTTAATGGTCCAATTTTTTCCTTCCCTCTAGGAATGGTGAATATTTTATATTTTGTGATTATTCATTGAAATGACTTGGTGTTTTCATGTTGTATAATGTTAAGGTAATTAATCAGGCTTCATGAAAACTGAAACCTCTTGAGTTAAATTATCCGAAACATGATCTGGAATTATATTTTTTTAGTTTTAACATTAAAAATTTTGAGACAACATTTATGTGAATCCAACTGTGAAATATATATTGACTATATAAGTTTTCAGTGAATATTCCCTTGAAAAGAGATGAACATGAGATAGGGGAGATGGATGGAATTGATAAATTATTATGAATGCATTATTCATTATAATCATAGAGTAACCAAAGTATATGATGGTTTTATTCAGAAACATAATGCTTCATTATCAATGTTATATTTATAGCATGACATTTTGTTTAATATTTTGATGAATTTTTTTCGTTGAATATATGGATTCAGTGACATAATCTATTTTGTTTTAGGTATCATTACAATCATCTCTATCATAAATAGTTAAGAAATCAAAAAAAGGAAGACCTTGATTTATAGTAAAAGGTAAAATTAGTTAATAAGGGCATGTTTATATAAATTATCATTAATAAATATTGTATTTTAGGATTTGGAAATAGATTATGTGTGCATTGTGACTCCCAGTTTAAGAGATAATTATTAATAGAAGCACATAGTTCCCCATTTTCCTTCATACTTTAAATACTAATATGCATAGATACAATTGAGAATATTACTGTGGGATTGAATGATAAGAGATATTATCACTTTACCATGAAATATTTTTCTTTTCAATTGGCTGAAGCTACAAAATAATTACCAAATGGGATTATTCACCCATTTCCTTTTTTAGAGGGGAATTGGGAAAATATATCTATGGATGTTGTTGTAGGATTAAAAAACAACTCGATGTAATCATGTAATGTTTTATTATTATTAATTGATTCAGTAAATGTATTAGTTGTATTTCTATTTAAGATAATATGTATTTAGATCAATTTTATCGACACTCACTTAAATAGATAGTGAGTTTACGTGGATTTCCTATCTCTATTGTATCTGATCGTGATCCCAGGTTCACTTTATTTTTTTATAAAGTTCTTCAAAAGTCTTTATGTAATAAACGAATTTTTTTATGGATTTTCATCCTAAATATGATGGTAAAAATCAAAAAATAATTTATACATTGGAAGACATGTTTTGTTCCTAATCAATAGATTATATGGGAATTTGGGATTAGCATTTTTATTTAGTGGAGTATTCTAATAATACTTGTTTTCATTACATTATATAGATGGAACCTTCTATGTTGACATGTGGAAAGAGTTATTAGAATACATATTTTTTGGATAAAATTGGTGAAATTAAGTTGATGGGAGAATAATTGGTAGTGGAAATGGTATAGAAATTAAAGGTAATTCAACAACATATGAGGAGGGCTCAGAAGAGGAAGAAACATTATACGAATATCGGAGGAAGGATCTCTCTTTCATGGTAGGAGATCATTTTTTCATAATGTATATACATGGAAAAATGTAATTACATTGGGTAAAAATGGAATTCTATGTCCATGGTTAATTAGACCATATGAAAATCTGGAGAATTTTTGATCAATTTCTTTCTAAGTGGCCTTGCCATGGAGTATATCTTGTGTATACAATGTTTTTCATGTTTCTATGTTAAGAAATTTGGTGTCTGATTCATCTCCTGTTATGATCTTGAGGTAGTTCAATTGGAAGTGAGGATTTATTATGAGGAATATACAATTAAAATTCATGAACATATAGATAAAGTACTACTGAATAAGGTAATTAACTACATTTTAGTTTTGTGGAGAACCCATTTGGTTGAAGAAACATCAAGTGGTTCTCAAAATTCTACGAGAGAATGTTATTCCCACTTGATTAATAAGTGAGTAAAATTAAAGGGATATAATTTCAAAACGGGGAGAAGAATGTAACAACCAATTTAACGATATAATAAATCAATATCATAATTTTTTTCATTCATGATATATATATATATATATATTCATTATTATTATTTTAGAATCGAAAGGGAAGTAGTTTTATTAAACTATTTTATTATATGTTGTATTAAAATATTTAATTTTATAATTATAAAATATGAATTTGAAAAAAAAAATCATTTTTGAATTCATCATGTAAAAATTATCTTCGGAAAAAGTATTAAGAAATTTCTAGAAATGTTTTTTTTTTTATAAATAGTAAAAATACTTTTTATTAATGAAAGATGTATATTATTTTAAAGCACATATAAATTAGAATTATTTTTTGTATTGTTTTTAAAATTAAATTTTATATTATTTATTTAATATTATACTATTATTTTTTAAAAATGAATTTCATTAATTTAATTTCGTTTAAAAAAATTTATATTTAAAAAGGGTATTTTTCTAAAAACTGATTTTCATTACATTTTTCAATATTAATTTAAAGTTAAATTATGAAAAAATTATATTCATAATTTTGAAAATTGATTAAATATTTTTAATTAGTTTTTTCAATGTTTGTAAATAGTTAACTTTTATTTTTTTCATTAAAAATATTAACATTACTAATATTGTTTTTCATAATTAATGGTAAATCGGATAATTAATGTTAAAAATAAAATTGTAAGGAATATAAGAAGACTCGAAAACATGAATTAATGTTTATTAGATGTGTAAATTGCTTCTATAATTTTCCACTATTCTTTTATATGGACCTTTTCCCAATTTTATGTGAATATAACCTTTATAATCTTTTATATAACAAATATTTAAAAATGTCACACTCATGTTTTTAATATATTTAAAACTTTTAGTATAGAAGTAAAAATTTGATAAGTTAAGTTATAACTATTTTTTAGAAATATAAATGATTTATATTCATCATAGTAATTTAATTTTAATATTTTAGTGAACAAATAATTACTTTAAATCATTACACAATGTAGAAAAAACAATGTTTCAATTAATAGAGAAATAAAATAAATGGTATTAAAAATATTATATATAATATAATTTCAAAAAATTAAAGTGATACATGTATATATTTAAAAATCAATAACATGTTAGTAATATTTCAATTTATCCTATTATAATTACATGGTCATCTTGATGTTATAAAAAATCAAAGTAAATGAATAGTTCTAATATTGAAATTATTGATATTTTATGAAAAAAATATAGTATTAATTGATATAAAATACCTAAAAAACATATATTCATATAAATTTATGGGATAGTGTTAATGAAATTATAAATGTTCCTTTTATTTATTTTTTTCAATTCATATTAATGATATTAACCCTTAATGTATAGAAAATTTAAATATCACGGTAATTTTTGAAAAGGGTTAACGAACCGTAAAAACCACAAGATAAGGGCAGAATACATATCCAAAACCTATATAATTTTTATTTCATTAGCTTAATTCATTCCATAATCATACTTTATACCATATAAAATATTTTTTAGGCGATTTTAAATTAAAAACTAATTTTTATTAATTTGAAATTTTTTGAAATTCCAAGAGTGCCCCTTCCCTCTCTTATAAAAGGAAATCTTATCATCCCATTACCTCACACCTAAAAACATATTTTTTGAACAATATCTAATAAAATATATTAATAATATACCTACCTACATTATAGAGGCCTTATATGTGGAATAATAGATACCTTAGTGGTCTTAAGGATTTTGTAATGGAGATTTTCTGAATAAGAGGTATGATTCCAAATTGAGCATTCTGTTTTATTTCTCCTTCAGGCTAATTAAATTATTAAAAAAATAGTAATATATAATAAAATTTGTTTTTAACATATAATGAGTTTTCTATGTAAATTATAAAACCTATGTACATATCCTCAATTATCAAATGGGAAACGAATCCATCATTCAGGTCTAGGACGAACTATCGCCTCATGAACCGATGTAATTCATTTTCCATCACCATATATCTTGACTGGATGCAGTGAAAGAATTAATAATTATATATGATATATATAAAATATTTATCATTTTAAAAGTGTAATACATAATTTACTTTCTTATATATCCTTTCATTAAACATTTATAAAGTCATTTTTCCATATGTGTATAATACGACCTCTATCAAGAGATCTGATTTTTTCTCATCATAAAATCACATGGATGATAGATATATAAGTATAAATAAAGAAACAATATAATATTTATGAAATGATTATAATTATATAAAATTTAAATTTTACTTACCTTCTTTCCATAATGATCCTTAAAATAGGGAAGCATGACTCATGTGTACGTACGACCAAACATCTCCATGATTGTAACATAGTTCATTTTTCATTACCATCATTCATGATTTGTTTAAAATTATTATTTTATGTCAAAAAATGACAATTATTTTATTATTATCATTCTATATAAGATATAATATTCACCTCTTTAACCATGGTTGACTCATCAAATCTATTTTGGACATATGAAATGAATGTCAACAAAACACCTAGCATGAATTTAATTAATTAAATAATTAAATTTACAATGATTTATTAAATAAAAGGAATAATAAACATGAAAAAATTTCATAATAAAGTAAATAATTTACATAAATTTATTATTTTGGAACATAAATAACATATGTGATGATTCTAACTCAAGGAAAGGCACTTTCTTTTAAAAAGACATGTTTTAATGATTACCTTATAAACTCTATTTTTATTCTATATACATATTTGTAATATAATTTTTTGGATGTATTTATATTGATATAAGTCATTATAAAAGAAACATTAAGTTTATTTTACTTTCATTTAATGGTTTTTAAATTGAATCATTTTTATAATGTTTTGAAATCCTTTACAAAAAAGAAAAAATAGAATGATCCATTTTAACATGTATGGAGACAAAAACCATTCCGACCACAATAAAAGTTATTTGAATTTTGGATTACTCTAAAATATTTAAAATTTTATTTCAATAAAAACCCTTTTTCCTTATGTTTTGTTTATTTCAAAAATTATTTTTAAAATGGAATATATTTTTCCACATTGGGAAAAGTTTTCTTATGGTTACAAAGAATGATTTTTACAATGAAAGATTTTAGGTATTGCATTTGGATATTAAGTATTGATTGTGATTATAGGTTCTTATATTATAAACCACGGGTTTGTAAGATTTTTAGTCCTATAATTATTTTTTAATGTTATGGAGTTAACCGATTAGGATCCTCCTAAGAGATTATAGAAAAATATTGTGATGGTTATTCCATGTAAAATCATGATGTGTTTTTCAATTGTAACTATGAATGTTACTCGAAGTGTAATCGTGATGGTTATTCCAAAATCTGTTACGAATGAAATGAAAATAATTATTCAAGTAACTAGAATGATTTATCTATGTTTTATATGTGTTTTTATTTAAACTATACAATATCGCAATGTAAAATAATGTATGTGCTACATGTTAAGGTTGAAATGTATTACTTTAGGAAAAAATTATTGTGAGTTTCAAATGATTTCAAAGAAAACATATGAGTTTAGTTACCATAAATATTTACTATGAATTTTTTTATAATAAACATTGTGTAGTTATGTTCATTTCATGGGTAAGAAAATATTTATTTTGAACACAATGTTTTTTTGAAAAAGGAAATTTTTTAGTTGTATTCATATACTAAGGGTTTCTTTATTTATTTTAATATCCCATGCAGATATTTGTTTTCTCATCCCATGTTTTAAGAAAATATATTGGGAATAAGGATGGGTATGGGAAAGCTATAAGTTTAGTTTAAAGTACTAAAGGTTTTTGAAAAACAATGCTATTGTACATTAAATGTTTAATATTGTGATAAAAAAGGATATTGTGCAGAAGTTTCCTTTTTATAATATATGGGATTATTATGTAAGATTTATGACCTAAAAATATAAATTACAATACCAAAAGTATCATTTGGAATGAAATAAAATAAAATCTAGTCTAAATACACTAGATTAAGTATTGAATATAGATGATTCCTTATACGGTGAATCAGTGGTACACTCATTTGATGGATTCTTTTACTTATCAATTAAACCTTTTAAACCTGTTAAGGTTGTTGATAAACTCTGTTATATCTATCTATCTCACCTAATGTGAATTTTTAATAAAAGAGAGGTTAGAACACAATATTTAAAATTATTGGTAAAATGACCTACCCCATACCATGTTAAGACCCAAAATTTCCATGTAATTTTTCTACAAAAATATGGGAATTTTACGAGTCCATGAAAATTGACTCCGTGTGATTCCAAGGCCCAGAGTGCCTGGAATGAATTTTTGAACTTTATTTCGGGTACGTTCAATAAATGTGCGAGTGGGTTTTTCTGTCTTTTCAACCGGTGATTAGAATTGAAATCTGAGGACACAGTTGAACTCGTAGTGCTAGTATTCACTTAAAGAGACTTTCACCTCGACGACAGTTAGTGGAGGGAGGGAGTTAGTTTTTGGGTTTTCAATGGAAATAATAAAATAAAATAAACACATGTTTTATTTTATTTTGTTATAACCACCCTCCATGTGGAAGTTGGTAGTGGGGACCACCAAAACATAACCTCCAGTGAGAGGTAATGGTGGTGGGAACCACCTGAGCCTAACCTCCCATGAGAGGTTATGGTGGTGGGGACCACCTTAGGCCTAAACATCTTCAACTCCCTCATTAATGTCATGTAGCCTCTTGATCTTCCTCTACATTAATTTTTCCAACCCGCCTCCACATTAAATTAAGCCAACGCACCCCTTTAAATATGCCAACCCTCCCCATTTAATTAATTAGGCCATCTCAATTAATTAAATGCTTCAATTTGAATTTATGCCAACGAACATAATAGACCACTTAATCTACTATTTTTGGGGCTACCTTTTCATTTTGGGTGGAAACATTGGCAATGGGAGGAGCCTTGGGAGGAAAGCTCTCCAATGAAGAACGCTCCACCGATGAAGAACATTGACCTCCTTCGACCTTCTTCCTCAGGACTTATTCCAACATGGGATGTCCTCTTCTTTGACTACGACGAACCAGTGCATGAGCCCAGAATTGGAGGTTTGTGGCGGACGAGATGAATCAACGATCATACTACCTCCTTGTGCCAACGTCAACAAGCAAACGAGGTAGGGGTTTATTCCTAAATGTTTTTCACTTTCCATATACTCCCTTATTTTCTTTTTCGGGTTGGGAACAAACATTGCGGAAGATTATGGTTTCACTTTCAAGCTTCATTCCTTGTGGACCTCTTTATACCACTCTAAATGTGGAGGGTGTGGGCCAAAATAACATGGCCCGGCCCCTTCGCCATTCTTCTTCGGTGTATTCTTCAAAATGGAGGAAAGCGACGAAGATGATGGAGGCAACGACGCCGCCACCTGCGACCTCACTGCGCAGCCCCGGCCCACCCGTGGCCTCGTCGCGCTGCCCCAGTCGACCTGTTGCCAAGCCGAGCCACACCACCATCCCCCATTCCTTACCACCATCCGCTGAGCCCCACCCTCATCCGCTGAGTCGCGCCACCCTCTAAGCCAAGCTGTGCCGCCCCATCCGACCTGTGGCCTCGTCGCGCAGCCCCGCAGTCTGCCGAGTCGCGCCGCTATCCGAGTCGAGCCTTGTCGTCGAGCCGAGCTACGCCACCATCCGCCGACCTACGCCGCCATCCGAGTCGAGTCGCGCCACTGTCTGAGCTGATTCATGCCACCGAGCTGATCTGTGCAACCGTCCAAGCTGACCCGCTCTACCAGTCCGCCGACTCGTGGCCAGTCTGCGCCCCTCGTGGCCGGTCGGCACCGCTCGCGGCCAGTCTGATGACCCGCAGCCGATCAGTATCCCTCGCTGCCATCCCGCACCCCTATCATCTTGTCCATCGACCCTCGGCCGATCAGCTCCCCCCTCGGCCGGTACACCGACCCGCGGCCAGTCTGTGCCCCTCGTGTCTGGTCCATGCCCTCGCAGCCTGTCTGCACCCTCACGACCAGTCCGCGCCCTCGCGGCTGGGTCTGCCGCCCTCACGGTACCCCTCATCCAAGCCACCTTTGTGGTACCCTTGCGGCCCTCATGGGATGGGCCATCCCGAACCCGGTCAGTCCAACCAGGTCGGACCAGACCCGGGCCCACTACGACACATTTACCTTCTCTTCGCCATAACATTGGCACCAGACGTCCATTTGACGAACCGTTAGAAACACTGGAAATCTTGGAGCTAGGAAGTACCTTTGAGTAAACACCACTGTAGTTTTGGTTTGAGATGGGAAAAATCATGTTATATCAAGCACGAATCCAACCGGGCCCCCAGGACTAAAAGCCTAATAACTCATATACCGGGCGTCTGATTGACGCGTAGTCAGTTGCGTTGTGACCCCGGTGACATGATCGACCTTTGAGATAATTCTTAGTGTTACATCGTGATAGTTGGTGTATCAAACAGTTTCTCATGGAGCAGATACTCCCAGAGATGAGAGGGCATAGTGCGGAGAACTAGTAGCTGGCTGAGACCTGACGACTGCTGACTGATTCGACTCGAAGGGACTTAACTAGCCCAGTGGGGAGTGCCTTGGTGTCACGGAAGACCCACGGTACTCGAAAGGATAGTTACCTCAGAAGGAAATGAGGGGGAGCGCCTTGGTGATGCGTTAGACCCACGGTGTGGAGCTCCTTGGTGACACGGTGGACCCACGGTACTCGACAGGTGGAGTACCTCAGCAGTCCAAGGTTTGTGGGAAGTGCCTTGGTGTCGCGGCAGGCCAAATTTACTCAATAGAGGAGGAGTTCTACAATAGCTGATATGTTCGACGTTCTGACTCGAAATGTTACTTGTCACTACCCCTAGAATAAAATCTCAGTTTGAGATGAGTCAAAACCTCTATGTTTTTCCTCATGATTGAGATGGATTACATGATAACATAGGAATATGTACAGGAATATACCTATGTAAGGTTATCTATTGATTTCATACATTATGATTTACCCTTGTTGGATTTTGTGAGACCTAGAGGGTCTCAGGGTCCTTACTGAGTATCTTTATACTCTCCCATGCCCGAGCTATGCCCGCACCTTGCTGTGTTAGATACAGACAACGGACAGCGCTGATCAAGGACATGAGTACTAGGACTGGACAGTTCCCGGAGGGGGATCAGAGGGCATGTTGATACATAGATGAGACGAATGGATGTGGGGTGAAAAGGAGTCGATCTACACCTACCATTCAGGTAGGAACCCCGGAGGACGATCAAGTAGTTGTCTTTTCTCATTCTTTAGTTGTTTGTATTTCAGTTGTATTTGTACTTTCTAGTTGGGATTGTATTCTATCCCCTTTTACTTACTACACTCGCTCTATTTTCAGTTCAATTTACTTGTGTTCCTATCTTGTCGTGTGCTTAGTTACATGTGCTTGTAGGTTACAAGGGCAATCCCTTCCCAATTTTAGAGAATACACCTTCGGTGCAAGCCAAAATCCCCTGGTCTATGGAAGGCGGGCTTGTGGTAGTCATGGAATGGGCCCCAGGGGACGAGTCGTGACAAATTGGTATTAGATGAGTTGGTTCTACTGCATAAATTGAACTCTGATATTTTATGTGAAACAATAGTGTTAAGGGTAATGAGTGTAGTTCTCAGTTCAGGGAGTCTAGTGTTGGTGCAGCGGCCGACGTATCCATACACCAGGAACCTGACTTCTGATTTCCGACTCATTGGATGAAAACACAGATTGCGTGTGTGTTTTCAAAATTTTTCTTTGTGATCTTTTGAGTTAGCTCACCAGGTATACCTTTCAGCTCACCAGGTATAACTTTTGTCTGTGGCGCACCTGTTTCTTTCCAAGATGCCTCCATGTAGACAGCTAGCAAGAATTCTGAGAGTTGTACGCACTGATAGCCCACCAAGTGATGAGGCCTCGGTGCAGGTCCCTTTTCCAGCGTATGCACCAGAAGTACCATTCCCCTTTTTTCCACTGATGCCACCATCCCCAACAACAGACGGTGCACGCTACTTGAGTGAATTTCATGATTTCCAATGCCAGAGACCACCTAGGTTCAAAGGCGAGATGGACCCGCAGGTGGCTGAGGATTGGTTGGACGTTGTGGTGAGAGTCTTCTGACTCATAAGGACACCATCCGATCTCATAGTGATCCTTGTCACCAGCCTTCTACCAGAAGCAGAAGTAAGATGGTGTAAAATGATGCTCTAAGTTCATGATGAGGTGACGCTTCTCTGGGCTGACTTTGAGAGTCTGTTTTGGGCATAGTTTGTCCCAGTGACTCTTCACGTAGTGTGAATATAGGAGCTTCTTCACCTGCAACAAGGCATCATGACTATGGCTCAGTACTCATCGAGGTTCACTGACCTCTCATGATAATCCATCGATATGGTTTGGGACCCTTTCTTTAGGGCACAGACCATTGAGAAGGGGCTCAGGTAGGAGATCTGGGCCTCTGTGATTTCACTCATCATCTCGATGCAGGTGGGGGTGTTAGAGAGAGCCCTCTTGGTGGAGAGTTTCCTTGATAAGTAGTCACCAACAGTGTGACCCACCACCAGTCATCACGTATCGGAGTAATCTACAGCTGGCAGTAGACATATGTCACAGAGGTCCAAGAGGACCAGACATATAGGTGGATGACCACAGGATTCAGATTCGATTGTGTGGGGCACCCAAGGTAGAGACATACATGCCAGGAATGAGCAATACTTCACATGCGGCGGGCAGGGTCACATGGTTCATGACTCTCTAACCCATCATACGGATGATCATTAGACGGTCGAGGGACCTCCCGGGCAATGACAGAGGTTCGACCGATGAGTTCTGCAAGGAGGATGTGGACGTGCCAGAGGAGCTGGTCATG
Organism: Viscum album; assembly: GCA_963277665.1. NCBI lineage: Eukaryota > Viridiplantae > Streptophyta > Magnoliopsida > Santalales > Viscaceae > Viscum > Viscum album. The sequence goes on along the minus strand of OY728119.1, from coordinate 605,787,334 downwards.
CAGCTGGCAGTGAGCGACGATTCGATATATTACCACCACCACCATCAGGAGGTCCACCCCGACAGCAAGTAGCAGGTGGACAGTGGAGAGCTCAGCTCCAAGAAGCTGAGGCTTAACATCACGGTGCTCCGGAGATGATTCGAGGTATGATCTGTGACTACTCCACCATAGTTGTAGTAATTATAGACACAGGTTCCCTTCACTCTTTTATTTGAACTGCCCTTGTTCGGAGCATGGAGATTCTGAAGGAGCCGTTGGCTCATTACTTACGGTTAGAGACTCCTACGGGAGTATATTTGATGATTATGCACTTGTGCTGATAGTGTGATCTTACTTTAGGAGGTGAGAGCTTCAGGTTAGGATCTCTTAGTAGAAGCGTCAAGGCCTTACGACGTCATATTGGGTATGGACTGGTTAACTACAGTCCATGCTTATATTGACTGTATTAGGAACAAAGTGCGGTGTGTCCGTACGAATGGGTCTAGGTTTACCTTCACCGGTGACAAGGGAGACTTTGTAGTGAAGGATGGACTTACCATGAGGAGGGTGCAGTAGATTACCCATCAGTTGGCTAGCCTTACCCTCGGAGCGGTTGAAGTGGAGATTCTGAGTTATCCTGTAGTGGTGTACCAGTATACGGATGTTTTCTATGATGATGTACCAGGTCTACCTCCTCACAAAGAGGTGGAATTTTACATTGTCTTGTACCCCGAGACGACACTGATATCTACACCATCATATCAGATGGCTCCCGCAAAGCTTCATGAGCTATGGGTACAGTAGGAGGACTTACAGGGGAAGGGATTCATTCGGCCCAGATATTGTTCGCCAAGAAGGTGGATGGGTGATTGAGCCTTTGTGTTGATTACCGGTGCCTGAACCAGGAGACCATGAAGAACAAGTACCCACTCCCGAGGATTGCCAACCTCTTTGATCAGCTGAAGGGTGCATGGTGGTTCTCAAAGATAGACCTCAGATCAGGTATTCACCAGCTCATAGTGTGAGACAAGGATGTACAGAGGATGACCTTCAAATGTCGGTATGACGATTATGAGTTCTTGGTTATGACATTCAGGGTAACCAACTCTCCATCAGTGTTCATGGGACTCATGAATATGATCTTTCAGCCATACCATGATCACTTTGTAGTGGTCTTCATCAACGACATTTTGATCTACTCGACTATTGGGAAGGATCATTCCTATCATTTTCAAGTAGAATTTGACACACTCCGAGAGCACCAGATTTATGGTAAGCTATTGAAGTGCCAGTTTTGGATCCAAGAGGTTCACTTCCGGGGAAATGTCATATTGGAGGCTGGAGTTATAGTGGATCCATCGAAGATTGAGGTGGTACATTCTTGGGATCCACCCCAGAGTGTGATAGAGGTACAATGTTTTCTAGGTTTGGCTGGATATTACCAGTAGTGTGTGCCAGATTTCTCCAGAGTTGTAGCACCACTATCAGCCTTGATGAAGATGGGGCAACCCTTCGTGTGGTCGGACAGATGCCAGCAGTGTTTCTAGGAGATGATCCAGAGGCTGACAAGATACCCCATATTGAGGCTTCCAAATAAGGGCGTATGGTACGTATTCTACTACGATGCATCAGGGATCGGGCTCGGATGTTTCCTGGTGCAGGAGAGAGCAGTGATCACATATGGATCTCGACAGATGAGACAAAATGAGTATAACTATGCTACCTAGGACCTAGAGTTAGCAGTAGAGGTCTTCACTGTGAATATGTGGCGACACTATCTGATAGGATAATATTTTATAACGTACTTTGATCACAAGAGTCTCAAGTATATATTCTCTTAGAAGGACCAAAAACTGAGACAATGAAGTTTGCTTGAGTTCCTCCAGGACTATGACTTCGATATAGTCTATACTCCTGAGAAGGGGAACGTTGTTGCATATGCATTTAGTAGACGGTTTGGAATAAACTGCTAGGCGAGACGATGGAGCAACTCACAACTTTGCAGATATCCTTTGTGGATTGAGACGTAGTATTTTTCCTTCAGTGTATTATATTCACTCCCCCACTTCTTCAGCGAGTCAGGGGGCATAGCATGGGGACGCTGACTACGAGGCATGACGTGCTCAAATATCCACAGGACAGGCACCTGATAGATTTTCTAAAGGAGGGGAGAACGCCATCCTCTTTAAAGGACGTACCATGGTACCAGTGTAACTTCAAGAGTAAGTTTTGACAGAGTTCCACACTTCCCCTCTAGTGGTACATCCAGAAGTGGTGAAGATGTACCAGGATCTCCGACAATAGAACTGGTGGTCGGGAATGAAGAAAGCAGTTGCAGGGTTGGTTTCTTGTTTCTTCAATGGTTAGCAAGTAAAAGTAGAGCATCATGTACCAGCCATCTTAGTTAAACATTTAAAAGACCCAAAGTGGAAGTGGGATGGCATATCCATGGACTTCATGATAGGACATCCACGTACATCTCGAGGACATGACTCGATTTGGGTGATCATCGACCGACTCACCAAGTTAGCCCACTTCCTACCGATCAAAGATAAGGGTCCAGTAGAGAGCTTGGAATGCCTCTATGTGCAAGAGATTGTGGAGTTACATGGAGTACCCTCAACAATTATCTCTAATTGTGACGCACGCTTTACTTCCCAGCTGTGGAAGGGTTGCAGGAGGCTTTTGGGACGCAACTTCATTTGAGCACCGACTTCCATCTTCAGACGGATGACCAGACAGAGTAGACCATTCATACCCTCGAGGACATGCTTTGTGCTTGTTTCATCGACTTCGGTCAAACCTGGGAGGATCACTTTCCTTTTGTGTAGTTTGCATACAACAATAGATATCACTCAACCATAGGGATGGAACCTTTTGAGGAATTATACAGGTGACCTTGCAGATCAACTTTGTGTTGGACTGACCCAGGGGAGCTAGCAATCGAGAAACCATAGATGGTTCGGGCTACCACAGAGAAGGTGTAGATCATCCAGGAGTGATTGAAGGCTAGAAAGAGTAGGCCGAAGTCGTATACTGATAGGATATGGAGACCTCTGCAGTTCGATAATGGCAACCTCGTCTTTCTACGGTTCTCACACCGATGAGTTATACAAAGATTTGGTCATGGCTACAAGTTATCTCAGAGGTTCATCGGACCTTTTCAGGTTCTTAGATGATTTGCCAAGGTGTCATACCACTTAGCTCATCCACCTCATCTATATCGAGTGCATGACTTCTTCCACGTATCCCAGATGAGGAGATATGTGCACGACACTTCTCACATAATTGACCATGTCAAGTTGGACGTTGACAATGGGGAGACTTTTACGGAGGTTCTATTAGAGATTGAGGATCGGAGGGAGTGGGTCCTTAATGGATGGTCGATACCTCTGGTGTGTGTTCACTGGGAGAACATGAACCTCCAGGAGAGCACATGGGAGCAGGGGGCTCATATGCATCTCAGCACCCCCACTTGTTCCCTTAATTTATGTTGTACCATATAAGGATGTAAATCCCTAATGTTGGAAGAATGTAAAGACCCAGAATTTCCATGTAATTGTTTTTAAAATAGATGTGAATTTTACGAGTCGGCGCCCCTTGCGGCCAGTCCGCCAACCAGCAGCCGCTCCGTACCCCTCATGGTCAGTCTGTGCCCCTGCAGCCAGTTTGCTGACCTGCGGCCGGTCTGCGCCCTCGCGGCCGGTCCACACCCTCATGGTCGGTCTACGCCCTCACAGCCGGGTCCACCACCCTCGCGGTACCTCTCGGTCGAGCTGCCACCATGGTACCCTCATGGCCCTTGCGGTCTAGGCCAGACCCAATGGGCCGAGTCCACCCAAAGTGGTTTGGCCCAGGCTGGGTCGGGCCGTGTTGGTCCAACAGGGTCAGACCGTACTCGAGCCCACTACAACCCATTTACCTTCTCTTGGCCATAACATTGGCACCAAACATCCATTTGGAAAACTGTCAGCAGCGTTGAACATCATGGATTGAGACAGTCCCTTTGAATATACTCCACTGGAATTTTGGTTTGAGATGGGAAATGGTCAGGTTGGATCGAGCACAAATCCAACTGGGCTACTGGGACTAAAAGGCTAATTACTCACAGACTGGGCATCTGATTGACACGTAGTCAGTTTCATTGAGACCACTATGACATCGCGGACCTTTTAGATAATTCTTTGTGGGAATTCATGACAGTTGTAGTATCAAACAGTTTCTCATGGAGAAGATCCTCTTAGAGTTGAGCGAGTATAGTGTGGAGACCTAGTAGTCGGTTGAGACCTAACGACTACTCACTGATTCGACTCGAAGTGACTCGATTAGCACAGTAGGGAGTGCCTTGGTGTCGCGGTAGACCCACAGTGGGGATCACCTTAGTGTCATGACAGACCCACGATACTCGACATGAGGAGTACCTCAGTAGGCTATGATGGGGAGCACCTTGGTGACAGGGCAGACCCATGGAGGGGAGCACCTTGGTGACGTGGCAAACCCACAGTACTCGACAGGAGGAGTACCTCAGTAGTCCAAGGTTAGTGGGAAGTGCATTGGTGTCATGATAGGCCCACTGTACTCGATAGAGGAGGAGTTCTCCAGTAGCCGAGGTGTTCGACATTGTGACTCAAAATGTTACTTGTTAGTACCCCTATAATTAAATCCTGGATTGAGCTGAGTCAGAACCTTTTTGTTTTTCCTCATGATTGAGATGGATTACATGATAACTTAGGTATATGTATGGGAATATACCTATGTAAGGTTATCTGTTGATTTTATACTTTTTATTTTACCCTTGATGGATTTTGTGAGACCTAGAGTGTCTCGGGGTCCCTATTGAGTATCGTTATACTCACCCCTCCATGGGATATGCCTGAACCTTGTTGTGTTGGATACAGAAGACAGACAGCACTGATCGGGTCTATGAGTACCAGGACTGGAGAGTGCCTAGAGGTGGATCATAGGCAAGTTGATATGCAGAGGAGACAGATGGACGTGGAGTGCTGAGGAGCTGATATGTTCATACCCTTTAGGTAGGAACCCTAGAGGACGATCTAGTAACTATCTTTTCTCTTTTTTTAGTTGTTTGTATTTCAGTTTTATTTGTACTTTCCAATTGGGCTTATATTCTGGTCCCTTTTACTTACTGCACTCTCTCTAATTACAGTTCAGTTTACTTGTGTTCCTATCTTTTTGTGAGCTTAGTTATGTGTGTTTGCAGGTTACAAAGGCAATGCCTTCCTAGTTTTAGGGAATATGTCATCGATGTTAATCGCCAGCCCCTGGAATATGGAAGGCAGGCTTGGGGTAGTCATGGAATGGGACTCGGGGGACGGTTCGTGACATACAATGTTTTTCATATCCCCTAACATTGAATTTCCACTATAATATTGTTATCAATTAAATGTTTTTATGGAGGAGCTATTTATACCCCCTAGAAATCAATACTATAGTTAATTATAGTTATATCCCTAGAAATCCACTTCTTATTCACTGGTTGAATGTACCACCCAACTATCTTATAATCCTCAGATCTCCAATAGAGAGACCTCATCTAATCATGGCTCAAACCAAGTGAATTATTATTCTTTTTTATCCAACATAATGAATTCCAGTAATCCCATATCCAACTGAGAGACTTTTAACTTTCTTCATGTCTAGATCAACTATAGGATCATCTTTTGATCATCATCCACCATTATGATGAATCACAACAATTCATGTCCCTTCAACTAACACTTATCTAGTCTATTATTCATTATCAATAATTTTGATCATCTATATAGATCAGTTTCCACATTGTAACAATAATCAAAAAATTATTCCTTCTCATGTTGAAGACTTTTCCTCCCATTATGTGTCCAATTGATGCACAAAATATTTTCAATATTATTTTATAAAAGATAAAACAAACACAACTTAATGACATACCTTCTAAAATTCTCAAATCAATTTGTACCAAACCCTATAACATGAAATGTTATCATTCTTTTTTATTTTCTATGTTTTTTAACATTTCTTATATTTTTTCAAATCTTAAGTGCTTCTTTATATGTGAATGAATGAGTGTATTCACTATTATTTTTCTATTTTAGTTTTATTTAATTGATTCATGTATACATTCACTATCTTCCCTTGATAACACATTATCTTCCTCTAACCCACTATTCTACTTTATGTTAGGGCTTCGATGTTCACCTTCTATCTTCTGTGTCCAAGATGAATATTTTTTCAAGACTCTCTAATGTATATGAAATCCACTTATTCAGATAAATTTATGCACAAGGTATCCTCTTCATGCACACTAAATGGTGTGATATCTCAATGAGTTCACAAAACCAAAAAGTATTTGAGGAACAAGTCCTTTATGAAGATCTTCATGATATATCAGTTTCTTCATGAGACCCTTCAAGTGTGTTTAACACAAGTTTAATGTTCATGAGATCTCATGACATTCCTTCATTAAAGGAAGTAGCTGTTCATTATTCCTCTTATTGAAATAGAAGGTTTCATGGTGGTCTGTTATCTTTATAAAATGAGAGACTTCTCACAATAGGTAGTAGTGTCTCTATGCCTTCGAGCTTCAATATTTATAGGATAGATTCACATCCATTGATATTATAAAAATACCATGTTAAGGTTTTCATTAAACATCATTAAAAATTTTCATTCATAAATATTCTAATTATCCAATGATAAATTCATTTCTAAAATCAAATTACGCAGATACATGTGGCATCTTTCAGATGATATGAGTGGGATGAAATTGTCACATGAATACGATGAAGTTCACATGCATATTTTTAGATAAAAATCATCCATGAATACATATATGGTGTACCTTAATATCATCCTCAACAGTATCATAAAATTTGAATGATTTCATTCATGTTTTAACAAGATTTCATGCATGGACTTGGATTGATCCCAATTACCTCACTCCCTTGAAACGATTATGGAAGATGGTTAGTTGTATCAATATTTGTAACATACATCAGCCCAATGAGATAAACCCTCAGGTGATCAAGGTTGATAAATAATGTGTTGTAGTGAACAGAGGGATGATATTCGATTCATCAAGTAGCCAACATTTTCTTTGTATCCTTTAATGAAATCGAGACATTGTATTTATCTTTGCTTGTCCCTCATTGAAGATCTCTTTGATTGAGAAAATTTCATATAATATTATCTATACCTTATGTACTTTGAGATGGCTATGGGGTTCAATATGCACAATACTCACACACCACTAAAACACTATCATGTCTCCTTGTACGATGTCTCTATCATATCCATGTGCATGTCGTACATACTCTATGAGTGTTATACAAGTGCCCATATTTCATATCTTTTTCTTAACTCACACACATGCTCCAATGGGCCTCTTAAATGAAATGCATCCCATGTGTTTGGCGTCTAGTCCCTTATGTTGTAGAGGTGAGTCCTTTTCAGGATTATTTTCATCCATTTTCCAATTAATACATATAAATATATCTAAGTGAAAATTTCATCATACAAAAAAAACTTCCAAACTAGAATTCAAGTCATTAAAATATTCACCGTGAAATATATATATATATATGTACGTATGTATGTATGTATTTATATTTTGGAATGGGCTTAAATAATATTCTAAATCCTCTCTTCATGAAAATAAATACTTTTCATGGACATTATTAATTCTTTATCTTTCTCAGCATGATAAAAACAAGGTTTCCTTATTGACACAAGTCCTAGAACCTAGGACCAATTCCAAAATCATTAAAATTTACAAGGATAATTGTAAGATCCGGAAATATAATGTCAAAAAGTGAATACATAAAAATTATCCAAGCATTACCACTTTATCTTCAACTATTCAAAACACATATTGGCACATCATTAACAAAGAAGGAAACATTGGGCCCAAAATTAATCACTGTTTTTTTGTTTTCAATGTATATTTAGATATTAAAAGTCATTATTTGTGTAAAAATATATTCTCCCACTTATTTATAATAAAATGTAATGGATAATTGGTGGTATTCGCATCTCATATTCCATTATTTAAAAAACATGTTTTTTTGTGGGAGGGATATATTGAATAATTCTCTTATAAAATATTTTTCACCTAATAAAATATAAGTCTATATGGGATAACATGGGGTAGGAAAGAGGGAAGACACAAAAAATGTTTTCCATATGGTTTATAAACTATGATTCATATGAAATCATTCCAAAATTTATCAATTATCATTTAAAGGTTTGCCTACAATCATATTTTTTAGTGATACAAAAAATCATACACACACTTAAATAAAAACTTTAGAATGTTTAGGTGAAAATAATTATCTCCCACTTTGTCTCATAATGTTATAAACCAAGATCTCGTCCCCCTAATTTATATGATTCAAATAGTTAGGAATGAGGGATGAAAGTGTGATTGTCATACCTCAACATCCATCTTTATGAAGCTATTCAGTAATTCCAAATTCATTATAAATCAGATATTTAACATCTTTAACTAATAAATGATCTCTATTAAGGGATTAATCCATCTCATTAAATTATTTGTACATTAGTAAAAAATCATATAAATATATAATTGAATAATAATGGAAGTTTCTTTTCTTCGAGAGTAACATTAAAACTCAGAACATCCTCAGAACCTGGGTTATTCTTTTCTCCTAATCTCTATAAAATTATCATAAATTTTGTGTGGAATAACATTTTTCACCTCAATTTATATATAAAACTTATTTCATTTAGATTTATAATGTTTTTACCTTCCTCTAATTCCTTAAGAAATTTTATTTTATTTGCCGAAACAACTACACATTCTTTCTTTTCATTCTCTATCTCTCTGAATCTACATATGAATTTCTACTATTTTTATATTGAAGCATACCTACATTCACAACATAGGTAATATTTCCTAGATATATTTTCTGGAACTTCTCACCATTATGACCCATATACTTCCATATTACTCTAACTTCTTTTAAGAATTCATGATTGTTATGAATTGGAAGATTGAATCAGTTTATGACCAGAACATTATTTCATTGAGAACTTCTTTTAATATATTTGTATTAACTCCCCCTTTATTGATGATTGTTTTATATAAATGACATATTATTCAAAAAAATATTAATTCATACCATTCCATTCCTAAAACCAATAAAAGACACTGAACCTGAAACTTCCACTGTGATATGCATTCTATTCAGAAAATTGTTGTTGTTTAACTTATTTAAGTTTAGTCTTCTTCTTCGAAGGGTGAATTGATTTTATAATCATATTTAATTATAAATTTCATGTATGAGAGAATATATTTCATTAATTTTTTTTCAACCTTCTTTTAGATAAAAAAATTCCATGTTCACGGTTAGACATAATTGTTTTTCTTTAAGTGAGATTGAATACAGATATTGCATTCCTATTTAGCCCTTTTGTTTCACCACCATTTGAAGATTCACCTATTTATTTAATTGAATTGGGGAAATTTTATTTGCTTCTCCTATCATCATCTTTTCAACCTATAAATATTTTCCTTCTATTAATTTTCGGAATTTTCTTATTATTCTAGAATTTTGATGCCCTGTTCCCGAACATCCAACTACACTAATAGTGGCATATGAATATTCTCCACTTATTTTCTGGTGTAGTTTTTCTAGATTTCATAAATTATAAAACATTATATTTTTCAGTGGAACCACCACTCTTTTTGGACACTTATTTTGGAATAAATATTCATACAATATTTATCATCCTCTGTTGATATGTTGGGTTTATCATTATTTTCACCATCCATGTTTTCCAAGAGTTTAGTTTATAACATATACCATGAAAATAAATAGAATTAGTATATATGATAGTTTTTGGGTTACAGGATACCTCCCTTATTGAGGATGTTTCAATTTTACTATAAAATTATTTCATTATCTTCTTGTAGTCATGATCGTTAAATAAAACTCGTGTGGAAGCATTTCTTATTACATAAAATTGGGATGTTTTATCTTGTGGTGATTATAGGTACTTTAATCTAACATCCAAATCTAAATAATTTATGTTGAGATAATTATTTTAACCTCACCGGATATATTAATATATTTCCAATCCTCAATCATCTTCTTAATTTTTTATTGATCATTTTTTCTTAACTCATAATAAAAATTTTCAATTTTTTTGATCATGTTCAATTTATCCTAAAAGTGAGAAACATAGAAATTCATAGATATATTATGTGATTTATTATGTGCAAGGAAATATTCAAAAAACAACTATCTTAGAAACAACACTTGCACATACAGACCTTTGAAATTATTCTATTGTAACAATAATGGACTCCGTCTTTCATCTAAAATGTTTTTGAGAGTGATTAACATTATGAAATTCTTACTTTTCATATCCTCCAATTCATAAAATTATTCTTCTAGTAGTTATTTATCATAAAAAAGTCCCTTGAAACCTCTATCACTCTATTTAAAACATCATTGTGAACTTTCCCCATATTTTCATTAAATTCAAAAAAATATCACTAAATGATCCCACATTATTACAAATTTTCAAGTATTCATAAAAAAATCATAATAAAAATAATTATTGCAACATATACCATTTTGATTACCTTTAATTTGTGGTCTCTCTCCATTTACTATAAGATTATTCTTCAATTTCCTTTCTATTATTTCATATCTAGTGTTCCAAGTCATAGAATAAATATGAATCTAATGTATCTCACTCATTTCATGAATTCTAAACTTCATAAGAACTCGTTTGGACCTTAGAGGGATCATATACTCTGATACCACTTGTATATCCTCATTTAATTGTAGGTTCCACTTGGATTATGTGTTAATTAGAGGTAAACCCATTTTATGGATTATTTTACATCGTAATTTAGCCACTTAAATATGTTAAAGTTATCGATTCACTCTGAGATATATCTCAATCTCACCTCGTGTATATAAATAATAATAAAAATAGTAGAACATAATATTTATATGATTCGATATAAATACCAACTCTTTTCCATTTTGGTTATACCCCAAAACATGGATTCTATAATATAATTTTATTATTAATTGTGATAGTTTAAGAAAAAACTGGTTATACCCCTTCCTAATTGATTATCTAGTTGATTTTGGTTATACCCCCAACAATCCAACACTTTTTTCTTAGTTGGTTACCCCCCCCCCCCAATTTTCTCCTACTTCTTAATATAATTGAGAGACTTCCTCTACCCCATTCACTTACCAAGAAACATCTTATGCTTCCAGGTCCAACTGATTGACTTCCACTTATCCAATATCCCTCTTATTGACTAATACACTTATTTAAGGAATGAACCAATGTAGTATTTTCCTTTTATCTTCCTCCGTGAGATTAATGAATCACACTTTATATTGTACATTCAATGTAACTTCGATAGACATTGACTAGTTTATTGTTCTTCCTTTAATTATAATCACATATATAGATGAATCTCTTAAGAGAAATAATTCATGGGAAATATTTCCTTAGGATGTTAAAGTGTCATCCTCAATTAATGTCTGTAAGTGATGAACACAATATCATCAAGATTATTTTATGTAGGATAAACCATGAAAAACATAATTTAGTCTCTCATGAAATTATCAAATCTAATACAACCAAACCTTATCACATGAAATATTATATTTATTTATTATTATATGTGTTTTTTAACATTTATTCTGTTTTTTTCTACCTCATATTCTTCTTCACATGTGAAAGAATGAGTTCATGCTCTATCTTCTTCTGTTTTGGTTTTATTCATCTACTAGATATATGCTTGTATTATCTTCCCAGGGTAGCACATTATCATCCTATGTCCCACTCTTATACTTTACTTTAGGGATTGGGTGTTGAAATTCTATTTTTTTTAAATTGAGGGTTCTTTTCATCATATCTTATGTATGTAAGATCCTCTTATTCATTCAAAAATACAAATAGGTTAACCTATTCCCATATACAAACAATGCGACATCTCAATTAGTTCACTCAACCAATAAGGATTCACACTAAGAGTCCTTCATGAATCTCTTTATGGTATCTTCTTTTAATTAAGAAACCCTTTGAGTGTGTTTAAAAAAATTCTAATATCATTAGAATCTCAAGATTCTCCTTCACACAGGAAAGGATCTTCATGTGTTTCTTATTTTTGAAATAGTTTTTTTGCACATTGCTTTATTTTCATTAGAAAATGAGATCCTTCTCGCTATCCATAACAGTGTCTCATCTTCTTAGAGCTTTAATATTTATAGGAATAAATCTCCACCAAACTCTAATACCATTTTTTCTTTAATCATATCCTTAAATATTCACAAAATTTTTCATGTAAATTAATTTTTAATTCTCTGAATATTGTGGATTTTCTCAAAAATTCTTAAACTAATGAATGTGTTGTATTCGTCATGAAGTCATTGTGTTAAAATTCCCTGGTGGGTATGATGAAAATAAATTGCATCATTAAATCTCAATATCATCCATGAAGATAGATAAATTTTATATGTTTAACCTACTAATAGGTATCACAGATATAAAATGACCACTTTCATGAAAGATGAATATTCCATGAATGGCCTCGGATCAATTCATATTATCTCAATATCTCATCATGATCATGGAATATGTCCATTAGTATCAATATCAGCAACTTACTTTAGTGTAACTAGAAGAACCATCAGGTGTCTTAGGTTATAGATGAATGAATTTTATAAATTGGATGGATGATATTGGAATGATCAGGTGGCAATCATTTTACATGTATCCTTTAATGAAAGAGGAACATGGTTTGTGGATTATCTTTTCCCACATCAGAGATGATGTGGTTGAAAAAATCCCATATAATGCACTACATTCGGAAAATATTTTTACCTGACATCATGGTTTGTAACTTTCAACACTCGCACACTACCCTCACACCATCGTGCCACCCACACGGTGGATCTAGCATCTCCATGTTCATGATGTATGCTCTCTGAAAGTGTTATGCACATTCCTACAATACCTATCTATGGTGGCACTCACTCCTATAAAACTATAGGTAAAATAATCTAACCTTATTCCCATGATTTTGACCTCTATTCCCATATGATCTTTTTTTGGGTCCATTGTGGGCTTACTGTTGTCCATTTTTTTAATTAACACTTAGAAAAATCTCATAGTGATAATTTAATAATCTAAAAAACTAATTCCAAACCAAAATCCAAGCACTTTAAAACAGATTCATGAAATTTATATACATGTAATTATATTTGTCATGGCCTTAAATAATCATCCAAATCATCTCCTCATGAATATAAATATAATATATAGTATTCAAAAATTCGTTTTCTTCTTCAATGTGATGTAAAATATTTATCCTCATTAATAGAAGCCTAGTAACATAAAATTAGTTCAAAAATTATCAAAATTTATAAGGAAAATTGTCCAAGAGTGACCTCCAATTCCATAAATGGAATCCATAACAATTCTCCAATCCTCACCACATTATCGTCAACTCACCAAACACATATTGACACATCATTGACAATAAATGCAACACCGATCCCAACAATAGGTAAAAAGATTCCTTATGAAATTACTTTCAATAAAATAAAAATATACATAAAATAGCCATTATAATTAATTTATATACATATAAATACATCAATGAAATAATTTCATGAATATGGCCTTGGAAGAATAATATTTAGAAGATAATTCAATACAATATTTAAAAAATGCTTTTTAATGTTAAGAGTCCCTTACCTTGAGTCTGAATCATCACATATTTTCTTTATAATCAAAAATAATAATATTATGTTAATTCTTTAATATCAAAAGAAACATTTTAGTTTTTATTATTACTTTTATTTTTTTTTATTACCATGTTATAACATTTACAAAATCAATTATGTTCATGTTGGTCATTTTGATGATTTTCAACTCATATGTCCAAAATTACATAAGTATGTTAACTATGGTAATTGCGTTCCTTAGTAAAAAATATACTAAATAATAATCAGGAAACAATTATCATTTTTATACATTAATTATTCTTTTATAACCAATAATGAAATATTTTTTTGAAAAATTAATTACGTTTTGATCACAGAGATGATAACATTTCCATTTTCCAACGATCATGATGGAAAGGGGTAAAGTGTTCTTTGATCCATAAAAAATTATTATTAGATATTAAATATCATATTTACTCTTTACATTGATTTATATATATCATACATATTATCTTGTGATAAAAAATAAATAACATATCTTTGTGGAGGTGGTAATCCACCCGTACACAAGAATGACATTATCATTTTATAACGAATTGAAATGTATAAAAGTGGTTGATATATTATTTTTATGTAATTATAAATAAAAATTTAATATCATACACACACACATATATATATGTATATATATATTAATTATTTCATTATAACCATCTGTGAGAGGTAGTGAGTGAAAACAAATCACATCAGTTTGCGAGGTGGTCGCCCATCTTACACACGAATGACAGTTTCTTTTCCCATTTTATGAAATAAGAGGTGGATATAGGTTATGAAATTAACATAAAAATATAAATAAATTGAATATACTAGTTTTATTATTTTATATTTTATAAGAATATTTTTAGTATTTATAAGAATAAATATAATTAAAACATTTAGTTAAAATCAATTATAATTATTTAGACAGCCTCCATTGCTTTATATCTTGGTACCTCTAAGGTTGGTATTATTCCCATATTAAGGACAATTATAATATGGTTAGGGATGTTTGAAAGGTATTTGGGAAGGTATTTTCTGAAGAAAAAAATGATCGAAATATGTGAGGAAATGTAATGAGGGTGTGAAAGTTTATTAATGAGAGGAGGCAATTTCTTGGAATTTCATAAATAATAAATTCATGTTAATAAATTTTCATTGAGAGAAGTATTAAAACTAATATTAATATAATATAAGGTGAGGATGAGTTGATATAGGCCCTAAAAATAAAATTTTCACAAGTTTATATTATGTTTTCACCCTTGTCTCCTTATTTTAATCCCTTGTTAATCAATTTGACAATTAAGATTATATAAGAAAGTGTTTTACTCTTTAGGGGTAAATGAATTTGATATAAAATGAAAATGGGGACATAAATGGACAATGGGTTATATTTTAAACCATTTTCCATTCACCTTTCCAAATATATGTTTTTTTTATGAATTTTAAATCATTTAAGAAAATTTTCTTTATTATAAAATTTCATTAATGTCCTTTTTAAAAATACATGACATATTATATTATAATATGCATCTGAATTATTTCAAATGGTTTAAAATTAATATTTATTAGAATATCATAATAATAATATCTTAATATAATTATCAAATGAATTTTTTGTAGTTTTGTTATTATTTTTAACCATATCAATGGGATTAACCCCTTGGTTGACCCATTTTAACTTTAACAGCGGTAATACCTGCAATGAATTTTTCAAATTTTCAAAAATTCCACATTGAGGCTTAGTTAGAACCGAACATTCAAGATATCCAAAAGGAACCCTATATATTCCAAAAGTAAATAACCAAAAATTTTAAACCTAACTAATATTAAACCATACATCACCCAAATCAAAAATTCAAAATTTGAAGTTGATTTTATAATATGAAATGTGATCCATGCACCACCAACAACCTCGAGCAATGAGGGAGTTGTGATCCATAGCCATTAGATATGTAGATTCCACATCATCTACGGTATCATCACTCCATCAACATGTCATTATCAACATCATCATGTCCACATCCTCTACATGTTGGAACCTGCAATGAACCACACTGGGAATCAGAATCTAGAACATTTTCCATCAACTCTGATGAACTAGTCCAAAACATCGCAGATACGGTCGAAGCCATTGTAAGACATCATAATGGAATTCATCCTCCCCTTGAAAACCAAAGACAACCAAATGAATCAAATAGATCAACTGTCATATAAGAAGCTGACAACCTTCACTGATGACTTGAGGGCTAAATCTAAAAAACTAAAACATTACCATTGTCCTTACTAATTCCACCTCTTAAAGCCCACCACTTCAAAATAGAAAGATATACATAATGCCAGAAAAGAAGAAAGCTGACTCAGGCTTCAATAGGATCACCATCATCCTTCAAACCCCACATACCAAAACCATTATGTAACAACCACTCTATATCCATCTAGAGGAGGAGAAGTGGGCATGGGGCCAGGGAAAAGATTTGAATGCTTGAGGGATATGAAGGATAACATAAAAGAAATGATTAAACAAGGATCCATTGAAAAGATAAATCCAAATTAGGAGATTTTTAAAACCCATCGACCACCAAAAACAAAAACAAAACACCATTGAGTTACTATAGATCTAGATCTATCATGGAGAGTCATAGTGTAATGTGACGTCAGAACATGGCTCGAGCGGCTAGGGAATTGACAGCAGACCACCATCACGGGACCAAAAACCCTCCATGTGGGACTTTAACCAAGAAAATAGAAACAATATGAAAGATTACAAAGAATTCATCAATGATGATCCATCTAGAAAATGAAACCATAGAGAGAGAGATCCCAGTTTCAAGGAGATGTGAGAGAAAAGGGGGAGATTATAAAGCTAAAAATAGAATGAAGGAAGGGGAGGGGGAAGGAACCAGATGTTGTATGAAATCATCCCCCTCTAGATCATCACTTAGGAGAAACCTAGGGTGATATGAAGTCGATAGTGACACTACTCAGATTCCCAATAACCGTGAGAATGAATTTTTCTACATTAAAGGGTTATAGTTTTACTTATAATGTGAAATATCAAAAATGGTCAGGGGATGAAATTTTCAACCATTTTTCATCTTATTTTTCACATGAAATGTTATTAAGATTTTTAAATAATTGAGTAAAATATTATTTAACAAAAATATCATTAATGTCATTTTTTCCACTATCCATTTAATATGACTTTGAGAACAACATGAGAAAAAATGAATTCAAATATGACCCTTTCATAAATCCATTATATATTATATCTACTTATAAAATTCATGTAACACTATAAATTAGAAAAAAAACAATTTAGTGTTTTTTAAAAATATTTACTTGATTCTTTGACTTCTGCGCAAGCACTGTGTTGACATTGCGTAAGAATTTATTATAATTATTTTATTTATAAAAATTAATGATAAATTAACATAATAATAAAAACAATTAATACAAATATTAAACTTTATATTCATCAAATATGTATATTTACCCACATTAATGTCTA
Source organism: Viscum album (assembly GCA_963277665.1). Lineage (NCBI taxonomy): Eukaryota > Viridiplantae > Streptophyta > Magnoliopsida > Santalales > Viscaceae > Viscum > Viscum album. The sequence continues at coordinate 605,770,084 of OY728119.1, read as the reverse complement.
AAATACTTATATAATATGTTAATTTTAATTTTATATCATTACACAAGAATTGCACAATCATTTGAATAATATTCTTGTTATATAACTCAAAATTTAAAAAATATATAAAAATATAATAATTTATAAATTATTTTGACTAAATAATTTTTAAAAATAATTTTATTTTCCTGATATTTTCATTTGGATACTGAATTCTACTTTTCTAGTATTGTTCAAGCAATGCATCGAAACTGAAAAGGAATCTCATATTTATCGTTAAATAAAGTCTAATTTATTTTTTATGAATGATTTTTATATGATATTTGTAATATAATATAAAAAAAATTATATCTATAAGTTTAGTAAAATTTTATATCCTATTTATATCTGTTTGATATCATAAAAGATATTATATTTTTTAAAACTGTATTCCTTTATTATTCAACATAAAATTAACTTCATCAGAAAAATATCAAATATCTGTGTATGGATAGATTTTTATTTATGATTATAATTTTTTTTAAATTTAATTTAATTTAAATCAATTTAATTCGTATAATTGATAGAAATCAATTTTTAAATAAATTTTTAAAACAGAACAAAAAATATTTTTTAGAAGGAAAAAAATTTGTTTTTATGCCCCAAGATGAACATATATAAAAAAACTTCTGTTACAGATTAAAATTAAATTAATTAAATTATTTATAATTAAATAATAGCTATTTTAATTTAAGGTAAATTTCAAGTCATAAAGGGAATTTTCAATGAATATAAATGAAAATTTTACCAATTTTTGTATTTTCCATTATTCACTGGAAAATCAGTCTTTTCTGAGAAGAAAAAAAATTCATTTAATATAATTTTGATATGAGATGTAAAAAAGATATTCCTTTTATCAAATCCTATTTCTATAAGTTACTGAAATTAATTATAATATTCACTACCAAAAATCAATAAAAACTATTTTCAAATAAAACATATATTGAAGAACAAAATGGAATTAAAAATAATTGAGTACTTATTTACTACGAATTAATAAATATATTTGTATTGATAATATACTTTATATTTTTCATATTAAGATTAATCCTTTTTATAGTAACTATATTAAGGACGTGTTTATAATTATAACATTAAAATATTAATATATTCTAGTTTGTTTAAGCTTGGGGTTGCATCTTGTATGGGCTATCACATATAGTGTTCTTTTAAAATATAAAGATATCACATTCTACCCCCCTTAAATAAATTACATCTTCCAATTTTGAAATTACAAATTGTATTCAATGGATTTAAATTTTAAAATTATGTTGTCGAAATTCAACATCATAAAAATGGTTAAAAAAACATCCATTTGAAAAGATGGAGAAGTAAATACAAAAGTCATATGGAATCAAACATAACCATATTTCTAAAATGGAGAACATTATTGGAAATTTAAAATATTTATATGGTTGGAAAATGTATTGTATAAATAACTTTGGATTGTGAAAGAGAACACTAATCACAAGAAAGTGAATGGTAATGAGAAATTTAATGACCCTAAAATCAATGAGGCTTGAAAAAGACCATAAATTCATCCTAAATAAAGGTCATAGGATAACATTTATATTCCATGATCAATTTCCTATATTCATTGAACTGTTTTACTATATAGACTAATAAATAAAGAAAATATAATTACCTCACAATTCTAATTTCATCCTTTAATAAATTCCAACCACAATCTCATCTGTCTCTCTAAATGATGAGTATTCAAGATGAATTTTCATGTTTGAATCACTAAAATTAACTTCTAATGGAGCAGATAATACATAATAGGATAAAAATATACTCCTCATATATTTATATATTAACCAAAACTAAAAAAATAACACAAGGTATGATAATATCAAAAAGTTTTAGACCTTTATATAAATAAAAAATGCACTGATCTCCAAAATTCAATAATAACATCAATGGTTCAACATACTAGAAAGGATAGAGAAGAATAATTTTTATTAAAATTAGTGAAACAAGGTGAAAAAAGGGATATGAATTGGTTTATACAAGCAATCATGCCCCAGTTCTTAGCAGAACAAAAGAAAAGAAATTTCAAATATCAATTTCACACTAATTGGAAGCATCATAATCCCCATATCGGTTAGAATAATAATCCAAAGGACCATGAGACTTGTTAACCATAATCTGTTATGGATATAAATATTAATTATTATACCTTCATTTACTAAGAGTAATAGGTTGAAATCATTCATCATCCACAACACTGTTTCCTTTAGACAGAATCAGACTATAGTAGGGTTTTTGATAGTGTCATCCTCTACATCATCCCACCTTCCATAGATGCTCTAAATTTCCTTTAATTAAATAATATCCGCCAAAGTCCTTGAAATTTTCAAAATTTCATTCGGATTTTATTACTTGTCAAGCACAGTATCAATTTTCAGATCCTTTTCTAAAACCACTCCTTCCTATGTTTAATGCACCAGCAAAATTATTTTAGTATCCTTAGCCACTAGAGGCTCTTTTGAAATTTCCTGAGAAACATCTGCCACCTCTTGCGTGACATACCCATCACCTCTATCCGTAGGGGATCAACATCCACTAATAGAAAACTCTTCATTATGAATTTTTTTCTCTCCATCATCCTCCAAAATGAAGTCTGATGATTCTCTTTTAATAAAAAAACGTGCATACACTATTTTTACAATACATATACTTGGCAGGGCTGATAACTTGACATTCAAGACAGAAGTCAGTTAATCTCTCAAATTCCACCTTTTGAGAGATATCATCATCCATGGCAGAAAAAAAAATATTATGAATCAAGAAAGAACATAATTCAACCTATACCAAAACCCGATCATAATGTCCAAATTTCTTAACTTCAGTGACCCGATCCATTTTTATTGGAATGATAATAGTTGATGCAATTCCAAAATAAAGACTTTAGGATGCTATAGGATCCAATGAAGGCAGAAAATTTTGATCCAGACTTCAGATCTAGTATTCTTTATAGAGAAATGATTTAAAAGAAAATACCATCCTTGAAGGAAAACCATACCTTGCTTTATAGAAATTGATCTGATCCTCCAAGATCATCATTTTAGGTCATATGATGACAAAATTATGTGAAAAAAATCCTCATCCCATCAGTAAGTATCACCAGTCAGAGAACCCCCATGTAGAGGTAAGTTTCTGAAATATGAAAATCATATCCATAAATAATATAAATCACAATATGGTCACATTAAAATTATTTAGTCTTCCAAAAGATAATTGAACCCTTATTCATCAAAAAAATCACATAATATTATGTTGACCTTAATCAATAATGTTCTCCAAAATTATAGTGGTCTTCCAAAATAACATTAATCACATAATTACCAAATCAAATTTCAATCCCTGGGTTATCTATATGATGAAGCATATGTTACCAAAATCAAATTAATATTTATCTATCAAAACTTCTAATAAACAAATTTCATACTAACTAAGAAATCCCATGATCTAGGGGAAACATTTCACCCTTTTCACCCTTCGTTTGCGAGTTCAAGACCAAAAATGTTTTTAAATGTGACAGGTTTTCACTCAACATATGTTTTTCCCTTTTAATAATACAATTTTAACATGATTCCTAATATGGTCCCAAAATATGATTAACATCATTAAAATATTCTAAATAACTTCATCCTTAAATAATTTTTTAACTTTAAAGGTTATTTCATACCTTCCATCTTACATTCAAAAGAAATGTAACAACATTCCTCTAAAATAGTCCTTCGGGTTGACACTAATGGTAACATATACCTAAACCTAATAAAATTTATAGTAAAATATAATTAATTACCTCAAAATACCATCACATAAAAACTAAAAAATGGTATTGACACCTTTTAACTTATGATCGATCATAAATTTCTATAGTAGTGATGAAATCCATAAATATTAATTTAATATCACATAAAAACATTTAAATCTCAAAAGTTTTCTAAACCATTCTTTGATAAAAATTATAAAGTCCCCAAACCCGCACTCTTAGATCTGGTACTAAAAACATAAATATTATATTTCTCTATTTATTACTAATAAATGTGACCCAATTTATACCATTTGAAATATACTATATCAAATTGAAATATGGGATCACATACATACAGAAGGAAATTTTAGGATTAATGTATTATAGATTTAGGAAAAACTCTTACATAATAATACCTATGTATTTATGTGGAATTATTCCCACTATACTCTAATTTTATTTTTTCTATATTATGTCTTCATCACTATTTTACTCAATCTTAAACCCCATGAAAAATATTTGAAAATATGGGATGAGAAAAAATTAAAATTGAAAAAAATTAAATAAACTCATTAATCAAATTTAAAAAGATTATATCTTTAAAAAATTTAAATTAACAAAATATTATCTAAGATCAAAATAACCATCAAGGTGCTCATGAAATAATCTTTACTACCCAAATATTTTCATTAAACACTTTATAAGAAAACATAAATAAAAAATTAATAATTATGAGGGTTTATTAGAAAAAATGCGAACTCATGAAAAACAAATTCATAAATACTTACCTTTTAAGCCTAAATGGGAATAATCTTCCCATTAAAATAAATGATAATGAGATTATTGGTGGAAATCAAACAATTTCCATGAAAAAATAATTATCAATGATAAAATATTCATATAGTTAACCTGGGGAATCATCTCTATAAATAACTTATTAGAACCCTTTTAATAGTAATATCTTTTACGTCATACTTCCAATATAATTATTCATATAAAATATTCATCGTCCAATGAATTGGAGAGCTATATCGGGCTCACTCTTCATCATGATCTTTATATGTCTCCTAGTAAAAATGATATATATAGGTCTCACCCATCATAATGAGATATATCTACCTCAATCATCATCATAAAAATTTTCCAATGACAATATCATCAATTATAATTTTTAATATTGGACCTTTTTCATCAATAATACATTGAAAAACTCTTTTGAACCCATTTTCAAAACACTTTTGGATGCTGAAACAGCCTTTCATTTTAAAACCCACTTTCACATCTAAAATGCCTAGAATAAAGGGAAGGAGAGGTTTTTTTGAAGAAAATATTGAATCTTGTGATGTAAGAAGAATATAAAAAACTAGTTGTGGTGGTGGAAAAATCCATTGACATTTTATATGCTAAAATAGAACATTCCTTATTCATTTTTGAAAGAAATTCAAAATAATCCATTAAAAATAAAAAAATGATACATTTTGAAAACATATATATGAAATTTAAAATTTATATAAAGTGTCCTTTATAATTATTTTATTTCTAAATAAATGCATCAATAAAATAATTTTGATTATATGGACATGGAATGGAAATATTTAGAAAATAAATCATTAAAAAAATTTAATTAAAGTTTTAGAAGTAAAATGTCCCCAACCTTGAGTCTCAATCATCACATACATTATTTATCATCCAAAATAGGAATATTATGTTAAATATTTAATATTTTATTATAATTTTAAATTTATATTATTCCTTTTATATTTTTTCCCATGTTCTATGAAATTAATTAATCAATCAAGTTTCTGTCAAGAATTTTCATGATATTTGGAAAATATGTCCAAAATGAATTCAATAGGTAGACTATTGGATCATATGATCAGACCAAATAATTATACTTATAAATGGGGGTGAATATTAAATTTAAAAAACATTTATTAAAATAATTATACTAAAAAAATCCAAAACAAGTTTATGTAGATTATCATAATCTTCCCTCAATCTATTGTTCATGGTTTTTCCACCTAGATTGAGAAACTATACCCTAATTGTAGGGTTTTCTCTAGATTTGGAAGTAATGTCTACATGTCCTATGTACGGTTACTGAAAAACATGTTCCTCCACAAAACCTCCATGTCCCCCAACCCAAATTAACCCACATGCTCTCCCTAAGACTCAACATAAACTAGGAAATACCCCCCCCCCCCACACCAAATCATATCAAATCATCCCACAATCAAGTCCAAAACATAAAAACAATTTTCTGACGACCCATGGAAACTCGATGTCTGACATAAAGAAGATATGGCCATGCACTTTTCCATTTCTACCTCTTGAGTCATAATGGTCATATATTCATTCTACCATTTAATCCTAAATAAAAACCATTTCAAATACCATTTTTTAATGAACCATCTCGGATCAACCTAACTCATCTCTCGAGCCAGCCTGCTATAAGGCATGAATAACAATCTCGATCATTATAGGATGGCTACAAGCACTGGTAAAAACAAAAAACCTATTTGGAATGGTTTTTTCCAATGTAAATTTCCATAACCTATCCATGAAATTGGATAGCAACACATAAAACTTCAGAGTCATTAATAACCATAAACATATATACAAATCACTAGAATATAATAAAAACATATACCATAGACCAAAATAAACATCACATACATGCATGACACAAAATGGTATATACATGGAATCTCAATTAATGAAAAAAATCCCTAAAGAAATTGGAACAGGAACAAACAAGTCCGACATATAAATACCAATATATAAAAAATTCCAAAAAACCTTAACAAGAGCAAATAATTATGAGACCACATCTCCTCCAACAACAAACAGATGATGATAATCATGAAGATCCACCCCTATAAATGGTTTTCATTCCCATACATTTGTCTTATAAAAAAAGTCAATATATTCCTAAAGTCTTATGTAGGTTTTGGGTAACAAATACCATTAGGATACCACTATGAATCTATTTAAGTATTTTACCAATGACAACCAATAAAATAGTTTTAAAATAGTTTTTAAAACTAAATAATTATGAAAACATACCATTTTCAAATAAACCATTAAAATCCATTTAGTTTTACGTTTCATGTTAATTATAATTTCCAAAAAAATTATCAACATGTATAAAATAGAGAAACAAATCCCAACAATATAGCATGCCCAACATATCCAATAGGGCGTATTCAAAGTGAGAAACAACATCGTCATCACATAACTATAGAAGTGGGAAAGTAATAACATATATCGTCAAATGAAACATGGAACTTATAAAATAGAAAAACCATGTAAACCAATCTAAAATGAGGAATGTGAACCTAGGGATATAACCACCAGTTATATCATGAGTGAATCTAAACATGTTTTCTAGCCAACTAAGCAATAATTAAATCTATAATAGTATTCTTGAGGCCAAACTCCAAGATATCTCAATGTCTCTCATCCAAAAATCAGGTAATATCCCATGGTCTTCCTATCCAAAGTCTCTCATAGTCCCTTAGAAACCAAAATGGAATATCTCGCGGTATTCCTTTTGAAGGCTCTCATGGTCCCTCAAAAAACCCATCACTCACACTCTGGTTAACCTATGTGTTACTCCATTCCAACACAATCACAACATGTGGAATATAAATCAATCTTTTTTTCAATCCATTTTAAAAGAAAAAATTCCCAATTCGTTAAACACCATCCCAAAAGGTAAAACCCTTTCTAATTTTTTTATAAATATATTTAAAAAAATGATCCCTTTCAGTTATTTTATCAAAAATATTATGAGCATATAGCTACACCAATTCGTAAAATGTTATTTAAATACCCAAATTTCCAATCCAATCCATGAATCACATCAAATATGAAACACACATAAATTATAAAACATTTTAATATAAATTTAAATAAAAAATTTAAAGGAAAGTATATGTTTATTATTAAGTCATAGAAAACTCTCTTAAATAGAGACATGTGTCTCAAAAATGGTTCCAACATCATCAACTATTGAGACAACCACTCAGAATAGGAATATACAAGTATCACACACCTAATCCATAATAAAAACCCATTTCCTCTATTACATTCCCTATATTCATCCAACACCCCACCTAGGGTTACAAAATTCCAGGTAAATGGAAAAAAAAGAAAGAAAAGAGGGAATGAAGAATAAACTAAGAAGATTCAAACTTACCTAAATCCAAAACACCATGGATCCAACGAAAAGACACCAGCATGGAAGGTAGGAAGAAACTAGTCTTTGGGAGGAGGGATATTTTCAATTATGAAATTTTAAAACACTACTTATTATGTGACCTATAAAGGCCACACAGTTTGTCTTTAACATTAGTAAAACCATGTTCTGATTTTATGAGGTAAATGTCTCCCCAAAATATAAGCTCCATAGTTACCACTAGGTGTCACAAGTTTTCAAAAACTATTATCAAACTAGGAAAACCCCCCCACTATCACCCTTTGTATCATGTTCACATAGTAAGATGTGTGGATAACAATTGTATGCCAACCATTAACCTTAGTATGTCTTTCCAAAAACACTAATGTTTTACCATCAAAATCTCAAAACTAAAAAACCAAAATGAACGTAAATAAAATTCAAAATCTTATGTACTAATGACCTAAAGGGTATCACAGTCGGGTCATGAAAAGAAAATTCATAGAGAAGTTTAGGAATTTTAGTTTAGAGTAGTTTCACCACATTAAATATCTATATGGGATGCTAATATTATAATAACCTTTGAACTTATAATGGTAAGTAGGTTAGAAATACATAATATTAATGTTAAGGGAACCAATTATTTAATATATGGACTTTTATATTTCATTAAACAGACATGGGGGATTAATGTATTTGTTATAAGGTATTCATAGGTAAAATAAAATTCATCTTATTTTTATTTATAGGGAATAATTATTTTCATATATTTATTATCAAATTTTAAAATATATAGGGTAAATTTATGATGAATGTAACCTATATGACTATATACCTGATCATTTAATTTATTAAAATTCATTCTCCAATATTTGTTGAGATATATCAAATTTTTTTAAACAATATCATATGAGATTGAGTCAATATGATTGATTGGTTTCTATATGATGATGTTACTAGATTTTTAGAGTATTATATTGGAAGATTCTTTTCAATACAATTGTTTTATCCTCTTATCAACAATTTGGTAATTTCATTATTTATTTTATGGATTATAATTTTTTTTCTTGGTTTTAACATCACAGATTTTTCATATTACTGTGTACAAAATCAGAACATGTAAAAAAATGGTTAAAGGTGGTGGAGATAAAATTCCCACTATCTTTGAGTCCGTATATGTTTAAATTTTCATTATATCGGCCATTTTTATGTGATTATATACAATAAGAGGTAAATTTTTATTGACACAAATGTGAAAATTTATTAGTGATATGTTTTTTTTGAATCTTTATTTCATTATTTTCTTTTATAAACACTTCAAAAAAATAATTAGTAGAAGAAATCAAAATTATTATTTTCCATTATCAATAAAACAATTTTTTTGTGAATAATGGGAAGTTATAAAATCAAGAAACAATATCTATCGGATTTGAAAATACCGATGATAGCCAATAAATTAAAAATAAATTCTAATGTATCATAATTATTAAAAAATTTATGATTCCAATAAATAAAAATTTTCCACCACTCTAACTCCATTTTATTGATATCCATAAAATGAAAATCCACCTTGTCCCATGTCTTATGAAACACCACCATATATATTATTCCTTCATTAAAATCATAGAGAAAAAAAAATTGAACTCATATTTTAATCCATTTTCTTTATTTACTATTATGTTTTACAATAAAATTTCTTGTAAACAGATTTTCAATGTCCTCCACATAGGCTATAATGAAATAAATCCTTCAAATATTCCATCCATAAATTTATTAAGTAGGTCCATAGTATATGCATAGTTGGCTCCATCTTCATCACACATATTTTTTTCACCTATCTTTTCCCTAGATAATGTGGTCCAATCAAAGCCTCACAGACTTATATAGGACACTTATTCATAATAGGATGTCTCTTATTACCCTAAATATCAAGATTATTGGATTCAGGAATGTAATTGGTGTAAAATCTATATCAATCATTAAATTAACATCACATTATATACCACCTACCTTTATATACCACCTCACTTTTTAAGTTGATATCGAAACCTCACCTCTTATTGTTCTATAGTCTCTTTAATAGGTTAATTCACTATAATATTTGATCTAATATCTTTACATGCTAATTTTGTAGCTATTAGTATAGGTAGTTCGTAATAATACTTATGATTCTTTGTTTTTTTTTCATCTAACGAATAATGGTCTAATAAAGTCCACCAAGATTCCAATTCATAATAAATGAATAAAAATGAACCCCAATCCACCTAACCTTCTAAAAGTTAGAGGAAGACTGTGATGGGTTATTATCACAACTAATTTCATTAGAGGAACCATTAGGACATTCTCTAAAAAGTCCCTCCAAAGCCTAGCCTCAAAGTTCATATGACAAAACTTCATCCCCTTCCATTTTTTGGTACTTAAACATACCATCCATAAGAATTATCCTAAACCATATCATATTTATCTAACTACCAAAAAAAATTTGGTAGGTGAAATCCTTAGGAGGATTCATGTGCATTAGCCCACAAGAAAATAAAGGGCCCAATAAAGTCATGCTTGAGGAAATCTACTGGAACCTTAGTATTTACATCCAACTCTATCAAATATATCTAATTTAAATAGTAAAACATAGTTTTTTAGGCTTTTAAAAAAATAGAGTTAATATATAAAAAGATGGATACCCCCACTATATTTCTAATAATCTTAAAAAATATTATCTGATCGATATTTCCTTCTGTTATCATCTCCTATATCATCTTGGAATGTGATAGATGATCAATTTTAACAAGATTATATCCATGTCAAAACACCCCTATATTGATTTAATTATCATAGAACACCCTGGGATAATTGTGGTTTATGTATAAATGGAATGCATTAATATAGGTAGGAATAGAACCTATAATCACACTCTGGGGGAGAATCCTCCCACCAGTCCATTCCCCATACATCATAGATGTAGACAACTATATAACATAGTGATATTCATTAATAACTATATTAAGGGAATCTAGTTAGTTTTAAATTTCTACCTTGACCAAAATCATATTCTATGTGGGATTTATCATAAATCGACAATAACTTCTTCATAGGACATTAACGATAATCCTCATGATTTTTTTCCAAACCTATAACTATGTGAGACGTAAAATTTATAATTATTAATCACAAAAAATATCAAAATTCTCCATATGGTAACACTATAACTCCTCTTAAATATCAATATAAATAGATTAAACAAGGTGAAGGACCCCAGAAAACTCTGAGAAGGGAGGGTGAATCATGCTATCAATAATATCTTCTAAAGTGATAGATCATTTTACCATGTTGGCAGGAACCTATTAAAACCTTTCTGATAGAAATGAGTAGTAATTTAAATGTTCACATACAGAGATACAACACATAAATTTTACTTGATTCACCACTAAGGTCTAGTCCAATGAGAATATGCCGATTGTTTTTCAGTTGTACCTAAATCCTCTAATCTTCACTAGCTGTAGAACATAGATGTTCTGAAACAATCACTCTATTCTAGTCACAATGCATTTAGAATATTTTAGTGACAGCATACTACGTTCATCAGAACACCTCTGTAGACTCCCTTAGCTCACAAACTTGGGTGAATTATTACTTAGTTAATCAAATTGAAGGTCACTTTTGTTAAGTGTAATTTAATTCTTTGTCCCCAACTAGCATGAGAATCCTCTTACACCATAGACATGAGTTGATTCTATTTTAATGCATTGTTTATAGAAAACTGATGTTCAAAAATTTCCATTCCCAATGCTCCTTCACAAAGATGAACACCTTCGCGAGTCTTGCTCAGTCATCGCGGTATTCCCTATCATCACAAATCAGCAATTACATATAATCCTTTGAATCATTAAACACTTAACTCATCTTTTCATGATGATTATGGTTTCATAGAAATATAGACTCACAAATCTCCAAACCATCATGAAATCTTAGAGATTTTGATTTACTCCAATTATTTTTGTTCCTAATGAAGTGGGGTAGCTTTATATTTTTTGGCTCGACCATTCGTGATGCTCTACTTCCTCTTATCATATTTTTCATGAAACTAAAAAATATATTTTCAATGATCCACCATTCATGATGCTCTAGTATGATTTATCTTAGTCATGGTGATAACCATCAATGCATCACGTATTCGTGGTGCTCTACTTCTCATAGTCATGGAGAACATCGTCAACCCATCATGAACTCATGAAACTTAGACATTTAAAAACCTAGTCTTTCTGAAATCCATGCCTCTATAATATATATGAATATTTTATTCTAGAAAATAATTTTTCATGATTCTAGCCTCTTACTCTAGATTCTAAGATCAAATATTTTGAAAACACTAAGAAATGACACAACCTTAAATATTTTAGTTAGCTTTTACTATAAGGTCACTCTCTATGAGAACTTTATGATCATCTAAATGTGTATTCATAATTAAAAAACCAGACTCCATTTCAATAATACAACTACCTTGTTTCCAATACAAGGTTATTTTCCACATCAACTTCCAAAAAAATGTGTGGAGTGATGGGCTGATACAGTGCCTTAGTAATATTATCAAAACATAGGAATCGACCCACAAAAATTAATAGTATTTAAAGGAAGGATATATTTTAAAAGTGAATAGAGAATCATGGGAAACATGTCCAACTAGCCATGGTCTATGGATCCATCTGCATTTGGAAATCATAAGACCAGTAGAATAAGTAGAATACGGTTCTATCAAAAATACTATATGATTAGGACCAGGTGAAGGTAATTTATTCTCCAACCATAAAGTGAACCAAAATATGTTAAGAGTTTAGTAAACCAACTATATTTAATTTTTTTAATCCTTAAGAAACATTTGTGATTTTATCAAAAGCATCAATAGATAGTTGTCGCTCGCTGAAATTTTTAACCAATGGAATTTGATGGGGGTCGAAGATTTAGTGAACTCTAGGAGAGATTTCATAGCTTCAGAATATCAAAATCATATGAAGGTACTTACAATATCAATGAGATACTAGAAAAATATAAAAGGGAGGATAAATTGCTGATAGGGAAGAAAACATTGGCATGATTCAAATACAAACTAATAAAGAAAACCTCACCACTTGTAAAGAGTTTGGGGTGGATAGAATGACCATCTCTATTAACCCTATAGTTGAGACTAAAGAGAGAATTATTTTTCCCATCCCATTAGTTTTTTACTTGATGTTACTATCCATCATATAGAGAAATTACATTTTTTGGAATATTACAATATGACTCATGAATTAGTTCAATTATCACAAAACATAATTCTAAAAAATGAGCATAGATCAAGGAATTTTGATATAGCCTTGTAACTATAACATCCCAGATCCAAAAAACCACCAGAATAATGCTAAATGAGTCCGGTGTTACTACCTTAGGCGAACATCCCCAAACACCAAAGACTGCTAACTAGCAGTGAGGGTCTGATATTTATAGTGGGGAGGTTGTACCCTCTCGGATGATAATAATGATATTGGTCCATGAAATAATATATAACATGCAGAAGAAATAAATTATTCATCAGAATCAAACTAGACCCGCAGAACGAAAGTGCAATCAATATCAGATAAACAATGGAAGCAATGTAGACACAACACCAATAGAAGGGAAACGCAACAACATGTTGAAAACACTTGTAACAACTACTAGAATAGAACATTCATGCATCCATATAAAGTCAATATATAAAGGGGATCCAATGGATAAACAACATAAGCTATAATAAACATGGTAATAATAATGATACCTTAAAGAAACCAAAACAATGAAAAACTCCACCTAGTCATAACCTCAAGGTCCATACCATCTCCATGAAATAACTAATACAATCCATCTCCAGATGTTGATATCTTCCATGCATGTAAATCGGTAATGTCTACATTCATCTCGGAGGGCATGTGTAGGGTGGGAGACAAATCTCAGTAGGATACCACCCAATGATGCATACATAATATAAGTGTTTAAGAAAGCATGCATTTATAAGGAAAGTAGTAAATAGTATGATGCACAAATAAACATAAACTCCACTGGTGCTCAACTTCCACCATGGAGTGTCACATGCTTTTTCCAACACCGGAATCTATTTCATGTAACCAAACACCATGTGCCTCCTGACACCTCGTGTCTCAAGTAATAATGTCACAAAGGCACCCCAAACAATAGTAACCTTGATTGAAATACCACATCATCCCATGGCACAAAACCCGAAGGAGAAATTTTGCATGTCCTGAAAATAGGAACCAGAGGGATAATGATGTCCTCTGTCAAATTAGTAATTGTAGGGACATCGATGTCTTCCCTCAAATCAGTAACTATAGGGACAATGATGTCTGCCATCAAATCACGGTGAGCCTCTACCCCCAACTGGATCGCCTTAATGAAATCCCCTAATGTATCCTCACATTCCATGTGGCTTTCAATGGAAGGCACCCCTACACCAATTATACCTATCTTTATCTATCGGGCCTCTACCCAATGAGTGGTCAAAAAAACTTCATCACGGAGTCTACATGTGCGCACACTACTCAATGTTATGGGTGAGCGATAATAACCAAAATAAGTTCCCAAGCCACACACTCTCTGACTCCTCATATCCCTATGACCATGTCTCTCAAGTTTTATGGCCTCATCATCCATGTAACCTGGTCCATGCCCAACCTGACAGTCACAATGCCTCAAGACAACATCCATGAAGCCCAATCCCCTATTCAAAACCACCCAATGTAATCCAGACCAAGACCAACTTTTGATCAACATCGCTCAACAATACCCAGGCCATGCCAAACACAACCTAAAGGTTCCAGCATATGCAATATCACACATTACATATATATAATAAAAATAAATAATCCATACATGAAAAATGAAGTAAATGGTTGAATTGAACTATCCATGTGATGTCACATACCCGCACTGAGGGCTTGAAGACTCTAAAGAAATTAATAATTCTTAAAAATTCAAACTCAACTGTTTAATTCATAAAAATTCAATTATAACCATTTTTGAACCCGAAACCAAAATTCCCCAAATGAGCAGCGGCCTCTAACCCGGTTTTTCCCAAGCATAATAGGATAAGGGAATACACAATGACATCCCACAATGCATAAAGTCATTTCAAAAACACAACCCCCCAATGACCACAAAAACACAAAAGAACATTTGAACCTCCTATTTGAGACTCGTAGAAATAGGAACATCTGATATCGAGCTCCAATTCAAAGCTGATCTTTGTAGATATATATTTCTGTCAAATCCCAGCAATTCTGATTAAATGGAAACTATGTTGTGTGAGGAAAATGAACTAGAATGAAGGAGGGTGCATGGGTTTAGCCTTCCTGATACAATCCCGCAAACACCAACAAATTGAAGAATGGACATTAGATGATGATTCTAGGAGAAGAAACATTCACATCCAACTAGAGCTTCACAGTCTGAAACTAGGGAAGAAGAAGATAGTTCTAGAAATTAGACGAGGAGGTCTCCCATATAAGAGAATAAAAATAGAAGTAAATAATGTGTATAAAGGTTTACATGTTGTGTAGTAACATTCTTCATAATCTAACTTAAGAGGAGGTATAAACATGGCTTGGACATTCCACATAGGTCAAAACTCGGTTATGATTAAGCCGGTACGCGTAAGGAAGATACAAGGCGTGTCAAGTAACACTACACACCGTGTAGTAAGAAATTCTTACACGGTCACCACATGGCATGTAATTTGTCAACACATGGATAGTTCCTGCCTAACCCACACACGGTGTGTACTTTGGAGTACACAGTGTGTAATCTGTAAATTTCAACAACATCTTAGATTTTCCAAGTCTTCTCAGAAATAAATCAAAAAATCAAACAGGGATGGAATTTTGACCCATTCCAAAAACGTGGGTTCTTACAATCTCCCCACATGAACATAGATCATTCCTGATCAATCAAATAAACTCGTAGATGTAACAGACATACTGATCCCCAAGGGGATCCCCACCTTAGTAATATCCTATCATGGTCTCAAACCACCTAGAACTCAAATCAATCAAAGGTCCAATGACCTATTTCCGGAACCCATGGTCTTCCCGTGACGCATTATCACCCCTGCACCTCATCGGTGATCTTTTGTCATTTTCGACACCCAAACGTATCCCACACCACATAGTGTCTGCCTCCATGAGGTCATGCATATTATGAACACTTAATGATAAACCTGGTGCAATGCACCTCAAGTAACTGGCATCCTCGATGTCCCGGTTCCTTCGAAAACTCAATTAACCTGCATCCTTGATGTCCCAATGCACACGACACCTCAGGTAACCCAAATCCTCGATGCCCAGATGCCCATGGAACCTCAAGTAAGCTGTATACTTGATTATCCTGATAAAATGTGTCTCATACAAGTAAATAAATATATCACTTCCTCAAAATTGTGCCATAACCATCAACAAGCATCTTGTCAGTATAACTAAATCATGTTCACCTCATGCACTCATGCTAGACATGACTTAATAGGACATGCTAAAAGATAACATGAAAATCACAGCCCCGCCCGTTGTGTACCTTATATTGTCATTGGATCACTAGCATGATCATCCTCTGGAAGTTCAATGGCATGCACCTGTCCTGAAGTATGACTACCTGATGCCTGACCTCCCTAAGGTGATGCTCCAGTCACCAGCCATTGACCCATAAACTAGTTCCCACAGTCTTTGTCACATCCTCCATATATATTTGAACCTTAGTTACCATCACCTGGTACTAAACTTGATTCGACCTTCGACACCACATTCAATCTTGGTCGCTGCCTAACAGTTGTATGAGAAGGCTTCCTATAGAACCTCTCAAGATGCCCGACCTATCCACATTCATGGAACTCTTTTAGAGACCTATCGCACTAAGTCTGGATATTCCCCAGTTGTCCAAATTGAATTAAAACTAGTGATAAACTCTTACGATGTGGTCTAGTTGAGTCCTTGTCCTAACTTCCCTACTGGAACTCATCCCAAACATTTTTATTGTTATTGGAACCATCACCTGAAGCCTTCGTCTGGCCTTAGTGAGACCTCTCTTTCTTGTTTCCCTCCACTATGATCCCCTAATTCACTACCTCTGAGAATGAACAGAGCCTAATTATATTTACCTAGATCTGAATGACATGTCGTAATCCATCCTTAAAGTGCCTCACCCTCGCTGAATCAACTCTTATCATACCAGGTGTAATGTGAGACAGCTCAGTGAAAGTCTTTGCATAGTCCATGACGAACGTTTCTCCCTGCTGAAGGATCAAGAACTCCCAAGCTATCTCTGACCTTAGTGTTTCTAAGTAAAAGTGATCGAAGAACCTATAATTAAAGTCCTTCTATACTAGTCATTCGTGTTTGTGAGCCTGAACCTGCACATAACACCAATGCTTCACCAGTCCTCTCAGCATGTACATCGCTAGATTGACCCTCCACTAATGAGGCATCTCAAGTTGCTCGAAGATCATCTGCATTATCTCTATCCAGTTCTTATCCGCATGTGTACCACCCTCACCCTGAAGAAGAGGGAGCTGCTACAGCTGGAACTCCCACATTAGATATACCAATGAAGGATCTATACCCTATGCACCTATGTTTATCCCCTGCAAGACATGTACCATGCTTGTTCAGAGAAGCTTGTCGATCCACGACCCAAACACTACCAAACCTAACTGTTGTCCTACATACAATGGATCCTGAATCTGACCATGTTCATGAGCCTGTACCTATGGCTCATGCTCTACCTACACCAGATCCTAGACCTATTCTTGCTCATATGGTAATGTACCATCTCCCACCTGAGGCTCCAACTGATTCATCCAGAAGGAAACTACTGAATACCATAACTGGTCAGACAACCAATATATATATATATACAATATATTCAGCATAGATAAGGAAAGTAGAAAATAGAAAACATATAAAAACTACCCTTGCTATCACTTAACACAACCCATTCCCATGCCATCTCGGCCTAATGCCCTCCTTAACCACCCTCAACAGAGCTAAGTATCAAATGTACATCGGGCCATGGACGTCCTGACAACCATTGTTGCCTCAAACTGATGACTGAGTAACCCAATATTGATGATCAAAATCACCTCAACCATAGTACCCACCTACTCATACAATATAAAGATGAAAATACCCTGCCACATTCAATTCTAAAAATATATATAAAGCTTGGAATATGACATTGCAATCAACAAGAAATTCTATCAGGATTTTCACCCCTCACATTTTGAAAGCATCTATAGAATGGAAATTGATATTATTCACATGTTATTATCACTTCACCATGCATACATGCTATTATGAAATTGGAATACACTAAAAATGTTCCTACCAAAGGAAAAACAATCAGGCCTTTCCATATCGATCCAAGGTCCATTTCTCCCTTACCACAACAAGACAAGGGTCACATATCAAAATCAATAACATCACACACCAAGTGAGACACCGAGATAGAAATAATATAAATTGTAATCTGAGAAAAAGAAAAATATAAATTCCCACCCTTGGAAACTTGGTCCATCACTCATACCTGGGGCTGAAGGCACCCAATAACAATATAGAAACCTAGTTCCAATTACAACCTATCTCCACTCTACCATATCCCAAATAATTAACAAGAAAAAATAAAAAACGAATTCTCAATATCATTATTAGTCAGCAAAACACTTCTATTAAATCCATGTCAAGAACCCACCTCTGATACAACATTGTAATTTCCTGAACCCGAAAAGCCACCTGAACAGTGCTAAATGGGTCGGCTGTTACTACCTTAGGCGCACCTCCCTAAACTCCAAAGGCTGCTAACTAGCAGCGAGGGTCTGATAGGTATAGTGTGGAGGATATATCCTCTGAGAGGATAATAATGGTATTGGTCCAAGAAATAATATATAACATGTAGCAGAAATAAACGACATAGTAGACTCAAACTAGAACTATAGAGAGGAAGAAAAATTAATAGAAAATAAACAATGAAAGAAAATTAGAAACAACAATAGTGGAAGTTAAACTCAATATCATGGTGAATGCACTTGTAACAACTACTAGAACGGACCAGCCATGCATTCATTGAATGTCAAGATATAAAGGAGTTCCAATTGATAAACAAAAGTCACTACAATCAATAATGTATGAAAGATGATACATGAATGAATGAAAAACTAAGTAAACTCCAGCTAGGCAAGACCTCAAGGTCCATACCATCTCCATGCAACAGCTGATATAATCCATCTTCTGAAGATGATCTCTTTCTTGAACGTGAATCCATAAAGTCTACATGCATCTCAAAGGGCATGTACAGTGTGTGAGATGAATCTTAGTAGGATACCAACCAATGGTGTGTACCTAATATAAGTGTTTAAGTATGCATGCATTTATAAGGAAATCATTAAACAGTATGATGCACAAATAAACATAAACTCCACTGGTGCATAGAAACCACAATAGAGTGTCACCTACTTTGGGCAATGCACGAATCTCTGTCATATAATCGGGCACCATGTGCCTCATGACACCTCTTAACACAAGTACTGACATTCTAAAGGCATTTAGAAACTATGAAAACCATGCTTGAAAGCCCACGCCTACCCATGAAAAAACAACCGGAGGAGCAGAGATGCATGTCCTCCAATAATAACTGAAGGGATAGCGATGTCTTCCCTCAAATTAGAAACCAAAGAGATAATGATTTCTTCCATAAAATCACTAAACATAGAGACAATGGTGCATTCACTTCCAATCTAGGTTATCCTTTTCCCCCAACCCGATAGCCTGAATGAAATCCCCTGAAGGCTCTTCACCTTCCATGTGGATTTCTATGGAATGAACCCCCAAACCAATAGTACCTAACTATATATATCGGAAGCATATACCCAATGAGTGGTCAAAAGCACCTATTCATGGATTCTACCTGTGTTCACACTACTCGAAGTTTCAAATGAGTTGTAATCACCAAAATAAGTTCCCATGCCACAACATCTCTGACACCTCGTGTCCTTGTGACCATGTCACTCAAGTCTGATCGCATCGCAATCCAAGTAACCCCGGCCATGCCCAACCTGACAGTCACACTTCCTCAAGCCTATATCTGTGATGCCCAATCCCATGGTCATAACCACCCAATGTAATTCGGGCCAAGCCCAACCTGTGATCAGTATTTCTCAACAATACCTAGGACATGCCCAACACAACTTGAAGTTTCCAGCATATGAAATATCACACATCACAAATATAAAATCAAAATAAATACTTCATAAAGGAAAAAAAACTAAGCAGTTTAATTTCCCTAGAAATGTGATATCCTATACCTATATAGAGGTCTTGAATACTATAGAAAACATAATCATGATTAACAATTCAAACTCAGCAGTTTCATTCAGAGCAATTTAATTATATCCATTTTGGAACATCGACCAAAATTCAAAAAATGAAAAGTGACCTCTAACATAGCCTCACTCAAGCATAATAGGATAAGGGAATACACAATAGAATCCCACAATACATACGATCATTTCAATATAATAAAACAATGGTCTCTCTCAATACCGGACATCATGCTAAAATGTTGCAACCCCCTAATGACAACGAAAACAAGAAAGAAGGTACGCATCACTTACCTGAAACTCGTAGACATAGGAATATCCAATATCATGCACCAATTTAAGCAAATCTCTGAAGATATACATTTACATCAAATCACAAAAATTATACTCGAATGGAAACTATTGTGTGTGAGGAAAATGAACTAAAACAAAGGAGGGTGCATGTGTTTATCCTTCCCAATGCGATCTCACAGCCACCGACAGATTAAAGAATGGACGTAAGATGATAATTCTAGGAGAAGAAACATTCTCAAATTCTTGAAGCATCATAGTACAAAACCAGGGATGAGGAAGATATTTCTGAAAATTATATGTGACAGTATCCCATATTAGAGAATAAAAATAAAATTACATGGAATATATGAAGGACTACATGCCGTATATTATCTTTTTCTGTACTCTGACTGAAGAGGAGGTATCCACATAGCTTGGACGCGCCACATGGTTCAAAACACGGCTACGATTCAGCCGGTACCTAGAAGGAAGACACACGACATGTCAAGTAGCACTACATACCCTGTAGTATGAAATTCTTACATGGTTAGCAAACTGAATGTACTAGGTCAACTCACAGATCGTACACGCCAAACCCACAAACCGAGTGTACTTTGGACTACACTCCATGTAATCTAAAAATTTCTAGAACATCCCATATTTTCCTAGTATTCTCATAAACAAGTCAAAAAAACAACCAGGGTTGGAATTTTGACTCGTTCCAAAAACCCGGGTTCTTACTATAATAATAAATTGAATCACGGTTAAATAATTTTTTTCTATGATCTTATGAAAATATTATAAAATTATATGTGATTTTAAAAATTATTTCTTTCGAGGATATGATCTAGTGAAATTTTTGAATAAATATTTTTGAGATAAAACCTCAAACATTTTAGGAATTATCGAACCCATAAATTACATGAATATTGAAGATAATTGACCTATTGGAGAAAATGATATACTACCATTATTAGATTTTTTTAATGGATATCACCTTTTTAAAAAATTAATAAAATAAAACAAAACTAAAAGGAAAGATAATTACTATTTTATAAATGACACCCCCAACATAACACAACCATAACTTCCAATTTAAGAGTTGTAGTTTTTATTTAGATATACTAAATCAGATTTTGATCAAATATATATCTTTTGGGTGGAATATTATATTGAATGTTGAATAATTTCATAATAATTGATATATCAAAAACAATTAATCACTAAAACTCATCCAGTAAGTGGGGTGAGGGTTATTTATATTTGGAATGAGTTAATCTAAATATAAAACATTTCAAAAATTCAACAAAACAGTCCACAACATCCCTGTATGGGTGTAATGGTTTGTCCCAATATTTCGGAAACCATTTAATTTTATTAACATTATATATAATAACATAGATAATGTTGTTTAGTAAATTTATAATTTTTCAAAATTATAATTTTTTAATAAAATGGGTTTTCTAATATTTAATTGGAAGGTTAAGTGGATTAAATAATATAATATTTATTTTTAGATTCTTTGATATTGATATTGGAACTTTGTGTTTTTTCAAGTTACTATTATCATTTAAGATGGTATGTTATCACATGAATAATATTTTTACGTTTTTAATAAATATAATTTAGTGAAAATAATTATGTGTAGAAAAAACCATTAATTATAATTTAAATTATATTTAACCAATTTCATAGTGTTTGTTAAATTGGAATTTATATTAATGAGTTTTTTTATATTTTTAATATATTTATACATGCAGATGAAGATTCTATCATAGGAGGTATAAAAACAAGTATAGGTAACAAATAAATTATTTGATATTAATATATTATTGAGTGAGTTGTAAAATTAATACACAACTATGTAAAGAAGACATTATTATTTTAATATTTTTATACACTTATATAAAATCATTATAATGAAAATTATTACTATAACAGTCAATATTAAAGTATTATATTATTGTAAATGTTAGTGAGGTCATATTCTGGTAAACCATATTTAGTACCATGAACACTATATATTAGGTAACACATTTTATTGAATTATGAAAAAATAATATATACATTCTATCCAATTTTTATTATAATTTTAAGAAATTATTCTTAACTATGAATTTATCAATATAAAATCAAATTTTGAATTGAAAATAAAATTTTATACTATGATTCACCCACCCTCTTAGAGTATGACTTGAATTAGTGATAACAAGTGGTATCAAATCCTTGTTCTTCATAAAATTCAAATTATAAAAATTTATAATTATAGATATATTTTTCAATAGTATAATATCACTTATATTTAATGGAATAAAGTTTCTATTTTAAAAAAAATGGTATCTCATTTAATAAAAAACATTTTCCTTGCTTAATATGTTTCTCAATTTGAATTTTATGTATTAACTAAATTAGATAATAATTTACAATAATAAACATCATAAATATCAAACATGATTCTAATGCATAATATATTATTTCATCGACATTATTAATAAAAATATTCTTTAATGAGATAAAAAATATTACTAAACATTTGATGCATTCTTTAAATAATTTTAAAAATTAATTATATGAATAATGAAAATAAATTGAAAATTTACCATATCTAATTTAAATTTCTAAACATATCGGTAATAAATAAATATAAATTTTAAAATCATGATTTCTATTCAAGTAATTAGATAATATATTCATTATTTAATTTAAAAAATTATCAATAAAATAACTAACAATTTTATTCCTAAATTATAAATTGTGGAAGAATGAGTTTTTAACCCCACCAAAAATCCTTTTTTTATTTTAGTGAAAATCCACTTTCAGGAAAAGTGGGAACCTACATAAAAGCCACGAAGTTCGCGTTACAGGATTTAAATTTCAAAAATACCAAAGAGATCAACATCGTGCCACGAACCGACATACCACACCTGAAAACAAAAATCAAATGAGATCCATCATCAACATGCACGCTGACACAACACCTGTTGCAAATTTCAAATTTCAAATTTCAAATTTCTAAAAAACAGACCATCATCACCTCCTCAAGCCTACCGCCTCAGCATGTGAACCCACCATCCACGTCGCACACCCATCATCACCCAATTTTCAAATTCCAACTTTTAAATAGAAACTGATCATCACTTCCTTGGTAGACGGGTCGCCTCGCGTTGCACACCCTGACCCGCAGCGTACCTCTGTCACACCAGACGACCGTCGAGAGCACCCACAGGAATCCAACGTCGCCGATGAGGAACCACCAAAAAAACCCGCAAAATCCACAAGAACAACCAGTAGATGAATCACCACAACCATCCCAAAGGTCAATCCTAACAGAACCCAAAGGCGGAGAAACATAATGTGGAACCATAAATCCAAAAACATCATTTCAATCAGATGATTTCGACAGAATCTGAAGATGCAACATCGTCTTCATGGAAGATAACCAAAGGGATCACTGGAACACAATCAGCTGAATAACGAACCATCACAAAATAATAAGAAAACACCATATCCAGAAGATACTTCCACCAAGAGGAATGTCTACCTAACTCCAAATAGTGATCAGAAAAGAAAAAAAATTATGATTTAAGTTAAGCTATGGAAAAAATTATTTATAAAAATGAATTACATTAAAAATTAATCAACAAGATGATAAAAAATATTTTGAAGAAGGTGATATTGATGAATATGTCATGATATATTTATAAGTAGAGATCAAATGTGGATTAAGATCCTTACATATCTGAGAAAAATAATCTAGAGGTGGTTAGTAAATCTTTTTTCTAATAGTCTTATTTTGTATCAATTTAAACCCACTTTCCCCGTCATTGATTAATTTTGACAGGTCATTTAATGTATCTATTTTAACTTTATTTACAACAAATAAATAATCCAATGGAGAGAAACACTATATAATTTTAATGAGGATCACCCTTAGATATATTACTAGTCCTTGATGTTTTCTAAGTGATATCTCACTCCACATGGTGGATTTTCTATCTTCATTAATCTCAAATAAACTAGCAATGAGACATCATTTAACAGTTCGTTACATAATTTCTCCCAACTACCTACTTGTTCCACCTACACAACTTCTATAAATTTAGTTTTTCATGTTGAGAAAGTATTCAACTGAATAAAAAGGGATATAGTTATAGAGATCATATTATTATTTCATAGAAAACTCCCATAAATCCTTCATGAGTAGAAATTGACTCCCTAAATTTGGCCTAACAATTAATCATCCATTGATTGAAGGAGAATAATGATATGTGGTATTATTAAATATAATTATAATTTCATTTTTTATAAAAATGTTTAGTTGAACTCCAATTTAATCCCACCTAAAATACAATAAAAATTGTTCAACTATAAAGGAAAAAGTTCCCATAAACTCCCCCAAAAAATAATATGAAAAATTATCTAAATAAATTTTTTGGTTTCACTCATTTCAATAGAAAAAGTTTAAGATATTTTCTAGATTATAAATAAAATTTAAGAATAATCTTTTATAATTTTATTCAACTATATGACTAAAATAATATCCCTTTAATTTTTATTTAATAATGTATCTATTATAAGGCTTATATACACTATAGTATGGTGCTTGACCAAGATGTGGTTCTCTTTAATTGATATTTAATCAGACTTATGGTTTTCTTACCTAGAAATTTTATCCATCCATCAAGTCAAAATATACCATTCAATGGTTATATAATATTATATATGGGGTATATATTCCTCACCACTCCCTTAGAATTGAAACCACTACTGAACTATGAAATCATAGACCTCCACTAGGTGTTCTACAATAAAACATAATTCTTCATTTTATTTATAATAAAATAGACTCTTACCATACTAGTTTTTCAAATTTTATTTTATTGTATGCATGGATCTATTTTTCTATCTGAATAAAATTTCATACAACCACGCCATTTCATTCTAAAATTTATTGGATTCCTCTGATTTTTATAAAATGTTTTTATGTAAAAAATATTCCATTATTTACTAAACATAATGAGTTCACCATTATTGAAAAATAATTTATTTGTCCAGGATTTAATCATTATACTCACCGTAAGAAAATGTATAGAAACACTGAGCATGTATAAACCATTTTTTGTTGTATCCCATGTTGGAATAATATTTCATATGTGCATACTTGTCATGAATTCATAAAATATCATGACCATGAATAACAATATATTTAATTCTAATCAATATAAATCTTTTCAATAGCCTCCAAAAAATTTCATGCCCCTAATCATGCTCATATAACACTCATTTTTTAGGTTTATAACAAAAATAATAATAATCATAAATGAAATGAAAAATTAATAAAAAAATATATGTGACTCACTTAAAGAATAATTACATGAATTACTCTTATATTATTGGTTCTTGAGACCTTACCTTATGTAATATTGATACTTTTTTAGGTTATATCATCTCTCACAGAAATAAATTCTCATTCTTATCAAATTTTAAAATTTCATACATAATGGTCAAATTAGCCTCTCGATTTAAATATTTTAAAAACATTATCAACATAAATCCTCAAGGAAAAATTTAAGTCATAAAATACTCATCAAATTTCCAAAAATATTTTAACTCTATACTCAAATGAATATTTCTCAAAAAAATAAAATATTATATCTTTTAACAACTCACATTTATTTTTCTCCTCAAGTAATTAATTTTTTCTCAATGTTCTTCTACTAATTTTCCCTCATTCCTTTGATTTTACTGGTATATTTTTTATAATATTCTATGAGTATTTTTGTAATATTATCCCCATTATATATAAAATCTAAAAATAGAAAAAAAAAGATATAAAGAGAAGAACAGTTCTTAAAATAATTTGGATAGGGGTTCCACTCCCAAAAAATCCAATGTTTGAAAGTTTTTCTTTAGATAGTGAATTTATTAGAATATATTAAACTTTTACAATTGTAAAAAAGTTCTCCAAACATAGATCATCCTGAAGAATTGATTTTTTGTATTGATATTATTTAACCTTGATATTTAGAATAATTTTATACGCACATTAATTGTGATTTCATTGTCACACCCAATTTCCTAATTGAAATCTATATTTACTCTTTTATCATCCAATATAAATTTCATCCACTTTATTTATCTAGTATAATAATATAATGAAACATATTCCACTTAGACTCTTATTAAATTAACCATGTACTGCTTATTTTGGTTCAATTCCACACACCCTTCACCAAGATACGAGGCATCACAAAACATCAACTTATGTTAACCAAAGTTCACTACAGTAGAAAAGGGAATTTCAAATTAATCCATTATTCACTTTTTATGAAAATTATTAAATAAAAGTAATGATAACAATGTTTAAAATATATCATGGATTTTGGTTATATAAAAATTACATTAAAAATAATTTATCAAGTCAGTAATATTCAAATGAATGTCAAAATTATAATAAATATCATAATTTGTGTTGGATTTGTACATTAGTTATGAAAATAACCAATGTGAATAATACATTTCTACATTGGGTATTTTTATAAAAAATATTATATTTCATATAGGATTTCAATAAGTTACATGAATAATTTTTTTTGAAAAATTATTTATTAAAATAATAAGCATCTTTGTACAAATACAGAACAAGTGTAAACAAAAACAGAACCATATTTGAAGTAGTTACAATATTTAAAATTATAATTAACTGATAATATACTTATAAATAAATGGAATAAGGAATAAATTGTATAACAAATTAGAAACTAGTATAAATAAAAGAAGAATACACTATCCTAAAGCGATATATATATATATTTATTTATTTAATAACCATTTTCTACAACCAACATTATTTGATTGTTATATAAAAATAAATTAAATTTATTCAATATAAATTTTATATAAAATTGGAAATGAAAATCCAAATTATATTAAAAAATGAACACAACTAAAATTAAATATAAAATAAATACCTTTTCACACATAAATTATCTATTAGGTTTCATGGTTTTGAAGAAAGTTTGGTTTTGCAACATCCATTTTATAAAGATCACTTTAAACCAATCATTATAAGATTATTCTCTATAAAGATGTGAGATAATATGGTTATTTAATTAGTAATCAAATACTTTACTTCCATTTTATTAAGGATTGTCTATGTGTTCCCCATAATTTCTAGATTTAATTAGAATATTGTAACTAATATCCCCAATAAATCCCAAAACAATGTATAAATGAACACAATATCATATCACATGGAACTAAAATTCAAGTTCTTTACTGAATATTTATTGTCATATTTAAAGAAATTTACTCTTTTAACAATATTATTAAATTTCAATTCTAATAACTGTGGGTGTTATATTAAAACATTTACTAGTAAATGTAAATATTTCATCTATATAAAAACCAATGAAAGACCTCATCATTTGGTTTTGGTATTCAATATAATAATTCTTGAAAGATAACTACTAATTTAATTTCTATATACACCTATGGGAAACATGGTAATTGTAAAGACCCGTAAAATTCAAGGAAATTTTTTTTCTTAATTTTCTTTGGGATTTTATAAGAATGCAGTTTCTGACAGCACCTGATTCCGAGGGCCGAAGATCCAGAATAATTTTCCAAAGTTTAGCTTGGGTACATTTAGTGAACAAACTAGCGGGAATTCCTAACATTTGAACTGGTGCTCGGAATCGAAATCTGAGGACACCGATGGAACCGCAGTGCCGGTAATTGCTTAGGAAGACCTTTACTTGGGTTCCAGTTTCTTGGGAGGAGTTGTTAAAAATTGTGGATTAGATGAAAAGTAAAATAAAATTGAGCTACAATTTTATTACTTTTTACTAAGTGTTTATATCCTATGAAATGGAGTTAAAGTAGGACCCACTGGTAAACTGACTCCTAGGTAGGATATTATTGAGGTGGGGCCCACACGAACGCCACCCCTTCATATTCTCTAACTCCCATAACTCTGCGTTTAATTTTTCAACATAATTTTAATTAATTAAGTGGTTTTTTTTTTATTTTTTAATTTTGAAAAGCATGGCATTAAAAATTAAAATAAGGGGTGACCTTATTTTAATTTGGTTAGCTTGTTGTGAGAGGATTGGGGAAAGAAAGCTCTAATTCTTGAAGTTCTTCTTCCTCGTCGAAGAACGCGAAGAACGCTGAGCCTTCGATGAAGAACTCTGTCACCACAATGGGGAGTTCGTCGCACCGTCTTCTTCCCTCTCCGCAGCCAGTGAGAGACGCCATCCTCAGAGATCGGTGACGCGACACCGTGTACTGCGACGCCGAAAATTCTCTTTTCTAGGACGCCGTCGATGGTTACGGAGTCTTCTTCCACGACGTTATTTTCCGCGACGAACCTTCGTACAACAGCACCTTGAGGTAGGGGTTGATTACTTTTTGTTCATGAAATATCATTTGTCATTCTTCGTCTTTATTTTTGGGCCGCTTGTTATCAACTTATCGGGAGGAGGTCGGACTGCACGAACATGGTCAACTCTCCTCCCCCTTTGTTTTTTTTGTTTGTTGTGACTCTAACAAAGGAGGCACGGTGCAACGGCACCACACGGAAACAAAGAAGAATGGGCGAAGAAGCGCGGCGCCGTCGCGTCGCTCCGTGGAGGCCGAACTAAGAAGTGGTGCCATCACGACGCGCCGTAAAACCACGAAGAGGCCGAAGATTGATTATTTGACGTGAGGATCGACAAGAGAAGACGGAATGGGCCGCAGAGGAGTTTTGAAGACTTCGCAGTGAAGAGCCTGTCCCGGGAGGACCGCAGGCAAAACGGACCACCGGAGTGCGTCCGATGGTCGGTGGAAGATCCTGCCGGCGCGCCGTGCTGGCTCCAGGAGGCGGCGGCGCCCGGCGCGCCACCAGGAGAGTCCACCGTGACTGAATCCGCGACGGCAGGCGGTAGCCGTGCAGGACCAGGGGGGAGACCGGGGGTCGTAACCCCTGGCAGTCAAAGGGAGCGGCCCCCACATGGGGGCGGCTTCAATAAGGGGGGGCAGCTCGCCCCCCTGTTCTGCTCAGCTCGGCCAGCCGAGCTGTCCAGGCGGGCCGCCCGAGCGTGCCAGGCCGCCGGGCTGGGCCGCGCCCAGGCCGGGCCGCGCCCTAATGGATCGGACCCAGACCTGGTTCGGGTCGACCTGGGGGGTATCGGGCCGGGTCGGAGCGGGCCCGAACCCCCTATTTTCAGACAGATCCGTTCAAACGCCCATAACCTGAGCTACGGACCTCCGATCGACGCACCGTCAATTGTGGTGAGATCCTTGGATCGAGGAGGTCGTTTTGGTATATTACACTCAAGGTTTTGGAGAACTTTGGGTACGGCCGGGTTGGTTCAAACACAAAACCAACCAGGCCCTCGGAGCAGAAACACTTATAACTTGAGCTTCGGACGTCCGATTGACGTACTATCAACTTTGATGGATTCCTCTTATTGGTACGGACATTTTGGATTAATCCTCTCGAGGATTGGATGCAGATGGAGTACGAGCGGGTTGGTTTTGAAATAAAAACCAACCGGGCCCCTCGGAAGAAAAAGCCAATAACTCTTAGACCGGGAGTCTGATTGATGCATCGTCTGTCACGTTGATTTCCTTTTGGAAATACAGAACTTTTGGATACATCAACTCCGGACTTCGTGATAGTTGATGTATCAGCCCCTCAGCTTGTGGAGGGGACCCTCCCCGAATGAGCGTGCTGTGTGCGGAAACCCTAGAGCTGGCTGAGACTTGACGACTACTGATTGATCGACTCGGTGTGTTTCGGATAGTCGAGTGGGGAGCGCTTGGTTGTAGCCGCAAACCCACGGCGGAGGAGCGCTTAGTTGTAGCGACAGACCTATGGTACTCAATAGAAGGAGTACATCTACAGGCTATGAGGGGGAGCGCTTGGTTATAGCAGCAGACCCACGGCGGAGGAGCACTTGGTTGTAGCGGCAGACCCGCGGTACTCAATAAAAGGAGTACCTCGGGAGGCTATGAGGGGGAGATCTGGGTTGTAGCGGAAGACCCACGGTGGAGGAGCACTTGGTTGTAGTATCAGACCCGCGGTACTCAACAGAATGTGTACCTCTGGAGTCTATGAGGGGGAGTGCTTGGTTGTAGCAGTAGACCCACGGCGGAGGAGCGATTGGTTGTAGCGGCAGACCCGCGGTACTCAACAGGAGTACCTATGGAGGCTATGAGGGGGAGTGCTTGGTTGTAGCAGCTGACCCATGGTGGGAAGTGCTTGGTTGTAGCAGCATGCCCACAGTACTCGACATGTGGAGTACTACAGCAGTACAATGTTAATGGGAAGCGCTTGGTTGTAGCGGCAGTCCCACTGTACTCGATAGAGGAGGAGTTCCCCAGTAGCTATGGTTTCGACATCATGATTAAATCCTAGTTTGAGCTGAGTCTTAACTTTCAATATTTATCTTCGATAAGATTGACTTGATATCCTGTGTGGATTACGTTATTCTTTCCTATGTGGATTGGGTTGTGAATTCCTATGTGGAACGGGTTACGTTTTCTTGTGTGGAATGGGTTGTACTTGGGCTCAGATGCTGGAGCTGAACTGGAATTGATCACTTAGGTATATGTATGGGAATATACCTAAGTAGTGTCGGATGTTACTTCGTTATTGTATCTTTCCTTTGTGGATTTTACTTTTTGGATTCTGGGAGACCTTCGGGGGTCTCGGGGTCCCTACTGAGTAGCGTATAATCACCCCTGCACGGGCTATGCCCACACTACGTTGGGTTAGTTGCAGACGACGGACAACGCTGATCATGGTTGAGGCTTGTGGAGCAAGTCGGTACCTGGAGGTGGACCACTGGGCAGGACGTACATGGAGCGGACGGCTGGACCCGAGGAGATGAGGAGGCTATCTGTACCCACCCTTCAGGTGGGACTTCCAGTGGATGGCTCGACGTTGCTGCTTTACTTTCAGCTGTTGTACCTTCTTTCCAGTTGTACATTACTTTCAGTTTGCGTTTGTATTCTGGCCCACTTACTTTTCCGTACCACTTTTTGTACCTATTTTTACTTAGTGTTTACTTATACTTGATTACTCTGTGGTGTTTGTTTACTTTATAAAGGCAATGCCTTCCCCTTTTTGTCGGGGTTTACACCTTGGTGCTAGTCGCCAGCCCTTGGACTATGTAAGGCGGTCTTGGGGTTGTCACAGCATGGGCCCCGAGGACGGGTCGTGACAAATTGGTATCAAAGGAGTCCGGTTCTACCGAAAAACTCTAGACTCTAATCTTAATTCAATGTGGAGCAATAGTGTTAAGGGTATTGAGTGTGGTTATCAGTCCAGGGTGTCTGGTGTTGCTGCGGCGGCTGATGTATCCGTACACCAGGACCCTGACTTCTGATTTCTGAATCAATGCACGAAAACATTGATTGCATGTGTGTTTCAAAAGTTTTCTTTGTGATTACTTTGTGTCAGCTCACCATGTATTCTGTTTTGACCATGGCGCACCTATTTCTTTTCAGGATGGCCCCACGATGGCATCCAGCAAGGGTCTTGAGTTTTGTACGTGACGACAGCCCACCGAGCGACGAGGCCTCGGTGCAGGGCGCTATTGCTGCGGAGGCACTGGCGGTACCACTACCCGCCGAGCCACTGATGCTACCAGACCCAGCTACTTAGAGTGCACGTCGACTTGGTGCACTGCACGAGTTTCATCATCAGAGACTGCCCAGGTTCCGCGGGGTGACGGACCCTCAGGCAGCCGAGGATTGGCTGGAGGCAGTTTTACAAGTATTCAGGTTAGTGGGGACACCAGCTGACCTCATGGTGATCCTCGCAGTGAGACTTCCGCACGCGGTAGCAGGCAGATGGTGGAGCTTGATGCTCCAGGTGCACGACGAGGCATCTCTTCTTTAGATGGACTTTGAGAGCCTCTTCATCTCAGAGTTCGTCCGAGCCACCTTCCGTGCGGTGGGCATCCAGGATCTACTACAGCTACGGGAGGGCAGCATGACGGTAGCCCAGTACTCGGCGAGGTTTACCGATCTCTCGTGCTATTCCACGGACATGGTACGTGACCAATTCTTCATGGCCCGAACCTTCGAGAAGGGGCTCAGGCGAGAGATCAGATATTCATTTGTTTGTCATAGCATCCCGACGCAAATAGGGGTGTTGGAGTGAGCCCTCTTAGTGGAGATTTTCCTTGTTGATCAGTCTCCAGTAGCAGGACCCACTACTAGCCGGCATGCGGTAGAGTCTTATACAGTGGGCAGTAGACAGATGGCGGAGAGGTCCAAGAGGACTAGACCTACAGGTGGTCGACTGCATGACACAGGATCATTTTTGTGAGGCACCCGAGGTGGAGAACAACTTACCATGAGTGGACAGTGTTACTCCTATGGCGAGGTTGGTCACATGGATCATGACTGCCCAACCCGCCATACATATGATCAGCAGATAAACGAAGGACCTCCCTGGCAGAGGCAGAGGGTTGACCATGGTGGTCCGCAGGGAGCAGGCTGGCGAGGCAGAGGAGTTGGCCGAACATCGGGTGGTAGACGATGCTTTGAGGCCCTACCACAACCACCACCAGGGGGACCACCCCGACTGCAGGGAACGGGTGGACAGGGGAGAGATCAGCTTCAGGAAGCTGAGGCCTATGATCATAGAGCTCCGGGACAAGATGGACAGGAGCGGGACTAGCTCCAGACATGGATACTTTTGTTCATCTTGCTTCTAGCTTTGTTGATGATTGTTTGTGGATGCTTTGCGTCTTTGTACTTTGAGCTTCAGTAATAAAAGACACCTTTCTTATGGAATTTAATTTCTTGTCCTCTATTTATGTTGTTACTAAGAGGTTTCGGTTTAAAGAACCATTTACTTGACTCTCACTTTGAGATAACTAATGGAGGATACCCGGTGACCACACATTGATGCCGACATTGTGTATAAACCCTTGGAGGCGAGAGTAATGGATGGATCTCTTGGTAGTAGCGTTGAGGCATTACGAAGTCATCCTTGGTATGGATTAGTATCATCCATGTTGGGATTGACTATATTAGGCAAAAACGTGGTTCATCCAGGGGATGAGACCAGATTACTCTTATCGACAAGGAAGAAATCGTAGCATCTCTTGTAGGACCAAAGAAGGTCTAGGTCATCCAGGAGCGGATGAGGACAGCTCAGAGCCGGGAGAAGTCTTATGCTGACAGGAGGCGGAGGACACGGGAGATCGAGGATGGCGACCACGTCTTTTTGTGGGTCTCACCTCGATGTGGATTACGGATATTTGGCCGAGGCAGCAAGTTATCTCTGCGCTTCATCGGAAAATTCCAGGTCCTCAGCAGGATTGGCGAGGTGGCTTATCACCTGGCTCTACCACCTCAGTTGCACTGGGTGTTCGACGTCTTTGACTTATCTCAGTTGAGGAGATATGTGCATGACCCGACGCATATCATCGACCATGGGGGACTGGACATTGATGGTGGGGCGACTTTTATAGAGGTCCCAGTGGAGATCGAGGATCGAAAGGAGCGGGTCCTACGTGGACGGTCGATTCCCCTAATGTGTATCAGATGGTAGCACGGGAACCTCCAGGAGAGCACTTGGGAGCGGGAGGCTCAGATGCATGCTCAGTACCCACATTTGTTTCCCTAGTTTATGATATATCTTTACGGGAACGTAAATCCCTTAGGTGAGAGTAATGTAAAAACCCGTGAAATTCAAGGGAAATTTTTTCTTAGTTTTCATTGAGATTTTACAAGAATGCAGTTCCTGACAACACCAGATTCCGAGTCCCGGTGAGCCCGAAATAAGTTTCTGAAGTTCAACTCGGGTACGTTCAGCGAATGAACGAGCAAGATTTCCTAACTTTTGAACGGGTTCTCAGAATCAAAATCCGAGGACACCGATGGAACCGCAGCGCCGGTAATTTCTTAAGAAAACCTTTACTGGGTTTGCATTTTCTCGGGAGGATTTGTTAAAAATTGTGGATTAGATGAAATGTAAAATAAAATTGAGCTACAATTTTATTACTTTTTACTAATTGGTGATATCCTATGAAAGGGAGTTGAAGTGGGACCCACTGGTAACCTAACTCCTAGGTAGGATATTAGTGAGGTGGGGCCCACACGAACCCCACCCCTTCATATTACATAACTATCATAAATATCCTTTTAATTTTTCAACATAAGTTTAATTAATTAAGTGGTTTCATTTTTGAATTTTGTAATTTTGAAAAGCATGGCATAAACAATTAAAATAAGGGGTGACCTTATTTTAATTTGGATAGCTTGTTGTAAGAGGATTGGGGAAAGAAAGCTCTAAGTCTTGAAGTTCTTCTTTGTCGTTGAAGAATGCGAAGAACGTTGAGCCTTCGACAAATAACTCTGTCACCACAAAGGGGAGTTCGTTGTACCGTCTTCTTCCCTCTCCGCAGCTGGTGAGAGACGCCATCCTCGGAGATAGACGACAAGATGCCAACGATTATCTTCTCCGGGACACCGTTGACACATACAGAGTCTTCTTCTGTGACGTTCTTTTCCATGATGAACCATCGTTCAATGGCACCTTGAGGTAGGGGATGATAACTTTTTGTTCGTGAAATATCCTTTGTCGTTCTTCGTCTTTATTTTTGGGCCGCTTGTTATCAACTAATTGGGAGGAGATCGGACCGCATGAACACGGCCGACTCTCCTCCCCCTTTGTTGTTTTGTTCATTAGGACTCGAACAAAGGCAGTGCAGTGCAAAGGCACCGCATGGAAACAATGAAGAACAGGTGAAGAAGTGTGGTGCCGTCGCGCCACGCCGTGGAGGCCAAAAAAATCCGCGGCGTCGTCCCGCCGCTTCGGAAAACCACGAAGAGGATGCAGATTGTTTATTTGAAGTGCGGATCAACGAGTAATGATGGAACGGTCCGCAGTGGTGTTTTGAAGACTTTGCAATGAAGAGCCGGTCCCGGGAGAACTGCCGGTGAAGACCGCAGGCAAAATGGACCACCGGAGCGCATCCAGTGGTCCACCGAAGATCCTGTCGGCGCGCCACACCGGCACGGCGGTGCCGGAGGCTGGGGGCGGCGGCCGGCACTGGCCAGCCGCTAGGAGACGGCGGCACCCGGCGCGCAGCCAGGAAGGTTCGCCGCGGCGGCAAGCGGCGGTCCCGCGGCCGCACGGGACCATGGGGGAGACCGGTGGTCGTAACCCTCGGCAGTCAAAGGGAGTGGCCCCACATGGGGGGGGCGACTTCAATCAGGGGGGCAGCGCCACCCCCTCCCCCTGTTCCGCTGAGCTCGGCCAGCCGAGCTGGCCACGCAGGCCGCCCAAGCAGGCCAGGACGCCGAGCCCCCCAGGCCGGGCCGCACCCTAATGGGCCGGACCCGGACCCAATTCAGGTCGACCCGATTCGGGTCGACCTGGGGTGTATCGGGCCAGGTCGGACCGGGCCCAAACCCCCTATTTTCAGACATATCTGTTCAAACGCCCATAACATGGGCTACAGACCTCCGATCGACGCAACGTCAGCTGCGATGCGATCCTTCGATCGAGATGGTCGTTTTGGTATATTACACTCAAGGTTTCGGAAAACATTGTGTATGGCCGGGTTGGTTCGAACACGAAACCAACCGGGCCCTCGGAGCGGAAACGCTTATAACTTGAGCTCCGGACATCCGATTGGCGTACCATCGCCTTTGTTGGATTCCTTTTAGTGGGACAGACATTTTGACTTACTCTGCTCGAGGTTTGGATGTAGTTGGAATACGACTGGGTTGGTTTTTACTTAAAAACCAACCGGGCCCCTGGGACAAAAAGGCCAATAACTCTGAGACCGGGCGTCTGATTGACACGCCGTCTGTCACGTTGAGTTCCTTTTGGCGATACGGAACTTTCGGATACATCAACTCTGGACATCGTGACAGTTGATGTATCAGCCCCTCAGCTCGTGGAGCTGACCCTCCCCGAACGAGTGTGCTGTGTGCGGAAACCCTAGTGCTGGCTGAGACTTGAAGACTACTAATCAATCGACTCGGTGTGTTTCGGATAGCCCAATGGGGAGCGCTTGGTTGTAGTGGAAAACCAACAGTGGAGAAGCGCTTGGTTGTAGTGGCAGACCTGTTGTACTCAATATGAGGAGTGCCTCTGGAGGATATGAGGGGGAGCGTTTGGTTGTTGCGGCAGACCCACGGCAGTGGAGCGCTTGGTTGTAGCGGCAGACCCAGGGTACTCAACAGAAGGAGTACCTCTGGAGGCTATGAGGGGGAGCGCTTGGTTTTAGCGGCAGACCCACGACGGAGGAGTGCTTGGTGGTATCAGCAGACCACTGGTACTCAACAGAAGGAGTACCTCTAGAGGCTGTGAGGGGGAGTGCTTGGTTGTTGCGGCAGACCCACGACATAGGATCACTTGGTTGTAGCGGCAGACCCATGGTGGGAAGCGCTTGGTTGTAGCAGTAGGCCCACAGTACTCGACAGGTGGAGTACTACAGTATTCCAAGGTTAATGGGAAGAACTTGGTTGTTGCAGCAGGACCACTGTACTCGATAGAGGAGGAGTTCCCCAACAGCTATGGTTTCGACATCATGATTAAATCCTAGTTTGAGCTGAGTCTTGACTTTAAATCTTTATCTTCGATAAGATTGACTTGATATCTTGTGTGGATTACGTTATGCTTTCCTGTGTGGATTGGGTAGTGAATTCCTATGTGGAACGGGTTACATTTTCCTGTGTGGACTGGGTTGTTCTTGGGCATGGATGTTGGAGCTGAACTGGAATTGATGACTTAGGTATACGTATGGTCATATACCGAAGTAGTGTCAGATGTTACTTCATGATTGTATCTTTCCTTTGTGGATTTTCCTTTGTGGATTCTGGGAGACCTTCGGGGGTCTCGGGGTCCCTACTGAGTATTGTATACTCACCCCTGCACGGGCTATGCCCGCACTACGTTGTGTTGGTTGCAGACGACGGACAGTGCTGATCGTGGTTGAGGCTTGTGGAACAAGTCGGTACCTGGAGGTGGACCACTGGGCGGGACGTACACGGAGCGGACGGTTGGACCTGAGGAGCTGAGGAGGCTATCTATACCCACCCTTCAGGTGGGACTTCCAGTGGACGGCTCGACGT
Organism: Viscum album; assembly: GCA_963277665.1. NCBI lineage: Eukaryota > Viridiplantae > Streptophyta > Magnoliopsida > Santalales > Viscaceae > Viscum > Viscum album. The sequence goes on along the minus strand of OY728119.1, from coordinate 605,732,371 downwards.
TGTTTCTTTACTTTCAGCTGTTGTACCTTCTTTCCAGTTGTACTTTACTTTCGGTTTGGGTTTGTATTCTGGCCCACTTACTTTTCCACACAACTTTTTGTACCCAGTTTTACTTATTGATTACTTCTGCCTACTTACTTTGTGGTGTTTGTTTACATTATAAAGGCAATGCCTTCCCCTTTTTGTCGTGTTTTACACCTTGGTGCTAGTCACCAGCCCCTGGCCTATGGAAGACGAGCTTGGGGTAGTCACGGAACAGGCCCCGAGGACGGGTCGTGACAGTAATAAAATGAAATAACTTAGTCCCAAATGTAACATATAACCTATGTCATTAGGTTTAATTTGTGTGATGAAAAACGTGAAAAATGTTTAAATAAAAGATAATAAAATAATATTTCATTCTCCATATACACTCACTCCTCAAAAAAGAGCCAAAAATTTAATTAACATAAATTATAAACTTATGATTAATGTTTTCTAGAAGTTTTAAATCAAATAAATTAAACATAATAATATATTTCAGAATAAATATATGTAAAATATAATAATTCCTAAAATTATTTAAATAATGTACGTACAAAATTATAAAATTCTTAATTATAGAAATACATTTTATATAATATTACAAGTAATAAAAAACATCATCTTTTTTAATATAAAACATGAAAATTTAAAATATAAGTTTACATTACCATGATCTCGTAAGGGGAGTAAGTAGGAATTGGTCTAAATTGGTGAGAGAAATGAGGGATGATGAAAATGTGGATAGTGTCAAAGGAACCAGAGTAAGTTTCTAAGGACAGAGACTTAAACATGGGCATCCTTCAATTTGTGAAAGTAGGGTTTGGGTATTACTAGAAAATATAGGGAAAGGAGATAAAAAAATTAAACATTATTTGGGGGGAATAACTAGAGTGGCATGATACTAGGATGAAAATAACATCCATAGGTTATGAATTTACTATTAATGTTTTCACATTAGTTATTATAATAATCAATACAAAAAAACAAATAATGGATAGTATTTATCTCAGTTATTTAAATAAACAATGGTAAAAATATATTTCCAACATCAGTTACTTATTAAATTCTATGAAAACTATTGATAATATAGTATGTAAAATTAGTTATGAAACAATGGACATTGAAAATACATTTGATATTGGTTATTAAATAACCATAATTAAATATTAGACATTAATGTTTCTATTATTTTTTTAAACCTTAATCTATAAAAGTGTTATAATAAAACTAAATTTTTTTATTCTATATCATACATGATATTATAATAAATTGTTCCTTTCAAATACTAAAGGATCATATTTTCTACCAAAATATAATAATCATATGTATTTCTTTGGAATGTACTTCACAAGTCACCATAATAGAAATTTCCATACATGAAACCATTAGATATAGAAAATTGATTTTTTAACTTTTATAATAATTTATATCATTTTTTAATTATCATCCCGAGATAGTTTAATTCAAGTTGATATAGGTGTTCATACCTCCTTTAAATTATTCAATACTAAATGTTTCAGCAACTTATGAGTTTATATTTCTTTTGAAATAAATATTAATCTTATTGTTTGGGTAACTTAAAAACATTAAAACATCAAATCACCAATCATGGAAATCTAATAAATATTTATATTTTATAGAAAAGTATCCATACACATTAACTCCAACTTCAAAAAATATATTTTCTTAAACATGTCGAAACCCAAAAGGTAAATTTGTTTTATTTTCCATAAATTACTAATTCATTTCCACATTTATGTAATTTAATTAAATTATTTATTAGAAAGTTTCAATGATGTAATTCCATGAATATACAATTTTATTTAACCCACATAGTTAATTATCTAATTTTCAAATGATTATTCAACCCTCATCAATGAAAAAACATTTTGGTTTCTCAATACATGCTTTCTCGTCAAGATTATCTTTATTGAATATTGATTTGAATTTTTTTCAAATTATTTATAGTTAATTTATGTATATATACAAATAAATAATTTTTTTTGTTATCCATTCCATGGATATGAATATATCATCAAATAAAATTCCTTACACGCATAAGTATCCCTAGAAAATTATTTTATTATTATTTCAAGAAACTTATCTTTTTCCATGAATTTTATTTCACAGGACTAATTTTATTATAATTAAATTATTACCCTTAAACATTGATTGAAGTTATCATGACTTTTTATTATTAGTTTTATTAATATCCTCATTCATATAATTGATATATTCTTTATGATGAAGGGAATATTTAATGAATTTACACTGAATATGATAAATAAAACTTTTGTGTATTGTTATCCTTGAGGGTTTTCTAGTTTTTATTTATTCATCTAAATTAATAGTGTTTTATTTGATATCCAAATTATTCATTATACTATAATAATTTTTTTGTTTTAGAAACATTATAGTCATCTATTTTATACAAAAACTGATATATTCATCACTCTTTCAAGTATTATTTCTAACATGGGTACCATATGATTAAAATCTAAGCATTTTCCTCTTTAATAAAATTATAAATATAAAGTAATTTTTCTAAAAAAATATTTAACTAACATAATGAAAACCATTCAAGAATTGTACCAAATTTTATATCACACCATTGATTACCTCTTCTATTTGGTGTGTACAGAAATATGACACCATTATTAACCCATTCATCCAATTTTCCAAGATAGTTTATATTTACTTGGACTACACATGGGTAATAAAGACTCAAATGTTATATAAATTCCTCTACTTTATATTAAATTCTCTTATTTATACATGTTGAATTTTGATCTCAAAAGGTGATATATTTTCACATATATGATCATGGATACAATCATCCCCACAAAAAATGTCTTAAAGTGTCATGATTGGTTAATATAGTTCCTACCATATCCACTAAACACTAATTATTTATAATTATTGATATACTTTTTTAATGCATGTAATGTGAGATAAAATCATATTTGATTCCATGATTTTCTCAAAACTAATGAAAAATTACATTGGTAAAGTCCATGCCAATATTTAACAAAAAATTGTTTAATTATATGACTTGTTTCATTTTCAACACTCCACATAGAAATAATGATCATTTAAATGGATAGTTTTTTCACTATATGCATATACCATCCATAATTCATGTAAATTCATTAATAATAGAGAGAAAATAATTATATCTATAAGCACACCTCTTACACAGGAAGACATAAACATCAAAATATACATGATCTATCATTTTTAAAGTTATAATTTCAACTCCTTTGTAGCTTAATTGAATACATTTCCTTTGTGAAATGGCTTAAAAATATTTTTTTACATCCAAAATAATATTTCAAATTTTATAAAAAATGACATCATGGATATGCTTCTTATTATTATTTTTTCTAATATGTCCATCCCATTAGCGAAAAAAGTATATTATTCTCTTTCATACCAAAGTAATGTGAATTCATCTCACCATAAACATATAATGGAAAATCAATTATAGAATCACGACCACTAATTATAGAAATATCCTACAATCTGTATTCACTGAAGGAAGTTGAATTGGGGGATATAATTATTTTATAATTCTTCATTAATTAACCTCCAATATAAAATAAGATGATTATAGAAAAACTATCTATTAACTATATCCATTAACACTAAACTATATGAAGTTAATCAATATAGTTTAGTGATTTAAATTTCACATCCATGCATCCTAATATAGAACATCAATGTACAAGGTTCATATGAAAATTGAATGGATACATTCTTGGAAAATAATGGTATTATGTATTTCTATAAGATATAATAGTATAATATAATGGGTTACTATGAGTATTTTTTACCCTTGAACTCATCTATGTGATAAATACTACCAAAATTACATTATGCCCCCACGAACTATAAGATATTTCAAAAATGTACAACAATGCAGATTCTTCAATTTCTAATGGAAACCTCCACAATGTTTTCCTAAATGTATCACCAATTATTCCCTTATATGATCATTTGAACATTGACATTAAATTAACAAACACTTATTATTGACTAAAAATCATATTCATTCATCATCTATTGAGTGATCTTGGTGTTTAGAATAATCCTTGATCATCATATACTAATAGTGAACACAAAAACTCATTTAATAACCAAATCAGTCAATCATCATCAATATAGTAATCTTTCCACCACTTTATGGGGATTTAACCTTCAATAATCAGTGATTTTGAAATGTTAGGCTTATTTTTCTCTTCCCTTTATTGTATTTCATTTTTCTCTCTTCCCTCTTGGCTCTCTTTTTCACTTCTGGACATGTAACAATCTATAGTAGAAACACACACTACCTCTATAATTGAAAATTGAATTTAAAATTATTAATACACAAGAAATATAAAATTTCAACTCTATATACTTCTATTATAGACATTGGGTAAAATAAAATATTTTTATTGCTTTAATTTTAGTAAAGATGCATTGAGGATCATGATTAATTGACCCAAGTGGAAAATAAATATCTATATCAACAAAATCAATTGAATATTCACTTTTGAAATAAATAAAACATTGTAATGCTAAAAACAATATTTTTTGTATTTAAATTATATAGTTGTTTTAATCCATTTTGAATCTATGACAAATTTTGAGGAACCAAAATAGGGGCACTATAAAATATTCATCAAAAAATAGAACCCTGACAAGTGATTCAATGTGGTTTATGGAACCATGCCTTAAAATATCATTGACCATGACTAATATAGATATATTATAAAAGGTGTATTTCAAATTTTTATTTAATTTAGAATAAATAATAACTACACTTGTTTCACACAACAATCCCACAGGTTCTTTTCTCATAACTATGATCTAAATACAAAAACCAAAATGTTGTCATATTACCTATGGTGAATAAGGGATTTTCAAAAAACCAAGTTCACTCCAATTTTATTTTTTATTTCAAAATATATTTTTCTAAGATATCACAAAACCTTAGTTTTGGTTAGAAATGTTGTATCTTTTTAAATAGTAAAAAATTAGCTTTAAACACCACACTATAATTCCTATCTTCTTCCAAATATTTCAAAACATTCAAATGACCTTCACCTCATTTGAGACATCTATCTTCATATGATTTTGAATTTTATTTATGTATTTAAAACATATGTAAAACATAAATATCCAAAATAACATCCAATACTGCTAGTTCAATAAAAAATACCCCCTTTATATTAAATACCTCATGTTAAAAAATAAATTCTAAAACACCTACATTGTTAAAAAAATATCTCATTTTTTTTTATTATCCAATAATAATCATAAATCAAACTCAAACAATGTTATGAATCATTATTCAATCATTATAATTCTATGTGACTACTCGATATAGGAAATAATAATTGTTAATAATAATTTCAAAAGAATTCTATAGTTGTTGCTCACATTCACTTCCACTATATTCTTCTCAATCATAATGTTTTCTAAAATATATATATATATATATATTATAAAATTAATCATACAGGCACAATCAAAATAACTATAACAATTCACACACCAATCATACTCATATATCTAAACCATGGCCATATCATAGACACTGCATGTGTACATTGAACTACCATCGTTACCTTTTTGAAAAATTTCTTTTGATTGTATACTCACATAAATAAAAAAATGTCACCCTTTGAATTATATCTTGATTCCACAATAAAAATAAAAAATAATTAATAATTTTGAATGGGGTATATCACCATAGCATATCCTAGCTAATGTTGTCGTAGAACTCCCATCGTTAACCTCAATTCTTAAAATGCGTCCTTTTATAATGGTTTCAAAAAATATCAACACTTATTTATTTAATTAAACATACATTATCTTGATAAATTCTTTTTATATCATATCTATAATGAAATTTTTCTTTATATTAATGTTTTTTATTAATAATGTTGAAAAATATTTTAAAAAGGATCAATCACACTTTTATTATCATAACAAATAAATAAGGGTAACTTCAATTCCGCCTTAAAATCATTAAGTTATATATTCATCCATAATAATTGAGTATTTTACATCTGAAGAAACAATATATTCTTCTTATTCTATGATCAAATTAAAAAAATCATTTTTAATATTCCATGTAACCCCATTTCCTAAAAAAATCTCTACAAAATTTTGAATTTCTATCACTAAAACAATTAACCTAAACTACATATGTATATCAAATTAGATAAATGTTTATTTACCTTTATATGAAAAAATAATATATAGTTCCTACAATGTACCTTATAATACTCTTCTATACTATAAAAATAGATTGTTTTAGTGTACTTTGATTCCTTTCACATAATGTAACAATATAAGAAACATTTGACCTTAATTTTTTCAATTACAGAAAAGTGTCATTTATTTAAAAAAATTACTTTTTGATCAAAAATATATTTATCATAATCTTTTAAATTATTACTTATAATTTATATCTTGGTTTAAACAATATTAACATCCTTTATTCCAAACTTCTCTAATAATTCTTGAGTATACTTCTCTTGATAACTAAATGAATGTATATTCAATTGATAAAGTTGATGTCCTAAGTTATACATCATCCCTCTAAGAAAAAATTAATTCTTGTTTCTCAATGTACACTTCCTCTTCAAGTTCTACATTCAGAAATGATAACATAACATCCATTTATAAAATCATATATCTTCTTTGAACAGTGATAATATGGATATCATTTTGTTTTCAATCATAGAAACTAGAGTAAATGTCTCCTCAAAATTAATTCCCTTCAATTGTGAATATCATTTTTATAAACTCCATGAATTATATCTCATCACTTATTCCTTCCCAATATTCATATTATATAAAACCAACATCTTCCTAATAAAATTCATTTTTCCTCTTTAGGAACCAATTAATATTTATTATGTTAATATAAAAAAACTCCTTATTCCTTTCATGAATCCATTCTTAAAAGTTAAATTATTTATTCAAGCTACTTAGTTTAACATGGGAAATCAATTATTCATAAGATAATTTTATAAAAAGTATTGATGTTTTAACTGATTTTACATTATCACTAAGGATATTATTAGATCTAATTTATTATTCATCCTGGGGTGGACTTAATTTCTTTGAATTTCATCACTGGATAAGGTTGAGTGAAATATTCTATATACACATCACTATAATATTCCATAATTTTTTAATTTCTTTTATGTTTTCCAAAAAATTATCTAAAATGTTTTTGAACTTAATGAAGAGTTATTGGTTGTTCATACCATTAAAATTATCTCTCAAACACTATCGCATATAAAACATATAAAACATTTATATTTTTCAAAGAAACATTATCCTATTCTATTTCAAGGGTATCCAAAAAATATCTCACCAACTCCTCTTTACTCCAAATTTCACATTTTTAAAACCCTTTTATTTAATGAAAACAAGATTCTAAAACATAAATCTTGGAATATAATTATTAAAAAACATTTAAATAGACATATCATAGTTTAGATGACATAAAAATTTATTTAAATGTGAACATATTCCTTGATTTCTTTTCTCCAAAATAAATGAGATGTAATAAGTTCCATAAAAATGGTTTAACCCATATCAATAAAACATTACTTCTTCTTCTTAATAACACACCTTTTTGATGAGGTTTATTATACACTATACTTGGGAAGAATTCCACGATTCCAAAAATATACTTTAATTTTTTTACATCTACACTCAACTCCATTATCTAAAAGAAATATCTTCAAGGAATAACCATATCCCTTTTCTAATGTTCTATTCGAAATTTCAAACTTATTCAACAATTTTCATTTTTTTCATCATAAACATGATTCATTTGATCCAATAAATGTTATCAATGAGTGATATAAAATATTATCATCATTTATTAATTTTTATATCATTGGTCTACAATTATCAAATTGTAAAAGTTTTAGGGGAAGAGTTATCTGAATATATACTCTTTTACATGAATATTACAAAAAATCATTCCCTTTTTACTTATTAATCATTCTCATATCATTTATATCTTTAGAAATGTAACATCATGAATACTGTCTCTCTAAGTCAATGTTTTCTATCTCTATTAACCAGTATAGAGAAAATATCTATTTGACAACTCTTTTTCATCCTTAATGCTCAAGTAACTAGAATTTTAATGTTTCTTAATTATAATATATTTATTTTAGTATAATGTGATAAATTTATTACACATCAATTTTTCAAAATATTTACTAAACACCTATATTTTAGAAATATTACCTCTTGTAATTTATCCCAAAGTTATGAAACACTCAGTAGGTTTTGTTTTTAATCATCAATAAAGAGTATGTTTTGATTTTAATTTCTAATATATAATTTATATTGAACTAAATCCTTTTATTTATATTGATATGTCATTAAAAAATTTGAATAATCCTTATATATACTTTTAAAATAATTTTCATATCCTCATATCACCCACAATATTTAAAAAACAACCACTGATAAGTATCCATGGGATATTTTGATGATGTATATTCAAAGATACTTTCAAAATAAGATATATCTATTTTTATATTTCATTATCATTATAAAATAATTGATAATTATTTGTAACAACCTGAAATTTTGAATAATTTTTGTTACCTAATTTTGTGTGTTATTTTAATTTATACACAACAGAAATTTATTCTTAAATTAAGGAAGTGAGTATAATTAAATGAGACTATTGGGTTTCTACTATTATATGACTGTTGTTCAATATGACCGTTTGAAACTAAACTCTTTACATTATAATTATTTTTTACAAATACAAGTTGTCTTGGATAATTAATACAGAAAGAAGATTCGATGTCCTCCTCTAGTAGACTCGGGCCATTCGAAGACCATCTAATGAGACATGGGAAGGAGGTAGCACCACCGGGCTTTGCTCTGGACCAAACCCAAGCTGAACTTCATCATCTGAAGTTTGAATATAATCTCCTAAAAAAGAAGTTCAAGCTAATAGAAATCACCCCTTGGGCAATGTTGGTCGAGCCGCCCCAAGATTCTGTCACCTTTGCACATCTTACACTTTGGTCCTATGCTGGTGTTATAAAGGGCTATGTAACGAGACCATAACTTCTTTATGTAATCCTTTGATATAAATAAAAAAAATTATTTCTTCTTATGGAGAATTTTGTGAATCTCAAATGTCCGAATAAATATAGGATGTATAATATTAATGACTTTTGAAAAAAAATGATATTTTAAATTATTTATGTAAACCTTAAATAATTAATAATGTGTAATGATTTTTCAAAAATGGTCTTCTATAGTTGTCTTCAGTAATAAATTTAGAGTTTAATAAGATCAACTTAATTTTTGGTGAATAGTAACTTATGAATAGTAATTTTACACTATGAATAGTAGTATGACCAAATGGATTAGTAACCTCATTTAGGAAAGTAATAATATAATTTAGGGACCTTGATTAAGTAATGTGATTCAATGAAATATGTAAATAACTGTTTTAGAAGTTATTAGTTAAGTATTAGTTCTTTTCCGAGTGAATAGTGTTTTTATTTAAAAATTATATAAAAAAATATTTATAATTTTTTTTTTGATAAAATGGACTTTATTTTTTCATTTAGAGCATTGATATTAGGTTAGGATAAATTTTTGGGATTTTTCTGAGAAAATTGAATTTTTAGTGAATAGTGAAATTACAGTTTTGTGTTTTGGGTGTTTGATGACATCATTAAGGATGTAATAATGGTGTAATAACTCTATAAGACTTATGAATAGTATGATAAGATATGAGGTGTCCCAAGTGGGCAATACCATGGTAAAATACCATGGGAAAGCCCATGGTTTTTCCAATACCACCGATGAGGTGTCCCTTAGAAATTAATGATTTGTTCGCTGACTTCCCCAATAAATACCAAGCCATTCCCGGATCCTTTTCATTCCAAAATCCTCATTAACTAAGTTCTGGTCTCTGTACCTCCCAATTAATCCTCCCAAGGTTCCCTCAAGCCTCCCCAGGTTCCGACCTTCATGCGTTCGAAATTATTCTTCAAGGTAATGGATCCTTTCACCCACCTCTTTTTAAGTCATGACTTCCTTTATGTTTTGTCCTCTAGTTTCCATATATTTATGTTGATTTTATGTTCTTATATGTTCTCATTACATTAAATTTCATGTCTAATTGTTGAGAGAACTTTTTCTGATTTGATCAATTTGTTTTCTGAATTTTTAAGTGACGTTGTTAGGCTGCCGAATTTCTCATAAAAGTAATCACATCTTCTCTTTTCATTCATGTTTATTTTTCATGTGTAATTTCATTAAAATAGCCATACCATGATCTTATTAGGTACCCATACATTATTATTAATTATTTATGGGTGGGTGACCCTTGTCCTCTCTCTTTTCAATGTTTTCTAAAACCATGTTATATAGCAGTTATGTTGCATAAATTTCATCTCAAAATTTCTATCTATTTCTCTCAAGAAATTATCTTGTTTATTTATGTGAATACCCAGAACTATTTCTCTTTTATGGATTTTCATAAACTTATAAAAACGATATATTTTATTTTTTAATTGAAATATTCATAAACCTCAATCCCTTTATGTGGGTTATAAATGATATGATGATCTTATTTTTAAGAACTTTTAAAACATCACGATTTTGAAATGAAATCCATTTTATTTATTATCTATGGGTTATTTATGAAATATTTTATTATGATTTACGTGTATCACAAGAAATTAAAGACATATTAAGGGTTTTACCTGATAGCGCTCTAATGCATTGGGTAATGAATTAATCACTAGAGATGACAAGTTTCACGATACCTTGGTGAATATCCTAGGTAATTTTTATGACACCTCAGGGATAAACCTTCGTGATATGTTCATGAATGTCTAGATGAAATGTTGTAGCCACATATTCAAGTTATGTTTCAAGTTTATTTCATTATGATATGCCTATAATTCCATTTCTCATGTCCTTATGTTTTTATTCATGTTCTTATTAATATCACAAGTAAACTGAATCATATGTTTACCCTTACTGGGCCTTCTGCTAACCCTTTCCTTTAATGTATGTCTCCAGGATATGAGATGAAGTAATTGTACATAGGATGAACCTATGATGAAGCCTTATGAGTGGTCTGGAATAATGTTTTATGTTCTTTTCTTGTATTATGTTCTTGATTTGCAAGACACTGGACTTTAAAGATCCTATGTTTGTTAAATGTAATGAAAAGTTGTGTAATAAAAAGAAGGGATTCCATAGTTGGTATCAAAGGAGGGTTTATTTATTTATGGAAATTATGATATGAAAACTTTTGGAAGAATCCTATATAAAAGTATAAATATAGTAAAACTTCATGATATTTTGGTCAGTATTGAGTAAGTGTTTTATCAAACCAATACATCCATGACTGGATAGAAGCAGGTAGAGGCAGCTCTAGCACAGATGTACCTAGGGGTAAACTCAAAACCCCCCTTTTATCAAAACTCGAATGGGAACTGGTGCATGACAAATGTCCTTACTGTACTCCTGGTTACGACACTCCGAGGGGATATGTTTGGTTAATCATAAGCTTTTTATAAATCATTATGAAGGATTTATACAAAAATGTAATTGTTTAAAGTATGATGTTTTAAGGCATAAAATACATTACATTTAAAAGATTCTTAAATCAAACAAGTTTCTCACAAAACTTTTATTCCATTAGAAAATGGCGAGTAATAGGAGGAACCGTTCAAATAGTGACCGCAGTGGACAATGCATTGATGACCCTCCGATGGAATCCAGAATGGAAACATTCAGGCGAATGATGAACCAACTGACTCAAGTTATTTGAAATAACATTACTCATGGTGAGATACTAATATCACCATGAAGGGAACAACATCTTTTTGAGGTCTTTATGCTTCAATGACCACCAACCTTCAGTGGATCACTAACCAATTGATTGTTGAGTAGTGGATCAGCTCCATCGAAAAGATCTTTTCTGTGTTCTGATGTTCAGAGCAAGAGAAGGTCACCCTGGCTATCTATCGCTTAGAAGGAGAAGCTGATAAGTGGTGGGAACTAATTAAAAACACAAGGAAAAGAGTGGAATTTGAATCTCTGTAGTGGGAAGGGGTCAGAAGGACCTTTTTCAGTAAATATTTCCCTCGTTACATGAGAACAAGAATGGAGAAGGAGTTTCTCGAGCTGAAGAAGAATGAGAACAAATCTATCGGAAGCTATGAGATGAACTTCACCTGAATTTCACAATATACCTCTTGCTTTGTCATGGATCCAAATTGTAAGGTTGATAGATTCTTCAGTGAACTGAGACCTCATATGCAGAAGAATATAGCCAACCGAGACTATGATAACTATGAGGAGATTGTGCTGTGTGAGATGAAAGTCGAGTTAGAGATTGGTGAGACGTAGTGGTATCATAAATCCAATAACAAGAAGAGAACAATGGATCCTATATTATGGAAGACTTTAGATCAGGGAAGAGGAGGAAAGCAGGTGAAACTTCCCACGTGTAATAAATGTGGGAAGAAGCATTTGGGGAACTTCCTGCTCGGGAGCGGGAAATGCTAAAACTGTAGAAGTGATGGCCATATTGAGAGGAATTGTCATAGTGAGGTGAAACGTCAACTCCCAAACACAAATGACAAGGGGAAGATGGTGTAGGCCCTACCTGATGTCCAGTGCTTTATGTGTGCACAACGTGGGCACTTTTCCAATCACTATCCAAATCTGAGGGTAGTGGAGGGGAACCACCATCATCCTCTGCAAAGGCCAAGGGATCAAGGTCGTGATTTTGATAACACGACAGCTGAAGTTGAAGCACCAAATGATGTGATGGTAGGTACTCTTATTGTTCTCTCAAAGCTAGTTAGTACATTGTTTGATTCATGTTCTACGCATTACTTTATTTCCTCCATGTTTGCTAAGAATTTATAATCAAACCCCATTTTTATAAAAGTATAGTTATCAGCCAATACCCTAGGTGGGATTATCCAAGAATCGTCAGTGTTTAGAAACTCTAGTATTTTCTATGGTGAGAACAATCTTATCACAAATCTTGTAGTCATTCGCATGATGGAATTAGACATTATACTAGGGATGGACTGGCTCTCAAAGTATAATGCTAAGATCCAATGAAGAAGCAAGGAAATCTTGGTAGTCTTGAATGGGAAACCAACAGTTATCATCCAAGGAGAGTCATATCAACCAGATCTTTTTCTAGGAGAACTCCTTATATACTTCTTTATGGAGTTGATCGGTGAAGAAGCATAAGGATTGATATTTTAAGGATAGGATGTGTCCCAATATTCTAGTAATACATTGACGTATTTCCAAAGGAGTTGTCTGGACCTACCCATAAAGAGAGGTAGATTTCTCTATTGAACTCGTACCAAGATCTCATCCAATATCAAAGACCCCTATAGGATAGGAAATGTGGAGCTAGAGGAATTAAATAAACAACTCCAAGATCTTTTGGAGAATGGGTTTATCCGACCGAGTGTGTCTCCTTGGGGAGCACCTGTTCTCTTTGTGAAGAAGAAATATGGATCGATGCGGCAATGAATTGATTATAAAGAACTGAATGGGATCACTGTGAAAAAATACCCTCTTCCAAAAATTGCTGAATTATTTGACCAACTTCGTGGGGCTCAATTCCTCTTTAAGATTGAACTTTGATCTGGTTATCATCAATTGAGGGTGAAGAAATATGATATTCCAAAAACGGCCTTTCGATCAAGATATGGTCATTATGAGTTTGTTGTTATGGCCTTAAGACTGACTAATCGACCTGATATTTTTATGGATATGATGAATAGAGCCTTGAAGGAATACCTTGATAACTTTGTGGTAGTTTTTATTGCTTATATTCTGATATATTTCAAAATTCGCGAGGGGAATGAAGATAATCTAAGGGTTGTTTTTCAAACTCTATAGAAGGATAGGACTTTTGGGAAGTTCAGAAAATGTGAATTTTGGTTACAAAATGTTTCTTTCTTGGGGCACATTGTAACCAATGAAGGAATCATAGTTTACCCTGAAAAAACAAAAGTTGTAGAGGAGTGGCCTCAACCTATAACAATAACTGAGATTTTTAGTTTTCTTGGATTAACATGATATAATAGGAGGTTTGTGAAAAACGTTTCACTATATTCTAATCCATTAACCAAGTTAACTCGAAAATGGGTCAAGTTCATCTGGACAAAGGAGTGTGAGGAAAGTTTCCAAGAGCTGAAGAAGAGATTGGTTACTGTACATGTGTTAACTCTACCCTCACGTTGAGAAGGATTTGTTATTTTTAGCGATTCATCTCTCAAAGGGCTTGGGTGAGTCCTCATGCAAAATGAAAAAGTCATTGCTTATGCATCTCGACAGTTGAAGACTCATGAGCAGAACTATCCTACGCATGATCTGGAGTTGGCTGCGGTCATTTTTACTCTGAATATATGGAGGCACTATCTTTATGGGGAGAAATGTGATATATACATATACCATCAAATTTTGAGGTATATTTTCACATAAAGGGAATTGAACATGAGACTAAGGAGAATACTGGAACTTCTTAAAGACTATAATTGTTCAATTTATTATTATCCTGGAAGAGAAAACAATGTTGCTGATGCATTACGCAGGAAAGACCCAGTTGTTCTTTCCATGATGAGGATTTAGAAAGATCCTTTGATCAATTACCTAGTAAAGCTAGACAAGGGAATTATAAGGGAAGGGACAACATCAAAACTAACCCAAATGATTTGTCAACCGTCATTACTAGAGAAGATCAAGAAAGCTCAGAAAGATGATCCTTTGTTACATAAGATGTTTGAAGCTGTGAAGTATGGGAAGTTTATTGAGTTCAATATTGATCTAGAAGGTGTACTGAAATTTCATACAAGACTATGTGTTCCATCTATTTCAGAAATAAATTAGGAGCTGATGGATGATTCTCATAGCTCTACTTTCACTATACATCATGGAAGCACAAAAATGTATAGGGACCTTTGTGATCATTTTTGGCAGGAAAATATGAAAAGGTAGATTGCTGACTACACTTCAGGGTGCCTAGTTTGTTAGAAAGTGAAGGCAAAATGAAAACATCCTAAAGGGGTATTGCAAACACTACCCATACTATCATGGAAGTGAGATAATATCACTATGGACTTTATCACTGGTCTCCCAAGAACTTCCAAAGGAAACATTGCGATATGGGTTATTATGGACCATCTCACCAAGAATTCCCATTTTATCTCTATCCGGGAAGATTTATCTCTTGATCAACTTGCCAGGATTTATGTGAAGGAAGTGTTAAGGTTTCATGGAGTTCCACATTCTATCAAATCTAATCATGATCCAAGGTTCGTATGAAAATTATGGAGACTCTTCAACATGCTATGAGCATTGAATTGAATTTCAATATGGCTTATCACCCCCAAACTGATTTCCAATCTGAAAGGACTATTCAAACATTTGAGAATATGCTGAGAATATGCTCAATGGAATTTAAAGGTTGATGGGATCAAAATATATCTTTAGTTTAGTTCTCTTACAACAACAAATTCCACTGGAGCATTCAAATGGAACCCTATGAAGCATATTTCCGATGCTTTCGCTAGGGCACACACGTCCATCCTCCATGGGCGTGACAGGTGCGGCATTCTTTGTGTTGCCCCGCATTCTCGCTTTCCAAAGGCAGGTGACTTCTACTCCTTATTCAGGGACGTCTTCTCCTTGATCGAAACCGGGATGATGGGATGTCGGTTCTTCCTTCCTTGGATTCCACCTCGGAACTCGTCACCTAGTCCGGGTCTCCCTCATTGATTTAATACGTTGTTCGTGAAACTCTTCCCAGTGCCATGTTTCCATGGACACCGGTTAGTTACACTACTTCTGTCAGGACATTCCAAAGAGTTTGGTCAGGGCAGCAACCTTCAATCGGGAGAGTAGTCACGTCAAGGCATCAGTAGCATGTCTGAATTATGGTGAATTGGCGTGTCTGTCTTTTTTACCTTATCATAGGGCTTCTCGAGGGCATGGAAGCACGAGGAATCCCACATCGAGCATGGGGAATCATATTCCATAGGCATGTATCTGAGGTTTTCCTCAGCTTCCTATGTTTAACACAGGGTATGCCGCTAGATTAACTTCAGCGGAGACGGGTTGGCCTGATCAGAACACTAGATGGAGTGGATCAGATTGAGGAATCCCCCTTGAAGGGATGATTATATCGGGGTCAGCTCGTGGGCAGCTTCCCGGATGCTTTGGAGGGGAGTGGAGTGGCATGATCTCACCGGGATGTGGCGGACCGGGTAAGAATCAGTGTGGATGATGGATGGATGGATGGATGAAGTGGAGGGGGAATGAAATGGGACCATCGCAAGGGAAACAGTAAAGTTGGGCTTGAGCCTCGAAGAGACCTCCTACATATCACCGTGGTAGGGAATCAAAGTCTACGTAGTTTGGGATGGTGTCAGTGAACCGATGAGAAGGTGGACCTTGGTCTGATGGTCATTATCGGCTAACCGATGTGTATGTGGACCTTGGTCTAATGGGCGTCGTTAGCGAACCGACGTGGATGTGGACCTTGTTCCAATGGGCGTCGTCAGCGAAATGACATGAATGAAGCCGGAATGACCAACGGGCAGTGGACTTGAGCCTCAGGAAGGCTTCCTACATACCATTTCATAACATGGATCAAAGTCCTTGTGGTTTAGGAGAGAACAGGGGATTGGTACACTGACAAGGAGACGGTCTTGACCAATGATTTTTGGGATTGAACCTCAGGAAGGCTTCCTACATACCATGCCTTGACCCGGATCAAAGTCCTTGTAGTTCAAATGAGATGTAGAATACAGTTTATCGTCTTGTAGGATGGGGGTGAACCGACCTGAATGAGATCATAACGACTGGGTGATGGTCTTGAACCTCATGAAGGCTTCATACATACCATACCATGACATGGACCAAAGAATCCGTAGTTCAGGTGGTGGTTTTCGTTAGCGAACTGACATGGAGGTGAACCCGTGGGCCCATTGGTGGTGGGTTTGATCCTCAGGGAGGCTTCCTACGTACCATGCCTTAACATGGATCAAAGAACTCAAAGTTTAGGAGGAAATGGTGGGTGTCGGCGAACTGACATGAAGAAAGGACCTTGGTCTGATGGGAGATGGGCTTGAACCTTAGGGAGGATACCTACGTACCATTCCTTGACATGGATCAAAGTCCTCGTAGTTCGGGTTGGTCTCAACGGCTTGTCGTCGGACTCGAATGCAGTTTAATGTTATGTCGGACGAAGGTGGAACCTGATGTGAAGAAATTATGGGCGGTGGGCTTGATCCTCGTGGAGGCTTCCTATGTACCATGCCTTAACATGGATCAAAGACCTCGTAGTTCAAATGGATGTGCAGTTTAACGTCATGCTGGATGAGGGAATATAGTTTAACGTCATGCTGGACGAGGGCATACAGTTTAACGTCATGTGGACGAGATATTTTCATGTCCAATGCTTACTCTAAGCCCACGTGAGTCGTTCTTGGTGTGAGAAACAAGAGGCAGCAGAGACCTTTCGATCACGTCGCGAAGGGTGCATCTGTGAGAAACGAAGAGGGGCTTACGCGTTAGGCGGCCAATGATGTTGGGACTTACTCCAGGATGGAGGCCTGAAGTGCGGAAAATCACAACGGGAGAGGTATTTGGGACCAAATATGGAAGGTACCTCGTTCCCTATCACGCCCTCCACTGGACTTGGCAGTGGGGAAGTACGGAGGTGCATGGGTACTACCTTCCGCAAGAGAGGCTTGGGGCTTACACCAAGGTGGTTTCCCTTCTCCCATTGACATACGCTACTCCGAGGAGTATATCATCCCATGTGAGGGTGATTCCATTCCCGTGGAGACGAGTGGCGTAAAGAATGTCCAAGCTAGGGGGACCCAGCGTGCGAGGCACGAGGTTAGATCATAGTTTAACATCATGTGTTGAGGACAACGTGCTTTGCAGTTTAACGTCCTGCAGCTCAGACGAGGTTGGTTTACTCCGCACCCCTAGGACTTACATGACCAGTACCCTCAGCTCCTTGGGGGAGGGAAGGTACTCACAAGGCCATGGTAAAGGGGGGTCGTAGAGTGAACCATCGAGGGGTCTACGTTAGCATGGCTATGTGAAAAAGCAATAGCTGTTAGCGTGCCTATGCGAAGAATCATCAGGAGAAGCAATGCTACGAGTGGTGTTGTCCATGGGACTTTGAAATGACATCGTGCAAACCTGGAGGGTCGCACGGAAAGAGTAATTTCCAAGCAGAGGAGTATTCTTTGCGAAGTGGAGTGCCTTGGACTTTGCATGGGGAAGGGGTGTGAATGGGAGGTGCTTCGCGAAGTGGAATAGTATTCGTGGATCACTGCCTCACGAAGAAGAGGTGCCTTGAGAAGAAAGGTGCTATGAAGCAGTATGCTTCACGTTGTAAAGCGACCATGCCTTGGCATCTGGATCATTAGTACAGGATGGGGGTTTCGAGAAGCATAAATGCTCTGCGGCTGCCCGGGTTCCCTTGGGAATCACCTACCTTCGCGAATGCCCTAAGGCTTCGCGAAGGGCATCCCTCTCAGAAGAGGGGCTCAAAACGAGACAAGGCGATGGTTTCTTGCAAAGCAAAAATGCCTCATGGAGCTCATGATTTCTGGGTAAAAGGGTGCTTCACGATTTGGGAGTTGAGAAGACGAAAGGTCGGATTGTCCGTCCCTTGGACTCACGGGGAGCCCAGTATTTATAGGCAAGGGGCACCGCAATGTAGAGCTCACGCGGCGTGAAGGGGTGGTCGGTGATTCGCGGAGGGTCGTGAACGTCAGGGCGGTCGCGGAGTAGTATCACCTCCTTTGCTTTTCGGTGGGTCGCGAACATCAGGGCGCTCGTGGAGCGGTACCGCCTCCTTTGCTTCACGGAAGGCTCGCAAACGTCAGGGTATTCGCGGAGCGGTACCGTCTCCTTTGCTTCGCAGCGGGTCCCGAACGTTAGGGCATTCGTGGAGTGGTACCACCTCCTTTGCTTCACGGCGGGCTCGCTAACGTCATGGAGTTCGCGGAGTGGTACCGCCTCCTTTTCTTCGCGGTGGACACGTTGCTCGGGGGAGCTCTATGTCGAGGCTTCGCGAGGCAGTGTGCGGGCTTCTTTTCCTTCTTACCTTTGCATTCAATATTTTGGTGCCAACAAATGCCCCCCCCCCCCCTCAAACATGGAGCTGTAGAGGGATCAAGGGTCGATGTTTGAGGGAAAATTGCCAAAATTATCAGCATTTCGCACTGCGGACTCACGAAGAGGGAACGTGGGGTGGACAGCGGCTGCGCGGTCCGGACGCACCACGATGCTCCACCTGTCCGGGATACACCGCAATGCTCCGGGGTCGCCGCTTATAAAAAGGTGGACTGAACTCTCTTTTGTCCTCTCATGACTTTAGTCCTTTTAAGCTCTCGAATTTGTGAAGATCCGCATCTACTCTCTGCGAATCGAGCTTCGCGGCGAACCGCGAGTCTCCGACTCTGTGACCACGCCAAGTGAACATCTGTTTTCCGGACTAGGACAGGCTCCATGGCTTGGTTTTTCACCCGAGATTTGCGAGAGATCTTCGTGAGCAACCTTCGTGGCCCAACCCGAAATTTTTTCGAGTTCCGAAACTGAAATGGCCCATCGAGAAGCTGTGTTGGGGGTGCTTGCAGACGCTGCCCAGAGGGCTGAGATGGCTAACTTTCTAGGCCTTGGGGAGATGGTCTGAAGCCACTCGGACCATAATTCATTGATAGAACTTCTATCAGAGAGTCAGAATAACTATCTGTAGTGAAAGAAGTTTCCCTTGTATGGCTTCGGGTTTAGGGATGATGTCTTCATCCCTGAGGCGAGTAGGGACGAACCAGCTTGCTGGATCAGGAGCACGCCATGCCAGCGCCAGTCGTTTAGGGCAGCCGATGGTCATGCGCAGGAGGACTTCACACCCATCACCACCGACTGTCTCTACAACCATGTGAACAATATTGACGGGAAGTCACTGCAACAGGGGACATCCCCTCCTCTGTACCACACCATGTTGAAGGTAGCTTTGTAGGATTCGAAGAAGGGGTGGTCCGATGAGTGGGACCTGCGCCAGGGTGGCAACTTCCCCAACGACTTAGCATGGGCCTACTGGGTAGGCACCTCATGTGAGGATTTTGTGGTCGAGCTGAGGAGAGTGGGTTTGTATGAGGTGGCATGGGCCTCTCAATTCCACATTTACCAATCGAAATAGCTGATGTCGGAGCTGCTGAGCAGATGGTTGTCTAGGACCAATACTTTTCACCTGCACCATGGGGAGGTGGGCATCAGTCTGTGGGATGTCCACCAGATTTTGGGGGTTCCAATATTGGGGGCCATGTATGATGAGTTCCTCCCCATCATGAGCGCATGGGAGGATCCAGAGCAAATGTCACGATTGGCAACGGTACTGATGGCACTGGTCCCTGGAGAGGACAAGGAGTCAGTGAGAGATGTCCACTTTAAGAAGTGGTTAGAGCGGTTCCTAAACTTCCTGGAGAATCGAGAGTTCCCACCAAGGCCTCGAACTTGCCTGAAGGTGGCTCAATGGGGCAAGGAGCACCCGTATTAGTGGGTCTTGGAGGACAGCCAATGGAAGACTTGGGGTTTCAGTGTCAGCACTGAACAGAAGACGATAATCAGGTTGGAGGCATTCATCGTGACCCTTATCTATGGTTGGATCCTACCGGTGAGGGATACCAGCATGGGGGTGTGGCCTAGCTCGTTCATCATGGAATCTATGCTGGCCATGGGGCAGCGCGTCAATCTGGGGATTCCAATGCTCGCCAAGCTCTACAGGATGTTGTGGCACATTAGTGAAGGAAAGAAGTCGCCAAGGATATGTGGGGCCTTCCACCTTCTGTATGGGTGGATTACGGTGCACATCAGGGGGATTTATGAGTATCCAAACCATATCTCGCCGCCAAGATCAAACTTCTGCCCCTCTATTCTGAATGCGACCGGGAGCTTCCCATTCAAACTAACCGTACCAATGGTGCTGAACTGGGTGTGGAGGGCGGATGAGTTTAACTTCCAACCATTTCCATTGCCAATGGGGGTAGTCACTGACGACGGGCAGGGAACAGAAGAGCACCGGGATTATCTCCTGGCCTTTCGAGGTAGAGTTTTTGTGGCATGTGTGGATTGTGAGCAGCTCTATGAACTGTACACCCCACATCGGTTTGTGAGGCAGTTCTGGTGCCTCCAGCGGCTGACCCCGCAGGTCTACTGGGAGGTGCGTCACGAGGAGAACCCTTGTGTGATGAGGAAGCTGTGTCTCATGTTCACACGGGAAGACGAGAAGATTTGAATTTCTTTGCCTCCATCCACCGCAACTTTCGGATTGGTGAGGGAGTATGCCATCAGCTGGGAGGCCGCTTATCCGGGGGAGATGCTGAGGAATCCAACCATTCGGGTTGGTGATGGTGGGCCTCCCTTATCCCATGGTTGGGGTCAGAGGGTAGCAAGGGCCTCTCGCGGTGGAAGGGCTGCCATGGCGGCGAGACCTGCATCGGCCGAGGGTGTGGCAGAAGCGGCGGATCTGGTGATTCCGGAAGAGCAGGGCCATCCGGAGGTGCGGCCGCCGAGGGGATTCCGCAGGATATCTGCTCAAGCTCCAGGGAAGCGGCTGCGTTATATCGAAATGCCAGAGGATGTCGTCTTCCCGGAGGCCTAGGACATTTGGTATGTCAATCAGAAACAACTCAGTCTGCCCGAGATGTGGGAACTCATGAACCATCACGAGATGGTTCTGCCAGGTATAGGCCCAGTCCGGGCTGGTTTTACGGCGTCTCCGGCAGAGGCAGAGCAATATTTGGTTGAGATGGAAGAATACGTTCACTCTAGTGCTATCCCACACCAAATGATAGACCGGGTGAGGGTACTGCTGGATCGGACAGTTCCGACACAGCTATCAGCCGCCGATTTGAGGGAGCACTTCCCCCTGCTGGAAGAATCATAGGACTCCTCTCAAGAGGATGAGGCTAGAGGAGGGAGCCCATTGGAGGAGGGTGAAGTCGGAGAACAAAACTTAGATTCTGATTATTTTGCAGAGGCTCTCGAGTTAGCATTCCAAGATTCTTTCCTCATGGTCTATTCTCAGGCCATCATGGATTTCTTACCGATGTTTTAACCATGCAGGAGGAACTTGTACGTAGGCCTCGCTCTCACCCCTTAGCGGGTGATGATGCAGGACCTTCAGAACTCGCGCCTACAGATGCGTTCAGTTCTGCGTCTAGTGGGGCCAAAGCACTTGCGGTGGCTCCTCCAGAATCTCTAGACCTTCCAACAGTATATGGAGGGCCACACCTCGGGGTCCGGTCAGCATCGACTCAAGAGCAGCACTAGGAGTTCAATCTCCATAAGTTTCCTCTACTGGATTCATTGTTGTCATATGTAGATTGTGCCAACTAACATTTATGTCCCTCTCTGTCGTACAGTTCTCTGACTGGCATGGGCTGCGGTGGCAAGGCTGGTTGGGATGTCTGGTGGCATCCCTCCTAGGGGTATGCCGGTGATGGTGGAGATAGTCCCCCCATCTCCCCGAGTTGCAACACACACTATCATTGGTGGGGCCACCAGCAGGGCCGTGCCCATGGTTATTGGGGTGGAGTCCTACGACGAGGATCAATCGGCCGACCCAAGTCTCGTCACACCTACTCTGGCACCAGATGTCGCACCGGATTCAACGCCAGATGCAGATCATGTCGAGGACTTATTGCGGGTGTATCCTGCGTACGAGCCTACCAATCAAGCAGACTGGGACGAAACAGCCTCCGACGAAGAAGAAAGCAGCATAGTCCGCCACCGATCGTGGAAACTAATCATGCGCTTCATCAAGGACACCCCCCCCCAGCGCTATGGCTAAACGAAATGGACAGACTTCGCTCGCAGCTGCGCGAACTGTGCACTGGGGGAGTGGATGCCCAACGTCCTTATGCGCTAACGGGAGTCTGATTGCGGTCTCAGCGTGGGCTGGCAGTGGGGGAAGGCGACTAACATCAAGAAGCTCTAGGAGGCTGAATGTGAGGTCCAACAGCTGCAGGCCTAGGCGGATGAGCACTCAGCCTCTCTTAATACACAATCCGAGATGATCTCACGGTTGAAGGCCCAGCTGGAAAAGGCAGAAGATCATATGAGGCAGGCTTCTAGAAAGATGGATGCCATTCAGGCTAGCATAGAGAGGGCCAAGGCCAAGGCTAATGAACTGCACCCCGCCGATGTTGAGGAGGAGTAGGAGCTGAGTCAGCGGCATCAATTCTTGGACGCCACAGGCCGAAGGGTGGCGTAGGTGCAATGATCTTTTGACGGGGTCAACCCGTCCATGGGGGAGTTGACCCTCGGGTATTGTAACAAATTAAAAACCTTTTAATGGTACTTTCATGCTTCAATTTTTCTTCTTTTCAATGTCTTAGCATCCACGATTTCCACTATTTTCATCAGTTCATTACATCCCTACAATGTTTACGGGACTTCCAGCGACAATTCCCCAAGATCACATGGGTCAAGCCCGATGTGAGAAATAGGAGATATTTTCCTCATCGTCCCACCAAACATAGGAGTGGAAACCAAGCTTCGGGCATCCGGGGTTTAGATAACCTGTCCGGATTTCTGAAAGATGGGAGAGGCCTGGCCGGAGAAGGATGTTCTCAAAATAGCCAAATTACAGTTTCTTCAGCATGCTCTTATACACAAATGGTGCAATGCTAGGGGTGCTGAAATCGGTCCAAACATATGGAAATGGGGAGTGTGAATCATGATACCCAAGATTCGGAACACTGTGGAGATGGTGTGACAATATGGGACAAACGTTAATCATGGAAGAGAAACGATATCCTTACTGTGTTAGCATGAAATGGGGACAACAAATGAGGGTCGACCATTGACCATGTTTGAAACATAGGACCAGGTCACAAATGTTGTCGATCAATCCTTCGGGACGTTGGCCCAGGACAGTAGGCAGACCTTAGGTCGAGCATCCATACTGTTAGGGGGTCCTTCCAAACATGACCAGTCTTCCAGAACGTTGGCCCATGATGGTAGGTGAGTCGATGCAGCATGAGACAAGGTCGTTAGGGGGTCCCTTTAGACATGAAAGGGGACAAGGGTCTGAATAAGGGGCACGCAAAGCGTGGAATATGGAGTGATGGTTTGTCCGAAAAGAATCCAAAACTCATGTAATTACACCACTGTGGTGGGAGTATGCCAGATGGGTGGATCAGTTTGGTTATGGATCCTTCTTTCTTTAGGACAAGGCCTCTCTGGCGAGGGGGTATGTCGCTTAACAATGGGATCTTGGGGCATCCTGAACATGTTCAGGGTAAAATTGTAGTTACGTTGTCCTCTACGAGGGGTCCGGCTAGGGGGTCGGAAAGGGGAAGGATAGGATTAATGATTCCTATGGGCTAGACCCTAGTAAAAATACTAGGGTGTCTCTACGTATCCCATGAGGATGGGAATCAAGCCATACGTAGTTTTGAAATCATAGTTTAACGTCATGCAGGATGATGAAAAGCACGGCTGTATTGGTACACATCCTGGATAAACTACTAAGCCCACGTGAGTCATGCTCGGTGCGGGAAACAAGAAGTAGTGGTGGGACATTCCCGACACAGAAAGGGGCAGGTTAGGGTGAAGGGTTGCTCGGTAAATACCAGCCCCATAATACTAATGCGACCACGTGGCGCACCTAGATGTGTGAAGAGATATATCTGAGTATGTTGGAATCCCACTTGAACATGAGGAAGTAGAAATGTGTGAATCAAGACGCTCGAGATTTGGATCACAATGATGGTGGTGTGATAATAGAGGATAACTGTTAACCATGGCGGAAACACATCATCTATATCACGTTAGCCTAGAATGGGGATAGACAAATGGGGGTCGGTCGTTGACCATGTTTGAAACACGGGACCATGTCACAAATTTTGTCAGAGATCCGCAGGGACGTTGGCCCGAAACGCTTGAAGGGCCCTTAGGTCCAGAATCCATGGAGAGCCCTTGAGCCTAGTTTCCATGTCTTCCAAGGGTCCTTTTGTATGTGGAAGTGGATGAGGATCCAAATAGCGAGCCTATGAAGCTTGTCCATGGGACGAGGGGAATGTCCTTATGAAAATCCAACTCTTCGGGATCTTTGTCAAAATGCATCTGAACACGAAAACTAGACATATTAGATAGAGGGAGCAGAGTCCTTTCCTATAGGGGGATCATAGTTTAGGGTCATAGAATTCGGACCATGGGTGGGAGGAAGCACAGGAGGCACGTGATGAGTACTTGCAAAAAACCCGACGTGGATGAGGACATAAGACCTACATACCATGCATTCTCTGGGGAGTGCTCGAGTCGAGGGACTGAACATGAAAGTTAGGCTGAGCCTATGGGGAAGTGCCTGGGTGCTCCTACATATCCCATGAGGATGGGAATCAATCCATACGTAGTTCTGAAAGGGCGGAACGGTAAGGTACCAGTGCCAGGGAAAAAGGGAATTGCGGGCACGACCCTTGCTCTAAAAGAAGCGGAATTTGATAAATCTTGTTTTTCCTTTAAGGTGAGTTCTTTTTTTTTGTGAAGCGACAGACCTAGTGTAGCAAGCCCCGGTTTTGCCACAAGAATAAAGCTGTGATAGGCATTGACAAATGGAATGGCATGTGACCAATACCCAACATGATGTCATCTACAATGAGGTCATCACAATGCAGTTCCGTTTTTTGTCATGCGTCCAGTATGATAATGTCACAATTTAGGGTCGTGTGATAGGACCAAGCATACATTTTAATGTCATGCAGTGCAGACGTAGCAGAGACGATGGTAGGAAGGGAATGTGTACGGTGCCGTGCGACATAACCAACGTGAATGAGGACATGATCCCTCATCACACCACGCAATCCCGTAGTCAGGGTCCCGAAGGTAGGATGCTGAACTCAAGATGGACCCAAAGACAGGAGGTTTGGGTGTTCCTACATATCCCATGAGGACGGGAATCATGCCAAACGTATTTCTTGGGATATCTTAGTTTAGGGACTTTAGAGCTCGTACCAGGGGTGGATGACAAATTTTCAGGTAAGGGCCGACCTCAACAAGATCCCGAAGCCCACGTGAGTTAAACTCAGTGTGGGAAACAAGGGGGGAAGATCCTTATCACAAAACCCGAAACATCCATCTAGGGGAAGTTGGTGAAGATCCTCGAAGGACACCTTTGACATGGCTTTGTTCCCCCAATGCACAAACGTGCATGGAGGAATAGTACCAAGAGTTTTGAAACTCTACATGGACATGATGAGACTGGAGAAGGATGTGAATCGTGTAACCAACATTTTGGGATTAATGGTGTTGGTGTGGCGATAGAAGATAACTGTTAACCGTAACAGAAAAATAGTCTCCATATCACGTTAGCCTGAGGTGGGAACAACAAATGAGCATCGACCGCTGACCATTTTCGCAACGCGGGATTTTTATCGATTTGTTGTCTGAAACCCTCGGGGGTGTTGGCTCGTAACGGTAGGAGAGCCCTTGGGTGTGGTATCTAGGAAATTCATGGGAGTCCCTCTGGGTGTTAAAGATGATGGAATCCCTGATGAAGGGATACACAAAGCCTGGAAAGCGGGTGCAGATGTGTCCGAGTAAAGTCTGACATTCCAGGTAATAAACCGGAGTACCCTTAAACACATTGGTGAACCATCAGAAAGGGTTGATGAAACAGCTCGGTATGGAGAGGTACATGGTGTTGTCATTACAGGACCGACATGAATGAGGAAACAATCCCACACCACACCATATAATCCCCTCGTGGAGGAAGATTAGGCCAAGGGGCCAACGTGGGATGGAGGTTTTCAAGAGATGGAGATGGACCCGAAGCTTAGACATTCGGGTGGTCCTACGTATCCCATAAAGATGGGAATCAAGCCACATGTAGTTATGAAGGGATAACCATGGGAAGAATTTCCTAACAAGGAGGTGTATGGCGTGACGGGTAATGAGGACATAATCCCACACCATACATCATAGTTCTGTAGGATAGAATCTGGGCCAGGGGGCCCGAAAAGGCCAAGGGGCCTGAGAGTAGGACTCAGTGAGGGAGTCGTGAGGTTGGGCCTTGGTCAAGGTGGCCTGACTAACTTGTAGTTTAACTTCTTGCTGCTTGGATGGGGGTCATGGTCCCGGAGAGGCCGAGGGGCCTGAGGTTAGGCATCGGTCAGGGAGGCCTGACGAATTTGCAGTTTAACGTCTTGCAATGAGGACGGGGAAAAAAGATAAGTGTATCTTGTCTGGGGATGTGTACATCATGGCAAGTAACCCAACGTTGAAGATGACGTAATCCTACACCACTCCGCACATGCCTTATAAGAGAATCGGGGTCGTGGGCCCGACCACTAGCACCGCCCGGAGGGAAGTTTTTCGCTTCGGGATGGGGCAGAACGAATCACTGCACTCGATGTTTGGGACATATCGGGGTATACCCGAAGATCCAAGACACTGTTGACCATGTTTGAAAGACAACATCACTATGGTGACCCAATATGGGAGCAACAAATGAGCGTCGACCGTTGACCAAATTCTCAACGCGGGACTTGTATCGGTTTGTTACTCGAAAACCACCGGGGGCGTTGGCCCGTATCGGTAGGAGAGCCCTTGGGCGTGGTATTCAGGCCGTTCTTGGGGGTCCCTTTAGGTGAGGAAAGAGATGGAATCCTAGTCAAGGAGTGGGGGAAGCATAGTTGTACCCGTCCATGAAAGAGGCGAACATCTCCGGGGGGGACGTACAGCCGGGTTGAGGCTTGCTCCACGTGAGTTGGGTAAAAAGTGTACATCCTGCCATATGTCTTGATCCAAGGGGAAGATTTTGGCTTTTGGGCTGGGCCAACAGGGGAAATGTATGGGCGTTCGTATGTATAACGTTAGGATGAGAATCAAGCCATACGTAGTTCATGAAGGACATGCAGTTTAACCTCGTGCGGTAAGGACGTGGGAGAATAGAAGAACAGGAGTGGGCACATGGTGCGACCCTTATAATCCTTGTTTGAGCGGGGCTAACAAAGCCTACTCGTCATCATGCAAGGATCATCCAAGGAAACTATACCTAG
Organism: Viscum album; assembly: GCA_963277665.1. NCBI lineage: Eukaryota > Viridiplantae > Streptophyta > Magnoliopsida > Santalales > Viscaceae > Viscum > Viscum album. The sequence continues at coordinate 605,704,214 of OY728119.1, read as the reverse complement.
GGGGGACAGTGAAAGAGAAGAGCTCGGGGCTGGGCTCAAGATGAGACGTCTGAGTGTTCCTATGTATCCCATTATAATGGGAATCAAGACATACATAGTTCTTGAAGCGCAGTTTAATGTTGTGTTGGATGAGAGATGAATCTCATTTGGAGATATGTATGGTACGGCGGGTAACCCGGCGTGAATGAGTAGGTGTCCCACATCACACCGTACAATCCCATAAGAGAGCCTGAGTCAATGAGGGCCAAGGGGCCTAAGGCTGAGCCTCGTTCAGGGAGGCCTGACCGGCTTGCAGTTTAATGTCTTATAGTAAGGAAGGGGGCCAGGGGCCCGAAGAGGCCAAGGGGACTGAGGTTGAGCCTTTGTTAGGGAGGCCTGACTGGCTTGCAGTATAACGTCTTACAGTAAGGACGGTGGCCAGGGGCCCGAAGAGGACAAGGGGCCTTAGGCTGAACCTCGGTCAGGGAGGCCTGACTGGCTTGCAGTTTAACATCTTATAGTAAGGACGGGGGAGATCTTAGTTTAAGGTCATAGAGCTCGGACCATTTTGTAGTTTATCGTCTTGTAGGACGATATCACAGTTTCAATGTCACGTAGGACGGTGGTGTAGTTTAGGGTCATGTAGGACCGTTACATGCAGTCTAGGGTCGTGCAGGACCGTAACGTGCAGTTTAGGGTCATCCAGGACCGTAACGTGCAGTTTAGGGTCATGCGGGATCATAACGTGCAGTTTAGGGTTGTGCGGGACTGTAACGTTCAGTTTAGGGTCGTGTGGGACTGTAACGTGCAATTTAGGGTCGTGCGGGACCGTACAGTTTATGGTCGTGTAGGACCAAAGATGCTTAGGCAAATTACTGCGTGAGGAACTTGGCGTTGGTGGTAGGAGTTATGCTCTAACCATTCGCGGTCACCAAGGAGTATGCTCCATTGGGGTAAACCTTATGGATGATGTAAGGTCCTTCCCACTTGGGCTCTAGTTTGGGTGGTTTCCTACTGGGGATCATTAGCGCTCGATGGGCCAACACAAGGTTGCCCTGTAGGAAAGAGAGAAGGCGAACCTTCTTGTTTAAGGCTCTGGATATCTTATTCTGATGCCTTTCCAGATTGTGCAGGGCACGAAGCATGTTCTCGTCAAGTGCTTCCTATTCAGCTAGACGGATTTCGGCAACCTTATCTGGCGCCTGCTGGTCATAGACTGCAGTACGTAATGATGGAAGTTGGATCTCAATGGGTAGGATGGCCTCAGCACCATCATCCAGGGAATATGGGGTCACCTGGGTGGAATTGCGAGTCATCGTCTGGTAAGCCCAGAGGGCGTTGGAGAGCTTGTCCGGCCAACTTTTCTTATTCTGACCAACCATTTTCTGCAGAATGTTAGAGAGGGTTTTGTTGAACGCCTCGATCTTTCCATTTTCCTATGCATGGTAGCGAGAGGTATGGTTCGAATGGCTATTGTACTTGGCATACAAGTTCTTCATCTCGGTCGCTCGGAAGTTGGTGTCGTTATCGGTGAGGACAGCGTGAGGGACCCCAAACTGGTGGATGATATTGGAGCTCACAAAGTTGACAATGGAATGGGCCTTGACCTCATTGATTGGAACTGCCTCTACCCACTTGGAGAAGAAATCTATAGTAGTTAGGATGAACCTACACTGGTGAGATATTGCTGGTGGATATGGTCCCACTACATCGAGTCCCCACACCGCAAATGGCCAAGAATACTTGGTGGAGTGGAGAGGCTCTGGCGGCCGATGCAGGAAGTTGGCATGAATTTGGCACACATGGAATCTCTTGGAAAACTCAATACAATCATGGATCATAGAGGGCCAGAAGTACCCCAACCTCCAGATTTGATGGGACAGCTTTGGCCCAGCTTGGTGGTCACCACATGAACCGGCATGAACCTCTTGCATAAACTAAGAAATCTAGACTCCTTGAATGCAATAGAGGAGAATGCCATCGAAGATCTACATATAGACGATCCTCTCAATACTGTTACCAATCTGGGGGGTAAATTGCAGCGCGCGACATCGGATTCGCTCGCACTCTGCCCGGTCGTCCGATAGGAAACCATTTTAGAGATACTCAAGAAAAGGTGCCCTCCAGTCGGGAGTGGCCTCAACCGGTGTGTCTGACAAACCTAGGACCCCTGAAGAAGAAGGTACGGTAGTGAGATGGCTTATCCACAGGCCTTCATTGTCCTCTGGGGTGATGGGGGCAATGAATCTACGGTGTACCACATGTATGATCAAATCATCTTGCTCGGGTTCTATGAGCGATGCAGCTAAGTTAGCCAAAGCGTCTGCTCGACCGTTCTGTGACCGAGGGACACGGGTAACCTCTGGTCGAGAAGAGAACTAGGCCATTAGACAGAGGGTGCATTCCAGCAATGGCACAAGCTCCGGCTTCCTGATGAAATAGTCGCCATTGACCTGCTTGATTACCAGCTCGAAATCTCCTTTCACATTCAAATGGGGCACATCGATCTCGAGGGCCAACTCAAGGCCAGTGATGAGAGCCTGGTACTCTGCCTCGTTGTTGGTATAGCCTTCTGACAACAGGAACGAGTATGGCAGGACAGCTTCTGCCGGGGTGATGAAGACGATACCCAGACCCACTTTGTTGAGCTTAGGATCGTTGAGCCTCTTACCGGTGGGGCTCCGGGAGGAACCGTCGAAGTGCATTTTCCAACATGAGACGACATGATAGACTGAGAGGATCGTCTCATCAGAAAATCCAGGTCTAGGGATTGATCCGCAGACGTTGGATGGGCAGCTAAAATTTCTGCAAATGCATGTCCCTTGATGGCCTTCTAAGGCACGAACCTGATGTCAAACTACTGGATGATCACCGCCCATCGCGCTAGTCAGATATTCAACATCGGTCGGTTCAAGATGTACATCAGTGGGTCTACCCGAGAGACCAATTGTACCTCATGGTGCTGCAGGTAATGCCTCAACTTCTGTATGGAAAAAACGAGCGCAAGGCAGCTCTTTTCGATAGGGGAGTATCTGATCTCCATATTGATAAGCATGCGACTGAGATAATAGAGACTGTTCTCTGGACCCTTGTTATTCTTCTAGGAGATAAGTGCGTCGAGGGGCCATTACAGGGCGGTCACGTAAAGGACCAATGACTTTACGGAGATTGGTGGCATCCAAACCAGAGGTTGGAGCAGATACTGCTTGATTTCCTCGAAGGTGGTCTAACACTCTTCATCCCATTCGTAGGCGGAACCTTTCTTCATGAGCTGGGAAAAGGGATTACACTTGCCGGCCAGATTTGCGATGAATCGGCGTATATAGGCTAAGTGGCCTTGGAGACCTCTATGTTCTTGAATATTGCTCGGGGGAGGCATTTGGCTGAAGGACTTTATCTTCTCTGGGTCGATCTCAATGCCCCGATATCTAACAACAAATCCAAGAAACTTCCCAGAGGTGACCCCGAAGGAACACTTTAACGGGTTCATCTTCAGGTGGCAGGAACGGAGGAAACCAAACACTTTCTCAAGTTCTTTGAGATGGTCCCGGCGCTGGTGATATTTGACCACTAGATCAACCATGTAGCATTCCACCAGCATCCCGAGAATCGGCCTGAATATGCAATGCATGGCCCGCTGATAAGTGGAACCTGCATTTTTCAGGCCGAAGGGCATAACCTGGTAACAAAAAGTTCCTTGGGGATCCCTAAAGGCAGTGGACTCCTTGTCCTCGGGGGCCATACGGATCTGGTTGTACCCAGAATACCCATCCATGAAAGAGAGGGCTTGGAACCCGGTCGTGGCATCATTCAATAACTCAGTCATCGGGAGGGTAAAGTATTCCTTTGGGCAGTGGCGATTGAGATCGTAGAAGTCGATGCAGACTCTGATCTTCCCATTCTTCTTCCTAATTGTAACAATGTTGGAAAGCCACTTGGGGTACTGGACTTCCTTGACGAAGCTGGCTTTGATAATCTTGTAAACTTCGGCCTCAACCATGGCACCGTGAGAAGGGTGCATCTTTCTGGGAGGCTTATTAAACCCACAATTGCTTGACGGGAGGCCCAGGTGGTGAACGGATACCAGAGGATCTAGTCCTGGCATCTCACCGTAACTCTAGGAAAACACATAACGGTGTTGTTTGAGAAATTCTACGTACCACTACTTCTCCTCGGGGGACATGACTGCACTAATCAATGTGGGTCTCGGATTTTCCTCACTGCCAAGATTCACCTATACCAGTTCATCAACATTGGTAGAGACGCCTTCCTCAACGGCGGGGGGAGAATCCTCCAGATCTTCCTTTCCACCCATAGAGGGATTTCCCACAAGGGGAGCTTCTTTTGAGCTATCAAACCCTGACGGGCAGCTGGTGCCGGCTTGGGCAGTAGTGGACATCATATCAGGAGACCCATTCACCACTGAGACCATAGCAATGAAGGTAGTCGATCCTATCCCATCTGGACTTCGGCTTAAGGGGCCACATTTGATGATATCAATGCAGTGGTGACGCGTCGGCCTGAGTCGGTTGATTCCAGCCCAGTGGAAGAGACATGTTTGACGTATTTCCATTGTTATAAGCTTGACATTCTGATACCGCACTGGGGTAGGAGGTTCCGGGATCACCTGAGCCTAGTTGGTGCAGGAGTACGAGGTGATTTTCCATCGTCTCTTGGAAATTGGAACATGCCATCCTTTCGTACCTGAACCAACAAAACACTACCAAATGTTGGGGTTCGTGGCCTCCAATCGTTGGATTGGGAAGATTTAGGTGTCATCCAGGCCTGCCCAGGTATCACTTGTAACTAGGGCAGGTTCATCCTCACTTTCTAGGATTTGCATATCCTTCTTATTGTAATAGTCAGTGTCCAGATAGAGGGCTTCACAAGAGGAGAAAGGAGACGCATCTCCTTGGAGCACGCCTACTCATCCATTGAGGGAGTATTTGAGGCATTGGTGATACGACGAAGGGATCGTTCCGTGCAGATGGAGCCATGGCATGCCTATCAATGTGTTGTGGGCGGTGTCCTAGTAGACAACAATGAACTCGGTGCTAGAAATTAGGCCACCGAACTGGGTCTTCAGGCGGATCTTTCCGACTGGGGATTTCTCGGTCTTGTTGTATCCTTGGATTCTGAGGTCGGAGGGAGTTAAATCATCTTCCAATAAACCCAGCTTTCGTAGTTTCTGAGTCAGGATTCGGTTGATCCTAGAACCCGTGTCAACGAGGCAGCGGTGGACTTCTAGACCATTGAACTAGCCAGTGAAATACAGTGGGTGAATATGCCCATGTATGGGAGGGTATTCATCTTCACCGGATAATGAGATAACTTCCTTCCATTCGGTATTCTCATTTGCCTTAGTGTGGAAGGCTTCCGCAGCTGCTACCTCCATCTCAAAATGAAGGGGGATCCTTAGGGGATCAGAAAGTGCTTCGCGTATTTCATATGATAGGTGAAGGGCCTCAAAGATAGAAAACCTTGCTGGAATGTCGACCAAGTGCTTCAGGACTTCATACTTTTGTGCCAAGTGCAAGACTCTACTTACAGGAGGTCGTTTCGCAGTTGGCGGCATAGCGGGTCCTGCCTGTTGAGCCGGCGACTGTCTAGTACTGGGTACATCCCGCTGCCTACTAGTTGAAGCCTAGAAATTAGCCGCCAGATTAGAATCGGACAATGGATATTGGCCTGTAGCCAGGAAAGAGTGACCGCGATACGGACGAGGAAGCTCTGCCTGATCTAGTAGCCCAAATGGCGGTGGAGGTAGAGCTGAGGGCATCAGATGAGGTTGTGCATGCTGGGCTCTATGCTGAGCATGTTGTCTGGTTTTAGTAGCATGCACAACTTGACTGAAAGCACCCACTAATGTGCCTCGACGAACTGTGTGGTTGTGGTTCCTCTGAAGTTGGCATCGGCTGGGGACATTGGGGAGGTTCGTCTGGTGTTCCCCCTCGTTGGGAGCCATATAGGGCTTTACCAGCTCCATGGTGTTAACCGAAGGGTACCCCTGGCTGTTGCTTGATGATTAATCCACCAATGGGTGGATTCCGGGAGGAATCCCCATTTCAGGGGGCATAAAGTCTCAAAGAGTGCAGGATGACGATGGTAGAGGTGGAGCGCATTGCTTCTTCTGGCGTCGTCGCTGCTTTCCCTTTTGGGAAGAGGTCTACTGTGATGACGATGCAGAGGTACTGGCTACTTCTTCCGAAGGCTCATTCTGATGCAGGCATGCACGAATGATACCATGGGCATGGGCGATAGTTTTTCGAGCCATCCAGTCGTCGTATTTCTGGGACCCATAGTTGGGAACCTGCTACCACTCGCCTTCACTGTCTCTACCAATCTATGACCCTACAAAGACACCCGCTATTTGTGTCGATGTTGGGCCAAACCTGACTATGTTGTTTTCGACCTGGTCCTAATGCCAGTCTTTAAACACATAGAATTTCTTGAGGGTGTTCCCCAGAATCCGATGATAGAGACAGTAGTTGGGGTGATCAGTGAGATTCGCCTCTTCTGGCCTTCTGCACTCGGGTAAGCGCACAATCCCATACTCTAGAGCACTTCGGAAGTAACCGGGGAACTGATTCTTGTTGAATGAGTAAGTCTGATGCCTTATTACTGGATAGGGGGCCTTAGGATCCTGGCCCTAACGAGGGGCCGGAGTGGCTTGCCGAGGAGGCGGTGCCTGATTTTTTTGCCTAGGTGGTGGTGGCACATTGCACGGGGGAACCTGTCGATTCTGAGGCGGTCGCTACTGGGCAGGAGCCTACGCTTGGGGTGGAGGACCTCTGCGGGGTTGCGGGATTGGTGTCGCTGGCAGTAATTCCAACTTCCTAGGGGCATCTATTTGGGCCACCGCGGCGGGTTCGGCTCTGGCAGCCCTCCTGGATAGGATCACAGGGGGTAGAAAACGTGCCAGACTAGCCAGTTGTAGAGCATCCTCGAGGCGCTGAGCCTTATCAGAGAAATCCCAGAACCCTCCAAGGTAGTTCTAGGTGATCAGGGAAGGAACCAGCTCCATTTTAGCGTTCCCTAAACACATCATCATTAATTTATCTTGAGTCTGTGGCTTGTCGAGGGAGTATGTAAGTCCCTTCCACCGGGAGATGAAGTCCGCAACTCGCTCATTAGGCCTTTGTTTGCACTTGAAGAGGTCTGCGATGTTGGTCTTTCGCGTGGTGGAGCTGAACTGGTATAGGAAACGCCGGTGGAGATCCTCCCAGCCGGTCACCGATCCAATAGGGAGCTAGTTGTACCAGACGAATGTGGGGCCCTCCAATGTCTGCACGAAACATCAGAGCTTGGCGGATTCTTGCTGGGTCGGGGTCCCCAGCATGGGGCCACACCTGGAAGAAAATTGGGCTAAGTGCTGCGGCGGGTCCCCTGTCCCGTTGAAGGGTGAGAAATTGGGGTTCCCAAAACATGGGGGTGCGGGAATATCATCCACCCACACGGGATATGGCTTTCCATACGGTGGGACTGCCATTTGCCGCATTTCCAACGCTTCAAGACGGGCGATGAGTGCCGCTATAAGATCATCCAGGTGGGGGTCCCTGTCTCGACGGGGATCCTCAATAACAAGTTCCTTTCCAGGTTCTTCGACATGGTAGATGGATTTTTCAGCTTGTGGAGCGACTCGCGGAACGGCCTGTGGGGCGGCTGGGGGAACTCTAGCTGGATTCCTCATATTGCCCCGTCGTTCAGGAGGGTTTGGCGAGACGTATCACGCCCTCTTGCCGTGATTTTCGGCTTCTGTCCTGTCTGCGGAAGTAGCATGATCAGGGTTGCTCGGAGGCATCTCGCCGGGGGGGAAATTATTCCTGCCCCTACTGCCCCGGCTTGGGATTACCATTGTCGGGTCGCCTCTCTACAGCACGCTCGGCCAGGAGTTCATCAACCAGCATCTTCTGCTCAGCAAGCTGTCGGCGCAACGCGGCCTTCTCAGGATCTTCTTCTATCTTCTCTATAGATTCGGATGGGTTAGAGTGCTTGACGGTTCCGACATGCTCCTTACCCTAACCGGCATTTTGACTGAGTACCAGCGACTCAGTGGGTACAGGGAGGCCTAGAAGGTTCCACTTCTGATGGGTAACCCTCCCTGATGGGTCCAGTAGTCGTGGTACACCCTCGGGGGGTAAGTCTCCATCGATAAATTCAAGCTCGTCCTCCTTTTCCATTACGTCAGCCATGTGGACCCTGACCCTCCTTGGGGGCTTGTCCTCAATGTCGCCTAATGGATCGGGCTTCCACCAGATAAGACTGAAGAGGAGGGAGGCATACTATCCCCAGACACAGACATGGACATGGGGGGTAGCTTCCCTGATGATTCTGCGGAGTCCTTTGAGACTCTGAATGCATTTCCGTTGAAGGGTGCTCTGGCGGCCTGGCGACTCAGGGAGTTGTGCCCCACGGAGTGCGGCCAAATCAATCAGGCAGAATTTCTTGCAGATTTCTTCAAAGTGCTCTCGGCTCTAGGGGTACACTACCCGCTCATAACGAAGGCGGAAGTGTGTCGCCCATAGGTTTTGGTAGAAGCACCCTACTTCCTCCAGGGTAAGGGACTCCGGCGCGCAAAATTTCGGTGCTGCCATTGGCTAGAACTTCTCCGGGAAGTGATCCGCTGCGAGAATCTCCCAGAAGCTCCTGGGCTTGGACTCAGGGTCTGGCCCCGTATTTCCCCACTCGTCAACCAGAGGCGGCTGAGGGACCAGTAGCGGTACCTGAAGGTTCTGGGCGCAGCGGAAGCGCGTGGGTGGATGTTCCCACTTGGATTTTTGTCATTATCAATGATCAATACGGTATAAATACGACGATAAATGCCTGTCTCCACGGATCGAATCACAGAAAAAGACAAAGAGGAAGGTTTTTCCCAGAACCACAAACAAGGATCATTACATGTTGATTATAATTAATTTAATTAATTATAAAGGAATACCTTTTTTGTGTTATTTATTCGTTGATGTTCTTGATCACATTTTCGATGTGATCCATTGTTGCGTCGCAGAAGCCAAGTGTAGACTCCCTCTAGCGGTGATCCACAAGTGTACCTCGTATCTCTAGATGTCACCAAAGTATTATCTGGGTGCTAGCATGGAGAAGACTTTGCTTATGTTTTCCTCCTTAGATCGTCTTTATATGATGCAAGAGAATCTCTCTTGGTCTTGAGAACATTCTTGGTGGAAGAGGTTCTTTCAGCCTTGAAAGAATTCTCCAGAATTTTTGTGTCTCACATGGGGTAGAAAAGGAGTTGGGGTTGTGATGATATTTATAATCAGGTTTGAGGTTGTAGAGTTATGATAATAAATAAACGTGTTAAATATTTTATTTATTTCATTGACTCTTATTCAAAACCCCCATGTCGAATAATTAATTCCTTGACATGCGCCCACGCTGATTATAATAAATATCATTTAAAACAATGTTATATCCACAAAATCCTGACTGGAAAAACTAAACGGTGCGTATTAATAAATACACGGCGTGTACTTGTTTTTTATTGAAAACTACAGGGTGTGTACATTCAATGTACACGGCATGTATATATTGTTTTCATTTATTCATTTCCTTTCCATAATGAAAACTACATGGTGTGTAATTATTAATACATGGTGTGTACTTGTTTTCCATGAAAAACTACACGACGTGTAATCTTTAATACACAGCTTGTATATCTTTTTTTCATTTCCTTCTTCCTCCATCATTAAAATGATTTAGGCTTCCTCGAATAATTATTAAACCACGTACGGGAATAATCTTTATTCTTCTTGAGATACTTGAATACACATAGTGTGTGACCCTCTAGGCCTCTTTCTCATTGGCATTAGGTGAGCTTTCCTAAATTCCAAGATTACTGTCTAGCAACAGGTCAAGGCACCCAAGAGAAAGAAGTTGAAGATGCATTGACGTATCACATCATACGAACACTTACTGTGTTATTTATTCTCTTTGTCTCGATATCTCATCATGCAGGTTTCATGGCAGTGTCATAAACCTATATTCTTGATCCGTCATTCTTTGACTACCTGAAATAAACTCGTCATTCACACCATGGCCATGGAATTTAATTCGAAAGTTCTATTTCAATCAATGGGCCGAGATATCAACTTCCATAAATGGAAGGGACAAATCCTTCCTCGACTTATCCATTAACAACATGTCCCTCGTGACGCACCCAACGTACCCTACTTCCCACCAACTATCTGCGTGACGGTTTTCGTCAGTAAATATATGTGCGCGTGTCTTGACTTGAGTTAATGATAATCATCTAGTCTAAGGACCATTACACACACTCGTAGATAGAAATGTCTGATAAAAACAAGACATGAAGAATTTCTATTGGCGGGTCTGTTCTCATAATCTCCCATCATGGAGATTACCAAGTGAGAACTCCATGAGAGAGAGTCTAGTCTTCTTACGAGTACTCACACATGGAGGTCTGTATACTATGTGTCCTATCATAGTATGTCATCCAACCGTAGAACTTTATTTAAGAATATTGTTATAGCATTTCAAGGTTCTCATCATATCGGGGATCTGCCATGACCTTATCAATGCAACAAATATTCCAGGACATTATTATATTATAGATATACAGAACAATGAACACTATATAATAAGTGAACATTCATGTAATCAAAGTACAAAATATTTGGTTCTCAAGACACCAACCCTTACAAACTCCCACATGGACTAAAGCCAACTGCCTACAACTTTTAGTCCGCTAGACCTCAAAAGATGATCATGTTTCTGCTAAGTCAATGCTTTAGTCATGGGGTCCACCACGTTGTCTTCCATGGAAATACTGCTCACTGGAACTTCACCTCTCTGAGAAAAAGCCCTCAAGAGATGATACTTATGAAGTATGTGATTTGTCTACTGATGTGATCTTGGATCTTTTGCAAGTTCCATCACTGCAGTATTATCACTATAGAGTGTGATAGGATCTTTACTGCTCGGTACTACATCCAGCTCTTGGATGAAGCTTCGCATCCATACTCCTTCTTTAGCTACCTTATAAGCTGCGATATACTCGGACTCTGCTGTAGATTCTGCAACCACACTTTTCTTTGAGCTCTTCCATCTCACTGCACCTCCATTCAAACTGAAGATGTATCCAGTCTGCAACTTCATGTCATCTTGATCAGTCTGAAAACTAGCATCTACATGTCCTCTGATGACTAGTTCCTCATCTCCTCCATAAACCATGAACATATCCTTAGTACACCTCAGATACTTAAGGATAGTATTGACTGTCATCCAATGGAGGTCTCCTGGATCAGCTTGATATCCTCCTACCGCGCTTAATGTGTAAACAATATCTAGCCTCGTACATAGCATATCATACATGACTGACCCAATCGCGGATGCATAAGGGATCATTTCCATTCTATTTAATTCCTCATGTGTCTGAGGAAATATTTTCTTGGAAAGATGAATGCCATGTGACACTGGAAACAATCCCCTATTGGAATGTTCCATACCGAATCTCTTCAGTATCTTGTCAATGTATGTACTTTGACTCAGGCCCAACATTCTCATGGATCTATCACAATGGATCTTGATCCAAAGAATATATGTTGCCTCACCCAAGTCTTTCATAGAGAAGCATTTATGTAACCATTCCTTACTGGCTGTAAGACAGGTACTTCGTTTCCAATTAGTAATATGTCATCAACATATACTATTATGAAACGACTGCACTCCCACTAATCCTCTTGTAGACACAATGCTCACATTCGTTCTTAACAAAGCCAAATTCCGTTACAGCTTCATCAAAATGAATTCTCCATGATCTTGATGCTTTCTTTAATCCATAAATGGATTTCTACAACTTGCAAACCTTGTTGGCATCCTTTAGAGTCACAATCCCTTCTGGTTGTGTCATGTAGACATCTTCCTGGAGGTTCCCATTAAGGAAAGTTGTTTTGACATCCATTTGCCAAATTTTATAGTCATGGTAACCAGAAATGGCCAATAGGATTCTGATGGATTTCAGCATCGCAACCGGTGAAAAGGTTTCATCAAAGTCAATTCCTTGACGTTGTCTAAAACCTTTTGCAACCAGTCATGCCTTGTAGGTGCTGATTTGCCCTTCCATGTCTAGTTTCTTCTTGAATACCCATTTATTACCAATAGGATTTATATCAACTGGAGGATCTACCAAAATCCAAAATTGGTTTTGGTTCATGGAATCCATTTCAGAATTCATGGCTTCTTGCCACTTGGACACATCTGTGCCTTCAACTTCTTCCTTGTAGGTAAGAGGGTCATCATTGAAAACCAATAATGAGTCACCATCCTCGGTGACAAGAAAACCATATCGTTCTTGTTCTCTCACCTCTCTCGTGCTCATACGCAGTTATTGTGTCTCTGGAACGGATTTTTCTTCCACGGGGCTTTGTGGAATCTGTTCTTGTACCAACTCATGTGTATCTCGAGCATCGACTTCATCAAAGTCTATCTCGCTCCCACTATCTCTTTTGGAGATGTGCTCCCTCTCAAGGAATATGGCATGTCTTTCCACTGTAACATTTTTTCTGAGGGGTTGTATAGGTAATATCCTCTTGTTTCCTTGGGATATCCTATAAAGATACACATTGTGCCTCTGGGTGCAAGTTTGTTACCTGAAGAGGCCTTAACAAATGCTTCGCTACCCCACACATGTAAATTCGTTAACACGGCTTTGCATCCACCCCATAACTCATTTGGAATACCATTTATCGATTTATTTGGTACTTGGTTTAGTATGTGCGCTAATGTTTGTATTGTATATCCCCAAAAGGATAATGGAAGACTTACATGACCCATCATTGATCTCACCATGTCCAATAGGGTGTGGTTCCTCCTTTCTCTTACACCATTCCATTGTGGCATGTAAGGAGGAATGAGTTGAGATAGAATCCCAAACTCTCGTAAGAAATCAATGAAGTCTGGATTAAGATATTCTCCTCCTCTGTCTGAGCGTGGTTTCTTAATCTTCTTACCAAGCTGGTTCTCAAGTTCATTCTTGTATTCTTTGAACCGATCAAAAGAATCTGACTTATACCTCATTAAGTAGATATATCCATATCTATTAAAATCATCAGTAAAAGTTATGAAGTATGAGAACCCACCCCTTGTTTCAACTGGAAATGGTCTACACACATCTCTGTGAACTAATTCTAGAATCTCTTTAGCTCTTTCACCTTTCCCACTAAATGGGGCTTTCGTCATTTTTCCCTGTAGACACACATGACATACACCAAGTGGTTTTATTTCGAAAGAATATAAATACCCATCTTGATGTAATTTTGTCAAACGTTTCTCATTAACAAGACCTAGTCGGTGATGCCAAAGTTGGGTGTGGTATTATTCATGTGAATTAACTTTGTTATCAATTTCCATTAATTGGTTTGTGTAGTCTAACACATAAAGTCCGTTGTATAAATGTGCCCTACCAAAACAAATTATATCATTATAAAAGTAGCAACATTCATTTCCAAACTTGAATATGAATCCATCAGTATCTAATCTGGATACTGAAATAATGTTTTTAGTAACAGATGGAACATAATAACAACCTTTCAAAACCAAGACCATCCCAGTATGTAATGTGAGGTGGAAGTCTCCGACAGCTACAGCAGCGAGTCTAGCTCTGTTGGCTGCTCGTAGATCCACCTCACCTCGAGCAATCTTTTTGAATCTACTTGGTTCCTTTATTTGGATACAGATTTGAGCACCACAAGTAGTATCTAATACCCAATTAGTAGAAATAGTTAGATTGCATTCGATAACAAACGCACCTGAAGCTTCCCCTTGCTTCCTTGGCTGGGTGCAATTTTTCTTCTAGTGGCCCTTCTTGCCACATGAAAAACAAACAGAATCTTGTTCCTTTGCCTCCCCTTTGATCTTCCTTTTAGTGGAAGGCCTTGAAAAAGCTTTGGGCTTAAATCTCTTCACCTTCCCATTATTTTTATTCAACATAAGGACAGAAGGCTTTTCACGCTTCATGTCATTCTCTACTTGGAGAATAATGATAAGAAGATCAGATAGAGACCTCTCAATGTTGTTCATGTTGAAATTAACAAAAAAGTTTGAGAAGATCTGGGGGAGTGATGCAAGAATGATATCGGTGCCCAGTTCTTCGGGGAGTTTAAACCCTAGAACCTCCAAGCGCTCAATGTATCCAATGATCTTGACTATATGAGGCCCAACTCAGGCACCCTCTCCAAGCTTGCTCTGAAATAGCGCCTTGGAGATCTCAAACGTTTCATGTCTTTATCTCTGTTGGTATAGACCACGGAGGTTCTCGCGCATGCTATAGGTATCCATGTCATCATGAGACTTCATGATCTCACCAGACATCTATGATAGCATCAAACATTGAACGTCGAGAGCATCATTCAAATGTTGATCATAGACAAGGAAATCTTCATCACTCGCCCCTGGGGCAGGAGAATCATGAAGTGAGGACTCCAGCACATAAAACTTTCATTCATGGCGTAGGATATCCCGAAGGCGCCTAAACCATTCCGGAAAGTTACTGCTAGTGAGGATATTGTCTTTATCCAGTATTGATCGCAGAGAAAATGTGGTTGATGAGTTTTTTATCTTGATTATAAAATTTAAAAGAGAAGATTTATTAGTACTTTTTTTATTACAATTTATAAGAAATAATGAATTAATTAATTAATTATCCCACTATTTTATCAAGTCCCAATGTCCCTAACCATTGAACTCGGAATGTCAAGTTTCTTTGACATTCTTGTGACAAGGATCCATATTTCCCTTCACATAACCCCAACAAGGGTTGGTCAAGATATTTGAAGATATTTAGGTAGGCAGGTCTTTGCCAACTGTGAGATTACATTTCCTTGATCTGTTGAGTGGACTCCCCAATCTTGAAATACTGACTTGGATTTCCTCAACTCTTGCCTCCAATATTACATCAAGTCTATCAAGGGCTACTTCTCTTGATGTAATATGGTTATGTCGACCCGAAACCTTTCATAAGGGCTTCCTTTATAAAATTAGGTGTCCCAACAAGGGTTGGTAAAACACATAGTTCTATTGAGTCTTGCCCTCAATCAGGTAACGGAAGGCATGATCTGACTTAATATGGTATTGAGGGATTTTATTCTTTATCCGTATTTTTTCATTATCACATGCTTGTTAATATTAAGTGATTCTTGATTAAGTGATTAACCATGTTCTGATAATGTTTACGCATAGTCCAGTTTTTATTTTATTCCATCTTTTCATGCTTGATAATTTTATTACTTATGTGATCGTGACAACACATACATAATAAATAAACCATGCAATCAGACAGAAATAAAATAAGATGGCATGATCATGAGCTTCTGTTGGTTAGCTTATCTAGCGGTTTTGATAAGCTCACCCTGACATAGGGAAAGCACCTTGAACCTATTGGTTCATGTTTTTCAGCTCCCAAATGTCCACCATTGCATCTTCTTGCGTCAGTTTCACCTCG
Source organism: Viscum album (assembly GCA_963277665.1). NCBI lineage: Eukaryota > Viridiplantae > Streptophyta > Magnoliopsida > Santalales > Viscaceae > Viscum > Viscum album. The sequence goes on along the minus strand of OY728119.1, from coordinate 605,688,760 downwards.
GCTTCGGGATTTGTACCGTCTCTTCTAGCTTGGGAGATCCTCCATTACATGGGTTTACATTAAAGAAACCATGGGCACTCAGACCCTATATTTTATTGGAAGAAGGCTCGCATGCCATCAAATTTAAATTAAATAAATTTAAATGAAACCATACACATTCAAAGGGTCCTTGGTCTAGCTAATGATCATCCATAGTATGCAACGACATTTACGCATATTTAGAATTCAAATTCTTTTAATCGTTATTTTATTTAAGATAAGACGCGCTCGAATTCAATTAATTATGATCTTATAATTAATTAATTATTTATCTTAAATTCCCTTCTGAATTTCTTTGAGATTCTTCTCATCCATATTCCTTGTACGGGTCTTTGTACATTGGAGGAAACCTGGTGAAATTCTATTTCTGGAAAGTACACGGCGTGTAGTTTATAAGTACATGACGTGTAATTTTCTTTTCACCCTTTATCCAAAGTACACGGCGGGGCTTTGGCATGTTTTCTGTACTTTGGAAATTTTGGATTACACGGCGTGTAGATGAATCAAACATGGCGTGTACTTCCTTGTTACGCAGTAACTGGCCTGGCGATCCCGTGTACGCAGTACGCAGATTATCTTTGTACATGGGTTCACCTGGGCTGGAACGGACTACACTGTGTGTTGCTCCAACATACACGCCGTGTATTCCGGTTTCCACGTGCCATTCAATTATGGTCAACATGGCGTGATTAAGACTTAGGCATAATCAATTCACACAACGTGGTTTGGCGGACCAGTGCGGGTTCGTTGAACCTAAGTACATGACGTGTAGTTTTAAGTACACGTCGTGTAATCCCATGTTGTACAGACAGAAAGAGCGGCTCCTCTGGATGAGTTCCTCATTTTTATTTTAATCAAAAATAAAATTAAAAGGCCATTTCTGTGATATGAATCGAGAAACAAAGGAGGAAGAATAGATCTCATTTATTCAAATTTATATAACTATTTATTTCGAATTGAATCAAATATAAATGCGTAAATTATCAACGAAAATTAAATAACTATAATCAACATTTTAACCTCCCTATGATACCATTTGAAGGTTCCGGGCGCAACGGATGCACATGGGTTGATGTGCCCACTTGGATTTTTTTCATTAGAAATGATCAATCCGGGATAAATACGACGATAAACTCCAGTCTCCACTGATTAAATCACAGAAAAATACAAAGAAGAAGGTTTGTCTCGGAACCACAAACAAGGATCGTTACAGGTTGACTATAATTAATTTAATTAATTATAAAGAAATACGTTTTGGGTGTTCTTTCTTCATTGATGTTCTTGATCACGTTGTCGATGTGATCCGTCGTTGCGTCGCAGAATCCAAGTGTAGACTCCCTCTAGAGGTGATCCACACGTGTACCTCGTATCTCTGGACGTCGCCAAAGGATTCTCCAGGTGCTAGCGTGGAGAAGCCTTTGCTTGCGTTGTCTGCCTTAGATCATCTTGATCTGATAGAAGAGGATCTCTCTCGGTCTTGAGAGCGTTCTTGGAGGAAGAGGTTATTTCGTCCTTGAAATAATTCTCAGAATTGTTGTGTCTCACACGGGGTAGAAAATGAGTTGTGGTTGTGAGGATATTTATAATCGGGAGTGAGGTTGTAGAGTTATGACAATAAATAAACATGTTACACGTTTTATTTATTTCATTGACTCTTATTTAAAACCTCCATGTCGAATAATTAATTCCTTGACATGCTCCCACACTGATTATAATAAATATCATTTAAAACATTATTATATACTCAAAAACTCGACTGGAAAAACTACACGGCGTGTACTAATAAATACATGGCATGTACTTGTTTTTCATTGAAAACTACACGGTGTGTACATTCAATGTACACGGCGTATATATCTTTTTTTCATTTATTCATTTCCTTTCCATAATGAAAACTACACGGCGTGTAATTATTAATACACGGTGTGTACTTGTTTTCTTTGAAAAACTACACGGCATGTAATCCTTAATACACGGTGTGTATATCTTGTTTTTCATTTCCTTCTTCTCCATCATTAAAACGATTTAGGATTCCTTGAATAATTATTAAACCACGTATGGGAATAATATTTATTCAACTTGAGATACTTGAATACAGTTAGTGTGTGACCCTCTAGGCCTCTTTCTCGTTTGCATTAGGCGAGCTTGCCTAAAGTCCAAGATTACTGTCTAGAAACGGGTCAAGGCACCCAAGAGGGAATTAGGTGAGCTTGCCTAAAGTCCAAGATTACTGTCTAGAAATGGGTCAAGGCACCCAAGAGAAATAATTTGACGACGCATTGACGTATCACCTCATACGAACGCTTATTGTGTAATTCAATCCCTTTGTCTTGATATCTCATCAAGCAGGTTTCATGGCAGTGTCATAAACCTATATGATTGATCTGTCGTTCTTTGACTACCTGAAATAAACTCGTCATTCACACCATGGCCATGGAATTTAGTGCGATAGTTCTATTTCAATCAAAGGGCCGAGATATCAACTTCCATAAATGGAAGGGACAAATCCTTCTTTGACTTATCCATTAACAACATGTCACTCGTGACGCACCCAATGTAACCTACTTCCCGCCAACTATTTGCATGATGGTTTTCGTCAGTAAAAATAAGTGTGTGAGTCATGACATGAGTTAATAATAATCTTCCAGTCTAAGGACCCTTACAAATGCTAATAGATAGAAATGTACGATGACACCAAGACATGCAGAATTGCTATTGGCGGGTCTATTCTCATAATCTCCCATATTAGAGATTTCCAAGTGTCAACTCCATGAGAGAGAGTCTCATCTTCTTACGAGTACTCACACATGACGGTTTGTACACTATGTGTCCTATAATAGTATGTCATCCAACCATAGAACTTTATTTAATAATATTGTTATAGCATTTCAAGGTTCTCATCATAGCAGGGATCTTTCATGACCTTATCAATGCAACAAATATTCCTAGACATTATTAAATTATAGTTATGCAGAACAATGAACAATATATAATAAGTTAACATTCATGTAATAAAAGTACAAAACAGTTGGTTCTCAGGAAACCATCCCTTACAGTACCGAGGCGGACAGCTGGGACAGTAAACTTGGCGGCAGAGAATACGGTGAATGAGCTGACTGGCCGCCGAATTCTGGGTCATCCTCTAAAGAGTGAGGTGACCTGGACACAATATCACGATACGATGGGATGATAGCCACAGCTTCTGGCGCCGGAATTGCGGTCACCGGTGATGGGTCACATCGTTGCTCTACCATCGTTGGCCCCCAAAATAGCTCTATGTGATCTCTGGTAGAGGTAGAGGGAACTTCTGGTGTTGACGGTGGTGATTGTACGGTCGGAACCTGTGGAATTTCTACAATTTCTTCCTCCTGGATGTACCAGTAGAGAGAGGCGGGAATCCGGTGGACTTCGCATTCTGGGAGAACGAGGATGACACACCTTGTTCCTGCCCCAGTCCTTGACATGGAGGAGCGGGGAGAAGGTTCCATTGATGAGTCACATTCCGCTTCAGAATTTGAGAAACAGGCTGATTTGACCTCCACTCGGGCCTTTCCAGGACTCTTCTTGTGGCAGAGACGACCCGCTCTCCGGCCCCTAGATGGCTCTTTGGGACATGGTGGAATCTCGACATGTAGTCTTGGAGCGGCGCTGTCCCCATGGCAGAGAGGACTCCCGCTTGAGATAGCCGGGGTGTGAGGGGCACCAGGGAAAATGCCGAAGGGTACATGGGGAGGACCTCCATAGACAGCACCCATGTGGGAAGAACCTCTTTTGGAACCGACATGAGCATGGGGAGGACCTCCATGCTTGGTGCGGGTGGAGCGAGGCTGACCTTCACTCCTCGGGTTGTCGGGGTGAGGATGACCTTCACTAGTTTCAAAGAGGATGTAGGGAGGACCCCACATTGGAGAGGGACCGGATGGGAAGTACCTTCACATCGATGGTCAGGGAAAGGAGGAGGAACTTTGTTCCCTATATGGTGGGCACAGGAGAGGCTTCCGCGCTGAGCGTCACTGCCCCAAGGCAGGTCTTCATTCAGGATGGGAGTAGCCCCAGGCATACCCCCATGATGAGCTTTAGAGCGGGGAAGGCCCACACTCTGTGTAATGGTGGTACAGAGAGGACCTCCGTATGGAGTGACGCCACAGCAGATTGGTTTGCAGAAATCACCACTCGGGCTTGTGACCCCAAGAGCCAACCCAACCCGCCCATGGGGCGGTTGGGGCCTCAGTCCTGGTTGGGTGAAGGAGTGCCCCTGATTTGTGTATGAAGGGACTCCATGATGCACATCGGAAGAGGCTCAGGCCATAGTAGCTGTTGACGTCGACACCCCTTGACGAGCGTCCTCAACTCGGTTCTGACACTGACGCCGGGTCAGAAAAGCTGGTGCAGGTGGTGCAGGGGCATAGCCTACCTACTGCTCTGGTGAAGTCGGATGGTGGCGCTGACGCGGCCATATAGGGGACCTTTCCTGGAGCCCTTGGATTGGGACTCTGCCCGGGCTGATCGAGACATCACCCGCCTCATCAGCGTAAGGCAAGGAGTCGTCGAGGCGTTATGGGGACAGGCTCCTGAAACGGTTGAACGTTGGGGTGGGGAGCAGGGGCTCCCTGTGTGGCCATTGAGGGAAACGTTGACGGTGGGGCCTAGATGCCTCCAGGTCCCGGTGGGCCATATCCCGAGTTGGGATGACCCCTTCCTCCTTGTACCTGCATACAAGGTTGTTGATCACCCTTCGTTGTATGATCTCTGACGGGGAGGGGGGACGTGGGCGTCCCTTATTCACGGGTGTAGAGGCCATCGTGGCGGCCGTGGAGCCATGCAGATCGGTTTTGCTGGTATTTCCCCCACCCCTGCGTAGGCGAGCAGGCGGTGATCGTGTCTCCATAGCAGCAACCTGGTTCCTGGGAAGCAGGGAGATCAACTTGTTAGTACTGCGAGGAAAAAGATCGACAACCAGTGCCCCAACGTCATTCCCTCTTCCATGGTCGGTGAGAGGAATCCATGCCAACCCATTGCAGAATGGAATTCCCCACATTCTACTACCCCAACTTCCGGTGAGTTTCACGCCAGGCCCATTATTTTCTTAGCGGGACCCGACACCGGATATCTGGATCCGGTGACACTTCAATCTATTGATGTCTCGAACGCTAATAATCTCCATATTGAGGAGAAGAATTTCATATCAGGTTCACCATTTCTGTTTCTGATGCTTTCGACGGGGCGCACGTGTCCGTCCTCCAGGGGCGCGATAGGCGCAACTTTCTTTGTGTTGCCCTGCATTCCTGCTTTCCAATGGCGGGCAGCATCTGCTCCTTATTCAGGGAAGTCTGCTCCTTGATTGAAATCGGGATGATGGGATGTAGGTTCTTCCTTCCGTGGATTCCTCCTCAGAACTCGTCATCTAGTCCGGGTCTCCCTCGTAGATTTAATACGTTGTTCGTGAAACTCTTCCCAGTGTTATGTTTCCATGGACGCCGGTTAATTACACTGCTTCTGTTAGGACATTCCAAAGGGCCCGGTCAGGGCAGAAACCATCAGTCGGGGGAGCAGTCACGTCGAGGCATTAGTAGTGTGTCTTAACGCTAGGGAATTGGCGTGTCTGTCTTTTGTCCCTTATCATAGGGCTTCTCGAGGGCATGGGAGCCCGAAGAATCCCACATCGAGCGTGGGAAATCATATGCCATATGCATGTTTCTATGGTTTTCCCCAGATTCATAGGTTTAACACAGGGTATGCCGCAGGTTTGACGTCCAGTGGAGACAGGTTGGCCTGATCAGAACACTAGCTGGAGTGGATAGGATTGAGGAATCCCCCTTTAAGGGATTTCGATATCGGGGTCAGCTCATGGGCGGCTTCCCAGATGCTGTGGAGGGGAGTGGAGTGGCATAATTTTACCGGGATGTGGCGGCCCGAGTAAGAATCAGGGTGGATGATGGATGGATGGATGAATGAAGTGGAGGGGGAATGAAATGGGACCATCACAAGGGTGACAATAAAGTTGCGCTTGAGCCTCGAAGAGACCTCCTACGTATCCCTGTGGTAGGGAATCAATGTCCGCGTAGTTTGGGATGGTGTCGGTGATCCGACATGAAGGTGGACCTTGGTCCGATGGTCATTGTCGGTGAACCGACGTGGATGTGGACCTTATTCCAATGGGTGTCGTCAGTGAACTGATGTGGATGTGGACCTTGGTCCAATGGGCGTCGTCAGCGAACCAACGTGAATGAAGCCGGAATGACCAACGGGCGGTGGACTTGAGCCTCAGGAAGGATTCCTATGTACCATGTCTTAACATGGATCAATGTCCTCATAGTTTTGGAGAGAATGGGGGCTTGGAACACCGACAAGGAGATGGTCTGGGCCCATGATTGTTGGGCTTGAACCTCAGGAAGTCTTCCTATGTACCATGCCTTGACATGGATCAAAGTCCTCGTAGTTCAAATGAGATGTGGAATACAATTTATCGTCATGCAGGATGGGGGTGAACCGATGTGAATGAAGTCAGAACGACCGGGTGATGGGCTTGAACCTCATGAAGGCTTCCTACGTACCATGCCTTGACAAAGATTAAAGACTTTGTAGTTCAGGTGGTGGTTTTCATCATCTAACTGATGTGGAGGTGAACCCGTGGGTCCATTGGTGGTGGGTTTGATCCTCTGGGAGGCTTCCTACGTACCATGCATTGACATGGATCAAAGACCTAATAGTTCAGGAGGAAATGGTGGGTGTCGGCGAACAGACGTGAAGAAAAGACCTTGGTCCGATGGGAGATGGGCTTGAACCTCAGGGAGTCTTCCTACATACTGTGCCTTGACATGGATCAAATTCCTCGTAGTTCAGGTTGGTCACAGTGTCTTTCCTCGGACTGGAATGCAGTTTAATGTCATTTCAGATGAAGTTGGAACCTAACGTGAAGAAATAATGGGCGGTGGGCTTGAACCTTGTGGAGGATTCCAACGTACCATGCCTTGACATGGATCAAAGTCCTCTTAGTTCAAATGGATTTGCAGTTTAACGTCATGTTGGATGAGGGAATACAGTTTAACGTCATGCTGGACGAGGTATTTCCATAGCCAATTCTTACTCTAATCCCACGTGAGTCGTGCTCAGTGTGAGAAACAAGAGGCAACAGAGACCTGACCATCACGTCGTGAAGGGTGCATTCGTGAGAAACGAAGAGGGTCTTACGCGTTAGGCGGCCCATGATGATGGGACTTAGTCTAGGATGGAGGCCCGAAGTGTGGCAATGTGCAGAGGGAGAGGGATTTGGGACCAAATATGGAAGGTGCCTCGTTCCCTATCACGCCCTCCCCTGGCCTTGGTAGTGGGGAAGTACGGAGGTGCATGGGTGCTACCTTCCCCAAGAGAGGCTTGGGGCTTAAACAAAGGTGGTTTCCCTTCTCCCGTGGACATACGCTACTCCAAGAAGGAGGATATCATCTCATGTGAGGGTGATTCCATTCCAGTGGATACGAGTGGTGTAACGAATGTCCAAAATGGGGGGACCCTGCGTGCGAGGAACGGGGTCAGATCATAGTTTAATGACATGTGTTGAGGACGAGGTGCTTGACAGTTTAACGTCCTGCAGCTCGGACGAGGTGAGTTTACTCCACACCCCTAGGACTTACATGACTGGTACCCTCACCTCCTTGGGGGAGGGAAGGTACTGGCAAGGCCATGGTAAAGGAGGGTCGCAGAGCGAACCATCGAGGGGTCCACATTATCGTGGCTATGCGAAGAAGAAATAGACGTTAGCGTGCCTGTGAGAAGAAGAATCAGGAGAAGCAATGCTACGAGTGGTGTTGTCCATGGGACTTTGAAATCACATCGTGCAAACCTAGATCGTCGCACGGAAAGAGGAATTTCCAAGAAGAGGAGTATGATTTGTGAAGTGGAGTTCCTTGGCCTTAGCATGGGGCAGGGGTGTGAATGGGAGGTGCTTCACCAAGTGGAATAGTATTTTTAGAGCACTGCCTCACGAAGCAGAGGTGCCTCGCGAAGCAAGGTGCTGTGAAGTAGTGTGCTTCGCGATGTACAACGACCCTACCTTGGCATGTGGATCACTAGTATAGGATGGGTGTTTCGTGAAGCATAAATTCTCCACGGCTGCTCAGGTTCCCTTGGGAATCCCATTCCTTGGAGAATACCCTTAGGCTTTGCGAAGGGCATCCCTCTTGGAAGAGGGGCTCAAAATGAGACAAGGTGAAGGCATCTCGAGAAGCAAAAATGCCTCGTGGATCTCATGATTCCTAGGACGAAGGGTGCTTTACGATTCGAGAGTTGAGAAGCTGAAAGGTCGGAGTGTCTTTCCCTTGGACTCAGGGGGACCCCATTATTTATAAGTAAGGGGCGCTATGATGCAGAGCTCACCCGACGCGAAGGGATGGCGGGTGCTTCGCGGAGGGTCGCGAACATCAGGGCGGTCGCGGAGCGGTACTACCTCCTTTGCTTTGCGGTGGGTCGTGAATGTCAGGGCGCTCACAGAGTGGTACCGCCTCCTTTGCTTCGCGGCGGGCTCGTGAACGTCAGGACATTCACAAAGCGGTATCACCTCCTTTTCATCGCAGTGGGCTCACGAACGTTAGGGCGTTCGAGGAGCGGTACCGCCTCTTTTTCTTCGCGGCGGCCGCGTTGCTCAGGGGAGCTCCACATCGGGGCTTCGCGAGGCAGCGTGCGGGCTTCTTTTCCTTCTTCCCTTTGCATTCAATATTTTGGCGCCAAAAAAGCTCTATATGGGAAGCGATGTAGAACTTATACTTGTTGCGATGAAGCTGGTGAGAGAAAGCTTCTTGGGCCTGATCTTGTGCAAGAGATGATAGAAAAAGTCCATGCCATCCAACAACACATTAAGGCTCCTCAGAGTCAGCAAAAGAGCTATGCCAACAACCTTCGAAGGGACATTGATTTTGATTTTGGTGACAAGGCCTTTCTTCGAATATCACCTTGGAAGATAGTCATGAGGTTTGGGAATAAAGGGAAGCTCTGGCTTAGGTACATTGGCCCCTATAAAATCCTTGATCGTGTATAAGTAGTGGTCTATCAGCTTGAACTTCCTCCAAATCTAGCATGTGTTCATGATGTCTTCCATGTATCCCTCTTGAGGAAGAACATACCTGACCCATCACATGTACTAAACCCAGAGGTGGTACAATTGGAACATGACCTCTCTTGTGAGGAGAAACTAGTGGAGATCTGGGATCGTAGTGACAAGGTTCTACGCAACAAGACTACCCACCTTGTTAAGATGTTGTGGATGGACCCCAAATACGAAGAAGCCATGTGGGAACCAGATGAGTCTTCGAGGCAGAAGTACCCACACCTTTTCTTTTATGAGGGTACGAGTTAAAATTTTGGTGATGAAATTTCATAAGGGGGGAAGAATGTAACGGCCTGAAATTTTGAATAATTTTTGTTTCCTAATTTTGTGTGTTATTTTAATTTATACTCAACAAAACTATATTCTTTAATTATCGAAGTGAGTATAATTAAATGATACTATTGGGTTGTGATTTTTATATGATCGTTCGTCAATAAGACCGTTGGAAACTAAACTATTAATATTACAATTATTATTTATAAATACAAGTGATATTTGTTAATTAATACAGAAAGAAGATTCAATGGCCACCTCTAGTAGACTCGGGCCGTTAAAAGCCCATCTGACAGAACATGGGAAGGAGGTAGCACCAAAGAGATTCACTCTGGACCAAACCCAATCTGAACTTCATCGTGTGAAGCTTGAACGAAATCTCCTATGGGATAAGTTCAAGCTAATAGAAATCACCACTTGGGCAATGTTGGCCGAGGTGCCCCAAGATTTTATCACCTTAGCACACCTTACAATTCGGTACTATGCTGGAGTTATAAGGGGCTATGCAATGAGACCATAGCTACTTTATGTAATCCTTTGATATAAATAAAAATTGTGATTTCTTTTATGCTGAAGTTTGTGAATCCCAAATGTCAAAATAAATATAGGATGTATATTATTAATGATTTTTGAAAATAAAGGATATTTAAAAATATTTATGTAAACCTTAAATAATTTTTATTGTATAATTATTTTCAAAAAATGGTCTTCTACAGTTCTTTTCAGTATAAAATTTAGTGTCTAATAAGATCAACATAATTTTTGGTGAATAATAAATTATGAATAGTAATTTTACGCTTATGAATAGTAATATGACCAAATGGATTAGTAACCACACTTAAGAAAGTATTAATATAATTTAGGCACCTTGATTAAGTTATGTGATTAAATAAAATTAGTAAAAAACTATTTCATAAATTATTAGTTAAGTATTAGTTCTTTTCCGAGCAAATAGTGTTTTTATTTAAAAATTAAATAAAAAATTAAATAAAAAATTATTTTCCTAAAATGGAGTTCATTTTTGAATTTAGAGCATTGATATTATGTTAGGATAATTTTTTGGGATTTTTTGAGAAAGTTGAATTTTCAGTGAATAGTGAAATCACAGTTTTGTGTTTCACGTGTTTAATGACATCATTAAGTATGTAATAATGGTGTAATAATTCTGTTAGACTTATGAATAGTATTATATTCTATGATTTGTCCCAATTGGCCAATACCATGGGAAAATTTTGTGGCCAAGCCCATGGTTTTTCCAATACTATTGATGTGGTGTCCCTTGGAAATTAATGATTTATTCCCTCACTTCCCCTATAAATACCAAGATATTCCCGCATCCATTTGATTCCAAAGTCCTCCTCAACGAAGTTCTGGTCTTCTTAACTCCCAAGGAGTCCTCTCAATGTTCCCTCAATCCTCCTAATGTTCTGACCTTCAAGATTTCGAAGTTACTCTTCAAGGTAAGGGATCCTTTCACCCTCCTCTTTATAAGTCTTGACTTCCTTTATGTTGTGTATTCTAGTTTCCATATATTTATATTGAGGGTATGTTCTTATATTTTATGATTACTTTCCATTTTATTTCTAATTGTTGAGAGACCCTTTATTCTTTCATCAATTTGTTTTCTTAATTTTTATGTGACGTCGTTTGGCTGCTAAATTTCTCGTAAAAGAAATCACATCTTCTCTTTTATTTCATGTTTCCTTTTCATGTGGTATTTCATTAAAATATCCATACCATGATCTTATTATGTACCCATACTGTATTATGAATTATTTATTAGTGGTTGACCCTTGCCCCCTCTCTTTTCAATGTTTTCTAAAACCATGTTATATAGCTGTTATGCTGCAGAAATGTCGTCACAAACATTCTATCTCTTTCTCTCAAGAAATTATCTTGTTTATTTATGTGAATACCTAGACCAATTTCCATTATTTTTGTGTTCATAAATATATAAAAATTATATATATTTTTTCTGTAATTGATATACATATATCCCTCACACCCTTTCCATGGGTTATAAATGATATAATGGTCTTATTTTTAAGAATGTATAAAACACCATGATTTTGAAATAAAACCCATTTCTTTTATCCTATATGGGTTATTTATGAAATATTGGATTATGATATATTTGGATCACATTAATGTAAATACATATTAAGGGTGTGCCCTGATAGCGCTTCAATGCATTGGGTAAAGAATTAATCTCTAGAGATGACAATTTTCACGCAAACTTGGTGAATAACCTTGGTAATTTTTATGACACATTGGGGATATACCGTGGTGATATGTTCATGAATGTATAGATGAAATGTTGTAGCCACATATTCAAGTTATGTTTAATTTTCTTTTCATTATGATATTCCTATACTTCCATTGCTCATGTCCTTATGTTTTTATTCAAGTTCTTATTGATATCACAAGTAAACAGATTCCCTTATTTACCCTTACTGGGCCCTCTTCTCACCCCTTCCTTTGATGTATGTCTCCAGAATTTGAGATGCAGTAATTGTACATAGGATGAACCTGTGATGAATCCTTATGAGTGGTTTAGAAGAATTTTTTATGTTGTTATCTTTTATTATGTTCCTGATTTCCAAGACACTAGACTTTAAAGATTCTCTGTTTGTAAAATGTAATGAAAAGTTATTTAATAAAAAGGCGGGATGCCATATTATTCATACTCAATTATCCAATAAAAATAGTTGCTCATTTTTTCATGTTTTCCAATTAATAACATCTTCTGTAGACGTCATTAAGAACACGAAATAGATTTTTCACTATAACTTTTAAATTTTAGGTCTCCTTCTAATCATGAAATATTAAATATGGTTATATCCCCTAAAATATCACTCTACATAACTTATAGACTTTTTTAAATATAACTTTTTTAACTATAATTCTTCTTTCCTTGTTCCTATAGCCATCACCACACCAAAAACAGCTAAAATTCAAAATATTATAGTAAAAACATCTTCTTATTTAGAGTGTGACCCAAATATTATTAATCATTATAACCACTAATCTCAACTCCATTTTTGTACCAAAATTATGTGTTGTTAATAATTTTTTCCCTTTTATGATGGAAGTTTTTAATAACATTTCCTTCATTCCATTTGTAGAAAATTTTACATTCCATTCACCACATCCAAAAATTTTAGAATTTTGAAATTCAATTTATAGTGAAACATTCTTATTGTTTTCTCTCTTTAATTTACTTTAGCCATATTATCATAAACTTTATAACTTTTTGAATATATATACTGATTTTATTTATGATTATAGTGACGAATAACATTCTTTGATATTTAACTAGTCTTCCCACCACACTTCAAACATTCACCAACATCATGAACATATTTTTTTAAAATCAATATTAATATTATTTACTTTATATTTCATATCCCATAACATTTCATGAAATTTAAAATGTTAATTTTTTACATTTGTTTTATTTTATAATTTATATCATCATTTTCATCTTCTCCTTATCATGTGACATGTTTAAAATCTCAATTTATTTCACCAAATTCAACTCCATTATCCTTGGCTTTCTCAATAGTATTTGGATCATGTTTTGTCTTTCCAAAATTTTTATTATCTTTATATATTTTATATATTTTCATGATAAATTACTTCAATTACTAATTTAGTATAAATTATATTTCTATCTATTTTTCATCTCTAACAAATAATATTTCCATTCCATTCACGTTACAATAATTAAATTTTCACCATGATCACAAAAAGTTGAATTTTATAAACTTTCATTATCATAAAATTTTTCATAACGATTCTTCAAAAAAAATTCATTGTATTTTATAAAAATTATTTTTATTTACCATGGAATAATACAACTTCTTTATATGTTTTTAATTATTCTATCTAGATAAAATATTTGATGTAACATTCTCACCTTCACTCTTCTCAGCCTTCAACATTGAAAAGTTTAGAATTAAATGACCAATAAATATATATAAGAATCACATAAAAGGTTTGTTACCATTGTATATAAGTTTCCCCTTTTGGGAAAAAGATATTGAGATAAACGACATGGGATTTTCAAATTTCTCATCATAATATTCATCTAAATCAAAAACAACTCTTCTTCCTTGACCTCCTTAGAAGTATTATCATTATTCTATGATATGAAATATATTTCCCTATAATATTTACTTCTATTATTCAGAATATTACATTTACCATATAATGTTAAAAAAATAATTTGGTCAGTTCATCCAGTGGGAACGAATTTAGACTATAATCTCCAATTGAACAGACTTTTACATCAAACGAACTAGACAAGATAAGAAGCGACTTCCTGAAAATTAGTATATATTCAAGAGTTTCTATAAATTATATTTTAGATATTACAATATCATTAAATATGGTAAATATAATTTTTAATCTTTCTTTATCAAGAATATAAATTTATTGAAATTTGTCCTGGTTGATTTAATGTTGTTCTTTCATCACTCTAACATCCCTTTTATGAATAGTTTACATCCCATTTATGAATTGTATAAAACTTTCCCAAATTAGTTAACCATTATCAATAACCATTATGAATTTATTACCTAAATGAGAGGCAAGGATATTATTCTTGGAATCACTTCTAGTCTCGATAATCATTCTATCAACTCAAGTGAACACAATACACTGTGTAACTGGAGTAAAAGACACGGTTGTAATATGAATTGTATCCATACCTAATGGGATCAAGAGTTATAGAATTATACCTTTATTAATATAATAAATTATATATTAAAATATATAATAATATTTATTATTAAATAAATTAAAATTTTCTATTGTTGTTTTTTTAAACCAACTTTAGAAACAAACATGGAATACCAACAACTTCAAACAGCCTTGATGTCTTTGAAGGAAACATGAACACTAATGTGATAAAAATTATATAATCACTATAGATATTTTGGTTAGGTCCCACACATATTATTAATTTAGAGTTAGGGTGAAGAAAAGAATATAATTATTTAATTATTCAATAATAATAAACATTCACCATAAAATAGTATTACTACAAACAAGTATTTTTCTATCTTTCTTCTCCAACACCAAACATCATGAAGTTAATCAATTTAGTATAGTGATTTAATTTTCACTTACACAAAAATTAAAATAATATAATGATGTATAATATATACTATTATAAATGAATGGTTACATCCTTTATAATACATGGTATCACCCACTTCCATAAAATCCAATATTATAATCCAACTTGTTATAGCAAGCTGACTTTATCATTGAGCTTGTGTGTATAAACATATATCCCAAAAATGAATATTTCATACCATATATTAGAATATAACTTCTTATTGTGTTTAATAGTTAGTGTATTCAATCTCTATTGAAAATATTCAAAAGGATTAATATATATTATCAAAATATCTTCTTCATTGTGATCACTACAACTCAATAATTCAATAACCAAATACTTCATCTTAGACCACTACCTTTATTCATTATTGAAATACTAAGAGATATCAGTTTTTAGATGAACCCTTTTTCATAAAATAGTAATAATGAACTTATTTACTAACTTTAAAACCAAAATATAAGATCTAATTCAGAGTAATAATTTGGTCATTACATTTTGAGGATTCCTCCATCAAGAATTTTTTATGATGAAAATTAGGACATCTTCTCTTCTCATGACTATATCCTATATTTCTATCTTATTTATAAATATATTCTATTCTTATAGTTATTTTATCCTCTTGAATAGAAACACATTACCAAACTTTTTATTTTTTAATTTCAAATTTGAAAGAAAATAAGTAATTAAAATTCCAACTCTGTGCACTTCATTTTTATCCAATACAATTGAAAATTCATTATTTTCTCATTTTATTTGATAAAGAAAATTTTAGAATCAAGATTAAGTGACCCATTTGGAACACATAATGAAATTTAAGAATAAATCACCAGAATATTATCTTCTAATGAGATAAGGGTTGGGTCAGATAGAACCCATGATGTTTGAGTCTTTAACTTCTCAACCATTTAGAATCCATGACCAATATTGAGAAACCCTGTTCTTTGGAAATATTTTCTTCTCTCCATTGATATCCATGAATAATGATTTAACATGGTTCTTAGAATAATAACTTTTACAATCATTTATCAAAAACATGATGGATACACCACAACTTGGTACATTGTCTATTTTTTTCTTTTAGTGTGAATTTGAACATTGACAATTTCACATAAGAAATCCATGATTATATTTTGAATTATTATTTCATGAATATTAGAACAATTATGTTCTTATATTCCTAATGGTGAATGTGGTTTTTTTATATAAATCATGGTCATCACTCCGACCATTTATTTGACCCTTCAAAATCCATTATACTAATATAGTGACACAAGATTAACATAAATAGACATTACATCATTTTTTGGAATATTTAATACATTATGACAATAAATTCTAACAAACCATATTACTTTATTTTATTTGGAATCATGTAAACATAAACACTGGGACAGAAGTGAACTAAATCATCTCCCACTATATTATTCATAACTATCACTCTTCTTAAAAACATCATACATAATAAATATCTTCATGCCCTAGATAAATATAACATTAGGAAAGGTTAGGTCAGTTTCTCATTAAGGGTAAGAAATGGATATATGTAATAATAATATTAACTTAGGGGTATGAAAAAATGATTACACCATTTGGAAAATATACCCAGCATATCAAAGATTATAGTCATGGGTCATGGTAAAAATATTGGTAGTTCAATAGACATGAATCAAGAGGTAATCAAAGAACATGATCCAAGAGATTATAAAATTGGTATATGACATGAATTTTGTTCATACACAAAATCATAGAAAATCATTTCCTTATTATTAAAGTATCACTTACAAGGACATAATAGTAGAAAATTTCCTTTACTGTATGGAGTTCACTCCTCGTTCTTGTCTTATATTGCGGTATCGAGTTCACTCCTCATTCCGAAACTCTATTACTATATCAGATTCACTCTTTATTACATCTATATCTATCTCATGAGATATATAAATCATTACCAAATGAATTTTAGGGAGATATAGGTCCCACCCATCGCATAATAAAAACTATATTTATGTGTTCTACAAGATCAAAAACATTCATTCTATCATAACCCATGAGAAAATGGGTATCATAAACATTTCAATACATAATAACCTTTAGAAAAGATATTGTTTTTATAATAATTTCATCAAATCACACCCTATCAAAAGAAGAATATTTCATAAGTATATAACCATTGTAAGTGAAACATTTTTCATAATCATATAACACATTGAATAGAAACAGGTTTCAATATAATCATTCCATCAAAACATAATCCATTAAAAGGAACAATATTAACGGTACACTTGGATCATATATCATGTAGGGCATGAGTAACACTAATATATGTCATCTTAGAAGGAAGAATACTTTTTAAATTCCATTTAGAGAATTTATTAAGGAAAATATCCATTCAACATTGAAAAGAATTTTTAAATCATAAAACCATTTTAAAAACATTTTATTTTAGAATAATTTTATAAAACACAAATGAAGATATGAAGAAATGGTTATTCGTGATGTTATAAAATTTCATTCATTTCGTACTAAAACAAAATAAATATTCCTTTCACATTTATGGTATAATCCCAATAAGAATTGTGTTAAAAATAACATGAAGATTCTTTTTAAAAACTAAAAAAAACAAAGCTCAAAATATCATTTAATAATAGTAATCCATTAACAAAACATTTTTAGAAAAAATGGTTTTTGAAGGAAAATATATCTCCGACTGAATAGGAAAAAATGTAAGATTTTTATAAAATAATTTTATTAATTATATTAGTTACCAATGAGTGGTAAAATGGTTTCATTACTTGAATATATCATGAGTAAAAAAATATGAATAAAATTCATGAGAATTCATTTTATATGGATCATAATATTTTATCAATGGAAGCATAATCATAAATAATCTCGATGAATGATGATATAGTAAAAATAAACTCTTACTGCTTTGATAACATTGAATCCTAATTCCTATGAAATAATAAAAAATAATGAATAAAAAATAACATTAAAGATTTATATTCATGTTATAATAGTATATACACCTCATAAAAGAGTATAGGTTCATAACATAACATGTATCTTTGTGAAATCTAATTGACACAAAAATCCTTTATCGGTTTGTTTACTTATGAACCTTAAACCCCATGAAAGACATATAATAAAATGAATATATAAATGGAAATAAATTTTAGGAGAGTCATCATAAAATAAGAATCATAGGAATTAAATACACCACATAAAAGAAATCGGTGGTGAATATATCATGTGTCTCATAACAGTATAAAGTGAGATGGATATCCCTTACCATAAGATTGACTTATGTTATGCTCCTTCAATCATACTATAAAATAATTATAAGTTTAATATAAATATTTTAAAAAATATATTAATTTACATAATACCATAAATTATTTTACTAAGAAATTTTATTACCTATTTTTTAACAATTCCATGTTAATGTTACATTTTAGGTAATAACCACTTTTGGTATATGTTTTGATCTGTTTTATTTGTGGTCCTCTTAATTTAATCAAGGTTCCATCTTGTAAATAGTGATAACCATGATATAAATATCATATATATTTATAATATATTTATTTATCACATTCTAGAAAATATATTGAAATGGAATGAAATGCAACGATCATGGAAATAGTAAGTCGTATAAACGCATGAACATTGCTTCCATTTCTTATCATATTGAAAGAAATAAATAATAGTAAATTATATTTATATTTTTATATATATTATAATTAAAATATAATTTTTATTCCATATATCATATGTTTCTAATAAACTCATACTTAATACATTTTATGTAAAGCGTCAAGAATCTCATCGCTTTGTGAGACGGTGGTCCCCCATACACATGAAAAACATTATCATATTCCAAAAATATGTAAATCCAAAAGTTATATGTTATATAATAATTATATATAAATAAAGTCATAATAAATATCATATATATCTTATTAAAATATATTTCACACCATTACACCCAACCTTGATAGGTGTTAATGGAAAAACAAATGACATCAATCTGTGTGGTGGTGGTCCGACATACACATGAACACGGATTTCATAACCCATTTGGTGGAAGTGTATGTGGATTTATTTATTACTTTTAATATATAATTATTTTTAATATATATAATGTTTTCTTATAATCATGATATAAAAATAATTTAATGGGTTTAATTAAGAAATAAAATAAAATCACCAGTTGATGAATGTTACCATTTCTTCGGGTATCTACTTTTGTTTTTCACCGAAGGAATATCATGACTAGACTTTTGTACCAATTAAGGCTTCTAGGATGAGAGTACATAATTGGATAATATATTTGGAAAGTTATTTTCAATTAAAAATTTCTTTATAGGTGTTAAGATATTGGGATATGGGTTGTCCTTTTAAAAGGGATGAGAGTAGTAATTTTTAAATTTTTTTGATAGAATAATTACACCAATGTTTTTCCTATGAAAAGTGACTAAAATAATGGAATGATATATATAAATAAGATATATGGATAAAATATATCCATAAAATGGGTTTTGGATAATTTTAGGTCAATTTATATACCTTATATTCTAATTTTAACCACTACGTTCTCTTGTTCTTACCTTAATTACTATAATTAATTTTAATTACTTTAACTAATAATTTTGGTAAAATGTTATGTTGAAATTATTAAAGATTATAAATTATGATGATTCTATATATGGAATTTATTTTTCTAAATTCAATTCATAAAAGTGGTATTAATTAATTTAAAATTAATCATACAGTCGTGTTAAGAAAACATGTTTTTAAAGAGTAAAAAGATCAAAAGTGTAAAATTTTTTATATCCAATTTCTATATTAAAATGATTAAAATGACATAAATTGAATTAATAGATGTATAATTGAACTTAATGTACTTTAAAAACAAATTATAATTTAATATAACTATATAAAAATTTTAATAGAAAATGTGGTTTTCAATTAAAATTTAGTATTATTTACTATTTATCAAAACATGAAAAAATGTATAAAAATAAAAAAATCACTCTATGTTAAATTTGATATAAGTAAATAAAAAATAAAGTTTATTTTCTAAAATTTATTTTCTAAAATTTTCAAATTTTAATTTTTGTATTGTTCATTAAAAGTTCTAAAAAGCAGTTCTTTTGAGAAAAGTGTATTTTCAAAACTTATAAATACTTTTTAAAAAATTATGTATTTTATCATAAATATGTTTTGTTTATATAAAAAAATTATATTTATAAATTATTTATTACAATTCATATTACTACATTTAGTTTCTATATCATAACAATCCGGCTTAAATAACTATATTAATAAATATCATTATTTTGTTAAAACTCACTGTTGCGTGAAATGTAAGATAAGTTAGTGTTTCATGTAGAAAAATATAAAATTAGTGTTGTATATAATTAAATATTAAATGTATGTAGAAATAAATTCAACAAATCAAAAAAAATTATTTGAGAAAAATCTTTATAAAAACTCAGGGTGTTACATTCCAACACCCTTAAAATGAATTTCTCCCATAAAATTTTTCATTATGATACAAACAATGAGGATAAATTTGCCTAATCATATGATCATGTTTTCACATAGCCTATTCAAACTGGTGGTTTCTCGAAAAATCGTTAACTAGGTGAGCGGTCCTCTTTCATAGAACATTCTCTGTAAGATCTATAATCTCCCCTGGTTGTTCCTCGTAAGAAATATATTTCTCCAGTGGTATAAACTTTGAGTTTTGTACATGTGAAGGGTCAGGTATATACTTACATATAAGAGATACATGGAACACATTTTTCAATTGATAGGGGTTTGGTGTATGTTCCTAAGTATATTCTATCTTCCCATTATGATCAAGAATATCAAAGGTACTGGTAAAAATAGGGCTTAGATTCACTTTCTTCCCGAATATCATAATATTATTCCATAGAGAAATTCATAGAAACATAGTATGAAAATTTTCAAAACCATGATCATGTTAGTGGTTATTAGTATGATATTTCATCCAACTATAAGCTTCTTTGATATGTTGTTGAATGGATCTAACCTTATCATCAATTTCTTAACCAATCTCTGGTGTCAATATATTTCTTTCTCCAACATCATTCTAGCATTATGGAGCCCAAATTACATTCCATAAAATTATTCATAAGGAGAAATATTAATTATTGATTGAAATATATTGTTGTAATAAAACTCAACTATAATAAGGTATTGATCCAAACAACCTTTTAAATCTAAAGAACAATATCTCAACATATCTCTAGGATTTGAATTGTTCCATCAGACTGGATATCTATTTGAAGATGATATGTAGTGTTGAAGCACAATTTCTTATTAAGAGCTTTCTGAAGGCTTTAGTAGAACATTGAGGTAAACCAGAAATACTGGTTAGATATAATGTAATGTGGTACTCCCTGAAACATTGCATCTTACTTATTGTATAACCAAGAAATAAGATCCAGATACAAGTCTTCTCTGATAGTGATAAAGTGTTATGACTTATTAATGTCATCAAATACCACCCATATTTCATTAATACCTTTATAGGTTTTTGGGTTTCCAATGAAAATATATGTATTCATGTTCCCACATTTACATTCTGGTATGGTTAATGAATGAAACATATGCTTATATTTTTTTTGTTTAGCCATAAATTATTAACAATCCATGAAACGAGATACAAACCCTGTGATATCTCTATTCATTCCATCCCACTAAAATTATTATGTCAAATATTTATACATCTTTGTACATACCTGACGAATAGATAATGAATAACTATGTATTTCCTCTAAAATATCCTTCTTCAAATACGGTATAGAAAGAATTCATACACAGTTCTTAAACCATATGATTCCATCATGATCAAGGATAAACTCATGAACATTTCTAACCTTATTTTACATCTCAAAATCCTCCTTCTGCACCTCTTTAATCTTCATATGGATAGATGGTTGAACATTCAATTGAGCAAGATAGTCTATTTCTCCTTCCATCAACATTTCCAAGTCTATCCATAACTAATCCAGAAATATTGGATCTTTTGTGATTCTCTTCAAGGATATTCTAACATGATCCTTTCGACTCAAAGCACAATCCACCTTGTTCATTTTCCTAAGGGGTTAATGTATTGAGTATGTATAATTTTTAATCTTCTTTAAGTGTAACACCCCAAGGATTTACAAATAAATTTAGTGAAATGCATGAAACAATATGTTTCTAAAAAAGAACACTATGATTTAAAGATATATTTATAACCTAGATGTTAAACTAAAATTTTCAACTTTAGTGTTTTGAATTTCAAAAATATGGGATACACAGTTTCGTTCAGAGTGTTATTTTGGTCTGATGTGACAAAAAAAATTTTTTGGTGAATGATAACCTACCCTTATAAAGATTAATATAACCCTTATGAATTGTAAATCATCATAAATAAAAGTATCATCACCCTTTAATGTATAAACAAAATAGGCATCTTATAAGTGATAATATTACCATAGTAAAGGTATTGATATTTTTGTAAGTCATGAATAACTAATTACAATTAATTAACTAATTTAAAATAAATTTTATTTTCCTAAAATGTGTACATAAATTAAAAAAATTAAGTCTTCTAGTTTTAAGATAGTTTTATAAGAACATATGTACTTTTTGAAAACATTATAAAATCAATTATAGCTTTAAAATCTTTATTTTTCATGTAATTTACCATTTTAATGTAAAAATAAATTAATAATATTCAGATTTTTTTTGAAAAATTGATTTCTTTTTTAGACTCTACTTGTCGAAAATTGGTTAGGGTTATTTTTTTTGGGATTTTTCTAAACTACTTGAATTTTTTTAACAGTAAAATATAGTAATTTTTCGTATATATACATTATAAGTTAAATGCACTATTCCTAGCATCATCATTGAAGTAAGCACCTTGGTCCAAAAAATGGACATATTACTATTTTTTCATGGAATCATCACTATTTATTGTCTTATTGAAAAATAATAAAGTAATTATTAAAATATTAACAAAACCCTCCTCCCCTCCAAAATAAAAATGACCCACACTCACCTCTTTTCCTGACTCCTCTCAGGCCATATTCATTGCCTAAATTCTGCTCAAATATCTCCCCAATATCCTCCTATGCTTATATCATCCCTTGGTATCTTAAAAAGACCAAATCATATCCCCTTACGAGGCTCTCAAGGAAGCTTAAATCAAGAGTTAAATTCCTCTTTTCAATTCTTCTATATTCTGTTCATGTTCCTTTGTTTTCTTTTCTATCCTTATCTATCCCCGTACAAATGTTATTAAAACTCTTTTACCTTATATGTACTTAAATTTTGTTTTCATAATGGAATAAGTTATTATCGTATATCCTTTACCATTATTTTATACTAGTAATAAAAACACCAACCGAGATGTGTTAATTTAAAACATTCAAGGATGATTGGTTTTAAATTTCCATTTTTATATTCAATTCTATTCACGAAATCATTATTATGGTTTAACCAGACTAAAATATATGTATTTTTGTCTCATCTATGGTTCTGGAATCATTTTATACTCATGGTTTTGATTTATAAAATAAAATGTATTCGTTGTGATAAAAAACCACTAATTAACCCAAAAGGTTATCACTAAAGTTTTATATAATGATTTATATTCACTCCAAGTAAAAAAATAAAATTTAAAAAAATGTAACCTTTTGGATGCAAAATAATAAAATATAAATCTGATTCTGTAGAACCATACTCATTTTACATCAGTATCCATTTATGTATATACATAAACCGATCATGAAACAAACGAACCTGAACAATGACATTGAACCTCATAACAAAAAAAAATCTTATGAATGAACTTAAAAACATTATAATAAATAAATTACATGTAAAATAGGTTCTAGAATTATTAATTAATGAACCGAATTTGATAATTCAAGTCATTAAAATCAAGTGGATTTCACCTTCAAACTTAATGTAAGGGATCCTCTATTTCTAAATTTCATTCAAGAATCTCCACTATGTTATGTCATTTAATTTTTAATACCTAATTATGGGGTATATTTTTCCACCTCCCCATAATTCTCCCATGATATATAAATGATGAGATACCCCTTTATTCTCTAATTACCCCCCCCCCAAGTACACCTATTACTGTGCTAAAGATTCGTAAGGGATTCTACCCGAACCTCTTTGATTCCATTAGGTCTCTCTATCATTATTTTTACACAAACAAAGTTATTTTTTATTTACCTCTTAAAATTTTGTTTAAATTCTCGAAACTCATGTATCATGTTCCATTCATCTTTAACTTTTAGGGATATACATGGTTTTAAGTGGTTCCTTCCACAATACTTCCTGATAAGAAAACCCGTTTTAAGTGAAATTTTTGAATTCTAACCCATTTACAAGACTCTTTAGATTATGAAAATTTTCGTAGTTCTCTTCTATTTTAATATATTAGATTATTCCCTTTTCTATTTTATGTTATATTTGATATTTTCCTTAAATAGTACTAAAATGTTTTAATTCTAAATATTCGTAAATGCTCTTCTTGCATGCTATCCCTTAAAATTGGCATCCCTTATCATTATATATGGTTATTATACCTTATGAATGTAAATTAATGATCTAATTCATTTAATTCATGGAAAATTTTATGATATGACCATTAGTTATGCTCTATGACATGAATATGATATTGAATTATATTTCATGGTTAACCCTTATGTTTATGTATGATTGATTATGTATTATCCTATATCTGGAAAGAAAATTCATGAACATGTTATGATCGGCATGCCTTGATAGTAATCCATTTCATTGGGTACTGTCAAGTCTCATTAAATTTTATGCGCAACTATCTTGGTGGATATCCTTGACTCGTGCTACCATGTGAAACGGTCCGGGTGGTTTATCTTGACTTGTACTCCTCTATGTGCAACAAGCCTTGACTCATGATAAAGGAATGTTTTTTATTGCTGCCACATTACCATGACTCGGTTTATATATGATCCCATGTTCATATGTTATGATTCCATATCCCTAATGCTTTTACATTCATTATGGCATGCCTTTTAACCCATGTGTTAAAGCTCAATTATTAAGCTTATTCCCTTGCTAGTATTCTTAGATCACCCCTTTTTATGATGTTATCCCCAAGTTATCCTATGATGATGTATGAGCACAATGGATGTTATGATATCAATATAAAGATTAAATAAAGAAATGTTTTCATTTTTCAATTTTATGTACCTAGTATTCAAAGACACTAGACTTCACAATCCTTGTCTTGTATTCTAATGTATAATTATGCATAAAATCATGTAATGTTATTTATAAAACGATAGGTTCGCTATAATTGGTCTCATATGATGCTATAGTTTTTTTTTTGGAGATTGGGAATGGAGCACTTTTGTGATAACCTTTTGGATAAGACTATGTATAATAAAGTATCCATAAATCATGGTAAGTATAGAATAAGTGGTTTTTCAAGAAAATGCATCTCTTTCTAGATACGAACAAGTGGATGTGGCTCTGGCGCTAATGATTCTAGGGGTAAAACCTGAAAACCCCACATTGAGCTAGACTCGAATGGTAACTGTTGCACGTCAATGGGCCTTATTGCACTATTGGTTTGAAACTCAAGGGGGATATGCTCTATTAAATTCATGATCATAGAATATACCATTATTAAGGGAATAAAAAGAGATCCCTTAAGAATGTGCGTTAAGAAATAGATCAAGGATAAACTATATTAAAACCTTTATAATCACAAGTTAGGATATACTTCTTTTTTGAAATTATATCCTTTTATGTTTAAAGATTTCATTTTATGCTAATTATACAAGTATTCATCCCTCACCTTTTTCACCTTCATATGTAAAACAAAATATCAATGGTAAAATATCATAAGGCAAGAATAATTTAACACCTCAAGGATTTACTAATAAATTTAATGAAATGGATGAAACACTAAGTCTATTTGAAACAACAATTTGTTTTATGGATATATTTATAACGTAGATGTTAAACAAAATTCTTCCACTTTTGTTTTTAAAATTTCAAAAAATCTAACCAACATGGTTGCATTCAAGGTGTTTTTTTGTGTCTGATGGAACAATATTATAATTTTGGTGAAATAGTAACATACCCTTATAAATAGTAATATGAACCTTATGAATTCAAAATCAACAAAAAGAATTTTAACCTCACCCTTGTATGTATAAATATATTTAGGCATCTTATAAGTGATAATATGTCCATAGTAAAATTATTTGTATTCTTGTAAGTCAAAAATAATTAACTACACTTAATTATTTAATTTAAAAGAAAATTTATTTTCCTAAAATGTATTCATAAATTAATAATTTTATGACTTCTTTTTTATGATAATTTTATAAAACCTTATGTAATAATTGAAAACATTATGAAATCAGTTATAGTCCAAAAATATACATTTTTCAAGTAAATTAATATTTTAATTAAAAATTATATGAATCATATTAAAAAAATATTTTTGAAAAAATGGATTTCATTTTTGAATACACATTGAAAAATGGTTACGGTGAATTTCATGGATTTTTCTAAAATACTTGAATTTTTGTTGAATAATAAAATACCTTAATTTAACGTATATAAACATTATAAGATAAATGCACTCTTCATAGAAACATATCTTTGGTAAGAACCCTTGTTTGGAACTCACATGCACATATTACTATTCTTGGTCATGGAATCATCACTATTTCATGTATTATGGAAAAATAATAAACTAATGATTAAAATATTAAGAAAAACCTCCTCCCCTCCACTATAAAAACCATCCACACTCCCCTCTTCTCCTGACTCCTATAAATAATTATTACTTGCCTAAATTCTTCTAAAATATCTCCCCAATATCCTCCCCCACGTCCATAATCCCTTGGTCTCATCAAAAGTCCAAATCCTCTCCCCTTAAGAGGCTCTCAGGGAAGATTAATTCAAGTGGTTAATTCGTCATTTAAATTCTTCTACTTTCCTTTAAAGTTCAATGGTTTTCTTCTCTATACTTACCTATCCCCATCTAAATGTTATGAAAACTCCAGTAACTTATATGTACTAGAATTTTGTTACGATAATGGGATAATTTATTATCATCTATCCTTTACCCTTTCTTTGTACTAGTCTTAAACACACCATCTGAGATGTGTTATTTTACCACATTCAACGCTGATGGGTTTTTAATTTCAATTACTATCTTAAATTATGGTCATGAAAAAAAAATTATTGTTGAAATAGAGTATAATATATGTATTATATCCTATATATGGTTCCAGAATCTTTTTGTACATGTGGTTTTGATTTATAAAATAAAATGTGTTTATTGTGATAAAAAACTACCAATTTACTCAAAAGGTTATCACTAATGTTTTATATAATGATTCATCTTCACAATAAGTAACCAAATAAAATTTACAACCATGTAACCTTATATATGTTCATTAATAAAATACAAATACAATTCTGGATATCCACCCCCATTTTACATGATTATCCATTCATGTATATAAGTAAACTGAACATGAAACAAGCAGACCCGAACAATGTAATTGAACCTCATAAAAATCAAAAAGGATACGAATGAACTCAAAAAGTTATAATAAATAAAATACCTATAAAATATCTTCTTTAAATATTAATTAATGAACCTAATTTGATTATTCAGGTCATTAATATCAACTGGATAACAACTTTGGACTTAAGGTAAGGGATCCTCTGTTCTCACTTCTATTCCAGAATATCCTCTATGTTATGCTCTTTTATTTTTAATACCTAATGATGTGTTTGTTGTATCACTTAAAAAATACTTCCATAAGATACATAACTTATGAGAGACACATTTTTCTCTCATTAATCCTTCTTATGTTCACTGGTTACCATGAAATGGTTTTTTAAGGTATTCTACCCGAACCTTCTTTATTCCTTCGGGTTTCTCTATCATTATTTTTACCCCAACAAAGATATTTTTTATGTAACTATTCTAAATTCTATGTATATCCTCTAAAATAATGTATAAAGGTCCATTTATCTTTCAATTTTAAGGATATACATGTTTTTAAGTGGCCCCCCTCAATACTTCCTGATAAGCAAAGCCGTTTTACAAAAACATCCCAAATTCTTACCCATCTCCAAGTACACTATATAATCTATTTTTAAGACACCAATATTTTTAAAAAATAAATATTTAGATTACATAAACTATATTATTTCACTTATGTTTTTCTATATTAGATTATTCCCTTTTCTATTTTAAGTGATCTTTGGTATTTTTCTTAAACCGCTCTCAAATGTTTTAATTATAATGTTTCATAAATGATCTTTTTTATATTATCACATAAAATTGATATACCTTATCATGATATATGCCTATTATAAATTATTAATGTCTAATATTGATCTAATTCCTTCCCTTTGTGGAATCTCTTATGATATTCCCATTTGTTATGCTTTATGACATGAATATTAAAACCAATTCTATTCCACAGGTAACCCTTAAGTTTTTGTATGATTTATTATGTGTGATTATATATGTGGAAATAATATTCATGAAAATATTATAATTGGTGCTCCCATATAGAGCTCCAATTCATTGGGTAATGTTCAGTCACATGAGACGTTATGTGCAACGATCTTGGTGGTTAGCCTTGAGTCATGCTATCATGTGCAACGGTCATAGGGGTTAACCTTTACTTGTGCTCCCCTATGTGAAAAAGGACTTGAATCATGCTAAATTAATGTTTTTCATTGTTTCCACATTACTATAAATCCATTTTTTTGTGATCCCAATTTTATATGATAGGATTCCATGCGTTTCATGACTTTTATTTTCATTATGTCATGCCTTCTAACCCATGTGCTAAAGCCCTATTCTTATTCTTATTCCCTTTCTGCGCTATTTACTCACCCCTTTGTTCATGTTATCCCTAGGTTTTCCTATTACTTTGTATGAACACAGTGTACATTAGAAGATCAATATGAAGATTAAATAAAGAAATTTTTTATGTTTTAAATTTTAGGTACCTAGTCTTCAAAGACGCTATATTTAACGATCATTGTCTTGTATTCCGATGTATAATTATGCATAAAATCATGTAATGTTATGTATAAAAGGATTGGGTCTCTATACTAAAAATATTTTCTAGAACATTTTCAACTACTTCTATATGAATATAAGCTTCAAAATTTTATGATTTGTATATATATCACACTTTTATCTATAAATATAATGCCACCATATCATTACTAAAATTTAAAATAGAAAACTCTAAACTATTATTTTGGTAATTTTTTTAATGAATCTTCAAATGTCGTGAGTAATAATATATGTCCATTTTATTCTACATAAGAAAACTTCTGAATCCCTTCAAACATGCATCCAAATAGATTACAAACCCTTCTCCACTACAAGGTTGTGTAAGCATTGGTACACTCACTAACCTTCTCTTCAGTTCCTTCAAATTTTCCTCACTTTCATCTATCTAGAGGTTCTTGGTTCCCTTATTAGTTAACTTGGTGAAAGGATTAAATAGTAATGAGAAATTATCCAAAACTCTCGATAATATCAAGAAAAATCTAGAAAAATATGTATCTCAATCATTATCTTCTGTCTGGGCCAACATTCAATTGCCTCCATATGTGATGTATCTACTTATATACCTTCTCATGAGATTATATGACCCATAAATTAACCCTTTTTCATCAAAAATTCACTCTTTATAATTTTTTCATATGTTTTCTCTTTACAAAGGGTCTGTTGTACAATTTTAAAGTGGTTTTCCTAATATTAGCTTCTCTTTTTAAAAGATAATAATATCATCAATAAATACTACCACAAACTGATCAAGGTATTCTATATATTCTCTATTACATAAAGCCATGAATATAATAGGATAATTAGTAAGTTAAAATGGAATTACTATACATTTATAGTTTCCATACATTGAATGGAATGTTATTTTGGGTAGATCATCATTCTCAACCCTCAATTGATAATATCTCGAATTAAAGTGAATCACATAAAAGTATTGTGATCTGTGTAGTTGGTAAAATAAATCATTTATATGTGGAAGAGGAAACTTGTTCATAATTTTGGTCTTGTTAAACTCCCGATAATCAATTCATAGTCACACTGATCCATCATTATTTTTCAAAATATGAATAGGTGTACCCCAAGGTGACACATGTGGCTGAATGAACCCCTCATCAATTTTTTCTTAGAGTTTCTTCATCAATTCGTTAAACTCAATCAGATCCATTCTATGGAGAGTATTTTTAATTGGTGTAGAGCCATGTATGAGTTATATTGAGAAATCAACTTCTCATTTTGGAGTAAGTCTGGGAAAGTATTCTGGAAAGAGATAATTAAATTCCCGAACAATGAGTATATCATCAATATTGAGTTTCTCTCTAAACATATGTTGTAAAAACTTCTTCTAAAAGGGAATTAAGACCCATTCACTTGATGTAATCTCAATTGGAATTTCATACATATCATCACATTGATAGGTGATCATGGGATGGTTTGGATTATCATACATAACATCCCTTCCTTGAAATTTGATGTGTTATTTATAGAGATAAAGAAAATCCATGCATAGGATGATGTCGAATTAAACTAGAGGAATAATGACATGATTTTTAGGAAGCACATTCTCACCAATGTAAATCGGAGATATATTATAGACTTAGAACCGATCAACATATAATTAGGGGTTTTCACTACTAATTTCACATTTAAATGTTTGGGTGGAATCTTGATACCCTTATAAAATTCTTTATATATGAATGAATAGGTTTATCTAGTGTCAAATAATACATTGGGAGTGTTATATTGGATGGTAATTGTACCTTTCTCCATTTTGTTATCGCACCCCATTCCCAAAAAGTGATTACAAGATATCTCACCCTATTCATCATCTTAAAAGGTTTTTAAAATCGATCATCATCATTAACCCTTGGATTTTGGAATTGGATAGAATAATTCCAATTCCCCTTACACTTGAATCTCTAAAGTGGGAAAGGTGTATTCTGTGTAGTCTTCTCACTATTTATATTGTTAATTAACTTCTTCACATCACGTTTGTTGTTCATTTTCAGATAACCTTTCCTTAAACAATTAAAACATTTACTAGTCCCCTTAAGAAAATTTCCTCCATGATTCTTCCCACACTTTAAGCATAATAGAAGTATCATTTTCTTATCTCCATGGGTTTTATATTTTCTATTGAAATACTCCATCATTTTCTAGTCAAAACCATGAGATTGATACATAATTCTGACATCTATTTCCACCTTTAGAGTACAATTCACAATCTCTTCATAGATAGTGAAGCCTCTATAGTATAACACCCTTCGAGGAATTCTTTTTTAGCCTTTTATGAATGGATCAACATTACTTTCAGGTAGTATGATAATACCAAGAGCATACGTCACAATTCTTGTAAAATTAGCCTCATAAGAACCAAAAGATTCATCATCACTTCCCTTTAACACTAATAACTCCTCTATCTTCATATGAAGAACATCAAAAAATTACTCATTGAAAAATAATTTCCTGATCTCGTCCAAATCCACAAAGTCAATTTCAACATGTTTCCTCATATTCTTGATAAGAGTCCACTATTGATCTGATTCCCCTTCCAAATGGTAGAAATCCAAAATGACTTTTTCATGTTTCAAACACTGAAGAATGGAAAATATAATGTCAGTGGTACTAATCCATTAATTGTAGAATAGTGAATCAAAATACCCATAAAAATAAGGTGGATATTTCCTCATTATGGACCTAATGAAATATTATCCCCTCTTTTTTCCATTTATATGTTTATCATGAATCAATGATTGAGAAATTTTTGTGAACATAGGAACAAGATTTTCCACTATAGAACATGTAATATTTGGATTATTAGTTGTAAAATAACTAAATTCTCCATCTCATTTAGAATTAACTTAGTTTCATTGCGTTCTATTCATTGAATAAAACCAAAAAGAATAATTTATAAAACAATAATCATAGTGGGGAACCACATAGTACTGAAAATCACATATATGATGTCTAAATTATGAAATCATAATTAATTTAGGACACCTTAGGTGTATCCTAGGTTATTCGAATCTATCTATATTTTAAATCCTCCATGATAGTTCATAAAGATTTTTTAAATTTTTAATGTTTTTCCCATGGGAGTGTTAAATATCGTGGGAAGAATGAAATGTTGTCATACACTAGCTACCAATTGATTCAATATCAATATCGTGTTTTGGGGGTTGTTTCCCCTTAGAATATCTATGCTAGATCCACATCCACGTGTATTATCTAGATCGGGATGTAATTCCCGGAAACCACTCTCTCTCTCCTTAACCATAATTCTAGGGCATTTTCCTATACATTGACTCATCATTAAACATATCCTTAGACATTCCCTGAGGTATCTCACTAATTTTTTATCATCCTAGTTTATAGATGATATCATAACCTTTTCTACCATACAAATTATAACTAAATGGGATTAACACACATAGTCACTACATCATTTTTTAAAATATTTAATAAATTACACAAACAAAGAACCAAATACCATATTATTTTAGTGTCTTTGGAAACATGGAAACATAAACACTGGTTCATAAGTTTAATATATAATATCTTTCTAGGTTTTTTATAACTTTCACCCTTCTATACAAATCATTCATTGAACATATTATCATAACCTCGGGAAATAAAATAGAAGAAAGGGTCATTTAAAATTCTCAGTAAGGGTAAACAAGGGATATGTGTAAGAATAACATGAATATAAGGGTATGAGAACATAATCATAACATTTGGAAACCATACCCTCCATATCAAAGATCATAATCATGACACATGATATAAATATTGGAATCTCAAAAGGCATGAATCATAAGGGAATCAAAGAACATGATCCATGGATTATAACATTGGCATACGACATAAATTTTTGTCATACACCTAATCATTGAAAATCATTTCCATATTGGTCAAGGCTCACTTCCTATTAAATCATAGCAGACAAATCTGGTTACTATTTTGATTTCAATCCTCATTCCAATCCTATATTACTGTACTGAGTTCACTCCTTATTCTAGGAATGTATTTATGTATTGGGTTTAACATATGTTATATCCATGTTTATCTAATTGCATATGTAAATCTATACCCAATTCATTATATTGGGATATAGGTCCCACCCATCACATAATGAAAACCTTATTTATGTGTACCATGAGATCATTAACGTTCACCACTTCATGAACCCATGAAAATAAATGGGTATAAGAAACAGTTCATCATATCATAACTTATGGAAAAGAGACAGATTTCATAATCATTTCATTATAGAATAACCCATGAAAATAAGTTGGTCTCATAAGAATAAAACCTATGGAAGATAAACAGGTTTCATAATCACGTATCCCATATAAGAGAATCGTGTTTCATTAAAATCATTCCATGAAAACATAAACCATTCAATGAACAAATATCATTGTTACCCTTTGATCATACCCTCAATAGTGTATGCGTTACACCAATAGATGTCAACTTAGATGTAAAATGATTTTTAAAGATCATTAAAAATATTTTATAAGTAAAATATCCAGTCAGCATTAAAATGATTTTTCAATAAAAAAATTAATACATTTTTATTTGAAATAAATTTGAAAACTTATAAAAAAAACACTGAGGTAATAATTTTTCATGATTCCAGAAAAAAACCATTCATTTACAATATGCAAAAACAATGATTTCATTCACATTTACGTTATAATCCAAATAAGTATTATTTAGAAAGAAACATGAATATTCCTTTCAAAAAATATTATTTAAAAAATTTAAAAATGGGAAAATTTATTTTAAAAATACTGAGAGAGTAATAATCATTTTTTGAAAACATTTTTAGAAATAAAAATTAATAAAACATATTTTAGACTGAAGATGGAAATAAAGTTGTATTCTCATAAGAAAAATTATTAATTATCTTAAATAAAATAGTGTGAAAATTTGTTTAATTACATGAAGTAATCATGAATAACCATATGTTAAGAATCTTCAAGACAATTATTTTGACTTGGATCATAATATTTCATCAATATAAGCATAATCATTAACAACCTTGATGAATGATGAGATTGTGAAAAAAAAACTCTTACCAATTTGATAACATTGAATCACAAACCCCATGAAGGAATAACATCACATGAATTGTAAAATATAATGAAATGGATTACACTCCTGATATAACATTATTACATATCATAAAATATTATAGGTACGTAACATAACATGTGTTTGAAAGAAGACAAATTGAGACAAAAATCCTTTACCGATTTGGTAACTTATGAACCATAAACTATAAGAAAGAGAGATTATAAAATGGAAATTTAAACTACAATTAAGATTATTAGATGCATAATAAAATTAATTCATGGTAATTATATACATCACATAGAATAAATTGGTGGTGGATATAGCATGTGTCTCACAAAAGTTAAAACTAAAATGGAAATCCCTTACCACAAGTCTTGACTTCCATTATAATCATTAAATCCACTTGTTTAACCAATATAAAAGCATTATACATAAATTTTAGAACCATATTAATTTATATAATATTATAAATTATTTTATTAGTTACATTTACTACCCAATTATTAACAATTTCATGTTAATGTTATGTTTCACGTAATGTCTCCTTTATTTTTCATGTATGTTTTGATTTGTTATAGTTTTCCCTCTTACTTTAATAATGATTTCATAAATTAAATAATGATATAAATTATATAAATACCATATAAATTCACTTTATATTTATTTATAATTATCAATATAATTGAGTGATAGGAAATGAAATGCATTATTCGTGGAAACGGTAGGTTGTATGTACACATTAATGATGTTTGCATTTCTTGTTATATTCAAATAAATAAAACTAAATGATATATATATTATAATTAATGTATACATTTTATGTTTTATATCACATTTTTCTGGTAAATTCATTTTTAATACGTTTTATGTAAATAGTGAATGAATCGCACCGCTTTTTGATGTGGTAGTTTACCGTACACACGAATGACGTTATTATATTCCCACAAAGTGGAATAAATGAAGGTATGTATTATATAATGATTAAATAAGAATAAATAAATCATATATATCATTTAAAACAAATATGTACATCATTATTCCAAACCTTGTGAGGTGGTAATGGAAAAACAAATGTCATTGATTCGTGAGGCGGTAGTCTGCCGTACACACTAATGAAGATTTCATAACCCATTTGATTGAACTGTGTGTGGTTTTAGGTAATACCATTAACAAAAAAAATATCATTATATTTAATATAATTATTTTTTAAAATAATAATGATATAAAAATAGTTTAAGGGGTTTGAGGAAGAAATAAAACAAACATGTTCGTTGATAAACGTTGCCTCTTCTTTAGGTATCTTCTTTTGGTTTGAAAAAAAAGGCCTCCCATGGTAGGATTTATGATCTAATTAAGGATTATAGGATGATTTTAGGTAATTTTAGGTAATTTTAGATTATTTTTTATAGTTATTTTTTGATCTAAATGGATTCAAGGATATGAAGATAGGGGTATAGTTTGTGGCATTTTATAAGGGAGGTGAGGGGAATTTTTGTAATTATTTTTGAAATAGTTAATTCAACAGAGGTTTTTCCCATGTAAATTGGAACCAATAAAGGTACAATATCTATCTTATAATGTATAATGTATATATTTGGATATCCAATTGGTTTCGTACAAGCATTGGATCATTTTTAGACTTTATATTCAAAGCTTAACAACTAAGTAATCATATTTTACCTTAATCATAGTAATTAATTTTAATTTCTTTCTCTAATCACATTTTAAAAAATTAATTTGTCCTTATAAAACATTATAATTCATTATTATTCCAAATATGGAATTTATTTTTCACAAATTAAATTCACATAATTGGAAGAAATTAATTTAAAATTAATTTCAGGTTTGTGTTCTGAAAGCGGGTTTTTATAGAGAAACATACCGATAATTTGAAATGATTTATATATATTTTAAATATAAAATTAATTCGAATAAACTAATTTTAATTAATATACATATAATTAAAAAATAAATTCTGTAAAAATAAATTAATATGTATTTTATATAGATAAATTAATTAAGTGAAAAGGTAGTTTTTAATTAAAATTTAGTATTTTTCACTATTCATTGAAAATCGAAACATTACGAAAAATATATATACACCTAAGATAAATTTAAAAATATGAAATAAAAAAGGAATTTTATTTTATAAAATTAATTTTCAAAAGGTTTCAAAATGTATTTTTATTATTATTCACAAAAAAGACATAAAATTTTGTTTTTTTTAGAAACTAGTATTTTCAAAACATATAAAGGCTTCACCAAAAAAGTTGTATTATATCGTAAATATTATTTCATAATATAAAACCATAATATATAGTAATTATTTTTTAATTTTCATATTAATAATTATAATTTCTAGGTTTTAATGGTTGGGTTTAAATAATTATATTAATAATATATATTTGTTTTGCTAAAATTTAATGTTGTGTGTAACAAAATCTAAGATAGTGTTTCCTATTGTGAAAGATCATCATGGTGTTGCATATAATTACAAATTAACAATGTGTAGTGTTCAATGTAATCCATAATGTAAATATTAATTTACTTGAAAAAAGGTTCATTAAAACTTGAGGTGTTACAATTGAGGCACAAATCAGGGTGTCATATTGTTAACAACATGATGTGTTTTTTCAAAGAAAATTTCAAACAAATTAAAACACTAAAATTGAACTTAATATTATTATAAATATTTTCAAACATCCATATGACCTTCACCTCATCCAAAACTCCTATCTTAATTTGAGTTTAAATGTGATTTATGTAGTCATACTATAAAATGACACGATTCTCACAAATCATATGCAATAAAACAAAACCAACCTATAGTATCCCCAGTTATATCAGACATCTCATATGGTTGTAAAAACATCAAAACACCTTATTTGGTCACAAGAATCATTCCAATGAACACAAATCACTCTCAAACTTATTAATGAATCATTATTCTTTGATTCCAAGCCTATATAAGAACACTAAGCGTAGGAAAAAAGTGTTGGCATTGGTGTCATAGATATAAATTATTTTTTACTTTATGATGACCTAAATTAATGGTTTTGAATATTAATAAATTCCTTATCACATCATGATTTTTCTTCTTAAAAACATTTTATGTGATGATTTCTTAATAGTATCTATCACACTAAAGGTCATAGCAGATCCCTACTATGATGAGAACCCAGAAGTGTTATGACACTATTCTTGAATATATGTACTAAAGCTTAATGATGTAATTTGAAGGAAACAAATGATATAGGATATCAGGGGGGAGACTCATATTCCCTTGATGAACCTTCTCATGGTGTAATCACTTGTTAACATCCTAAAGGGAATTATGAGAATGAGACCATCTAGGAGGAAATCCACATTTATAAGTGTCATTGGATGATCCTATATATGGATGTGTATATTGGTCCTTAGAATTTAATATTATTATTAATGAGTATTATAACTCATGCACATAGATATATTGAAAAAAAACATGATGAAATATGTTTGTGGGAAGGTAGTATTTGTTGGGTGTGTCATGAGTAATACCACATTAATAAATTATGCAAGAAAGGATTTGTCACTTATATCCATTAACAGAAGTTGATATCTCATGCCATTAATGGAAATGATATAGCCTAAATAAATCCATGGACATGGTTTTCTATAGGAAACTTTAGTTTCTAGGAAATCAAAGAAACATTAATCAAGCACATGGGTAGATAGAACTAGAAAGAAACCTGATTGATTGGATATATTATGAAAAATGTATTATATTACACGGTAACTGTTCGTATGAGTTGACATGTCATTGCGGTATTAACTTTTTTCTCTATGGGTTCCTTAGTGTGTTTCTAGACTCTACTATTGTACATTAGGATACTCCACCTAATGCCACTGAGAAAGAGGCCTGGAAGTCACAAATTAAGTGCATCCAGTATCTCATTTAAATAATATATATTATTTATAATTTAATAACTTGAATAAAGATTATTCCTAGTTGTCGTTTAATAAGTATTCATGGATTCTTAATCTCATTTATTTCGACACAAGTTATTTTATATAATATATTTTTGGTATCATATTTAATAAATATGTATTTTGTTTTAGTGAATATAATATTTATATATTTATTGGAGAATAATGTAGTGATATTTATTAAATAAATAATTAAACCTTATACAAGGTCTAATAAATATTATGGAGGATTGGATAACCAAGTCCAAGGGTCCAATGAGGAGAAATAATATCAAATATAATTTTATTAAATAATATTTAATTATAATTCTCATGTTAGGTGCATTTAAAGAGATATTATTATTATTATTATTATTATTATTATTATTATTATTATTATTTGACATTGAGTTTCAACGAGATTAATAAAATAAATAAGGGAACTTGTGAAATTATGTTATTTTAACCATAGTGAAACAAATACCCAGTTATGATTATTTTCTCGTACCCTTCACCAAGAAAATCATTGTGCACAATGTATTGGAGAAAATATCTCAAGGAAAAAGATCTCATCCCTTTACTAGAACACTATCAAGAACAAGATAGATCCTCCTCCGTCGAATCAAGGAGAACTATTTGGGAGAAATTCTCAGGATGATTGAATGTGGACATCGCAAGTGTAGGGATATTCCATACTAACACCCAAATACCCCTTCGGCGATGCCCAAATATTCATGTAGAATATGTGGATCACCGCTAGAGGAATCCTACACATGGATTCTACAAAACAATGGTGGTGTAGTGCATATCTGTGGTTGGATGCATCAATTAAGAAAGAATAAACTTGGAGGTGATTTTTATTTAATTAAATTAATTGTAAGAGACATGTTTTGATCTCCTCTCTCTTGGTTCTAATTTAGTCTCCCTTATTGGTTCTTTGATTCAAATTCGTTGATCATGCAATTCATCATCACTTGATCTTGGGTTAATAATTGATAATGGAAAAAAAAGAAAAGTTGGGCACCACCTATTCCCGTGCTTCCACTACACTCGAAACCTACAAGTGGTATCAGAGGGGGAACATAGTTGTTTATATCTATTTTGTTTCATTTATGATTTAAGCATTAATAATTTATATTTTCAATTCGAGTTTAATTGTTTATTAAATATTAATTACTTGATATGTTTCTTCCTCCATCATTTCTCATAGATCTAACAGAAATGACTAATTTTATTATTAAAATAAAATAATGGAACTCATATGGAGGTTCGAAGGATCCTGTATATACAAAACCAGACTACACACCTTTTAATTTCCAATATATGTGTTGTAGTCCGGTTCAACACATCAAGATTGATTCATAAATCAATTTGATCTTTTCCATTGATTATGGAATTAATTACACCATTAGTATTTCAAGTGTTGACTTGGATTAAATGTCACATGATCAACTATACTATAGCCGTGTGTCCCACTAGACATGGTGTTTAGTCCCTTTAGTTCTGGACTTGGATATGTATTCCATAAATGGCCTACGAGACTAGTGACCATGTAACACAAAGTCAACACAGCGTGTGGCACACTAGACACACCATGTACTCCATGATTTCTGAAGTATATCTAAAACACCGAGTTTCTATGCATGAACTTCAGATAGACGGTGAAGGGTGTGCATGCTGTGTAGATAGGATCTACATGCCTTGTACTTTTACAAAACTACATATATTTAAAATTTATTTATTTTACTATGAAGTCCTCGAGACATATACTTGTGTGTAGTCATAAATGTAGGACATGCCATGTGATAGGTTTTAATATACAAAAATATTAAAATTATTAATTAATATTTGTGTAACTTTCAAGATCTCTATGTCATGAATGAGTTGTATTTCATTTATTATTCTACATGAATTAAATCATGACACATTACCAAAAAAATCATTTATTTCATGTAAGGTTTTGTGAAGTAGACGTTATGAAAGTACATGATAAGTCGTGCATGCTATAATTCATAAAGAATAAATTGTATAAAATTATAATACATATTGGGTATATTTGGACGGGTATTCACCAGGTTACCTCCTAGGTACAAGTTATGTACATAATTAATTTTAAATGAATGTATTTAATTTTTTTAAAATTATAAAGGATGAGAATATCAAGTAAATTTATATAATGATTACAATAAAAGGAT
This sequence comes from Viscum album, assembly GCA_963277665.1. Lineage (NCBI taxonomy): Eukaryota > Viridiplantae > Streptophyta > Magnoliopsida > Santalales > Viscaceae > Viscum > Viscum album. The sequence continues at coordinate 605,648,864 of OY728119.1, read as the reverse complement.
TTATTATTTAAAGATAATAAATAATAGATTAAATAATGTTTTATATTAAATAATAATGATTAATAATTTGATGATAGTTTTATTAAATGTGTAATATTTTGAATGTTAGTGTACGATCATGAGCTATACCAAACCATTGTATGTGATTTGTTTCTTTTTAATTTAATTTTAAATTAAATTATTGGCATGTGTTAGTTATCTCCTCATTAATATGTAGGGCCTATATTCCCATGGTTTCTTTTATGTAAACCCCCTTTTACCACTCACCTATGTGTGAGTAAAAGAATATGTAATGGATGGAGCTCCCAAGCTGGTGGAGGTGGTTCAAGTTCGGGGCCTGGGTGAAACCAATCCAAGGAGATACATAGGTAGATAGGTGGAAATCTATAAACATGAACCTAATTGGTTCAAGGTGTTTCTCCCCTATGTCAGTGGTCAGTTTATCAATTACTAGATAAACTAACCATTAGAACAATATCATGATCATACCATTTTTTTATTCTGCTAGTTTCATGGTTATTTAATTATAGAATTTTTTCAAAATCACATAATTAATGAATTTACAGGCATGAAATTTGAAACTAAAATAAACTTAATTATGTGTAAATATTATTTTTTCCCTATTGAATGGGGATGACCTCGTTGATTGAAGGTTAGAACATTTTAAGCAGTTTCTAATGGGTTTGTTCGTAGAACCGGAAACATCCAATGATTCCAAATCCATTTGAACCTACTTTCCAAAGGTAGGTGCTCATTAGTTTTGGACTGATGAGTCTTACGATTTTGCATTGGTTGAGAGGATGGGAGGTCGGACTCATCGCACCCTTTTGAGGGGAATTATTGTCTACTCTGGGACTCTCTTTATAGATTTAAGTTATGTTCGTGAATCCTTATTACATTACCAAGTATAAAATGAGCTTTCCTTTAGATCTGAGAATCAATGATTGATATGTAGGAAATTTAGAGAATATTTTATATGCATTCGAGGTTCTTCATCGATAGAGAATCATCTGTATTTGTTAGAGATTCTTAGTCAATGGTATCCTTTGATACATAAAAGTCTCTTGGTCATTATTATGATCATACTAGTTTTAAAGACACTCATTGGGGCACTTGAAGTTTATTGTCATTCAGAAGGACATGGATTATTTCAAAGTCAGGATCTTACCCACAGATGGGCTACCTACGTATCCTTTGTTTTGGAAAAGGAATCAGAACCCACATAGTTCGAGTAATGGAGTATGGTGTTTATGAATAATTGATGGATCAAAGAAATATGTCATGATTAATTTTACACTCTAACCTCACATGAGTCATGCTCGTTGTGAGAAACAAGAGGTATTGGTGAAACCAGACAATTGTGCCACGAAAGATGCAATGATGTGGGACTTATGTGTGTATGACTGCCCAAAATAGATGAGGATTAAGATTTACTTCAGGGAAGAATTCCAAGAATAGGGTCAATAATAGTATATGTGTTTCATGGAGATTTGGATACACTAATCTTGGGGATTACTCCTAAGGAAGATTCCCAAGTTAGGAGGGGACTTATGATTGGGTTTTACCCCTGAGAAGGAAGTCCAAATAAAAATTAAATTAAAACTGGTTAAGAGAAATTAAGACTGGGGATTACTCCAAAGAAGAAGGCCTCGGTTAAGGGACTTGAAAAATTAAGGGACTTGGGGCTTACTCCTAAGGAGGATGCCCATATTTGGGAACTTTAAGACTGGGGTTTATTCCTGACAAGGGAACCCAGGTTAAAGGAATTTTGGTTGGGAATTACTCCTGAGGAGGATTCCCAAATTAGGGGACTGGGGCTTACTCTTGAGGAGGAAGCACATATTTGGGAACTTTAAGACTGGGGTTTATTCTTGAAAAGGGAGCCCAGGTTAAAGGAATTATGGTTGGGGCTTACTCTTGAGGAGGGTTCCCAGGTTAAAGGAATTATGGTAGGGGCTTACTATTGAGGAGGATTCCAAATTAATAGGATTTGAAACTGGGGCTTACTCCTGGAAAAGAGGCCCATGAATATGTTTCTCTCATCTTAAAGGATGAGGTTGAATGAATTAAATCATTAATTTTAGTGAAATAAATATATTTAAATCACTAGGTTTTGAGAGATGTTCCGAAGAGTTCCTTTCAGATAAGGAAGTCGAATCAAGAAATCCTGCCATAAATGGATTTGAAGAGTGTCTTGAAGACTGAATCTTGAATAGGAGAGGTGGAATTGTATAAGAGAGGTGAAATGGGAAGGAATGGAACCTAAAAAGACAGGGGCGCGCAAGTCCTAGCAGGCACGCAGGTACTGCCTGGGCGCACAAGTCCTGGTCACGCAGGTATACCTGCGCGGCACATGGGTACTTGCGTTATTTTCAGACCATAGGGTAATTCTTGGGAGATAATTGGCTCAAACCCTTGGTATTATCCCTAGAGGCTTTCCAGAAGATGGCGCGCAAGTTCTGGTAAAGAAGTAGGGCGGCGAGCAAGTGTGTCCATTTCCCTTAAGGGTAAAACACTTAGGTGTGCAAGTGTTAGTGTATTCTAACACTTAGGCCTTAGTTCTCTTGTTTAGACCTTCCATTCTTTGTAAAGAATTACCTTAGATGTGTTCGGAAGACCTGAAGAAGAGACTTGGGCGTTTAGAGCTCTGTATGTGAATTCTGGAAAAAATACTCCTTCAAATGGGGGGCCCACCGGGGGTATTTATAGGCTAGAGAAGACCCCGGGCGGTTATCACTTAGGGTGAGCATGTCACTTGTGTGACCATTAGGTGGCACGCAAGTATACTTGCGCGACAGTAAGGGAAATTGTGCGTCCCTAGGTCCTTTGACTCCTTTTTCATTCCTTTGTCGATTTTTGATGTTTTCTTCAAAGGATGAATCACTTTGTGCTAAGTCATTTCCCTTTCCATTCTTTTAGAAAATGTGACGAAAAGGAGCGTCAACAAAAGTCCCCCCTCAGAGTTGGATCCAAAAGAATAAGGATGTGACTCTGAGGAAAAGAAGAAAACCAAAGGGAAAGAGGTGCGTAGGTGTTTAGGGCACAGAGGCATAGAACAACATATGAAAAATCATATCTGAAGTGCCTCTTGATGAGCTGTCATAAAAGATTTCCCGATTGTCGTCCCAGGTCATCATGTTAGGACTTGGCGGTTTTGGATTCTAAGAGATCCATACCGCGGTGAAACAAGTCATCTTCAGGAGGGAGCAGGAGCAAAAGTGTCACGAAGATTTGACCAGGGTGAAACTGTCAGTCAACATCGGCGAATTTGAGGCTGCGGTATCCTGAGCTGAGGCTGAATATGCTTCCAAGATGAAGGATCTAAAGCATAAGATCAAAGAAATAGTCACCCAGCAGGTGCAGCTCCAGCAATAGTTAGATGCAGTTACTGGGGAACTTGACCAACTCAATAATTCATTGGAGGGAGATCAAATGAATGGTATGAAAGCCATTGCAGATGCCAAGAAGGCACTCCATCAAGGTGAGAAGAGTGAATCTGGTCGAGTGCACGGGCTTCAAGTAGCTTCTGATGAAGCTCGGGATGTTGTACATCAAGTGAAGACTTATGTTGACAGTCTTTTGTAATTTCTGGAAAAAGATAAGAGCCTCTAATCTGTGGATTTCCCTTTAATTCTTGTGCATCAATGGAGAATACTTCTATCTTCAATTATTTATGCTTGTATTCTTTCGCTACCTGCTTTAAATTTTACCTAAGCCAATGGGCCTAGTAAGCATAGTTTGATTTTTTTACTAGGATTAATGTAAATAACCCTACAAAGGTTGAATGTTTTAATTGCTCAATATTACCTAAATCATACAAAATATATGTTTAGTGAGATGGAACTTGTCTTTTATTCAGAGTTCCTTTTTCTTTTGTGGGTAGTTTAAAGTCATGCACATCGGATATAAAGAGGCTAATGTTTAAGGTTGAAATAGATTTGACTGAAATGGATTAAAATTGACTCAATTCCTTGACAATTTATCTGAAAACATATTACCATACTCAAGTATGAGGGAAAAAATGTAAACTATGACTTAAGAATATTTGAATCTGAGGAATGATATGAAAGACAGCTAAAAGTCATTAGAAGAAGTAGTTCCCAAGAATGATGTTACCATTATTTAAAAAACCTGTTAGGGGGTTGAATTATGTAGGGCCACCTAAGGTCATTGGATGCATAGTCAAATAAATAGTACCTTTTGGCTAATAGGACCGTTATGTAGACTACTTATGCAAGGCCACCTAAGGGCGCGTGCTGCATAGTTAGGGAAAAGAACTCTCTGAAATTTTCTTCCCTAGTGCTAAAAAGCCAGTGAAAGTTTATGGAGATTCAAAATTTCCAAAGTATAGAGTTTGTTGTATGGAAAGTGGTACTTGAATATGAAGAAGATATTTCCAAACAAGATTATTGAAGAATTGGATGGATATCACTCCTACGAAGCTCTGACTCAAATGTAGGGAAATAGAATATAAACCATAGACTTGAATACATTAAGATCATGAAAAAGGATATGGGACAAGTATGTTAAGGATGGCTATATTTGTGGATCCTACATATTTTCATTAAGACAAATAAGGACAAAAGAGGCTTTCTTCCCAAAAATGATGTTACCAATATTTAACAAACCCGTTAGGGTGTTAAATTATGCAGGGCCACCTAAGGGCATTGACTGCATAGTCAAATAATAACATCTTTTGGTTGACAGGTTCGTTTTGTAGACTATTTATGCAAGGCCACCTAAGGGCACGTGCTGCATGGTCAGGCAAAAGAACTCTCAGAATTTCAAGCCTTTTGTGATTAGAAGTTAAGAAAAGGGTTATGAAGATATGAAAATATTTAAGGGTAGGATTATTACACAAAAAGATGGGTATTGTCCAATGTATTCAGAGATACACAGATCAATGCTATCCATAATCATGTTGTGTCTGGGTCTTGAATTGAAATGTCGGACTTCACTACATATCCCATAAGGATGGGATTCAATCCATATGTAGTTCTTAAACTACATTTTAACATCATGTGGGACAAAAGGATTGGAGATCTTTGTTTAGGTTCATAGAGCTCGGACCATTATAAGAAATACATAGTATGTGCTTTCATGGGGACTCTTCAGCCAAGGGACTGAAAGTAGAATTTGGGGTTAGGCCCAAAAAAATGAGGTTGGATTCGAGGGACACTCAAACGTTCCTAAGTATCCCATAAGGATGGGAATAAATCCCATGTACTTCTATATATACCCTCTATACAAATTTGGTTCTTACCTGTGAAGGGTGAAAGGGGACTTTAGTGAAATGATGGTTTGACCCAAGATAAATGGTTCAGGTATTCCCATGTATGCATGTAGTCTTTCAAATGAAACATGATTGAAAATCAATGTAAATAATGATTCCCTCTTAGGTGAGGGTATCAAAGAATATTTTAGTTTATTGTCATACTGGACAAAAGAGTTTTATAGTTTAACATCGTATAGAAAGGACGAAAGTGAACCAATGTAATGATACTGATTCTAGGGACGGTTTCACGAATCAACATCATATGAGATGGAGGTGAACCGATGTGAAGAGATTGGTTTTGGGCTTGAACCTCAGGAGGTTGCCTACGTACCCAGCCTTTAAGGAAAGGATCAAAGTCTACGTAGTTCAATTAGAGAATGAATTTGTGATCATGTTGTCCTTGGGGAAAATAACCTAAAAAATAGTGTTGGGACTTACACATGGTTAGTATCCCAGAGAGAGTGTTATGGTTGAAGTTTTCTCTAAGCTCACATGAGTCATACTCGGTGTGAGAAACAAGAGGTAACAACAACCCTAGCGATGCACAGTTTAATTTCATGTAAGACATATGAAGGGAATATGCAGTTTTAAAGTCCTTCATTTAGAACTATTGGTGCTGCACAGTTTAATGTCATATAGCAGGGATGATGTATAGTTTAATGTCATGTAGGATGTATTAAATAATTTTCTATACAGTTTAGCGTCATGTAGTTAGGACGATGGGGACAATAAAGTTTAATGTCATGTTGGACAAAAAAGGGTCACTGTGCAGTTTAATGTCTTGCATTGAGGACAAAAAGAGGACACCGTTTAACATCATGTTGGACGTATCAAGAACTTTTTCACAGTTTAATGTCATGTTGGACGACATTACAGTTTAACGTCATGTTGGACGAATGAAATGCAAATAGTTTAAAGTCATATGCATGGACTGTGGATGATGCAGTTTAACGTCTTGCTGGACGTAAGGGACTTTCAAATAGTTTAGGGTCATATGCATGGACTTTTGCTGTATAGTTTAACGCCATATAGCAAGGACGATGAAGGGGACACAGTTTAGCGTCATGTTGGACGAATGTGCGAATAGTTTAAGGTCATATGCATTGACCCTAGATGGTGACGTTTAACATCATTCTAGACGTAAGGTAAGTCCAAATAGTTTAAGGTCATATGCATGGACCGTTGATGTATTTTGTGTTCATACAAAATATTTCTTCAGAAATCTAGCATTGGTTGGAGTAGTGATGAGTTCTCCATCCATTGAGATTAAAAAAATAAACTCCATTACAGTGGACCTCATGTATTGAGTAAGGTCCTTCCCATTTTGGCTCAAGCTTGGGAGGTTTCTTTCTAGGTATCATTGGAGTTCTGAGAACTAATACCAATTCTCCCTGAGTGAATGAATGAAGATGAACTTTTTTGTTGAAAGCTCGTGTTATTCGATTCTGATATACTTCTTAGTGGTGCAAAGTGCACAATATTTTCTAATCTAACCATTCCAATTCATTAAATCTCTTTTGATATTGTTCATATGTAGATGACTGATCACAAATGGCTACTCTGAACGAGGGTAGCTTAATTTCAATGGGCAAAACATTGTCTGTTCCATATACTAGTGAATATAGAGTTGACCGCGTTGCAGTACGGGCGGTGGTCCGATAAGCCCATAAAGCATGAAAGAGTTTATCATGCCACGACTTCTTATCTTTATCCACCATATTTTGAAGTATATTTAAAATAGTCTTATTGAAGGCTTCTATATGGCCATTTCCCACTGCATGATACCGAGATGAATGATTGGATTTAATGTTGTATTCTTGATACAACTTCTTCACCTCAGATGAACATAAGTTGGTGCCATTGTCCGTCAATATGGTATGAGGGACACTAAATCTAGTAATGATGTTAGACTTGATGAAGCTAACAATGAATTTAGAACTAACTTCCTTGAGAGTTATTGCCTCTGTCCATTTGGAAAATAAATCAGTAGCAGTAAGAATATACTTAACCTTCTTGGTCGTAGCTGAAGGGTAAGGTCCCACCACATCCATTCCCCATGTGGAAAATGGCCACGAGTATTTAGCTGTATGAAGAAAATCTGGAGGTTGATGAATGAAGTTGGAATGTACTTGGAATGAATGACACATCTTTGTGAAATCAACACAATCTTGTATCATTGAAAGCCAAAAGTATCCAAGCCTTCGAATCTGATCAGACAGTCTATGTCCAGACTGGTGGGAACCACAGAATCCTGCATGTACTTCTTTTATGAAAACCATTTTCTCTTCACCATCAATCCATATGAAGATAAATCCATCGAAACCACACTTGTAGAGAATTTTTTCTAGGTGATATGGACTATCATAAATAGAAAAATCGACCACACGTCACCAAATTTGTTCTTTCTCGGCTCTATCAGGTAGAAGTGTTCCATTTTGAAGGTATTACCTGATAGGTGTCATCCATCATGTAGTATGACCATATGGTTTAGGAATGGGACTAATTTCATTGATCTCTTCTGTTCTGGTTCGAACATAAGGTGAAATTGCACGACATTGGGCAATATTGATGGTTGTCTCATCCCGATTTGGATCTGCCACAACTGTGGCTATATTAGCCAATGCATCAGCTTGGGCATTTTGTGATCTTGGTACATAAGAAAATGCTGGTTCTGAAGGGAATTCCTCCATTAAATCTCTGATGTTATCATACATAGGGATTAATTCTTCTTTTATGATGGCATAATCCCCATTGACTTGTTTGATTACCATGTCTGAATCACCTTTCACCTTTAAGTGATTCACTTGTGCTTGAAGCGCCAACTCCAAGCCTGCGATGAGAGCTTGGTATTATACTTCATTATTGGTACCACCTTCCCACAATAAGAAGGAATAGGGTAACACTGCCTTTTTTGGAGAAATGAGCACAATTCCTAAACCAACCTTGTTGAATTTAAGATTTTCCATTAACCTCCCTGTTGGACTTCTGGAAGCACCATCAAAGTACATTTACCATGTCTGAGGAATTTCCTGAATAGATAAGACTTCCACATCAGGGAGTTCAATATCTGAAGATATATCTTCCAATGAATGATGTTCATCTAGGAAATCGGCCAGATATTGGCCATTTATTGCCTTTTGAGACACATATTGAATATCAAATTGCTGCAAAATAACTTCCCACCTTGCCAGACGTCCTGTAAGCATTGGACGACTAAGGATGAATTTGAGCAGGTTATTGAGAGATACCAATTGGAAATCATGATGTTGCAGGTAGTGTCTCAACTTCTGAACTGCAAGGATTAATTCCAGGCAGCACTTCTCAATATTTGAATACCAGGTTTCTGCTTCATGCATAGTCTGACTGAGATAGTAGGGACTGTTTTCATTCCCAGCATCATTCTTCTGAGCAAGAAAGGCACCCAACAATCACTCTAGAGCTGTCACGTCGAGGATAAGTGGGCTTACTTTAATAGGTGTCATAAGTACCGGTGGACTCAAGAGGTATTTCTTGAGAATATCAAATGCTTCTTGACATTCTTCAGTCCACTAGTAAGTGACTCCCTTCTTCATCAATTTGGTGAATGGTAAACTTTTTCCTGGAAAATTGGCGATGAAACGCCGAATATAGGCTAAATGTCCCTGAAGCCCTCTCAATTATTTCAAATTTAGAGGGGGTGACATACCAATGATTGACTTGGTTTTCTCAGGATCGACTTAAATACTACAATGGCGTACAACAAAGCAGAGAAATTTTCCTGAGGTTACCCCAAAAACACATTTTAAGGGTTTCATCTTAAAATTATGTTGTCGAAGCTTGCGGAATATGACTTAAAAATCAGCCAAGTGATTAGAACATTGTTTGGATTTAACCACCAAATCTTCCACATAACATTTGACAAACTTCCCAAAAAAAGGTTTGAAGATACAATGCATGGCACACTAATATGTTGTGCCTGCATTCTTTAAGCCAAAGGGCATTACCCGATAGCAAAACACACCCTGAGGGGCTCTGAACGCTGTAGATTCCTCATCTTCTGGAGCCATTCGGATTTGATTATATCCGGAATATCCATCCATGAAGGAAAGTTCTTCATAGCCAGCTGTTGCAGCAATCAGGAGTTCTGTAATCGGAACTGGAAAATCATCCTTAGGAAAATGCCGATTAAGTTATCTAAAATCGATGCAAAATCAAATTTTTCCATTCTTGTTCTTCACAGGGACAATACTATCCAACCACTTGGGATATTGAACTTCTCTGACGAAGTTAGATTTGATAAGCTTATCCACTTTAGCTTCAATTTTGGAAGCATAAGTTGGGTGTGTTCTTCTCGCGGCTTGCTTAAATCCTCGATGTTCTTCTGGTAAACCCAAATGATGAGTAGAAACATTAGGATCAAGCCCATGCATCTTTTTATAGTTCCAAGAAAATATATCTCTATTTTGCTTTATAAAGGAAATATGCATCACTTGTTCTTCAAGATTCATGGCCGCACTGATTAAAGTGGGGCGTGGAACTTCTTTTGTACCCAGATTTATTTCTCTATGTTCATACACGGTGGTAGAGATACCCTCTTCAAATGCTGGAGGATCATCCCTAAGATCTTCCTCTTCTTCTTCAAAATGTGTTATTTCTTCTGTTTATTCTTTCATAGTTAGTGATGAAGAAAAATTTCCATGATCCTAAGAGTTGTTAAAACTTGAACATCATGAAGAAGAGGCTTCCATTTCTGACCCAATTGATGAGGAAGGGTCTTCCTTGGGTAATAAATAAGAGATGATGGATTGAGAATCGACAACATTGTTCACCTCTGACGTCGCTATCACTTCTTCTGTCTTGGTTGGTGAAGTATTGACTTGCTGGATTTCAGCAGATGAAACAAAGACATCTCCATTCTAGCTTTCATCATTGCCTGGAGGATCACCAATTTCTCCCATGTTGTCTAGCTCGATTTCCGTAATTGACATTATGGATCTTTCCATAAGAGTATTTTGATTTGGGTATATCTTGTCAATTTGACTGATAGGGAACACATAATCTGTACTCACATGTGTAAATGGATTTACTGGAATCTTTTCCAATCCATATGGAGCATTAACATTGGTAATCTCTCTGGTTGTGGATTTATCTTTTCCCTTAATGTGATAGAATTCCGACTCAATGTATTGAGAATCACATGTCTTGAATGGGGCCTTATCACCATACAATATCCCAACATGACCATCGAAACAATACATGAGACATTGATGGTATGATGAAGGGATAGCCGCATGTTGATGTAGCTAGGGTCTTCCAAGCAAGATGTTGAAGGCTGATTCATGATCAATAATCATAAAATCTGAATTGGATACAAGATCTCCAAACTGAGTTTTGAGTGTAACTTCTCCCAGTGGCTCTTGTTTATTTTTATAATATCCTTGTAGCATCATAGTCGAAGGAGATAAATCAGATTCTGTGAGGCCCAATCGACAAAGTGTACGAATGGGCATGAGGTTGACTCTTGAACCATTATCAATGAAACATCTTCGGATGTCTATGCCATTGACCTTTCCAGATAAGTACAAAGGTCTAATATGTCCATGAAAGACATCATCTTCATCTTCATCTATGAAAGATATCACTGCATGGCATTCCGTAGGATTATTCTCTATTTGATAGACTTTAGCTGCAGCAATTTCAATTTCAAACTCTTAAGGACTTGACAAAGCCTCGATGAGTGCCTTCTGAAGATCCTTTGGTAGATTCAAAGCATCCATAATTGATAACTTGGCCGATACTTGGGCCATGTGTTTCAATACATCATACTTTTGATCTATAGGTCTGCGTTTCCCAACAGGAACATGTGGTTAACAGGTTCCTTGGAAGCAGATGCTTTGGAAGTTGATGCATCTTGTATCGGGATATGAGTTGGCATTATTCCTGGTATTGGAATATTAGACCGATTAGATCCATTTACTTGTTGAGAGGATGAAGGTGGAACCCCCAACCGGTCCTCTAAAATAACTATGCCAGGACTGAATTTGTTATTGGTGGAATAAATTTCTTGTTCTTGCTGAGCTCGCTGAAGGGCTCTGCCATGATTTTCTACTACATACACAGTTCTAACAGGGGTAGAATTGGAATAGTGGCCTCTGGGATATCCACATCTTCCTTTGTATCTCAGACCCCTAGAACTTCCTATAACTCCTATATTTGATATAGGGAACTTGGGATCATCGAAATCAAAACTGTGATTGGCATAAGGATATGTTAAATGAATCATATTAATAGAACCAATGATTAACTCTTCATCCGATGAGGACTCTTCTTGACTAGCCAATTTAGGATGTTCCGTTTGGTGGGGCGGTGCCCGTGGCATCGAAGTAGATGACATGAAATCTGCCAGAGTCAAAGACATCTTAGGCTTTGACACATACTCATCTTCTTCTTATTGTTCCTCTTTCTTGGAACTATGTCGTTTTTTTAGGATTTTCCCTCTGATGAAGAGGGTTTTGCAGCGGTATTCATGGCAGAAGGAACGATTGGTTTCTTAAATTGTGCTCACAAAATTGCATGAGTTTGTTTGATCATCTTTCTGACCATCCAATCATTGTATTTCTACGCATTTTTTCTTTTGAATTCTTGCCACTCGCCTTCCTCCTCTGGAACTGTAGCAATAACAAATGCTACCTGAGCTAAATAACCTTTTAGTTTGACATGTCCCGAGTCGACCATCTTTTGCAGGAGGTATTTGAAGACAAAACACTCCTAGATGGGATGCCCCTAACATTTGATGAAATGAGCAATAGTTGGGATGGTCTTCATCTACTTCCTTGTTTAGCCTCTTGGGCATTATCAATTGAACCAAATTATTTTCCAGAGCCGAAATGAAATAACCAGGAACTTGTTCATTTCAGAAAGAGTAAACTTTTCTTTTAAAATCCTCAAATTGTTTTCGTCTTTGATCTCTTTGATTATCTTGACGAAATGGCCTCTTTTGTAGGTGCTCAGGAGGTGGATACCTTCGAGAAGATGAAGGTTTTGAAGTAGAGGCAGGTATAGGTGCTTGTTTGAGCATAACTGTAGCAATTTATGCTTTACCCATTCTCCTACCTAGAGCTGATGGAATTACACGAAATTTAGCCTTAGTCTGTATAAGAGAATCATCAATCTATTGAACGATTGAAGTAAGGTCTCGAAACCCTCCTGTGTATTTCACAGGGATCAATGATGTGCATAATTCGTCACACAGATTTGCCACATAGATTGACAATATTTCCTCTTGAGGGAGTTCTAAGCATAGGGAATATGTTAATCCCTTCTAGCGAGCAATGAAATATGAGACCCTTTCATTCTCCCTTTTCTTACAGTTTTTAAGATCAAAAACATTTGTATTTGGAAAAGTTGAGATGAATTGATGAAGAAATTGTTGACAGAGATCTTCCCATCTGGTAATTGACCAGGATTTCATGCTTGTATACTAGACGAAGGCTGGTCCTTGCATGGTCCGCACGAAGCATCTGAGTTTCACTACTTCTTGTTGTTCTGGAGTTCCCATCATAGGATCGCCACAAGACACGTAATGAGTCAAATGCTGTTCAGGGTCGCCTGATCCATTGAAAATAGGGAATACACTACAACAAATGCCGATCCTAGCGGCGGTTGTTTTCCGGTTTAGCGGCGGTTTAAACCGCCACTATATTGTGTGGCGGTGGTTTACAAAAACCGCCGCTAAGTTTGGCGTCGGCAATCTATTAGCGGCGGTTTTTTCGATTCCGCGGCGGTTTTAGAAATGTGTCGTATGTCCGTCATTTAGCGGCGGTTTTTCTTCATTTAGCGGCGGTTATATGGGTATCTTATTTAGCGGCGGTTTTAACCGCTGCTAAATTCAGGCGTTTGATGCGCCTATTCTGCGGCGGTGAATACCGCCGCTAAATATCAACATAATATATTTAGCGGCGGTTAAAACCGCCGCAAAATTCTCCCCAGTTCATCATTTAGCGGCGGTTAAAACCGCCGCTAAATGCTCACAGGTATGGCATTTAGCGGCGGTTAAAACCGCCGCTAAACGTTGAACTGGAAAAAAAAAATATGTTGCATCTGCTCCACCACTGCCCTAAATTTTCCAAAACCACAGCCACATCTCACCCATCAGCCCCACATAATATCACATCCACACATATTTGTAATGTACAACATCTTACAACATTATTACATCATTACCATTTCATATTCCATCACTAAAAGAATACTACCACAAACCACTACACACAAAAACCAACATCCTCATAATAGTGACCATAACATCTCTTACCATAATAAAAACCAACATTAAAAACACCATCCCTCATAGACAAAACCACACCATAACAAGAAACATGTATCTCACTATGAGAACCAAAATCCAATAAAACAAGTAGGGAATCTATGAGAAAACCCATGAATGTTTCAATGTGAAATGACTCATAAAACCATATTGAAATATCCAAAATCCAATAAAACAAGTAGGTGGGTTTTATTAAAATTGGATATATTACCTAGGATACCACTAAAACAGTTATCATCCTCATGTTCCAATGAATATAAATGGTTCCAAAATAGAACCCTTGTGGGAAACCTCTCAAGGATAATATAATAATTTGATCAAAACTAATCATTAAATAAATAAACACATAACCATGTGTCATAACCAACCAATTAAAGGGACCATATTCATATTATGACAAACAATAAAATAGATTTACACAGTTACATTGAAAAAAATGAATGAATTAAAACACTTTATGACATTATTCATTCATCTTTGAATATGTACCAAAAAATATCTCCTCCAAACCACTATTCCACCATAGAAAATGATAAAATGGATTAACATTCCCATGAAGAGTAATCTACAAATAATCCATGATTTCCATTGGGTTCACCAAATCATTACTTCATCCTCATCATCCAACTCTCTATATTTGAATATATGGGATGAATCATGATTATTTCAGTAATGTTGGGATACATTGATGATATTGTGAATTATTTTTATCATTGGTTAGAGCTCCAACTGATATAACACCTCACCAATGTTCACCAAAACCTAAAAAATCCAGAACAACCTAGGAGAATCCACACTCCCTCACACAAAATATGCCTACACCATCATGGAAACAACCTCAAGAACACAAGATCTTTGAAATATAACTACATGGGTCTACATCTATATTATACAGTGGTATTGAAATAATCCTGGCCAAATTAGATTTTTTTATTAAGCCATTTTAAGGAAAATGGAAAAAACCAGAGTACACTACAGGAGCACTACGTGCTGAAAGAGCTTACAAAGTGGTGAAACACAAGGCTTAAGTTACTTGACTCTGCTGCTCTAAAGAGCTCCCAGTGTAGCATACCAACCTGGATGTCAGGATCCTCTCTGATGAGCTCTTCAAAGTAGGAAATCATCCTCTCCATCGTCTGAATAAATTCCTCTGAGTTGATTTTTCCCTTAATGAACCCGCGGGCCAGAATTCTATCTTGTTTATCTAACCACACTTCTTGCACCTCTGTGGCATCAACTTGCAGCCTTTGTGCGTAAATTCTGTTGAGCTCCTCTTCTGAAACATTAGGATGAATGGCTTGTTCAATCATATCTTCCTTGGAGTGCAGGATGAGTTTCAAGCACTCTCCATTCTCTTCTTCTTTGTCACATATAGGCTTGTTTGTTCCTTCTTTTTCCCCCTCCTGAAGGGTTGTGCCTACTTTGATCTTTCCCTTCTTGGCCGACCTAGTCTCCATTGGTTTTGGAAGATGAGAATAATCCTTGCGACTCTTAGTCTTTTTCCCCTGGACCACAATACATTTTCCAGAATCTCTAGCGACTTTTTTCCCCTTCTTCCGCCGAGGGCTATGAGGGCCTTTCCCTTTACATCGATCCATGCTGTCCATTGAAGGAGTACTATAACTGTCATCACCTGTAAAATCATCCTCCGGAGACAATATAGGATCCTGAACTTCCAATCCAACAAAGCGGTTCCCCAACGATAACTGCATGCCTTCGCAGAGAGGGCTCGGCTTGAAAAGTGAATGCTCCAGATCTACCTTCTTCTTCATGACCTTATCTTTCCCCCCAATCCCAACCTTCGGATGATCCCCAAGGGTGTTAGGATCTAGTGCCTTCAAGATATTGGCATTGGCCAACTTCTCCTGTTCTCTGGAAGAAGTAACAGCAGCCAAGAACGACTTCCCCGGAACCAAGGTCGATCCCATGGGTTGGTCATTTCCCCGACCCATGAATTGCAGATGATGGTTGTCACCCCGACCTCTCCCAGGAGAGCTTCCAGCCCCATGAGCCTCACTGCCTTCACCTTCCTCGGCTTGGCTGGGTAATACAGGATGAAGCCCCACATCCACAAAGGACCTCTCCACACCATCGCCCCTAACACCCAGATCATGCCTCAATCTAGAAAAAACATCTGCAACCCTCGGGCCAACCTCCTTGAGTTTCCCAGGTTTCTCAATCCTGACAGGACTCAAGAGAACCCCCGTCTCCCCTGGATCCTCCCCGCGCGCCACACCAATCGTACCCGGATCCACTCTTGCGCATGACTGGTCCTCTGCCTCTATAGCCACCAACACCTTCGAGGACCTGTCAAAACTCCCGCGGCGACATCCTGAAACGTCATGGCCGATCTTGCTGCAATCGGTACAGAACGCGGGCCAAGAATCAAACACCACCCACTGCTTCCATCTCAGTTCTTCTCCAACCGAGATCCATAGCCACTCAGTTGGGGGTTTCGAAATATCAACTTCAACGCAAACACGGGGCATAATAGGGTGACATACCGCCGAGGTTCGATGATCAGAACAGAGATACCGGCTGATCAAGTTCCCAAGCATACAAATGATAGAGGGATTCTGGAAAGGAAGAGGCAAATCGGGAAAGCTAACCCAAATCGCGGCCGACGGCGGATCGCGGTTCAAGTTGAAGTCGAACGACCATCGTAGAAGGAAGAAGCCGCACCCATCAAACACTCGCGGCGCGCTCGACCAGGCGACGACCAAGTCCTCAGA
The DNA here is from genome assembly GCA_963277665.1 of Viscum album. NCBI lineage: Eukaryota > Viridiplantae > Streptophyta > Magnoliopsida > Santalales > Viscaceae > Viscum > Viscum album. Next base: position 605,632,552 of record OY728119.1, on the reverse strand, counting down.
TTCAAAACGAATCATCAATTGACGCCGGTCGAGCAAACCCACCACCGCTCGATTTTGTAAACCCCAAGAACCAAAGAAGAAGCGGTCGAAGGCATCTACCGAGGGACGACGACCTCTAAAACGAGCCACTAGCGTTGATCTGTGCAGATCCGACGCCGCGTTGAATTCCTTGAACGAAATCGCGAGCTGAGGAGAGCCTTCGTGGAGGTCAGGGACCTTAGGGCTAAGCGAAATGGCCGGAAAGGGGGGGAGAAAAGCTGGGTTGGTGAAAGGGATGAATGGCCGAAGAACCGTGGGAGGAATCCCCCCTCCCCCCTCCGGGGAGGAGGGGGCCGGATCTACAGTCATCGTCGAGCTAGGGCATCTTCACAGATGCGAGAGCGAAAACGCGATTCTCTTGGGGATGAATCCTCATCAAAATGTAGCTGGAAACCTTGAAATGATCCTGATCTTCTTTTATAGTTTCTATAACTATTAGGATATTTTAAGTCATGCATTACACCACACTAGAAAAATATTTTTTTATTCCCTTACATAGACACATCACAATGTAAAAGTATACAACATCCAACACAACTCATAGAATATATACACAAAAACAGATGAATGATGTATATTTTTATCGGAAAACAAAAAAAAATTGGTGTTTTATTCACCTATAATGCAACTAGGTCAAAATTAATGTTCCCAAAAAATCCCACAACTTATTGAAATTCAATTCCAGATTTCCATCGATTAGGGGATTGAAAGTCATTTTAAAGAGAGTTTAGGTAATGGAGGGATTCCATATTCCTCCCAATAATGATGATATGAAATAGGAATTACATTCTAAACAATTAATTATGGTATCATGGGGAGTCCTAAAACCTCATCCATGTACAATCATTCTTAATAATGTATTTAACTGGACTCCTTGATTTCTATATAATGTTATGAAATCATTATTCAATATATGATCACATATCCTCCCTAATATTGGGGATACATTGTGACCATCACAATTTTGACTTCCACCCACTTCCAATTGGTATATAATGATTTCATGAATGTACACATCTAAGAACTAGTATATGAATTCATAGATCATATATATTGTGAGCCCCATTTATATATCTTCTTCTATTATAACACTGAATGATATAACCACAAACCAGATGTATTCAAACCTATGAGGGAAGGATGTATTCAAGATAACCTCATCATTCAACCACCTCGGGTGATTTTTAGACCATATATCAATCATAAAAAACCTATCAGATTCCTTTAAATGGTGTAATATATCATCTACAATTAAAATGGGTAATAATTCTTGATTTTATGATAATTAAACATTAATTACTCCAAACATAGTCTCAGAATACCATCTTAATACATAGAGAACAACACTAGAGTGCTAAAAAGAAATAATTTTCAGCAAATGAAATGCTTTTACTACAAACCAACTGTTATCATACTTGTTCAACACATCAACAATACTACTACTCATCATCTGATGCTGCATCGTCACCCTCTCCACCTTCATCTCCACCACCTACTGCCACCTGTAAGAACATTATATTGAAAATTAAATATTGTTGCATATTTATAATAAAAATTAAAACCAATAAAAGTTTGAAAACTAAATGATTTTGATTTTTTTGTGATTTACCTGCTCACCACTACCCGATGCACTACCACCGGGGGCATATCTGCTCATATGCTGACGTATTTCAAGCAACTCTTTCTGCAAATCAGATATCTGATTCCCCTGCTGGTGAACTGTGTTTCGTAGAGCAGACATCTCCCTCTGAGCATCTTCAGGTATGAAATGACTATAACCAGGAGTAGATGAGGCCGAAATCCCTGATGGCATGCGAAAGACCTCAGATGGTACGGGTCCCAAACCCATCCCGCGCACTCTACCAGGATGCTCCTTCCCAAGGACTTGACCAACCGGGTCATCCTGGGAGACTGAGTAGGATTGCCCAGGATTGGCATCCCATTTTTCTTTAATTTTTACCTATAAATCAAATATCAATATATATTAACACAGTAAAAACTGATATTAAGTTATTATAATAAATAATTGACTTCATACCCCAACTTCTCTGGCAGGTTCATTAACAAAACTTCCATCTGTTTTTTTATGAACATCCAGCCACAGTTCTGTTCGGGATGCTTCATGCCCTAAACTCTGTGACTGCATTAAACAAAGATAAATCATCAATCAAATATGTTAAATAGATAATATTATATTATAAATATTTAAACTAATTAAAAGATTACCAATGAAATTCGGCTTCTTGAAAAGCTTTTTGAACCCGCAGTGTGCGGGATTACCTGCTTCGCCCGGTTTGAAGCATTCTTTCTTGAGAGATCCTGAAATAAATAAAATTCAATTTAATAGTATTGTATTCAATGTCTATCTCCTCTTCATGTACATTTATAAATGTAAAATGAGGATAATATAATAATATATATTTCAATACCATCCGCTTCTCATCACGATGTCTATCGACAAAAACCTTCCACTGTTCTTTCGGTACCCCACTAGGTATCTTCTCATACATCTGCTGCACGGTCAACGAAGAATCGTTGACATCACACCACAACCTCCATTTGAAATCTTTCCATTTTTTTCCAAGATTTTTCAATGTCCACTTCCGTGCTATCACATCAGCAACGGTAAAGTGGAAGAACATCTGTATACAGAAATTCATTTTGAATATATTAGTAAAATGACATTCAATTAAACCATAAAGTAATAAAATTACCTTTATCTGAGAATCATAAACTTCATTTTTCCAGTTTGGAGGCATATGCCTCCAATCATCATACGAAATAGGCAGGGAAACGGGCTCCGCTGCCAGCTGACCTATAATCTGACCAAGTAAACATGCGGCGTCATCCGTCGGGACCCCATAAGAATCAAATGGCACCACTATTTTCTTGCCATGCATGTTCCAAACATCAGAAATTTTTATGTCTCTTTCCACGGTTTCATTGTCTTCATCTGCAATGAGCAAACAATTACTATAAACAAAATGCAATAAATTTATTTAATTAAAATTTGTACCTATGACTGCGACCCTCCAGAATGTCCGTGATGAACTGGAGGGGGCGTGTCACTGCCCCGCTGCTGAAGCTCCTGTAGGGGGAGGCGATGACTCATCCTATAATGAGGCATCCACTGATGGTGTCAGAGATGGTGCAGGGGGAGATGATGCTGTGGGGACAGACGGATCGTCATCTGTCGCAGAAGAAGAAGGAATAGTGTACCGCTTCTTCCTTGGGATTCCTGTCATTTAATCTAATAAAATTAAGTTCAGAATATATATTTCAAAAAAATTATGCAGAAAAAAAATTAAAAATGATAATAGATGCCCAGTATTAACAAACAAAATATATATAACAATGATAATGAATGACTACAGAAATGAAACAAGTAGTTGCTGAATGAATAAATAATTGTACATACAATCATTTTCCCCTTCAATCATGTCGGTTTCCTGCTCCATTGCTTCATCCACTTCATTCATCCTTGCTAGACCAATATTTTCAATATCATGATGGACAAATAATTCTGCTTCCTGTTGTTGATGAAATTCAATTGCAGAGGTCAAATCTTCCACTTCATCACCCATATCATACAAATCTCTTTGTATTACGTGAGTAACTACACTCCACCCTTCATCCACAACGTCATTCACATAATATACCATTTTTTCCTGCGATGCTAAGATATATGGATCATGCAGTTCACGATCACCAACATCCATCAAGCGAGAGAAGTTTACAGAAGTAAATTGCAAGGAATCTCTTTTAACACCTCTGATAAAATCGACCCATTTTCATTTGAATAAAATAACAGAAAAATGCCCGTGGTAGTTTAATTCAATAATATCATGCAGCTTTCCATAGTATTCCACTTCAGCAAATGTAAAAATACCACTATTCTGTGTTTTCAAACCCACTTCTCGATCGACTGTACGAAATCTAAGACCATTCACATTATAAGCGTTGAACTTTCTAACTTGTTTTATAGGACCTCTAGCAAGAAACTTCAAATCTTCTGAAAAGTCAGCTCGAGTATCAGTATTCATGATCTGAAAAAAAAAATATAATTTAATAGATTTGCAAATTGTATGTGTCAAAGTTATATTCGTATTTATTGCAATATTTATAAACTTACACGTCGTGCAAACCATTCTACCAGCTCTTTATTCACAGCTTTCGTTATATCTTTTTCATTTCGTGTTCGGCTTCTCATTCGTCTCTTTGTTTGTATCCTCAACTCTTCAATAAATGGATCTGCAATTTCACTATTCAGCAGCACATATCTATGTGCCTGTAATAATTCAAATTCTGTTAGTGTCGCGTATGAGGTCCTCCCAACTGATCGGCCAATATCAGGAAATATTTTTGATTTCTTATGCATTTGAGATTGAGTTGATGTGTCGTCAACACGTCCAACTCGAGTAAATCTTGTCTCAATATCATCCAAATATCTGGAACAAAAGGTGAGACACTCCTCGGCCAAATAGCCTTCAGCAATAGAGCCTTCTGGTTGAGCTTTATTTCTCACGTATGCTTTCAAATTCCCCAGATATCTGTGAAAAAAAATAATAATATTATGCATTTATTTAAATGCCAAAAAATGTTTACTTAACTGGAAACATATAAATAAAATACCTCTCAATTGGATACATCCATCGATAATGAACGGGGCCTCCTAATTTAGCTTCGTCAACCAAATGCACAGTTAAATGCATCATGACAGTAAAAAATGATGGAGGGAAGATCATCTCCATTGCACAAAGGGTCAATACAAACCTCTCCTGTAGGTTGTCAAGCTGAAATGGATGTAGAGCTTTCTCACATAACTGTCTGAAAAATGTGCAGAAATGGAGTACAACAGCAGTAAATTTTTCAGGTAATAATGTACGCAATGCCAATGGTAGTAACTGTTGTAACAAAACATGTGAATCGTGACTTTTCAATCCATATAACTTACGATTCTTCAAGTCAACACACCTCGAGATGTTACTCGAATACCCATCAGATACCTTCACATTCTTTAAAATTTGAAGGAACGTATCTTTATCCCTATTTTTCAATGAAAAAATGGCCGGAGCATACTTTTCATTCTCATCTGGCCAGAGATCACGTTTTATGTTCATTACTTGTAAGTCTTTGCGAGCATTGAGATGATCCTTCGAATTTCCATGCTCATTAAGTAATGTGAAAATCAAATTATCACATACATTCTTCTCAATATGCATCACATCAAGATTGTGGCGCAAAGAATTAAATTCCCAATACGAAAGTTTGAAGAATATACTTTTTTTCTTCCATTGTTGCGTTCTGATTTCACTTGACGATGCACTTCGCACTCATTTTCCGCTATCATTCAAATGATGAACCTTCCCAAATTCTGTTTTAACATTTTCAAGCTGTGTCAATATTTCAGAACCGGTTAACAACATTGGAGGTGGTCTACGATCAATGCAACCATTAAATTTTGATTTGTTCAGCCGAAATCTATGAGATGCATCAAGAAATCTTCGATGGCACAAGAAGCACCATTTTCTACTGTGAGGTAGCCGTTTGGGCTCGAAATCAAAGTTACAAACGGGACAAGCCAAACCCGTATAAGTGTTCTAACCAGATAAATTCCCAAGCCCAGGGAAGTCACTAATGGTCCACATTAAAGCAGCATGCATTTTAAACATTGTTTTAGAAGAAACATCAAATGTCTCAACACCGTTGCTCCATAACTCCTGCAATTCTTCAATCAAAGGCTGCAGGTATACATCAATATCATTTCCAGGCATTTGTTTTCCAGGAATAATCATCGAAATGATAAAAGATGTTTGTTGCATACACATCCACAGAGGCAGATTATAAGGGATCAAAACAACTGGCCAAATGCTATAACTCGTACTCAAAGTCCCAAATGGGTTGAATCCATCGGCAGCCAATCCCAATCGAACATTCCTAGGATCGGCAGAGAAATCTGGATGTAATGAATCAAATGTCTTCCACGATTGGGAATCCCGTGGATGTCTCATTAACCCATCATTGTTATTATCTACAACATGCCACTTCATGTGTTCGGCGGTTTTTGATGACATGAATAATCTTTGCAATCGAGGCTTCAAAGGAAAGTAACGCAAAACTTTTGCAGGTGTGTTCCTTTTCTTCTTCTCCGTGAAATTATGTTCAGTCATACTTCCAACATCACCCTTTGACTGCCATCTAGAAGAAGAACATTTCTTACAATTCTGTCTACTTGAATCCTCTCCCCAGTAAATCATACAATCATTGGGACACGCATGTATTTTTGTATAATTCAGACCAAGCTTGTTAACAACTTTTTTCATATCATAAAACGATTCTGGGATTTTTGCTTCAGGAAATGCATCACGAATCAATTCCAATAACATGGACATTGCCTTATTTGTAATTCCACATAGACATTTGATATGGTACAACTTCAGTAGAAATGAAAGCTTTGAATATTTCAAACACCCACTATACAACTCTTGATTTCCATCGTCAACTAAATCATGAAATGCATTTTCCTCACTGAAGTTTTCCCTTACATTTGGCTCCACAGAATCAAGAGGATCCAATGATATGTTACAATCTTGATCTGCTTGTGTTACAGTCTCAGAAACATCACTTGTCACGTTGCAATTTGTAGCACCCTCTTCTGGTTGTTCTGATATGTTTTGATGCTCATAGTGGTGTCTTGCAGTGCCGAATGCATCATTTATGAGGTTTTGCATTTCATTTTCCATTGTCGAAGAACTTGGGACCTCATTCTTTGGATTAACATCAGTCCTCAATATTTCTGTATTGTTTGATTCTCCATGCCAAATCCAACACAAATATTGCTCAGGGAATTGCTTCAGTATTAAATGTTCATAAACTTCATCTCTCTTCAACCATGTTCTAAATTTACATTTAGGACATGGACATCTTATTCTTCCTTCAACGGATCGATTAGAAATTGCAAAATCTAAAAACCCATTCAAACCCTTAACATATTGAGATGTGTTCCTCGGTAATGTGATCCAGCTTTTATCCATGTATATCACAATGTGCCTACACAAAATATACGATAGTGTAAGATTACAGAAACATAATATAATAAAGATGAACCATTGACCATAAAGTATGCATAATATAATAAAGATGATTCATTGACCACATTTACCATTTCAGACCAACTGAACAAGTCTGGTCCATAGGAGACAGCGTCAACACCTCATTTAGGAGCAATAAGAATATCGGGATACACACTTATCATAACACCATCGATCACACATTTATTTTGCCTCAAACAACACCCCATTGATGTGTGATCGAAACTGATCATAATGCATTTTAAATCAAGTTAACTACATTCACTGAAACCATTTTCACATTGGGTAATGTTTGTTTTATTGTTCTAGGGAAATCTAAATGGCCACATTTAAGTAAAATTTAGAATATAATTCATTTAATCATGAGCCCATATAATGTGATCCATAAAAAGGATCCTATTTATCTTTCTAGGATAACAAAAAATACACATCATTGTAAGCGTCCATCAAAGGTGATCCATATGATGAAGCCTTTGTATCACTTTCGGCATGGTGTAAAGCCTGAACTTTTGAGATCTTCCCATGTATATCATGTAGGGGTCTAATTGTCTCTTGTGGAATGGTATAAAAATCTATCCCTAAAGAAGGTCACTCATCCAGAGAATCAGGATCACTCCTTGGTAGATATGTAATATGCCTCATTTTCCACTATAGGGCATTTTATAAAAGAATCAAAGTATCACTATTGGGGTATTCATAAAACAAGTAACCTATGAGTCCATTCATGGAGTTCAATATATGGAACCAAAGTATATCTCAAGGAATACATAACTAATTTGATAATTTAATTCCAACAAATATAAGAATTGTCATGTTTAAAAGCATTCCACATCACAAGTCATGCATATGTTAGATGCCCATTTCCATGTTACTTTTCAATTATAAAATAATAAGGTCAATGTACTTAAGTATTTCAATTATAATAATTTGAATAATATTAATAATAGTGAATGGAAATTAAATTTCCATTCCAATATCATTCCACTTGCCTATATTTCCATTCCAATATCATTCCACTTGCCTATATTTCCATGTACATAATAAAGTATTAGGGTCCAGGTGAACATTCATAAATAGTAAACACACTATATGAACATTGTATAATTTAGGCCATGCTATCATTCGTGACACAAAAAATTATTTAGTTCCTTCAATGAAAGGTATTAAAACCCCACTTAATTGATTGTTTGGTCATTATGGAATAACATATTGGAGTGATATTCCCATTAAAATTTCATTAATCAGCATGTTTTCATTTTATAAGATAGCACACCTCCGCATGATTTTTTTTAGAAAATAATTGGTTACATAAAAGAATTCAAGGAATGCACACTTAAGTTGTGGTAAAAATTTGAGGCCTAAAACCATCAATGATTCTAATTTAATATACAATGGACAATGAAATTAGGGAATTAGATTCATTATATTATACTATAATAGACATAAACCTCAAAAAATGAATTTTTATGTGTTCAATGGTTTTTATTTACATTATGAATCTCAATTTAGGATACGTATTTCCTGCCAAATTAAATGATAAAAAACTCTTGAAAATTTTGAACTAGTAAAAAACACAGGATGGTACAATCTCTCCGCCTTAAAAATTATGGTCCCTGAGAATCCTTGAGGAATAGATGGAAAAAAAAATCCTACATACTTATGTGATAAATATTTATTCAAATAGGCATGTTGTACATCCAGATGCACAACCCTCCACAAAGAATACCCTAGGCATACGATACATGAGAAATTAAAAATCAATAAAAATCTCGTATTCCTAACTGAAACATAGAGACTATGCATTACCAATTATTTAAAACGGAAGATTTGATCATTTAATACTATCATTAATAATTCAACCTTTGTTTCTTCTTAACATAAGAACTAGTATTTAAATTCCAATTCTGATTCACAGTATCTCTACTATTAGAACATTCTAATGAACAAACCCTTTTAGAATTACAAATATGCCTTTGGCATGGTTATATAAAATATGTAATGGTCTATTTCAAATCAACCTCATTTAGATTTGTTAATACTACTTTTTATAAAAAAACATGGTTGATTCACACTCTACTCACCTCAACTTAACAGTGTTCCATGAAAAATTTCCTCAATGATAGAAATTAATGAAGAGATAAGAAATATGTTGATCCATAGCTAGATGATAATTTAAAAAAACACTCATCATAAATAGAAAACACATTTCATCTAGAAATGTGATGCCGCCTCCTCCGGTACAATATTTTTACATCAAAGTTATCCACTGGAACTCATACCCAACTTCTAGTGATGTCCCGAGCTAAAAATTTCACTTATGTTTTCATGTCACAATACAAACATGGAAATATTTTAAATCCAGTACACATCGATTCTCGCCATTAAAACAACCCATCCAAGCACAAGATGATGTTCTCTATATTGATTATAACCAACTTCACCCAACCATGCATGTTAAGACCAAACAAACTAGCTATTTTTGACACTTTTAAAGAAGCTCAATTTCACCAGTTGACACATAGTCTCGTTCTGAACACGATGCATCGCTACTAGGGAATTATATAATTAATTAAGAATAACCAAATGAGTTCCAATTCAGCAGTCAATTCATCTAGCAGTTTATTAATCAGTATGTCATTTCAATGATGTGTTGTCAAGAAAACACTGATACTTTTTACAAAATAACCAGATATAAGTCATTCAAAAACATCACTGACCATTTCAAAAATTTTCATTCACTATTTCCTCCATTTTCTAAGAGGATACACTAAAACCATTAGCATCAGGAATGAAAACCAAAAAAACATATCAGCTTTTAAACATACCATGATGTGAGAATGCATAAACGTCTAAAAATGAGAATTACATGATAATAACACCCATAATATGGTTAAACAACATATGAACATCCATAAAACTCACTTTGGGGCTGAGGTCGAAGTAAGAAAGGTCCTCGGGAGAAGGGGGTCGCGGGTTGCCGGTCGCAGGCACCGCCGGAGGAGGTCGCGGGGTCACCGGAGGAGGTCGCGGGGTCGCCGGAGGAGGTCGCGGGATCGCCGGGGGTCGCGGGGGGCGGCGGGCGAGGGTTGCAGGAAGGGGGCTGCGGGCGAGGGTTGCAGGGAAACGGGGTCGGGGTAGGGAAGGGTCGGGGTTTTTTAAAAAAACAAAGGTTTAGCGGCGGTTTATTAAAAACCGCCGCGAAACGTATTTCGGAAAACGTTTAGCGGCGGTTTTGTGAACCGCCGCCACAAAACCACCGCTAAACACTGTTTATTTTGTAGTGATACAGGGTTCCTAAAACATGATGGGGGAGGGATTGCATCAACCCATTCAGGGTAATATCTCTTTTCTGGTTGAACCTGTGCACGATTTCCCTCCATAGCTTCCAACCGAGCTATTAATGACTCAATAGTAGTCATTAACTTTTGAGAAACATCCGGTTGAGCTTGAATCTGAACAGGTGCACTGACTGGAGCATGGACAGGTATGACATCTGGTACTGCAACTTATGGTAGCACTGCCAATTGTTGTTGTACTTGACCCGTAGGATTAGACCTATGATGGTGTACTGATAAAGGAGGATATTCTTGATCCATCTCAGTAGCCGCAACAAATTCCCTTGGCTGACTGACTCCAGCACTCTTAAGAGGAAGACTACCTTGAAATAGTTCTGTGTTCAACCTCCTCAATTCCTTCAATTCTTCCTCTTGTTGCGCAAATCATTGCTCTAGTGAGAGTGATTGGCCTTCTCCAGAGGAAGGATATGTAACCATATTCTTTCCCTTCCCCTTTTTTGATCCCTTTCAGAGAGGGGGAAGTTTATTACTTGAAGGATTACCTAGGTTCTGAGTAATCCGTTGATTTCGTGTACGCATACCTTCTGCATTTGTGTCTGTGCGTACAACTTCTTGAGCAGGAACCTCTTCATCTGATCCCTCTGAATGAGCCTCATCTGGTGGATCAGCAACAACGACATTGATGACATTGATTGATGCATAATGCATTGCATCCCTCCTATCAGCATTCCTGTGATATTGTCTCCTTCTATGTCTTTGATGAGACATTTCCTTTTGTTGGTTTGATCCCTTAGGAACTTCTTGGAGAATATTAATTTGGAGAGAATCTCCTGATAATTTGGATCTTTTTTCCTATTGAGGCTTCTTCCCCAACTGAGAAAAGACAGACTTTCTCTAAGGAGGGGATTGATTATTTGAAAAAGTCCACAGTCCTGTGGACTGGGGCTGTTCCAGCTCAACTTCTTGAATCCTATTTGTTGATTCCTCGGGTTGGTTTAAAAGAGTTCCCAGTCTGGAAAGCTGGGGTGGCTCTTGACATGCTATGTCTGAGACTTTCTTAAAATCTCTCCTGATCTTGCGGACCTTAGTTCAGAAATTAGCTGGATGCATCAATCGATATCCACCTTTATCACCCGTTTCAAAATAACGTTGGATGATTTCGGACACTTATGTCACTTGATGATGTGCTTTCTCTGTACGAGAGTCCTGTTCAATATTCTCATTTTCTTGATGCAGGAGTAATTCAACAACTTGTTCTCTGTATTCTTGATTTTGTGAAGAACTAGTTGAGGCCTGTTCTTGGGAAAGATTTTGATTACAAACAAAACCCATTGACTTTGGCTGGCCATGGGCAATAACATTGCATGAAACCATTTTTGGTGGGCTTTTTTGGCTGGAGAACACAGTGAAATGTAGTGCTCTATGAACATCCCATCCTCTGACATGAATACCAGATGGGGCATTGGCAATTAACAGGCACAATTTTCTTGGTGCGCCAAGGCATGAACGATGAAGGGCTCTCTGCTGCTTTTCAGCCTTTGGATATCGAGATACTGATAGAGATTCCAAGTAGATTTGGCATTGTAACCCTTCTATTATCTTAACATGATTTCATATTCATCATAAGATAATACTTTCTTTTTCAACTTACAAAGAGTTTTCCATATGTTGAGACGAATATCATGAATCTCATCTTCTGTCAACATCTCTAGAATGTCATACTGAGAGTCAGCCATAAGCCAAAAAATGATTGGCACTTCACCTTTTTCCAGTTTTTTCTCATGTTCAACATTTCCTCCTTATCATTAAATGAAGATTCTTCTACCTGATTTGACCAGAGATGGTGCTTCCGTTTTGCTTCATCGGATTCAACAAGATTGGTAGAGAAACCACTGATCAAACTAGAAGATTCATGACTTAGGGGTGGTTCGGAGAATGACCTACACCCTGTGCTATCTTCCTATTGAGAAAGTATTTCACCTGCTAGCGATGAAGCATCGGACATGACTGGTTTCGCATTTGCAAGTGCCTCAAGATAATAGGGGTTTCTCAGCACTACATTGTCCACTAGAGCATTTTTCGGGCAATGTGCATCACTACTGCGGAGAGGAATTTCACAGCAAAATTCATCATCATGGGGAGGATCACCATGGTGGGTTACAGCAATAGATGAGATCTCTTTCTCCTCTGTCTTCTAACCAAACAAAGGGTTCCTGTGGCTCTCATCTGAAGATGAAACTTCAAGATCGAAAAAATTGTCATAAAGCAAGCCTTCATGAGGAAGTTTCTATTGAAGACCTTCGGAATTAATGTTCCCACTATTGGGAAATGAGGGAGTAGAATCTTGAATTCCAACAGATAACTGTCTAAGGGCTTCATGAACTACAACATCGAGAAAGGCCTTGTTATAGATTGTCTCTTGATCTCTTGACTGTGTTGGGCGGGTCTTCTTCTTAGACGCCATATTACTCGCCTTGGAAACCACTTGTTGATGAAAGTGGCTGCTCTGAGCAGGTGTATGTGCCTGATCCGGAGAGATGGCCAGGTTAGGCTGATGATCTCTACTCAAATTAGGTGTATGTTCCTGACTAAGTTGTCCATATGATATGGGGGAGTATGCCCCACAACCCTCTTGGACTAAAAAAGATGTGTGTGTCTGTTTCGGAGTGAACTGTTGATGTGTCACTCCACTGGTAAGGAAATATTAATGTATCTTTCCCTGATATGTTGCTGAAGATATTATAATATCCTAGAAAGCATCCAGAATATGAGCAGGGATTTTCTTCTTCTCTTTCACCATTGATAGAATATTCTTGGTGACTTCAACTGTCGGAGCGGGGATATACGTCCATTCTGTGCTTGGAGTAGGTGTGTGTTCCTGCTTCTGTCCTCCTTTTCCTATCAGTGAATCCTGACAGTACTCAAGTGCAGGGGAAGAGAGTTGAGTCTGCCTCCTGCTTGTCGCCGGAGCTTTCCGAATGACTTCTCCGAATGCTACCAAGCGAGACTATTGGTAGGCTTGATCAGTACTAGCATGTGTATGTGCCTTCTGATTTCACTTCGTCGAACGTGGTTGATGAGATCCATCATATGTAGTCAGACGAGCCTACTGACTAGTTGGTGATGTATAAACAGGTGTGTGTTCCTTTCTATAGTACTCCACCGGAATTGCCTGGCAGGATTGGCGTAATGCTGTCAGACAAGTCTGCTGGACAATGGAATTAAAACAGACGGGTGTATGTAGCCGCTCATTGCTTTCCACCAAGTTTGGTTGGTGGACTTCTCCAAAGGTGGTAGAGATGAGAACCTGCTCACTGTTAACTAGATTTCTCCTCTGGTGATTCGTCTTTCCTGCTCCGGTTTGAGGAACCTGAGATGAACGCCTGGAGTTGGTACCCTCATCATGTTGAGGGTGCACTGCCGCACGGGTCTGGCGGCGATTGTTGGTGGGAGCCATCGATAAGGACTCCTCTCTCCTAGAATTAAGGCCCTATGGGGCCTGCTCATTCACCTCCCTAGAATATGGGAGTTAATGGTGATTGTGTTCTGGGGATAACAACCCAAAATTGTTGGAGATGGTGGTTATCACCGTCTGCTTCTTGACCACTAGTCGTCGTTGTTTGGATGACCGGTGTGAGTTGTTCACTTGGAGGGCTTGTCGGGTAGCCTCCAGAGTTGGAATGGTACCGTTTTGAAGGTACTCCTTAACCAGCGCGTTTGATACCCAACGTTGAAGATACTGAGTAGGTGATGGCATCCTCAAAGCGGACGATGATCCCACAAGAGTAGCAGCAATGGCGTTCACAGCAGCGGTATTCACAGGGGTGAACTTGAGAGCAGCCATTTCTTAGAATGCATAAAGTCTTGGAAAAGAGTTACTATTTGATATAACAGACGTAATCAAGATAAGTCTGGCCACTACATCTTTTGGATGAACACATATGTTATTGATTGTCTTGTTGGCTCTCTCATTGAGTTTTAAATAGGGGCCTAACAAGTAGGTAAACTATCATTTTAACGTGGTTAAGGATTCACGTCGGGTTCACCATTTTATGTTTCCCTCTTGAATGGGGATGACCTCATTGATTGGAGGTTTAAACATTCCATGCGGTTTCTAACAGGTTTGTTTGTAGAACTGGAAACATCCAATGATTCTATATCCATATGATCCTACTTTCCAAAGGTAGGTGCTAATTTGTTGTGGATTGATGAGGCTTAGGAATTTTCATTGGTCGAGAGGGTGGGAGTTTGGAATCATCACACCCCTTTGAGGGGAATTATTTTCTACTCAGGGACTCTCTTTATAGATTTAAGTTATGTTCGTGAATCCTTATTACATTAACGAGTATAAAATGAGATTTCCTTTAGATCTGACAATCAATGATTGATATTATGGAAATTTAGAGAATATTTTATATGTTTTCAAGGTTCTTCATCGAGAGAGAATCATCTGTATTTGTTAGAGATTTTTATTCAATGGTATCCTTTGATACATAAAATTATCTTGGTCATTATGATGACCATACTAGTTTTAAATCCACTTAGTGGGGCACTTGAAGTTTATTGTCATTCAGAAGGACATAGATTATTTCAATGTTGGGATCGTACCCACAGATGGGCTACCTATATATCCTTTGTTTTGGTATAGGAATCAGAACCCACGTAGTTAGAGTAAGGGAGTATGGTGTTTATGCATAATTGATGGCTCAAAGAAAGATTTCATGATTAATTTTACACTCTATGATCATGTGAGTCATGCTCGGTGTGAGAAACAAGAGGTATTGGTGAAACCAGAAAATTGTGCCATGAAAGATTCAATGATGTGGTACTTATGTGTGTATGACTACCCAAAATAGATGAGGATTAAGATTTAATTCAGGAAATAAATCCAAGAATATGGTCCATAAAGGTATATGTGTTTCATAGAGATTTGGATACTCTAATCTTGGGGCTTACTCCTAAGGAAGATGCCCAAGTTAGGATGGGACTTATTATTGGGTTTTACACCTGAGAAGGAAGTCCAAATCAAAATTAAATTAAAACTGGTTAAGAGAAATTAGGATTGGGTCTTGCTCCTAAGAAGAAGGCCCATGTTAAGGGACTTGAAAAATTATGGGACTTGGGGATTACTCCTAAGGAGGATGCTCATATTTGGGAACATTAATACTGGGGTTTATTCCTGAAAAGGGAGCCCGGGTTAAAGAAATTATGGTTGGGGCTTACTCCTGAGGAGGATGCCCAAATTAGGGGACTAGGGCTCACTCCTAAGGAGGATGCCTATATTTGGGAACTTTAAGACTGGGGTTTATTCCTAAAAAGGGAGCCCGGGTTAATGGAATTATGGTTGGGGCTTACTTGTGAGGAGGATGCCCAATTAATAGGATTTGGAACTAGGGCTTACTCATGAAATGGAGGCCCATGAATAGGGTTCTCTCATCTTAAAGGATGAGGTTGAATGAATGAAATCTTTAATTTTAGTGACATAAAGATATGTAAATCACTAGGTTTTGAGAGATTTTCCACAGAGTTCCTTTCAGATAAGGAAGTCAAATCAAGAAATCATGCCATAAATGGATTTTAAGAGTGTCTTGAAGACTGAATCTTGAATAAGAGAGGTGGAATGGTATAAGACAGGTGAAATGGGCAGGAAAGGCACCCAAAAAGACAAGAGCGCGCAGTCCTGGCAGGCGCGCATGTACTGCATGGGCGTGTAAGTCCTGGTCGCGCAGGTATACCTGTGCGACACATGGGTACTTGCGTGATTTTCAGCCCTTAGGGTAATACTTGGGCGCGACTTGGCTCAAACCCTTGGTATTATCCCTAGAGTATTTCTAGAATATGGCGCGCAAGTTATGGTGAAGAGGTAGGGCGGCATGCAAGTGTGTCTATTTCCCTTAAGGGTAAAACACTTAGGTGCACAAGTGTTAGTGGATTCTAACACTTAGACCTTACTCCACTTGTTTAGACCTCCCGTTCTAGGTAAATAATTACCTTAGAAGTGTTTGAAAGACCTGAAGAGGAGACTTGGGCATTTAGAGCTATGTATGTGAATTCTGGAAAAAATCCCCCTCTCAAATGGGGGGCCCAACGGGGGTATTTATAGGCTGGAGAAGACCCCAGGAGGTTATCACTTTGGTCAAGCAAGTTACTTGCGTGACAATTACGCGGCGCGCAAGTATACTTTCTCGACAGTAAAGGAACTTGCACGACCCTAGGTCCTTTGACTCGTTTTTCATTCCTTTTCCGATTTTTGATGTTTTCTTCAAAGGATGAATCACTTTGTGCTAAGTCATTTCCCTTTCAATTCTTTTAGACAATGTGACAAAAAGGAGCATCAAAAATTATGTAAGATGTGCTTAATCAGTTAAGTAATCCCACTAAATATAAACAAGCATGTGATAAAGATGTTAATTAGAAATTTATGCATAAATAATAAAATCCCCTCATAAAATTTTAATTTAGTATAGCCTTCCATTACTTCGGTTAGCATTGAAACATAGTTCAAACAGAGTTACTAGCCAAAGTTGGGGTGCTTTCAATTATCGAGGAATTCTAACATGAGATTTTGGGCTGACATAACATATTTCACATCATGTGTTGACTCCCAAAGTCATACTGGGTGTAACTAAGAGGACAAGGTTGAGGAAATCCAATTAATAGATTTCAAGATGTGGGAGTCCACTAAATGGGTCAAGGAACTACGAGTTAATGAAATTGGAATTTGGAATACCTACCTAAAACCTTTCAAGTTTGTTGAACAACCAATATTGGGGTAATGAGAAGGAAAATATGGATCCTTTCCACTAGAATGTACAAGATATAGGAAATTCTAAAGCCAATGGTGGGGGCTATTGTGTTTCGATAATATTATGGGAGACTAATAAATATAATATTTATTTATTTTTCTAAATTTGTTAGATAAAGTACTAAAACACTACTTATCTTATTTGTAGAAACAACATTAAAAATGATATCAAACATATCACTATGATCCATACATGAGAAGAAAACATTCTCACTAGTACAAATTTACATGAATGAAAAAGGTGCTTATGTGTCATCCTTCATCATGATAAGAAATAATAGGATCTTGAAGAACCATTACGAGTAACACCTAGAAATAATTAATGTGATGAAAAACTATATAACTATGAGAAACATATGAATGATGCAGTATAAGTTCATTGCTTCATGATATCATCCATGTCCAATGAGCTCTTAAAGAAACATGAGGATATGGAATCCTATAGCATGATTTCTCACCTTTGGGATCTCTATCAAGTGAAGGCGAGACAAGAGAGGTATGATATCTAAAATGATTTGTTTACCACTATGCTTGGAGAGTTTATTCCAGATGGGAATCATTTAGTTAATATTATTTGCAACATGGTACACTTGGACCTCTTAGAGATTAAATTCACAGATGAGTTGTGTATATATATCATACTTCCATCACTACCCAATAACTTCTCCTATTTTATTATGAAGTATAATATGAGAAATAATAAGATTCTATCGAAACTTCTGACCTTGATTCACCAAGTGGATAAGGTCATGGGGAGTTACAAACTCTTAGTCCTTATGGTGAATAATAAAAGGAAGAACAAGGAAGTAGGTTCCCAGACCTATAAACTGTATAATGCTCCTGAGAAATGTTCGTCCAATAAGGGGAAGATCCATAGGTAGGGAAAAGAAAAGGAGGCAGTTTGTTTTTAATGGGTAAATCCAAGACACTAGAAGAAGAACTACACCCAAAATCATGGGGAAGCTAGAACCGAATTCGTTATCGAGTGAACTCATTCCATATCAACACATGGGGTAATAGATACAACTTGTGGTTCTCATATATATATCCCAATGTATGAACTGAGTAGATTCTAGATGATTTCCCGATGAGAGGTGGATTTGTGTGCTACCAATGGTGTGAGGATTTTTATTCTTGTTATTGGTGACTACCACCTTTCATTTCTAAAGTGAATGATTTTTTATTTTAATTGATTGTTATTATATACCTAATATTACCAAAAACATAATTTCTATATCAATTTTAGATACATTTGGGTCTATTTTAATGTTCTTAAA
The DNA here is from genome assembly GCA_963277665.1 of Viscum album. Classification (NCBI taxonomy): domain Eukaryota; kingdom Viridiplantae; phylum Streptophyta; class Magnoliopsida; order Santalales; family Viscaceae; genus Viscum; species Viscum album. Next base: position 605,614,044 of record OY728119.1, on the reverse strand, counting down.
TAAAAGATGTTTCTTTTATAAGGAAAAAATATGTTCTGGTATGGCTTACTTAAATAATGGTTTGTGAGTGTTGAATTATGAAAACCAAGTGTTGTAAATTGATAATGAATCAAGACCACATGACTCATATAACACCCAGATTTGGCATCACCATCTTGGTCATGTAAATGAGATGTGTTTGACAAATCTTAACCAATATTGTTTTTTAGACTCTTCTAAGCTAAAACCACTTGATAGATCTAATGATAGTTTACAAGGAAAAATGACCAAACCATAATTTAGTGTATAAGGTGAAAGGGGTGTAGAACTTCTAGGATTGGTACACATTGATGTGTGTGGACCATTTTTAGTAGAATATAGAGGTACATATTCTTACTTCATAACTTTTACTGATGACTTAAGTAGATATGTATATATATAATTGATGAGGTATAAGTCTGAGCCCATTTAGAAATTAAAGGAATTTAATATTGAAGTAGATAATCATCTTAGTAAGAACATATGTAATATTAGATCATATTGTGGTGGTTCATATCTTACCCATGATTTCATTGACTTTCTACAGGAGATTGGGATTCTGTCACAACTCAGTCCACCTTATACACTATAGTGGAATGGTATTAGTGAAAGGGGGAAATGTTCCTTGTTAGAAATGGTAAGTTCAATGATGATTCATTTAGATCATTCATTATCCTTTTGGGGATATGAAATACAAACTACAACATAAAAATTAATGCAAGTACCCACTAAATTTGAAAATGGAATTCCCTTTCGAGCTATGGAGTGGAAAGAAAAACTAAAAACCTGAGGAAAAAGTTGTATCCTTTTAGGCTATCCCAAGGAAATGAAGAGATACTACCTATAAAACCTTTCAGACAAGAAAATGATTGTCTCTAGACAAGAAGTATCTCGTGAGAGGTAGAACATCCTCAAAAAGGATAGTGGGGGAAAGGTTGACTAAAGTGAAGTTGATGCACAATATACACCGATTGTGGTATAAGAATAGATTCCACATATCTCCTTGGAATAAATTAGTCCTAAAAAAGAACTATACAGGAGTATAATAGAGGTAAGAGAACCATAGAGATATGGTTTTCTATTACCTAGGGATGGTTACTCATTATTGGTTGACAATGGTGAAATTATCTCCGAGAAAGACATAGTAGAGAGATCATAAAATATAAGATGGCTAGAATCTATGAATTCATAAATTAATTCTATGTATCCAAACCAATTTTGTGTTCTGATAGATTTACCAATTGATATAAATCATGTTGGGTGTATATGGGAATTCAAAAGAAAACTAGAAATGGGAGGTAAATTAAGCACATGTAAAGCAATGCTAGTGGCTGAAAGGTTTAAACAGTGTCAAGGAATTTACAATGAAGAAACCTTTTCTCTAGATTCCATGTTTAAATCCATCAGAACCATACTTTCTATAGAAACTTACCATGACTATGAGATTTGGTAAATGGATTTTAAAATAGAATTCCATAATGGGAACGTTCATAACGATGTCTTTATGCCACAACCATAAGGGTTTGTGAAACCATGTGATTCCAAAAGGGTTTACAAGTTTCAGAGATCCGTTAATGGATTGAAGCAAGTATCCAGGTCATAGAATACTGAATTCAATGAATACATAAGAGAATTTGGTTTCATTAAGAATGTATGTGATCCATGTTTTTAGAAAAGGTTTTATTGTAATAAATTCATTATCCTAGTAGTGTATGTTGACGATATATTACTAATTTGAAATGAAAGACCATTCTTATTGTAAATTAAGGATTGGATGAACAGGTACTTCCCCATGAAGGACATAGGATAATCCAACTACATTCTATAGATCAATATCATCCATGATATATCTAAGAGGATACTTGGACTAAGTCAAAGTACATATATTGACTAGATACTAAAGATATTTATTAAGGAAAAATTCCAAGAGGGGATTGGTTCTAGTGTCCCTTGGTTTACATCTTCATATGAAAATGTTTCCCCAGACACAATAGGAGAAATATAGAATGGGTAAGATCCTATATGATTCAGTGATATAATAAATTATTTATTCTTTTTTATGTACTAGAATTTATGTTTCCTATTAATTTAGAATGGTAGGAAGATATCAAGAAGATCTAGGAGAATGACATTAGACTGTTGTTAAGACTATCCTTAAATATCTGAGAAAAACTAAAGACATGTTCCCAGTGTATGGAAGAGATGAGGAGATTTTTATCATAGAGTATGTTGAAGATGGTTTTTATACTGGTCATAATGATCTGAAGTCCCAATCTAGATATGTTTTCAATCTCAATGGAGGAGCATTGAGCTGGAAGGGTTCTAAGAAGCCAGTTGCAGCTGATTCTAAAGTGATGTATTAGTACATAGTGTCTTTTAATGCAGCCAAGGAATCTATCTATATTCAAAACATTGTATAAGAGTTTGATGTGGTACCTATCCGTAAAGACCCTATCACATTGTATTGTGATAATACTACAGTGGTGGCTCTTACAAAATATCCAAGGTCACATCAACAGAAAAAGAATATACTTTAGAAGTATCACCGCTTGAGATATTTCTATCAGAGGGGTGAAGTTACAATGAGTAGAGTACCAACAGAAGAGAACGTGGTGGACCCCGTGACTAAATTCATATCTCAAAAGAAGCATAAATATCATGTGAGAGTTATAGGACTGAAGTTTTTTAGTAGTTGGATGTAGAAAAAGTGGATGTATGTCGGAGATGGTGCCCTAGAACCAACTTCTTTTGTACATTATGATAACTTATATTAATGGTTTTGAATATTAATAAATTCCTTATCACATTATTATTGTTCTTCAATGTGAAATTGTTTGTGATAATGTCAAAATATTATTCGTCACCCAAAAAGGTCATAGTGGATCTCTGCTATGATGAGAAATGGGAAGTTCTTTGACACTATTCTTGGATATATATCTTATATCCAGATGAGAACATTTTATGTACACAAATTATATAGTCTATCATGAGTGGAGACTCATAGGACTTTGAGGAACCTTCTCATGGTTTATACCCTCAGTAATATCCAGGAGGATATTATGAGAACGACACCTACCAGTAGAAAATCCACATTTATAAGTTCCATTGGATAATCCTTTTTACAAAAATTTGTATTGGTAATTATAATTTAATATTATTATTAATGAGTATAATGACTCATGAACATAGATGTATTAACTAAAATAATGATGAAATATGTTTACGGAAAGGTAGGATATATTGGGTGTGCCATGATTAATGTTGCATTAATGAATAATAGAGAAAGGATTTGTCCCTTCTGTTCATTAACATAAGTTGATATCTCATTCCCATTTATGTAAATGATATAACCCAAATAAATCCATAGCCATGGTGTTCTATAGGCATGTTCAATTTTTGAGAAAACAATGAAAGAGAAATCTAGAACATGGGTTAAAGGCACTATCATGCAACCAACTTGATTGGAGATATTTTGGTAAAGGGATTATATAACACAGTAAGATTTCATATGAGGTGACATGTCATTGTGACAATAACTTATTTCTTTGTGGGTGCCTTGGCGTGTTTCTAGATGTTAACCTTGAACTTATGGAAACTCTTCCTAATGCCTCTATGAAAGAGGACTAGAGGGTCACACACTAAGTGTATCTAGAATCTCAGTAAAATAAAATATATTGTTTATTATTTAATAGGTTCAATACAGATTATTCCTAATTATAGTTTAATAATTATTCATGGATTCCTAATCACATTTATTTTGATAAATGTTATTCGAGAGAATATATTGTGGTCAAAATATTTAAAATGTATTTATTTTTTGTCTAGTGGATATAATATTTATATATTTGTTGGAGAATAATATAGTGATGTTTATTTAATAAGTAAATAGACATTATTTAATGTACAATAAATTTGGTGGAGGATGGTTAGACCAAGTTCAAGGGTCCTTTTAGATGTAATAATGTTGAATATTATTTTATTAAATAATATTTAATTATAATTTTCACATCATGTGTGTGTTAATAATTAATAATAATAATACTTTTATTATTTGACATGGGATTTCTATGGGATTAATAAAATAAATAAGGGAACTTGTGTAATTATGTTATTTTATCCCTAGTGATATAAATACCCAATTATGTTTATTTTCTCCTAAACCTACCAAAGAAAATCAATGTGCACAATGGATAGGAGAAAAGCCGTCTAGCCTAGAGAGTTCATCCATCTCCAAGAACACTCTCAATAATAAGAGAGATCCCTATCCACCGGAACAAGGAAAACACTTTGGAATTAGTTCTCAAGGTGAACGAATGAGGACATCATAAGCATGAAGATATTATATGATAACACCAGGAGACTCCTTCGGTGACATCTAAAGATTCATGGAGCATGGGCACATCGCCACTAGAGGAATCCTACGATGGTATTCTATAATGCAACGGTGGATCACTGCAGATCTTTGGTGAGATACATCAATGAATAAATAATAACCTCAGAGGTAATTATTATTTAATTAATGTAATTATAAACAACATGTATTGACCTCCTCTCTCTTGGTTCTGGTTTAAAAACCCTTTCTTGTTCTTTGATTCAAATATTTTAATCACGGCATTCATCACTGATTGATCTTATATTAATCATTGATAATGGAAAAAATAAAAGTTTTTCACCACCCATTCATGTGCTTCAGCTGCATTGAGAACCTATAAAAAGAATTCAAACTAATAATTTCTAATCAATCAATAAGAGTAACTCGTATTCAATTCTAATTTTTTTCTTATCAAAATACTCATTTAATGAAAAAAATCCCTATGTATATTCCAAAAAAAATACACCACCAATAAATAAATAAAATGTTTGAACATTTTACACACCGACAACACTTATATAATATAATCACTATTTATATGCACACACCCCATATATACACTAAACTTGTATCTTCCCCTTTCAAAATCCCCTTAAATATACACTCCCCTAAAAAGAATAATATATAACATTAGATTTATGTTTTTATATTTATTTTATTTTGTAAATAATAATATATAAAAAAAATGATAGATGGGAAAAACCACTAAACATTATCCTTAAGTCTGATGAAGCTGATATCCTATAATCAACTTTAGTTTATAAAATGAATATTTAGGTTGTGGTTTAGTAAAAACAACCAAAACATGTTCCATTTTAGTAATATATTCCATCTAGATAAATCATTTCTCGGCCAACTCCTTAATAAAATTTTATTCTATATCAATATTCTTCGAAAAAAATTGAATAATATTTCTTGAAATATTTCGGGAACATTGATATTCATTTCCCACAAACAAGGTTAAATTCAAATCCATTTTGATGAAATTATTTTATTCCATCTTATATATTTATTGATATTTTTTTAGTTTGAAAAACATATTCTTCATTTTATAGTATCATATTATTGAAATTAAACTTATTTTTATTCCATGTAAGAAATATTTCATCTATTAAAAAACATTGGAAGGTGTGAACTTCTGGTCATCAACACTTCAATCTAATTCTATATCAGTATAACCAAATTTATCAAGATTTATCTTTATATTATATAAAAATCCATTATTATATTTTTCGTTTATGTACCTTGGAATACCATTTTATTTAATAAAATAATATTATTTAGGTTCATGTTGATACTATGCAGACAATGTACAATCATAGAAATTATCTAGTATCAAAGGAGTCAAATAGAAAAAACACTTAATTTGGTTTTTGAACGCATTTTAACAAACCTACTTTCTATTTTATTCTTTTAAAATATTAATTACCATTAAAATTAAGGTATAAATAGACTTTTAATCCTATATTAAAAATGTATTCTATACTTATATGGTATACTTATTGAGAAATAAATATATGATTCTTCACTTAGAAAATTTAAATCCCTAAGAATTACTTAATCTCTAAAAGCACAAAAATAACATGATAGTAAGCATAAACCTCTTATTAAAAATCTATATTGAGATAGGAAAACATGAAATTCATTTAAAAAAATATTTCATCATATTTTAGTAGAGATAATAATAAATATCCTTATGGTTTTGATCCATGAAACAAGATAAATTTATAAGGTATGATATGAAAATGGAATAAGGACTAGAGGCGTGAATAGGACATTATTAAAAATATCCAAGTTATTAAATATTAGTTGTGGAATTTGGTGGTTTAAAATTATAAAACAATCAGTTCTTAAAATAATAGGAATTGTGTTTTTTTGAAGAGTGTATACTGAAAATTAAATATAATAACATAAGTAATTTTTATAGTAGATTAGATCTAAACTATATTACAATACACTTCAAACCCCAACTGATGGAGTATAGAACCCACTATAAAAGAGGGAGAGACTTTTACATAGGGTAAATCGAAACCCAAAACATTTTTACATGATGAATCACAACTGCGAATGTTGTGAGGAGTTTCCCCAAACCAACAAATATCCTTTTGCAGGGGATATGGGAACTCTCAATTTATACATGAGCGACCCCAATATAAGTGTTCTGATTTTCGATATGTTTTACATAACCAAGGAACTAAATTATAGTACAGTATCCCAACGATCGAATAATTTTTATAGGTGGTATAACCTGTGAGAGAAATGATTAACTTAAGACAACTCTAACCATCCTAGAATAATAAAACTATAATTACAAAACTGTTGAAGATTTGTAGAGACTCAATTTTACATCAAATAGTTTATACAGGACATTAATATGGATTTTAATTATTATTTATAGGTATTCTAGAAAAGGTATATTGTGTCTCATGAATGTGTTATGGAATTTGAATAATATTTTTTCCTCTCTTGGGAGTTTTTCCCAATTGATATAAACAGTTAAGCACTGAATGACTTTGATTGACATAAGAGTATGATATTCTTGTTGTACCCCACACTCTTTGATTTTCATGATCACAATCACTTTCATATGTGTTTAACATTGTTTTAAGTGTTTTTGTTTTATAGGCAAAAGATTGCCAAGGAAATGGGCCATGAAGCACATCAAGTGGACTGAATTTCAGTCCACCGGCCAACCGGTGTGATAGCACCGGCCAGCCGGTGGACCTGGCAGAGGCATTGCCCACTGCCAGGCTCCACCGGTCAGCCGGTGGCATCCAGTCAAACAGTGGCAGCTACTGTCTGCCCACCGGCCAGCCGGTGGCTCTGGCACCGGTCAGCCGGTGCTGCCTGGGCAGAAGGGCTTCTCAACATCCAAGGCACCGGCCAGCCGGTGGCCCTGCACCGGCCAGCCGGTAGCCCAGTCAAACTAGCCGTTGGCTTTGACCAGTCAACCCTCTTTTGGCCTCCAACGGCTCTGAGGACTTCTCCAACGGCTCCGAAGGCCCCCAATGGGTTCCATGCCTATAAATAAAGGCTGAGGAAGCCCCGGACACTAACCGGATCATATACCAAGCACTCAGACATATTGTTGAACATTTGGCGAACCTCCAGCGCTCCACCTTCAAGGATCCTCAAGTGCTCCAACCAATTTCCAATCCAAGGAGCACCTCAAGATGCTTGGGAGAGCACGCTACATCAACTCCATCATACATTGGCGCCCAAGTCTTCCTCAATCACGGTTTTTCTTGCTTTATTTTTTTGAGCTTTAAAATTGGGTTTGTGCCTACAAACCCCAAACTCTTTCTCATCCCCTCTTTCTTTTGGGTTTCACATCACCATTAAGGTGTGAAAAGGTTGTCAAGCTTTCCTTTAAATAGCTTGAGACATAGGTGAGCTATCCTTCACCTGTAAGAAGGATAGTGGGTTCTTGCTAAACCATTAAAAGCAAGTGGGTTCTTGCTTAACCACCAAAAGCAAGCTGTAATAGGTTCTAGTGCTACCTCAAAGCCTAGTGGGTTTCTTTCTAAAACCATTGAAAAGCAAGCGGTAGGAATCTCTCAACGGTTGAGTTGGGAGCGGAGACGTAGGCCGGGTTTTGGCCGAACTCCGTTAACAATTTCTTGTGTGATTGCCTCTTTATTTCCGCTGCATTTTTACTTTGATTTTTAATTTGTTAATCATTTTTTAAAAGGCAATTCACCCCCCCCCCCCTCTTGCCATCCTTCCCATTTTTCTCCACCCAACAATTGGTATCAAAGGGAAAATTTGAGTAATTCCCTAACCGGTTTCAAATTAAAGATTTTTTTTTGATGGCATCTACCTCTTTCGCCCCCGAGGGCTACTCATTGGGTCGGGCTCCATTTTTTGATGGGACCGACTATAATTATTGGAAAACCCGCATGACCACTTTTTTAAGAAGCATAGGATATCCTATTTACAAAATTGTCATGCAAGGTTATTCTTTGTCTTCCCCCGACGAATCCAAATGGACCCCCGCCAATATTAAGAATTTTGAGCTTGATGGCAAAGCCATGAATGCTCTTCATTGCGGGTTAGATAGAAATGAATTTAATCGTGTTTCTACTTTCTCATCTTCACATGAAATTTGGAAGCTTTTAGAAGTGACCCATGAAGGCACTAATAAAGTCAAAGATACTAGATTAGACATGTATAGACAAGACTTTGAATCTTTTTCAATGCATCCAAATGAGTCTATTTCTGAAATGTTTACACGCTTCACTGACGTTTGCAATGGTAGAAAATCTCTTGGTGATGATGTTTCAGCTGAAGAAATGGTCAAGAAGATTCTATGGGTCCTTCCAAGCTCATGGGCACCTAAGGTGACGGCTATCCAAGAAGCTAAGGATGTAAAGAACATGCCGGTCGAGGAGCTCATTGGATCCCTAATGACCTACGAGATCACGATGAGGAGGAAAGCTCAAAAGGAGGGCACACCAATCAAGACACCAAAGAACATCGCCCTCAAGGTACAAAAAGAAGTAAGCTTCTCCTCATCATCATCATCTTCTTCCTCATCTTCTTCAAGCGGCGATTCCGAAATGGAGAATCTAGCCCGCCAAATGCAAAAATTCATGAAGAAGCACAAGAAGAAGAAGAAATCTCGCATGGCGCAAAAGCAAGAATCCACCACAAAAGTCGAGCCCAAGGTAAAATGCAACGGGTGCGGCGAAAAGGGCCATTACAAGACCGATTGCCCACTCAACAAGAAACGGGCCACACAAAAGGAAAAAGGAAAGAAAAAGGTCCTCAAGGCGACATGGAGTGACACCTCCTCATCAACCTCCTCCTCCTCCTCCTCCTCAAGCGACCAAGGTACAAAATGCCTAATGGCAAAACATGAGGTATCATCATCCTCTTCCTCTTCTTCCTCCTCTAGTTCTTCTAATTCTTTTAATCATTTATCATATGAATAACTCCAACATGCTAGAGACCAATTAGAAAATGGTTTTCATGAACTTTCTTCTAAATTTGTTTCTTTGAAAAAGAATTTCAAAAAAACTTTCCTTCGAAAAAGAACAACTTCTCAAAGAGAAGGAGGAACTCTCCCTAAAAATCCAAAATTTCCCAAATGTTGATTCTTTGGAATCAACCATCAAGGACCTTAGAGAATCTCTAGCCAAGTTCACCCAAGGTGAACAAAATTTGTCCAAACTCTTAGGTTCTCAACGAGTATCTAGAACCACCAATGGACTTGGCTACACCAATATAGCTTCCTCCTCCCATGCACCCACTATTTTTTTAAGGGGGAGCTCTTGTTATAAATTTTGTAATTATTGTAAGAAACTCGGGCACCTCATTTATGAGTGTGATTGCAAAAATGCCCGGTACGGTCAACCCAAATCTATTTTTTATTCGGATGAGTTCTATAGGAGAAGACCCGCCATGAAACAAATTTGGATTGAAAAATCCCTTTTGGAGAGTCTCTCCGGGCCTAAGATTGTTTCGTTTCCCCGATGATCTTTTGTTTTATTTAGGGGGAGAAAATTTCGCTTTCAAATTTTAAATTTCAAAATTTCAATCAAACTTTCAATTCAAACTGTTATTCAATTTTAAATTCATTTTTCAATTCAATTTGTATTTACAATTTTCAATTCAAATTTCAATTTGATTTCTTTTTCAAAAATTCCAATTGATTTAAAAATCTAGTTTTTCAAACGCTTTCCCTCAATTAAGTTTTATGCCCCATTCTATTTTGATAATCACAAAGGGGGAGAAATTTCTTGATTGATTGGGGGAGAATCTTTTCTCTCATGCTTAGTATTTATTTTCAATTTATCATTTAAAGCATGCCTTTCATTTAAGTTTTTACATTGCTTAGATAAGTGATTGTGATCATCAAAATAGGGGGAGATTGTTGTACCCCACACTCTTTGATTTTCATGATCACAATCACTTTCATATGTGTTTAACATTGTTTTAAGTGTTTTTGTTTTATAGGCAAAAGATTGCCAAGGAAATGGGCCATGAAGCACATCAAGTGGACTGAATTTCAGTCCATCGGCCAACCGGTGTGATAGCACCGGCCAGCCGGTGGACCTGGCAGAGGCATTGCCCACTGCCAGGCTCCACCGGTCAGCCGGTGGATTGACCACCGGCCAGCCGGTGGCACCCAGTCAAACAGTGGCAGCTACTGTCTGCCCACCGGCCAGCCGGTGGCTCTGGCACCGGTCAGCCGGTGCTGCCTGGGCAGAAGGGCTTCTCAACATCCAAGGCACCGGCCAGCCGGTGGCCCTGCACCGGCCAGCCGGTAGCCCAGTCAAACTAGCCGTTGGCTTTGACCAGTCAACCCTTTTTTGGCCTCCAACGGCTCCGAGGACTTCTCCAACGGCTCCGAAGGCCCCCAATGGGTTCCATGCCTATAAATAAAGGCTGAGGAAGCCCCATACACTAACCGGATCATATACCAAGCGCTCGGACATATTGTTGAACATTTGGCGAACCTCCGGCGCTCCACCTTCAAGGATCCTCAAGTGCTCCAACCAATTTCCAATCCAAGGAGCACCTCAAGAATCTTGGGAGAGCACACTACATCAACTCCATCATACTTTGGCGCCCAAGTCTTCCTCAATCACGGTTTTTCTTGCTTTATTTTTTTTAGCTTTAAAATTGGGTTTGTGCCTACAAACCCCAAACTCTTTCTCATCCCCTCTTTCTTTTGGGTTTCACATCACCATTAAGGTGTGAAAAGGTTGTCAAGCTTTACTTTAAATAGCTTGAGACATAGGTGAGCTATCCTTCACCTGTAAGAAGGATAGTGGGTTCTTGCTAAACCATTAAAAGCAAGTGGGTTCTTGCTTAACCACCAAAAGCAAGCTGTAATAGGTCCTAGTGCTACCTCAAAGCCTAGTGGGTTTCTTGCTAAAACCATTGAAAAGAAAGCGGTAGGAATCTCTCAACGGTTGAGTTGGGAGCGGAGACGTAGGACGGGTTTTGGCCGAACTCCGTTAACAATTTCTTGTGTGATTGCCTCTTTATTTCAGCTGCATTTTTACTTTGATTTTTAATTTGTTAATCATTTTTTAAAAGGCAATTCACCCCCCCCCCCCATCTTGCCATCCTTCCCGTTTTTCTCCGCCCAACAATTCTGAGATTAGTTCTTATCATTTCTAACTATCATGTATATTTAGATCATTATAAAGTCCATTAAAAACAAATACATTTGGACAAAACACTCAATAAATTTGATTTTAATACCTCAAGAGTTTTTGAAATACTGTTTTTGAATTAATTTAAACTATTCTATATTTTTCATTTTATGAAACCCTAAATATAGTTTGTGTTATATGAAAGCACTAAGTTATTATTTCTTTGAACACAACAAAATATAGAACATTCACTATACGAAACACATATATTATCTTGTAGTAAACAAAAAACTATTTTTGGATATTGTTACACACAATTCCAAGTTCCTTCGATAACTTTCTGGACCCATAGGACCTACTTTTACCAAACTACAATATAAGATTAGTATTGTTATTAAAATAATATTATAGTTAACTCTTATACGTTTTAATGGAATCTCTGAATAATATTTCTTAAATTATAAAAATATGATGTACACATGTATATAAAATTAATCCTTTGGTCAACAATTACATAGAAATGAAATTAAGAACTATTTGAAAATAAATAATTTTTTTAAGAAAACACTTTCTCTATGAAAAAACACCATTTTAGCTTTATATATTAATCAACCCACTTTTGAGGAATATTTTTAATAAAATTTATTGATTATATATTCATTCATTATTTTTTATCCTCATCCAGTTAATTTTATAGGAATAATATTATAATAAATCCAATTTTATGGATAAAAGGATGAACTTTTCTAAAAGATAATTTCACCGCCTTTTAAGGGATCACATATATTAAATCAAATTTTTTAAACTTTTATAATTTTTATTCTAAAAAATTTTAATTTTTGAGTGATAAATATCAAAATTTTCTTTGGATGAATATTTGGTATTTTTCTGAGAAGTTTCATTTTTTTAAGTAATAGTGAAAAACACTAAATTTTAATTGAAAACTTATTTTCAATATAATTTATTTATATAGTTAATTTATATTTTAAATTGGTTTTAAATTATATTTATATTAATTTTAAAAAAAAATTAATTCAATTTAGTTCATTAAAATCATTTTCACATTGAAATTCGGTATAAAAAACAATTCGAACGTTTGAATATTTTCAGTTTAAAAACCCATTGTTTAGTCCTATCGGTGGGAATAGTTTTTTAAATTAATTTATGACACTTATGTTATAATAATTTTAAAAAAAATTATTACATATTTATAATTAGAATAATTTTTAATTTCTAATAAGGTCTAATTATTTTTTTACCAAATCTATAAGTGAATGTAATTAAAATTATTTATAGTTATTAAGGTGAAAATGAATTTTCTTAGAGGATAAAATTCAAATTAAGGGTCCAAAAACCCTAGACACATGTGAAAAAGAAATTTTATGGAATTATTTAGACCATAAACTACATTTTATCAACAATGAAAAATTATTGTAGTCACATTGTGTATGGGATACCTTTCAAAAGTGTTTACCTTATTATACTTAAAAAAATGCCACTCCTCCCCCACTATAAAAAGGAAATCATCCTCTTAACTTATTCAAACCTCTAAATATATTTTTATCATTCATATACTTCTTAAATACCCTCCCAAAAATCCTTCCTCTCATCCTCTAATCCTCAATTTTGGTAGAAATCCAAATAATGAATCCCTTTGGTGAAAAACAAAAGGAGTTACCAGAAAAAAGAGGTAATGTTCTACACCTTTCATTTATATTTTATTTATTTCTCCACCCATTAAGTTATTATTATTCCATGATTTTATAATAAAAAAACTAACGTCAATATAATGATATGTTATTTTTTTAATGGTTTGACCTGTATTTATATACACTTCCATCAAATGGGTGACAAACTTACCATTTTTGTGTGCGGTGGACTATGGCCTCACGAAACAATGATGTTCATTTTTTCTTTACCATATCTCAGGGTAGGGATTATGATGCAAAAAAATTTCTGTATGAAGACGTGTGGACTACCAACACCTCAAAGCAATGTGATTCATTCACACTTTACATGGAATGTATTAAGGATTGGTTTAGTGAAAATATATGATATATATTAATTAATTATTCTAATTTAATGATAATATATATTCATATATTTTATTTACATTCTTTCTTTCAATACAACAATAAAATAGAAACAACATTCATGCATACATACGACCTATCATCTCTATAAACGGTGTTTTCCATTTCATGTTTATATATTTTATTGATTATTATAAATATTTATATAGTGAGTTTATATGATATTTATATCAAGTTTTAAATTCTTTTAATAATTAAATAATTATCTAATTAATAATATCAAGAATAACAATTCAAAACATATAAGAAAAACAAAGAGGATATTTCTAGAAACAAATCATTAACATGAAATTATTAATAAATAGTTAATATAGATAAATAATAAAATTATATATGGGTTGATAAATAAGTATATAATTTTGTGATATATTTATAATAAATATATACCAATTATACAGGAGGTTTAACATGTGATAATAAATTCAATACTTAAGGTAAGGGCTTTCTCATGTCACTTTTATATATGTGAGGCTTATGCCTTATTAACCACTCATTTCTTTTGTGTGGTGTATATTCTTCTAATGAATGTATTATATGATTATTTAAATAGACATTTCATGATCTTTATTTCTTATTGTGTATGGTTTAAAAGTTACTAAATCAGTAATATAATTTTGTTTCAATTTACCTTCATTAGGACACATGTTCTATTATGCTCTTATATTCATTTACAAGGTGTATATACTTCCATTTGAAATGTTATATCATCAATATTATTATTTTCATAATATTTTAATAATCTTGTAATGTTATTCTCACATGGGGATTTGGATTCAAGGTTACCAAAGTGGTAATATTTTGTTACAAAAATCTCATCATTTATCGAAATTATTTATGATTATGCTTCAATTCATGAAATCTTATGATCCATCTCTCTAACATTCTCATGATTTTCATATCCTATGTTTGTTCATAATATATTAATTTATTTGTACCATTTGTTTCTCTTTATTTCTTAAGATAATTAATAAAATATTTTAATGAAAATCTGACATTATTTCTCTTCAATCGAAAATCTGCTTTATTCAAAGAACTATGTTTTTGAAAAAAAATAAAAACATTATTTTTAAATGATCTCTTATTATCATTCTCATGGATAAGGATTTTAAATAAATGTTTACTTTTTAAAAAAAATTACAATGTTTTTCAAATATTCCTTTTGATGTTTTAAAGCTTATTTTCAAACGAATAGGTTTTAGAAAATGTTTTCTGGTTCAAAAAGTTCTTTTCAAAGAGGATATAATAATTTCCACATGAAATATTTCAAATGATCTTAAAGCCTATTTTATAAGTTAAAAAAAAGTCAAATAAAATGTTATTTAAGATGTTTTATTCCTTAAAAAGTAATTTTCAAAAGGTTATTTTCTATGAGAAATAATCCATGTTATCATTCAAAATCCTTCTCAATATAATATGAAATCATTAGATATAGTTTTTTCCTTAATGGGATATGATCCAAGGACACCATTATTATCCTTTATTTTAATGGTTTATGTTTAATATGATCAGTTTTTTTTGTAACTTGTATCACTTTTATAGGTTATATAATGATAAAATTATTATGAAATGCACAACCATTAATGGTTTATGCTTTGATTAAATGATTATGAAACATTTCTTTTTTCCATGGGTTATGATACGATGATATTTTTATGATAACCATTTAAATTCATGGGTTATGTTATGATGTTTAGGAAACACATATTTTTAGGGGACATGATATGATGACTATTTTATTATCTTGTTCCACACATATATATGATTTCATTATGTGATAAGTGGGATATATATATCCCTCTAATGAATTGGATAAAGATTTATATCTCATGATATAATGATGGGAAACAAGTCAATGGGATTGATCCAAAATGGGAAATAGTTCCATCCTCATCCACAATGGGAAACATGTGTGTCTCAATCCATAATGGGAAACACATGTGCCCTGATCCACAATGGGAAATAGGTGCACCCTGATCTAAAATAGGAAATATGTGTGTCCGGATCTGCAATGGGAAACAAGTATATCTTAATCCACTATGGGAAACATATGTGTCTTGGTCTACTATGCTGATGGTCTTGGTTGTTAACCATGAAACATGAAATGAATTTATATATTTATGATGGTTACAAACTTATATGACATGATCTTATGGTTCGTGATTTATTTATGATGATTTATCACCCTTATGATTCTTGTCTTATGGACTACTAATCATTATTCCATGACTCATTTGTAAGATCTTTGATATATAGGGTGTGATCTTGAAATGTTATTTTCATGTTATCAAACCCTTATTCTCATGTTATTAATATATATCTCCTTTATTTACCCTTACTAAGAATCTAATCTCACCCCTTTCTTATGATTACATTCCCTATAATATGAATAATGGTTTTAAGTGGGAGTATTATCGGGTAAGAACTTTACGGGAGATGTAGAATATCTTTCACCAAATTAGAAAAATACTTTCTCAGTTTATAAATACACTAAACTATTATGATCCTAGGGAATGTTGTTTTGTAATGCGATGATTATTCATATAAAATCATTTAATATATATATATATATATTAGGTATGGGTCTCTATATAGTTATAATAATAAAAGAGATCTAAATTCATTGTTAGAGAGATAGGGGAGGGGGAAAGATATTATCATTTCATAATAATCAAACAAATCATGAGTAATATTTAAAACAAAAGAAGAATAACTAAATCAAAATTTAAATACATTTTCAAATAATTTAAATGTTCTACATAATAATAGGTAAATGGAATATCCCAGGAAAATAAAAAGATTTAATTTGAATTAAAAAATTCAAAAAGAGTCTCTTAAAAATAAGAAATAAATATGAAAAAATATATAAAAGAATAAATAGAACTAAATTAAATATATTAAAACTAGTTTTAATGAGATTAATATAAACTAATATTAATTTTGAAAAAAATTGTTAAAAGAAAACCACATAAAATAATGAAAATTATTTTTTGAGTTTCAAATGGTATGTTTCATGTGTGAAACCGAAACACTCTTTTGTCCTTATAAAAACAAGTTTAAAATATTAAAAATCACTTCAAATAGGTTATAAATATTTAATATTAATTTTTAAATTAATTTAAACAATTTAAACATAATAAATAAAAATACACCGAATCAGAATATGAAAGAAAACAAAAACCAAAGCATTTTTCATATAGGATTCCATATAATATATTTTCACATATATGTCTTTCTCAACGTAGGAGAATTGATGTAAGTGATTCATGTAATAAAATATAAGTATACAAATAAAAAATCGTTTAATGTAAGATAATTCCTCATATATGTTATTTTCTCAATAATCCTAATTTTTTACATCGGTGATTCACGTAAAAGAATTCATGAAGAAATAAAAATAACTTTCCTTCTCAAAATTATAAGAAAAAAATAACATAATAAACATAAAAATATATTTATAAAATTTAGTTAGATTTATAAATAAATATTAATATTTTAATTGGATTTTAATCGGTCAATTTATCACTAATAAATAGAAGAAAAACATTTCTAATGAACTGATGAAATCAGAGTAAAAAAATTACAGTGACTTCAAATCGAATTTTGGACATGAAATAGATCAATTTGGAATTTAATGTACTCTAATGAAATATAGATAATATTCAATGGTTTCTAAAATTAATAATCATCCAATTTAGAGTTTTGTATCTGAGTATATGTTAAAAATATATAGGGAACCTGATTATGTACATCAGCTATTTGGATTTCAAAATCGGTTGCGTGAATAACCATTTGGCTACAGGGTTTAAAAAGTGGATACATGTTAAACAATAAATTCTCAATATGGGAATTGTATAAAACATGTATAAATTATATATTAAGGTCCAAATTGTTAATTTATCTTATAAGCTCAAAATAAAACATCTGGAACATGTTATGACAAATCAAAACATGAAATATAAATAACTTTTATGTAAATAAATGTTATGAGATTATCAAAGTTAAACATAATTTAATAAATACAAAATTTAAAGTATTAATATATTTGAAAGAAATAAAAAAAATATTTATAATTATCAAAAAAATAAACTGGTTAAAGGCTCCACTAAACATTATCCATATTTTTTACAATTACAAAACCAAATATAATTTCTATAACATATCCTCCTTTTTGAATGTATCAAAAATATTAGTTTTCAAAGTAAATAAAAAATTTAATTAATTTTATAAGTTATTGACATAAAAAACTATAAATTTTGAACAAACTTTTTAAAAATATTATAATATTAAAATATGTTCCTAGGATCCATGATAAATTCATCCATTTTTAAAACATAGAATTACATATAGTGAGAAGAATATTGAAAAAAGATTCTTGAGAAAAATAATGAGATATATTTCATAAAATAATATTTTATAAAAACTAAAGGTTTATTAAAAAAGTTAAAATAATCTAGGATGTATGAGATGTTTTGAAATAGTCATATAAAAATTAAATTATTATATAAAGTAGATAATAATAATCTAAAAAAGAGATTTTGGATTTAATATATTTTAGGTAAATCTAAATATTTAAGCCTGTAATCATACTCAAAACCCCCCAGAACACATCAAAACATAAAAATATAAACATGTAATATATATAATAAAAAAATTTAAATATCCTTCAAAAATGAAAAAATTTAAAAATAAGATCTCTTACTTATTTTTATCTTTAATTCAAAAAAGTATCCACCTTTATTAGATAATTAGAGAAAAAATTAAACTCTTTAAATACTCTATGTATCATAGTGAAATGAAACTTTTTTAGATTTTATTCACCCTTTGATAAAACATTAATATATATAAATAAGATTCATATTATAATAAAATAGAAGCACTTTTTGGTAGCCATGTTATTTTGGGTCCAATTGAGTTAGTAACTTAACATTTAAGTACCCACTAAGATTTATGAAATTTATTATATGGTACATAAGGAGATAAATTTATAGAGATAAAAAATCCAGTAATACCAATATATTGATATAAACTGATAGAAATTCATTAGTATAATTTACTTACAATTGAAAATTACATGAAGTGACTAAAGAACAACCAATATTTCTTATAAAATAATACTTCTTAAATTGAACAGGATGATCATGGTCAGATTTTGAAATAGGCACAAACTATTTCAAAACAATTCCACATATTATTACATTAGATAATTCGTAATTTAATGTAATATCGTCAAGGACATTACAATTAATAAAATAAGAATAATTTCTCAAGTAGTCATTTTCTTTATTATTATTTTTACATTTTTCATCAAGTTGAGACAAATCATTTAACAAAAAAATTATTTCTATCATACTAATCATTTATAGAAATAAAATCCTTAAATATATAATTATTATCTCTAAGATTTAATATTCTATTCTCGTAATTTCTTATCCATTCAACTTCATGAGATAACATTTTATTTTATTTATTAACATTCGTATATTTGAAATCAATATATAGATTTAAATTGATCATTTTATATTTTTGTTCATGATACTTCTCATGTATCTCATATAAAACAGTATTATTCAAAATAAGGAATTTAGAATCAAAAACCTTAGTTAAATCAATTATATTACATACATGACTAGAATACTCTAATACTTCAAATGATTTTGGTTCAACCCCCTAATTTAATTTATTTTTTTGGAAATTATTCTTTTTTGGTCCATCCATCATTAAAATAGTTATTTCTGTAGTCTAGTTAAAGACTATAGTACAAGTTCTATAAAAAAAATATAAATAAATTTAAAACCATCCTTTTAATATATAACCCATAATACAAATTTTTAGGTATTAGGAAAAAATAAAAACAAAAACTCTCCTTATGAAGGTAATCCTATGATACCAATTGTTAGGTATAATATTATAATAATTAGATAAGATATCTATAATTTAAGTAATGAACCTTTCATACCAATTTGTTTCTTGACTATGAAGATAGAAGAATGACTATACGGGGTGAATATGACTATTAAAATTATCAAAGTTATTAAATATTAATTTTGGAATTTAGTGGTTTAAATTATTAAATAATTCTTTCATAAAAGAATAAGAATATTGGATCTTGGGATAATGTATACAGAAAATTAAATAGAGTAAAATAAGTATTTTTTATAGAAATCTGGATTTAACCATTCATACGCTACACTTCTCACCCACAATCAATAGATTATGGCACCCACTATAAAATATAGATATAATTTTACATTGGAGAAATCTAAACCCAGATAATTTATAGGGGAAAACTCCCAACCCAGGACATTGGGACGATAAGGCCTAAAGATACATAAAATTAATTTGGAGGGAGTATATAGAAACCCATGCTTTCTATAGGATTATCCCTAACCTAAAAGTTCTTATTTTTTATCAGGTGTTCATAACCAAGGAACGTAATTTTGGTAAGGTACTGAAACCATATATTAATTTTTATACGTGGTATAACTTGTGAGAGAAGTTATTAACTTTAGACAACTCTACCGAGCCTATATGAATAAATACAACAATTACAGAACC
Organism: Viscum album; assembly: GCA_963277665.1. NCBI lineage: Eukaryota > Viridiplantae > Streptophyta > Magnoliopsida > Santalales > Viscaceae > Viscum > Viscum album. The sequence goes on along the minus strand of OY728119.1, from coordinate 605,593,900 downwards.
AAAAGAGAGTTTAAGATAGTATTTTGTAGATGAAATAGTTGATGTAGTCCCTTAGAATATATTTTAATGATGAATTCATGGAATTAGTGCAAAGGTAAATTACATCTCTTCAAGGTTTTATAGAAGTCAAAGTATTGTTTTCCTTTAGGGAGAGTTCGTTATAGTTGATGTAAACAATTGATCATTGTATCAATTTGATTTATATAAGAGTGTGAACATATGATATCACCTTTTATCATTGTGAACTATTGTGTATGTTCCAAGAATCCTCATGTCCTTCAAATACAAAGCTATTTGGAAGACACAGTCAAGAAAATAGTCCAAAAAAGAAATTAAATTATAATATATGATATATATATATATATATATATATTATCATTCCATAATAATATGAAAACACATGACTAATATTCAAAACAATTGATAATTATTCCAACAAAATTTTAGATCACTCAAAAATCATTTAAATGTACTGTATAATAATTGGTCAGTGAAAGAACCCCTAAAAATAGAAAGATTGAATATGAAGTATGAAATTCAAAAATATTATTTTAAAATAAAGTAGTTAATATGAAAATAATTTCAAATAATTAATAATATAACATTACATATATTTAAAGAAGATAGAATGAGATTAATTTAGAATAATATTAATTTAGAAATAATAAGATCAGATAAATTAATTTTAAATAATTCAAATAAACTTTTCAGTTTCAAGTTGTACGTTTCAACTAGGTTACTAAAACACCCTTTCATATTTATAAAAACAAGTATAAAATAATGAAAATATATTTTCATGGATTCTACGTAATTTATATGAATCTAAAAATTCTTTAGAATAATTTAACATAATAAACAAACATGAAAAAAACAAAATATTAAAGAATACGTAGAACATTGCATTTTTCTTGTTGAATTTCTCATAAGATATTTTCAGATATGATTTTTTATTTATATAGGATAATTTATGTAAGCGATTCACATAAGAAATTTGAATTAGGTAAATAAAATAAGGGATTCACATAACATAATTCATCACGTAGGTGATTTTTTATGCATCTGAATTTCTTATGTATGTGATCCACATATGGTAATTCTTGAAAAACTAAATCCATGTTAACATCCTAATATTCAAAGCTAAAATATAACATCCTAAAGATAAAAATTATATTTAGATAATTTCATTATATTTATAAAAAATAATAAACACTTTAATCTGATTTTTATAACTCAAGTTATTAAAAAAAGAAAAGGTAAAATAGTTTTGAAGAATTGGACAAATTAGACTGAAAATGTACAGTGACTTAAAACCTAATTTTATCCCTGAAATTGATCGATTCAAAAGATTATTTTTTAAAGGAAATTTAGATAATATTATTATATTTCTAAAAATATAACCACCCAATTTTGTGTTTTTTATCATAGGATACGACCAAAATATTGAGGGAACCTAATTTTTGAAATTGAATATGTGTATTTCAAAATCACCAACATGAATAACAATCTAGATACATGGTAAACAAAACACTTTCTAAATTTGAATGGTATAAAACATGTAAAAATGATATTTTAATGTCCCAAATGACTTATTTATCCTTGGAAAGAAAATTAAAATTATGTCACATGTTTTGAAAAATCAGAATATGAAAACTAAATAACTCTTAAGTAAATAAATATTATGATATGATCAAAGTTAAACATACTTTAATAAAAAAAAATTAAAATTATTGAGAAATTTAAATGAAATAAAATAATATAAACATTGATATTATTAAATAATAAAGTGGTTAAAGTATTCACTCAATAAAAATATCTCAATTAATTATATTCCTTCAACCTATATATAGAATTTTTATAGAATACATTCCTTATTTATTGTCACCACTCCCCTCTCATTTATCTTATAATGAATCACCAAGTTTTTTCTAAAACAATTCTTGATTTTTGGATTTGGAACCAACTCCCAAGTGTTTTACATCTCAATATAATCCAATTCATCTTCCATGGCATGAGTCAAATATTGGTAATTCAGTGTTTCATTAATAATCGTTGGTTCAACAAGAGAAATCAACAAGGTGTTAGTTATTATGCTAAAAAATATTCTATATTGAAATAATTTTATAGGGTCACTAATAATATTTTATGCCTCCACTTAATTCCATAAACATTGATGAATATAATTTCATTTTTATTTATGAATTCATACGGATGAATCAATAATTTATTTAAACTCGTCACTCAAAACTAACACATTGATAGAAATTTAGGCATTATTTCCAACCAATTCTCTATTCTCCGTTAATGGCTTGAGTCAAATCTTAATATTTCAATGTTTTACTCATACTCCTTGGTTAAAATTGAGAAATTAATGACCTACTAGTTATTTTGTTAAAAATCTCCTAGTTTAAACTAATTTTATATGGTCACTAACAATTTTATAGTCCTACACTTACTACATTAAATTTATAAGATTATAATTTAATTTTTATTTATTAATAGATATGGTTGCATCAATATTTTAATTAAACTCATCACTTGAATCTAGAACATTTATTTAAATTTATGCATTCTTTCCAACCAATTATCTTTTAACATTATTAAATTATGAATGTGTACGTAGTTTTTCACACCTATAAAATGCGTGCTCATATAACTACATATAAATAACATCAAAATATGTCCAAATTATATATTTAATTATTTATATACCATATTATTTGGTTTATATCCAAGAAATATTCTATCTACTCCTCTTTTATCAAATATGTGAATTTTTAAACCCTTTAGTTTGATGATGCACAAGATTCCAAATGACATAAAACAATTTAATATTGGGGTTATCTTGTAATAAATATTTTATTGAGAAATATTTTTTATGGATGATATAAAAATAGGTTTTGTGTGGGAACTATTTTCCCCATCACTATCCTTCAAAAGAAATGAATAAATATCATGTTCCACTAACATAGATCCAACCATCTTAATCAAACCTGGAGTCTTAATATAAGTAATATAACTTTATTATGGGGTATATGGTCCATTTTATTCATGATAAATTCATTAATTATCTAAATATGCTTCAAAAATTCCACGGTTTTACCTAGATCCACTATCAAAATACTATTTCTTTTATGAATAACTACATTTATTTTTTGTTCTTCTTTTAAAAATCATGGACCTCTTCATTGATTTATATTTTACCTTCATAAATATAATACATATGATTCATTTATTGTCATATAATATTGAGTTAAAAAATTTAAAACTATCCTCTAATTTCATCCCTATTTGAATAAAAATATCATATCCTTTTTATTATTTAAAATAAAACCACTTTGTGGTTATGTGGGAACCATAAAAACCGCTACCAAAAATCACACCAAAAAAACATCACAAAAACATCCATAAATATAGAACAATATTTTTATAAAAACCAAAACTCAAATAAAATTCATAGACTTGTAGCTAGTACGGATGAAAAATATTGAAAACTAATGAACTCTACCATAAACCAACCTCATGATTATCCCTATAAAATTGATTATATAAAAAACCTTACTTAATGCATTGATTTTATAATGAACCTCCATTAATATGGTATTAAACTAAACCAATTACGACCAAAGGACCTTGAATGATGTTTAAACATACCAAAAAAATGTAATTAACTATAAAGTAATTTATTTAACAAGTTAAAATCAACTAGTGGTTACAGTTTCATATACATCCTCCGTGTTTGGAATTAGTAACAAAATAAAAAATCAAATAACACATGGAAACTACAAATTCTACACCCTTTAAGAAAAACTAGCAATTTGAAAATAATAAAAATAAATTTCACACAGCCAAAAATTATATAAAGAAAATCTAGTGATTTTGAACCTTGCCACAACAACAAATATTCAGATCCAAAATTCACACCCAAAAATAAAAAATAAGATCCATCCTAAAATTCATGTGAAACTAAATATCAAGCTAATTGAATTATTCCCCACGACCAGACATGAATACAAGAAATACTAAATCTAAAAATACGCTGCATTATATCCATACCAGTATTTCCACACAAATTCATTTAGACTTTAGTCACATAAAAATCTCCAATTTTCTTTTAAAACAAAATTTATAAAATTTTAGAATATTATAAATTCATTATTAGAGAAAAACACTAGGGTAATTCCAAAAAAAATGAAATACAAATATTTAAAAAAGCCAAGGTGATGCTTTCATTTGATGTATAGGGGTTACAAACCTTCTACACATTAATTTTTTATTCTAAACATAGATGTAATCAAGTAGGATGAGACTCAGAGCATTCCTCATACGAATCATTACCAAATTTCTCATAACCAATTTTCACTTTTTTCAAATAAGAATCAGGTGAATGATAATTTTCCATTATATCATTCTTCATGGACCATTGATTCAATCACTGGATTAATGTCTTGGTTAGAGTTTTCTTATTTTATGACTATATAATCAAGATCATACTGAACTTCACTAGGATAACAAACTTTAAAGATTACCAATTCTTCCCCTTAATAATGTTATAGTTATTCTTGGGCCTCATTTATTATATTTGATCCATCACCCAGATTTTATATTTTCTAATTTCCCTCAATATCAACCCCCACAAATTCTTTACTGATTCACCAGATAATGAATGTTTCAATTAATTTATAGTAGTCCTTGTGATACATTTATAAAAAATCTTAATAACCAAGTTTGAAGTTATAATTTCTTAAATATTTAATATTTTGTGTGAAAAATTTAAAATCATTTCCGTTTTACATGTAAATCGTTCCCATTTAATTTATTTCAATACCTTTTGAAAAATGTGGACACAATTTCTATGCCACAGCTTATTTTTATCCTTCTATAAAAAGTAATTGGAATCTTCACCTTTTATAATATGAAATAGATATTATTTATTCTATTATTATCATGTAATTACATATCTCTTTTAATAGTTTTCTCTAAAATAATAAAAATATAAAATATATCATCATTTATTTTATCACATAGATAAAAAAACCACAATAGGTTGTGTTTTAAACCATTAATAAAAAAAGTAATTTTTTACTTCAAACTCTTACCTCCAATTTCCATCAAACCAATTCCACTTATTTTGAGTGATTAATTATTTTAAAATGTGATTTATTTTTCTCTAAGATTCACAAATATATTATGAAACCTTATATCAGCTAGGATATTTGATATACACCTATTGTTATGTATCTTGGGTGATCTTTTGAGTTGAGTTCAAATATACTTCCACTACAAGGGCCTTACCCTTTCCTATTTTTTTATTATTTTGAAATATATAAGAATTATTTAAAAAATCACTAGTAAAGTGGTTTTTAATTTCACTTCCAAGTGAAACTATTTATCACATTTTCCACAAACATCGTTAGAAAAATTAAACTAACATTTCACTTAAACTATATTATTTTAAAACTCTTTAATATTTTCATTTTTGGATCAGGTTATATGCCTTATTAACTCTTTATTCCTATAATTCTATAATTCTTGATGTATATTTTATTATACCAAAAAATTCTTTACACTTTCCCATATCACCAAAAAACCAAAATGTAATTATTTTAATAAAAAAACACTTGATATATTAATTATTAAACATTATTATCTTCATCTTTTTTACTGATAATTTCAACATCTATTTGAAAACATAAATTATATGGAATTCCTAAAATGTTATCCTTAATATTGGAAATTTTTATAATTTTTCAACCATTCTATTTTTAGATTAATTTATCTTCAATTAAAAACATAAATGAATTAAAATTCATAAATTCACATTGTAAGTAATATTTATTCGTATTATTTATCTTTGATATACCTTCAACCTTATTGGATTAAACTCTATGATTTTTTAAACCAATATACTTATATTCTTGAATATTAGTGTGATCACAAATATTATTTAATATTTATATATTATTTTTACTAATGATTGATCTTTCATGAAAATCACGGAAATAATTTCCAAAAATGATTCTTGATCTTCTTTAATTGATCTTAATCATAGAATTCCTTTTCCAAAAAATCAATAAGTTCCTCTTTATTTTTATTTTATGTTCTATTTTAATAAATTAGTTCCCTTCATTATCCTCATCAAGTGAGATTATATAATTTAGTTCACCAACTTTAATTTATTTTCTATTTGGTATTTATTAACCAAATTTGATACTTGATGTACTTTTAACAACTTTTTAATCGCATTCACTAGTTTATATATTTTCATGATTTGTTCCATCAATTTCCACTATTTTAATAATTTTATTTACATCCCTTATTCCACCCAATAACTACAGAATTAATCATTATTAAAACATGAATTCAATAATTTTTATCCACAATTAGTACATGATGAATATTTTTCTCTTTCGTTATCATCACATTCTACATCATCACTATTTATAAAATAACTCTTCATTTTGAATTTAAAATTTTTTTTCCCTTTTCACAGATAATGAGGATTGTTTTTTTATGTATTATTTAAATATAACTTATTTTTTTAGCAATTATAATTTTCACTCTCCTCTTCCACAAATTTTAGACAATTTCTATAAAAATATATAATAACAGCACAATTAATACACATAAAAAGTTTTTTACCATGCAATATGCATTTTCTTTATGTGATAATTCATGATATAAGTTACATGACATTTTAAAATATTATATCAATGTTTCTATATGAATTAAAATCTTAGTTTTTCCTTTATCTCCTTAGAAATATTCTCATTCCTCAAGTATATGAAATAAATTTTCTAATGATCTTTAATTTTCTTCTTAAATGGAGAAATTGTCCATATATTATATGAAACAAAAAAGTATAATTTATTTGATGGAAATGAATTCATATCATCATAATTAAGTGAATTGACATTTATATCAATCTTATCTATAAATAAATTAATAAAATTCTTAAAAGTCACTGAATATTTTCAAGATTCACTGAAACCACAAATAAAGGTCACAATATATTTAAATCTAGTAATAAAATAAACCATTATTTCTCTATAAACCCAGAAAATTTATTCAAAATGGTTATTATAGATTTATTTCTTCTCTATCTTTACTCTAACATTCCCATATTGAATTTTCTATCCTTTACCCAAATTCCTTTCACAAACATAATCCCAATAATATTTATGAATTCATTATTTTAGAGGGATGATAATATAAAATTCCTTATATATAAAACAATATAAATATTCTTCTATCAGATAGATTCATCATAATACCTTCTACATCTGTATTAAAACCATCAATTATAATTTCAACTAGTTACACACCCAATGAGAGAAAGTATAGAAGTATTATATAATTCTTGGAATAAACAAATTCTATAAATATGTGTAAACATTTAAATTCATTGAATTAAAATTATCCATAATGGGAATAAAATTTCAAAACCAACTTGTGAACAAAATAGAGAGTGTTCATATCAAATAGATTTTATTTCATTAGAGGAAACACCAAAACTACTCTCATAATAATTATTTAATCATTACTCAAAATTATACTCAGTTACCACACTAATTATTAACTAAGATGTCGCAATGGGGTTAATTAATGATTATAAATATCTTATGATTATTCGTTAATAATTTATCAATGGTTAATATGATTACAAATATATGCCTCCCAGCTTTATTCTTTGACATAAAAAATCATGAAGTTAATTAATTTTGTTTTTTATTTCATTTTTTCATCTAAAAATAAAAAAACACAATCAGGAACACATTTTATCCTTAAGAACATATAGATACATCCCTAACATGGAAAGTTATTATCCACTTCTATAAAATCCCATAGTATTATTCAAAGGGCTATAATTACCATGGTCTTTACTTGAACTTTTTTGTGTGTAAATATGAGTCGAAATGTAGGATATTCACTCACACACAATAATATAACTCATCAAGATGTACAATAAGGTACAATGTTAAATCTCTAAATAAGTTCTCTAAATTTTATCAATATAATATTATTTATTCCTCTTATTATATACGATCAATTAAACTCTAAAATTTTGTAATCAATCACTTATTTTATAGTTCATAACATCATAATTATTTAAATACATTGAGATATTAGTATTTATATTGATCATTTATCATTAGTCAAAAATAAAGAACTCAATAACTCACAACATTACCAAAACATTCCATATTCTTAACAGTAGTCCTTTAATTTTCAATTTCTGAGGATTCTTTATTCAAGAATCTATGATGATAAAAATATAGAATTATTTTTCTCTAATATTATGTGTATCTAATCATTATACATTATATCTTTAGTCTCTTATTTTCAAGCATTCATGTATTCCTATAAAGATGAAACAAAAAACCACTCGTTCCTTCAATTTTAAATTATAAATTAAAAATCCAATAAACAACTCAACATATAATTTCAATCAAATTAGTCATGTATGTTATATAAAAAATAATATTTATTTTACATTTTATCATATAAAGACATGTCAAGAATAAATATTGAGTAACCCATGTGGCACACCAAAATTCACACCAGCATAATTAATTGAACCTACACTTTTAAACACACTAAGGAACAACACAGTTAAAACCCCAATGTCTTCATCTTTAATCAATCAACTAATTTAAACCTACTTTGAAACCATTCCCATTTATAAGACACATTATTTTCCCCCTATGTTCATTTACTCTGTAAAGGGAACCATGATCAGTGCTTCATCATGGTTCATGAAACCATGACTTTTACTCTAATTTATCATAAACATGATTGATATTCCAAAACATAGTGAATTGTATATTTTTCTTCACATCCTTGTAATACATAACTATGATTTTTCACACAAAAAATACCTTAGAGTTTTTACTAATCACCATGACATGAATATAAAAAAGGATTTTATTAGCTTTCTCATACAGTATAAGAATGTTTTATGAACAACATTCATCACTCTAGTCATTTTATTTTTTCAATGATTGGGAATAAAATATATATATATATTCCCTATATAAAACATTTTTTATATCATTTTTTATATAATAGGACATGGGAAAATCTTCATAATTTATTAAATATGTGAGTTTTGGAGAAATTTTCAAATTGAACCAAAAGAGTTGATTTTAATGGTTGAACTAATATTATCTGATAAAAATGAATGGATTTTAATTAAAAATATTTCCATTATATGTAGGTAAAAGTCCCAGAGAGAGTCCATTAGGAGATTATAAATCATGTTTCATGTTAAAGAATCCACTTATTAATATAATATATATCAAGATCCAAATAAATCCTATATCCTCTCTTAGTAAGGAATAAGATCACTAAAAGCATGTCATAATAATACCCAAGGCTATTCTAGGATACAAACATACTCTCATTTGTTCTATATATAAGGAATAACATAGCCAATACTATGTTTTTCTTACACATCAAAGTATGCTGGAATCTAATAGATATTATCAAAACTAGCTAGGATACCTTGCTGCCTCAATAATTCCTCAAAATAATTCCTTTAATGGAAACCTTCCTCTAATGGAGTCTTGGATTACCAATATAAATATCATTAAGGACCCAATAAAACCCTAAGGATCAATGAAACTTACATACTTATGTTATTAAATGAGTTTTCTCATCCACTAAATTGAGGTTCATGTTAATATAATATCAATTCAATGTTTGAGCTAACATATATTGAACCAATGGTGTAATGTTTGTTACTGAAACAATTCACTCTAACCCTTTTAGATAAGATCTTAGAGCCATGAAATTCATACCCATGAATCATCTCACATTAAATTTTTGATCCAAAACTAGCACACCATTGCATCCACCATTATTTTTCAACATACCCAATTGATGATGAATGGAATTAATGTTAATCTTATGCAGTTTAAGGGGACATTAAAATATTCCATGTATGAATTTCTAAACCAAATAATAGAAGTAATTAATGAATTTACAATGAGTATAACTATAACTAGATTTTATGATATTATTCTCTTTAAATAAATTTTAGTTCTTTGATAACAATATTTACATGAGACAATAAGATTAAACAAATTGTAACATACTATTAAAATGTTATTATTTAATGTGAAATTTATTTCCTAGATATTGGATTAGAGGGTATGAATAATACTAACTAAATTTTGAAAAATATATCATTTACACATTTATAAATTAATTTATTGGTTACCAATTGATTATACATACAAATAAAAATCATTTGATAGTAAAATATTTGTTTTTCTAAAAAACTATTTTTATTCACATAATCTTTTTTTCATAATAAATTAAATTAATAAGTATTAGTGAATGATTTTAATTAAATTTATACATTATATATGGAATAAAATGTTTTACCATTCATTAATTCTTTTTCTAGGTATAGTAAATGAAAAAAAATATAATTTATTCATAAAATGTACTTTTCTAAAAAAGGATTTTCACGTTATTTTTTACACTTACTTTAAAATTAATTTTTACCACTTATATAAATGTATTTATGAAAAAAAAAGTATGTTACATTTATATTCATAAGTTTATAATTATTTAAATAGGACTTTTTTGTTTTTGGTCATTATAAAAAGTAACCTTGGAAAACCATTACCTGAATAAGGGTAAAACAAGTAAAATAATGTCAAAACATTGGGATAATACATCAAAATACTTATAAAACTACAATGTATCCAATAGTATGATTTTAGTTCAACCATTATAATAAATTTCAGGTAAATATGTCTAATTGGTGCCATTTTTCTTTTATTATAATATTTATATTGTTTTAAGAATAGAATAAATACAAAATGTCACTCTCTTCATAATAATAACCCAAATATTTTTAAATGACGATGAAATTATGTTAGGTTACATTATCATTTTTTGTTTAAATTATAAATTAATTTTTTATCATATTAATATATTGTTCAATTTTATAGATTGAATAATTACATTAAATTCATATCCAATTCTAGCAAAAAAATTATTCATTCAATGGAAAAATATAATTAATGATTTTAGAAATATTAAATATAATAAAATTTGGGGTAATTATTATGTTACACATATTTTATAGATAAATATAACATATTATGTCTATTCATAAATTTCTATATTTGAATGTCATTGATGTCAGGTTGTTTTCAATGTCAAAGTAAATGAATAGTTCTAAAATGGACATTAACGATATTTTATAATAATAAAAATTTATTAAATGATTCAAAATTCAAACAATTTCTATATCATATCAAATTAATGGAATATATGGTTTAAAATATAAAAAATTTACCATTTATGGATCAGGTTTTTCATTATGGTAACATTCTTGACCTTTAAAAAGTCAAAAACTTTTTTATCATAGTAATTTTGAAAAAAGGTTAATGGGAGTTAAAACTAAGAGATATGGGTGAAAATATTAAAAAAATTAGAAAAATTGTATTGGATAATTTCAACTAATCCTACACTTAATGTTTAATTGTATCAATTTTTATCCATTTTTCTATAAAAATTATTTTATATTAATTTAATACATTAAGTAATTCTAAAAGTTCCCCTCCCCTCACTTTTAAAAGAGCATCTCATCCCCTTTGTTATTTGAAATTTTTGAACCTTCTAGATAATAAAAACCATATAATAATACATTCCTATATTCCTCACACACACCCAAGATCGTATGGTCTTTCCAAATGACCATTATTTCAATGTTTATGGTGTAAGCCAAAAGATGTTTCTCAATGAAAACATATAACTCTTAACCGAGAATTTTGAATATCATTTATTCATATGAAAAATATAATTCCATGGTATCCATTTCAAAGTGATGAATAAATTATATTAAATATGAATAATATTTATTTTTATGATGTAACAACCGTTATCCACCTCCTTCCAATGCTTTCTAAAATGATAATGTTGCTCCTACATATGTGTGGACTACCACCTTTACAAAGATATCTGATTCATTTTTCATTTCCACATTACATGGATAGTTACAAGGATATATTTAATGAATATATATGATAAATATGATATAATAATGATTCTTTAAATGTGATTTATTATTAAAATTTCTTTTGATCTATCTATTGAAAGGTGGAAATTGTGTTCATGTGTGCGTATGACCTACCGTTATCATGAATAGTGTAATTAATTTTTATATATCTATCCTTTAGGTATGACTATAAATATATATTATATTTATATCATGATTAAAATTATATATATCAATAAACCTTGATCAAATTACAAGTACCTAAACTACCAAGCTGAAATTCTCATAAAAAATGAAACAGTTAACATCTGGAAACATTGATTTTAATAAATAAATGGTAATAAATTATAGTTTGAATATTAAAAGTGGATAATATATGATATTTAAATTATTTCAATTAATCTTTTAAATATTTATAATAATTTAATATTTATTATATATGAGTTTCAATTTCAATCGAAGAAAGTTGAATTTGAGGTAAGGGATTTCCATCTCACTTTTATTTCTATGAGTCATATGTCATATTCATCACTTGTTTCTTTTTTGTGGTGTATATACTACCCATTAATTTATTTTAATATTCATATAATAAAAATTAGGGTGATATATATATATATATATATATATATATATATCCATATAAGTTTCTCTCTTTCATGGGGTTTTGAGTCAAATTTTACGAAAGTGGTAAGTGATTTATGTTACAGTCTCTTTATTTATTGGGATTGTTGATGACCAAGTTTCCAATGATCGAATTTTATGCCTTATATCACAATAATATAGTTAATGTTCTTACCCTTTTATTATTTCTAGAGATTACATGTTTTCAATTAATTTTACTCTTCTTAATTACTCAAGATACCAAAATTAATTTTATAAAAATCGGGCATTATTTATCTCTTCATTTGAAAGTCAATTTCTTCCTCATCCATCTTGTCTAAAAAAATTGAATGTTTTAATTTTCTCATATGACTGTTTAAATTAATTTTTATCTTTATTTTAATTTTAAAAAAAAATTAAATTGAATCTTCTTATTTTTTTTCCAAATGAGGAACTTTTGAATTTTTGTTAAAAAGGTGGAATGAATATTTTTTTCAACATACATGATATGAATAGAATTTAATCCCATCTTGAACAATCAATGATTTTAATCTTTCATTAAAAAACTCCAAGTTTCATTTCAAAGAATCAAAATTACTTATTATTTTAGAAATATTTATATTTTAAATCAACGATTTCATAATGAAAAGTATATTCTCATCAAGAAAGATTCCTGGTATATATTAAAGGTATTTTCATCAAAGATATCGTACTTATATGTTACTTATGATTTACTTGTTATATTATCCAATGATACTGTAAACTTTCATTATTTTGATGTATTATAATGATGATAATGATACATGAATGATTATATGAAAAACATTTCTCACCCATATGTTAGTTATGTTATAATGAAACGTTCATAAAACTCATTTCATTTCCATGGGTAATGTTATGAGGATTGTTTTATGATCTTATGTCACACATATATTTGATTTTAATTATTTGATTGGTGGGCCTAGAATTATGTATACATCTAATTCATTGAGTAAATATGGATATCTCATGAGATAAGGAGGAATAGAATGGGGAGTGAATCCAGTTCAGTAAGGAAATTTTTCCACTACGATAGTCGTAGAAGTGAACCTTCGATATGGATGTGATGCAGTGGATAGTGAACCCAATATATTATGATATATTTGTTTATGATCATTGAATAAATAAATAATTTTTATTTCTTATGGTTATTTCAAAAACATTTGTATTATTCCACTATTATGTTGTCATGGTTTATGTTCATTGATTTAATTTTTATCGAGTATTATGAATTGCTATGATTTTTTCTATGACTCAAGATTATGATCTATGATATGAAGGGTATAGTTTTCAAATCATAAGATAATTTTTGCATACAATTTTGACCATGTTATAGTTATCATTAATATCTTACCTTTTTAACCTTACGTAGCATATGAGATCACCATTATTTATGATTCCTTCCCTTAGGATATAAAGAATGGATTCTTGTATGATATTTCTATGAATGGTTTTAGTTATGAAGAATTTAATTAGATATGATATAGAAATCTTATAAATCAGTTTTTTCTGTATCTAAGTTTCTAAAGAAGCTAAACATATAGGATTCTACAATAGATCATAATTTTATGTATTTAATATTCATCTAATTAAGATGTAATATCTATATTTGAAAGGTATGTCTCAAAATAGTTATTATTAGAGCAGGTTTTAGTTTATATTTTGATATTATTGCATGAAATCATTATTGAAAAACCTTATGATAATTCAATGTTGATAATGACATCCAAAAGTTTTTGTAAGGATCATGAATGACCTAGGATAAACTATTGTGACATAGATTTAAAATAATGTGTCATTATTTGGACATCATATAAATGGTTTTTTTCATGATTGGGGGCTATGATTATAGAAGCTTAATGTTTGTACTGACTATTTTGGTTTTATTAAGGGTTTGAATATAAAATTTTGAATTGAGGTGGTAATAGGTAAGATAAAATATTTATGTACCCTTTTGAGTATAGTTATATGCGTTCATATATATCAAGAAATGTTTCATGTAATTCTAATTCGTATCCTTAATAATTAGTAAAGGACTTTATAGTGAAAAATCATAATGGTGTGACGGTAACATCTCTAGTATAGGATTATTCTCTTATTGAAGTTAATGGGAATGTATTTCTTAAAATCTTTTTATTCTTACAATAGTTAAATTTGATTTTATCTTAGTTATATAATGGAATTATTTATATAAATACCATACCACGTTTCATGTAATGGAATTCACATTTGATATTACAAACCAACCTATGAATTTCTATCAGTGTGATGATAAAAATGAACATATGTTGGAAATTTCATACACTGTATGGGTTTTCATACCAATTGAAAAGGTGTGATTTTCTAAGATAGTTGGGGATAAACCCAACATAAAAGATATGCCTATTTTTAACTGTTTCTTGGTTTCTTTTTTAAATATATTCCTAGTATTATAGTAAATCATGTGGTTGAGTTTTCAATAGATCGTATATTTGGTGTTGTACCAATTTCAAAAACTTCATATGTAATAGACCATATTATGTTTAGGGAATTGAATAAGAAACTCTTGGGGAATCCTAACAAGGGATTAATTATTCTAAGTAGGTGATAATGGGGTGCACCTTCTCTCGTTGTTATAAAGAAAGATGTATCGGTGTGACTATGAATTGATTATTGGGAACTGAACAAAATCAAAAATAATAATAAGTATCATGCGCCCTATATTATTGATATTTTTGATCAATTATGAGGAGATCAATACATTTCCATGATTTATCTTATATCTGGATACTATCATTTGAGGTTAAAAAGTTAATACATAGCCAATAAATACTTTTGTATATGGTATGAGCACTAAGAATTTATAGTGATTCTATTTTTTCATACCAATACCACTACTATGTGCATGGGTTTGAGGTATAGAGTTTTTAGAGATTTCCATGATCAATTTTTAGTAGTATTTATGGATGATATTATTATATATTCCCTTATAAAATGATAACATGAATATCAATTGATGAGTGTATTGAATACAGAAAGAAAGGATAACCTATATGAAAAATTTACAAAGTGTGCATGTTGGATATAGAAAGTTTCATTTTTAGGCTATATAATCTCAAGATAAGGTATGTTAGTGGGTCCAAGAAACCGATAAGTTATTTATTATTGGGATAACCCAACCATTATAACTATGATCTATAGTGTTCATGGTTTGGTTAGATATGAATAGTACATTATGGATAATTTCCTATCATCTTATAATCCACTCACCTAGTTAACTAAAAATGGATTTAAGATCCTTTGGATAGATGAATGTGCATAAAATTTCAAGGAAATGAAGAGAAGGTTAGCCAGTGAACTTATGCTAACATGGACCAAAAAAAGATAGGGGTTTATGATCGATAATGATGCATCAAATAAGATACAAGGATGTGTTCTTATGATGAATGATATGGTGGTGTCATACGCCTCACAAAAATTGGTGGTTCATGAGAATAATTTCCTAAAGATTTATTTGGAGTTAGCTACGGTAATTTTCACATAATTTATACGAAAACATTATTTTTATATAGAGATGTGTGCTATATATATTGATCATAGTATTTTAGTGTTTATATTTACATAGAAAGTGTAACGCCCCGACCCCAGCTACCCAGAGTTGGTGCGTTACTTCGTAACATTGGCATGATCACAAAAGATCAAGTCTCGAAAGACCGATTAGTTTAGTAGCCTTGGAAACACTAGATACATTCATAAATGTTACATTACATCATAAAGTGAAAAACTAATAACAAATTATTCATAGTCCACACTCATATCCTCTTCTGACTATCCCTGCAGGTCATTCATAAAATACTTCTTCACATCCTGGAAAATACTAAAACATTGAAAGGGGTGAGCTCAGATGATCAGTAAGGATAACAATATTGCGGAAGCCTTCATAAATAAACATAAACATTTAAGGCAATGTATAACTAAAACAAAAGCCTTTTAAACTTGAACATCAACATAATATGGCAAAAGTAAAATGAGATAATGCCATTTACTTCTTCACATGGATATTCTACTTGTCGAATAATCACATGAAATATCATTAACCACTTTCATAATGATGGAATGCATAATGCCAAACTATCATAACCACGTAGTCAAGGCCTCGTGCCAAGAGCACAAATAAGATTTTGTCAAGGCCTCGTGCCAAGACACTAGTTTGTCTCATGAGACCTGCCGATGCATTGAGGAGCTATATCGGGCTCCACCCGTCACTTATTAAGTCCAATGCATTCCTCATATGAATAGGTTTAAACATATCATAAACCATAACATAATTGTATCACATAAAACATGCATAAAGGAAACATAACATTTCCACATTTCAATCACAAGATATAAATACAACACATTTATATAATAAAAACGCTTTCGAAACCATTTTCAATAAAATAAAATAATGTTAAAACTTTGTATTTATTTTTCATTAAAAAAATTATGGCTTGTAGAGGAAGCCGAAACTCAAATAATGGTCACGGCGGTGGAGAAGTCGGTGTCGCCGCATAAGTACGGAAATAAAAACATTCCCTTTTTGTCGTTTAGTAAAACGCTTCGTATAAAAAAGATTCCTTTTGAATAAACGTAAAAGTCAAAGGGGTTTATACACCGTATAAAAGAAAGTTGTGTATAAAACCAAATATGCCTCAATGAAAGAGGATTGAGACGAAGTCCTAAAAAAGATCATTTTTTTGAATAAAATAGTTCTATTATGTGTATTAACTATAATTACACACAAAGAATGTAAAAATACAAGATATGACATAATAATATCATGACATAATTTGAAAGTAGGAGATTAACCCAAAGAGTGAAAATTGGGTTAAGAAATTCCCTCACCTCATGTCCGACTTGACTCAACTGTTCTTTAACCTCATGAATAATAAACTAGAGTTAATATCTACCTTATTAAGAACCATTTTCAATTTCATTATCCTTTTTATATCACTTATTACAATGTTATGAACGTTATGTAATTATTTAAGTTAATAATGGTCGTTTTGTCGATCTTTGGTACTTGTGTCAACAATAACCTTCTTATAATTACAAGTTGTTCATGTGGTGAAATATCCATTATATCCAGAATTATATTCATGATTTAGATATCATATATATCATATATATCCAGTATATACATTCATTCATAATATTACGTAACATTTAGAGGTAAGAAATGAAATGCACCGTTCATGGAGACGGTAAGCCGTACGTACGCATGAACGCTACTTTCATTTCTATTTCGTATTTAATGTAATGAAATCATAATTATATAAAGGTATAATATAGTTCCAGTATAATATCATATATAATATCATTTACTCCATCCTTCATACATCCCACATATGGCATTAACGATTCACATCACTTTGAGGGAGCGGTAGTCCGCACTTCCTAAAATGAAATTATCACGTTTTACCCATAATGGAAATCATAATGTATGCCATAAATGAGAAATACAGAAGCATAAGTAAAACATAAACATATTATATATCATATATAAAAATAGTGACATCTTAATGGCCACCTTTGAAGGTGTTATATGAGTGTTGAACAATCATCGTTTCGTGAGGCAGAAATTCGCCATCCACAGAAACCGTATGTTCTTTAACCATTAGATGTAGGTGTGTGTAAGTTTAGCTCTAATACTTCTTATAAAAACATCCTAGTATATTGAGGATACTGGTGTTGTTACAAAGGAAATGAATAAAAAGAGTTTAGGTGGTTGGAGAAGAAAAATAAAACAAAACAACATTAGAGAAGACATTACCTCAAAATCGGGTAACTCTATTTGATTTGAGCCAAAGGCTTCCTTGAGAAGAGTTCTGCCCAAAGTGAGGATTCTAGGAGTAAGAGGAGGAAGTTGGGAGAGTATTTGGGCAGAGGTTGGCCGAGCCAAATTTCTTGAAAGTGTAAATGAGGTGGGAGAGGTGGGGGCCTTTTATAAGTGGAGAGGAGGGTCTCTTTTGGAAAGATTGAAATGTTACATTATTATAAAATGATTTTCGAATTCTAAAGGTCCCACACTTATATAATTCCTGTATAAGGTGATAAGGGTTCGAAATATCTTCATCCAATAGGCTTTGGACAAGTGTAAGCCTTGGATATTTCATTATCTTCTCATTTTATTTATATCGTTAAATAATGAGGTCATCGCCGCATCATAATGATGTCATAAATACTTTAATTTAATTAATGTATAAAAATTATAAAAAACTACTATGATGTAGGAAATCGTTTTATCTTTCTAAGGAATATTTATAATCAAAATTTGGTCTTGTGTAACCCCACTTAAAAATTGTTTTAGTAAACAAACTCATGTTTGTGTCAATTTAAATTTAACATTAAATAAATATATATTAATGTCATTTTCCAACTAAAGTGGCTCCATGGGGTCCCCAAGTTGACCCATGGGTTTTCTTGGTCGGCCTTGACTCATCCAATAGGAGTAGGACAAGTGTCATGCTCATCTCATATTATTAAAACATTATTTGTACCTTAAACTACACTAATTACCTCTAATCGCGATTAAGAACTTAAAAGTTACTATTCACCAAAAATTTATTTTAATCTCATTGAACCACATTTTACTTCTTAATGACAACCATGTATGTCAGATTTTTGAAAATAAAATCACAGAAGTGGTAATATTTCATTTAAATGAAAAATCAGTTATTTAACTACCACTTAGTGGTTTCACTATTCATCAAAAATTGAAGTTTTTCAGAACAAAGCCAAAATTTCACCCTAAGCTATAATTGATATTCCGAATTCAAAAATGATGTCTATTTTAAAAAATTACAAACATTTATGTTGCATTAATTAATTTTATAATTAATTCCCACTGTTACAACAAATAGCGTGTTTTTAAGAAACAATTTATATCAAAAGATTGGCAATTGTTTATGTCCAATTTCAATGTTAAATTAATTCTAATGACCATCATTGGATAAAATGGTAAAAATATATTCTAATTATACTTTAAAACCACTAAATTGTATAATTTATCACTATAAATTATTTTGATTAAAAAAGTTGTTTTTAAGTATTTTTCACTATTCATAAAAATAGAAGTTCTCAGAAAAATACCAAAAATTCAACATAGGCTAATTTTGATATTCCGAATCCAAAAATGAAGTCCATTTTGATAAATAAAATTTATAAAATTTCAAAAAGTAGGTATTACTATTCACAATGGCTAGTTTAATTAGTTGTGGTGTGTGTTAGAGCTCGAGGTTGCGTACAACACACGCTATTGCATTATTCGAAGTGAAACGTACCGTGGAAGCTTGGGGTGTTACATTCTCCCCTCCTTCAATAAATTGCGTCCTCGCAATTTGAAATTTTTCTTTGAAAATAAAAGGTTGAAAAGAGAAAATACCTTTGAGGAAAACCCACATCGGAAATAAGGTTAATAAATATATAACATTAAAAGAAAGCATGATAAGTACAAAGGTCACCCGATATAGCCCATTCTAGGATTCTATGAAAATATGGATATGGCGGAGAAACAAACCATCAAGGTCTGATGGAGAGTTATAGAAAACAGGATTAGGAGAAAGTTTAACTACAAGAAAATCACAAACTTGTGATTGGTTAAACGGTCATTGAATCCCCAGTTGGAAAAGTTAACCGACAACATTTTTGTTTTAAGTTATCTTTTATAATGTTGAGGAATTTATTTAGGATATTTACTAAGAACGTAAGGGAATATACATACTTGTTATGTATACTTTCATTCGTTAATAAATGTTTACCACAAACCCAACTTTTACTCCAAATGGTAACAGAACTCAAAAATATTCTATTTATCCTAATTGTATAAGGTTCCAAATGTTAACACATACTATTTAGATTAGTAAAATTATTTTGTAATAACCAGGGACTTCCTCTAGGCAAGTGGTAGGAAATAAAGGCCTGTAGCACTATGATTGTGGGTTCGATTCCTGCAGCTTTGTCCGACGCGACGGGTTATTCCCCACCCTGCAGGTTGTCCTTTTCCTAAAACTATAGTATGATAATATTCCAAAAATAATCTTCAGAAATGCTTTAACCTTAAACAATACTATCCAAAGATCAACTTAATCCACTCCAACCTTTATAGTTATCCGAAATACCTCTGTCCAGACTTTCTCTAAAAGGTCTCTTAATTCCAAAATCAATTGTAACATCAGATTCCCCAAACAAAGAAAAGTTTCTCTTATTGTCACATATGATTACATTAATCATATTAAAACCTTACTAAAATCAAAAAGTACTACAGTACAATCCATATAAATATCACATTATTCTTATAACCAGAATATAATCCTTGAGTCCAAAAGCACCAATACATTAATTATTCCGCGTCAACTGTAGTCACAGCATAATATTGGCCTTGATCCCTTGGACTTTTCTGAGGTAAGTTTCCTTGACGCTTAGGACATTCATTTGCATAATGCCCCATTTCCCTACAATTGTAGCATTCAACTTTGACAGCCTCTTTCTTTCCCTTGCAATCACGAGCCTGGTGAGCCTTTTCTCCACATTTATAACAAACTCCCATTCCATTTAGGCACGTACCAGGGTGATTCTTCCCACAATTATCACATAATGGAAAATCCTTCTTTCCCTTTTTCCCTTTATCTGTCTCTTGTTCCACCGTTCTCTTCTTCTCTTTCTTTACTTTGTTATCATAAGACTTAGAGAATTCCTTTTCTGTCTTGATAGCACACGAGACAATATCTTCGTATGATGAGAAGGATTGTGATACTAAAGCTCGATGTAGAAATGGTTTTAACCCATCAAAGAAACGATCAATCTTACTCCTTGGGTTACGTATATAATCGAAAACATGCCTCGCTAACCTTGTAAAGTTAGCCTCATACTTTGCGACCTTCTCATCCTCCTTCTTCCTCAGACTCAGAAATTGAATTTCCATATCTGCTCGATGGTCACGAGGAAAGTATTTTTCTATGAAAAGCTATTTGAACTCCCTCCATTCCATATTCGATACGTCATCATCTCCTTTGTGTTTTGAATCAATGACCACCATTGATCGGCATCTCCAGTGAGGCGGTAAACTGCCATGACAACCTTCTCCCTTTCGCTACTCCCCAAGGCAAGGAATATTTTCTCTAAGGAGTTTATCCAGTTCTCAGCTACTAACGGATTTGTACCCCCATTAAATGTTGGTTTTTGTTGCCTCATGAAGCGGTCTAACATTGATCCTCCACGTTGCAGATCAGGGTGCTCCATACGAGTAAGTTTATTATTCATAACCTGAGTGAGTTGTCCCAGTATGGTAATAAGTTGATCAGCACCAGTTGTATCTCCAGATCCACAATAATTATCTTGAGCAGGAGGGCAATCCCTACACGGAGTGCGTGCATTGATACGGTTTCCATTCCTTCCACTAGGCGCCATTTCTAAACAATGGCATAAACTAGATTAGTTTATGAATTAAAATACATAATTCCATATTTGTAAAACACTTTACGTAAATTGAACTATTTATGGATATAATCCATAATCATAAAAAGAAATGTTTTCTTTGATAAAGTATATACTCATAACCCTTCATAGTGGTTTGTAAAGAAAATGAGAATTATCATAAGCATATCCCCCGGGAGTGTCGTAACCAAGAGTGCAGCAAGGCTCGTTGTCGTGCACCAGTTCCCGTTCGAGTCTAGCTCAAAGCGGTGTTTTCGGGTTTTACCCCTAGCTACATCTGTGCCAGAGCCGCCTCTACCTGCTCGTATCCAGACAGGGATGTATTGCTCGGAAAACTCATAACATCTCTATAATACCAAAATTCTAGGAAGTTCTTCTATACTAATCCTCAAAGTCTATCTTTGGGTTATGTGCTCTAATCAGAGTTTATCTAAATCTAGCTTCCAAGGATAGTACTAAACTACCTCTGATACCAACTGTAACGCCCCGACCCAGCTACCCAGAGCCGGTGCGTTACTTCGTAACATTGGCATGATCACAAAAGATCAAGTCTCGAAAGAGCGATTAGTTTAGTAGCCTTAGAAACACTATATACATTCCTAAATGTTACATTACATCATAAAGTGAAAAACTAATAACAATGTATTCATAGTCCACACTCATATCCTCTTCTGACTATCCCTACAGGTCATTCATAAAATACTTCTTCACATCTTGGAAAATATTAAAACATTGAAAGGGGTGAGCTCAGATGCTCAGTAAGGATAACAATATTGCGGAAGCCTTCATAAATAAACATAAACATTTAAGGCAATGTATAACTAAAACAAAATCCTTTTAAACTTGAACATCAACATAATATGGCAAAAGTAAAATGAGATAATGCCATTTAATTCTTCACATGGATATTCTACTGGTCGAATAATCACATGAAATATCATTAACCACTTTCATAATGATGGAATGCATAATGCCAGACTATTATAACCACGTAGTCAAGGCCTCGTTCCAAGACCACAAATAAGATTTTGTCAAGGCTTCGTGCCAAGACACTAGTTTGTCTCATGAGACCTACCGATGCATCGAGGAGCTATAGCGGGCTCCACCCGTCACTTATTAAGTCCAATGCATTCCTCATATGAATAGGTTTAAACATATCATAAACCATAACATAATCGTATCACATAAAACATGAATAAAGGAAACATAACATTTCCACATTTCAATCAAAATATATAAATACAACACATTGATATAATAAAAACTCTTTCAAAACCATTTTCAATAAAATAAAATAATGTTAAAACTTTGTATTTATTTTTCATTAAAAAAATGATGGCTTGTAGAGGAAGCCGAAACTCAAATAATGGTCACGGCGGTGGAGAAGTCGTTGTCGCCGCATAAGTACGGAAAGAAAAACATTCCCTTTTTGTAGTTTAGTAAAACGCTTCGTATAAATAAGATTCATTTTGAATAAACGTAAAAGTCAAAAGGGTTTATACACCGTATAAAAGAAAGTTGTGTATAAAACCAAATATGCCTCAATGAAAGGGGATTGAGACGAAGTCCTTAAAAAGATCATTTTTTTGAATAAAATAGTTCTATTATGTGTATTCACTATAATTACACATAAATAAAGTAAAAATACAATATAGGACATAATAATATCATGACATAATTTGAAAGTAGGAGATTAACCCAAAGAGTGAAAATTGGGTTAAGAAATTCCCTTACCTCATGTCCGAATTGACTAAACCATTCTTTAACCTCCTGAATAATAAACTAGAGTTAATATCTACCATATTAAGAACCATTTTCAATTTCATTATCCTTTTTATATCACTTATTACAATGTTATGAATGTTATGTAATTATTTAAGTTAATAACGGTCGTTTTGTCGATCTTTGGTACTTGTGTCAACAATAACCTTCTTATAATTACAAGTTGTTCATGTGGTGAAATATCCATTATATCCAGAATTATATTCATGATGTATATATCATATATATCATATATATCCAGAATATACATTCATTCATAATATTACGTAACATTTAGAGGTAAGAAATGAAATGCACCGTTCATGGAGACGGTAAGCCGTACGTACGCATGAACGCTACTTTCATTTATATTTCGTATTTAATGTAATAAAATCATAATTATATAAAGGTATAATATAGTTCCAGTATAATATCATATATAATATCATTTACTCCATCCTTTATACATCCCACATATGGCATTAACGATTCACATCACTTTGAGGGAGCGGTAGTCCGCACTTCCTAAAATGAAATTATCGCGTTTTACCCATAATGGAAATCATAAAGTATGCCATAAATGAGAAATACAGAAGCATAAGTAAAACATAAACATATTATATATCATATATAAAAATAGTGACATCTTAATGGCCACCTTTGAAGGTGTTATATGAGTGTTGAACAATCATCATTTCGTGAGGCAGAAATTCGCCATCCAGAGAAACCGTATGTTCTTTAACCATTAGATGTAGGTGTGTGTAAGTGTAGCTAGAATCCTTCTTATAACAACATCCTAGTATATTGAGTATACTGTTGTTGTTACAAAAGAAATGAATAAAAAGAGTTTAGGGGGTTGGAGAAGAAAAATAAAACAAAACAACATTAGAGAAGACATTACCTCAAAATCGGGCAACTCTTTTTGATTTGAGCCAAAGGCTTCCTTGAGAAGAGTTCTGCCCAAATTGAGGCTTCTAGGAGTAAGAGGGGGAAGTTGGGAGAGTATTTGGGCCGAGGTTGGCCGAGCCAAATGGTTTGAAAGTGTAAATGAGGTGGGAGAGGTGGGGGCCTTTTATAAGTGGAGAGGAGGGGCTCTTTTGGAAAGATTGAAATGTTACATTATTATACAATGATTTTCGAATTATAAAGGTCCCAAACTTATATAATTCCTGGATAAGGTGATAAGGGTTAGAAATATCTTCATCCAATAGGCTTTGGACAAGTGTAATCCTTGGATTTTGCATTATCTTCTCATTTTATTTAAATCGTTAAATAATGAGGTCATCGCCGCATCATAATGATGTCATAAATAATTTAATTTATTTAATGTCTAAAAATTATAAAAAAAAATACTATGATTTAGTAAATCTTTTTATCTTTCTAATGAATATTTATAATCAAAATTTGGATTTGTGTAACCCCACTTAAAAACTGTTTTAGTAAAACAACTCATGTTTGTGTCAATTTAATTTTAACATTAAATAAATATATATTAATGTCATTTTCCAACTAAAGTGGTTCCATGGGGTCCCCAAGTTGACCCATGGGTTGTATTGGTCGGCCATGACTCATCCAATAGGATTAGTACAAGTGTCATGCTCATCTCATATTATTAAAACATTATTTGTACCTTAAACTACACTAATTACCTCTAATCGCGATTAAGAACTTAAAAGATACTATTCACCAAAAATTTATTTTAATCTCATTGAACCACTTTTTAATTCTTAATGACAACCATGTATGTCGGATTTTTGAAAATCAAATCACAGAAGTGGTAATATTTCATTTAAATGAAAAATCAGTTATTTAACTACCACTTAGTGGTTTCACTATTCATCAAAAATTGAAGTTTTTCAGAACAAAGCCAAAATTTCACCCTAAGCTATAATTGATATTCCAAATTCAAAAATTATGTCTATTTTAAAAAATTCCAAACATATAAGTTTCATTAATTAATTTTATAATTAATTTCCGCTGTTATAACAAATAGCGTGTTTTTAAGAAACAATTTATATCAAAAGATTGACAATTGTTTATGTCCAATTTCAATGTTAAATTAATTCTAATGACCATCATTGGATAAAATGGTAAAAATATATTCTAATTATACTTTAAAACCACTAAATAGTATAATCTGTCACTATAAATTATTTTTATTAAAAAAGTTGTTTTTAAGTATTTTTCATTATTCATAAAAAATAGAAGTTCTCAGAAAAATACCAAAAATTCAACATAGGCTAATTTCGATATTCTGAATCCAAAAATGAAGTCCATTTTGATAAATAAAATTTATAAAATTTAAAAAAGTAGGTATTACTATTCACAACGGCTAGTTTAATTAGTTGTGGTGTGTGTTAGAGCTCGAGGTTGCGTACAACACACGTTATTGCATTATTCGAAGTGAAACGTACCGTGGAAGCTTGGGGTGTTACAGAAAGTGTTTAATACATTCCATATAATAGGATTGGATTTGATTAAATATTATTAAGGATTAATATATTAAAATCCTAGGAATCTAAAATAGGTGAAGATGTTATGAGTCAAGAGGATCATGGTAGATTATCTATGATGATGATCAAATATAATCTAATATTTATGTTTTTTCAGTATAAGAAACTATAAATCTTGAAGCAAGTGGATAAATATTATCTTTTTCAAATGAATGTTCAACAATCTATACATGCGAGGATTATAGAGTCATAGATAGAAGATGTTGAAATATAAAAGACAGTGGGAAATATTCCTGAGTTCAACAATGATTATGATGGAATGAAAATTTTTAGGAACCATATATTTATTCCATCCATAAAAAATTTAAAGGAGCTATTGGATGAAGCTCATAGTTCACGATTCTACAATCATCCTCAAAGTATAAAGATGTTAAGAGATATGAAAGATAATTTCTAGTGGGATAACAAGAAGATAAATATTGCAGAGCATGAATCTTGATGTTTGGTATATCAAAAATTTAATATTGGTAGATTTAATTCTACGGGTATGTTAGAACCATTACTCAAACCATAATAGAAATGGGAAAACAACACTATTGATTTTGTCATCAGACTCCCCAAAATGTAGAAATTACATAATTCTATTTGGTTTATAGTTGATTTATAATTATGTAAGTACACATCATTGTTTTCATAGAAACTTTCTATCAGTATTACCTTTTCCATATATATGTTAACTTAGTGTTAAGGTTCCCTGGAGTACTATATTCTATCATATCAGATTAGGATATGAGGTTTACCTCAATGTTCTAGTGAATCCTTCTTGAAGCAATGGAATCATAGTTGTGTTTCATTACTACCTATCATACTAATATAGACGGTTTGTCTAAGAAAACAACTTAAATCCTATTGGATAAGATTAAGTCAGGCCATATGGATTTCAAAGGTGGTTAAGATCAATACCTTTCTTTTGTCAGTTTTCTTATAATAATGACTTTCACTCAAGAATTTAGATGGATCCTCATTAATCTATATATGGAATAAAATGTATAAATCTAATTTTTTGGGATGAATTATGATATTGAAATATATTGGGACCTCACCTATCTTAGGAAATGGCATAAATAGTTATATTGATTCAGTATTATATCAAGATAGCTCAGATCCAATGGAAACGTTATTCCAAAAATCATTGGTGAAATCCATAATTCGAATTTGGTAATAAATTAGTCTAATAAATTTATACGTGGAAGAAGGTTATGATATTTTGAAATATGGGAAATTTAATTCCTTGGTATATTGTTTTCTTCAATATTCCTGATTGAGTAGGGAAAATATCTTATCACTTAGAGCTTACACCAAACATCTCTCCAACTCAAGATGTGTTCCATGTATATTGTGATCCAGGCTTATTATCCATAGATATTACATCATTTTTTATAAATGTTTATTACATTAAAAAAACACATACCTAAGGACCATAATAGTTTAGTGTCATTAGAAACATAAAAATACACAAAAAATGTCCATAGGTAAACTACATCATCTCCCAATATGATCTTCATAACTATAACCCTTATTGGGCATATCATACATAAAACATTTCTTCAAAACAGGGAGAAATTAAAAAAAGAAAGGGTGATATAATATTATCAATATGGGTAAATAAGGGAGATACATAATTATAAAATTAACATAAGGGTATGAGAACATGATAATGAAATTTGAAAACCATACCCTACATATCAAAGATCGTAATCTTGAGTCACAGAATAAAATTGGTAGTTTATAAGATGTGAATCATAAAGGGATTATATAACATGAGAAAAGAGGACATAACATTAGAAAAAGACATAGATTTTTAGAATACACATAAGTAGAGAAAATATTATTTGAAGGATTCCCACCAAGACATTCATAACATATTGGACTTGGACTGACCACCCATCTACCTACTTCAGGCTTGAGATGGCATCTCATGTACCCTATTTTAGGATTGGGATAACCTCTTGTGTACCCTTTTAAATCATATAACATTAATCATTAAATAATTCATCAAAAGGAGATATAGGTCCCACCAATCTCATAATGAAGCCCATATTTATATGTGACATATGATCATAAAAAATTCATCACATCAAAACACATGAAGTGAAATGGGTTTCATAAAAATTTCATCATATCATAAACATTAGAAAATATACAGGTTTCATAATAATTTTAGTATTTCATCGTGTCATAACCCATGGAAAAAAGCGGGTTTCATATTAATTTTATCATGGTATAACCTATGGAAGATAAATGGGTTTCATGAACATCATGCCATCATAAACATAAATCGTTCAAAAAAATAATAAGAATGGTATCCTAGTATCATATCCCTAGTAAAGCATATGTAACTTAAATGTATGTCATGTTAGATGGAAAAATACCTGAAAAGATCATTTAAAATAATTCTTGAGGAAAATATCCTTTTTTTGAAAAAAAAAATTAAAATTTGAAAAAATTTAAAAATAATTTTATTTGAAATTAAAATTCAAAACATATAAATTAATATTAAATGAAAATAATGGTCCAAACTATGATAGTTCTCATTCATTCCTTACATGTTAAAATAATGATTCCTTTTTTATTTTTAGTAAAATCCATATAGGAAATGTTTGGAAAACAACATAAATATTCTATTAAAATAATTTAAAAAAAATAAAAAACATGGGTAAAAAATAATTTTTAAAATACTATGAATATAGTAATACATTTTTGAAAACATTTTTGGAAAACATTTTTTTGGAAGAAAATAGATTCCCGACTGAAGAGAGATATAAAGTCAGATTTTCATAAAAAAATTTTAAATTATTTTGAGAAAAGGTGAGTGGGAAAGGATAGTATTAATATAATAAATTAAAATAGGATAATATAATTAATGATTTTATTTGGATATATATCATAATATTTTATCATCTGTAACATAATCATAAACAGTCCCAATAAACAATGAGATTGTAACATAAAATCATTAACACTTTGGTAACTCTGAATCATAAGCCCCATAATGGAATAAAATTAAATGAAACCAAAAATATCATGAGGGTAAATAAATTAATTATAATACATGTAAAATGGGTTTTATATACACCTCAATAAAAATATTGGTGTATAACATGACGTACGTCTCAAATACTGAAAGTTGAGACAAATTCCCTTACCTTTTTAGTAATAATTTCAATCATAATCTCCATTAAATAATAACATATAATGAAACAATAAATATTATTAAATTTGTTTTATTCATGATATAAAATTTCAAATTGGTAGTATATATATCATACAAAAGAAACGAGTGGTGAATGTGCATATGTCTCGGAGAAATAAAATAGTGACTAGAAATCTCTTTATTTATGCCTTGACTTCCTTCATATATGTTCAAAACATATATATATATATATAATTATAAGTTTATTATATATGTATAATATAACTATATATATATATATTATTCCTTATATAATTTACCTATAACTTTTTATTAACAGTTTTTTAGCAATTCCATGTTAAATTCGTGTTTCGGGAAATACCTGCATTGTTTATCCTGTATGTTTTGATTTGTTCTTTTTGGTCCTTATAATTTGATCATTGTTTCAACATATATATAATTATTACCATGATATAAATTCACTATATATTCAGTTTATTTTTTTTATAGTAATCCAAATAAATTAGTGAAAGAAAGTGAAATACACTGTTCATGGATATGGAAGGCCATACATACGCATGAATTTTGTTTCCATTTTTTTTCATATTGAAATAAAGAAAGTGAAATGATATATGATCATTAAATAATAATTTTAATTTCATTTATATGTCATTTTTTCATTAAACCCAACCATATATCCTTTAATGTACATCATAAATGAATTTCATCTCTTCACTGGGCATTTGTATTCCCTACACACGAGAGACATTATCATATTCCCAACAAATAGTAATCATGAAGTTATGTGTGATATAATAATTCCAAAATAATAATAATATCATTAATACCATTTAAAAAATAAATCTATCATTATAATCGGCCTTGAGAGGTGGTAATGGAAGGATGAATGGCATCAGTTCATGAGTTGGTAGTCTATCGTACATACAAATGATGATTTCATAACCCATTTGATGGAAGTGGAAATTGTTTTAGATCATGAATATAATGTAAATATATCTCATTCTATATAATATACTATTTTTATTATATAATAATTTTATAAAAAATTGAAGGATATGGAAGAAGAAATAAAAGAAAAATTCTTATTGATGAGCATTACCTCTTCTTCGGGTATCCTTCTTAGGTTTTCACCAAAATCATTTCCAGGTTAGCTTGATTTCCAAAATTATTAATCTAATATGAGAGGAGGGAATTTTTAAAGTGATGGTTTTAGGTATTATTCTAACCAAAAGGGTTTTAGGGTGTGAATAAAAGTGGATAGGGGAGTCCTTTTATAAGTACGGTGAGTGGAACACTTGAAATTTTTTGAAAGAAACCATTCAAACCATATTTTGTTCATTTCGTATGGTTAAACTAATGGTTAATTATCAATAATATAAGGGTTAAGTTCAAAATATTTCCATAAAATGGTTATTGGAAATTTTTGGGTTATTTTTAACTCTTGTTATTTTAGTTTAACATCCGGGTAAACCCAATTTTATTTTAACAGTGGTAAATAATATTTTCTATTTTTACTATTAGTTTTGATGAAAAATCAAGTAGAAATTATTATATTATATAAATTATTATTATTCCAAATGAATAATCTTTTTTTAAAAAATTAATTCACATGTCAGTAATATTTTAATTTAAATTTAATCTTACAAATGCGATGAGAATACAGGTTTTTAATGAACCCTTTTCTAAAGTTTACAATGGTTTTATATCAAAATTGAATATGTTAATGATTATACTTACATAAATTATATTATAATGTATATAATTGAACTAGTTATACTTTAATTCAAATTTAAAATATTATTTAAATTTATAAATAAATTAATTTAAAAGGTAGTTTTTAATTAAAATTCAATATTTCGTCAATATTCGTCAAAAATGGAACTTTTTAGAAAAATTAAAAAACAACACCCTAAGATTACTTTGACATGGAAATTTCGGAAATATATTTTATTTTATCAAATTAATTTTCTAAAGTGTCAAAATTTATTTTTATTCTTGTTCAAAAAAATGAATAATAAAAAACATTCTTTTGAAAAAATAGTTTTTTTGAAAATTAAAAACTTTTTTTATCAATATGTTTCTGTTATATAAAACATTATACATAATATTAAAAATTAGTTATTTATATTCATATAACTATGTTTAATTGAAAATTTATAATGGTTGTGTTTGATTAATAATATTAACAATATATCGAAGTTTTTTTAAAACTCAATGTCACAAGCTAACCTAGTGTCGTGTATCGTGGAATCAAACCCAGTGTTATGTGTAATGAATTATCAACATGGTGTTGCGAATAAAACAAGTTATCAAAGAATATTAATTATTAAAAATAATAATAATTCATAAAAACTCATATTGTTACATTCTTCCCCCCTTAAATCGAATTTCACCCTCAGAATTTGGAACTCTAATACCAAAAACTGAGAATACGTATGACTCATCATATCCCCAAATTCCCACATAGCTTCCTCACCATATGGGTTTCTCCACAAAACATTTACCATGTGAATGGTATTATTTTATATAACCTTCTATGTATGATCCAAAATCACCAGCGATTATTCCTCATAAAATAGATCATTCCCTAGTGGTATGACCTCTATGTTCAGTACATGGGAAAGGTTAGGTATGTACTTCCTTAGGATAAATACATGGAACACATCATGGACTTTAGGGAGGTTTGGATGAAGTTCCATGGGATAATATATGGTCCTTGTATGGTTACTAAATTCAAAGGGACTGATATTCCTAGGGATTAGTATTCCTTTATTCATGAATCTCATAAATTTCTACCATGAAAAAGTTCTTAGAATCTTTTTTTCACTAACATAAAATTTTAGATCACACTGATGATTATCAATATAACTTATATATTTACATTGATATGCCTTCATGTTTTCTTGAATGTCTCAAACCTTCTCTACCATTTATTTATCTATATCAGGTACCAATAGATTTCTTTCTCTAAATGAATTCTATCGTATTAGAGATCTATATTTCTTTATATAATGGGGTTCCTATTGAGCCATCTAATTGTTTGAGTGAATGCTATTATTTTATGAAATCTAAAATAAAGGATAGTTTTGATCTCAAACACATTTTAAATCCAAATAATAAGATCTTAACATATACTCTATAGTTTGAAGTGTTCTTTTAGACTGATAATTTGTGTAAGGATGATACGCAATACTGAAAATCAACTCTTTATCAAGAGCTTACTGAATACTTTGCCAAAACATATAAGTAATCCTTGGATCTTGATCAAACATAATGTAATATTGTACTCTATCTAATTGAATCACTTCCTTAATTTATATCCTAGAAATATGATATAGCGATAAGTTTTATCTAATAGAGATGAAGTGTGATGACTTTGTAAGGTGATCGACTAAAACCCTTATTTAATTATTCCCTTTAGATTATTGGGGATTCCAAGGAAAAAAATGCATACTGACATTTTTCCATTTTCATTCTAGTTTGGGTAATGGATATAACATACACTTAGAATTTTTTTTCTTTAAACGTTAACTGGTTTATATACCAAGAAATGAGATACGAACTCTATAATATCTATCTTAATTTTATCCCATCAGAAATAATCTTTCAAATATCTAAACCTCTTTAAACATCATGGATGAATAGTGAATGAAAAAAATGAGATTCCTCTAACAACAAATTCTTCTAGTCTAGTATGGAAATACAAAATACATGATTCATAAACCTTATCATTCCATTAGGATCAAAGATAAACTCAGAAAAAATTCTAACATTTTTTTCATCTCTACATCTTCTTATGTGTCACTTTAATCTTCACTTTGATAGATGGTTAAACATTCAATGGAGAAAGATAATATTTTCCTTCTCTTCTAGAATTATATATACATCCTTTAAAATACCTGAAATATAGAATCATTTTAATCATTATCATGGATAATCTATCATGATACTTTAGACTCAAATAATTAGCCTCCTGGTTCACTTCCCATGGTGGTAATATATTGAGAATTTGTAATATTTAATCATCTGTAACCATCTTCTTTGGATAATATTCAACTTCTTCTATATGAATATATAATTTAATCTTTTTATCAGTATATATACCACAAATTTCTCCATAATGATAATTCCTCCACATTTTCAATTTCCAAATTACCACAGATAACTCAATATTATAATTTGGGTAATTTTACTCTATAATCTTCAATTTTCATGATACCTAAGCTATGACCATTTCATTCTGCATAAGAAAAAAACTTAATCACTTCTTGTATACATTAAAATAGATTAGAAATAATTCCCCACTATAGGTTAATGTAATAATAGGTGCACTAACTAACCTTTACGTTAGTTCCATGAAATAATTCTTGCATTCTTCTATCCATAGGAACATGGTTCTTTCAGAGTTTACCTGGTGAGTGGATTCTATAGTCCTGATAACTTCTTCAAAATCCATTGAAAATATACTACTAAACCAAGGAATCTATGGATCTCGATCAATTTTGCTCATTTGGTAAAATATTCAATAGCCATAATCATTGAGGAATCTTGTGATATACCCTCTCTTGGGATTGTATAACAAAAAATGAATCCTTTTTCTACAAAAAATAAAACTTTGTAAATATTTCATTTAGTTTCTCCTTCCTCAGGGTCTTTAGTACATTTCTAAACGTTTCTTCATACTCTTACTTAATATTTTAATATATAATAATATCCTTTATAAATCCTACCATAAACTGATTATGGTAATCTCTATATACTCAATTCATTTGAATACATGAATATAGTAGTGGAAATAGTATTGTCGAATAGAATCACTTTATATTCATAGTTTCCATACCTTTTATGGAATGTTATCTTGGGTATATCCTACTTCTTTAACCTCAATTGATGATATCCAAAATTATGTTAATATTGAAAAATTATTGGGAATTGTGTAGTTGATCAAGCAAGTCATCAATACAAGGAAGATGAAATGGGTTCTTAATTATGATGTTGTCTATCTCCCAATAATCAATACAGATTCGCATCAATCCAAATTTCTTTTTAAAAAAATTTGGTTCGCGCCAAGGTGACGCACATGGTTGAATGAATCCCTTTTCAATATTTTCCTATAGATTCTTCTTCAATTTCAAAAACTTAATTATGGCCATTCTATAGGGAGTATTGGAAATTGGTATGGCACCAGGTATGAGTTATATTGAGAACTCAAATTCACATTTTAGTGTAATTTTGGGAAACTATACTAAAAATACATCAATAAGTTCCTACAAAATATGCATATCTTTTTTGTAAATTTTCTCCCCATCTATTTAAGATAATCAGCCTTTGTGAAATAAAATTAATACACATTCAATGGATGTGATCTCCATCAGAAGTTCATACTTATTATCACATTGATAGATGATTTTATGTTGGTGTGTAATATTAGTGTCAACATCCCTTCCTCAATAATTTGTATGGTATTTATGTAATGAATTACAATACATATAACATCAAACTTAATCAGAGTAAGAATTAAAAGATTTGTAGGAAGAACATTCTGACCCACATCAACCAGAGAGGAATCATAGACTTGAGATGTGATCATCGTACCCTTAGGGTTTTTCACTAATAATTATATATCTAATTTTTCAGCTGGAATCTTGATACCCTTATAAAATTCGTAAGATATGGAATAATGGGTAGATCTAAAGTCAAATATGACATTAGATGTTAAGGAGTTGATTGTAAGTGTACCTTTTACCATGTTGTTATCGCTCCCCTCATTAGAAATAGTGAGCACATGATATTTCCCCTTATCCATCATCTTATGTGGACACAGGCATTGATCACCTTAATTAATCCTCAGATTTGGGAACTAGTTATCATAATGCCCATAATCTTTGCATTTGATACACTAGAGTGTGGGAGGTGCATTCTATGGAGGTTTCTCAACATCAGTATCATTGAAAAACTTGTTCCTATCACTATGGAATCCATCCACATGATGACCTCCCCTTCCACACTAAAAATAATTTATAATTCCCCTATGAAATTTTCCTCCATGATTATTCCTACAATTTTGAGTATAAAGGAAAGCTCATATTCTTCCGTCCATGTTTCCAATATTTTCCCTTGATTTCCATTATTATCTTCTCATCAAAACCATGATTTTTATAAATAACTCCAACCACCATTTTTCCATAATAGCACATCGAAAAATATTTTCATAGATATTAAGGTCTATTGTGGATAATTCCATTCAGATTCTGTATTTTAATCCACTAATGAAACAATAAACCTTACATTCCAATTGGATGATAATACCATAAGAGTACCACACAATTCTTGTAAAATTATACTCATTTGTACCAATAGATTCATCATCATTTTGAATAATCTCAAGGAACTCTTTCTCTATCCTCGTATAAATAATATGAGGAAATTAATTATTGAGAAAAAAGTTATTTAACTTGTCATATTCCATTGAGTCAATTTTATCATGTGTCCTAGTATTCTTGATAATATTCCACCACTTATATATTTTACTTTCCAAA
Organism: Viscum album; assembly: GCA_963277665.1. Taxonomy (NCBI): domain Eukaryota; kingdom Viridiplantae; phylum Streptophyta; class Magnoliopsida; order Santalales; family Viscaceae; genus Viscum; species Viscum album. The sequence goes on along the minus strand of OY728119.1, from coordinate 605,557,825 downwards.
TGGTAAGTGAAAAAAATGAATTTTTCATGTTTCAAACACTAGAGAATGTGAAATAAATTTTCAGTTTTAATGATCCATTATTCAGTAACTAGTGGATCGTAAGACCCAATAAAAGAAGGTGTATAGTGCCTCATGAATAACTCAACAGAATATTGTTCCCTCCATTGATCATTTGTATGTCCATTAATAATCATAGATTGATAAAGTTGTGTGAGAAAGAAAATGATATTTTTCATTCTATATCCCATGAATTTGTTCTTCTTGTGAGGACAATAATTTAATTTTTAGGTTCACTCACCATTAAAAAGGTTTATGTAGGTTCCATCCATTAACTAAAACCAAAAAATCATTATTTAAGAAATAATATTTATAGGTAGGAACCACATAATGAGGAAAAATAACATATATTATGTCTAAATCATGACACCTTGATTAATATATTACACCATATATTTATCATAGGTCATTCATAATCATCATATATTTAAATAATTCATGTTATTTAATAAAGAGTTTTTTAGTTTCCAAATTATTTCCCCCGGTGTTTCAAACTATATGTGTATCAAGCCTCGTTGTTATGAACCAAGTGATTATTGAGTCGAGATCAGTTAATCCTTTTCAAATTTATTACCCCTAGGTACCTTTAGTTCAGATTCAAATCCACTTATACTATCCAGATATGGAATTAATTTATTATAAACCACTTACTCCGTCTATTAACAAAATTGCATTTCATTTTCCAATAATTTCACTCATCCTTAGACTTATCCTTAGACATATCCTTTGGGATCTCACTAAGTTTTTCTCATCCTAGTATTCAAACATTAACTAAACATAATCTTTGATACCTAAAGTAAAGAACTAGTATTATCATACATAGATATTACATAATTTTTAATGAATATTCATTACATTACAGAAACACACACCTAAGTACCGTAAACTTTTACTATATTTTCCCAGTTGGAAACATAATAAACTATTCCATAGGTAAACTAAATCATATTCCACTATTCTATTAATAAGTAGCACCCTTTTGGAAAAATCTTATTTAATATATTTCTTCATAACCTAGGGAAATGAATTATAATAAAGGGTGAGATAATATTCTTTATATGGGTAAATAAGGTAGATGTGTAATAATAACATGTACATAAGGGTATGAGAACATGATCATAAGATTTGAAGATCGGGTGCTGTATATAAAAGATAATAATAATGAATCATGGAATAACTATTGAGAGTTCAAAAGGAAAGAATCGTATGGGAGTAAAATAACATGATCCATAAGGGAATAACATTGCATTAAGACATATATTTGTGGATTACACATAAGAAAAGATAATATTATATCAATGATACCGACCAAGAAAATCATAACATGTTTGCCTTCTACTAACCAACCATTTACCTACTTCAGGATTTGGATAACCTCTCTTGTACCCTCTTTATATATTTGGATAACCTCCCATTTAGCCTTTGAACTCATAAAACATTAATCATTACCCAATGCATTTTATTTATATAATGGTCCCACCTATCTTCTAATCAAAAAACATATATGTGGGTGAAAAAAGATCATAAAACATTCAACATATCGTAAACCATAAAATGAAATGGGTTTCATAAACATTGCCTTGTTTCATAACCTATGTAAAAGATACATTTTTCATAATCATTTCATCATTTAATCATAGAATAACCCATGGAAAAAGAAGCGGGTTTCATAATAATTTTATCTTGGTATACCCCTTGGATGAGAAATAGATTTCATAAACATCATGAAATCATAAAAATTAAAAATTTATTGAAAGAATCATAATGGTATCATAGGATCATATCCCCAGTAAGTCATTGGTATCATCAATGGATGTCATCTTAGATTTAAAATGATTTTGAACGATCATTTAAAAAAAATGAAGAAAAATATACTTTCTTGTTTGAAAAAAACTTTTTAAAATATAATAAATTGAAACTACTTTTATTTGAAAATAATATTTAAAATTTATAAAGGAATATTCAATGAAAAAAATTCATGATGGTGTGATGTTTTGTTCATTTTTTACATGTTAAAAAATATTCCATTCACATTTTCAATAAAATCCAAAAGGGATTTGTTTGGAATATGATATGAATATTCCTTTAAAAATATTATGAAGTCAAAAATTCATAAACTATTCTTATAAAAATAATAGGATAATATAAAAACATTTCTTTAAAGAATTTTTTAAAATAATATTTTTGAGTAAAATAGATTTTCGACTGAAGATATTGATAATGTCATTTTTCATTAAAATAATTTAATAATTTTTTTAAGTACCCAAGAGTTGTAAAATTTTAACATTAATATAATTAATAACTATAAGAGGAGAAAATTCATGTGTTTTTTGAGATATGTATATATGTTTTTTATCATAATAAATGAAATCATAAATAATTAAAATAAATGATGAGATTGGGACATAAAATCATTATCACTTTGGTAACTTTGAATCGTAATCCCCGTGAAGGTATAACATCTAATAAAATATAAAATATTATGAGGATAAATAAATTAAATATATTTCATTTAAAAATTTGTTTTATATACACCTCATGAAATAATATCGGTTCATTTCATAACATATATCACCAAGAAGGCAAATAAAGATAAAAATACCTTACAGCTTTGGTAATACTTTGAATTGTAATACTTAATAAAGAATAACATAAAATTAAACTTTAAATATCATGAAAGTAGTTTTATTCATGATATAAAATTTCATAGGGTTAGTATATACACCACACAAAAGAAATTAATGATGAATTTTCATGTCTCCTAAAAAATAACAAGGAGACTAGAAATCCCTTACCTTAAGTCTTGAATTAATTAATGCAAGTTCAAACCTCATGTGTACTAATTATATTTTATGATAAATATATTAAGGACAAGTAAATATATATTTATTATAACACATAATATTTTCTTATCACCTTCTATTGCACTTTTATTAACAATTCTGTGTTAAAGTCAGGTGTTGAGACATAAATGATTTGTTTTCATGTAAGTTTTGATTTGTTATTTTTGGTCATATTACATTGATAATGGTATCATCATCTCCAGAATATTAACCATGATATATATATGTAATATATCCTTATAATATATATATATATATATATATATATATATATATTAATGCATAAAATATAGTGATGGAAATGAAATACCCCATTCTTGGAGACAGTAGGTCGTACGTACGGATAAAGGTTGTTTCCATTTTCTTATAAGATTGAAAGAAAGAAATGTAAATGACATATTATAATTTTTCTAATCATTTTTATGAAATATATATAAAATTTCTTTATTAAACCCATCTTTATTACCTTTTATGTAATATGAGAATGAATTAGATCGCTTCGTGAGGCAGTAGTCTAGTGTACAAACGAGTGATGTAATCATATTCCAATAAAATAGAAATCATGTAGGTATGTGTGATATAATAATTCTATACACATAATAATATCATAAATATAATATATATATATATAATAAATTCATCATTGTAACCATCCTTGAGAGATGGTCATGGAAAAACAAATGACATCGGTTCCTGAGGTGGTAGACTTTCGTAAACAAGAATGATGATTTCATAATCCCTTTGATAAAAGTGAAGATAGTTGTTGGTAATGCCATAAATAAAAAACTATATCAGTATATGGAATCCGCTGAGGTTATTATATCATAATTTTATAACAAGAATTTAATGAGGGGTATGAACAAATAAAACCAAAACATTTATTGATGAATGTTATCTCTTTTTGTGGTATCCTCATAAGGTTTGAACCACAATCCTTCCAAGGATGTAATTATATAAAAAATAAGGCTTCTAGGATGATAGTATGGAATTTGGGAAGTGGTTTTGGTACAACCTTTCAAAATCCAAAAGGATTTTATGGTCTAAAGAAGAGATGAGAGGGTGTGTCATTTATTACGTGAGGTGAGTGGCATGCTTGTAATTTTTTGAAAGAAAGAAGTCCACTGATGTTTTCTACATGTCATAAGGATACAATAATATAATATTCTCAATAATATAAGTAATAACGTTGAAATATGTTCATTCAATGGGTTTTGGAGAAGTTTTGGGTTAATTTTAATCCTTATCTCCCCCCCCACCCGATAAACCCATTTTTACCTCAACTATGAGAAAATGTTTTTACAATTTTAAATATTAATTTGGATAAAAAATTAAGTTGAAAAAATTAAAAAATATAAATTATTATGATTAAAAATATGGAATCCATTTTTCAAAAATAAAATTCAAATAAGTGTAAAATTTTAACTTAAAATTAATCCTGAAGATATGATGTGAATGTGGGTTTTTAAAGAGAAAATGTTCAAAAGTTTACAATGTTTTTGTATCAAAATTCAAAATTAAATTGATTAAAATGAATTAAATTAAATTAATAGATATATAATTAATCTAATTTTACAATAAAACAAATTTTAAATATAATTTAACTTTATAAATAAAATAAATGAAAAGGAAATTTGCATTTAAAATTATTATTTTTTATTTTTCATCGATAAATGAAAATTTCCAGAAAAAATCCAAAAAAATCACCCAAAGATAATTTTGACATGATTATTTCAATAAATAACTTTATTTTTTCAATTTAATTTTCTAAAAGTGTCAAAAATTAAATTTGTTATTGTTGAAATAGAAAAATAATTAAAATAAAAAAAAATTACTTTGTAAAACTAAGTGATATATATAAATATCTTTTATTTATATAAAACCACTATACAAAACATTTTTAAAAAATATATAATAATTCATATTTCGATGTTTAATAGTTGAGTTATATTGGTCATGTTTGAATAATAATATAAATTGTATGTTGTGGTTTTGTTAAAACTCAATGTCTCCAGATAACCTAGGGATTCATGTTTCACAAGATAAGCCAATGTTTTGTGTAACTCAATCTTAAATTAGTGTTTTTTGTAACTCATGTTATCAGTGAAGTTTAATTATTCAAATAAATAATAATTTATAAAAACTCAGGGTGTTAAAATGTATCTCTCTTGAGGAAGTATATACCTAATCCATCACATGTACTAATCTCGCAGGTTGTACCATTAAAGCATAAACTTTACAGTATAGAAAAAATGGTAGAAATCTTGGATCATAGAGATAAATTTTTTTGGAATAAAACTACTCACATTTTTTGAAGTTCTTTAAGGGAATATAATATTTGAGAAAGCTACTTGAGAACCCAAGGACGTGATAAAATAGAGGTATCCTCATTTATTTATATCAGAGTGACAAAATATTGAGGGATAGATTTATTTTAAGTGGGTATAATGTAACACCTTGATATTTTAGGATATATTGGTCAATAAATAAATTTTATTTCTTCCATATCAATATTTAAACTCAACACTGATTTTTAACTAACTCTGATATACTATTAAAATATTATTCTTTGATGTGACAATTATTACATAGCTATTGGACATGAGCAATGAAATTATTAGTCATTTTTGGTTTACACAAGTATAAATAAATTCATTGGTTATCAACTGAATAAAAATTAAATTAAAAACTTTTTAAACTAAACGATATGTTTTTCATACAAATAGTTTTAATCCATGAAATGTTTTTTTATATTAATAAATTAAATTAATCACTATTGATGAATTATTTTTATTAAATTTATATATTATATATTAAATCATATTTTTTAAAATTGATGAAACGTTTTATCTAGGAATGGGAAAATAATTAATCAATTTTTATGCTTAAAAATGTACTTTTCTAAAAAAAATATTTTGTGCCCTTATTTAAAAATGAATATCTCCCAATTATAGGATTTATATCATGAAAATTGTTTACAATTTCCAAAAATTATTATAAAATTTGTTAAATATACATCTTCAGTGTTTTTTCGTTATGAAAAGTGACATTAATAAATTTTTGTCACCTTGGTAATGGTTCAAACTGGTAAAACAAGGATAAACTTTAGGATAAGGATTTTAAATTTCTATAACACTTTCCATTATCCTATTATATGAGTGTATTTCCACAATTATCATCCATTTATAAAATATATGACCACATGGTTCAATTATAATTTTACGTTTACCTTTATATTATATTAAGATAAGAATAAAAACAAAATGTCACTCTCTTGACTTTAGTATCTACAAAAATTTTACATATGGATAAAAAAGTGGTTATTTTAAGTTTTAAATTTATATATAAAATATAAATTTATATTTTTATCATGTTAATTCAATTATACTTTTTTATTGAATCATTACCTTAAATGGTTAAACAACACTGATGCCCTATTTGTTCAATTAATAGAAAAATAAAATAAATGGTTTTAAAAATATTAAAAGTTATACACCTTAGGTGAATTATTTTATTATAACCATTTTATAGATAAATATAAAAAATTTGGGATATTTTAAAGTTTTATATTTCAATTAATTTTCTTTCCTTTTTTTTCAAAGTCAATGAAAATTAATAGTTCCAAAAATGACTTTAATGGTGTTTTAAAATAAACAATTTTATTAAATTAATTTAAATTAATTTAAAATAATATATTCAGATAATTTAATGGTATATTGTTGAAAATATCAAACATGGTCCATTTATTCAAAACTATTCCTTTATTATAACATTCTATACACTTAAATAGTAGAAAACTGTGTTATCACAGTAATTTTCAAAAAGGGTTAACGGGGGTTAAAACATAGAAATAAGATTTAAAACAAAAAAACATGTTAAAAATTTATTGGATGAGATTATTTAAACTCAAGCTAATATTATATTCTAATTATATCAATTTGGATCCATTTTACAATGAAAATTAATTTATATTAATTTAACACAAAGTAATTTCAATAGTGCCCCACCCCACACCTATAAAAGGGAACCAACAATCCATGATTATTCATAGTGTTTGATCCTATGATCTTAGAAAATAAATTCCATAATACCTTTCTATATTCCTCCCTCGTATCCTATATCATATTTTCCTACCAAAAGTCAATAATTTTAAGGCATAATGTTTAATCCAAAAGAGGTTTCTCAATGAATAGGTATAACTATTAAGTGAGGGTTTTGAATTTGATTTATTCTTATAAATATAAATAAATGGAATTTATTATAAAATAATTAATTAATTATAATAATTTTAATAATTTTTTTATTATGATGGAAAATCCATTTTCCACCTCCAACCAGTCCATTGGAAAAATATGACATCGCTCATGCGTATATGTGGATTACCACCTCCATGAAGAGATGTGATTCTCTTTTTATTTCCACTTTTCATCAGTAGTAATAATGATATATTAAACTAAAGTATATTATATAAGGATGTAATAATTATTATATAATGTTGAATTATTATTTACTTTAATTTCTTTCCATTTGATGAAAAGTGAAAATAGTGTTTATGCATATGTACAACCTATCGTCTCCATGAACAGTGTAATTCATTTTTAAACATCTATCCTTTATGGATGAATCTATATATATATATATATATATTGAATAAATATTATATTAATATCATGATTAAATTTTTTATATAATGAAATTATGATCAAAGTACACAGACCAGAATTATCAAATCAAAATTCCCATGAAAAATAAAACATTTAACACCCTCAAATGATGATTTTAATAAATAATTGTAAGTAAATGGGTTTTAAAATGTTATAAGTGGATAAAATATGATATTATAAGTATTTTCAGGACTCTTTCACTAAATTATAATAAATTTAAATTCATTATATAAGAGTTAAAATGGATTTCTAAGTAGGTTGAACTTAAGGTAAGGGATTTCCGTCCCACTTTTATTCCCATGAGACCCATTCCATATTCACCTTATTTTTATTTCATGTTGTGTATATATAGCCCATGAATGTATTTTATGATTATTTTAATTAAAATTATGGGGATATAAATATCCATATAATTTTATCTCCTTCATTAGATTTTGATTCGAATGTTGCCAAAGTGGTAAGGGATTTATGTTACAATCTCATTGTTTATCCGGATCGTTTATGGACATATTTTTGCTGACGGTATATTATAGCATATATATAAATAATACCATGAATTTTATTCTAATATGGTTATTTAGTTTTATTAAATATTATCCTTTCATTTTCCATTATTTAATCACTCAATATACTAAAAGAATATTTTTAAGGAAATCCAAATTTATTTCTCTCTTTTCTGGAAAATCCATTTATTCAATTTCCATGTTTTCTAAATAGGTTTTCATGAATGTTTTTCTATTATCTTAAGATTGTTTAAATTAATTTTACCCATGTTTTATTTTTTTAAAAATGGTTTAAAAAGAATCCTCTTATCACATTCTAAATGATTCAATTTTGAATTTTTTCCAAAAATGTGAAGGGAATATTTATATTAACTTGCATGACGTGAATTTAATTTCCCACTATCAAGAGCGCTCAATGATTTGAATCCAAATCTAAAAATATTCAAGGTTATTTAAAAATAAATTTTTTTTCCTTAATATTTAAGATTTTATATATTTTAAATAAGTGATCTCAAAATGAAAATGTTATTTAACTCAAGAAATATTCCTGATATATTTAAAAGTTATCTTCATCTAAGATGACATATGATGATGTTACTTATGTTTTATTATGGCTATGATACAATGATACCATCCAAATTTAATCTTTGTATGGATTATGATAATGATGATGATTATTGATAATGATTCTATTTCACCCATTTATTTCCGGTGGGATAATTATTTAATGATAAGACCTTCATTAATTCTATTTCTTTCTTGTGGGTTATACTATGATGAAGTGATGAAATGTTTATGAAACCTATTTTCTCTACATTATTTATGATATTATGAATTTTTTATGATCATTTAGAATGCTTATGTATTATTTTCATTATGTCATGTATGGGACCAGAATTATATAGAAATATATTTCATTGGGTAAATATGGATATCTCATGCGATAAAAAGGATTGGAATGGGGAGTGAATCCTTATGAAAAAGGTCCTTTTTCCTATTAAAATAGTCTTTGGAGTGAACCTTGACTATGGATTTCATTTAATTTGGAGTTATACCAATCTACTATGATAGTATTAGAAGTGAACCTTAACTAATGAAATGATTTTCTATGCTTATGTGTATTCCTAAAACTTATATATTATTCCAATGTTATACTCTCATGGATCATGTTATTTTATTTCTTTATGATTCATGTATTATAAGCTACCAATATTTATACCATGACTCAAGATTATGATCTACGATATGATGGGAATGGTTTTCAAATTCTATACTCTTTTTCTCACTCCTTTAAACTAATGTTATGTTTATGTAGTCATTGATATATCCATTTTTTACACTTAATGAGAATCAAATCCCACAATTTCTTATGATTCCTTTCCTCATGTAATGAAGAAAGTATTTAAATATGATATCTCTATGAAGGGTCCTAGTTATGAATAAATTAGTTGGATATGATGTAGATATATATTGAACCAGTTGCTTATGTTTCAATGTTTTAAAAGACACAAAACCTATAAAATTATTTAATTGATCATAATTTCTGCTATTTAATATTAAAATATTTAGATATAATATCTATGTATAAAAATTATGGGTCTTTGTAGTTTGTATCAGAGCTAGTTTTGGCTAATATTTGGAGATTGGGGTAATACATTTTGTTGAAAACCCTTTGAATATATCAATGTATAAAATAACATCCTAAATTTTGTTAATTATCATGTAAAAACTCTGACAAACCTATGGTTTCGATGTTTGGAAAGAAGTTATTTTGATTTAAACGTCCTATGAATGAATTTTCATGATTGAACTCTATTATTAAGGATGATTGATGTTCACACACCACATTTTTTGTATGTGATAAAAGATTGAATTATGATGTGAGTTGGAAATAGGTAAGTAAAAATATATAATTACCTTATTCTTTCTTAGTTATATGAATTATTTTATATCAGGAAATTTCTTGAAGAATTGTAATTCATATCCTCAACATTTAGATATTTAACTACTATTGAAAACTTCTAATAGTATAAAAATTACATCTCATGTATTTGATTCTTCTCCAATTGAAGTTTATGGGAATATGTTTCTTTCATATCTCTTTATTATTCCTCTAGTTAATTTTATGTTATCCAAGGCATTGTTTGGATTTCTATACATAAATTCAACTTTAATTTTCATGGAAACTATGTAATGTTTGATATACTAAACCAACATATGATCATCTATTTGCCTAATAATAAATATGATCTTCCAATAGAGATTTCATATATCATATGGGTTTTCATTCCTATTTAAAGGGTTTTTTGTCTTAGATGGTAGAGGTTAAACTAAAAATAATAGATATCATGATTCTAAAAGAGTTTAATAATTTCTTTCCAGAATAGTTTCTTAGTCTTAAACTAAATCATGAAGTTGATTATTCAATATATCTGATACCTGGTGCTAAACCTACTTTAAAAACATCATAGAGAATATACTATTGAATTGTAGTAATTAGAAAAGAAACTCCATGAGAATCTTGACAAGGGATTTATTCAGTTAAGAGTATCACCATGGAATGAACCTATTAATTATATTAAGATTAAAGTTATATCATTGAAACTCTACATTCACTATTGGGAATTGAACAATATCACAATCAAGAATAAGTATCTTATGCATCATATTAATGATTTTTTTGATCAATTGAAATGTGATCAATAATTTTCCAAGATTGATCTTTGATCTAGATACTATCATTTGAGGTTCAAAAGTTAATAGATACCTCATAAAAACTTCAATATGAGGTATAAAAATTATGGATTTATAGTGATTCGATTTGGTCTTAATAATGATAATTGTTTCTTAATATATTTAAGGAATAAAGTCTTTGTAGATTATTTTTTATTAGTTTTTGTTAGTCTTTATTGATGATATTATTATATAATCCAATAGAAAATAATTACATAAAGAACTATTTAGGGTTATTTTGATGACTATAAGGAAGTATAAGTTGTATAGAAAATTTACAAAGCATGCATTTTGGCTAAAAAAGTTTCATTTTTGGGTCTTATAATCTCAAACTAGGTTATATTGGTGTATCCATCAATGATGGGAAGTTATTTAATGGTTACCTAGACCAACCATAGTAATTTAGATTCATACTTTTATTAGTTTTTATGTATATTATTATTTATTTATAAATAATTTCTCATGATTTTCTAATCTACTCACCAAGTTACCTCAAATGGGATTCATGTTCCTTTAGACACATAAATGTAGACAAAATTTCAAGGAACAAAATAGATGGTTATATGGTGTACCTATTCTTACACTACCCTTTAGTGGACATAGATTTTTGATCTATAAGGATGCATCATAGAGGGTACTGATATGTGTTCTCATGAAGAATGAAATTGTGATAGATTATACCTCATGAAAATTGAAGGTTCATGAGAAAAATTACCCAACTTATTATTTTGAGTTATCTATAGTAATATTTTTATTAAATATATAAAAGAAACATGTTTATAGTGAATGTTGTGATATATATATTGATCATATAATTTAAATTTATATATTCACGTAGAAATAGTCGAATATTTAGTAGATAAGATGGTTGGAGTTGATTAAATATTATGACTGAGCAGCAAATTAAGACCCTAGGATGCTGAAAAAGGTAGAAGATGCCCGGAGTGGAAATGATCATGGTACCTTATCAATGATAAGGATAAAAAATATTCAATATTTCTATATTTAAAAAGGATGAAACTAGAAATTCATAATTAAGGGGGGAAATATTATCTTTCTCAAATAAATATTCAATTATCTATCTATGTGAGGATTAAAGAGGCAATTAAGGAATATGTATAATATAAAAAGAATAAGAGAAAATTTCATGAGTATAATTATGATTGTGATGGCATTATAAGGTTCATGAATCGTGTATGTGTTCCTTTCATACCATATTTGAATATGGAGCTTTTAGACGAGGCCCATAGTTCATTATTCTCCATTCCAAATGAAATTACAAAGATATATAGTCATCTAAAAGACTATTTTTGGTGGGAAAACATGAAGATTAATTTTGAAGAGAATTTACATCGTTTCATGGTATGTTTTGAAGTAAAGGATGAGAGATAGAAGTCTATTGATATGTTACAACCATTACCCATTCCAGAGTGGAAGTTAAAAAATACCCTTAGATTTTATCGTCAGACTCCCTAAAATTTCTAAATGACATAATTCTATTTTGGTTGCATTCAATCACCTAGATAATTCAACAAACATAATTTATAATAGAGAATATTCATCACTTAATAATAGTTCCATAATATTCATTATTGAAGGGGTAATGTTTCATGATGTACCATATTTTATTGTATCTTATTAGGATTTGAGGCTAACCTAGAAGTTCCAATTATATTCTCATAAAGATATAGATTTTGAGTTTTACTTATTCACTACATATCATCCTCAAAAATATGATCAGTTTGGGAGAACTATTGAATCTTAGAGGATATATTGATGTCTTTTCTTATGTATTTCAAAGATATTGGGGATCAAAACCTTCCTTTTTCATGTTTTCATAAAACAATATATTTTACTCAAGAATTCAAATGCATATTTTTGAAACTCTATGTGCAAGTATGTGTATGCCTATGACATGTTGGGATGAAGTTGGATAAATGGTTATATTGGGACTTGATTTTACTATATAAATGGTAAATAAATTTAGAATCATTCAACAACACCATAGGGGAGCTCCAAGTTGATAGAAAGTTTTTGCTAACAATGGTTGAAGAAATATAGAATTCAAAGTTGGTGAAAAAAGTGTTCCTAGGAATTTATCCATGGAATAAGGTTATGAGATTCAAAAATAATGAAAAGATAAGTCTTAGGAATATTGGCCCCTTCGAGAATCTTGATCGAGTTTGGACGGTATATTATCTCTTAGTACTTCCATCAAACCTCTCTCATGTTTACAATGTATTTCCTGTATCTCTCTCTATGAAGTACATAACTAATTCATCACAAGTACTAAAATTAAAGGTTATACCACTAGATCATGATCCTTACATTGAATAATAATCAGTATAAATCATGTATTATAGTGATAAAGTTTCATAGAATAAGACTACTGACTTGGTTAATGTTCTTTTGAGGAATTTGAAATTTGAAGAAGCTTCTAGGGAAACTAAGGATATGATAAAATAGAGATACCTTAATTTTTTATATTCATGTGATGTAATTTTGAAGGAAAATTTAATTTTAAGGGGGGTAAAATATAAGACCCTAAAATTTTTTGATATAGTTCTCAATAAATAAATTTCATTTCTTTGATAGATTTCTTTAAACACAACATTGTGATTAAAAATACCACTATATACTATTAAAAGATTATTTTTTAATCTGATAATTATATGTTAATCATTGGATTGGAAGGTATGAATAGGAAAAACTATATTATGAGAAATATATAGTTTAAAAATCTATGGATGAATTCATTTGTTATCAATTGATTATAAATTAAAATAAAAATTATTTGAAACTAAAAGTAATTTTTTATTGAATTTTTTTTAAATGTTCCCAATGTGTTTCTAACATAAAAAATACATTAATCACTATTCTAAATGATTTAAAAGAAATTTTTATATTATATATTTAATTTAATGTTTTAAATTTCGTCTAATATTTTTTTCTAGTCATGGGATAAGAATAAATTCATTTTTTGATTAAAATTGTTCTTTTTAAAAAATGGATTAGCATCGTGATTTACAAAATTATTTTAAAAATATTTTTTAAAACTTATAGGAATTGAATATCAAAAAATTGGTCCCATATTTGGAATTATGAGGATAAAATTTGGTTAATATATCTCTTTTATCGTTTTTAATTATGAATATTATCGTTGGTAAATTTATGTCACCTGAGTAATGGTAAAAAGGTAAAACAATGTTAAAATTTTGGGATAAGGCTTTTTAATTCCTCTAAGACAAGTATTTATCATAATTAATGAGTTTAGTTCGACCATTATCATCCAATTCTCAATAATATGACTACTTTGTATAATTTTTATTTGATTATGATCTTTGTATTATTTTAAGAAATGAATAAATATAAAATGTCAACTTTAAATGCTTATGCAATACCAATGTAGTATTTATTCAATTTATTGAAAAATAGTGTACGTTATTTTGGAAATATTAAAAATAATATAATTTGGGTTTATTATTATGTTAAATTAATTTTGTAGTTATATATACATATATACATATATCATATTATGGACGTTTTAAATTTTTATATTAAAATTAATTTTTTTTGGTTGTTTTTAAAGTCATTGTTAATGAATAGTTCCAAAAATGACATCGATCATATTATAAAATAAACAAACATTTATTAAATGATTTAAAAAAATACAAAAATTGGATATATTAATTGAATATAGTTGAACATATAAACCAGGATCAATTTATTGGTCACTTTTCTTTTTTGGTACAATTATTAACCCTTAGAGAGTAGAAAACTTTATTTTTGTGATAATTGTGAAAACAAAAGTTAATGGGGGTTTAAACAAAAAAATAAGGGTAAAAACCCAAACCGGACTTGTCCGTAATTTATGTTAAGAGAGAATATGAAATAATACTAATATTATATTAAAATTATATCAATTTAGAACATTTTTCTTTGAAAATTAATTTATATTAATTTAATACTTTATGTAATTCCAAGAGTTCCCCTCCCATATCTTATAAAATGGAACTAACAATCCTTCATTACTCAAAATGTTTAGGCCTTATATCTCATACATTACCAACAATACGATCTTTTTATATTCCTTACCCATATCATGGGCCTCTTTTTCATTCTAAAATGCCACTCTTTCAAGTCTTAAGGTGTAATTCAAAATTGGTTTCTCATTGAACACGTATAACTCTTAAACAAGTGTTTTCAATATTATTTCATTTTATATATCCTATAAATAAATTCAATAAAATATAAAATAATTTATTCAGTATATTAAATATACTGAATATTTATTATGATTAAGTAACAATCATTATCTACCTTCATCAAATTTGTTGGAAAAAAATATAATGCCACTCATGTCTACTTATGGACTACCAACACAATGAAGTGACACAATTATTTTTTAATTTACCCTTTACATGGATGTAAATAAGGATATATATAATAAATATATATTTGATATATGATTTAATAATGATTTTTTGAAGGTTAATTGTTATTTACCATTCTTTTTTATTTGTTGAAAAATAAGACCTTCGGGCCACCCAAGCCTTCAGGCGAGTAAGGCCTTCATGCCACCTCAAGGACTTCGGTCCACCATAAGTGTAGATGAAAACCAGACAACCTAAAACTAACAAGATCTATAGGAGGATGAGCAAGGAACTTTCACCACATCAGAAGCTACACAGATTGCAAGAATGAGAGGGTATGGCACCTGCCATTGAGACAATCATGTGCATGCACAGGATAGCCTAGTCGAACAACCATGTGAAGGTGTAGAGTTGATTTCACGATGAAGATGTTGGGGAGGAGTAGTTTGAAGTAGTTAGTCTAGGTTGTATGTAATGTTTTAAGCCTATAGGAAATGAATTCCTCTAAGGCATATGGTCCATGTAATACTTACGCATACGGGCCCTGTAAGGGTTCCACCTCACCCCTTGAAAGGAAGGTTATCAAAATCAATAAAAAAATGAAGGCATTTGGGCCATTTTATGGATGGATAATATTAAAATTAAAGAAACTATCAGACTGAAATTCTAATGAAAAATGACATAGTTAACACCAGGAAATGATAATTTTTAATAATGAATGGTTAATAAAGGGGTGGTGAAATTTTATAAATGGATAATATATGATATTATAATTATTTTGAGGACTATTTTATATAATTATAATAAAATTAAATTTACTATATAGGTGGTTAAATGGATTCTGAATCAATTCAAACTTGTGGTAAGGAATTTTCATCTCACATTTATTTCTGTGAGACACATTCCATTTTAACCACATTTTTCATTTTTGTGGTGAATATACTACCCATGAATTTATTTTATGATGTTTTTTATGAAAATTATATGGATAAAAATATTCATATATGGTTATCTATTCCAAAAAATTTTGTTTCAAAAGTGACTAAAGTGGTATGGGTTTATGATAAAATACGATTATTTCTGAGGATTGATTTTGATCATTTTTACAATGATGGAATTTTATAACTTGTCTTTAAATAATATAATTAATATTATTATACTATTTTTGTTTATAGAGATTAAATTTTTTTCATTCAATATTTCTCTCATTATGTACTTAATATACATAAACAATATTTTTAAGTTAATCTGATATTATTTTACTATTTAGTCGAAAATCATTTTCTTCCCTATCCATGTTTTCTAAACACGGTTTCAAGTATATTTTAATATTGTCCTATGATTTTTATAACTCAAATTTACTAATATTTAAATTTTCATAAAATGCCTTAAAATTAATCTTATTTTTTTCAAACAAGGTACATTTTACTTTTTACTGAAAAAGTAGAAGGAATCTTTTTTTTAACATACACACCATGAACTAAATTTCCTACTATCATGACTGCTCAACACTTTGAACACTATTTTAAAACATTACATGTTTATGTTCAAATAATGTTACGTCCATATGTTTTGGTAAATTTTTATATTTTATCATTTTTAATTTAAAATGGAATGGGTATTTTACTCAATAATAATCCTAGATATATTTTAATGGTATTGTTATCGTAGGTGACAACCTTTTATGTTACATATTATTTAGTGGGGATGTGATCCAAATATACCAACAAATTTAATTATTTTGATGTATTATAATGATGATGATTTAAGGTTGATTATATGAAACTTGTTTCTTACCCATGGTTTAATTATGTTATGATGAAATATTTATAAAACTAAATTCTATTCTATGGGTTATACTATGACGAAATGGTGAAATGTTTATGAAATCCCATAACTTTTTATTTTTTATGCTATGATTAATGTTTTATGATCTTATAGAACACGTATAAATGATTTTAATTATGTTATTAGTGGGAATAGAATTATATATCCCTCAAATGCATTGGATTAATATCGATATATCATGAGATAATAAATACTAGAATGAGGAGTGAACTCAATTCATTAAGGGACTCTTTTCACTGAGATAGTTTTTGGAGTGAACATTGAATGAGGATAGGATTGAATGGGGAGTGAACCTGATTCACCATTATATCCTTTACTGTGGGAATTGTCTAATGAAATTATTTTTTATGCCTATGTGTATGGTACAAAATTACGCCTTATTCTGGTTTTATTCACTCCTAGTTCATGGTATTTGATTTCATTGCGATTCATGTCCTATTAGCTACTATGATTTATTCCATAACTCAGGATTATGACCTTTGATTTGTAGGTTTTGTTTTTAAAATGTTATTCTAATTTTATCATACCCTTATGGTCATGTTATGTTTAGGTAATCATTAATATATCCCTTGTTTACCTTTAATGTGAATTTGAGCTAACCCTTTATTATAAATATATTCTCTATGTTATAACGAATGGTTTTAATTTTTATATTTATATTAAGTTTTCTAGTTTTTAAGAACATTTTGGGAGATAATTTAGGGCTTCTATGAACTAGTTATTTAGGTATCCAAATTTACAAATAAACTAAACCTATACAATTATATAAGTGATCATAATGTTAGGTATAGAATATTCATCTATTAATATTTAATATATATGTATCAAAAATAATGGGTAATTATAATTTTGTTGTAATTTATATAAATATAGAAGTATTTGATCACTAGTAATGAAATCCAATATTTACAAGACATAGATAACAATAGTGAAATGTGTATGCACCATGAAGACCCAAGGGAGGTTGAGAAACTTATAAATAAAGGAGATATCCAGAAAATTAATTTAGGGACCCAGATTCTAAAACATTTATTCTTCATTTTATATATGTATTTCCCACCAATAATATATCTATATATATTCTTTTGGAGAGATAACCACTAATTGTGTTAACCAATGGTAAGGAATTAGTATAGTGTGTCGAAGTCTGAATATGATTTATTTATTTTATTTTCTAAAATCAAGATGATACATGGGTGTGAGATTTGTGAGTGTATTAATAATATATTTTCATTATTCCTCCCTTTTTTCTCATATCCCTTTCTTATTTAATTTTAAATAATTAAATATTTCATTTGATTATGTTTCCCTTTATATGGTGGATTTCAGTAGCTGGGTGAGGAGTGGACTGAGGATTTTTATCCATAAAAAGTGGGACTCTTATTCTTTGTAAGGAATGTTGAGATTTTATTCTAAGGAATAATTCTCTAAATTGGAGTATGTTTTCAAATACTAACTATAAGAAAATAAAAGTTAATAGTGAAGATGATATTTTAATGAACGACCTCTTTAAAATTGGGAATAGTGATAGATGGCCAGATGAGTGATATGATGTTTATCATTTAATAAGTGTAAAGAAGGGATCAAAATATTAAATAATTTAAAGAATATATACTCATGGAGATTCCCTATAGAATATTCACCATTCTTTATATTATTAATTTAATTTCATACATTCATGGTACATGCACAAACCCATTCCCATATAAGTTTCAAACTAGAAATGAAAAAAATACTCATCAAAGTGAACAAGAGTAGTGAGTTATAATCAATGCTTCCATGGAGAAAAACTTTTTATTACCTCCGTAACTGAATTAATATGGTATATTTTAAAATATAATTGATGATAAAAAACTTGGAAAATGTTTTTATCTTATCATACCTTCAAAAGATATCTTTTTTAAGGCATAAATCATAATATGGCCTGGTTCAAACCAGAGTGTGTTTTTCTAATGAATACTCCAAACTACTTCAAAGACCAAAATTTAAATTCAATCATATTCTAAAAATAAAAAATAACTTCACCTTAATTAAAAAAGAATATCTTCATTTGAGTTTGAATATGATTTTTGTATGGAAAAAACATAATATTATTTTCAAAAATCACATCCATTACTACCCAATCAACATATAATATCCCACTTTATATAAAATACCTATTTGGGTTTAAAATATTCCAAAAAATAAATTTTGTCACAATATCATTGCTTGTTTTGAGATTAGTTGAGATATATTAATCTATGAATATCTTTAGTATAAACTTGTTCTTTTGAAATATAACCACATTTAAATTGCCACAAACTTGTTAAACACTTCAAAGTTTGTGTTTCAAAATGTCCATAAAAATTATATTGTATGATGTCATGTTCTTATTTAAATTTTGTATCGCCTTGCTTCCTATTATATTTAAAGAGACGTCATTTTAATATTTTAAATCCCTAACATCATTTTTTATGCCTTTACATTTATTTTTATCACCCCTCAGGTCAAATGATTAAATACAAAAAATCATCCTTAGCTTCCCAAGCAATAAATATTTGTAATCTGATTCCCAAAAAATTGACTATTTTGTATTGTTCTCCTTTTAGTTATTTTTTAATAATCCATTTTTTTATTTTTTTTATTTTCTAAAGTTAAGACACTCCTAGGTCAAGCGACAATGTAGGTCATATATCTCACATGTCTCGTAAAGATACTCAGACTTAATCTACACACCGAGCTTTTTAATTACTTGTTTGAGTTGTACTTTTATTAATATTAGGGGTTATATTTCACTAATATTTTACCTTTACTTAAAATATGATAGAATTTATAATAACAAAACAAATAGTATTTATTAACTAAAACATCACAATTCCAACAACGGACTTGAAAAAAATAATTCTTCCATTTTAGAATATTATTTCTAAAATGTTTTAAAATTTTGAGTGATTTGATGCATATAACATGGAAAATTAGGATTATAATATTTGATACTTATATACTTATAATATGTGATAATTTTATCTAGAAATTCATCCATTTATATTATATTAGTTTATACTTTTCTTTGAAAAAAATCTAATGAAATAAAACAAAAAACACCTTCATATGGAATGAATCCAATATTATTATTATTATTTAAAACTAAATACTAGTCCATAAAATATATAATTCCTTTCTTTATTAGTGGATATAATGTTTTTTTATTAATTTAAATTTGTTTTTTGGATTTTATAGTGTTTCTATTAAAGGGTGTGTAACTTTCACCAATAACATCCATAGATATCATAAAATTAAATGTAAAGTTATTTAAGTACATTTTGAGACTCAATCAATATTTATTGAATATTTTTATATTTAAAATTTTCTTATAAATTTTTTTTAGTAAATTTGTAATTACATTATTAATTTTTGAAATCATGACATTGAGGCTCTCAATATTTTTTACCAAACCTACTTTATTCTTAAGGAATTATTTCCCAATATCTTCTCAATACTGTGATTTTTTCTGAGCGGTACTCTCATTATAAAATTTTTAAATATATTTAATTCATATATTATTATCTATGATAATGTTATATTATATATTATATTTATATATATCATCATCATATTTTTCCTCATCACTAGAATAATTTTCTACTTCATTTTAATGAGACAAAAATACTTGTTCAGATTTGTCTTTTAAGATTTTCCCCTCATAGAAATTTTCATCAATGAATAAAGCTTCATATTCCTTTTATAGAAGGATACTTATATTAATTATTAATTTTATTTTATCATTCTCCATATAAATATATTTTCCCTTTTATGAATAACATTTTTTTGTTTTCCTTTTTTAATTAATTATTTAATGGATATCTATACACATTACTAATTTATTTTTTAATAAGAAATTTGAGAAGAAATTGAAAAATACATTACAACTAAAATAATTAAATGGAATCTCACCGTGGTACTTTAATATTCCCCTTTAAGAATTATTAAAGATAAGGTGAAGAAATTCTACATATTTTTATTCCACAGCTATATCTTCCAAATTCTCTTGAAGAGATATTTTATTATCATTTATTTTTAAGAATTTTAAATATTTAAATGAAATATAATTATTACAATTTTACTTTTCTATAATAATTATTATTATAATTTTTTATTTGAAACAAATTCTATGAATTTTATTATGTGATTTGTTCTACAAGTCTTAATATTGTCATATTTAAATTTTAACATTGATTTTTTTTGGAATAATTTATAAAATTATTTTTACTTCTATAGAGTCTTAATTTTTTTAACTATAGACTTTAATATTATTAATAGTAATATTCCCTATATAAAAAATTCTCCATCATTTTACTCTTACATCTTTTATACATCCTATAGATACCTTATATAATGTTACAATTTCATTCTATTTAGTTTTATGTCTTGTATGTATATGATTTAATAAATTATCAATATTTCATTAGGTGATTGAGTACAATTAATTTTATGAGTTCATATACTATGAGAAGAGAAAACATGGTATATTTACCTTGATCATCCACCTTATTTTTTATAATGAGTTTAGTAATAATTAGTGTATCCTTATTAAAATTAAAACTTTTTGAGATAGTGTCCAATACATAGAGGCTAGGAAATAAGGGATAAATGATCTCATAATCCTTTTATGTATGAAATATATTACAATATTATGTAATAATTAAATTGTATTTCATTAAATTATTTTTTTGCATACATGTGACAATTTTATTATATTTAATAATTTATGTTTAATGGATCTTCAACGGATAAATCGACTCCAATGTTATTGAAAAAACATAAAGATTCATGAACATTGGTAGTGGTGTTGGGGAATTAGTATTATTACACCATTAATTTTATTTACCTATTTAAATTCATTCCAATTTTCTGTTGTCAATAATGGTAGATCACTGTTTGTATATTTTTTTCTTAATTAACACTGAATGAAACAAATAAATCCACAAGCATTGGTTTTTTTTAACATGGTTAACCACACATTTTTACTGTCTTGTCCTTAGTGTATTGTGACTAATAAATCACACAACACAATTTTTTTCTTTTTATCATGATCAATAAAAAATGTTTGTAAGGAAGTAAATATTATCCTCTATTAATAATGTATCTACCCAAAACCTATTTATTCATCTCATAAAATATCAATAAATATAAATTTTCAAGATAATGAAGCAGTGAGTGGATTAAAAAAATAAAAAATGGGATTAATATTTTTATTATTATTTGATAAACTCTCACAAATTCTTTAAGATTAGAAATTTATAATATACAAATCATTTTAATAATTATTCATCTCTTGAGTTTATTTAAATCCTTTAATCTATTGGAAACTCAATATAATATTTATCATATATCCTTTCATCTGATTATTATCCATACTCCATTTTAATCCCCTATCCATAATATGAAAATAAATGGTTGAATAAAATGCGAAAACAACCTCATCAACATAACAAAAAATAATCCAATATATTCAGTAATTATGGTTCTTGGTTAGACTCATCACCAATAAATAAAATTTTAAGATAATTTATCCATGAAAACCCCCTATTAATAAATGTTTTGTGAAAGTACATTAAAATGGAAGATAAAAATAACTTACATTTATATTTATAAAAAAATACTTATTAGTAGTCTTGTATACACCACAACATAATGATAGACCATGGTATAGTTATCTTATGTTGAGACTCATTTTAAATAATTATTTTTTTAAAAATGGAATTCTGAAAATACACTACATCATTTTTTAGCTTTTAGTATATCAATTATAAAATATTGATAAATGGATTCACAACCATGCCATTACCAATGAAACACCTACAAAAAATAGACTTTTTAATCTACAAAACATGGTATACACCCACAATTATTATACTATTATACAATAAAATTAATTCTCAGAACTAGCTTGTTGTTAAAAACCCATTGAATATTTTTATGAACATGAAATATAGTCACCACTGTTGAAATGAAATTACAATCTTTAAAATTTATTCATAAAAATATGTACTAAAAAATATCTAGGCCCGTTAAAATGAACCTAAATTCTTTACATTGATTATTTAATACCATACTAGTGTAGATGGTAAATTATATAACATTAATTTTTATTTCATGTCATTTACATTAAAACAATACTTGTCTAATCAATTAACAATTTCATTTATAAAAAAAATTAAATAACATATTTTTTATGGTTTTTTTAATATTATATTATATTAAACAAAGAAATTTTTACTAAGTATTAAATAATGAGTATAGTTAGATAAGAAAAAGGAGACTAAGGATTATTTTAATGACTGGTGAGAAGTTGTGGGTGATTGGATAATAATTAAATAACTTTATAGTTTAATTCATGGAAAAATATTAGCCTGACCATTTAGTTCCTAATGCACTTAAACAAGATACATAAATATTTTTCTTCAGAATATATGTCCCTTTAAGGTTTTCAATAGTTATCATTTATTAAAATGAAGAATAAAATAGTTAGTGATCAATTTATTTCCCTCAATTCCTAATGTTCTATTATCATATATAAATCATGTTAATGCTCTAATTTTATGAAATGAACACTAAACATCATTACTTCATTCAATCATAGATTCCACCATTCCTTGATCATATTAATATAACATTAAGGGAATATAAAATATATGTAAAAAAATCCATTCCTAAGGATATATCATTCTATATATTCAAATATATATTTCCAATATTTACCACTATAATTCTATCATGTATTTTTATAGAATACAAACAAGAATAATTATATATTTTAATTAATTAATTAATAGTGAAGGAAATAATGAAATCTCATAAACAACATTTGATTTTTGTTATCTATCTTGTAGTTTCTAACACATATCTCCCAAATCATCTTATTTTATTAACCTTTTATCTCATTCAATCCTGAATCCATGTCATAATTACACCTATTTCATCACTCAAAAAGTTATTTCCAAATCCTTATTAGAACTAAAAATTATAGAGTTGTGAAGGGGGGATTGTTTAGTTCTAAAACATACCCAACAAAAAAAATGAAAAATTTCATAGAACATGAAAGTAAGGGTTAGTTAAAATAAAGAAAGTCCATGGGGAGTTATATGGATAGGATTTGACATGATGAGAAATATAAATTAATGGGAGATACTACTTGAATGAGTAAGGGTGGTTTGAGGCCTTATATAGCCTCTATATGTATAATCTACCTTCTTATGCGGGATGATAAACATAGAATAAAACAAATAATACACCGCTCAAATAAATTATAACCCTTACTTGTCACTTCTTTTTCTAAGAAAAGAAACCATTTATTAGTGATAAAAAATGATGAGAAGGTCTGAAAACCCCACCAAGAAAGGTTTTATTTCTCTGGGTTTTTTATAATCTCTACGAAAGTATGCTTCCCAATAATACTCCAACATTCATAGTTCCACCTAATCACATATCTTAAAACACTACTATATAAGGGGACATTTTCAATGCATAAAATGTTGTTTATTAGTTCATGAAGATCAATAACAATCCTAGTGCTAATAATGGTAGACTCTCTTTATGAATGATTAAGAATCCCTAATAGTTCAACCTTTTACTTCTCTATATTTGAAACTAATAAAAACTACCATATATCACTGATATATTTAGTACAAATGAAAGGTTAATTCATCATTCTGGGTTTTGGTGATGATAAAATCCATATTTTAAAAAATTTATAACTAGTACTAGTAAATTTTTTCTTTTTTAGTGATAAAATAACTACTAATAAAATACTTGTGAGTTACTGTAGTGCACTACGACATAGAAAACACACTACAAAATTTTATAGAAATTATAAAAAAAATATGATATTGAATTTTAAAATTTCTATATAATATATAATATATTTACATCACACCATTTAAATAAAAAAATAATTACATTAATGCATTT
This sequence comes from Viscum album, assembly GCA_963277665.1. Classification (NCBI taxonomy): domain Eukaryota; kingdom Viridiplantae; phylum Streptophyta; class Magnoliopsida; order Santalales; family Viscaceae; genus Viscum; species Viscum album. The sequence goes on along the minus strand of OY728119.1, from coordinate 605,532,857 downwards.
CAATACAAAATAATTATATTTATGTAAAATTCAATTACAAAAAAACTAATAAAACCATTTAAATATCATAGGAGACATATTTTCAATGATAAATTAAACCCTATAAAAAATAATGAGCCTATAGTAAAAATACTGATTATTGTAGTAATACTATAAAAATAAATAAAATAAAATTATAATTGTCATGTTATATTTTCCCAGAAAATTTTCAACCGGAATGATGGGTGAGTTATTCATATATATCAAAAAAATAATCACAGGTTTTTTTGAATAGATTCATGATAATGTAAAATGTTATCTCAATTATGAGTTTATTAGGCTTTTTTGGAACTAAATTTCCAATTTTCTATTGAAAACATGAACTTTTTGTCATATCATTCACACAACATGTAAAAACAACATGAAGTTAATTCCTACAAGTCATAAATGAATAATTGATCATTTCACAAAAATAAATTACTATAATACAACAACTCAAATTCAGTGTTGAGTATGTGATTAGTATCTTGAACTAAAAAAACCACTTTTAAATTGAAAACATGTACTTTGGTCATATTGGACTCATTGATTTTTAGTATGAAGTTTAGTAAATACATACAAGTCACAAATGAATTATTGATCATTTTCAATGTGGTTCAATGAAATATAATCGTTTTTATTTGGTTTAGAGTATGTGATGTGTGATTCAAACATTATAATTCTTAAAATGAATAAAATACACATTAAATCCTTTCAACTCCAACATGCATAATAATAACATTTGTTCTTAGTATAAGGGTAACAAATAAATAATTTATCATTTTTCGAAATTTTCAAAACAATCCATGTGTGTTTTATTTGTTTTGAGTATGTACACTTGTGATGTCCCAACTTAAGTTCCACATGTCAGTTCCCCAATCATGTTGACCACAAGACCTCAAGCACACCTCCCCATACACCAATGTATATCGACTAGTAGAGAGGGTCTAATATATATCATGGGGAGACTATAACCTCTTTATAAAAGCAGCACACTAACAAAAAACAAATAAACAACAATCCAATGATACAACCAATAACCAAAATCATATTATAAACAATAACAATCTAGAAACACAAGATGTACCAAAACCAAAAACAATATCCCACACTAAAATAGTAGACATTTCATGGTGTAGTAAGTGTCAAGTGTAAAATACAAAACCAAAATGATGACACATAGACAATCCCAATAAGGTCTCGACACCATGTCGGGTTCCCTCATCCATGCCCCATCCATACTCATCCATTTAACAAATGGCTCTTTCCCTTATCATATTTTCAAAACATGAAGTCTATCCAAGAGCGGATCATGCAGCCTGACTAGGGTGTGTGTACAACTCAGTATGCCACCACCAACAATTTTTAAAAAAATATCCAGTCATTAACAATGTATGTGGTTTTATAAAGAATAAATTAAAATCAATATAGTGAAAATATTAAATATCCAATTATTCTTTATTTAACCACATCCTCTTCATTGGGTTCATGATGTCACCAAAACCCTCAATACCTACTTCGCCCCATTTCAGATTCTGAACCGTATCAAATAGGGAGATCCCAATTCATTATAACATGGTATTTCATTATCCATTTAATTATTTTTCATATTATATCCACTTCAAACCATAGTCCAATGTCAATATCATAGGTGTAGAACATCATGTTCAGCACCTCTGGGTGTTTAGATTATTATTTATTATCCAACAACTCATGGGTATTTGGATCATCAGTCCATTTCCCATACAAAAATATTCCCATTCATGAATTGGGGTCCATAACATCATGTCAATAATTCTATGGGTATTTGGAGAATCAATCCTTATCCCAGACACCATTTATCAGTCAATCACATATGTCACATTAATAAAATTTAGTGAGTTTAATCATCATTAACATTCTCATTAGTCTTTTACATCATGGTATACTATTTCAATTATCAATTAAATCATAATTCATTAATTTTATCAAATGGGATAATATGAACAATTCATCAATAAACCATTTATCAACATTTAATTATATGAACCATTAACCCTTTATGGTTAAGTTTACCATTACTCAATTCCCATTATCAATCAATTCATGATCACATTAATCAACTAATTACACAATCCCATTAAGAGACCAATTTCATAACCCCAATATCCCATTAATTTCATAATCACATCATTCTATTTATTAATTAACCAATTCAGTAATCCAATTCAAGATGTGATTTCCAAACATGTCAATTTATATTTCACAATTCCATTCACAAAATTACAATCATAACTATGTGTTTTTAAATATATACCACTTATTCAAGATCGTTGAAGAACATTCACCAAACCGTAAATCCACAAATTGAAGCAGAACATTCAATTTCAAAATGATGAAGAAAATAGAAAAAAAATACTAGGATCAAGATAAAACCCTATTACCAACCATAGTAAAATACTTTATTGCTTCATTGAAAGAAAGAGGAATGAAAGGAAACTAATGAAATATAACTTATCCGGATTCAAACACCAAACCAAGATGATTGGAGATGAATAAATCACTCCAAAAGAACTAATAGTCTCCCCAGGGTCTAATGGAGGAATGTTTCATGAAGGAATAAAACCAAAATGATTTTCATGGAACTTTTTAATTTTAAGAACATGGAATTGCACATCATATAATTATTTGAAATGGTTTATTCTGAAAAATATGTTACCTTGGTTGATTTTTTCCTGATTAAAAATATTACACTGTGTGTAATAGTATTACATGGCCTGTCAATTTTCTATAGACTATGTTTGATCATGAAAAAATTATACATATAATATCTAACCACCTATAAATATTTTCCAAAAAAGGTTAAACACTTTCCAACCCTCGAACAAAAGATAAAACATAAAAGTGAATTTACCTGGTAAAATAATGGAATCTTAAAATCTTCCCCACCTTATAATATATCTTCATCAATTTGTACTCCCATGCATCTCAAACATTCTGAGGTAAACTTTTTAGGCCACTGAGACAACATGTAGACGTCACTCTCCCATATTTCCTCCTAAACTCTCCCATTTTTCCATAATACTTGAACTTTAGTATTCTCTTTCCCTACAAGACATTCTCACTATGATCCAAAACACCTATCGGGTTATCCTAAAAGTAATCATCATTCTCCTACTCAACATCCGAAAAATAAACCACATGAGAAGGGTCGGGGTTATATTGCAATAGTTGTGACACATTGAAAAAATTGTACATAAAATTGTACCTCTATGGAAGAGCGAGTCAGTATGCCACCCTCCTGAATCTTTCCAAAACATAAAATGGTCCCACAAACCTAGGATCCAACTTTTCCTATCTCTTAATACTATGGTAAACCAATCTAGGTGACACAAGAAGGAACAAATGATCACCAAACATAAAATCAAGGGGTTATCAATGTCTATAATAAAAATACTTATTCCTACTCTAAACCCTAGCAATACATTTTTGATTTAGTTTAACCTATTCCAATGTATCATTCATGAGACTCAGTCCCAACATCTTTATCTCATATGCCTTCATGTAACATAGATCTGATATTCATGTCCTACCATAAAGAGACTCAAATGGTGCCATCAAATAGGTTCTTGATAACTGTTATTATAGATGAACTCAATGAGTTCTAATTGATTCTCCCAAGACCAACCATGGAAAAAAACACACTCATGGAATATCCTCAAGTACCTGAATAATACATTCCGACTTCCCATATTTCTATGGGTGTAAATCCATGCTCATAGATACATTTTTTCCAATTTCCTTCTAAAATCATTTCTAGAATCATGAAGTAAAACATGAGTTATGTTCTAAAACTATACTCTATGGAACCCTGTACAGATAGAATCTCTCCCGAACATATATATCCCCCAACTAATTCACATAGAAAGTCTTTTGAATTAGAAATAATTCCAATACCTTCGTTAATTGGTCCACAACCATCCAAATAGAATCATTCTTCTAAGGAATCCTTATGAGACTCACTGTGATTTCTTTGGTAACATCATCTCACTCCCATTTCGGAATGTTCAAGGGTTGTAGAAAACCACTAGGTCATTGATTCTCTTACTAATCTAATTGATAGGTTTAGTATCTTTTCACAAACACTATAATCTTATTTTTTATTCTTAGACATCAGTATTGTTGATTTTGGTTATCATACAATTTGATCATACCACCAGGTCACTGATTCTCAACCTTTACCTATTAATCAGTGTAGCATCATTTAAAAAACCCTAAAATCACTTTTTTCATGCCCTACCACCAATATTGTCAATGTAGGTCATGATACATTTTGGTCAAACCTGGAAGAACCACCCACTTTGAGGAATGAAATTCACACATCAGCTCATCTCACATACACATAGGCACAATAATTTTATTCTTAACATAGATGATCTCATCCTCATATATGGTTCTATAGAAATCAGAATCCCAACATTTAAGGATTTACCTCAATGTTAATCACTCTTTATCCTCATATTAACTCTTTATGATTTTTCTCAGAAGTGTGGACTCCATTGATATAGAAAATAGAGTCATCTGATCATTGTCCTCCTGAGTGACAACATGCATCTCAACCAGCAAGGTCATAGTTTTACACTTTGAACTGGAATCCTGAACTCGCAGAGTCTATGTTTTCCAACTCAAAGAATCATTAACATTATTTCATTTATCAAGTGTATAATACAACTCAAATTAAAATGACTACATATAATCAAACCATACTAACTATTGAGGATTCAAGTCTCATTATCAAAAGATATATTTTAAGTTCCTATGATCAGTATATATAGTAAGAGTTTCTACCAAGAGAGAATGTCTCTAACACTTCAAGGAATAAACCACTGCAACTAACATGAGGTCATGCATAGGGTAATTATGTTCTTGTGGACTCAATTTTCATGACCCATATTACACAACTCGATCCCCCTACATCAACACTACTCCATATCTGATCCCATATACATACCAAAACACTATATACTCTTCCCCTAGCTCGGGTATGATCAAGGTTGGGGTAGTAGTCAAAAACTTCTTTAACTCATCTAATTAATTCTTACATTCTCCAAACCATTAAGACATTACCCCTTATTGTTCGAGCCAAATATACATTCTCAAAAGTAGGAAAAGTCCTAGATTAACCTCTAATAATATTGTGCTAATACCATAAAACTACATATATCAAAAACATTATTGGGCTTCTCCCATGTAACAACTACCAAAAAATTATTAGGGGCCCCTGACACACCTTTATATGAGATTATGTGACTGAAGAAATGTTTCATGGTGATACATAATTAACACTAATATGGCTTTTCCTATAGGAAATTTTTTCTTAGTGTACTCAAGAGGATATCAATATGTAAGACATGATCATCATGAAACTTTGAGTACACCAAGATTTCATCTAAAAAATGATCCATGTATGGGTTGAAGATTCAGTTCATCAAGTCCATAAACACCATCATATAATTATTCAACCCGAACAACATCAAGACAAAATCATAAAAGTTATACCTACTTCTGAAATTAGTCTTTGGTATATCAGAAGGTCAAACTATCATATGATGATATCCTGATCTCACATCAATCTTAGAGAAAACACAAGCTCCTATCAACTTGTCAAAGATATATTCATTATGTGGAAGAGGATATCGCTTCTTCACTACCATCTCATTCAACATATGGTATTCAACACAAAGGCATAATGGTTTCTAAGATTTATTTTCATAAAAACTAGGGAATCCCAAGGCGACGTACTCATACAGACAAATAATTTATCCATAAATTTTTCTAGTCTTGTCTTAAGCACTTGAGCCTATGTTAGTGCCATTTTATATGGTGGAATAGAAACTATCTCATCCCCCAACATGAGATCAATCGTAAATTCAACATCTCTCTCAGGTAGAAACTATGATAAATCCTTATGAAACACATCCTAAAATTGTTCCACTGTGGGTGGAAGTAGATAACACTTCACACCCCCATCATCCATAAAAATAATTGTGACATATTCAGTAAGATCCCCTAGTTGTTGGTGAAATGGCTCTACACAGCCTACTTGGATATCCTACACTCCTCGATAAACATAATTGTTTCCCTCATGAGAAATAACATTCAATATATTATGGTAATAATAAATGTGGAATTGGTATTATACTAACTAGTTAACACCCAAAATCAATTTGAAGCATGGAATATAAAGAATATAAAGATTACAAAGAAAATGATACTCTCCAAAATCAATAGAACATCTCTTTCATAAGAATATTTCTCTTGAATATACTCTTAATCGTGTATCGATTATCAAAACCCCGCGCATAAAATCCGCTTCCAGACTTAAATAATTCACAGGTTGTGAAGATATAAAGGAATGAGAGGAAATAGTATTGAATAAGGCACTAAAAAGTATATAATCTAAAAGTGTAGTACCTCAATCTGTCGATGGTCCAGCCTCCCCATCCATAAGTGTAGGTAGAACTACATGAAACTATTCTGACCCTCTCCACAATGATATAGTCTTAGTCCCTTAAGTTACATAGCTCTAATAATATGGGCAATCATTCCTAGAAGTACCACATCCACTTCCTCTACCACCACGACCAATAAAAACCCAACTACCATACGGATATGGGGTAGAAGATCCCCTTCCATCACTATGATTCTTCTTAGATCTTCTATCATTACCCTTCAACCATGGGTTCTTGAAGAACCGTTGTATATTTCCCATATTTCCACAAGATTTACACTCTACCATTGGTTGGGGAAAATATCTATGAATGTGAATTGGCCTATAACACTAGTCGTAGAGAACTCAGGTCGAATCCTATGTAACTAATCCTTCCCTCGAGCCAACTTACTTTCAACTACTTTGGTTTACATTCACATAACGACATTTCCAACTCATAGAAGTCATGCCTCCTATTTTTATAGTAGAAATTGATGTTCTTATGCTAGAAGCATTCTATAGATTCCCCATGGATATGAGAGCCCAATCCCCTACCTCATCCAAATTCATTAACTGATATATTTTAACATTGTACTGAACCTTATATTTAATCCTCTCCTAAAAATTCCTTTTCATAATTGTATCATCCACTTCTGGAACTGGAGAAAAGCATTATAAGTTGTTAAAGTAACCATTATAGTCCATAATGTATATACTATCCTTGGTTATCCTCATAAACATTCTTTCCCTCTCCTGCATTAATGTCTCTAGATAATAGTGCTCTATGAAATTGTCTTAGATGTCCTTCCATACCATGTTTTTCAGCTGCTCACCGTGAGACTGAATATCCCACCATCACTTTACTAACCCTCGCAACATATAATTTTCTTGTTTGACACTATTCTCATTATGAGTCTCTAAGTGGTAAATAATAATTTGGGCATAATCAATCATAAACTTGGTTTCCTCATGTCAAACCTCTTGAGTGAAAGTTAGAGGGTGAGGCAACTGAAAATCTTTTGTCCAGTCAGACATACTTTTCAGAACCCATCCTGGGTCTCTTTCTATAAACTTTATAAAGTGAGAAATGTTCTCATGGAATTGGTCTCCATATTACTCACTTTGAACTATCAGAGCCTCTAGCTCTACTATTGGACGTACATTTCCATACAAGTCCTCGTGTTATCCTACCAAAAAGAATCATCATAGAGGCATATCTTTACAAATCCACACACAATTATTTTGACACATCACATAACCTAATTATCAAATTTATAATAATTCATAGAAATCCATAATAAGTAATCCCCCATGACCTATCACATGGTCAAAACTGAGGTGTTATCACTACCTTTAACCATCCCTCATCTAGGTATTGGTTAACAATGGGTAAACACGTTTTCATTACCCCAGTTTCTCATTAGACCCCCATTTTTTCATTATAATTTATAACAATATGCATCATTTACAATTTTCAATTTCATATTAGGAACCTTTTTCATTTATATTTCACAATAATGAACATAATATTCATTTAATCAAACCACACCAAACCTTATTTTCTATGTGTCCCTAAAATGATGCATGTCTCATAATTCCTGATTTCCTATTATGATGCATTAATACTCAAAAATTATTTCATACCACGCCATGATTCAATATCATTAAATGTCATAAGGAAATAACATCGCACAACAAGTGAATCACTCAAGGGGAAATAACATCCAATGATGACAACATACTTCAATAACTATAATCTCACACTAGGTACTTGTCTTTTACCCCCCCCCCCCACATGGGTTAGATACTCCCATGTAGGATCTCTTAACCAAGTCCTGACTCATCATATACTCATGTGCACCTTTCCAAAATTGTAACATTAAAAAAGAGAAGAAAATTCCTTTGATTCCACTTTGTGACGTCTGGGCCTAGGTTCCACATGCCAGTGCCCCAAGCTAGTTTCTAAATGACCTCATGCACACCTCCCCATATGCTAGAGGATTCCAAATAAAAAAAGGGTTTAATATATAACATGGTGAGACTGTAAAATCTTTATCAAAGAAGTAAAATAGTGGAAAACCAATAAATAATACCACAATGATATAACCAATAGTAGGAATCAAACTATTACCCATAACAAACAAGTAGCACATGATTAACCAAAAAATGAAAAAAAAATATCCCAAACTAAACTATCATATATGTCTTGCCATAATATGTTTGAAGTGTATAAATGAAAAGAAAGACACACAAACACTCCCAAGTGGGTCCGAAACCTAAGTCTAGTACCCTCATCCATCCACCATCCAAACTCATCCATATAACATAGGTCTCTTGAACATATCTTTTCCTGCCAACATAAAGTCTATTTGGGTACGATTAGGCAGCCCATGTTGGGTGTGAGTAAAACTAAGTAGGACACCAACAATGGAATCTAACACAAAATCTAGTCAATAACATTGTATGAACTTCTATAAATAATAAAGTACAATCAATAAAGTAAATATTTTACCTATAATATTATTATTTATTAAACTGAATCATTTTACCTAAGTTCATGATGACACTTAAAGCATCATTGCCTGATTTATCACATGTCGAAGTCAGAACCATATCACATAGATAAATCACAATTCATTATAACATGGGATTTAGTTGTCCATTTAATTATATTTCATATCATATACATTTTAAATAATACACCAATTCAAATATCATGGGTTTAGAACGTAGTGTCTATCACCTCAGAGGTATTTGGAACATCAGTACATGTCCCACAACTCAAGGGCATTTGAAATATCAGTTAATATCCAATACAATATTAACCCTCTCATAAAAATTTTATGTCACAGTGTTCAATTTTAATTATAAATTCAATTGTAATTATTTACATTAATCACACGGAATAATATGAACAATTATCCATTAAACTATATACAAATATTTAATTATATAATCAATTAACCATTTAAGGACAATCCAACAATTCCTTAATTTTGGTTATCAATTAATTCATAATCACATTAATCAATAGATTACACAAAAACATTAAGTCACAAATATCATAACCTGGTCATTTATATTTCATAATTCCATACACATAATTATAATTAAGAATATGGGGTTTTAAATTTAGATCATATTACTCAAGATTTTTTATGATTGTTTTCTAAACGTGAAATCCCCAAATTGAAGGGCAATGTTCAATTTCACAATGGTAAAGAATATCAGAAACAACATCTATGATCAATATTTTATGAGTGTTTTCTAAACTAGAAACCTCCATAATCATTTGCACAACCTTTTTTAATTTGTTTCTTGGATAATTAAATGGAATGTAATTCATTACACATTGTTATTTATTTTTAATTTTTTATGCTGAAAAACCCATAACCTCGGTTTATTTTATCGTAATTGAAAACATTACATTACATCTAAATTTTCTATATACGTATTTTCAGCCCAAAAAAATTATAAATAGAAGATCCAACCACCTCTAAATCCCTCCCAACCCAAATAAAACCCATGCCAACCATAGAAAAAAAGATTAAAGTCAGAAGGTAACATACTGGGTAATGTAACGAGATCATAACACCCAATTTACTCTAAAAGTTTACTTTTAAAGGAAGAACATTTATCTTCAGTCATACCAGCCACACCACATTTTGAAATGATATGTGGATAATTACAATTTTTCAAAAAAGAACAATTTATCATTGTAGTAAATTTTGTTAATAATTTCATCTTTTTTGGTCAATTTTGAGCATGTGACACGTATTTTGAACATAAAATGTCACGTTTAATTGAAAACATACATATTTAGTCATACGAGGAGTACCATAATTCAAAATAATGTGAAGTAAATTCTTAAACAACCAAAATTAAATCATGTGTTTTTTTATTATTTCAAAATAATTTTATTGAATTTTATTGTTTTTTAGTATGTTATTCCTATTTTTTACTAAAATGACACATTTAAATTGAAAACATGAACCTTCAGTCACACCAAACACACAACCTATTTTAATGATGTTATGTTAAGTACAACATGTCAAAAATGAATTATTGATCATTTCTATAGAGTTTTACTATAATCTAAATGTTTTCATTTATTTTTGAGTATTTCATAAAAATTTTGAACTTCTTCAATTCTTTAAATCAAAAGATATACTTTAAGGTATTCTAAGTCCAATGCACATTGGAATGATGTCTACTTTTGTTTATTAAAGGTCAAAAATGAGTCCTCGAATATATTCCTAAGGTTTAACAACAATATGAGGGTGTTTTCTTTATTTTTTTATGAATGAAAAGTATTTTGAACTTAAATGTCACATTTAAATTAAAAATAAAAACTTTCATTCATTCCAGCCTCACTGTAAGTTGTAATGAAAAGTGGTCAATTATTACTAAAAAATGAATAATTGATTAGTTTCTTAATGTATCGCAACAATTTAACTGTATTTGACCAATTTTGAGCATGTGAAATTTATTTTGAACTAAAATTTATTTTTTAAATTTAAAACATCAACTTTAAATCATAAAAAAAATGTTTCTTGTATAATTATTCATAGTTAATTCCTATATGTAAAAATTGTAATAGATATAATTTTCAATTATTTTTATGAAAATGAGAGTTTTTTTATTATATTTTATTATATGGTGTGTATTTTCGTCTAAAATTTCATTTTTAAATTGAAAACAAACACATTAAAAAATTACTGATATAATACTTTTCATAATGATATGTGTTTAATTCCTTTAAGTAACAAATAAACCATCACTAGTTTTACATGTTGATTCAAAAAAATCAACAAGGTTTTATTTATTTTTGAGTTTCGGACACACGTTTTGAACCACTTTAATACTTTGGAAAAATATTATTTAATTAATTTTCAATCTAGAGATTTTCATAATTATATAAGGCTTGTTCATAAATCTTATAAATGAATCAATTATCATTTCCTTAATTTTTCGTAATAATATGATCCTGTTTTCTTAGTTTTGGGAATGTGATGCATGTTTTGAAATAAAATTTCTCTTTTAAATTAAAAAAACATACTTTCATTTATACAAAATACACCTCAAATAAAAATGATGTGTATTTAATTCAAATAGGTTAAAACCATTCATTTCAAAATTTCATATGTATGAAGAAAATATGAATCAAATTGGTTAGTATTGAGCTAGTTACCTAAGTTTTGAACTAAAATTCCACTTTTATATAGAAATCAAAAACCTTCACTCATATTAGCCACACCAAATATTGGAATGATTTCATTTTAATTCCAATATATCAAAAATTATTCAGTGATCATTTCAAATAGTTTCATTATAATCCAAATATGTATGTTTTTTTTAGTATTTGACAGTTAATTTGAACTAAAATGTCACTTTTAAATTAAAAAATTTATACATTCAGTTATATAGGCCACACTATATACTGAAATGATATGTGGTTAATTCCTGAAGGTCAAACATGAGTCATCAGTCATTGTTTTAATGTATCATGAAAATTCATTTTTTTATGTTCTTTTTTGAGAATATGACACATTTTAAACTAAAAATTCAATTGTAATTTGAGAACACAAAATTTAAGTCATAATAGACACAAAAAATGATAGAATGTTGTGGGTTTAATTATAACATGTCAAAATTGAATATATGATAATTTTGGTCTAATTTTAAAATAATATGGGTTCATTTTCACAGTTTTGAGTATGTAAAGAGTGTTTTTAACTAAAATTTTAAATTTTATATTAAAATAACTCACTTTATACATACTAGAATATCAATGTGTTAGAATGATGTTTTTTTATTTCTTATTGGACACAAATGAATCCTCACTCATTCTACTAATGTATTATCAGAATTCAAAAATGTTTTCTAGTTTTTTAGTATGTGACAAATGATTTGAACTGAAACATCATTTTTAAATTTACAAAAAGCACTTTAAATACATTGAAATAAAATAAAAAAAATATATTGTTAATAAATACTTACTGAATAATTAATATATATTCATACAAATCTAAAACAATATTATCAACTTATCCATATACTATATAGTTTTATACAAAAAAAATTGAATAAAAATAACACCATTAAAATTTTAATAGAAATAGTACATAAATAATTTGAAATTATTTTTTTTAATTTGACTCATAAATACATTTTGGGTTGAATATATTAAAAAAATTATGGTGTCATATTTCTAATAGTAATCTAGTAGTTTTTTTCAAATCCAATTGCCACACAAATAATCATGAGTTAATTTTATATGAAAAATATAATTTTAATAATAATTGTTATTTATGAAACATATAAAAAGTTATACCTTGTTATTTATTATTTGTAATTACTATGGAAAATATAATATTTCAAACAAAAAAGGAATTAATTTTGTTGGTAGTAGTGTGTTTCATCCTGAACCTGGATGTCGCTTAGAGGTTCCCCAAGACTGGTTGGCCACATGGCCTCAAGCACATCTCCTCAAACGCTAGAGATTTCCGACTATTAGAGAGGGACTAGGGTGTGTCGGTGGGGAGATTATACCCTTATTACCATAGCATAACACAAAGTATAATTACCAAGCACATTTAAATAGAGGAAGAAATATAAGTAATTAGATGACAATGGAAAGAGACAATAATAACAATATTTGAAACAACCCGAATAACTAATATAAATATACTATAGTTGATGATGATATATTTCATGTATCTAGAAATCTGGAAAATAGGTATGTAAGAAGTAGACAATATTTATATAAAAAAATAGCAAAAAGTAACCAAAAACTATCCACAACATCCTGTGCTCCAACTCGGTCATCTGCTTCAAGCTCCATCCAAAGAAATCAAGCAATCGAGTGTCTAAATCCTTACACTTATATTTTTAAAAACCTTCATACATGTAGTATTATATATTAACGAAATTTCATGGAGTGGGTGTGAGATAAATATAAATAGGCCACAAAAAACTTCATCTATAAATTCTTGTACCTATAATATAAACTGAAACAGTGTGCAGTCATGCATATATAATAGTAAAGTAGTAGAGTACTGTAAATACCCAAGTACCTACTTCAGCACTCATATAGTTTCTAAACAATTAAATATTTCATTATTTAATTAATTAATTTAAGTTTATATATTTTAGTCTTGTGAGGAAATTCCATCACTCACATCACCTCATGATAGTAATAGTAAAGTTTCTATGATGTAATAAGGAAACCTGTATTGATATTAATAATGAAAGGGTTTCAAGGCAATAAAAAAATAAAAAAAGACATCATGGGTTTCCAACTCAGTATTAACTATAGCCTAGATAAGGGTTAAGAGTGTAATCCATGGAGCATCATCCATGGAATTCCACAAGAGTATGATCTAACTGAGTCCAAGGAATATATCCAACGTAAAACTGGATAAGCTAGGGCTAATCCCAAGGATATAACCAAGGCACCTTGTGTATCTTGAATCCATACTGGATCCAAGGAGTGTATCCCTGGAATCCTAAAATAGTATATAAGGGATCCTATGGTGTCATACTAGGGATCCACTAATAGATAAGGATCGGTTTCTAGGGTGGGTATCAACCGGGGAAACCTACAGCCTTGAATCGGAATGGCGTCCTCGAGTGCTTAAGGCATTCCCTTGGGAATCCAAGGTGATCTTGAGTTAAACTAATTCCTATAATTATGTTAAGGTCCATATATATATATATATATATATATCTAGGTACCTTAGATTGTATTCATTTAATTAATTACTACATTTAACACTCAATCCACTTAATATATCATAAGGTTCAATCAAGTGTCTTTCATTAGTGTGACAAGACCAATGGAATGATACCATTTAAGACATTCAATATTAAATTACTTGGTCCCCTCTTTTACTTTTCATAACATGAAAATGATGTGTTGTGGTTGAGAAACCAAAATATTTTCATTTAATATTAACTATTTCATGACATATATATACAATATAATTTCCATTTCATTTAATATTAGTTAATAAAATTTTAGCACTTACCATATGTGTATAAATTTTCACTAACATAACCAATTCAAAATTAATTTAATATGGATGGATAATCATTTGGATGGTCAAGCTCAATCACACCTAAAAGGTGGTGCACAAGAGTCAAAACAATCAATTTAGGCATAAAAGGCCACTAAGGCATAAATATTGACATCACCCTACATGGGGTGGTTGATGTTGTGGACATAACCACGAATGATGAATAACATATATGGAATGGTTCTTATAAAATATTTCTAATGAATATAAGAAATTTATATTCATTAAGAAAATGATGCCTGATGAAATCGGTGCGCTGGCACAATAATTAATAAAATGATGAATATTGAGGGATGAATTAACGACCACCTTCCTCATACTCATATGACTCTCCTCATCCAGTATTAGCCACTTGTTTGTCTCAAATTAGATTATATATAAAAAATATACCAATTCACTGAAATTGGGTCACATGATCCTATATTTAAATAGTGTTGTTGAGAGGAATAATAATGATAAAAGATAAAAATAGAATCGAGAATATACGGATTCAGATCCAACAAGATAAGTAGTGTTTTAATTTGACTCCAGA
This sequence comes from Viscum album, assembly GCA_963277665.1. NCBI lineage: Eukaryota > Viridiplantae > Streptophyta > Magnoliopsida > Santalales > Viscaceae > Viscum > Viscum album. Next base: position 605,517,760 of record OY728119.1, on the reverse strand, counting down.
CAGGTGATAGATCTCAAATGTTAGAATAGAATTTTTTTCTATTCAAAAGATAAAAAAAGAATTCCTTTGATCACTGGAAATGAAAAGGGGGGAGGGGGACTGATTTAACTATATTTTTAGGGGAAAAAATGTTTTTTCACCAAAAAATTACCCTTCACGTGGTTTGGCCACATTGTTTGGCCAAACCATGTCCAAACCATGCAAGAGAAGCTATAGGAATGGGAATACCATGGGGTTATGCCACACAGTTAGGGAACCCGTGTGCCAACCGTGTAAAACATCTCTATCAAAAACATTGTACTTTTCACATGGTTGTGCCTACCAAAGTACATGGTTAGATCATACTTTCCACCCCTATTCTATCCTACTATTCATCCTCGCATGGTTAAATCTAACTATGTGTCATGTCTCACATGGTAAACTCTAACCATGATATAGACAATTTTCTCCCAAAAAGATGAGTTCCAAGATCTGAAAAATCCTCATATATCCCCAAGAAATTCACTAACTCAAAAGGAATATATATTATGTCCACAAAAGAAAATTAGGCCAAAATTAAAAGGGTCCATACCTGAGTGAAAAACTGATCTCTTATAGTCTTCCCCCCTTAAAGGAACTCTTTGTCGAGTTCACTATGGAACACTATTTGAGAAAAAATCTATCCATTGGGAATGTACATCGGCCTCCTGCTAACAAGTCCCATCCTGCACTCAACCATGCTTCCAAAAGACTTGAATTAGAGGAACATACCATCCTTGAAGAGCCTTCTTCCTCCAATTAATGATGCATATAGGATAATCCTCAAAAAAAGAACTAACATCAAGCTCTACTTCCTCAGGATCAAAAGCATGAGACTATTTGGCATGGTACCAGTGAAGATGTGAAACATGGACGACATCATCTATGTCACAGTACATTTGAGTTAGTAGTAAGTAATAGGTTGTCAGCTTGAATCTCATCAGTATCTCAAATAGCCCAACATAACAAGATGACATGTTCTATCACACCCAATTTCTTCATTAAATGTACTAATATTTCTTATATTATTATCTTAACATCCTCATAAGTCTCCCCTAATCCCCAATAAATTTTGGTGGAATTTGGAGATGTTTTGAGGGGAGAAAGGAGGGTGCATAGTTTAGGTGCATGATTTTCCAAACCCAGCACACAAATAGAGAGCCCATGTCCAGCTCATTAAAAATGTGTTAAATGACTTATTTGGCACGCGGTATTTTTCTGAGTTCAACCATTTCCTCACCACATCGAACCTAATAGCCCTATAATCCCTCAAATCCTCTCAAACACTCATTGGAACTCCATTTTGAAGGGGGTTTAGTGGAGGAACTTCACACAATATCATGTAAGTGTTTATCCCTCTTAGTTCTTCCATTTTTCATGAAGTTTCTTCAAATTTCCTTGTATTACCAAATTACCAGATGGTAGGGTTTTGATTCTATGGTTTAACTTTGGGTTTTCTTGGTCCAATCTTTTGATTTTATGCTTGATCTACCTTCCTTGATGTGCGACGGTGGTGGGATTGAATTTTCGAACAAAGGATTCAATGTTTTAACAATTTTGGTTGGTGATTCCATGTGTATGAAATTCTTTTGACTTATCTGGTTGTGTTTATAACATTATAATGTTTATATAATTTTATTATGGGTTAAAAAATGGGTTTTATTGGTATTTGTAAATAAAATGAAGTTTTCGTTCAATTGTTTTGTGAAATTGGGGGTTTTTCATAGAAATATTTTATTGGTTAATTTGGTGCTTCCCTATAACTACATAGTTTATTTTATTGAGAATTATTAGGGATGGAAATCATTTTTTTATGTTTAATTCATTTTTTCTGTGAAAATTTGTTTTAATGGTGTTTCTGAAGCATGTTAACTTTAAGTGCCATGTTTGTGTGAAAATAAAGGTTTTTCAAAGATATCACTTCATAGTTCATATGGAGATGCCCTATAACTATTTTTTTTGTTTCATTGAAAGTTATTTGTGTGCCATTTTTGTTTTGGAGACTTATAAGTGTGAACATAGTATGAAAAGTGGGTCTTTCAAGGAGTTTTGGGTGCAAAATAATTTGATATTCTGAGAAGTTGTTTTATTGAAAATAAAAATGTTTTGTTGTGTGTTTTAAGTTGTATAAAGTGTGTATAAATATTGTATTGTTTGTATGTGACAATTAGTGGTGTTTTTATATTCAATGTGATGTATGTAGAATGCTGAAATGTTTTGGGCACAAAGGGGGAATCTTGGGTACCTAGGTGGGCGGATATGTACTAGTACGCTCGTGATCTGGAGCGGTTTTATCCCTATTTCACTTAGTATTTTGGATAAATAAAACTCTAACTAAACTTTATGGATGATGTTTAGGGACCAATAGGTTATGGGTATGTACCCTAATAGTGGATCATTCATGGTGAATTATTGTGACATTGGTATTTTACACTAAAGTACGAGGTACATAGGGCACGAGACTATCTAGTCCCTGGGAGTGTTCTCGGTTTTGGTGCTTATTGTATTTGTGGTATTTTCCCTTGTACTAGGGTGTCTTTGTTTGTAAAATACAGTAGATAACTTTTCTTTTTCAAATTTTTTAAAATTATGAATGTTTTATTTTGAAAACTATTTACAATTGAAAGTTTCATTTCCTAGAATTTATCACCGCTTTTCCTTACATATTAAAATTGTGTTCTTTTTCACCTTGTGTTATATAATCTTTGGAATATTTGGGTGGTATCCTATGTGGATTAATATCACACCCTACTTACACCCCTTGTGTGTCTATAGACTTGATTATTTTTGACACAGGTAAGGGAAAAGCCTCGGGTGAAGGAGATTTTGGTTGTTACTCCCCTCCTATGGTGCAGTGTTGTGGAGATGGCTCGGGGGTGATGACCCCCTTGTCATGTGGAGTCTTTGTGGATGATTTTATAATGTTTTTATTAATGTTTGTACCTCTTGTGATTTATCTAAAACCATGTATTAGGATTTGTTTTATGTTAAGGCTTGCTTGGCATAAAAATTTCGTAATCATATTATTGATTGTTTTTAATGTTTTATGCTTTCATACATATGAAATTAATTCCCAACCAAAATTTATTGATACCTGGGTAGTTTTTCCAGCCCATGGGGATATGAAACACCCTTTTGGCCTTGTCACGTGCTGGGATTCGTGCTGGTTTTGATGGCGACAAAGTTTGGTTCGTTAAAAAATGGTATCAAAGGAGGCCATTGTATTTGGGTTATATTACTATTTGGGATGAGTTGGGATATAAAAGAGCTAAGAATGTCAGGGCTCAGTGTTTTGGTTGCGAGTAGGGTTCCTGGTCCACACCTCTTGTGAAAGACCTTGAGTCACCATGGGATGTTGGAATTGTCAGATTGATATCACTTCTAAGTGAGACGTGTGGGCTACAGACCACACATGGACATCAGTCAAGGGTGGAGTAGTTGTTTCTTTTATAAATGTAAAGTGTTTAGATTATTTGTCTTTGATTTATTTGATTAAAATTTTCATAATTGTTGTATTGAATATTGTTTTTTTGATTGTTTTATTTTTTAGCTACATGCCTCCCCGGAAAGCTCCCATGCACCCACGGGAGGAAGCCGGAGAGAGTTCTCCCACCCCACTTGTGTCACGACCCGTCCTCGGGGCCCATGCCACGACTATCCCAAGCCCACCTTCCATTGGCTAGGGGCTGGCGACTAGCACCAAAGGGGTAAATCCTGATAAAAAAGGAAAGGAATTGCCTTTATGAAACATAAATACACACAACTAGAGTACAAGAGGAAGAAAAACGCTAAGTAAAGCAGTATAACAAGTGTGCTGAAAGTACAAAGGGGCTGGAATACAAACACAACAGAAAGGTACAACTTCAACTAAAAGAAATTACAACTAAAAAGACAAACAGCTGAATGGTGAAGCAACTCCTGGATCGTCCTCCGGGTTCCTACCTGAAGGGTAGGTACAGATGTCCTCCTCAGCACTCTGCGTCTATCGGTCCACTCCGTCTACCGTCTGGTCAAGTGTCCACCTTTTGGTACCATCCAGTCCTCATACACTCTGCCTCGGTCAGCATTGTCTGTCGTTTGTATCCAACACAACGAGGTGCATACATAGCCCATGTAGGGGTGAGTATAACGATACTCAGTAGGGACCCCAAGACCCTCAAGGTATCACTAAATCCAACAAGGATAAACCACAAAGAAAGATCTCAACAGATAACCTTTACTTAGTTATATTCACATACATATAGCTATGTTATCAAGTAACTCATCTCAATCATGAGTTAAACAAAAAGGTCATTGACTCAGCTCAAACCAAGGTTTTTATTCACGATGTTAAGAACACAGCTGTAGGAGAACTCCTCCTCTGTCGAGTACAGTGGTCCTGTCACGACTCTGAGGTGCTACTCACTAACCTTAGACTGTTGATGTACTCATCCTCTGTCGGGTACCATGGATCTGCCACCCAAACACAGTAGTGCATGTCACGACCCGTCCTCGGGGCCCGTGCCGTGACTACCCCAAGCCCGCCTTCCATAGGCCAGGGGCTGGCGACTAGCACCAAAGGCGTAAAATCCCGATAACTGGGAAGGCATTGCCTTTATAAAAGAAAACAAGCACCACAGAGTACAAGCGGAAGTAAACACTGAGTACAAAAAGAAGAGCTGAAAAGCAAAAAGGGGCCGGAAATACAAGCCCAACTGTAAAGTACAACTCGAAAGGGAAAACAGCGACTGAAAAGTAAAGCTGCTACGCTGAGATGTCCACTGGAAATCCCACCTGAAGGGTGGGTACAGATAGCTCCTCTGCTCCTCGGGTCCCGCCGTCTGCTCCAAGTATGTCCCGCCCAGTGGTCTGCCTCTGGGTACCGCCTCGTCGTATAGTCCACCTCCAGGTACCGTCCAGTCCTCGAACACTCGGCCTCTGCCAGTACTGGCCGTCGTCTGCAACCAACACAACGAGGTGCGGGCATAGCCCGTGCAGGGGTGAGTATAACGATACTCAGTAGGGACCCCGAGACCCTCAAGGTCTCACTAAAACCAACAAGGATAAACACAAGAAGATCTCAACAGATAAACCCTACTTAGGTATATGCCCATACATATACCTAAGTTATCAAGTAACCCATCTCAATCATGAGGAAACACAAGGATTGTGAAATCGACGGATAACCACTACCCGGGTATATGCCCATACATATACCAAAGTTAGCAAGTGACCCATCTCAATCATGAAGTGAACACAAGGTCAAAAGTCTCAGCTCAAACCAGGATTTTCATTATCGAAGCCGTAACTGCTGAAGAGCTCCGTCTCTAGAGTGTACAGTGGTCCTGTCACGACTCCGAGGCTGCCGCTCACTAACCTAGGACTGCTGAGGTACTCCTCCTGTCGAGTACTGCGGGTTTGCGGCCAACTACCGGGCGCTCCGTCCGCTGAGGGTCTGTCGCCAAATACCGGGCGCTACCCAGATAGCCTGCTGAGGTACTCCTCCTGTCGAGTACCGCGGGTCTGCTGCCAACTACCAGGCGCTCCGTCCGCCGTGGGTCTGCCGCCAAATACCGGGCGCTCCGTCCACTGGGCTAGTCGACTCACTCCAAGTCGAGTCGGTCAAGCAGTCGTCAGGTCTCAGCCGGCTACACGGTCTCCGTACTCCGCACGCTCGTCTCCACCGTCGCGGGTCTGTCGCTACAACCAAGCGCACACACTCCGTAGAGTATCGCGGGTCCGCCGCTACAACCAAGCTCTCCACCGCCAAGGGTCTGCTGCTGCATCCAAGCGCACCACCACTGTCAAGTACCACGGGTCCGCTCCACGAGCTACTGGTCGATACTCCAAGTATCACAAGGTCCCGCGAAGAAGTGTCTCAAAGGTCCGTCTCGTCACAGGGGTCTCAACGCTACAGACGGCGCGTCGATCGGACGCCCGGTCTGTGAGTTATCAGCCTTTTCGTCCCAGGGGCCCGGTTGGTTTCGTGAGCGAAACCAATCTCGGCCGTATCTCAACTGCACCCCGAACTCCCATAGGGTATACTCAAAGGGACCGTTACCCAACGTAACCACCAACGCCGCTGACGGCTCGTCAAGCGAACGTCCTGTCTGAAAGATATCAGCTTTTCCGTTCCAGGGGCCCGGTTGGATTTCGGGAACAATCCAACCCGGCCATACTCCGACTGCATCCAAAACTCGGGCGGAGTATGTCAAAAGTTCCGTCTCATCAAGAGGAAGTCAACGAAACAGACGGCGCGTCAATCGGACGCCCGGTCTGTGAGTTATTGGCATTTTCGTCTCCGGGGCCCGGTTGGTTTTTAAGGAAAAACCAACCCGACCGTACTCCACCTGCGTCCAAACCTCGGGCGGAGTATGCCAAAAGATCCGATTCACTAAGAGGAACACAACGCGACTGACGGCGCGTCAATCGGACGTTCGTGGCTCAAGATATGAGCGTTTCCGCTCCGAAGGCCCGGTTGGTTTCGTGAACGAACCAACCCGGCCGAACTCAAAGTAAACCGAAACCTTGAGTGCGATATACCGAAACGACCGTCTCGATCCAAGGATCGCGTTGCCGCTGACGGTTCGTCGATCGGAGGTCCGAGGATCAAGTTATGAGCGAAAAACCAAAACTGGTCCGAAACGGGGGGGTCCGGGTCCGGGCCGACCCGGCCCGACCCCCCCCCCCCCCCCCCCCCCCCCCCCGGGGGCGGTGCGGCGGTGGCGGCGCGGCGGCGGGCCGCGTGGCGGCGGCGGCGGCGTACCGCGTGGCGGCGGCGGCGGCGGCGGCGGGCCGCGTGGCGGCGGCGGCGGCGTGCCGCGTGGCGGCGGCGGCGGCGGGCCGCGGGGCGGCGGTGGGCCGCGGCGCTCGCGGGAGGCACGCGGGGCTAAGCCCCGCGTTTCATTAAGGCGGCACGGCTATAAGCCGTGCCTTTGCAAAAAAAAAACGCCCCCCCCACAAATGGGGGCCGGCTGGAACGAACCGGGGGGGCTTTTCCCCCCCTCCTTTAATTGAACCGCCCCCCCTCATTAAGAGGGGGGTTTGAAGATCCGGCCGGGGGTTTAATCCCCCGGTTTTATGACATCCGGCCGGCCCGCTGGCCGGCCGATTCTTACCAACGGGACCGGAATTTCCGGTCCCGCCCTCGACTTCCGACGCCGGCGGCCCGGCCGCCGGTCTTTCCTTCCGCCGCGGCCCGGAACCGGCCGCGGTCTCCTCGTCCCGCCGCGGCCCGGAACCGGCCGCGGTCTTCGTCGTCCGACGCGGTGCGACGGCACCGCGCCCCTTTCGCCGTGCCATGAATCCTCCCAACGCAGCGCGACGGCGTCGCGTTCTTGAAGTCTCTCCTCGGCGAAGCGCGACGGCGTTGCGTAAATTAATCGCACGGCAAACCGCGTGGTGCGACGGCACCACGCCACCTTGCTTCCATCGCAAGAATTTAAACAAGAACGTTGGAGGGGGGTTCGGCCGTGTTCGTGCGGTCCGGCCCCCCTCACGTTAAATAATAACATAACTAAAGAAAATCCAAAAGCCTCACGTTTAGTCATGCTAAAATCCATGATTCAAGAATGGAATTAAATAATCAATAAATAACATCCCCTACCTCGGGTTTAAGATTGAAGATTCGTCTACGCTCCGCGGAAGACGGCGTCGCGGAGGTCGGGCGTCGCGGTCGTCGTTCGTCAAAACCGTTGACGAAGAGATATGCCCGAAGAGACACGTCGTTGGCGGATCTTCGTTTGCCGACGAAGAAGGCCCGAGGAGTAAGGTGCGGTGTTCTCTCTCGTTGACACCGAAGACGAAGAAGAGCGGAGCGGCGTTCTTCGTCGGAACTTGAGCGTTCTACGTCAAGTCTTGAGGAAAGTCAAATAAAAAGGAAACAACGAACTCAAGAACCCTTACCTCGATAGTCGCACGTTGACGGAGTCGTGGAATATCGGTGTCGATTCCTTGACGTCGGAGGAAGAGTCGTTGTCGATGGCGTTCGTCGCGGAAAACCGTCGCGGAAAAGATGATGCGGAAAAAGAACGTCACGTCGTGGATGGATCGTGTTCTTCGGCGGAGAAGTTCTTCATTGAAGAACGACGTTCTTCACGTTCTTCGTTCTTCGAAGGTTCTTCGTCAAGGTTGAAGAAGAAGAAGGAAATCTCCCAAAAGCTCTCAAGCGCATAATAACCAGAGGTTAAGCGTTGGTCTTATTTTATTAATACGCCAACGAATTTGAAAAAAAAGATTAAGAAACGATCCATCAATTCGTTGAATTAATTCAACGAAAGAAACGACCCATTTAATTCACGAAAGAAACAGCCCATTTAATTCACGAAATAAACCGCCCAATTAAATGGTCTGTTAAGAATTTAGAAAACGCGTCGGTTGACTTTCATTAAGACGGGTTTTCACGGGTGCGTTTCTTAGCGGAAAGAAACGGCGGGGCTCGTGCGGGCCCCACCTCACAAATATCCTACCAAGGGGTAGGATATTTCTGGATAGCATCCTATCCAGTTCAACTCAGTTCAAGCTGCCTTTAAGTGGCTTCAAGTGGCTTCCAAGTGGCTTAAGCGAAATAAAATAAAGTTGTCGCAAAATTATTTTATTTCTTAACTTTAAGCCCGAAAATTAAAAACCACACCCGAGCAAACGCAACTCCGGAAGAGGCGTTTCTAAGCGAATACCGGCGCTGCGATTTCATCGGTGCCCTCAGAATTCGATTCCGGGCACCGGTTCAAAAGTTAGAAAAACCCGCTCGTCCGTTCACTGAACGTACCCGAGCCAAAACTTCGGAAAATGATTCCGGGCACACCGGGCCTCGGAATCAGGTGCCGTCAGAAACTGCGTTCTTGTAAAATTCCAAAGAAAATTAAGAAAAAAATTTCCTTGAAATTTACGGGTCTTTACATTACTCCCACCACAGGGCTTTACGTCCCCGTAAAGCTTCACCACAAACTTAGGGAAACAAAGCGGTACTGAGCACGCATCTGAGCCTTCCGCTCCCATGTGCTCACCTGGAGGTTCCCGCGCTGCCAAAGAAAGTGCACAAGAGGAATCGACCATCCTCCTAGGATCCGCTCCTGTCGATCCTCGATCCCCACAGGAACCTCCGTATAAGACACTCATCGCCACCGTCTAGCTCCTCATGGTCGATGATATGCGAAGGGGGTCGAGCACGTATCTCCTCAGCTGGGATACGTGGAAGACGTCGTGCACCCGGTGAAACTGAGGTGGTAGAGTCAGGCGATAAGCCACCTCGCCAACCTTGCTGAGGACCTGGAAGGGTCTGATGAAGCGCGGAGATATTTTGCCGCCTCGGCCAAATCTCCGAATACCACGTCGAGGTGAGATCCGCAAGAAGACGTGGTCGCCATCCTCGAACTCCAGTGGCCTCCGCCTCCTGTCAGCGTATGACTTCTGCCGGCTCTGTGTTTTCCTCATCCGCTCCTGGATGACATGGACCTCTTCTGACGTGGCCCGGACCATCTCTGGTCCCACAAGAGCTGCGAGATTTCTTCTTTGCCGATAAGAGAAACCTGGTCTCATCCCCTGGATGAACCACATTCTTTGCCTAAAACAGTCAATCCTAACATGGATGATACTAATCCGTACCAAGGATGACGTCGTAAGGCCTCGACGCTACTACTAAGAGATCCAACCGTTACTCTCGCCTCCAAGGGTTGAGTCACACTGTCGGCATCAGTGTGTGGTAACTGGTCTCCTCCAGTAGATGTCTCACAAGTGAGGGTCAAGTCAACAGTCAACTGGAACCTCTTAGTAACATCACAAAAGAGGACAGGAATGAAAACATCACAAAGGATGCGTCTTTTATTATTGCAGCTCATAATACAAGACGCTACACAAAAGCAACATCAACATGGAACTAGAAGTACAAAAGACGTATTCACTAGTTACTCCCCTGTCCACCTGCTCCTAGTGCTCCAGCATTTGTTGCTGCCTCAACCTCGGTGGCTCCCTCCAAGCCTGCGGATCGAGGAGTCGGACAGTCACGTGCCAGGTGACCCTTTCCGCGGCATGAGTAACACAACCTGCTCCTTGCACGGCTAGCTCTGTTCCCACTCCGGGTGCCCTGCACCACTGGTCCTAAAACCCGAGATCGCCCAACTGCTGGTCTGGTCCTCCTGGACCTCTGCATCATCTGTCTACTGCCCACAGATGACTCGGCTTCTGATCGAAAAACACGCGGCAAAGGCAGAATCTCCTGTACACGCTCGGGGTGTAGAGATACTGGCACAAACTCCACCCTGAAGAAGGTCTCGAAGTCTTCCCATGCGAAGTCCATCTCATCGCAAAACTGAAACAAGTGGCTCCACCACCTACCTGCTGCTGCCTGAAGGAGGCTGGTAGCAAAGATTACCATGAAGTCTGCCGGCGTCCCCACTAGCCTGAAGACTCTCACCACAGCCTCCAGCCAAAACTCAGCCGCCTGCGGGTCCGTCTCTCCCCGGAACCTGGGTGGCCTCTGGCGCTGGAACTCGTGCAGCGCGCTCAAGCGTCGTGCATCGCCTACTGCTGGGGCTGGTGGCATCGGTGGCCCAACGTATGGTAGTACCGTTGGTTCCTCCGCTGGTGCCTCAACTGCAAGAGGGCCCTGTACCGAAGCCTCGTCGCTCGACAGACTGTCAGCACGCTCATCCCTCCGGGCTCTAGCTGGTCGTCTGAGAAAAGACATCCTGAAAGAAACAACGTAACACGATCAAACGATTATACCTGGTGAGCTGACCTGGTTTGAGCTGTTTTAAGGGGAAAAACTTTTGTAAACACACACGCAATCAGTGTTTTCGTGCACAAAGTCGGAAATCAGTTGTCAGGGTCCTGGTGTATGGATACGTCGGCCGCCCGCACCAACACTGGACTCCCTGAACTGAAAACCACACTCGGTACCCTTAACACTATCGCTTCACAGAAAGAAAGATCAGAGTCTGCGGTAGAACCGACCACCTCTGATACCAATTTGTCACGACCCGTCCTCGGGGCCCGTGCCGTGACTACCCCAAGCCCGCCTTCCATAGGCCAGGGGCTGGCGACTAGCACCAAAGGCGTAAAATCCCGATAACTGGGAAGGCATTGCCTTTATAAAAGAACACAAGCACCACAGAGTACAAGCGGAAGTAAACACTGAGTACAAAAAGAAGAGCTGAAAAGCAAAAAGGGGCCGGAAATACAAGCCCAACTGTAAAGTACAACTCGAAAGGGAAAACAGCGACTGAAAAGTAAAGCTGCTACGCTGAGATGTCCACTGGAAATCCCACCTGAAGGGTGGGTACAGATAGCTCCTCTGCTCCTCGGGTCCCGCCGTCTGCTCCAAGTATGTCCCGCCCAGTGGTCTGCCTCTGGGTACCGCCTCGTCGTATAGTCCACCTCCAGGTACCGTCCAGTCCTCGAACACTCGGCCTCTGCCAGTACTGGCCGTCGTCTGCAACCAACACAACGAGGTGCGGGCATAGCCCGTGCAGGGGTGAGTATAACGATACTCAGTGGGGACCCCGAGACCCTCAAGGTCTCACTAAAACCAACAAGGATAAACACAAGAAGATCTCAACAGATAAACCCTACTTAGGTATATGCCCATACATATACCTAAGTTATCAAGTAACCCATCTCAATCATGAGGAAACACAAGGATTGTGAAATCGACGGATAACCACTACCCGGGTATATGCCCATACATATACCAAAGTTAGCAAGTGACCCATCTCAATCATGAAGTGAACACAAGGTCAAAAGTCTCAGCTCAAACCAGGATTTTCATTATCGAAGCCGTAACTGCTGAAGAGCTCCGTCTCTAGAGTGTACAGTGGTCCTGTCACGACTCCGAGGCTGCCGCTCACTAACCTAGGACTGCTGAGGTACTCCTCCTGTCGAGTACTGCGGGTTTGCGGCCAACTACCGGGCGCTCCGTCCGCTGAGGGTCTGTCGCCAAATACCGGGCGCTACCCAGATAGCCTGCTGAGGTACTCCTCCTGTCGAGTACCGCGGGTCTGCTGCCAACTACCAGGCGCTCCGTCCGCCGTGGGTCTGCCGCCAAATACCGGGCGCTCCGTCCACTGGGCTAGTCGACTCACTCCAAGTCGAGTCGGTCAAGCAGTCGTCAGGTCTCAGCCAGCTACACGGTCTCCGTACTCCGCACGCTCGTCTCCACCGTCGCGGGTCTGTCGCTACAACCAAGCGCACACACTCCGTAGAGTATCGCGGGTCCGCCGCTACAACCAAGCTCTCCACCGCCAAGGGTCTGCTGCTGCATCCAAGCGCACCACCACTGTCAAGTACCACGGGTCCGCTCCACGAGCTACTGGTCGATACTCCAAGTATCACAAGGTCCCGCGAAGAAGTGTCTCAAAGGTCCGTCTCGTCACAGGGGTCTCAACGCTACAGACGGCGCGTCGATCGGACGCCCGGTCTGTGAGTTATCAGCCTTTTCGTCCCAGGGGCCCGGTTGGTTTCGTGAGCGAAACCAATCCCGGCCGTATCTCAACTGCACCCCGAACTCCCATAGGGTATACTCAAAGGGACCGTTACCCAACGTAACCACCAACGCCGCTGACGGCTCGTCAAGCGAACGTCCTGTCTGAAAGATATCAGCCTTTCCGTTCCAGGGGCCCGGTTGGATTTCGGGAACAATCCAACTCGGCCATACTCCGACTGCATCCAAAACTCGGGCGGAGTATGTCAAAAGTTCCGTCTCATCAAGAGGAAGTCAACGAAACAGACGGCGCGTCAATCGGACGCCCGGTCTGTGAGTTATTGGCATTTTCGTCTCCGGGGCCCGGTTTGTTTTTAAGGAAAAACCAACCCGACCATACTCCACCTGCGTCCAAACCTCGGGCGGAGTATGCCAAAAGATCCGATTCACTAAGAGGAACACAACGCGACTGACGGCGCATCAATCGGACGTTCGTGGCTCAAGATATGAGCGTTTCCGCTCCGAAGGCCCGGTTGGTTTCGTGAACGAACCAACCCGGCCGAACTCAAAGTAAACCGAAACCTTGAGTGCGATATACCGAAACGACCGTCTCGATCCAAGGATCGCGTTGCCGCTGACGGTTCGTCGATCGGAGGTCTGAGGATCAAGTTATGAGCGAAAAACCAAAACTGGTCCGAAACGGGGGGGTCCGGGTCCGGGCCGACCCGGCCCGACCCCCCCCCCCCCCCCCCCGGGGACGGCGCGGCGGCGGCGCGGCGGCCGGCGGCGGCGGCGACGGCGGCGCGGCGGGGGCGGCGCGGCGGCGGGCCGCGTGGCGGCGGCGGCGGCGTACCGCGTGGCAGCGGCGGCGGCGGGCCGCGTGGCGGCGGCGGCGGCGGGCCGCGGCGCTCGCGGGAGGCACGCGGGGCTAAGCCCCGCGTTTCATTAAGGCGGCACGGCTATAAGCCGTGCCTTTGCAAAAAAAAACGGCCCCCCCCACAAATGGGGGCCGGCTGGAACGAACCGGGGGGGCTTTGCCCCCCCTCCTTTAATTGAACCGCCCCCCTCATTAAGAGGGGGGTTTGAAGATCCGGCCGGGGGTTTAATCCCCCGGTTTTATGACATCCGGCCGGCCCGCTGGCCGACCGATTTTTACCAACGGGACCGGAATTTCCGGTCCCGCCCTCGACTTCCGACGCCGGCGGCCCGGCCGCCGGTCTTTCCTTCCGCCGCGGCCCGGAACCGGCCGCGGTCTCCTCGTCCCGCCGCGGCCCGGAACCGGCCGCGGTCTTCGTCGTCCGGCGCGGTGCGACGGCACCCGCGCCCCTTTCGCCGTGCCATGAATCCTCCCAACGCGGCGCGACGGCGTCGCGTTCTTGAAGTCTCTCCTCGGCGAAGCGCGACGGCGTTGCGTAAATTAATCGCACGGCAAACCGCGTGGTGCGACGGCACCACGCCACCTTGCTTCCATCGCAAGAATTTAAACAAGAACGTTGGAGGGGGGTTCGGCCGTGTTCGTGCGGTCCGGCCCCCCTCACGTTAAATAATAACATAACTAAAGAAAATCCAAAAGCCTCACGTTTAGTCATGCTAAAATCCATGATTCAAGAATGGAATTAAATAATCAATAAATAACATCCCCTACCTCGGGTTTAAGATTGAAGATTCGTCTACGCTCCGCGGAAGACGGCGTCGCGGAGGTCGGGCGTCGCGGTCGTCGTTCGTCAAAACCGTTGACGAAGAGATATGCCCGAAGAGACACGTCGTTGGCGGATCTTCGTTTGCCGACGAAGAAGGCCCGAGGAGTAAGGTGCGGTGTTCTCTCTCGTTGACACCGAAGACGAAGAAGAGCGGAGCGGCGTTCTTCGTCGGAACTTGAGCGTTCTACGTCAAGTCTTGAGGAAAGTCAAATAAAAAGGAAACAACGAACTCAAGAACCCTTACCTCGATAGTCGCACGTTGACGGAGTCGTGGAATATCGGTGTCGATTCCTTGACGTCGGAGGAAGAGTCGTTGTCGATGGCGTTCGTCGCGGAAAACCGTCGCGGAAAAGATGATGCGGAAAAAGAACGTCACGTCGTGGATGGATCGTGTTCTTCGGCGGAGAAGTTCTTCGTTGAAGAACGACGTTCTTCGCGTTCTTCGTTCTTCGAAGGTTCTTCGTCAAGGTTGAAGAAGAAGAAGGAAATCTCCCAAAAGCTCTCAAGCGCATAATAACCAGAGGTTAAGCGTTGGTCTTATTTTATTAATACGCCAACGAATTTGAAAAAAAAGATTAAGAAACGATCCATCAATTCGTTGAATTAATTCAACGAAAGAAACGACCCATTTAATTCACGAAAGAAACAGCCCATTTAATTCACGAAATAAACCGCCCAATTAAATGGTCTGTTAAGAATTTAGAAAACGCGTCGGTTGACTTTCATTAAGACGGGTTTTCACGGGTGCGTTTCTTAGCGGAAAGAAACGGCGGGGCTCGTGCGGGCCCCACCTCACAAATATCCTACCAAGGGGTAGGATATTTCTGGATAGCATCCTATCCAGTTCAACTCAGTTCAAGCCGCCTTTAAGTGGCTTCAAGTGGCTTCCAAGTGGCTTAAGCGAAATAAAATAAAGTTCTCGCAAAATTATTTTATTTCTTAACTTTAAGCCCGAAAATTAAAAACCACACCCGAGCAAACGCAACTCCGGAAGAGGCGTTTCTAAGCGAATACCGGCGCTGCGATTTCATCGGTGCCCTCAGAATTCGATTCCGGGCACCGGTTCAAAAGTTAGAAAAACCCGCTCGTCCGTTCACTGAACGTACCCGAGCCAAAACTTCGGAAAATGATTCCGGGCACACCGGGCCTCGGAATCAGGTGCCGTCAGAAACTGCGTTCTTGTAAAATTCCAAAGAAAATTAAGAAAAAAATTTCCTTGAAATTTACGGGTCTTTACAGTGCACCCCGCCATGGGCATGTCACCCCAACATAGTAGTGCTCCCCCTAATAGCCTAGAGAGGTACTCCTCCTATCGAGTACCGCGGTTCTGCCTCCCCAACACAGTAGCGCTCCTCTGCCATGGGTCTATCTCCCCAACATAGTAGCAATCCCCACTGGGCTAGTCAAGTCAATCTGAATCGAATCGGACAAGCAGTCATCAAGTCTCAGCCATCTATAAGGTCTCTGTACTCCGTATGCTCGTCTCTGTGGGGATCCGCTCCACGAGCTATTGGTCAATACTTCTAAGTGTCTCGAAGTCCTATGAAGAAGTATCTCAAAGATCTGTCATGTCATAGGGATCTCAACACAATAGACGGTGCGTCAATCGGATGTCCGATCAGTGTTTTATTAGCCTTTTTTGTCCTGGGGTCCGGTTGGTTTCGTGTATGAACCATCCCGACCATATCTAAACTATAGCCCGAACTCCCATGGGGTATACTCAAAGGAACCGTTTCTCAACTATATTACCAACGATGCTGACGGTTCATCAAACAGACGTCCGATCTGAGAGTTATTGGCTTTTCCGTTCAGGGGCCAGGTTGGTTTTTTAAGCTAAAACCAACCTGCCGTACTCAAACTGTGTATGAACCTCGAGTGGAGTATTCCAAAAGAATCTTCTCATCAAAAATAATCCAATGCAATTGACGGAACATCAATCAGACATCCGGTCCTTATGTTATAAGTGTTTCCGCTCCGTGGGCCCCGTTGGATTCGGGTTTGAACCGACCCAGTCATATCAAAACATCACCAAAACCTTGATTGTAATATACCAAAACGGCCGTCTAGATCCAAGGATTCCTACGCAACTGAAGGTGCATCGATCGGAGCTCTGTATCTTATGTTATAGGAAATTAACCAAAACTTATCCGAAAAAGGGGGGTCTGGGCCCCGTCTGACCCGGCCCAACCCACCCTGGGTCGGCTCGAACCGGGTCCGGGTCTGGCCCGGCCCGGTTGGTGGCAACCCGGCCTTGCTGGCGCGGCTCGGTCGCGGCTCGACCGGCCTGGCCGAGCGGGTTGCACGGGGCGGGGGGGGGGGCGTTGATTGAACCTGGCGACGCCAGCTGGCACCACCCCGCCGTCCCAGATCGCGCATGGCCGTGGGATCCTCCGCCTCGGCTGTTTCCATGGTAGACTTCCGTCAGTGGCATGCTGGGGTGCCCCCGCCTCCATGCGGCCAGCCGGCACCGGCCATCGCCTCTGGTCGACGACACCGGCGCGACGACAACCCACGCCGCGGCATTGTTCTGCGGGCCACCGGAGTCATTCTGATCGTCTGTTTTAGCTTTCGTCTCCGCCGGTGGTCATCTCGGGACAAGAACATTACTACGAAGGCTCCAAATCGTTGTTTCGGTCCCGTTTCATCATCTCCAAACAATCCGCGCATTAAGAACGATACGGTGATGGGTCCGGATTTGTTCGTTAGTCTGTACCCATCGCGTTAGTGGTTCAAAATATCATTCAACTAATTAAACACCCATTCTCGAGGGTTTAATCACATCTAAATAATATATACAAAAGCCCCCTACCTCAAGCTTCTATGGCTATGCCTGGACCAACTGTTCTAAGCGCTGCACCTTGATCCCCCTACCTCGAATTTGGTTTGTTCGTTGTAGACGCGGAAAGTGATGTTGCTTCGTCTACGGTGGAGAAATAACTTCCATCATTGGCGATTTCTCTACGTCGGTGTCTCCTCCCTTGATGTGGAGGAAAAAAATATTGAAGAAATGTTGAGCGTTCTTTTCCGATTCATTCTCCTTTTAAGGTGAGTGTTCTTCATCGGAGAAGAGAACTGTTCTTCATTGAGGAGAGGAATACCTTTCTCCCTTCTCAAAATCTCTCCCCCCACTCTCCTTAACACAACCATTGCCCCGAAAATAAAATAATAAGCCTAATCTATTATTTTATTAACACATGAAATTTTAAAATTAAAAATTCAAATAAATTAATTAATTACGTGAAGTGGTTGAATTTATTAATTAGGGTGTATTGGAAAACAATTAAGAGGGAGAGAGGAAGAGGAAGGGATCCTCATAAATAAGGGGGTTGTCATGAATTAAACATGAGATTTTAAAGGCGGTTTGAAAAGTGTTATGGGAGGTGAAAGGTTGGGGCTCGTGTGGTACCCACCTCTCCACCACTCCATTATCCATACATGGGAAGTTGGGTGGGTGTGGGCCCAACCAATAGCTTCCCATGGGAGAAATTAACTTCCAAAGATATAAATATAATTGTTCTAGCAGTTTAATTTAACTTCCTAATTTAACCCCAATTTTAACTCTCAACCCGCATAAAACGCAACTGGAGAAAAGGTCCCCTTAAGAAAATACCAATGTTGTGAGTTTGTCGGTGCCCTCAGATTTCAATTCCAATCACCGCTTCAAAAGATAGAAAAACCCGCTCGTTCGTTCACTGAACGTACCTGAGAAAACTTTAGAAAATTATTCCGGGCACACCGGGCCTCAGAATCAGGTGCCGTCAGAAACTGCATACTCGTAAAATTCCAATGAATTTAAGAAAAAAAATTCCATGAGATTTCCGGGTCATTACATTACTACGACCTCAGGGATTTATGTCCCCGTAAAGCTAAAACAAACACTAAGAAAACTAAAGGGATACTGAGCACGCATCTGAGCCTCCCGGTCCCTTTTTCTCTCCTAGAGGTTCACGTGCTGCCAGCGAATGCGCACAGAGAAATTGACCATCTCCATAGGGCCCTCTCCAGTCGATCCTCAATCTCCACTGGAACCTCTGTGAAAGTTACCCCATCATCAATGTCTAGATCCCTATTGATGTTGACGTTGAATAGGTCATGCACGCATCTCCTCAATTGTAATACGTGAAAGATGTCATGCACCCAGTGCAACTGAGGTGGAAGGTCCAGGCAGTAAGCCACCTCACCGACTTTACTAAGGACCTAGAAAGGTCCAATAAAACACAGAGATAACATGACACCCCGGCCAAATCTCTGTTGACCTCGTCGAGGTGAGACCCGTAGGAAGACGTGGTCGCCATCCTCGAACTCCAGTTATCTTCATCTACTATCAGCATAAGACTTTTGTCTGCTATGTGCAGTCTTTATCCACTCCTGGATGAACTGCACCTTCTCCATCGTAGCCTGAACCATCTATGGTTCTACACGTGCTCACTCCATCACTATCCATAAAGGATATCTGAAACTCGGTCAGCTGTTTTCTCTCCTCTCCTAACAGCTGAATGCCCAATCTCCTAATAAGATCATCTAATACAATGTTCCCCTTCCCAAGAGTATGGACTATATCGAAGTCATAGTCCTGGAGGAACTCAAGACATTGCTGCTATCTCAGGTTCAGGTCCTTCTGTGAGAAGACACACCTGAGACTATTGAGTTTAGAGTAAACCGTAAACTGTTCGCTCAATGAACAATGGTGAGACTAGCCAATTGTAAGAACTCATCTCCATCCTTCTTCGTCTACGTTCTACAAGAGCTGCTGAGATTTCTCCTCTACCGAAAAGGGAAATCTAGTCTCATCCCTTGGATGAACCATGTTCTTTTTCTAATACAGTCAATCCTGACATGAACGATACTATTTCATGCCATAGACGATGTCGTAAGGCCTCAACGCTAATACCAAGATATCCAACCGTTACTCTCTCCTCCAAGGGTTGATTCACACTGTCGGCATCAGTGTGTGGTTACTGAGTCTCCTCCAGTAAGAATCTCGAAAGTGAGGGTCAAGTCAATAGTTTTAACCAGAACCTCTTAGTATCAACCATACAAAAAGGATAGGAAAGTAAATGTCACAAAGATAAGTGTCTTTATTACTGTAGTTCAAAGTACAAAGACACATAACAAACACAAACAACAACAACACGGAAACTGGAAGCACAAAGAACAAAGGCCTCCATGCCTAGAACTAGTCTCGCTCCTATACACATACTTCTAGGGCTCCATAGTCATATGCTTTAGCTGCCTGAAGCTGTGCTCTCCCATATCCACCCATTCTCTACGGTCGGAGTGGACCTCATGGTGGTGGTGGTGGAAACACCTCGAAGCGTCGTACACCACCAGTTGAACGGCCAGCTCCTCTGCCTCAGTCTAGTAGGTTCCTCTACTACCTGCTGCTCATCTGATAGATAGGTTGGGCAGTCTCGAGAAAAGTGACCCTGCCTACTGCATGCATAGCACTTCATGCTCCTTGTATGGCTGGCTTTGTTTCATGTGCATCGCACAACCGAACCTATATCCCGTGGTCTCCCACCTGTTGGCTTAGTCTTCTTGGACTTCTGTGTCATCTATCTAATGATAGTAGCAAAAGACTCTTCTACGGTTGGAAAACCCTACGGTAGGGGCAGCAGCTCCTGAGCATGCTCGGAGTGTAGAGTCGTTGGTATAAACTCCACCCTGAAAAAAAACTCTCGAAGTTTCCCTAGGTGAAGGTCATCTCGTCGCAAAACTAGAGCATCTGAATCCACCACCTCTCAGCTGCTCCGTGAAAGAGACTAACAGCTATGTACACCATCAAGTCAGCAGGTGTCCCAACTGTGTGGAAAGCTCGTGCTACAAACTCCAGCCAGTACCCAGCCGTCTGAAAAGCTGACTTGCCTAAAAACCTCAGAGGCCTCTATATCTAGAACTTGTCCAATGCGCTCAAGCGGCATGAACTCTCTACTGGTCTCTCAACTAGAAGAGGGCCCAATACTGAGGCCTCGTTGCTCGATGAGCTACCATCACGATCCCCACTCTGATGCTGTGTTGACTGACTGGGAGAAGACATCCGGAAAAAGAAACATGTTTTCCACGATCAAAAGACTATACCTGGTGAGCTGAAATGGTTTGAGCTGACTTAAAATAAACTTTTGAAAACAAACACGCAATTAGTGTTTTCGTGCACTAAGTCAAAAATCAGAAGTCAGGGTTCTGTTTTAAGGATACGTCGGCCACCCGCACCAGCATTGGACTCCCTAAATGGAAAACCACACTTAGTACCCCTAACATTATTGCTTCAAAGAAAAGAAATATCAGAGTCCTGAGTTCTGATGTAGAACCAACGTCCTTTTATACCAATTTGTCACGACCCATCCTCAAGGCCCATGCCATGACTACCCCAAGCCCGCCTACCATAGGCCAGGGGCTGACGACTAGCACCAAATGTGTAAATACCAATAAAAAGGGAAGGAATTGCCTTTATGAAACATAAACACACACAACCAGAGTTCAAGCTGAAGCAAATACTAAGTAAAGTAGTATAAAAAGTGTGATGAAAGTACAAAGGGGCCGGAAAACAAACCCAACAGAAAGTTATAGCAACAACTGAAAGAAATTAAAACTGAACAGACAAACATCTAAATGGTGAAGCAACTCCTGGATCGTCCTCTGGGTTCCTACGTGAAGGGTCGGTAAAGATGTCCTCCTCAGCACTCCTCATCTATCGGTCCACTCCGTGTGCTGTCACATTGAGTGTCCACCTCCGTGTACCGTCCAGTCCTCGTACACTCTACCTCGGTCAGCGCTATTAGTCATCTGCATCCAACACAATGTGGTACGGGTATAGCCCGTGCAGGGGTGAGTATAACGATACTCATTAGGGACCCCGAGACCCTCAAGGTCTCACTAAATCCAACAAGGATAAACCACAAATAAATATCTCAGTAGATAACCATTACTTAGGTACATTCCCATACATATACAAATGTTATCAAGTAACCCATATCAATCATGAGGTAAACACAAAGGTCATTGACTCAACTCAAACCAGGGTTTTTATTCATGATGTCGAAAACACGGCTGCTGGAAAACTCCTCCTCTGTCGAGTACAATGGTCCTGCCATGACTCTGAGGTTCTACTCACTAACCTTAGATTGCTATGGTACTCCTCCTCTATCAAGTATTGTGGCTCTGCTGCCCCAACACAGTAGTGCACCCCACCATGGGTCAGCCGTCCCAACAAAGTAGCGCTCCCCATAATAGCCTACAGAGGTACTCCTCCTGTCGAGTATCGCGGGTCTGCCGCCCCAACACAGTAGAGCTCCTCCACCATGGGTCTGTCTCCCCAAAATAGTAGTGATCCCCACTGGGCTATTCAAGCCACTCTGAATCGAATCGGACAAGTAGTCATCATGTCTCTTCCAGATACAAAGTCTCTTTACTCTGTATGCTCATCTCCGGGAGGATCTGCTCCACGAGCTACTGGTTGATACTTCTAAGTGTCACAGAGTCCTACAAAGAAGTATCTCAATGATTTGTTCACGTCATAGGGATCTCAACACAATAGACGACATGTCAATCGGACGCTCGGTCTGTGTGTTAT
Organism: Viscum album; assembly: GCA_963277665.1. Lineage (NCBI taxonomy): Eukaryota > Viridiplantae > Streptophyta > Magnoliopsida > Santalales > Viscaceae > Viscum > Viscum album. The sequence continues at coordinate 605,496,078 of OY728119.1, read as the reverse complement.
TAGCCTTTTTTTCCCGGGGCCCGGTTGGTTTCGTGTAAGAACCAACCAGACCATATCTCAACTGTACCTCTAACTCCCATGGGGTATAATCAAAGGAACCATTTCTCAACAATATTACTAATGCCGCTGATAGTTCGTCAAACGGACGTCCGGTTTGAGAGTTATTGGTTTTTCCGTTCTAGGGGCCCAGTTGGTTTTTAAGATCAACCCAACCCAGCCATACTCCAACTATGTCCAAACCTCGAGCATAGTATTCCAAAATAACTGTCTCATAAAAAGGAATCCATCTCAATTGACGGCATGTCAATCGGATGTTCGATCCTTAAGTTATAAGCATTTCCGCTTTGTGGGCTTGGTTGGTTTCGGGTTCGAACCTACCCGGCCACACCCAAACTCTGCCAAAAACTTGAGTGTCATATATCTAAATGACCATCTCGATCCAAGGATTCCTACACCACTGACTGTTTTTCGATCGAAGGACTGTAGCTCTTGTTATGGAAAATTAACTGAAAATGATCCGAAAAAGGGGGGTCAGGGCCCGGTCCGACCCACCCTGGGTCGGCCCGAATCGGGTCGAACCGACTCGGGTCCGGGTCTGGCCCGGCCCGACTGGCGTGGCTCAGCCCTCCTGGCCGAGCGGGTTGCGCAAAGTGGGGGGGCATTGAATGAAACCGGTGGCGCCAGTTGGTGCCACCCTGCCATCCCGGATCTCGCGCGACCGCGGGATCCGCCGCCTCGCCGCCGCGGTTGTTGCCACGGCGGACTTCCTCCGGTGGCGCGCTAGGGCACCGCCACCTCTAGCCATCATCGATGACCAGCATCGCGATATTGTTTCGCGGGCCACTGGAGTCATTCTGGTGGTCCGTTTTAGATTCTGTCGGCGCCAGCAGTCATCTCGGGACCCGAACTTTACTGTGAAGGCTTCAAATCGCTGTTGCGGTCCCGTTTCTTCGTCATCAAACAATCTGCTCATCAAGAACGATATGGCGATGGGTCCACAAATGTTTGTTAGTCCGTACCCACCGCGTTAGTGGTTCAAAATATCATTCAACCAATTAAACTCCCATGCTCAAGGGTTTAATCTCATGTAAAAAAATATACAAAAAACCCCTACCTCAAGCTTCCCAGGCTACGCCTAGACCAACTGGTCCAGGAGCTACACCTCGATCACCCTACCTCAAATATGGTTTGTTCATTGTAAACGCAGAAAGCAATGTTGCTTCATCAACTTAAGAGAACGAAAAATCGTTGTTGGTGAGTTCTCCACGTCGGTGTCTCCTCCCTTGATGCGGGGGAAGAAAAAGATTGAAGAAACATGGAGCATTGTTCGCGGAATCTCTCTCTATTGAAGGTGAGTGTTCTTTGTTGGAGAAGATCATCATTCTTCATGGAGGAGAGGAATACCTTTCTCCCTTCTCAAAATCTCTCTCCCCTTCTCTCCTTAACACAACGATTGCCCCAAAAATAAAATAATATGCCTAAGCTATTATTTTATTAACACATGCAATTTTAAAATTCAAAATTCAAATCACATAATTAATTAAGTGAAGAGGATGAATTTTTTAATTAGGGTGTGTTGGAAAACAATTAATAGGGAGAGAGGAAGAGCAAGGGATCCTCATAAATAAGGATATGGTCATGAATTAAACATGGGAGTTTAAAGGGGTTTTGAAAAGAGTTATGGGAGGTGAATGGTTGGGGCTCGTGTGGGCCCCACCTCTCTACCTCTCCATTATCCACACAATGGGATGTTGGGTGGGTGTGGGCCCCAACAATAACTTCCCATGGGAGAAATTAACTTCCAATGATATAAATAAAATTGTTCTTCAAATTTTATTTAACTTCTTAATTTAACCCCAATTTTAACTCTCAACCCACATAAGACACAACTACGGTAAAGGTCCCCTTAAGAAAATATCGGCACTGCGAGTTCGTCTGTGCCCTCAGATTTCAATTCTGAGCACCGCTTCAAAAGATAGAAAAACTCAATTGTTCATTCACTGAACATACCCGAGCTAAACTTCAGAAAATTATTCCAGGCACATCGGGCCTCGGAATCAGGTGCCATCAGAAATTGTGTACTCATAAAATTCCAAATAATTTAAGAAAAAAATTTCCTGGAAATTTCCGGGTCATTAAAACTTGATCAGAGGCTAGTCGAGTTTATGGTCCGGGATGTCCAAGCTCTAGGATAGGGACCAGCTCCTATTCCCATTCATGTTAGGGAAGAAGATATGGGTCCTAGAAAAGTTAAATCTTATGTGTTTCTGAAAAACAAATATCCTACTTTTTAAGGAAGCATATAACCCCAGGAAATAGAGGAATGGATCGAGAAGATCGAGGGAATGTATAAGTTATTAGAAACACCAGAGGAGGTTAGGGTGAAGTGTGAATCTTTTCTATTAGAGGGTCCTAGCCGCAAGTAGTGGTAGTCAGTACTTCATACTCAACAAAATGATCATATGTGCTGGGGTGATTTCAAGAACATCTTCAATGACATGTACTTCCTTGAAGTGTTGGATTATTTTAGATATAGAGAGTTCATGGACCTTGTTCAAAGGAATCTTTCTATAATGGATCATGCCAACCATTTTTCTGATCTGGTTTGGTATGCCCCTGAAATCGTCTCAAATGAACAAGAGAAGACCTAGAGGTTTGAGAAAGCTTACGACCAGAGATATACTCCCATGTTGTCTTTTTCAAGATGAGGACCTATGCTGAGGTTTTTGACTGAGTGTGTATGGTGGAAATTGACCATAAAGGTAGTGTTAGTTTTTTTGGGACTGTATCAGTAGTGGGTAGTGGAATATCTTTGGAGAATAAAAGGAAGCGAGAGGAGTAGGAGAAGAAGGGAGGTGGTAGTTTAGGCCACTCTTCCATGAAGTTTCAATCTATGGTTTCTATTGTGAAATCGGTCATGTGAAACCAGTGTGGGAGGCTAGGTCACATCTAGCCAGAATGAACACTTCCTCTGAACCCTTGTTATCAGTGTGATGGTATGGGGCATTTGCAGTGCTTTTGTGGGGTGGCACGACCACTTCAGAGTGGAGCAGGATCAGTGGCCCCAAAAGGAGTGTCAGCTAAGTCAGATCCATCGAGGATGGGGGGTCTCATTTTGATGGTTGTGGTTGCAAGTCTAGGTCATCTTTTGGGTAGATCTAGTTCAGGGAACAACCACAAACTACTGTTCATTCACAGGCAGAGACCAAACATTTTCATGCATTGGATCAGGCACTGGCAGTATCAGAGGTGGGACCGTTGACAGTTCGAGGTACCATTTTGATTTCATCTTCTATAGCTAATACACTTTTTGATACTAGTGAATCTGTTTCATTTATCTCTACCCATATTATGGACACACTGAATATGAATACTGATTTTCTAGCATTTTCGATAGATTTGGTGATGCCGCTAGGAATGTAGAAGGAGAAGGGTCTTAGGTGACCATCATGTGTGCTCTTTATGTTAGGGATTCAGATGGAGTGGGACCTCTTGGTCTTAGATATGGATATTTTTTATGTGATACTTTGCATGGATTGGCTAGTACACTTCCAGAAATAGGTCGATTTCTATAGGCGGCGTGTGAGTTTCACGGCACCTGATTGGAGTCGTTATGTTTTTTCTGGGGAATGGGATCCTCGGTCAGGTCGTGCAGGACCTCCACTCCAAGAGTTGAGAAGTCATATATTCTAGTTATCATCACTCATGCTAGAGTAAGATGATCATTCCCCTGATGTTGAACTACTTATTGTATTTAATGAGTTTCCGGAGGTATTCCTGGATGATTTTTCAAGTTTTCCCCCAGAGCGTGATGTGGAGTTCTCGATTGATCTGGCATTGGGAACACAGCTGATATCTCTTCCCTTATATCATATGTCCCCCACTGAGCTAAGGTAATTAATGATATAGTTTTATAACATAGAATCCAAATTATTCATTCTCCTGAGCGTATCTCCTGGGGCCGGTCCAATTTTGTTCGCAAAAATGGCTGACAGATCTCTCTGGTTGCGTATTGACTACAGGAAGCTAAATAAGGTAATAATCAAGAACAAATATCCTTTACACAGAATTGATGAATTTTTCAATTAGTTTATGGGGGAAATGTGTGTTTCTAAAATGGATTTTTTTGGGGCTATCATCAACTCAGGGTGAAAGAGGGGGATATCCCAAAGACAACCTTTCAAAGCAGGTGCAGAAACTTCGAGTACAAGGTCATGCCCTTCAGATTGACCAATTATCTTGAATTTTTTAAGGCACTCATGAATAGGGTGTTCCACCATTGTCTTTATTCCTTCGTTGTGGTGTTCACAGATGACATTCTAGTATACTTTGTCTCTAAGGAGGAACAAAAATATCACTTGAGGATCATTTTGGGAACTTTGTGGGATCATCGCATTTATTCAAAGTTTTCAAAGTGCACTTTCTGGACCAGGGAGGTGAAATTTATGGGGCTTGTGATCTTCGAGCAGGGGGTTTCAGTGGACCCTAAGAATATCAGTATAATCATTTCATGGGATCAATCGATGAATGTGTTTGGGATCAAGAATTTACTTGGTCTGGTTGGTTATTACAGGCGATTCGTTCTAGATTTCTCTCAGATTTCTTCACCGATGACCATGATCACCTATAAAGGGGTGAAGTTTGTATGGGGACCATAATATCACAAATCATTTGAAGATATAAAGATGTGGTTGACTACCGCCCTCATTATTATTTTTCCAGAGGCTAAAAAGGGTATGTGGTGTATTTAGATGCTTCAGGTATGACTCTTAGGTGCATACTTATGCAGGATGATCACGTGGTGGCGTATGGATCTCCCCAACTCCAACCACATGAAAATAATTTCCATACACATGACTTGGAGTTATCAGTTTTGATGCACACCTTGAAGACTTAGCATCACTACCTATTTGGGGAGATGTTTTTGGTCTACTCTGATCACAAAATCTTGGCCTATATATTCTCATCGAAGGACCTCAATTTGGGGAAAGTCCATTGGATAGAGTACCAACAGGGGTTTTAAATAGACATTATTTATACCCTAGTAAAGAAAAATTTAGTGGAGGATGCCTTGAGAAGAGAGGTACTAGTGAAATCCTTGAGGAAGCCCAATGATGAGTGGACACTGATGGGCCTCTTCGCTCAGATGCATGTGGAGACCAGGGAGTGCAGTGAAGGTGGATTCTTGGTGAGATTTTAGTTGAATACTTCTCTATTGGAGTTGATTCGGTGATAACAGCCTAGTGATGAGAATTTATTGTGGTCAAGGTAGTTTCTTTAGGGTGGGGAGACATCCCAGATTGGTCTTTCTCTCTAGAGGGCATATTATGCTTCAAGAGCCGGTAAATAGTGTCACCATCTCTACGGAAGGCAGTGATAGGGGATAGCCACCATTCTTAGTGGGCTATCCATCCAGGTGAAACTAAGGTGTATTATGAAGTTCGATGACAGTTATGGTGGAAAGGTATGTGATGGGACATAGTGGACTTTTTGTTGAGATGGTACACATGTTAGCAGGTGAATGCAGAGCACCAAAGACCCTCTGGTTTGCACCAACCACTACCCATCCTTACCTGGAAGTGGGACGATGTTTCCATGGATTTCATTGTTGGTTTTAATCTTACACCTCATGGTAAGAATTCCATTTTTTTGTGATTGACCGTCTAACTAAATCATCCCACTTCATCCCGATCAAGGATAAATCTAAACTGGATGAGTTTGGTTCTTTGTATCTATAGGAGGTTGTGAGACTCCATGGAGTTCCATCAGTAGTTGCCTCATATAAATACCCCCATTTCACTTATCAATTTTGGGAATCCCTACATAAGGAAGTTGGTTCACATATCAAGATGAGCATGGCGTACCATCCTCAAACAGATGGTCAGACAGAATGAGAGAACTAGATTCTCGAAGACATGCTCTGTGCTTGTGTTTTGGAATTTGGAGTTTCTTGGGATATCCATTTGGTATTGGTTGAATTTTCCTATAATAATAGTTACCAGTAATCTATTTGAATGGATTAATTTGAGGATCTCTATGCTTGGCCTTTTCAGTCCCCCTTGTGTTGGGTTGAGGTAGGTGTGACATCACTACTGGGGCTGAGTCTGGTGCAGGATACGTCTGACAATGTCAAGTTAACCAGGAAATGCTTATCAAAAGCTCAGAGTCGCCGTAAATATTTTGATGACTGGAGCCATTGATACCTAGAGTTTTTTGTGGGTGATAGGGTATTCTTTAATGTGGCCCCTCGTCTGGGCCATTGTCGATTGGGGAAGCAAGGGAAGCTGACGCCGCGATATGTCATCCCTTTTGAGATCACAGAGCTTATTGGAAAGGTGTATTATAAGTTGGCCTTACCTTCTCAGTTGGCATCCATCCATGGAGTCTTCCATGTCTCCCCATTGAAGAAATTAAACTTGGATCTTTCCCATGTGATGAGTTGGGAAGAATTAGAGATATAGCCTAACTTGTCAGTTTTTGAGCGACCAGTGCAAATAGTTGAATCCCAAGAGAAGGTTCTTTGAGGGAAGTCTATTCCAATGGTCCAGGATTGTTGGTAGCATGGTAGTGATACAAATGAGACCTAGGAGCAGAATTCATGGGTTTAGGATGAGTACCCATTATTGTTTTCCAATCAAGACTATAGTCTACTTTCTGGGACGTAAAGTTTTCATGGTGGGGAAAATTGTCACACCCATGTTTTTCATTAAAGGTACATATATTTATTATATTTTGAGCAAAAATCCCTCAAGTAATCCTCTCGGTTTGTTTTGGGTGTGATTGTGTTTGTTGAAAAATTTAGATGACCACAAATTATAATGGTTGGTGTTTGCCGAAGACAAATTTTTATGGTGGCATAGCTTCCAAGTGTTTTCCAAATTTTTGGGCCTCAAAATCCGGATTTTGGTGTTGGAAAAGGAAGGATTTATTCATAGGAGTCAATATTATGAATGAAATTGAAAAATTTGTAAAAGGATGATAATCATTACCATTATTCATGGGTCGCGTACCATGTTCCGGTAATGGTATGCGAAGCAGCAAGAATGATATGTGGTTGCAGTTTGCGAAATCGAAAATGGTTCACAGCAGAAGGAGCTATGGTATGCAGATGGCTTGACGTCAGCAGAGGATATCAACAGTGTAAGAGCAAAGATAGTACGTGGACCAGACTGGAAAAACAACTCACAGGTGGCTTGCGTTTCGTGGCGGCAGAAGTATTGGTAAATGGTGAAGGCTGGATTAAAGATTTGGTAAATATCGACTAAGCTGATATTTTGGACATCTTTGACTATATAAGAATTTTTAATCCCACTAATTACTGTGGAGATTGAACATCATTAGAGAACATATTTTTCTTTGGGAATTCAGCAAAGTCAGAAAGTGGTTTGCACTGAAGGTGTTTGTGGGGATTCTTAACCTGTAAAGGAAGTTCAGTACATGGAAGGAGTTGACTTGGTACGCAGAGGACGAATCTTAAATATTTAAGAGGGAGAGTTCTGTAAGTAGTACATGAAGGACGATGTCTAGTACATGGATGTGAAGGCATCCCATGAATAGAGAACTGTTCGCAGACATGAGGGGTTTCGCAGAGGAGGTTCGCAGAATTGGTACGCGGTAGCGGTACACGATCGTGAAAGCAAAGGCAGTCCATGGATGAAGGGATGTTCATGGCAGTGGATGAAGTATGTGAAGAAAGTTTCCTCTATTCCAACCCCTATAATAAATATGCAGGAGTGGATAATGGTTCTCTCTTTTCACAAGGATGATTGCGAGAGCTTCAAATCAATTTTCGAAAGTATTTTCTAGTACCCAGAAGTACCCAGGAAGGTGGACTTCATCTATGGGTGAAAATAGAACATCAACATAGCATCTAACTATAGTCGAGGATGCATTAATATATGAAAATGAAAGGACCTACATGTCCATAAACTATTTTTGACCTATAAGTCGATAAACTGTGAGTGGATTCCTTTCCAAGAGTAGTGAGCGAAGGAAGAGGAAGATGGTGAACCATTCCACCGAAAGTGAGCCTGAGAAAGGGGCATAGGGAGTGAACCTTGGGAATGCAGTGATCAGACCCTAAAACTTTTAAAGGTAGTGATCCTGGTCATAGAATATCTAGCCCAAACTTTTTTTTCATTATTGGAAGTAAGCCTTAGTGAATTTTGTACATTGGCACATTGTTGTTGTATGCTTCTTGGACATATCCCAGTGTGAGTGAACCAAGTAAAAATTTTTATGTCTCGAGCATGATTTCATATATGTTCATATATTTATATGGGAGGAAGATAGAATTGAGATTTCTCTGACAACAAAACAAGATCCGAATGAGAGAAAGTCTTAATACGTTATACCCTGTTTCACCTCCTCCCCCAGGGTTTTCAACCTAGTGGACCCAACATTATAAATTTATCCTAACATCCCCACTTAAAACCCCCTAATCCCACACAACCTTTTGTGGAATTTGGATGTTTTTTAGGGGAGAAAGGAGGGTGCAAGGTTTAGGTGCACAGTTTTCCAAACTGTGCACACAAACCATTTGACCTTGTCCAGATCCTTAAAAATGAGTTAAATGACTTCTTTTACCTCCAAGGATTTATCCTAATTCTCCCCTTTCTTCCCCACTTCTAACATAATAGTCATGTAAGCCCTCAAAGCCTCTCAAAACCTCATTGGAACTCCATTTTTAAGGAGGGTTTGGTGGAGGAACCTCACACAATCTCAAGTAATTGTTTCTTCCTCTTAGTTCATCCACTTTTCATGAAGATTCTTCCAACTTCATTGAATTCCCAAATGACCAGAGGGTAGGGTTTCGAAAATAGGGTTTAACATTGGGTTTTATTAGTCCAATATTTTGATTTTAGGCTCGATCTACTTTCCTTGAGGTGCAGTGGTGGTGTGATTGAATTTTCGCACAAAGGATTCAACATTTTAACAATTTTTGTTGGTGATTCCATGTGTAGTAAATCCTTGTGACTTAGATTGATGTGTTTATAACATTTTCATGTTTATCTCATGTTATTATTGGTTAAAAAAATTGTTTTAGTGGTATTTTTATAGAAAATGATGTTTAAGTTCCCATTTTATGTGAAGCTGGGGGTTTTTTATAGAAATATTTTATTGGTTCATTTGGGGCTGCCATATAACTACTTAGTTGATTTTATTGAAATGTATTAGGGAGGAAAAAATGGTTTTGAATGTTTATCTCCTATTGGATGTTTCTCTGAAATTTTGTTTAATGGTGTTTGTGAAGCATATGAACTTTAAGTCCCTTGTTTGTGTGAAAATGGAGTTTTTACAAAGATATCACTTCTTAGTTCATATTGGGCTTCCCTATAAATGATTTTTTGGTTTCAGTGAAAGTAATTGGTATGCCACTTTTGTTTTTGGTGACTTATAATTGTGTGCATAGTTTGAAAAGTGCGGATTTCAAGGAGTTTTGGGTGAAAAACAATGTGAGATTTTGAGAAGTTGTTTTATTGAAAATCACAATGTTTTGCTGTCTGTTTTAATGGTAAGTGTGTATGACTACTGTATTGTTTGTATGTGACAATTAGTGGTATTTTTATATGAAAATGGTTGTATTAATAATGCGGAAATTTTTTGATCACAAAGGGGGAATGCCGAGTACCTAGGTGGGTGGATATGTACTAGTACGCTAGTGATCCAGAGCGGTTTTATCCCTATTTCACATAGAAGTTTGGATAATTACAACCTAAACTAAACTATATAGATGATTTTTGGGGACCAATAGGTTATGTGTATGTTCCCTACTAGTTTCTCTTTCAGGATAATGTATTGTTACAGGGAAATTTTACATCGAGGTATGAGGTACATAGGGCCCGAGACTATCTTGTGCCTAGGGGTGTTCCTGTTTTTGGGGCTCATTGGATTTCTGGTATTTACCCTTGTCTTAGGGTGTGTTTGTATTTACACTATAGTATCTAACATTTCTCATTTAATTTTGTTAGCATTCTTAAATTATTATTTTGAAAACTGTTTACAATTGAAAGTTTCATTTCTTGGAATTTATCATCGCTTTTCCTTATATATTAAAATTGTGTTCCTTTTTACCTTTTATTGCATACTCTATGGAATCTTTGGGTGGTGTCTAATTGGGTTTTGTCTCACACCCTAATTACATGCCTTGTGTGTAAGTATACTTGATTATGTTTTACATGGGTAAGGGGAAATCCTTGGGTGAAGGCGATTGACGTTGTTAGTCCCCTACAATGGTGCGGTATTGTGGAGATGACTCGAGGGTGATGACCCCCTTGTTTAGGAAGTATTTGTGGATGATTTTTTGCTGTTTTTATTTATGCTTGGACCTCTTGTACTTTATTTAAAACCATGTATTCAGATCTAGTTTCTGTTAAGTCTTTTTTGGCATGAAAATTTCAGATTCATATTATGGATTGTTTTTAATGTTTTATGCTTTCATACTCGGGAAAATATTTCCCAAACCAAATTTCTTAAAACTCAGGAACTTCTTCCTACTTGTGGGGATAGGTAATACCCTATATTCCTTGTCATGGGCCAAGTTTGTTTCTGGTTTTGATGGCAACCATATTCGGTTCGTGACATGTTCTATTTCCTTTGTATCACTCTATTCCCTAACATGGGTGATACTCACAGGAAAACATGAATCCCAAAATCAAACTCTAGATATCATTAATAGTTATTGTCATACGAATTTAGTCTATAAGTATTAGACATACATTTTCTGATCATATGAACCTACTTTAAAGTATCCCACATGAGACGACGACCTAGTAGGGCTGCCTCACTTGCCTCTCTCCAACACAGGGGTGAATGGTCTGGCCTACCATACAAGGCCTAAAAAAGAGCCATCTGAATCATCACCTGAAGTATATTATGATAGAAAAAATCAATGAAAGGGATATTATTTCCCTAAGAACCGTCGAAATCAAGGATTCATGCTTGGTGCATGTCGTCTATAGAATGCATCATCTGTTCTGAATGTCCATCAATCTAGGGTTGAAAGGTTATGACCAGCAGCACCTGTGTACCCATAGATTTATCAAACCCCTGTAAGAACTATGATGAGAAAAGTGTTTCCCTCTCTGAAATTATATTACAAGGGACCCTGTGTAGTCATATGATCACATTTACATACAATATCCCCATCTCATAAACTAAGAATGTTTCCTGGATAATATTGATGTTGTCTACTTTCATCATTCTATCAATGACAACCCATACTGCATTTCTACCTCTAAGTGACCTAGGTAAAACAAAAAAAGTCTATGGAAATATATTTTCATTTAAATTTAAAGACTAGAATTAGTAGAAACAATCTAATGGGTCACTTTTGCTTTACCTTCACCTATTGATAGTTGGAACACCTAGTGATAAAGCCTGTTATTTGACATTTCATCCCAGACCACCAATACTGGCGTTACATGTCTTGATACATTATGGTGATACCTGGATGAACTTCCCACTAAGAAGCATGGGAATCACACATAAACTCCTCTATCATATATTTAGGCACCAAGACACATCCATGTATACATAGGATGTAGTATCAATCCACAGACCACTCCAAAGGTGGGTCATCTCCTGAAATACTCTCATGTAGAACTAATCCTTCAAAGTCTGAAAATTTACTACTCTTCACCTTCTTAAAAAGGGTATATGTAACTATAAATGATGATAGATAGTATTTTTCCTAAGTATCATGAAATAATATATGTAGATCAGAAAATAGGGAAATCAATTTGCATACATCACTGGATTCTTGTATAGCTTGCACTTTTGTTTTCCAAATAAGTGTGTCCACTGTCGTATTTCCATTTCTAAGCTTATAGGAAAGATAAAAATCAATGTAATGAAGATATTAGACCCATATTCATTGTTTGAGGTTAAATTCACAATGTGTAATGATATATTTGAGGCTCTTGTGATTCTTATATAGCACAAAGCGCTCACCCATAAGATAATGTCTCAAAAAATGTAAGGCATGGGAAACTACTGATAGCTCAAGGTCATCTGTTGGGTAGTTTTTCTCATGAGGCCTCGACTCTAGAGATCTTTATGAAATAACTAGGTCCTCCTACATCATCACTACTCCTAATAAAATGCTTGATACATCAATGAACACTATATAGCCTTTTCCAGCTCTAGTAGAACCAGAATATGTGCCGACTAAATCCTCCCTTTTATCTCCTGAAAGGATTTATCACACCCTTCTAACCATAATAACTTGCCACCCTTTTATCTAAGATCGGTAAGAGTTAAATAAATGTGTGAAAAATCCTCTTGAAAATTTCTGAAGTATCCATCCCACCCCAAGAATCTTGGTATATCAAAAAAATTCTTGGGCTTCTCCTAAGAAACCACAACACTCACCTTATCTGGGTTAATATAGACTCCTTATTATGAGATAATATGACCCAAGACTCGATTATTTTCAATCCATAAGTAGATTTTAGTAATCATGGAATACATATGATACTCTCTAAGGTTACATAGAATAATATAAAGTTTCATAGCATGGTCATTTCAATTATGAGAATACGCCAAGATGATGTCCCCAAAAACTATGATAAATGAATGCAAATAGGGGTGGAACACCCCATTCATAATATCCATGAAAATAGAAGGTGTTTTTGTAAATACAAATAGTATAAAAAGGTAATCATAAATACCATACCTTCTATGAAAATTTGTATGAGGTATGTCAGATGGCCTGACTCACAATTGATGATGGCCTGACATCAGGTCAATCTAAGAAAAAACCCTAGCTCCTCGGAGCTAATCAAAGAGGTCAACAATTTGAGGACATGGATAATAGTTCTTGACTATAATATAGTTTAACCATCTATAATCCATGTAATGAGAAAGGTCCCCATCTTCCTTCTTGGTGAAAAGCAACAAAAAACCATAGGATGAATTACTAGGCTATATAAAACATTTTGTCTCTAGATCGTCTAACTGTCTCTTGAACTCATGTGGCTTAGTAGGTTCCATCCAATATAGAACAATGGATATAGGATCATCTCTTAGAATGATCTCAATCAAAAATTCAACCTCTCTCTTTGGATGTAATCCAAAAAATATTTGGGAAATACATCTCGGAAATGATCTACTACTAGAGGGAATTTAGCCTAAAGTAAACCCTGATCCTCCATGTAGATATTGGTAATCTGGGTGGTCACTCCACTTATATCATGATTATTTGGTCCAGATCTACTAGCATAATCATCCCACTCATCTTTATATAGATAATAAAGTCTAACTCAAGAATGACATTTAAGCCCTTCATCACAAGAAAAAAATAGGTCTCATAAGAAAGTGTAACTCTCTACCTTAAGGGGATAGTCCCTACACTAATGTATGCCCTCTGACCGTACTCCCAACGGTGTATCCAGGGTCATTACACCATAGTAATACTATATTTCCATGAAAATTATATCTATAATATATTACTATATAAAGGAGTGTGATTCACCTATACAAATAAAGAAGAAAATATAGTGGAGGATAATATAATAGTACCTCAACTGTAGATGGTCATGTAGCCTGATCCTCAAGTATTCTCTATAATTCATGCAACTGACCTGATCCAAAGCACAATGAAATAGCTAGACTACCATGATCAAAATTTCTCTACTTGCACTGTTTTTTAATGAGAGTCTAGATACCATGACCATGACCACCTCCTTAGTCAATCCTGCCAATGAAAATCCAACTCTTTTCTTGATGCGGTGTAAAAGAACCTACTCATAAATATGTAGATGGTGCAGAACCTCTTACTCTATAAGCTGATGAAATGGTCTGGTAGAATATCTAAAGATTCCCTATATGTATACAATCCATATAACCAATAGGGTCTCGATCACACTAAAGATTCAAGTGATACTATCATCCACACTGATGAAACACCATAATGCTACAAGTACGAGTACCCTAGTTGCGACTACCCTAATGAGAAACCTCGAGGGAACACATCCTAATACCAGAAGAACTAAGCGCATGCCACGATGCTGGTCCTCTATACTTGGTAAAATCATCGACTCTTGGGTTGAACATAGTGATAAAATCCGTATTGAATATTTCATAGAAAGAAGGTACAAGAAAACATTCACCTAGGTACGGAGAGAATATGTGATCCCATCCCCAAAATGTCTAGCATGAGAAAGCTCATCACCCTCTTGAATTAGTGTCAAGTGTTGTAACTTAGTGAAACTTTCTGAATATTAAATAACTAACACAGAACCCTGCTCGAGATGCATGAAATCTCTGTATCTATTAGGTCTCAGCGTTTGAGTAAAGAAATTATCATTGAAGGTATTCTGGAATTTAGCACATACCTTACCCTGCTGGAAACCATCCTTGGAAACTATGTTCCACCAATTCTTGGCCAAGTCACACAGAATGTATTTAGTAAGCTTGAACATTCACTCTGAAGGCATCCTTAGATTCTCAAGGATAGACAAGGTAGCCTATAACCAAGCCTCGCCAACCTGTGAACCATCATCCCCTGAGAATGTAGAATGATTCTACTACTTGAACTCACAAGTCAGATTAGCCATCATAGGTGTAGGTTGTGGATCACCTTTCATGGGATGCATTAGATGTAAGAAACTATCACAAACTTGGGTGTCATTTCCTAGATAGGGTACAGTAGGTTGTGCCTTGAGTGGAACTCTAGGAGGTAAGACTAGTGAATCGGGGCCCATCACCTATGTATCATGGTCATAACCACCCTTTTAGCGCACAACATGAGGACATTGTGGTGGCATTGGTCTGCAAATTTCTAGCACACACCTCAGAACAAGATTAAAATCATAAAGAAAGTAACATTTAATGGAAGATAAATATAAAAAAAAGGCCCACTTCAAATGGTATATCATCCCAACTACCCTCTTAGAAGGTCAGGTATCAATAAGTGCTCAATTATAAGGTATATGGGTTTCAGTAAATAAAGGTTCAACTATACCTTTCCTCATCATTTATTGGCCACTATATCATTTAATCAGTCAAGATTCACTTTTCATGTTTCATTTACTCATTTTATTTTTTCAAGGTTCATATATAACGGATCACCATTCAATGTGAATTAGGTCCCATATTCCTTATCAAAGAAAATGAAACCCATTTGATTTTAATCTAATGACATGACACGATTAATTCCTAATTCTAACCCACGAAAGCCCATAAAACCTCAGGAATTGAAAACAGTAATCACTCAAGCATAGCCAAGAGTAGCACAAGTATATCTATAAAAATAGGGCTCACTCAGAAATCACTTCCACGTCAAGAAATGAAAATTAGTGAAATGGACCTATATGGAATGGAAATATGCAAGACAAATGAATTTGAGATGCCTAATATGATGCATGTAACAATTACACTTGACTTCATATAATTGGTCCATGGATGAATTAAGATCCTCAATCAGAATAATGATAAAAAACACCATAGATCATGTGTGTCACCTTATGGTTAAATGATAAAAAATGTAATTGGAAAAAATTAGAACAATAATTATAATTCAGGTAACTCGGCCTTTACCCTAAACAAGGGTTCACGACACCCAAAACCATATTATGAACAAGTTTCCTAGCATTCCTATTCTACAATACATTATCTAAAAATAATAATGCATAAAAGGAACCTCTTTGATACCACTTTGTCAAATCCCGAACTCAGATACCACTTAGACATATCCAAAGACTAATTAGCCACATAGCATCACACACATCTCCCCAAACGCCATAGGCTTCCAACATTCTACAAGGTCCTAGGTTGTGTCTGTGAGAAGACTATGACCTCATTACTAGAGTGTAACCTATAGGATAATAATCAAACACATGTAAATAGAGGGAGTAATATCAGTAATGAAATAACATTGAAAAGAGATAAGAATAATAATAACAAAAACAACTGGAATAACTGATTCAAATATAAAATAGTTGATGATGATATATGTCATGTATCATGAAAGCTATAAAATAGGTATACAAGTAGAAAACAAGCATGCTACAAAAAAGTAGCAAAAAGGAACCAAACAATATCCCTGGTATCCTAAGCTCCCTCTCGTTCATCATCTACCTGATCCGTCCTATGAAATCAAGAATCAAGTGTCGGAAGCATGATGCTTCCCTTTGACAAAACCAACATACATGTAGTCTACTTAGGTACTAGAGGAACCATGATAGATTGTGAGATAAATCTTAGCATGCCACCACTAATGGAATCTATAACATCAAATCTATGTAATTTAAACTAAAACAGTGTGAAATCATTCTTATATAAAAGTAAAGATGTACAGTTACATAAATACCCAAGTACCTGCTTTAACCCTCAGATGGCGTATAAACAAATAACTAGTTTATTATTTATTTGTTTATTTTCAATTTATATATTTTTGTTATTTGAGGAAAATACATCACTGATATCACATCATGATAGTAACAGTAAAAGTTCTAATATGTAACAGGGAAACTTGTATTGATATTAATAATAAAAGGGTTCCAAAGTAATAACCAAGGAAACCAAGACCTCGTGGGTTTCCAAATCAATAGTAACTATAGCCTGACTATGGGGTACAAGTGTAATATAATGAGAATCATCCATGGAATTCTATAATAGTATGATCTAATCGATTCCAAGGAATACGTCAAGGTAAAATGGGAGAAGCTATGGTTAGGCCCAAGGATATAACCAAGGAACCTTGTGTCCATAGAATCCATGTGGGATCCAAGGAGTGTATCAAAGGAATCCTATAATAGTAAAAAATGCATACTATGGTGTTATATCGAGCATCCACTAATATATGAGGACTAAGTTCCAAGGTGGTTATCAGCCAAGGCAACTGACATCCTTGAATCAAAATGTCGTCCTCGAGTGATCAAGGAATAATCTCAAGAATCTAAGGTGAGCTCAAATCAAACCACATCCCGTAATGATTTCCAGGTTTATATATATTACTTAGAACCTTATATTATTTTAATTTTATTAATTAGAACATTTAATACTCAATACATTTAATATATCGTAAGGTTTAATCCATTGCCTTTCAATAGTGTGACAAGGCTATGGGGATTGTGTCCATTTAAGTCATATGATATTCAATTACTTGGTTCTCTCCTATACCTTTCATAACATGACAAGGTTGTTCCAAGGATGAGAAACCACATTCTTTTCATTTAATATAAACTAGGACAAGTTATATACATATGATATACTTTCCATTTTATTTAACATTGATTAATCAAATTTAAGCACTTGCCTTATATAGGAAAAGTGGAACTAACATAAACACATCAAAAATAATTTAATATGTAATGGATTTGAATTAGGATGGTAAATATTAAGAACGCCCGAATGGTGGTGTAGATAATCCATAACAATACATTTATTCATAAAGGCCGCTAAGGCAGAAATATAGACACCACCCTACTTAGGGTGGTTGACATTGTGAACATAACCACCAATGACTAATAGAATATATAATACATGTCTTATAATATGGTTCTAATGACTATATGTGAGGAATATTAATTAACCAAATGATGCATGATGAAATCGGAACACTGGCACAATAATTTATAAAACAATAAATCTTGAGGGGCGAGTCACAGACCACTTACTTCATAATCGTATGACTATCCCCATCTAGTATCAGCCTCTAGTTCATCCTGGATTGGAGTAGATATGAAGAACGGATCAATGTCCTAAAATTGGGGTATATGAGCCTGCATCTAAATATAATAGTTAATTGGAAGAATGATGAAAGATTAAAAAGGAATTGAGAACATATTGGTGGAGATCCAATGAGTTGAACATAGTTCAAATCAAACTCCATATAGGTGATAGATCTAAAATCATATAATAGAGGGTTCTAGCTTCAAAATAGGTTAAAAGAATGACTTTGTCTATTGGAAATGAAAATGGAGTAAGAGGTTTTACTTAATTAGATTTTTAATGGAAATCCATCTTCTTCACCCAAAAATTACCCTTTGCATGGTTCTGCCAAACCATTCATGAGAAGTTGTAAGGAGGGGCATAGAGCATGGTTAGGATGCATGGTTTGGGAAACCATGTTCCAACCATGTGAATTATACTTTTTAGAAACTATAGACGTTTATCATGGATGTGTAGACTAAATCACATTATTAGATCAAATAGTGTGCCCTATTGCAGCTAACTGTTTTTCCTCTCATGGTTAATTCTAACCACGTAACCTGCATCGCACGGTTTAATCTAACCATATAATAGGTCTTTTTCTCTTAAAATCCCCGGTTACATGCTCTGAAAATTCCCTAGAAACCGCTAAGAACTTAACTAAATCAAAAGGCATCCATATTAGGTCCATAAATAGCATTATAGCAAAATTAAAAGGATCCATTAATGAGTGAAAAATAGGGTTCTTACATAGTGACAAAATTTAGTAAAAACTATAATGTAGTTATTAACAATCTGAAACCATCACATTATATATAACCATTTTAAGCTAACATTTATATTTTAGCTATGAAATGTATTATATATTCCAGTTCATCTAACAATATTTTCATCTCGTGGAACTAAAATTTATTTCACCAGTAATGAATATAAAAGATAATAAAATTAAACAAATGAGATTTGAATAAATACCTTTTTAATATACATTCTTATCAGGGTGAGTAACAACTAGAGGGAGGGTGGTCATTGTTTTCTTAATAGGTTATAAAAATTAAATAGAATAAATTAAATTTTAATTTAACAAAATCCATGTAAATATAAAACATATTATATAGAAAAAAATCAAGTAACCACATACTAATATATTACAATCTTTTATTTTTCAAAAATATATAAATGAATTTCTTGTGTGTGTGCCTAAAAAATACACATTTTTTACCATACAATTTTTTGTTATAGGTTATAAAATAATTCATGATTTTTTTCATGTTTTGTTAAAAGAAATAGTGAATAATTTACATAAAAACCATGATGTTAAATAACAAAACCAAAAAATAAATGCATGATAAGAAAAAACCTATTTATGTTGTTTATAAGCATTCTAATACCATGTATGCTACCCACTTATTTCTAGATAAATTTATTTCCTCATTTAACTATGTTTTTTATAAACAATACTCATAATATAATAAAAAATTAGATATATAATTGGTTTGTAAATATTTTTAATGAAATTTTATTTGCTCTCAGAAATATCTTTTTAAGGATATTAGTTTGTCAATGGAATATGGTTACATTCATAGATTTACAAACTCACTAACTAAAATCATTGTCATTATTTATTTATATATATTTCGGATTACTTAGACCCATTCTCCTATATTTGGTGATCATAGACTCTTAATTTGTATATTTTCTATAATACCAACTGTAAAATCCTAGATATAGAATACATTAATTACAAAATCAATACAATTATTTCACCTCTTACATCTGAAGGATCATTTCTGGTTTAGAATTTTAGGGAATTATAAAAAAAATCATAAATCCCATGTTCTTTGTATTAAATGGAAAATTATATCATTATATAGAAACTACATAATTCATTAAAAGTATACAATGTGTCCCAAAAATTCTCTCACTTATCTTATCCATCTAAAATGTCATGTGTGCTACTTTTCACCATAATGTGGATAAATTGAAATATAAGACGGGGTGAGATCAAATTATCAGTAAAGAAAAACATTTAACTAAACCAATCATGGAATACACACGGAATACACATTATGGTAATAATAGTTACACAACATGAATCTATAATCAACTTCACTCAGGGATCATGCTATATCAATGAAAATAAATGAAAATATGGATATTAATAACACAGATCTAATATTAATGGAATGCACAATAAAATACATCAAAAACTAGTTGTAAAGGAATTATTCCAAGACACTTTACTTTTTAGTGAGTCTACAATCAACACATATTGCTGAAATGGGAAAACATACACAAAATACCCAAACCTATTTTGTCTCATGAGACCTGTCAATACATAAAGAGACTATATAATCCCAATCTCCACCCTTATATTTTTTTAAGAAAAATATGTTCAAAATAAGAGTCGACAAGACTTTTCATTCCCTTTAGTGAGGAACCTATTACTAAATAAAACATGGTAATCCATATAATAAATAATACATAATATCAACACATGGTCAACCTGCATTGGCAGTCAATAATCATCAAGAATGCTGGTATGTTTCCCCATGTCAATAAAATGTATTATATGATCATAAACCACTATAAGAATGAATTTTAATTTTCAAAAAATACATAGTTAAATTTAAAATAACTTTCCATAGTGGTATAAAAATATAAGGAATGTTAATACTTATCTCTATGTCAATAAAATGGATAATATTCTTTCTTGGTGAACATAATCCAATAATAATTATATAAAATGTGATCTTCAAACCATATAGATCAATAAGTATGTCGATAAATAATATCTTTGAAAGCATGAAAAGAATCCATGCATGGGAAGGTGTTGGATGGTTTGAAAGGATCATATCCTTATCATAACAATGTAAACCTAGAAGGATGTTGACATAGATGAAAAAAAATCCTCACAGTAGAATGTTTGAACATTACCATCCATTAAGGGGTCAAGAATAGAATCGTTTAGTATCATGAGTTCAGTTACCTTGAATAATAAGATATTTTTTTTGGATGATAGATCATGAAACATAAACCATATTAGGGTAAATAAATTAAAATGTAATGTAAAATGGAAGTTAAACCTTAAAAGAGGTTTAAAAACATTTTTAATAATGATGTAAAAGAGGAAGTTACATGTCACACTAAAAAGTATTTTTTAAAAGGTGAAGTGAAATCTAATTTAGAACCATTACTTTCAAAAGAATAGAAAATAACTGATCCATGAAAATGAAATAAATTTTTCTTTAGTAAATGTTGATCCAAAATATTTGATTATGAAATTATCATTTTTAATACTTGAAATTACATTTTTTGAAAACCCTTATTTTAAAAAGATTAATAAAACTTTATTTTTTATGAAATTTAATTTTCAAAAATATTAATATGAAATACGATAAAATATTATGATGTTAGAACACAATCATGGAAAAATAATGTTCAAGTTTAAATATTATAAATCAAAGAAGTGGATTTGAGTTACTACTGGGGAAACACCATATCAACGAACATTTAAATAGGGAAACTGTTTTGGATATTAAATATAATTAAATACAAGGATTATTATATAAACATATCCATGGGTATTAAATAGACCATTCAATTTAAACATAGTTTTTAACTTGTAATATGTCTCAAAGAATTAGATTTGAGACCAAGAAAAATATTGTGCCTTCAGTAACACATTAATCAAAACTCCGTGAAATAAATGGATTATAATTAAACATGAAATTACATGATTAAAAGATATGTAATTATATTAAATGTTACATATGTGTTGTACAGACCACACAAATTAATTTATGTTTATAATGTAAAATGTGTCTCAAGGAGAGGAATTTTAGACAAAACCCTTAAAACCATTAGAGCAATAGAACCAATTCCAATGAGAAATTTAAAATGAAAGGGGTAATAGAATATCATAAAATATAAGATAATTATTATATAAATATTATAATTATGTGTTAAGAACACTATAAAAAATAAAACATGGTGTATAACATAAATGTGTATCATATAAGGAAACGAAAACAGAAACCCATATCACTTTTGTAATTCTTGTATTTAAAAACCTTGAGAGTTAAATTAAGAAATATATATATAATAAAATAAAACGTATTAATGATAAAATATCTCAAATTCTCATCATACACATATTTGAAATGAAAATACATCCATAAATGCAATACTTGTCTCAATGAAGAAAAATTCATATGAAAATCATATCTTTTAACAGATTCATTCTATTAAAATGCTTAACATCCGGAATAATCAAGTCCACTTCATTATAAACCTTATTATGAAACTTATTATTATTTATTTATTTTTATATGGAAAATATGTTAACATGTTCTATTTATTTATTATATATTTTTCTTTCTTATGTTGGTTACTTGATGTTATTCGATCTATTTCTCGTAACTCATTTTGTGTGTTGACCATGGTAGAAATTATTGTAAAAGAGATTCATAATGTCCAGAATATTAATAGTTTTATGGAAACAATTTTTATATATTAAATATATTATTAAGGCCAACCATTATGTTTGGTGATGAAAAATGAAACACATTTATTATAGAGGTGATAGTTCGCACATACGCAAGATTAATGTTTCCATTTCTCAAAACAAATAGAGGGAAATAAGGTAAATGATAATTTTAAATTTCAAAAAAATATTTATATTATATATATCATATTTATTCAAAAATATCATCGTTTTCAACAATCATTTATGACATTAATGAAAAATAGAAGACTTCCCTTTATGGAGGTGGCAATCAGTGCAACACCCTAACGATGATCTACTTTTCATTAGAAAATATAGATGAATTAATAAGGGCTATCAAATTTATATAATAAAATATTAGTGTAAAACATTATATATATTACATTATATTTTAATGTATGTAAGTTTTTTTTAAGTGGAATATTATGTATAAAAACATAATAATTAGATAATACTTAATTTGGATAGTTGATCCTTACTTGGAAAACTCCTTGGAATTGATGGGATTGACCTCACATAGTGTGAAAAGGGGATTAGTAATGTTTGAGGGGTATATATAAGGGAATATTTGGTAACATATTCAAGAAAACTTTGAATGGGAGGTTTTTTCATGCTCATTTGTGATGGGTTGGTTTCCAATGGGGTTTCTTCGTGAAACTGAAAACAACCAATAGATCTTATATTCAGGATGACGCATGGACCTAATTTCCAAATATAGTATTTAATTGGGAAACTTGGTCGATTCACTTAAGAACTCACATTGGTCAAAATTATGTGAGGTTTGGATCATCACACCCTTTTGGGGAAATTATTTCATATTCTGGTATTCTCTTAAAGTTTTGATTTAAGACATGTTTAGTAATCATTTTTCCATTCCCATGTATGAAATAGATCACCCATAAATTAATAGTAAATTATTAATGGGAATGGATTTTGAATCATTTATATATATATATGTGTGTGGTTCTCCACTAATGGAGGTATCTTTATGTATCTGAGGTACTCCAACAATTTTAAGTTATGATATGTGTACCAGAGATCCCTATGTCATTTATTACTACAGTTCCTGTATTTAAGTGACATAGCGGGAACTCTAGAACTTATCATCCTCTAAGAAGATAGCAGTTGTTTTGATGTGGGGATCAAACCCATAAGATGGAATTTTTATCTATCTTTATAAAAGAAATTATAATGCATATAGTTTGATTCCACTTAAAGGGACACATTATACCTTTTAAGGTCATGTAACAAGGACTAAACCATTCAATTTCAATTCATAAGGGACAGATTCCTAGTTGGAGTGTGTCTAGTCAATGTTTTATTATGGGACTATTATAGAGGTGGCAAGGGGGAATTGAAATATATTTGGATTCCCATGTGAGGGGGCATGACCTTATTGGGAATATGGTTCAATAAATATGATGATGATGATGATGATGAAAGATACCTATAAAGAATATAGACCTCTATTCTAGATACGACCCCAATGGGGATATGACATAGAAAAATTAGGGTAAATTTCGGTGTTGGTTTTGGGCCTCAGGGAGGCTTCATATGTATCCAAGTTGGTTGGGAATCAAAGAACATGTAGTTTGGAATGGGTTGTGGCTTACGCCTATATGGGAGGATTATTTTTTACCTAGGAATATGGACCTTTCACGGTTTGTCTCATGGGGAATATGGTCCTTTGAAAAGATTGAGTTGGGGTTATATTGAATAAGAGTCCCTTTTGGAGTATGGTGACATGGTTGTGGGGTTTTATACTGAATAGGAGACCCATGTTTCTATAACCATAAAGAAATTCTCAACTCAGGGTGTTTTGGAGGTATTTTTGAGGATTATAGTTTTAAGTATTTCAATGATTCTAGTGATCGTGTGGATGTTAATGTCAGCACTAACCTCTAAGACTATTTGATTCATGCTTGGTTTGAGAAAAAATAGGAAGTGACATATCTGTATAACCACAGAATCTTCTTTGTCTGCTAATGGATGAGCCCTGGGCCCAAATAGAGAAGGAAAAGAGGTATATGGCACTTTTATCCTCTCTTATTTGCATATCCTATGTCTCTCATCTCTCTTTTTGGTATCCTAGGACCAAATAGAGAGAGACATTTCATTTGGTTTACATCTCCTATTTTATTTTGGTAACCAATATAGTTACATCTGATTACTAATCTGGTTATAGCCCATTAGAAGAAGTGTTGGAGGAGTGTGACCTCTAGATAGAAAGGCTAGGTTCTTAATCTTGGAGGGATTCCATGGTCTTATTTTCCTATCATCTATATTCGACCGTTGTAAGAGGGGATGAGGGATGGGTTGCATAAAACAGATGTCATTTCCAGGATCGAGAACCATTTGGCACCATACCCATGGTTGGGACCCTTATTTCTATAGGAATGTATTTAGGAAATCATTCCTAGGACCCCCCCCTTGTTATGCAGTTTACCAAAAGGACCCCATTTACCAAGGGTATGTATGATAGAGATGACACATTTATGTTTCCATACATATCTAGTGACTTTGGAAGAGGCCTTGTCCTGATACCATTAGAATGGTTTACTAAGGGGCCAAAGTGGGATAGAATTGTATCCTTAAGGAAAGAAATAGTACTGGGAATGCAATAACTTTCTATATGAGGACCAAAGATCCATATATCATTTATTACTATAGTTCTTGGTTTTAATCCATACAATGTGGAGATCTGGAACATATCTTTATCCTGGGAGACATAAGTTGTTCTGATGTTGGGATCTAACCCATAATATAGGATTCTAACATATTTTTGAGAAAGGAATTAGAACCCATGTATTTATGTACCACAAAATGGGACACATCATACCTTTTAATTTCATGTGATGAGGACCAAAACATTCAGTTTAAATTCATGTTGAAAGGATGCCTAGGCGGATGATTTCTAGTCAAATTTTTATTGTGGGACTTATTTCAAGGGAGCCTAGAGGTCCTTGAAGAGATTTGGTGTCCCAATTAGTGGGAATTATTTTACTAAGAATATGGTTTAATAAGTATGATGATAAAATATTACCAAAATGAATAGGGCCCTCCAATATAGATACAACCTTATTGGGTATATGGCCCCAAAAACATTAGGGTGAATTTATGTGTTGGGTTTGGACCTAAGGGAGGCTTCCTATGTATCTGATTTGGTAAAGAATCAAATCCCACATATTTAATAATGGGTTGAGTCTTAAACCTAAGGAAGAGTACCATTTTTCTTGATTCATCAAGAATATGTCCCTTTGAAGGTTTGTATCAAGGGTAATATAGCCCTTTTTGAAGATTGATTTGGGGATTATATTGAATAGGATGCATGTTTTGGAGGATAGTGACATGTTTATGGGAGATTATACCAAATAGGAGGCCTGGGATTCTAGAACCATGAGTAAAGTCTCAACTTATGGTGTTTTGGAGGTTTGGTTTGGGCTTACACTTATAAGGATTCATATGTTTTTTTGGATCATGTGGATGTGAAGATCACCAATAACATCTAATCCCACATGATTAATTCTCAGTGTGAGAAATTAGAGTAAGTGATAGATCTGGAGAACCACACAATATACATTGTCTGCTGTAGGACAATCCCTAGGCCCAAATGAATATGAAAAAATAGGGATATGGTGCCCTTATCCTCTCTTGTTTTCATATTTCGGGTCTCTCCTCTCTCTATTCTTGGTATCCTAGTCCCATAGGGATAGAGAAAGACAATTGGGTGTCCATATCCTATTATATTTTCATAACTAGGATAGTCACATTTGACTGCCTATCTAGATATTACCTGGAAGATGAAGTGGAGGAGTGTGATGTCTAGAAATATAGACTAGGGGATTACTCCCAGAGGGATTCCTTACTATTATTTTCCCCTCATCCCTATTCTATTTGTTGAAGATGGGTGAGGGAGGGGTTACAGGCAATAGATGTCACTACTCGTCTTGGAGAACCATTTGGAACCATACACAAGGTTATGACCCTCATTACTAGGGGGATGCACACTCAATAACATTCTTGGGATCCCCATTATTAAGTAGGTTTCTAATAGGACTCCAATTACCATGGTTATGTATACTCTAGAGGAATTGAAAATGTTTCCATACATATCTTGTGGCTTTGGAAGAGGCCTTGTCCTGGTACCATTAGAATGGTTTGCTGAGGGGCCAAAGTGGGACAAAATGGTAATTTTGATAAAATAAATGAGATAGGGTAAGAGGTAAACCCTAGGATTCCCCATTCATCATAATATGACTCTATGAATAATGGGGTTCCCTATACATAGAGTTTTTTTAACATGTTACATGGTTCTATCCACATAGAACTTTTCTACACAGGTCCGAGGTCTTCCCAGATTACATCTTCCAACAAGAGATTCTGGTCCCTCATCATTCCCTTTTAATAAGTGGGGTGATGTACATTGAAGAATCTACATTCTTACGATTTACAGAATGGAGTTTCAAAGGGTTTTTTGACTTCATATGGTCAGGTGAATTTCCTTTCTTCCTTAATGTTAAGTAGTACATTTACCATCCCAAAATCAACATCTCTCTCACTTTTCCTCAATTTTTCATCTTCTTCTTTTTATCTCCCTATTTTGGTTTCTATGTGGAACCACAACCACTTCGAGGATTTATGGTATTTGAATCTCTTCAACCAACTTTTTCCCCTGTATATACCTTCTCAAATTCATGGAGTTCTTTATGTTTTTTCATGAGGAGTTTTGAGGACCCATCAGAGGTGTATGATTGAAAGGGTGAAAGTGACCCCCTTTTATTAGAGGGACAAAGAGAAATTTTGTAAACACTCATTATATTTAAAAATTATCTTGACACTATTCTAAATAAAAACACTTTAATGTATTGAAATAATGGAGTACGGGGTGTATCTGGGATGAGAAAGACTCAAAAACTGATTTTCACACATTTTATAATCATGAAATAGGGTTTCCACCATTAAGGTTTTGCATTTAATCTTTTACTTTTAAACTTTCTAATTAGATTTCTAACTAAGTAATTTTATGTTTTATTAAAAATAAAACACATCCCATATTAAAAAATTTGGGTTTTATAGGAAAAAATTAGAATCTAATTAATCAAATTAAATTTTGAAGAATTAAATAATTAACTTCTAAATTAAACAATATAATGTGTAGAAATAAATGTTTTAGTTGAGATATTTAATATGAAAACTTATAGATTCTTAAAATTATTTCGTATTGATTAAAAATTGAATGACTATTAATATATTTATTTATGTGTTTGTATGTAATATTATATTCATTATTTAAAAGAGTTTAATTTAATTTATTTGATTTAAATACCTTGATATTAATAAAACTGTAATTTTAAAATAATTGTTTCACCATTATCTTGGTAATTAGAATTAGTCCTACAAATAAATATTTTATAACTAAAAACTAAATTATCCAAATTAACTAATATGAACATTATTATCTAAAATATAAGAATAATTTTATCATATTAAGATTATATGTGTAGAGAAATCAGTCTTAACCATAACTTATTTAATGATTAAAAACATTTTTTAAAAAAAGTGTATTTTAAGAATAAAGTTTATATATAACGAATTTATGAATGAAATTGATTCTAGTAATATTTTGATTTTTATTATTTTTCAAAGAAGGGTTATGTGAAATTAAGATATATCTAAATCTTAATTTCCTCATGTATATATTTAAATAAAGAAACATAAGAAAAAATAGTTTTTGTATAAAATATGATATGATTTTCAATAAATTTGTTCATGGGTTTTAAAAACATAAAATTGTTATTTTAAATTATTTACTCTAGTTTATAAGTATTTATTTTTTTTACATCATAAAATTTTAAAAACAAACCAAGCCATATAAAAAGTACAGTATTAGGAAAAAAATTATTTTTCTCTACCCAACTAAAAACCAATTATTTTAGAATATTTATAAAAAATAAGACCTAATCTAATTTTGATTTCATGAATTTATAAATGTATATTATTTTATCTCATTAAAATTATCAAATTATAAAAAAATATCTTTTAATAAGAAATGAAAAATACAATGAAAACATTTTTTATTAAAAACACATTTCTCAGCATTTACAGATATTAAATATTTATCCTTGAAAGGTAGTGATTCTTAATTTCTTATCATGTAAGGATGATTCCTAATTTTAATATTATATGTTGTGGATCATTCATGTATAGTACTGCGTGAATGAAAATTTATGGAATACATTGAATTATTTAATTTTAAATATAATTTTGGTGTGTTATATCCCCCCCCCAAATAAATTGCATTCTCACAATTTGACTCATAAGATCAGTTTAATTTCTAAAGGGAACATATAATTAATCATACACCACAATATAATCTTGAGATTATTTATGAGGTGGACTGATATTTATCGATATGAAAAATAATTATAAGTGATTTATAAGGAGAACTATCTCATCCCTAATATTATATAGAATGATACTAAGGGATATATATCTGGATCCAAAATTAATAACATCCCATTAACCCTGAAAATTATTTTTATGATAATCATAAATATATGGGTTTTTATAACTCAATATAAAGTAATTTGTGATAACTTATATGACACGGGATTCTATAAAAGTTAAAAACTCACTATTTGATACATTAGCAGTACTCGCATAGGATTTTCCATATTCATATGGTTATTGGTGGATATTTCTTTAATTAAAAATTAGATTGGTATATTGAGTCACATAACTCCCAACATTATTGCAATTAATGAAATGAACTTTTGTACAATATCTCTTTTCCTTACACTTGTTAGTTTTATGACCTTCAAATCCATGCTCATATCATTTACCCATCCCTTTAAGAAAATTTCTCCCATATTTCTTCCTGCATTTTTGACATATAAGAAATTGAATTTTTTTCCCTTCATCGTATTTATTAATTAATATTTCATGAGACTCCATATTTATTTTCCTTAGTGTGTTTGTGACTAATACTACATTTATATTTTTAATAATATTTGATGATATCTAGTTTGGAATAATCACAGTACCCTCACTCCATACCCTATTTTGATGGGTTTTCTATTAAGGTAATATCCATGTTATCTCTCAAACACATGGTTACTTCATGTTCCATCTATTATTAAAACTATAATAGTTGAAATGAATGAAAAAACATTAACAATATGAGGGAATTATTAATATCAATAACATAAAATGGATTCCAACATAAATCATTTCTGTAAGATCTCATATATTATCAGGTACATTGCTATTTATGTTTATATATGACCATTATAAATTATATCAATGATTATTGTTCTTAGCTGGGTTAAATTGTTGGAGGTTTTTGGAAGAGAAAATATAAGGGAGAAGATAATATAGATATGGGAACTAACTCATGATGTGAATGTGTATTCATGGTGTGAAATGATATGGGCACAATACATAAAATTATTTAAAGGTGTGAATAGTTTTGTTGGGTATAACTGATTCATGGCATGAGATATCATTCAATGAATGAATTTTTTCTCAAGATTTTGATCCATGATGGTATGTTTATTTTTATATAAAAACAAAAATTTTCACGGCATGAAACCCTTATTCACATCATGAATGTGGTTGTTCCCAATATGTTTATTAATTAACATTCCCTATATTTATCATAATCCTTATTCTCTATTAACTAAAATTATAACCCTCTTTTAGAAGATTTTATGATTTTTCTTTAATCCAAATGTAGATTCTGCTGGATTATACTACTCTAAAACAAGAGATTGGCAGTGATCCTCTCAGTTCTTTTTTATCCTTCTTGATTAATTAGTTTTTCCAAGGGGAGGACTCTAGTTCCAGACATAAAAACCTTATTCTAGGATTTATTTTCTTTGATAATTGAGTTTCTTTGTCTTCATTAAAGGAAATTATGTAAGATTCTACTTCTACCTTATTCATTAAGGAATTTATTTGTCTTCTCTGCATTTGAGTTGGGTGTTCTAGAAAAACTCCGTAAAGATTATATTTGATTTTTATATTATGTTTAATAAGTGTTATCACAACAATATGACATGAAAAAAACCTAAAACAATTAGTATCCCACTATTTTGATGAAAACATATGCATATACCTCCTTCGTACTTTATTTGGAATATTTTCATTGAGACTAAGACATGGGACCACTTTAGGGGGTGTGCCCACATTGGACTCTCTATTGGAACTTGAAAGGTATTCACATAGATCCCTTAAATTAATAATATTTTTTTGTTTTAGTTTAATAATGTGAATTAGTATGGAATTTGAATTGAGAACTTGGATTAGAGTATAAATGGGTTTACTCTAAAATCACAATGATTGGTTTGTGAAAAAATTACATGAATTAAAAGAGTTAATTTGTCAGGTGATTGGTATTGGTATAAAGGCATGATGAAATTGGGATATGAGGAGATAGTAAATTCTAATCCTTATTAAATTATAAGTGAAATAGAAATAATTACAATTAAAATTATAAATGCTAACATGGTTTAAATTGATTATTTCTTTGTACTTAATTATTGGAATGAATTTTTTAGATAGATTAAATGTAATTTTATTTGGATAATTGATGAATTGACCATTAATACTTATAATAATATTTTTAGAATATTGGTGTTTTAGTGTTACAAATAGATTGATTATATTTTTGTCTTGTTATGATTACTAGGTAACATAATACATGTAAATGAGATGTTGGACTATACATGGAATTCCTTATTGGATGAGATTACTGGGTGTACATGGAGTTCCTTCCTAGATGAAACTATAGGCTACAAATTTCATTCCATCAAGGATGAAATTATATTTTGTACATGGTATTCCTTCCTCGAAGAAATTATAGGTTTTACATGGAATTATGTCCTTTGTGAAATTATAGGTTGGGCATGATGTTCCTTTAATGATGAAATTATAGGTTGGATATGGTGTTCCTTCTAGGATGAAATTATTGGATTCACGTTGTGTTTCTTCCTATATTAAATTTTGGGATGAAATTGGTGTTCCTTCCTAGATGATATTATGAGGTTAGAATCTCATTACTTTTATTTTTATAGGGACAGAGACGTCCAACATTGTTTGGAAATAGGTTTGGCTACCCCCGGGTGTCAACCCAGAGCATGAGGATCAGAAGGCTTATTCTATGTTCCACGTTAATTTATGAATTAAGGGTCCTATTTATCAAACTAATTCATTAACTATATAATCAAATTTGATTGTTCATACACTAAATAATTTATCCTATTAATTTGTACTCACACCAAATTTGGGTTTCATTTACCACCCAGAATGATTCATTGATGTAGGTATGGATAAGGGAAAGGGGTCATGTGATTGATTTCCAACTATATGGGATTCGATCATAGAGGTGGGACAAGGCATGGGGTTTAGGACTAGGGTTTTTAGAGTCTTTATTGGTGTTTGGTTTTTTTATTTGTGTCACTTTAAGCATGTCATTTAGTTTGGAAACATTATTTCATGACTTGATTTATTATTATTATTATTTCTATCGTTAATTATTCATATATTCCTAGTTTGAGTTGGTTTTATATGGATATCTTATGTGTTTATTTTGTTATTATTTTATCTTTTTTCTTCTAAAATTGATACTATATTCCAGAGAGTATACTCTTACCTCTATATTCTTTACACCCTTTCTGGTAGTTAGAATCTTCTGGCATTCGGGGAGGCTTTCATGAAGTCTAGTAGTGACTCTACTTGGTCATGTGGGGGAGTACTAGGTTGGAGATGATACAAAGTGGTATCAATGATCTAGTATTTTCTATTTATTTACAATTTTGGAAGGTTGGATAGAAGATTGGAATGTGTCTGGTCTTGTTAATAAGCACATGTATAGGAGTAGCTAACCCATTTGTACCAGAAAACTTGAGTGCCTAGGGATAGGTTTATTGTTCATGATGTTCACTTATTAAAGCTTTAATATTATTTTAGCTTGGGTTATCCACTTATTATGTGACGTTACTATGTATTCTAGTTTTACTCTTGGGATGGTACGACGCGATATGAATAATCATGCATCGTGGTAGGAATGTATGTATATATGTTGACATGCATTGTTCATGCTAGGAACATAATTATTGTGTGTGATATATCTACCTAACTGGTTTTTGAATTTTGATCCCTATTTTTATTAGATAAAAATGAATAAATGGAACTATTATGAAATAAAAAATCACCTATTAAGACAATTATATTTTAACATTTATCTAGTGGTTCTCTACTTTTTTCACATCTTGTTGTTGATCTTATTTTGCATCCTATATTTTAAGGTGGGTGTTTACCCTTTATAGAAAATTACTCCATGTCCTCTTCAATTTTAGTTTCATGAGAGTGGTAATCAGAGGGCTCCAAGTGCAGTTGAGTCAGAACATCCTATGGATCTAGGGAACCAATTGGAAAATATGCTTCATGATCATTTCTTATTGTTCATACAATCAATAGAGAGGGATAATTATCACATTGTACATTTTTTGTCTGACTTTATGAGAAAGTGTAATATATGGTAACTACCTTTGTTTACATGTGAGGGAGGTCCCTCATCCACTAATATTTGGATTGATTCAGATCAAATGATCTTTAGGAACCTTGATAAATCAGCAGAAAAGACGGTGAATCTTGATGCATGTATGCTATGAGAACCATCTATGTGATTGTGGGACATCCTAGATAATGTCATACAATAGGAGTACCAAATATAGAAATACTTCGAGGGGAATTTTATGATATATTTATTTTTGTATGTGTTCAAGGATAATATTTCCTGAGATTGATTACACTTTTTTGGGGGATAATGTAAGTTATGGACTATGTTGGAAATTCACTCACCTGTAGTATTTTTCTCTATCCTTGGAAACTGATGAGACCCCGAGTATAATGTATTTCCAATATGGGATTTATTATGAGATAAATTCATAGGTTATCATATTTCTCTTAATAAATTTTATAGATGTGATGAATCACACTATAATCAAAGAAGGGAACCTAAAATGGGCCCCAATTTGTGGCTATATAGTCTCAATTGGATGATTAGGGTGAACTTCTTCATGTATAAAGAATTACTACATTGATAGTTTCCACTAGGGTGGTGGAAATCATAGTGGACAAGAGAGTTGGTTTTATCTTATGACTAGGGGTAGGTTTAATTTTATTAGTGTGGTAGGGATACCCACAAGCACCCATAGTTTCCTAACCCTATAGTATACTTTCATTCATGAAGTAGGTTGGTCCATCTGTAGAGGTTTTCAAGGAGCGCTCAGTGATAGAGTATTAGGTTAGGCACCAGAGTCTGGGAAGGTCTTAGTTACCCCTTAAAAAAATTATAAAAATATTTCTAAAGAATTATTAGGCCAAGTTAAGGTGAATGGTACCCCAAAAAATAGTTTTATTACAATATTTATGTAGCATCATGTGGAAGTCTTACTAGAGCCCAGTGTGGAGGGGTGACTCAGTTACATACTATACTGTCTACTCTAACTAGTTTAGATCTATGAACTTCCACTCTAGAAGGTATTATTATTTTATAATCTACCCATACATTTTTTTTATAAAGGAGAATTCCATTCCTTTTTATCAACTCATTTTTAAAATATTTTGGGTTTGGTTGTAGATATCAAAGACGGTGTAATAACCATCGACATTTTTCTATGGGTATGATTAGAGGGTATCATATGTTTCAAGGAGTTTTCTATAGAAATTAGTGGTTTATGTTTCTTTAGGGTTCTGTTCATGTTGGAAATGGTAGGATTCAATTTGATTATGGGTATAGATTGGGAAGTTTTGTACCATGATCATATAAATTGTTATTATAGGAGAGTTATATTTATAACTCCTGAAGGAGGAATTTATACCCATCAGGGAGAATGGGTTCATCAGTCTAGTCATGTAGGACCAAATCAGTGTAGAATAGATTTTCCCATGGCTCAAATAACAATAATTATTATCATTGATGGTGGGAAATTGTAGTTTGATTTTCCTCTAGTAGTGAACTATTTTTAGGACATCATTCCTAAAGATTTCTCTATATTAACACTTGAGGAGGAGTTTGAGCTCATTATTGATTTATTTTCATGATTACATCTATTTTTTCCAACATTATAGGATTTAACTAGTGAATCATAATAATATGAAAGGTTATTTTGAATATTTTGAATCTAAGATTTGCATATAGTTTAGTACATTAATGTGGGGTTATTCCATGATCTTCACTGAGAAAGTTGATAGAACTTTGTGTTTATGTGTGTATTATCAGATATTGAACCAAATGATGATCAAGAACTAGTATCCCCTTATAGGAATTGAAAATATCTCTTATTATCTGAGAGGTTCATGTATTTTCTCCAACATTGACTTGAGTTTAGGGTACCATCAGTTGAGGGTGAGGTAATCATAAATACCATATAAAACCATTAGTATTAGAAATGGAAGGTATAAGTTTGTGATGATACTATTTGATCAAATTAATGCACCATTAGTATTCGTGTTCATAATGAATCATATCATCAATATATTCCTGGATCAATTTGTGTCAGTTTTTATAGAAATCCTTTTGGTGTGCTCCTAGTCTAAAGATAATGAGGCCCAATATCTTGAAATATTTTTTAGTACATTGAAATAGAATTTTAATTATTATAATATATCTAAATAATTTTTCTATACTGAAAAGGTAAACTTATTAGGTCATGTTATCTATGATATGGAAGTTCTAGTAGAACTAGAGATGGTATCTGTCATGGTATCTTTGGGGAGGCCCAATAATGTTTTTGATATTAGGAAATTCTTGTGTTTAGAAGGATATTTCTTAAATTTCATTTAGAACTTATCACATCTAGAAGCACAGTTGTTTGGGATGACCAAGAAATGGTTAAAGTTTCTTTAGTCATATTCCTATGAGATGGCTATCTAGGAGCTAAAGTGAAGATTTACATTAGCACCAATCCTCACATTACCTGAGAAAGGTAAAAAAAATATATTGTGTGTTTTGATTCATATGAAGTCAAGATCAGAGTTTTTTTATGAAGTTGGGTGAGGTGGTTTCTTATAGAACTTAGAAGTTGAGACTGCATCAGAGGAATTATCCTACCCATGATCTGGTGTCGGTTTTGGGGGTAAATTCCATCAAATAATGATAGAATTATATTTTTGGAGGTATTTTCTTGGTGTGAAAAGCTCATAAGAGACTCAAGTACATATTTTCATAATGTGACATGAAAATTTGACTGACGAGGTCATTTGAGTATCTACGGTATTTTGAATTCTACTTGGCCTGTACTATAGGAAATGGAAATATCTTTGTTGATTCCATGAACCATAGGATTTAGATAGGGGTGGTGTAAGGTTCTTGTAATGAGTGGTGGCTAATGGATCACTTTGTAGGAATATATGTGTATGTTCTGGAGTTCCAAGGATAAGAATATATGACTTCAAAATTTTATATTCTCATTATTCTATACTGAATCAAGAGAGAAAACATATATAATCAGGAAGTATTATCTCTAAATAATAACTTGTTTTTTTGGGATCAACCATCGATATTGGCTCTTGATAGATACTATATTCTTTTTATCCACGTTAGAGTGTGGGTTCACCAAGGAATCCATTAGGACCTGATGAGGGACTCCCATGAATCTAAATTAGTGAAACATTGTTGTATAAATAGGATATATCCTAATTTCCATAAATACTATTAGTGGCCAAGGATGAAGAAGGCAGTAATAGGTTTTGTAGAAAGATGTTTCATCTGTCATCATGTGAAGGATGAGCTTCAGAGTCCTGATGGGTTGTTATATTATTTTCCCATTCTGAAATGAAAGTGGGAGGATGTCACTATAGACTTCATGAAATGATTACCAAAGAAAAATCCTAAAATGATGCAATTTGAGTGATCATGTATCAACTAATGAAGGTATAAAACATATTTCCTATCAAGGTAACCCTCATTGTCGATTATCTGGGAGGTCTCTATAAATAGGATATAGTTCTATAATATATTTATTTGAGTGGTGTAATTTATAATTGATATCCCTATTTCATATCATGATTTTGGTTGGGAATTTAGAAGGATTTTGGATCACATGTTTATATGAGTACATCCAACCATCCTCAATCTAATGGCCACTCTGAGTAGAAGATTCAGATTATAGAGTATTTTTCATAAGCTTGTGTTTTATATGTCTATGGTTCTTGGGAGAAGCATCTGACACTCATTAAGTTTATATATAATATCAACTTCCAAGAATTGATTCAAATGGTTCCTTTTGATTCCTTTTTTGTAAGTTTATTTCCTTCACCTTTGTGGAAATTAAAGGCAAGTAAGTCCACTCTTGTTGAACCTAGTCTCATGAGGTAACATTTGAGAATGTTCGTTTGATCGGAAATGTGATAACATGGCCCTATTGAATGCACAGTCATCTTGACTTAACATGGTCTTCAGGGCCAGGCCAACCAGGTGCCACAAGTTTCCCTGTAGACATATGGTCCCCACCCTAGGGCCCACTGACATTTCTGAATGAATCATCTGAATAATGACTATCCCCAAAGGCCAAAACTTGTTCTTTCCTATGTTATTTTTCCTCACTCACACTAATCCTGGGAAGCTTCCCATAAGGTCAAGCATCCTGATCAATCCTTCAGGAAACGCATGCTTAACTGTGGAGTTGTAATCAGTTTCGATCCCAAAAATAAAGGTTCATCTTGTTGACGTGAGTCATATCATTTAGTATTATAACCCTTTTATCATTCTGGGTGTTACATTTATTCCCCCCTAGAGTACAGTGTCCTTGTCATAGACCCTACATCTCAACACAGGCAGTGAACTACACTTAAGGTTGGGTTCTTCCTCTCAAACGAATGTATCAACATGGCCCCACTAACAGCACAAACACCACTATCATAACATGTCCATCTAGTCCTATCCCACCATGTGCCCCAATTTCCACACAGACATGTGTTCCCCGCCCTAGGGCTCATGCACATGCTTGAACGGATCATCTCACTAATGACTATAACCATAGGCCAATTATTGTTCTTTCTAGTGTGTTTTTTCCTCACTAACACACATCATGGGAAAATTTCTAGAAGGTCACCCATCCTAATCACTAATCCTTGCCAATAATTCTTAAATGTAGAGTTATAATTAGGTAGGCTCTTGAAAAGAAAGGTTCACCTTGTTGACATTAGTCGTACCATTTAGTCCATTGACCTTTTTATAATTTTTGGGTTTTAGAAGATATCTATTGGTGACTATATAGAGAATTTAAAAATAATTTTCTGATAATCATAGAAGACCTCTGGAGATGAAGGTTGTTTTTTGGGTTTTTCATCAGGTGTCTCCTAGGTTGGGGAAATATCGTATCAAAAAAAAGGGAAGATAGTGCCCATGTTTTGTCAGCTTGCTTGAGATAGTGGAGAGGGTCAGTCTAGTTGCCTACCATTTGGACCTACCAAAGTGTTATAGTTTTGTGCATGATTTTTTTCATGTCTCGCCTTTAGAGATATCACCTCGACCTTTATCATGTGATATATGTTGATGATGTGGAGTTTTATTTCGATGTTTCATGTGAGGAGAATCGGATCTGTAACATTGACTATAGTGAGAATAATATGTTATAAAATATTGTACCTCTAGTGTGACTATGGGGGAATCATGGGAATGTACAAGAGGAGTCCTAGTAGGGGGAGTTTAATAGGTGATCATAGTGACATGAATTTGTTTTGATACCCTACAGTTATTCAAGGAAGTATAAATTTGGAATAAGCTATTTTAAGGTTGGATTTTGTAAGATCATTTCTTTTCCCATATATGTTTCACTTTAAGTTTTTTTATCCTTTTAAATTCTATTAATGAGTTTTGTTCCCATATGGATTAAATTTATAGTGGAATTTGAAAGGAAAAAGATAAGGTAAAAGGGAATATTTCTACAGGAACTAATTCACATAATGAATGTATATTCACAACATAAATTGTTATAGTAACTCGCTATGAAGTTATTTCAATGTGTTAAAGGGTTTTCTATGATGAATGAGTTTCTAACATGATCTATAATTCATGACCTAATCTAGTTATCTTGATTTTGAACAAATAAGACATGCTTTTCAATGTATATGAAAACTCAAATATTCAAGTCTTGAAACCCTAATTCACATCACGCATGAGGTTGTATCTAACAGTTTTATTAATTACTATGCTCTTCATTTCTCTCAATCCTATTTCTCTTTTATCTCAAATCTCTTCCCTGTCTTAGATGATTTTGTGAGTTCTCTTTCATCAAAAGGAAAATTTCATTGGATCTTGGTGTTTTGAAACTAGATATTTAAGGTAATACTCTATATTCTTCAACGCCATGTTTTTTTAGTTTTCCATTAGGGAAAACCCTAGTTTTTGAATTACAAATCCAAATCTTGGACTAATTTCTTATGATGATAGTGTCTCTTAGTCTTCATTGAATAAAAGGAAGGAGGAACCATATTCTATGTTGGTCATTGATTAATTTCTTGGTCTTCTCAAATATTTGGGTGGTTAGTCTAGAAATATTACCTAGAGTGTATTTTTAATTTATCTAATATGTGAAATAAATGTAATCACATCATTACACCATGTGAATGACCTAAACCAAATTATGGCCCACTATTTTGATGAAACTATTTGCATAGACCTCCCTTGAACCCAATTGGGTTCATTATCATCGAGACTAGGAATTTAGGCCATTTGAGGTTGTGTGTAGACCCTTAACTATAGGTTAAGACTTGGACCAAGACCCCATTAATTAATTATAAGTTAGTTTTTTATAGAACGATAAATTTATCTAAAATGAAAATCCTCCTTTATTGAATAAAAGTAAATTTAAATAAGTTTGAAAATGTTTTCTTGCAATAGTCCTTTGGAAGAATGAAGAGAGATCATCAGGTACAACATTGAGACAGGTTAATTCTAGAGCATTTACCTATTAATTTTAAAGACCATTATCCAAATAATCTTCATCAAAATATATGTTTGTGATGATAAAATTAATAAACACAAGATATCCCATGTATTTCATCCATTTGGAAGTCATCTTCCATTATAGATGAATAATTCAATTTGTGATAGCTTTCACAACTGTGGTAGAATCAAATTCAAGCCCTAAGTTGATCCATACTCACTAATTTTCCATTTCATATGAATTTATTATGGAAAGAATTTCTTCATCAAGAGATTTTATGATTTGACCTGGACCATATAGGCAAACCATTGCATAACTGTTTTGACTGCTGAACACTGTACCATATCCAGAAGGTAATGGATTCCGTCTAGAAGCTCCATCTATATTATATTTTATCCTGTACTATAATGGGGAGATCCACATGAATTATATGGTTCCATATGGACGATTATGATTACATGTATTCCAAGATACTTAATAATAGTATGATTATGAATAGATTTTTCACAATAACCATTTTGAAGGTCATTAGAATTTTTCCAAAAAATGATGATTTTAGTGATGGATGACTATAAATAGAAGGTGCATTATCATGAACAATCTTATTCTAGATGGCCCAAATTATATTTACAATTTCTTAATAGTCCACCAAGAAGAGATTTAATAGTTTCATTGAGATAGGTAGCTTGATTCAAGTCAAGATATGCTCTGGTATGCTGACTATGTAAGGGATTACCACATAGAACATATCAATAATAGTTTTCCATAGAGCTATAACAGTGAAACATCTAAGAAAAAAATGAACATGTAATACCAATGTTGATTACCTAGGGGAATCCTGAGAACATGTCGATGCCAAAATATTTAATAAAGTCATGATTTGGTATTTTGGAATACATCACCCTCCAAGTAGGAGAAAATATTGATGGGAGAATCAATATTCTACTCAAATTCACATTCCAACTGTTCCTTTTCCATGTAAATTCACTATATAGAAAGATTTAGAAAAAATACTTCAATTAGAGAAAGGTTCCCAAAAAAAATTCATCACTATTTATAAAGTTTTTATTCATAAATATTTACCTAATTTTAGTAGGAAACATGTATGAGGAGTTCTCTATATTCTATTTGATTGAAATATTCGCGCTAAATGATGGATCATGAGATTTTATGATATTAAGAAGAGGTGTACATGGCCAACTTTCTAACCCAAAATTCAAAGATGATTTGATGTTATCCAGTTAGTGGGAATTCACTAAAATGATAGCATAGTAAGCCTTAAGGGAAATACAAATAGAAGATTCCATACATTTTAAATTTATATCTTTAGGCTACCTCAAGAATCTGCAGCTCGAAAAGATAATTCCCTTTGACTTCCAATTTATAATCCATAATATAAAGTTACATTGTAAATATTTATTAATTTTATAAATCTTTTTTATACCAAGACCTCCATAATAAATAGGCTAACAACATTTTTTCACGTAACAGTAGCTAGTTCTCTCTGGAGGATACTTTCACTCTGACAAACGTTTTTAACAAAGATTCTAATATTCTTGATGAGATAATCAGGAAATTTATAAACAATAATGTAATAAAAAATTTCACACAATAATAGCTTTCACAAGGGTGATCCTCCCTTCCATATAAATAGTATTTCCATTTAACAAAGCAACTAATTTCTAATCTAGATTACAATATGATAGAAATGATCAACATGTTTTTCCTTAAAACATTGGACCACCAAGATAAATGAAAGGAATAACTACTTCAATTCTTTCAAAATCATTGACGATATCCACTTTTCTAGTAGGAGGAATATTTTTTCCAAAGTAGAAAATATGATTTATTCAAACCAATGTCTTACCCCGAGACTTTTTTTATAATGAAGGATATCATTTTTAATGATCTTTACATTTATTTTATCCCCTTGATTTAATAGGATAATATCATAATTCTATAGTAAATGAGTAGGAGATTAAAGGAATCTAGAATCTCTGACAAGTTTAATATTTTTGGTATAAACCACGTTGAGAAAAAACCATCTTACTTAATCCTCAAAAATAGAAAACATAATGATTGAGGAAGGATCACCTTGTCTAACACCCCTAGAACATGTGAAGTATCCCTCAAGAGATCCATTGATAAACACTATAACATGTACTGATATTATAAGGATTTTTACCCATTTAATGAAGACCATATAAAATACAAAAGTGGTTAAAACATTGAAAATGATTCCCCATTCTATAATATCAAAAGCTATTTTCAAATAAATCTTGAGATCAATATTACTTCATCTCATGTTTTTCTTGAGAATATTGACATATTCCAAAGTAGTGAGAAGGAAATAATTAATATTTCCTCATTTAATGATACAAAACAAATTTGATAAAACAATCTTATTATAAATATCATCCAACCTATTAGTGGGTATTTTATCAAGGATTTTATATACACTGTTTATAGAAACCATAGGCCTAAAAAGTTCAATCTCATTTTAATTATCCAATTTTTTAATGAATGAATGAAATTTAGCATCGATTCCTTGTATTATATTACTTTATTTTAAATAATTTCTAACAAGTATATAGAATAAAAAGGTATAATCTCCCAAATGGTCGGGATGAAATAATTTTTTAAACCATCTGGTCAATGAGAGCTTCTAGAATTTAGGGCAAAAACTAATTCCTTAATCTCAATGTCAAGGGGAATTTCAATTGGAGTTGAGTTATCCTTATGATTGATAATCTCATGATCGATGTCTTCTATTAGATCAATGCTCATTGATGCCCCATAAAATAGTTTCATATAATAAGAGACAACATGATCATCCAAATCCACTCAATTCTCAAAAAACTCCCCTTATCATTGAGAATATCCAAGGGTCCTTTAATTTTTCGGAACTTTTTATGATCATTGAAAAATTTGGTATTCCTATCACTTTATTTAATCCATTTAAATTTATAGGATTCCCTTTAAATACCTTATTTGAGATTTATAATGGTATTGATATCATGTGAATCCACATTTTCCTACTCAAGACCTGTAGAAAAATCACACCCAGTGTTATTTTATTATGTGGTGTGAAGTAAGGATTTCAGCTGAACAATATTTTCATCAATGTGGAAATAACACTTTCGAGTCCAAACTTTGTTCTTTTACAAAATCACTTTAAGATTTATGGAATATGAAATAGAATTATCTTTATAATTCATATAATTCCATGAGTATTTCTCCAATTTCTTACAATCTGGATGTTAGTTCCAATAATTATTAAATATGAAACTAAAGGGAAATCTAACCTCTCTAGTGACTAGTTTTTTCATGATAGAATGATGATCTAAGATTCATTTTACAAAACTAGTGTAAGAAAAGGATTCCCAACAATCCAAGGTATAATCAATGAAAAAAATTCATTCCAATTTTTTTCCACCATTTTATGAAGATGTTTCATGTCCCATGTTTATTTAGAACCCTTTATGTTAACCTCTTCAAGGTTGTTGTTCTCAATACAAGATCTGAATTCTACACTTTTGTTGGAAGAGTTGAACATTATAATCTTCTCTTATGGATTAAGAATTTCCTTGAAATCTCAAAAAAGATTCCTTGAGTTATTTATTTATCCTCTCAAATTATTTATATTTTTTCATAAGTCTCTTCTCTCTCAATATTCATTTAAAGAATGGATGAAGGAGAAAAAATGCTATAGACCTATAAATTTGTAACTGATAGTGAGCATATGATATAACTCCCCAACTCAAGAAGCCCATAGTTGGTGCATTATTTTATTAAATTTTCATATAAACATGGAAGACATATCCCTAAGGATAGAATATTTTAGTATATTTGGAAGACCAGATACCTATATAAGTTTTATATTACAACTTTGAAAGTAAAATCAATATATAAATTCCAATTGAAACATATACAACCCCTAGATTATCCATGAAACTCATTCATAATATGCTTCTTCTCATCCTATGGAAAAATAAAACATAATAATGGGGTGATCTCATATGCTTAGTAAGGGTAATAAATATAGTGGAAGAAAAAATAATAATGTATGATGAATAACTAGAAGTACACATGCCATTAAAATATAATCTTGAGGATAATATGGCACGAATAAAAAATGATTAAATAATTCCATAATAAAACCTAACAATTGATATTATAATAGTTTAATAATCACATTGACTATCAATTAATAGCTTCATAAAAAGGTAATTCATAATGTCGGACATCGTAACCATACTGTAAAGTCCTTATGCCAAAAGCATACATAAACAGATAAAAACACAAACTAGTTTTTCTCATGAGACCTACCGATACACTGAGGGGATATAGTGGGCCCCAACCAACACTTACTAAGTACAATGAATACCTCATATGAAAGGGGTGAAAAATAATCATCATATGTATTCATATTGAAACTAACATATCAAATGTAAATAACTTTCCTCAATCAATAAACATAAACACTGACCATTCTGAGCAATATGGTGAATGGTATCA
Source organism: Viscum album (assembly GCA_963277665.1). Classification (NCBI taxonomy): domain Eukaryota; kingdom Viridiplantae; phylum Streptophyta; class Magnoliopsida; order Santalales; family Viscaceae; genus Viscum; species Viscum album. The sequence goes on along the minus strand of OY728119.1, from coordinate 605,452,446 downwards.
AGATATCTCATCCACTGTAAAACTAATCCTTAAACATTAAATAAAATATGGTAGATTATATCATAAAATATTAAGACCAACTATACATAATAATAGATAATTTTTCGGAAATAGATGAAAATACTATAATAAAATCATTGAGTAATTCTTGAGATAAATACTCTTTTACTTTTCAAAGAAGAGTTTTTTGGAAAAATATTTTCATAAAACCAAAAGTGAAATAAGATTGTTTTTAAATTTAAAAATTGGTGTTTTTAGAAAAATAATGATCTATTAAAACATATTATAGAGTGCACTTGAAAATAAGTATGAATTTGAGAAGTTCCCTTTAATCAGGCTTTCTTATCATGAAGAATTCGAGAAAGATCCTTTTAAAACAAATAAATCCCCATAAAATAAATAAGAATTCTAATTCATACACATACAAATAAATTAAAATATAATTTATGAGGGTTAAATAAGAATAATTAATAAATTAATTTGGGTAAAAAGAGTAAAAGAGTAACCTAAATGAAAATGGAGGTTTGGGTAGAAAACACATACCTTATCTATTAATGTGTTCTACAATTGACCATAAGGTCCAAGAATATGAAAGTAAACTCATTGATATTTTAATTCCTAACCGATTAGAAATTTATTTAGTTTGTTATAAATTTATTATGTTCATTTATGTAATTTTTTATAAGCTATAAAATTTAGTTATATCGTTCCGGAGTGTTTGTTTCCTTGATTTCATAATCGGTTCGCAAGATTATAAGTAAGGGAGTTAATGTAAAATGGGTATAATTATTAATAAATGGAATTACATGTTATTAAGGAATATACATTATTTTAATTTTATTATTTATTATTTTGTTCATATATGAGGACGAATCATTAGAGAAAATGTCAATGAAAACCGTTTAGCTTAATTTTAGCGGTTTTTCGATCATAATGAACTAGTTGTGTTCTATTATTTAATATCATGTATATAAAATGGTTACATAACTTTAATAAAATATATAAAACATTTTCTAATCAACATAAAAATATTTTCATGGATATCCTTCAAGGATAAATTAGATAATGGAAGTTCATCGTCAATGAATGTTGTAAATCAGCACCTCACGAATGATGGTTTCTTTTTTCAAATAAAAGTGGTAGAGTAAGGATATTGATGGTGGATATTAAATTAAAATAATATAATTATAGTATATATATTATATTGGATTTATCATGATCATTTGGATATATTATGTGAGGATAGGATTATAAAATAAAATAAATTGAAAATGAAATTAAAAGAAAACGGAAGAGGGTTAACCTCTTGAATTTCTTTCCTTGAGAGCCTCTTTAGGGAAGTAGGTTTTGTTATTTTGGTAAGGCCAAGAGCACCTAGACATGTGGAAGAGACTAGGGAAGAGGATTTTGGTATAATTTTGACATGATTTAATTCATAGAGGTGTGGGGATAAGAGGGAGTGAGGGGTGGTTTCTATAGTGGAGGAGATGGGTGATTTGTGAATATCTTATTCATTATTTTATTATTTTTCCCAAGACAAGAAATAGTTTTGATTATTATGAATAAATATATTAAATAGGTCATCTGATTTCTAGATTTTGGTGCTTATATCATACATTATGTTTTCAATTCATGTATTTGGATTATAATTCAAATACTGTAAATTATCATATTTCACTATTCACCAAAATTCACGTATTTCAGAAAAATCCACAAAATTCACCCGAAACATTTTTTGATGTGTAGAATTCAAAAATGGACTCAATTTTATAAAAATAACTTTCTTAATTAATAAAAATTAAATTTTTAATTCAAACCATTACTTACTTGAAAAATACAAATTTTATATTCTTAACTTATTTTACAACACTTTCAAAAATTAACTAAAGTATCATAAAATTATCTTAAAATCAAAGGAAAAAAATATTGATTTATGATTAAATTTTATTAAAATAAATTATCTTTTAAATCATTTCATTAATTATAAAATTATAATTAAATATTCATGACTTTGAAAAATACTCACACTTAATTAATAATTTTTAAAAATTCCTTTACATATACTATGATATAATTACATCACAATTTCATTCAGAAGGTGCGTAAATTTTATTCATAATTTCATAGTTGAGGTTAAATTTCATTTGGGTGATTTACTATTCATATGGTTCATATTACTATTCCGAAGTTCAAGTTACTATTTCATCAGTATAAGTTCCCTAACATCGAGAAATACCACTTATTTCATTAATTATTCATTTATAAAGTTAGTATGGTGATCTGTAAGTGATTTTATGTTATTTATACTCTATGAAATAATCATAAGAAGGGAAATGTCATTGATATAATTTTGGGTCCTTACATTCTCCCCTGCTACAATAAATTTCATCCTCAAATTTTATAAAATGTCACCAGATAAAATGATTTGGGAAATTCATTATCATAAGTTCCTTAGGATCCCATGTCGCCTCTACAATTTTATGATTTTTTCAATGTTCCTTTACCAGATATGTCATCTAATTCCCCAACACCTATTCTTTAGTGCCCAGAATCTGGATAGGCTCTTCATAGTAAGATAAGTCAGGTTCCAATTCTATCCCTTTAGAATTGAGGACATGAATTGGTTTAGGCATGTAATTTTTTAATAATGAGATGTGGAACACATTGTGTAATTTAGAAAGGAAAAGTTTCATCGCCAAATGATAATCCATAGCTCCAACTCACTCCAAGATTTCAAAAGTTCCAATGCACTTGTGGATCTGTTACCCTTTTTTCCAAATCTTATAACACCCTTCCATTGAGATACTTTCAAAAAAATGTGATATCCCATTTAAAATTCCAAATACTTCCTTTAATTATTGCTATATCCCTTTTTCCTTATTTTATTTTCATTGATATGGGTTTGAATAATCATTACCTTGGCTATTATTTCCTCCACAGGTTTTGGGCCTGCAATATTCCTTTCACCAACTACATCCCAACATGTTGATGTATGACATCTTTTTCAATACAGTGCTTCATATGGAGCCATTTGATTACAAGAATGGAAACCATTGTTATAGAAAAAAACTACCAGAGGTAAATACTGATCCCACATACCATGAAAATAAAGTGAGAAATATCTTAAAATGTATTCTAAGGTTTGGATTGTTCTTTCTGACTGCTTTTCAGTTTGAGGGTAATAAGTAATGATCAAATGAAGATCAATATCCAATTATTTTTGGAGGATTTTCTATAATTTTGATGTAAATAGTGGATTACAATTATAGACAATTGATATAGGTTCTCTATGAAGTCTTAGGACTTCATTAATATAGACCCGAGAAAGTATAACCAATCGAAAATCCTCCCTTATAGTGTGAAAATTTGCAGATTTGGTATATAGATCACAATCACCCATACTGTATCATTATTTCTTAGAGTTTTTTGGAAATCCAGTGAAAAAATATATGGTGATATCATACCATTTCCATGTAGGAATGGGAAGTGGTTTCATGACACCTCGAGGATGTTGTCTTTCGGTCTTCACTTTTTGACATACTAAACATCTTGATACATAATCAGAAATTTCTTCCTTCATGTTATCCCATCAGTAATGTTCCTTCAAATATCTATACATATTAGTGCTTCTAGGGTGTATAGATAAATTAGAATTATGGGAATCATCCAATAACTCCCTTTTAGCTCGGGTGTAAAGGGAACACATATCCTCATCCCAAATTTCAGAATTCCAACCCCACACATGAAGTCTGGAAACATCCCATCATTCATATTTTTAATTTTATTTTGAAGATTCTAATCATCTAAATGGAAAATTTTAATTATTTCCAATATATATGGTTAGGAAATCAATTAAAAACTAATTATTTTTTGCCTTCTTGGATAATTCCCATATCCATCTTTACTAGATCCCAAAACACAGGATCCCTTTCAATCCTCATCATGTTCACAACTCCATGATCTTTTTTGCTCAATGCATATACTACATTATTCATGTTCCTAGGGTGTTATTGTATTGTAAATCATAATCCTTGAGTATTTCGATCCATATCCTTTTCCTCATGTTGATTTATTTCTATGAGAAGATATTTTTCAAGCTCTTATGATTTGTATATATCTCACATCCTTCTCCATAGAGATAGTGTCTCTATATTTTCAGAGTAAATATTATAACTACTAACTCAATATCATGAGTGTTATAGTTATGTTCATGATTTTTAAACTTCTTTGATAAATATGAAATAACTCTATAATTATAAATAAGGATTCATCCATGTTCATTTTTGGATGCATCACTATAAATCAAAAATCCATCATTTCTCGATAGTACATCCAAGATCAAAAAATTCACAAATATCTTCTTAAATTCTTAAAAACATTATTCACATTATTTTTTCCATACAAACTTATCCCCCTTATGATCTAGCTTGGTTAACGGGTTATCTAATCTGATGAATTTCTTGAAGAAACACTCATAATAACTAGATATACCAATAAAACCACATACCTCAGTTATTTTCATTGGTGTAGGTCATTCTTGGAATATTTTTGTCTTCATGGGATCAACTAAGATTCCATCATTAGAGAGAATGTGGCCAAGAAAAAATATTGTTTGATGTTATAAATCACACTTTCTAAGCTTCTCATATAACTCATTTCTCTAAGAGTCTTTAGAATAATGTGCAAATGATTCTCATGATCTCCATAGATTTTAGAGTATACCTAGATATCATCAATAAATACCACAAAAATGTCATCAAGATATTCCTTAAAAATTCTATTCATTAGATTCATGAAAACAGAGGGTTCACAATTCAATCCAAATAGAATTACTAGAAACTCATAATTCCCATACCTAGTTTGAAATGTTTTCTTTGTAATATCTTCCTTACTCACATGCAACTGATGATATCTAGATCAAATTTCAATCTTCAAAAAATATTAGGCTCCATGAAGTTGATCAAATAAATCATTAATTTGGGGAGGAGGATACTTGTTCTTTATCATAATAGTATTGATCTCCAGGTAGCCAATGCACAATAGTATAGATCCATATTTCTTCTTAATGAAAATAATAGGATCTCACCATGAAGAAACACTAGGGAGAATAAATACATTGCTACTAAACATTTCTAGTTGTTTCTTTAGCTCCACTAATTCCACTATGGTCATTATATAAGGATTTTTTTATATAGGCCTTTCACCATTAATTAAATCAATATAAAAGACAATTTCCCACTCTAGAGGATGTCCATGTAAATCTTATGGAAACATATAAATGTATTCTAGTAGAATAGGTAAATCCTCAATTTAAATATTTAATTCCTTACCCATATATATTTTTTCCTCCCCCACCCAATAATTTCATTCAGTAGATCTACTAGGTTGGATTAAGATAAGAGTAAAATAACAAGGTTTCTTCTCTAAAGATGAGGGATTAGACATCACTATCAAAAATTGTAACTTCCTTCTTCAGAAAATATATTTTCACATCATAATTATAAATCTAATCTATACCAAGAATTATATAAAATTAAATCATAGTTATAATTATAAGGTCAGAAATTAATGCACATTTATGTGTTATAAGGAGGACTAATCAACACATCTTTGTTCCAATGATGCTTCCCTTAGGTGTTTTGACTAACAAATCATTTATTAAATCAAATTGGAATGGTCTAATTTTCATAGAAAATTGTGAAGAAATAAATGAATGTCACAATCCATAATCATATAAAGAATTCTATAAGTTTGAGGAAAATATTAAATTAGCTACTACCACATCATTAGGAACCTCAACATTAGTAGTTGTGATCTCTTAAGCTAGGCCTTTCTCACTTGGACATATCTAAGAAATGTTTCCTTGACTATTTAGAAATCCATTTCCATAATTTCCAAACTCTTTATAGTTATATAATTGATCATTGGAAGATAATTTATTTACCTTTAAATCATGATATTTTTGGCCCTTTTCTCTACACTGGTAACAGACTCTCATTCCCTTCCAGAAAGAACCATGGTGATTCTTCCAATAATTACTTCAGGGTGGAAATTAAACTCTTCCCTTCTTTCACATTTCCTTATTTCTTTTTCCAAAATTTTCATCAACCCTCTTCTTCTCTTTATTTACTTTAAAATATTAATACATAGAGAATTCATTTCCTTCCTTGATATCACATGACACTATATCTTCAAATATATAAAAAATATTAGTAGACTACTACCAGTTAGAGTAATGGAGTTAAACTATCAAATAATTGATCAATCATACTCATTGGGTAATGTTTGTAGTCCAAAACATACCTTGCAAACCTTTCGAAGTTAACTTCACACTTTGAAAATTTTCCATCTTCTTTTTCCGTCAAACTAAGAAACTACTTTTCCATATCCGCACATTGTTCACGAGGAAAGTATTTTTATAAGAAAATTTCTTTAAATTCACTCCATTTCATGTTTTCTATTTATTCCTCCTCCTTTGTGTTTTTAATAAACAACCACCATTAACCTTCATCTCCCGAAATATGATAAATTTTCATAACAACCTTTTCTCTTTCATTACAACCCAAATAGAGAAATATCTTCTCAAAATAACTTATCCACTAATCCGCTATAAATGGGTTTGTACTCACATTGAATGATGGTAGTTGTGGTCACATAAAGTATTCTAACATTTCTCCTCCATTTTTTGGATCATGATGCTCCATATGGGTAAGGTTATTATTCATAACCTGAGTCAGTTGTCCTAATATAGTTATATGTTACTCAGCACTAGTCACATCTCTATAACGGACATCATTATCTTGCATTGGATGGAAATACTTACAAGGGATACATGTGTTCATGCAGTTTCCATTCCTTCCGTTAGGTGCCATTTCTAAATAATGGAATACATAAAATTAGGTTATGAAACATAATGTATAATGTCACACTAGAAAAACACTTAACATAAATTTAAATTTTATACATGTCATATATCATAATCATAAGCATGGTTTCTTTGGAGAAATATTTAAATTTAAATCCTTCATAATTTTTTGCGAATAAAATTTTATTTATCATAAGAATATCCCCTGGCAGGGTCAAACCAGCTACATAGTAAGGCCAATTTTCAGGTACCAGGTTACCCCAAGTTAGGGCCAGAACACCTTGTTGGAGTTGTTACTATAACAACCATGGTCTTTATTACACACATAAACATGATTTTTTACATAAACATGCACATGAGAAAACTTTTAGTATCTATAGGTCTAGTGTCTTATGAAAATTAGGAACATTACATGAAAACATAGAACATAAATCACAACATATTTATTGAAAACTTCTTTTACATGACCACAACAATCCTTCATACTGATCATTGCATGGGATAACCTGAGGACATGCATAAGAAAAGGGTGAGATATAAATCTCAGTAAGGGAGTAAACTAGGAATAACATAATGAATATATTACATGTTAGGAAATAGGCATATCAATGGAGAACAAGAGAAACATTAATATTAAGGCATGATATAGCATGATTATCATAGCATGTAAATGTGGTAACAACATTTTACAAGATATTATCATGATCCAAGGCTCATTGCACATGGGGAATGAGTAAACCCTCATTGAACTTGAATTAGCATGATTAAAACTTCATTTCACTTTAATTATCATGATTAAGCCCTCATTTCACTTGACGTATCATGATACTAATCTTTACCCAATGCATTAGAGTGCTATCAGGGTGCACCCTTTATAAACATTTTATTTTATGCATACGTGTGCCACATGGATCATACAACATGGGTTTATTAAATATAATCATTTAATCCACAAATAAGATATGTGTAATACATAAATTTAATTCCTTAATCAACATGTACATGTACATAAAGGTGAATACCCTTGATTGAGAAATGAGTATGGTATTCACTTACACGATGATTTTGGCATGGAAAGTTTTTGTGTAACTTCAGGGGCATAATGATGTCAAAAAGAAATAAAAAAATGTGTTGATGATATAGAAAGGGATCTCTCATAATTTATACATGAACCAGACAGAAAGAGGGTCATGGAACAAAATAACCCAAAATATGTAATTGAATTTAGATGCATAATATAAAATAATTTCTTGAATGTAAATGAGAAGAGAGAAATTCCTTACGAAATTTTGGCATGGTAACATGTGTACATGGGAGGCATTAATGAGAGATAAAGAGGTCTCATGTCATTAAAACATAAGGAGGGAAGTGTGGGGGAGGTTAGAAATCATACCCCAACATTTTTAATTGAAAAAATGGTATATCAACAAAAATAAATTTGGACAAAAATGAGAAAAGAATAAATATCTTACATGGAAGTGTGATCCCAAAGGCTTGGGAGAGTCTTTAGAGACGCTTCATGGGAGATTAGGGCACCTTGGGAGGATTATAGAGATGTTAGGGAAAGGTAGTGACGAGCTCAAAGGATTTTCAGTGAATAAATGTGGGAGATTGGGTGGATTTATATAGGAAAAGAGAGGGGAATTATTTAATATTTCACAAACATGGGTTTTGGAATATATATAATTAAATACATAAAATTGAAAACCAACCAATGATTTTGGCCCATGGTTTCTTCAAAAGGGTAGTTTCAAACATTATTTTATAAGGCCAATTTCCAAACATATTAAAATATTAGTCATGCTTATGTGGAGGTGAGTTGAACTCTCAAGGAAATAATTTTAAAATGTTAAAATATTGTATAAATCTTAGAGGGTCCACTATGGTACCATAAAATTAATCAAAAAAACTAAAAACATATTAATTTAATGCTAAAAATATATTGGAATAAAAACCTTTTATAGAATTTTTTTACATAACTATTGTGTCATTATGATGTCATAAAACACATTATATATTTAAGAAGTATTTAATTTTTACCCAAAAAAATACTATCTCAGAAAATAATGAAAAATTCACCATTATATAATTCTGATGTCCTGAATCCAAAAATGATATTTATTTTAAAAAAATAATTTTTTAAATAATATAATTTTCATTTTTAAAATAAAAACCGATATTTATTGAAAATTCATGGGTTTTGACAAAAACAGTTTTAAGACCTTAATAAAACTTACCATTATATTCATAAAAATTATAAGATCATATATATTTAAAAATAATAATTTAGTAATAATATTGCATTAAAATATTATTTAATTCAAAGATCCATTAATTCATAAAAATATATTTCTTGATTTTATATTAACTAAAAATACTATTTGTTTTTTAAAAATCATTCACAATAAAAAAATGAATGTATAGTATTTATACAAAAAAAATCGCATAATCATAGTGCTAGGGTCTTGTTACATAAACCCTTATAAAACCCGCATAATACCTAAGGGTAAGGTGAGCTATAGGGACATACTCTTAGGGCGTCTCAGATAACATCATTCGGGTAGTAATCTCTGTTAACATCCACTTCTCCTGAAGGCGTTTTCGTTCAAGATTAACGTGTTGAAGCTGGACTTGGAATTCATGAAGTGAGAAACCCAATGATTCTACCTCCTTTCTGAGCTCTGAAAAATGGAATTCATATGGAAAAATTCTATTAGATGAGGCAATCGATTCCTTTTATTGAGTAAATTAGATTTGTTAAAACCCTATATTTATACAAGTCATGTGATCATTATTCAATGGCTATATAAGAAACATTAACAATTCATAATTGTATTCTAAAATCAAAAATCATAAAACCAAGAAAGTAAATATGTTATATATAACCATTTTTAATAATAAAACATTTAATTAGATTAAGATGAATTTTCCTTAATAAAATTTTGGGTTGTTATAATCATACCCCCTATGAAATTTCAACCTCAAAATTTCCTTTTCCCACACTAAAACAGATGAGGGTAACTCTGCTTCATCACTTCCTATGATTCGCACATTTTCTCTTCAAACTTTTGGCTTCTCCAAAATACCATGATGAGGGGTATTAACTTATTTCATTGAACTTTTTCCTTATGATCTAAGATATTCATTGATTTCACTTTATAGGAGAGTTCATTCTCCAATGGTACCACCTTTGGATTGAGTACATGTGATGGGTCAGGTATGTACTTCCTCAAGAGTAATACATGGAATACATCGTATACTTGAGATAGTATTGGGGGGAGTTCTTGTCGATAGGCCACTTCTCTAATGTGATCAAGGATCTCAAAAGGACCGATGTACCACGGTCTACGCTTTCCCTTCTTGCCAAATATCATAACTCTATTCCACATTGATATGTGGAGGAATACCATGTCTCCAACATCAAACTCTAGTTCTCATTGACGATTATAATCATAGTTGTTTTGTCAACTTTGAGTAGATTTAATGTGTTATTAGATAGTTTTAACCTTCTCCTCCATTTCATCAAGAATTTCTGGACCTATGAGTTTTCACTAACCAACTTCATCCCAACATATTGGAATTTTTCACCTCTTCCCAAAAAGGGTTTCATAAGGAAAAATTTGGATGCTTGAGTGAAAACTTTTGTTGTAAGAGAACTCAACTAGGGGAAGATGTTGATCCAATCCTCCTTTAAATTCCATTGATCATTCTCTCAACATGTCCTCAAGTGTTTGGATAGTCTGCTCAGATTGGCCATCATTTTGAGGAATATAAGTTATACTAAAGTTCATATCAATATTCATAGCATGTTGGAGACTCTTCCAAAACATAGAGGTGAATCTTGGATCTTGATCGGATACAGTAGATAGTGGTACTCCATGCAGCCTTACCACTTCTCCAATGTATATCCATTCTAGTTGATCCAATGAGAAATCCTCCCAAATTGAAATTAAGTGTTCCATCTTTATAATACAATCCACAACAACCCATATAGCATTGTATCCATTAGATGTCTTTGGAAGTCTAGTGAAAAGGTCCATGGTGATGTTCTCCCATTTCCATGTTGGTATGGGTAATGGTTACATTATCCCCTTGGACTTATGCCTCTTATCCTTCACTTGCTAACATACAAGGCACTTTTATGTATACTTGGTGATCTTCTTCTTCATGTTATCTCACCAATAATGCTCTCAAAGATCTCTATACATCTTTTTGTTTCCTGGGTTAATGAAGAAATACGAACTATGTGTATCATCCAAAAGTTCATTCTTTAACTCTGAATTTTATGTAACGCATAGTCTTGACCCAAATCTCATAATTACTTCTTTATTAACATTGAACTCCAAGGATTTTCCTTTTTTGATAGTTTCCACTTTCTTCTGAATTCCTGCATCATCCTTTTGAGAATCCTTTAATCATTCCAAAAGAGATGGTTGAGCAATAATCTGTGAAAGGATTGATGATGTTCCCTTATTTATGATTCACAAGTCCAACTTCATCAAATCTTAGAAGATGGGATCCTTTTAAATTCTCATCAATGATAGAATCTCTGGGTCCTTTCTACATAGAGCATCAAACAACTTGTTCGCTTTCCCAAGGTCATAATTGATTGAGCAGTCATAGTATTTGATCAGCTCTAACCATCTTCATTGACACTTATTCTGCTCTGTCTATGTGAATATATACATGGGGATTTTTTTGATCTATATATATTTCACACTTCTCCCCAAATAGGTAATGTCACCAAATTTTTAAAGCAAATATTACTGTAGCCAACTCTAGATCATGGTTGGATAGTTTTTCTCATGAAATTTAAATTTCCTTGAAGCATAGGCAATGAATTTTTCATTTTTAATCAACACATGTCCCAAGCCCTTCCTTGAAGAATCACTAAATACTAAAAACAATTTATCCACTTGTGGGTTGTGTGAGCATGGACGTAGTGATATGCCTCATTTTCAACTCCTTGAAGCTATCTTCACATTCATCACTCTAAGAAAACTTTAATACCTTACAAGTTAGCTTGGTAAGAGAGTTTGACAATCATGATAAATTCTCACAAATAAGCGATAATATCCAGCTAACCCTAGTAATCGATGGATATTTTTCACTAATCTTGTACTCATCCATCTCTCAATTGCATTTTACTCAGAGGGATCCATAGATATACCATTTCTTGTGATGATATGACCCAATAATGAGACTTCATTCAACCAGAACTAACACTTGCTATACTTTTCATATATCTTATCCATTTGCAAGATCTATAGTACATTTTTTATATTATCTTCATGCTCATATTTGGTTTTGGAGTATATTAGAATATATTATATAAACACTACCACCAATTTTTCAAGGCAATATCTAATGACTCTATTCATCAATTCCATGAAGATTTCTGGATCATTAGTGAGTCTGAAAGGCATTAAAATTAATTCCTAGTGCATATACCTTGTACAAAATGTAGTCTTGGGGATATAATCCTTCTTCAACCTTACTTGGTAATATCCTGACTGCAAATCCACCATGGAGAAGCATTGGGCTCCACATAGCTGATCAAACAAGTCATAAATTGATGGAAGTGGATACTTGTTCTTTATAGTGATTTTTTTGAGCTCATGATAATCAATGAAAAGTCACATTGACCCATCATTATTCTTGACAAAGAGGACTGGTGCACCCCATGGTGAAGCACTTGGGCATATAAACCCTTTATCTATATTCTCATGTTGTTGTTTCTTCACCTCCTCAAGCTCCACAACGGCCATTCTATAAGGAATATTGGATATTGGAAAATACCTAGGTATAAGATCAATTTAGAATTCATCATCTCTTCTAAGAGTAAGACTAGGTAAATACTTAGGAAACACTTCAGTTGTAACACCCCAAGCTTCCATGGTATACATCTCTTTGAATAATAGAGCAGCATGTGTTGTACGCAACCTCGAGTTCTAACACACTACGACCAATCAAAGTAGCCGTTATGAATAGTAATACCCACTTTTTGAAATTATATTAATTTTATATTTCAGAATGGAATTAATTTTTGGATTCAGAATATCGAAATTAGCCTATGTTAAATTTTTGGTATTTTTCCGAGAACTCCCAATTTTCGACGAATAGTGAAAAATACTTAAAAACAACATTTTTAATAAAAATAATTTATTGTGATAAATTATACTATTGAGTGGTTTTAAAGTATAAATAGAATACACTTTTACCATTTTATCCAATCGTGGTCATTATAATTAATTTTACTTTGAACTTAGACATAAACAATTGTCAATCTTTTGATTGATATTCATTCTTAAAAACAGGCTATTTGTTTTGAAAACGGGAATTAATTATAAAATTAATTAATGAAACTTATATGTTTTGAATTTGGTAAAATAGAAATCATCTTTGAATTTGGAATATCAAATATATCTTAGGGTGAATTTTTGGTATTTTTCTGAAAAACTTCAATTTTTGATGAATAGTGAAACTACTAAGTGGTAGATAAAAAACTGATTTCTCATTTAAATGAAATTTTACCGCTTCTATGAATTTAATTTCAAAAATCAGACATAAATGGTTATAATTAGGAATTAAAATTTGGTTCAATGGGATGAAAATAATTTTTGGTGAACAGTAACTTTTGAGTTTTATTAACCGTGATTAGAGGTAATTAGAGTAATTTAAGTTAAAAATAATTTTATAATAATATGAAATTATATTGAAACATGTCCTAATATTATTGTATAAGTCATGGCCAACCAATAAAAACCATGGGAAGATTTTTGGGGACCCCATGGAGCCACTTGTGTAAGATAATGACATTAATATCTTTTATTTAAAGTAAAAATAAAAATGTCACAAAGATGTACTGTTTTACTAAAACATTTTTTAGAAGGGGTTATACAAGTCATATTTTCTAATATAAATATTAATTCGAAATATAAAAAGATTTACTAAATCATGGTAATTGTTTTATAATTTTTAGGCATTAAATAAATAAATTTATTTATGACACTATGATGATGAAGTGATTACCTCATTAATAAACGATTTAAATAAAATGAAAAGATAAGGTAAAATATAAGACTTAAACTTGTCAAAACCATATTTTATGGGTGGATTTAGAAACATTATCACATTATCCTCGAAATATATCATTGTGGGACCTTTAAAATCCGAAAATCATTTCATAATAATGTAACATTTCATAACTTTCCAAGAGTGCCCCTCCTCTCCTCTTATAAAAGGCCCCCACCTATACCACCTTATTCACACCTTCAAAGCCATTTGGCTCGGCCAAACTCTACCCAAATACTCTCTAAACTTCCCTCTATTACTCCTAGAATCCTCACATTGGGCAAAAGTCTTCCCAAGGATGCCTTTGGCTCAAATCAAAAAGAGTTACCCGATTTTAAGGTAACGTCTTCTCTTATGTTTTTTGTTTTATTTTTCTTATCCAACCCATTAAAACTTTCTTATTCCATTATTTTGTATCAAAAAAAGTATATCCAATATTCTATGATGTTTTTATGATAATTATTTTATTTAAAATTACACACACCTCCTTCTAATGGTTAAAGAACATACTGTTTCTGTGGGTGGCGAATTACTGCCTCACGAAACAATGATTGTTCAATCTTCTTTTAATACCTTTCATGGTGGCCATTAAGATGTCACTATATTTATATATGATATATGTTATTTTTATGTTTTCTTTATGCTTCTGTATTTTTAATTTATGGCATACATTTATGATTTCCATTATGGGTAAACTCGATAATTTCATTTTAGGAAGTGCGGACGACCACCCCCTCAAAGTGATTTGAATCATTAATTCCATATGTGGGACATATAAAGGATGGAGTAAATGATATTATATATGATATTATACTGGAATTATAATATACATTTATATCATTATGATTTAATTCTATTAAATAATAAATTGAAATGAAAGTAGTGTTCATGCGTACGTACGGCTTACCGCCTCCATGAACGGTGGATTTCATTTCTTACCTCTAAATGTTATGTAATATTATAAATGCATGTATATACTAGATATATATGATATATAAGATATCTACATCATGAATATAATTCTGGATATAATGGATATTTTACTGCATGAACAACTTGTAATTATAAGAAGTTTATTTTTAACTCAAGTACCAAAGATTGACAAAACAACCATTATTAACATAAATAATTACAAAATCTTCATAACATGGTAATAAGTGATATAAAAGGAATAATGAACTTGAAAAAGGTTCTTAAGAAAGTAGAAATTAACTCTAGTTTATTATTCAGGAGGTTAAAGAACGATCGAGTCAAGTCGGACACGAGGTAAGGGACTTCATCTCAATCTCTTTTCATTGAGCCATATTTTGTTTTATACACAACTTTCTGTATACGTTGTATAAACCCCTTTGAATTTTACGTTTATTCAAAAGGAATATTTTTTATACGAAGTGTTTTACTAAACAACAAAAGGGACTGTTTTTTTCGTACGTATGCGGTGACAACGACTTCTCCGCCACCATGACCATTATTTGAGTTTCGACTTCCTCTACAAGAAATAATTTTTTTTAATTGAAAAATAAATACCAAGTTTTACTTTTCTTTTATTTTGGTATTGAAAATGGTTTTATTATATAAATGTGTTGTATTGATATCTTGTGATTGAAATGTGGAAATGTTATGTTTCCTTTATGCATGTTTTATGTGATACGATTATGTTATGGTTTATGATATGTTTAAACCTTTTCATATAAGGAATGTATTGGACTTAGTATGCGATGGGTGGAGCCCGCTATAGCTCTTCGATGCATCTGTAGGTCTCATGAGACAAACTACTTTCTTGGAACAAGGCCTTGAAAAAATATTATTTGTAGTCTTGGAACAAGGCCTTGACTATGTGGTTATGATAGTCTGGCATTATGCATTCCATCATTATAAAGTGGTTATTGATATTGCATGTGATTATTCGACTAATATAATATCTATGTGAGTAATTAAATGGCATTATTTAATTTTATATTTGACATATTATGTTTAATTTCAAGTTTAAAAGGATTTTGTTTTAGTTATAAATTGCCTTTAATGTTTATGTTTATTTATGAAAGTTTATGTTATATTGTTATCCTTACTGAGCATTTGAGCTCACCCCTTTCTATGTTTTATTTTTCCCCCGAATGTGAAGAAATATTTTATGACTAACCTGCAGGGGATATTCTGAAGGGGATATGGGTGTGGACTATGGAGATTATATTAATGTAGTTTTTCACTTTATGATATAATGTAACATTTATGAATGTATCTACTGTTTCCAATGCTACTAAACTAATCAGTCTTTCAAGAATTGATCTTTTGTGATCATGAAAATGTTATGTAATAATGCACCGACTCTGGGAAACTGGGGTCAGGGCATTACAGTTGGTATTAGAGGGAGGTTATTACTAACCTTGGAAGCTAGATTTAGATAAACTTTGATTATAGCACATAGCCCTAAGATAGACTTTGAGGATTAGTATTGAATAACTTCCTAGGATTTTGGTATTATAGAGATTTTGTGAGTTTTTTGAGGAATACATCCATGTCTGGATACGAGCAGGTAGAGGCAGCTCTGGAACATATGTACCTAGGGGTCAAACCCAAAAAAACCACTTTGAGCTAGACTTGAACGGGAACTGGTGCATGAGAACAGGCATTGCGGTACTCTTGGTTACGACACTCCCGGGGGATATGCTTAGGATAATTCTCATTTTATTTACAAACCATTATGAATAGTTTATGAGTATATACTTCCTTAAAGAAAACACTTTTATGATTATGGATTATATCCATAAATAGTTCAATTTATGTTAAGTGTTTTGCAAGTTTGTTATTATGTATTTCGATTCATAAACTAATCTACTTTATGACATTTTTTAGAAATGGTGCCTAGTGGAAGGAATGGAAATCGTATAAATGCACGCACTCCATGTAGAGATTTCCCTCCTTCTCAAGATAATTATAGTGGAGCTAATGATACAACTGGTGCTGATCAGCTTATCACCATACTAGGATAACTCACTCAGGTTATGAATAATAACCTTACTCGTATGGAGCACCCTGATCCGCAACATGGAGGATCAATGTTAGATCGCTTCATGAGGCAACAACCACCAACATTCAATGGGAGTACAAATACCTTAGTAGCTGATAAATGGATAAATTCCTTAGAGAAAATATTCCATGCCTTGGGGAGTAATGAAAGGGAAAAGGTTATCATGGCAGTTTACCACCTCACTGGAGACGTTGATCAATGGTGGTCATTGATTCAAAACATAAAGGATGATGATGAAATATAAAATATGGAATGGAGGGAGTCCAAAGAGATTTTCTTAGAAAAATACTATCCTCATGACCATCGAGATAATATGGAAAGATAATTTCCGAGTCTGAGACAAAAGGAGGATGAGAATGTCACAAAGTATGTGGCCAACTTTACAAGGTTAGAGAGGTATGCTACAGATTATATACATAACCCAAGAAGTAAGATTGATCATTTCTTTGATGGGTTAAAACCATTTCTCCGTTGAGCTTTAGTATCACAATCTTTCTCAACGTACGAAGATATAGTCTCGTGTTCTATCAAGACTGAAGAGGAATTATCTAAATCTTATGACAATAAAGTAAAGCAAGAGAAGAAGAGAACGGTGTAACAAGAGATAGATAATGGGAAAAAGGGAAAGAATGATTTTCCATTATGCGATAATAGGGGAAAGAATCACCCTGATACTTTCCTAAAAGGAATGGGAGTTTGTTATAAATGTGGAGAAAAAGGTCACCAAGCTCGTGATTGCAAGGGAAGGAAAGAGGTTGTCAATGTTGAATGCTACAATTGTAGAGAAATGGGGCATTATGAAAATGAATTCCCTAAGCACCAAGGAAACTTACCTCAGAAAAGTCCATGGGAGAAAGGCCAATCTTATGCTGTTACTACACTTGAAGTGGAATAATTAATGTATTGGTGCTTTTGGACTCAAGGATTATATTCTGGCTATAAGAATAATGTGATATATATAAGGATTGTACTATAGTATTTTTTTTCATTAAGGTTTTAATATGATGAAGGTAATCATATTTTTAGTATGTGACAATAATAGAAACTTTACTTTGTTTGGGTAATCTGATGTTATAATTGATTTTGGAATTTAGAGACCTTTTAGAGAATGTCTGGACAGAGGTATTTTGGATAACAATAAAGGTTGGAATGGATAAAGTTGAACTTTGGATAGTATTATATATGGTTAAAATATTTTTGAAGATTATTTTTGGAATATTATAATACTATAGTTTTAGGAAAAGGACAACTTGCAGGTTGGGGGATAACCTGTCGCATCGGACAAAGCTACAGGGATCGAACACACAACTATAGTGTGACAGGCCTTTATTACCTGCCACTATCATACAGGAAGTCCCTAGTTATTAAAAAATAGTTTTTATAATCTAAATGATATGTGTTGATATTTGGAACCTTGTACGATTAGGATAAATATAATATTTTTGAGTTATATTATCTTTTTGAGTTAAATATGAGTTTCTGGTAGAAATTAGGTTGAAGGTTGAAACTCTACTTGTCAAGTATATATATATATACCTCTCTCTAATTCTATGAATAAATTAATTCGTAAACTTTAGGAAAGGGATATTCAAAAAATTGTGTTATCCTAATACCTTATATTTTGTTGAACTGATTATATTTTCATCATAGATTGATGGCTTTGAGGCCCTCAATTTTACACTTGTTTGTGATTTATGACCTCAATCAATCCCTATATATATTTACGTTTTTCCTCTAATTATGTGTCTATAATTTCCACCAATGTTCTTCTATTCAAAACCGTAATTTGGTGGTGACTTTCTCATTTCCATTTCCCTCTTTTTAAGACTAAATTTTATTAACCCTATTTCAGATATGGGTTTTCCACAAAGGTATTTTCTATTTTCAACCTTTTATTTTTGAAGAACAATTTCAAATTTTGAGGATGAAATTTATTGAAGGAGGGGATAATGTAACACCCCAAGCTTCGATGGTACGCTTCTCTTTGAATAATAGAGCAGCGTGTGTTGTACGCAACCTCGAGTTCTAATACACCGCGACCAATCAAAGTATCCGTTATGAATAGTAATACCCACTTTTTGAAATTATATAAATTTTATATTTCATAATATAATTCATTTTTGGATTTGGAATATCAAAATTATTCTATGTTTAATTTTTGGTATTTTTCCAAGAACATCCATTTTTCGATGAATAGTGAAAAATACTTAAAACAACTTATTTAATCAAAATAATTTATAGTGATAAATTATACAATTGAGTGGTTTTAAAGTATAATTAGAATATAATTTTATCATTTTATCCAATGGTGGTCATTATAATTAATTTCACTTTGAAATTGGATATAACCAATTGTCAATCTTTTGATTCATATTCTTTCTTAAAAACACGCTCTTTGTTTTGAAAACGGGAATTAATTATAAAATTAATTAATGAAACTTATATGTTTTTAATTTGGTAAAATAGAAATCATCTTTGAATTTGGAATATCAAATATATCTTTGGGTGAATTTTTGATATTTTTCTGAAAAACATCAATTTTAGATGAATAGTGAAACCACTAAGTGGTAGTTAAAAAAATGATTTTTCGTTTAAATAAAATTTTACCGCTTCTGTGAATTTAATTTCAAAAATATGACATACATGGTTATAATTAGGAAGTAAAATTTCGTTCAATGGGATGAAAATAATTTTTGGTGAATAGTAACTTTTGAGTTTTATTAATCGCGATTAGAGGTAATTAGAGTAATTTAAGGTAAAAATAATGTTATAATAATATAAACTTATATTGACACATGTCCTAATATTATTGGATGAGTCATAGAAGACCCATAAAACCCATGGGATGATTTTTGGGGACCCCATGGAGCCACTTGTGTAAGGTAATGACATTAATACCTTTTATTTAAAGTAAAAATAAAAATGTCACAAACTTGTATAGTTTTACTAAAATAATTTTTTGAAGGGGTTATACAAGTCATATTTTTTACTATAAATATTCATTGGAAAGATAAAAATATTTTCTAAATCATGGTAATTGTTTTATAATTTTTATGCATTAAATAGATAAATATATTTATGAAACTATGATGATGCAGTGATTACCTCATTAATAAACGATTTAAATAAAATGGAAAGATAAGGTAAAATATAAGACTTAAACTTGTAAAAAGCCTATTGTATGGGTGTATTTAGAACTCTTATCACCTTATCTTAGATATATATCATTTTGGGACCTTTAAAATCGGAAACATATTTCATAATAATGTAACATTTCATAACTTTCCAAGAGTGCCCCTCCTCTCCTCTTATAAAACTCCCCCACCTCTACCACCTTATTCACACCTTCAAAGCCATTTGGTTCGGCCAAACTCTGCCTTAATACTCTCTTAACTTCCCTCTATTACTCCTAGAAGCCTCAATTTTGGAATAATTCTTCCCAAGGAAGCCTTTGGCTCAAATCAAAAAGAGTTACCTGATTTTAAGATAATGTCTTATCTTATGTTCTTTTGTTTTATTTTTCTTCTCCAACCCCTTAAACCTTTTTATTACATTATTTTGTAACGAATCTAGTATATTCAATATACTAGGATGTTTTTATGAGAATTATTTTATTTACACTTACACACACCTCCGTCTAATGGTTAAAGAACATACTGTTTCTGTGGGTGGTGAATTACTGCCTCACGAAATGATGATTGTTCAATCTTCTTTTAACACCTTTAATGGTGGCCATTAAGATGTCACTATATTTATATATGATATATATTATGTTTATGTTTTCCTTATTCTTCTGAATTTTTCATTTATGTCTTACCTTTATGATTTCCATTATGGGTAAACGTGATAATTTCATTTTAGGAAATGTAGACTACCACCCCCTCAAATAGATTTGATTCGTTAATGCCATATTTGGGACGTATAAAGGATGGATTAAATGATATTATATATGATATTATAATTTAATTATAATATACCTTTATATAATTATTATTCCATTCCATTAAATATGAAATAGAAATGAAAGTAGTGTTCATGTATATGTACGGCTTACCGTCTCCAGGAACGGTACATTTCATTTCTTACCTCTAAATGTTATGTAATATTATAAATGCATGTATATACTGGATATATTTGATATATATGATATCTACAACATTAATATAATTCTAGATATAATGTATTTTTTACCACATGAACAACTTGTAATTATAAGAAGTTTATTTTTGACTCAAGTACCGAAGATTGAAAAAACGACCGTTATTAACATAAATAATTACATAATGTTCATAACATGGTAATAAGTGATAAAAAAGGAATAATGAACTTGAAAAATGTTCTTAATCAAGTATAAATTAACTCTAGTTCATTATTATGGAGGTTAAAGAACGATCGAGTCATGTTGGACATGATGTAAGGGTATTCGTCTCAATCTCCTTTCATTGAGGCATATTTTGTTTTATACACAACTTTCTTTTGTACGGTGTGTAAACCCCTTTGAATTTTACATTTATTCAAAGGGAATATTTTTTATACGAATCGCTTTACTAAAATACAAATGGGAATGTTTTTTTTCGTACGTATGTGGCGACAACAAATTCTCCGCCATGGTAACCATTATATGAGTTTTGGCTTCCTCTACAAGCCATAACTTTTTTTTAAAATGAAAAATAAATACCAAAATTTTACTTTTTTTATTTTGGTATTGAAAATGGTTTTATTATATCAATGTGTTGTATTTATATCTTGTGATTGAAATGTAGAAATATTATGTTTCATTTATGCATGTTTTATGTGATACGATTATGTTATGGTTTATGATATGTTTTAACCTTTTCATATAAGGAATGCATTGGACTTAGTATGTAACGGTTGGAGCCCGCTATAACTTCTCGATGCATCATTAGGTCTCATGGGACAAACTAGTGTCTTGGCACAAGGCCTTGACAAAATCTTATTTGTCATCTTGGCACAAGGCCTTGACTATGTGGTTATGATAGTCTGTAATTATGCATTCCATTATTATGAAAGTGGTTATTGATATGGCATGTGATTATTAGACTAGTAGAATATCTATGTGAGTAAGTAAATGGAATTATTTCATTTTACTTTTTCCATATTATGTTGAAGTTCATGTTTATAAGGATTTCGTTTTAGTTATACATTGCCTTAAATGTTTATGTTTATTTATGAATGTTTCCACTATATTGTTATCCTTACTGAACATCTGAGCTCACCCATTTCTATGTTTTATTTTTCACCAGGATGTGAAGAAATATTTTACGACTGACCTGCAGGGATAATCTGAACGGGATATCGGTGTGGACTATGGAGACTATGCTATTGTAGTTTTTCACTTTATGATGTAATGTAACATTTATGAATGTATCTAGTGTTTTACAAGTCCACTAAACTAATCGGTCTTTCGAGACTTGATCTTTTGTGATCATGCCAATGTTACGTAATAATGCACCGACACTGGGTAACTGGGGTCGGGGCATTACATCAGTGAATTCCCTCATAACTGGATTGTCTTCAAGGATGGTTTATTCCTTAGACTCAATCCTCTGAGAAAGGTACACATGATCATAGGGAAATAATATCCATGCTTAAGATGATGGTGCTAAAGAAGATTCATCCTCCTCCTTTCACTTGTACAGAATCAGGGGTCGATTCACTATATGGAGAGTGATTTCCCTCTCATAGAAATATTTGCTGGCTCTATATAGGAAAATACAATCCATGACAAGAATTGTATCAAATTCCACTAGAGGTACTATGACAAGGTTTACCAAATATATATTTTTTATTATAAGAAAAATTACTTTTATGGAGTAAGTGTGAAACCAAAAAGTACACCCTAGCCATCAAAAACTATAGCACATTAAAAATTATTAAAGACCAGCTTAAAACCCATAGACCTAATATCCTTAAACAATTTCTAGAAGAGAGAAGTTACCTCTTTGCCAGGGTCATCTCTGATGATGACTTCGAAATGGGATGCCAACTTCCCCCAAGTTCACAATAACTCCTCCTTATCAATTTTCTTACTTTTTAAACCTCTGAATAGGATTTGGTGTTGTTTGTCAATCCACTCAATTTGTTCCTTATTCATGACAACATGCATCGATCTTGCCTTCTACCATTCCGGCGTCTCGGCAGAAGCATACATGTCTACCTCCTTATCAACTATCTTGTCCTCGGAATGCACAAGCAACTCCCATGGATCTTCCCTGCTCACAAACTCCCCTTCCAGATTCCCATGCATCCCTTTCACTCCCACCATGTAAGGTGAGGCCAATTCAATTAGTTGCACCTCCTCTTCCACTACACCTGACTTGACAGTTGGCCTAGTTCCGGCCTCCCTCTGCGTACCCCGAGAGGAATCCTCCATCATCCTTGTTATCACCTCCTCTGTATGTAATTGCCTCTCCTCATACTAATATCCTTCCTCAGAGGGTTCGTTCTCATGTGACTCGGTGACCAAGAATGGCTAGCCATCCACTCTCCCCACTGATTGGGACTCAAGCTCCTTGGGTTTCCCCTCTTTCTTGGCCGATCGGGGCTCCATCGGTCTAGGTAGAAAAGAGTAGTCTTTGCACCATTTCAGTTTTGGCTTCCTAGAAACAATGAAGTAACCTGGGTTCCTATTCTATTTTTTTTTCTTCTTCCGTCTTTGCTTCTGCAAGTCTTTCCCCACCCCTACCAATCCATTGTCCTCAAAAGATTGACCATCACTCTCAGAATCAGTCTCATAAGATCCCTAGGAATGACCCTCAAACTCACCCTCATTAATCAAGTTCCAAACCGGTTGTTGTGGGGAATACAAGAATGAGCTCCCATCAGTTTGAAGTCCTTCCTGTAGTCCTTGACCTGCTATCCCCTAGTGAAATCTTCTCCCACTCCTAGCCTACCTTCAACTTATTCTTTCTATTAGACACCCTTGCATTGACCAAGTTACTACCAGCCCTCACCGCCATTTCATAACAGCTGGGAATTTGGCTTGCCTCAGCCCCAACAGCTAATCCATCTACTTCAGCATCTCCTGCAACCTCCCACGGACCTTGAGTGTGAGCAACAGGTGAGACCCAAGTACCTTCTTCCACTCCACTGACCGTATCGCCCCCATCCCTGGTCCTATTTCGGGGGGGGGAGTATCCAAGTCACCTCTTAGAGCATTCATCTCCTATACCATAGCAACGGGTTTTTCTTATCAGCAGTTAATGGATAGGTTCCCTTATCTTCCACACCTAAAAAATTTCCTCATCCCCTTCACGAGATTTTTGGAGTGCTTATTTCTACACCTTTTTTGAGTGGGGTGCTCAAATTTCATAGCAACTTTGGATTTATCCATCAGACCACCATGATTAAATTCCATTTTCTCCTCGTATCCCCATGATACCCCTTAGATTTTATGATCTCCATTTCAACTTTGAGGGAACATCATTCAATTTACTCATAGCTCTTGATGTCACAGATCACTAGGGATTTCTGTAGGCTAGGTTTTATCCCACAAAAGAAGTGGTCAACAATGAAATATGGGGTAACGAAAAAGTCAGAGGTGTATTGTGCAAGACTTGTGAAGTTTTCCTCGTACAATCTAATGGGTTCGTCGTGTTTTTATTGATGTAAAGGAAGTACCTTTACAACTTAAGTTAGAGGGTGTGAGGAAAATATTTCTCAAAAAACATTTTCTGGAAGTCCATCCATTCCAATTCTTTTATATCTTTCTTAGGCTTCATACTTTTGATCAATGTATACCATTGCTCAGCATCACCCTCCATACAATAAGCAACCAGAATAACCTAATCTTCTTCAAAACATTGAAGTATGGAGAATATCTTCTCAAGGTAGTTGATTCATTTTTGTCAATTGAGGGATCGAATGATCCATTAAAAGTAGGATGAATTTGTCTCATGAAGCTCTTGATTACGGCTATTTCTTTCTTAGGTGTGGTTGGGCGTTCCTCTTGACCCATATTTCTATTCAAAAAGTGGGTTCACTGATAGAGTATCATGACAAATTTTGTGATTTCTTCTCTCATCGGATTGGGAATCTCATTAGAACATTCAACAAATTAATCTTTGCATCATTTGTTAGCCTGAGTCCTCCTATTACTTTCCATTGGCTGTAATAAAAGTAAATTTAGGGGTAAAATATAAAGGTGAATCCAATTAAAAAAGGGATAGCTTATAAATTACATTTTTTCCATAACTTACGAATTTATAGGCTCCAATCTATGTTATCCATAATCTAATTCCCAACATATATTCTTAGGGTTATTTTTGTATTCCCTTAAAAATGGTTCATACTAAGCTTATGAATTTACTAAATCCTATCCCCCAGGAGTGTTGAAAACAAGAGTGCAGAAAGTCTCTTTGTCATCCACCAGTTCCTATTTGAGTCTAGATGAAAGACGTGTTTTTTGATTTTACCCTTAGATACATCTTTGCTAAATCCACCTCTACTTGTCTGTATCTAGACATGGATGTATTTTATTGATAAACCACTTACTATATACTCACCAAAATTTAGGGATGTTTTTATTATACACAGTCTTATCCCGGAGTCTTACACTAGGGTTTTCAAATCCTTATCCCAAAAATTACTAAACTTATCCTCTGATACCAACTATAACAAACCTACTCTTTATTACACACATAAACTTGATTTATTACATAAAAATTCACTTAAGACAACTCTGAGGATCGACAGGCCTATTTTATTGGTGAAATTAGGAACATTACATAACAACTTAGAAAATAAAACACAATATCTTTATTGAAAACTTTTTTTACATGACCACAAAATTCATTCGTACTTAGCAGTGCATGGGATAACCTGAGGACATGCATAAGAAAAGGGTGAGATATAAATCAAAATAAGGGAGTAAGAAAGGAATAACATAAAGAATATAGTACATGTTAGAAAATAGTTATATCAATGGATCATAAGAGAAACATGAACATAAATGAATGATATAACATGATTATCATAACATGGAAATGTGTCATCAACATTTAATATGATATTAGCATGAGACAAGGCTCATTTCACATAGAGAATGAGTAAACCCTCATTTCACTTGAATTAGTAGGAATAAACCCTCATTTCACTTAAATTAGCATGATTTAACCCTCATTTCACTTGAATTATCATGATACTAATCTCTACACAATGCATTAGAACGCTATTAGGGCACACCCTTTATAAACATTTCATTTCAGGCATAAGTGTGCCACATGGATCATACAACATGGGTTCATTAAACATCATAATTTATTCCTCGAATAAGAGATGTGGAATAAATAAATTTAAGTCCTTAATCAACAAGTACATGTGCATAAAGGTGAATACACTTGATAGAGAAATTGGTATGGTATTTACTTACACGATGATTTTAGCATGGGAAATTTTGGTGTAGCTTCAGCAGCATAACGACATCAAAAAGAAATCATGAAATGGGTTTATGAGAGAAAAAGGGGTATCTCACAATTTATACATGAAATGGAAAGTATGGGTATCAGGTAAAATAATATCCCAACATATGTAATTTAATTTAGATTCATAATGTAAAATAATTTCATTAATGTAATTGAGAAGAGATAAATTCCTTACAAAATTTCGGCTTGGTAATGGGTATAAATATAAGTAATTAATGATAGATAAAGAGGTATATAATCATTAAAAAATATATAGGAAAGTATGTGGGAGGTGAGAAATCATACCCAAATATTTTGAATTGAAACAAAAGGGTATATCAAAATAAAGAAATTTGGACAAAAATGGGAAAAGAAGAAATACCTTACTTGGAAGTGTGATCCCAAAGGATTTGGAGAGGCTTGATAGAGGATTATTGGGATCTTGGGGAACCGTGGGGGGATAATAGAGAGAGTATGGTGGATAAGGGATTTTATCCAATGGTTTTTAGTGAAGATAAGGGGGGTCTTTGGTGGGTTTATATAGGACAAGAGAGGGGAATTCTTTAATATTTCACAAACATAGGTTTGGAATCTCTGTAATTAAATATTTAAAACCACAAACCAACCCATTGTTTTTGCCAAAGGGGAGTGGAAAAAGATATTTGAGAAGACCAATGGACGAAATTATTAAAATATTTGGCTTTCTCATATGGAGGTGAGCCACACTCTCAAGGAAAACATTTTAAAATGATAAAATATTTTATAAATCTTGGAGGGTCCTATGAGGTGCCATAAAATTAATCAAACAATTATAAAATCACATTATTTTAAATAAAAAAATATCTTCAGAAAAATATTTTTATTTTAATTTATTACATCACTATTGGGTCATTATGATGTCCTAAAATAAATTATATATTTAAATGGTATTTAATTTTTACCCAAAAATTCGACTGTCTCAGAAAATTATGAAAAATTCACCATTAGATAATTTTGACATCCTGAATCCAAAAATTATATTAATTTTATCTAAGTAATTTTCTAAATATGTTAATTTATATCTTTAAAATAAGAACTGACATTTATTGAAAATTCATTGGTTTTGACAAAAACGGTTTTCAAACCTTAATAAAAATTACCTTTATATTCATAAAAATTATACAATAATTTATATTTAATAAAAATTATTTTAGTTATAATATTTTATTAAAATAATATTTAATTAAAAATTCCATTAATTCATCAAGATATATTTCTTAATTTAATATTAACTAAAAATACTATTTCTTCTTTAAAAACCATTTACAATAATAAACTGGATGTATATTCTTTATAAAAAAAATAGAACACAAAATCATAGTGCTAGGGTATTGTTACATAACCCCTTATAACACTCACATAATACCTAAGGGTAATGTGTGTGATGGTGAAAGACTCTTGGGGTGGCTCGGATAACATCATCTGGGTAGTAATCTCTATTAACATTCACTTCTCCCGTAGGTTATTTCATTCAAGCTTAACGTGTTGAAGCTCAACTTGGGCTTGGTGAAGAGAGAATCCCAGTGACACTAGCTTCTTTCAGAACACTGATAAATGGGCTTCATATATATTAATTATACTAGATGATGTCATCACTTCCTTTATCTGATTAAATTGGATTTGTTAAAGCCCTACATTTATACTAATCATGTGATCACTGTTAAACAGCTATATTAGCAACAGTAACAACTATTAATGGTATTTTAAAATCCAAAAACATAAAAACAAAGAAATTTATATGTTTTAAATCACCATTTTTCATAATAAGACATTTAATTAGATCAATAGGAATTTTCATTAATAAAAGTTTTGGTCGTTACAGTTACTCCTAGGTATATTTATGCTAAAACCATGTCCACTTGTAGTATCTAGAGAGGGTTGTTTTAATATAAATATCCACATAATATATTCCTTACCAATATTATAGGATTTTATCATATTCATATCCTCAATTTCCATATTTGGATTTTCTTCCCCTAATCTACATTTTCTAAATCTAGTTTCCTAGGTTTCTACTAAACTTCCTTTGATTCCAATTATAACTCTCAGGCCCCAGAAGCCCGGATTCGGTGCATTATTTTATTATATTGGTATATAAATACGTAAGATGCATCTTGAAGTATATAATAGTTTGTTATATTTTTAAAACAAGATACATACCTACTTTTTACATTACAACTTTGAAAGGAAAAAAATATAAAAATTACATTGGAAACATCCACAACTCCTAGATTATACTTGGAAATCATTCATAATATACTTATTCACATACTGGGAAAAAGTAAAATATAATAAAGGGGTGATATTAGATGCTCATTAAGGGTAATAAATATATTGTAAGCATAAATAATAATGCATGTTGAATAACTAAAAATAAACACGCTATTACAACATAATCTTGAGAATAATATGGTAGGAATAAAAGATGGTTAAATAATTCCATAATAAAACATAAACATGGATATTCTACTATTATAATAATCACATGGACTATAAATTAATTTCTTTATAATGATTTAATACATAATGTGAGACATCATAACCATAATTTTCAGGGCCTTATTCCATGACCATACATAAATGGGTAAAAACTCAAACCTGCTTTTCCCATGAGACCTACTGATGAACCAAGGGGCTATAGAGGAACCCACCCAATACTTACTAAGTCAAATTAATTAATTATATAAAAGTTTTGAAACATAATTAACATATAAATTCATATTGAAACTAAAATATTAAAGGTAAATAACTTTCCCCATTCAGTAAACATAAACACTAACGATTCAGACCAATAGGGTGAATGGTATCAGAATAGCTCATCCATAGTAAAACTAATCATAATCCTTTCAATAAAATATGGTAGATGATTTCATAACATATTATTCTCAATTAAACCTAATTATCAACAATTGTATTGAAATATATCAAAATACACTAAGAAAATCATCAAGTAATTCTTGAGAGAAATACTCTTTTACTTCTCCAAGAAGATTTCTTTTGGAAAAATCATTATATTAAATCAAAATTGATCTAAGATATTTTTTCCTAAAAAATTATATTTTTAGAAAAATAATGTATTCTTAAAATACACTACATAGTGCACTATAAAATATGTAAGAATTTGAGAAGTTCCCTTGAATCAGGCTTGTTTTTTGGGAATAATTTGATAAAGATCTTTTTAAAACATGTAAATCCCCATAAAATAAATAAGTTTTATGAATGTTACCAAAATAAAAAACATTAATGCATAATTTATTAGGATTAAATAATAATAATTAATAATTTAATTAGGGTAAATATTAAAAGAGTGATTTGAATGAAAATAGAGGTTCAGGTAGAAAACCCATACCTTTTGTTTGAATGTGTTCTGTACTTAAAATTAAGGTAATAGAATATGAAATTAGACTTATTAATAATTTAATTTTTAACCTATTAAAAATTTATATAGTTTATTATAATTTTATTAATCTCATTTATGGCCTTTTTCATAAGTTATAAGATTTAATTATGTCATTATGGAGAGTTTGTTTCCTTGATTTCATGATCGATTCTCTAGATTATAGGTAGTAGAGTTCATATAAAATGGGTATAATTCATAAGAATTTGAATTAAATGTTAATAATTAACAAAAATAAGTGTAATTGGTATTATTTATTATTATTTTTCATATATGAGGGGGAATCATTAGATAACATGGTAATGATAATCGTTTAGCTTAATTTTAGCAGTTTTTCGACCAAAATGAACTACTTTTGTTCTATTATTTAACATCTTGTATATAAAATGGTTACAAATCCTTAAATAATACATATTACATATTTAATAATTTAGTTCAAACATAAAAAATGGTTTCATGACAAACCTTAAAGAATAAATTAAATAATTAAAGGTCACAATCCATGAAGGTTGTAAATCGGCACCTCCCGAACGGTGATTTCATTTTTAAAATAAATGAGAAAGAGTAAGGATATTGATGATGGATCTTATATTAAAATTATAAAATTATAGTATATATATTATACTAGAGTTATCATGGTCATTTTGAAATAGGGGGTGAGGAGAGGATAAGAAAGGAAAATAAATTGAAAATGAAATTTAAAAAATAACCAGAGGGTTTACCTCTTGAATTATCCTCCTTGAGAACCTCCTTAGGGAATGGGGTTTTTGTATTTTGGTAAGACCAAGAACTCAAGTATGTGGGGGAGAGACCAGGGAATATTATTTGGAAATAAATTTTACATTCTTCAACTTTTATAGGTGAGAGGTGATGAGGGGGTTAGGGGTCGTATTTATAATAGAGGAGATAGATGATTTTTTTAATATCTTATTCATTATTTTATTATTTTTCTCAAGACAATAAATTGTGTTGATTATTGGGACTAAATATACTAAATATTTATTTTTAGTTAGAGATTCGGGTTGTTACATAATACATGATATTTTTAATTCATGTATTTGGATTATAATTTAAATACCATAAATTGTCTTATTTCACTATTCACCAAAATTCAAGTATTTAAGAAAAATACCAAAAAATCAATATAACCATTATTGGATGTATATAATTGAAAAATGCATTCAATTTTATGTAAATAATTATCTAAATATAAGAAATTAATTTTTTAATTAAAACTGTTATTTACTTGAAAAATACAGATTTTAAATTTGTAACTAATTTTACTACACTTTCAAAAATTAAGTAGGGTCTCATAAAATTATCCTAAAATCATAGGACAAAAAATACTGATTTTTAAATAAAATATATCAAAATGAATTAGATATTAAATAATTTTATTAATTACAAAATTTTAATTAAAAATATATGACTTACAAAAATATAAACACTTAATTAATAATTTTTATAATATTAATTTACATATAGTATGATATAATTATACTATACATGCATTCATAGGGTGCCTAAATTTTATTTAAACATTCATAGGTGAGGTTACTAATCATTAGGTCAATTTACTATTCAAAAGGTTTGTTTTTCTATTCTTATGGTCAAGTTATTATTTCATTAGTATAGGTTTCCAAACATCTAGAGATACCACTTATTTCATTCAATCATCATTTATAAAGTTTTATGGTTCTATCTAAATTATTTTTAGTGATTTATGTTAGATTAAATATTATTAAGAGGGGAAATCTAATTGATATAATTTTGGGTCATTACATCTAATCTGTATAAATAATATTTAGGACTTCATCCATCCTCAAGTGAGCAAGGACCCAAAGTTTTTTGATACCATTATTTGACAGATTTATGTTGACAAGTTTTTAACCCATATTATGTAGTTAAGAAATCATTTTAATAAAAATTATCTTTGTTTCTAATGTACCTAAAAGATCAGGATTATATTTATTTATAAGAAGCCAAAGGTAAATTCAAGTTTCAGGTTTTTCCAAGCCCTGACAATTCTAAAAAATAATCTTCATTTAAACAAGTTCTTAAAGATAGAGCTCCATTTTTTCATCGCAATAAAGTTTTTATTATAGGATTATTACCTAATTAAATAGATTTATTTTCATTATTACCAAGGCTTTCAACTTTTTCCTTTCATTGAGTGTCAGGACTAGAGAAACCCACTACTTGATTTTCCTCTGAATAAATTCTCATAGTATGACATTAAATATCCACTAGAATGACCTTATTATATTAATCATATTCCAAGTTTCCATATACATTTTTAGTTTCTAATATATATTCATTCTAATTAGATATGGTTTTGGATTCATGTCTTCCACAACTAGCCATTTTTCTTTCCACTAATACAGTATTTCCCACCGCAGTGAGATAAATCTCAGTGAGAATAATGATTTCCTTAGTACCATCACTCACTAGGTGATCCTGTGTAGAAGAAAATACAGGCATGCTAACATCCTGATTAGAATTCTCATTAGAAATATCCTAACCATATGAGTTCTTCATGAATCATTTTTTTTTTATCAAAAATTATATTAATATTTACAAAATTTCCAACTATAACCATATGATTAAGAGGTTTCTTAGGTAACATGATAACTTGAATATCTATAACAACCTATTTATATACTTTAAGAGTGTCCAAAAATGCATTTTTAATAGAATAATTCAAATCCTAACCATTATAAGTGGGATTATATGTATACATTATTTCATGAGTAAGAAAATTGAGTTCAGCATCATTTTTTGAGTCCATCTTTGTTATAAAACCTTCATGATTTTCAGATTTTTCCTAAAAATGGACATGATCATGGAAAATGGAAACTTTGGTGGGATTCCTACGTAATTGTGTATTATCAAAAACTAGTAATTAGTTATGTTTTGGATTAACAATGTGAGTTGGTTTATCATGTGAATTGAGAACCTGGATTGAAATGAAAGTATATTAACTTAGTAATCATAGGGATTGGTTTTTTTATAAATTATATGGATTAAAAATTGTAATTTTAAATTTAATTTGTATTTGTATAATATCATGATGAAATAGGGTTATTATGAAATGTGAAATGGTAATTATTATTAAATGATAAGTGAAATAAGAATAGTTTCAATTAATGTGATAATTTGTAACTTTGATTAAATTGATAATTTCATAATATATGGACATTGGAATGAATTTGGTAAATATAGTAAATTGAATGATATTTTTCTAATTGATGAACTGACTAATAAGTCTTATAAGAACATTTTTAGTATGTTGTTGTTTTGGTGTTTTAAATGGATTTTTTGGGATGTTGTCTTGTTATTAATCTCAGGTTACTTAATGCATGTGGATGGTATATTGGGATGGACATAGAATTCCTTTTAGGGTGACCTTATTGTGTATACATGGTGTTCCTTACTAGATGAAATTATAGGTTACAAATTGCGTTCATTTAATGATGAAATTATAGGTTTTACACGGTGTTCCTTCCTTGATGAAATTATTGGTTGGACATGGATTTATTTTTTCAATGAGATTATAGGTTGGACATGTCATTACTTCTTAGGTGAAATTATAGGGTAGACATGGTGTTATATAATAGATAAAATTATAGGTTGTTCATGGTGTTCCTTCCTATAATTAATTTCGAGTTGGATATAGAATTCCTTCATGGATGAAATTATTAGTTGTACGAGGAGTCACTTCTAGTTAATGGAATATGATGCAAGTATAATACCATAAATAATTCAAATGAAGTAGGTTTGGTTGAATGATGATGCTAACCTGAAGCTTGAGGGTCAAAAGGTTTATTTGATTTACCATATTAATTTATAAATCAATGATCTTGTTTATCATTATATTTAATTCATAATATAATTAAACTATATTTTTTATATATTGGGGGTGTTAGCCTACTGGTTTGTATTCATAGCATGTTTGGGTGCCATTTGGTACCTAGGAATATTTGTTGGATGAAGGTATATAAAATTTCAAGGGTACCTATGCTTGATTCTGTTCTTAATCGATAGGATTGGAGTATGGAGACTCAAACGGGCATGGGGTTCAAGATCAGGTATTTTAGAGTATTTATTGGAGTATGATTTTAGTTTACTTATTTGAATTTCATTATGTCATTTAGTTCATCTTATATTATGTTATAGCATGATCTATTATTATTATTTTGATAATTGGTTATTTACTATTGTCTGGTAATATTTTCTTGTGTCTGGGATTCTACTAGATTGATTTTTTTATTTTTTTTATCTTATTTCCACTGATATTACAACTCTTTTTTAGAGGGTATAGTCTCCCCACTATATTACATACATCATCTTTTCTAGTCAGTAGCCTTTGGGGTATGGTTAGGCATTATTGAATTCTAGTATAAAATTAGATCGGTCATATGAGGGAATAACAGGCCATGTACTTTATAGTTTTACCAATATCATCAGGTCTTCCTTCAATTACTTTATTTCAGCCTACATAAATAATATTTTTTCCTATATAATTATTGGTTAAACCTAGGTTACATTGATTTGGGTTATCTCATACTTATTAACCTAATCCTTAAATAGAGAGTCCAAATTACCATGAACATTCTTATAATATTCTAAACCAAATAATAATCGAATTCTATACTCTTAGAATCCAAATTGTCTTTCCTAAAATAACATTAATAATTATTACAATCATATACCCAAGAATGTATATACCCTAATCATATACTCTAAAAACGTAACATTTAAAAAACATACTTGAATCTTTGTGACATTAAACCATAATGAGATTATACATTCCTCTAAAACATTACTCTATATTTAACCCTCATAGGGCATTAACCACTAGTTTATAAAGTCACCAAATAGTCACTATACATCCTAATCGAAAAACTGATATGAAATTCTCCAAAAATGTCATGAATAAGTTATCAATATCAGGGTTTCCAATTACTATCTAAAATACCTCTTCAAAATAAAACCGCCCTTTATTATCACAAAATCATGTGAACATAATGTGTAATAGTTGTCCATACCATAATCATGTGTTCTTCAATGGTTATCCTAAAAAATATAACCATGTTATTAAATCAAATTTCAAGGTTAAAAATATTATTTATTTTATGTTTCCATAATATTAAAGTAAAACTAAGAAAGAAAAATCCTTATATATTTCACCTAGTCCACATAAATTTTAGAATATAGTAGAATATCATTGATAAATATCACTCACTAATGAAAATATCTATGAGTATTAAGGAAATTTTGATCTCACTACGTTAGGTAATACAAGGAACTAAACCTATCCATTGTAATAGGAATAAAATAATATTCTCAACCATTTAAGTATGCTCCATTATTCAGGTATAAGACATGGTAGTTTTTAGGTACATACCACTATTTTATTCATTTTTAGGATCCTATTTAATCCAAACACAAAAAACCCAAATTTTTATTATAATATCAAAAATATTAATATTAAATCATAAATATGAATATATCATCCGTTATGACACCTTTGTCTTAACAAATGTTACTTCATGATATTCCCATAACTATTCTTTGTTCAATCCTTGATTGTCCATTTTCATTTTTCTATTAGGTTCTCTAACCTAATTAGTTAACATCATTATTATATCTTTCATAATGGTTTTCAAAAATAATGTGATTAACCAAATAATATCCCATTGGAGTATCTTTCTAGGTCTGAAGCCTTAGGTTCACTAATCGTGCATCAGAGTGAGGATTTATTCAATGCACAACCAACCATTTTTGGGGTCAATACCCCGAGGTGAATTTGTTCCACAACCACTTGCTCTTTCTTATATATAGACTAGAATTTATTTCTAAGAAAACTGGTTAATATCTACTTTACCAAAACATCGATATGTTATCCAATGCTTATACATATTCCTAGGGGTTTCATCGGAGTTTCCATATGCTAATCCCTAAATAAGATGTGTGTTTTTAACTTATTTTAAATCATATACTATTCCAAAGTGTCATTTATACCCTTGAAATTATGATTAACCACAAATTATCAATCCTCAAATTATCCTCAAAAAACATAATAAATGCCTAAGTTATCTAAATATTCCTTTTGATACCAACTGTAACAACCTATACTCATTATCCTAGATCTGGAGCTCATAGACTCATACTTTACATACATTCTTTGATACCATCTATAAATTCATGGTTATAACCAACATTAATTATAGAATAAAAATTATTATTTCATATCTTATATAAAAAGGATATTTTAAGTATTAGATAAAGAATTATAAAAGACATTAACTGATAAATCCCACATTCATTATAAAAAATAGAAAATTATCCCATTGTATTGAAACTAATTAATTCATGAAAATTATTCAGTATATGACAAAATTTATTTCATATGTGATATCTTCCTAAACCATTCATGTGATAATTTTCTACATAACCTAGAAAAATATAAACATAAGAAGGGGAGATCTCATATGATAACTAAGTGAAACAAATAACTATATCAATCACAACCTAAAAATATGGAAGGAATAGGTAAACAACCTAAATCCATAATTAACATGAAACTAGAAGCTTGTTATATCCATGATAATAAATGAAAACACGATTATCAATAATACTGATATCATACTAATGGAATTCATAATGTTAGACATCAAAAACCTATTTAAAAGGCTTCGTACCAAGACATTATATTTTTCATCGAGGAAAAATTCAATATGTATTTTTTAAATATGAATACATGCACCAAAGAGTCCTAAAATTGCTTTTTCTCATGTTACCTTTCAGTGAATCAAGGGACTTATAATTTCATGCCCACCCATCACTTGTTTAAGCTCAATAAAATCACCATAAGACTCAATAACACTTTTCATACAATTCCTTAAGGAACCTATTACTGAATAAAACATGGTTATCTATATAATAATAAATACTGAATAACAATACCAGATCATCCTTTTTTAGTGGTCAATAATCATCAAGAATTATAATACATTTCCCTATATTAATAAAAGGGATAACATGAACATAACCCATAATGAGAAAGAACATGTATGGTCATACAGTACATAATCAACTTTAAAATATCAATCTATATTAGTTTAATGATATATAAAACATCAATAATTTTCCCTATGTCAATAAAATGCACAACATTATTTCTATTTTAGAATCATCCAATCCAAATTCTATAAAATGATATGTTCACACTACATAGGGAAATTCCTATATGGATAATTTAATACAATAAACATAACATCATAATACATCCATGGGAATTAGTTTGATGGTTTCAAAAAAACATATCCTTAGTTTAATAACATAAACCTATAAGGATGTTGACATTTTGAAAAATATCCTTGAAAAAAATGGTTGATGATACCATCCAAGAAATTATCAAGAAATGGATTGTTAGGTATAGTGAGTTTAATACCTATAAATGATATCATATATGTTTTAGATGATATATCATGAAACATATGCCCTGTTATGGGAAAACATTTTGAAAATGGAATGGGAAATAGAATTGAAAATTAAAGGAGGTTTTATAAAACATTACTAACATTGTCATAAAAGAGGATGTTACGGGTCACCTCCAAAATTATTTTTCAAATGGTGAAGTTAAAACACTTTAAAATATTTTACTTTTAAATTAATCTATAATTATGGATCCATGAAAATGAAATAAATATTTCTTTAGGAAATGTGGATAAAAAACATTTCATTATTAAAGGGACATTTTTAATACTTGATATTACCTATTTTGAAAACCCACACTGTAAAATGATTAAAAAAATTTTGTCATAAAACATTGTTTTTTCCAAGTAAAATTATAAAATATATTAAAATATTTTTTAGTATATCCCAAGAATGGAAGAAGAATTTTTAAGATAAAATATTATAAGTCAAATAAGGGATTTTAGTTATAAAAAATCCTTACTAACAGGAAAAAAACATTATCAACATCTAATTGAATAAGGGTAAATATTTGGGTATTAAGTCCCATGAAATACAAATATTGTTATGGAAACATATCCATGGGAATTCAATACAACATTAAAATAAAACATAGTTCTTAACATGTAACGTGTCTTTGAGAATCTGATTTGAGATGAGGAAAAATATTATTAATCGGGTAACACTTTAATAAAACCCCTTGAAATAGGTGGATTGTAATTGAACATAAAAACACTTGACTAAAAGATAATTCATTATATGTTATATCACATATTCATTATATACACCACTTAAATGAATTTATATTTAAAATATAAAATGTTTCTCAAAGAGAAGAATTTTAAATGAACCCCCTTATGACTTTTAGAACATTGCAACTACAATATCATGAAAAGGTTAACATGGAATGGTACATTGAATATAATTATATATAGAGGGATAATAATATAAATATTAATATGATTTCTTAATTATACCATTAAAATAAAACATGGTTTATAACATAAACATGTCTCAATGAAATGAAACTGAGATTGAAACCCTTATTGCTTCAATAAATTTTGTATCAATGGCCCTTGAGAGTTAAAACATTAAAATATAATTTATATTCTATGAAATAAAACTTTATTCATAACAAAAAATCTCAAATTTTCATTATACACATCTTGAAAATGAAAATAGGTGCATAAATATTATACTTTTCTCAATAAAGGGAAATTAAGTTGAAAAATATTACCTTGTTCCAAATTCATTATGCGCATATTATTAAATTCATTAATAATAAAATTAATTTTATTTTATAACTTATTAATAACCTGGTTATTATTTATTTCATTTATTATGGATCAGTTATTCTCATATTCTATTTACTTATTTTATTGTTGTCTTTCCTATGTCGGTTACGTGAGGTTATTTGGTTAATTTTCTATGACTCCTTGTGTATATTGACCATGGAATAGAGCATTATAAAATAGATTCATAATGTAAAAAATATTAATAGTTTTTTAAATATAATTTTTATATATTAAATATTTTTTTAAGTCCAACCACAATGAGTGGGGATGCAAAAATAAACTCATTGCGTGTGGAGATGATAGTTCACATATACACATGTTAATGTTATCATTTATCAATAAATGAGAGAGAAATAAAGAAAATTATAATATAAAAATTCATTTTCGTAGTTATATTATATCATATTTATTCATTTATTTCATCTTTTTTATCATTCATGAAAGGAGTTGATGAAAAATGAAAGATGTCGCTTTGTGGATGTGGTAGTCCGTGCAAAGCACTGACAATGTTTTTCTTTTTTTATAGGATAGAGAGGTATAAATAATGGTTATTAAATTTATATAATAACATATAATTATAATAATCATTCTAATTTCAAAATATTTTACTGTATATCAGATATTTTGGGGGGAATATTAAGGAGAAAAACATAATGAGAAGATAATGCTTATGTTAGAAACATGATCCAGCATTGGAAAACTCATTATAATTGATGGTCTTAAGATAAATTATTATAAATAGTGTATTAGGAATGTGTGATGTAATTATATTAAATTCAATTTTTATAGATTTTCCATAACATTTTTAATGGGATGTGCATGTTTTAAAAGGTTCATGTGACCCCCTTTTATAAGATAGGAAAATGGATCTTTTGGGAAAACCATTTTATATTTTAAAAATGACATGACACCATTCCAAGGTAAATAGATCCAAATATTAGAAATATTGGATTTTGGGATATTTTTTGGTCATTTAAGTATCAAAAATGGTACTCCATAAATTATTTAAACATGTTATATGGTTTTAACAATTAACTTTTTACATTTTACTCTT
This sequence comes from Viscum album, assembly GCA_963277665.1. Taxonomy (NCBI): domain Eukaryota; kingdom Viridiplantae; phylum Streptophyta; class Magnoliopsida; order Santalales; family Viscaceae; genus Viscum; species Viscum album. The sequence continues at coordinate 605,412,793 of OY728119.1, read as the reverse complement.
TTAATTTTAAACAAGGTAACTAGTCTTTCAAGTAAGTGATTTTTTGTTTTATTAAAAATATAACATAACACATATAACCAAATTTTGGTAATATGGAACTAATTTTTACATATATTTAGTCAAATTTAGTTTCCAATCATTATAAAACTAACTTTAAAATTAAGACATATAATGTGAGAACCATTGTTTTTGTAGAAAAATGACATTTTGAACATTATGGATTCTTAATATTATTTATTATTGATTTCCGATTAAATGAGTGTTAATATATTTATTTATGTTTTTATAAATCATTTTATATTCATTATTTAAATGATTTAAATTTAATTTATTCGGTATAAATTTCCTGATATTAATAACATAATAATTTTAAAATAATTGTTCCATTGGGATAGGTCTAGTGCTTTATACGGTATTTGGTTTGAATAGGTTACATTATCTAGGTATATTAAAATTATTATGGTAGGTGTAAACCAATGGTTGGTGGGTGAAATGGTTGTACATCTCTTTTGGGGATGGGAGTAAACCCTTGAGGAATGGGTTGTAGCGATGGCACTATAGGTGAACATACAAATTATTCTATGAATTATTTTGGAATAATGAGGAGTTTTCCCTCAAATTTAAAGACTTTAGAGATCTCTTTGGGATATTTGAAATGAGTCATATGCATGGATTGTGGATATTATGTTTTCTTATAATCAGGTAATGATTTTCCAAGAGGCTTTGGTTGAATTATTTTTGCATTGTCCATAGATATTGGTAACGTAACATAAATGTTGAAAATTTTCACTAAAATTAGACCAAACCATGAAGTTTATTTTAGAGAAATCATTAAATAAATGGGTTCATTTTGGGGTGATGGATATTGGTTTTTATCAATGATTAGATACTAGGATAGTTCTGAGGAACATAGTGTATGTATTCACAAGTGACATGGATATGTAGATAGGATCAGCATATCGTTAATGGTATAATAGGTCCTAGGATGGGTGATCTATGACATATTATAATAGCGCCCTTAATTTATTGGGGTTTTAGTGTTTGATTTTTTTTGTGGCCTACCTTTAGTGAGAGGGAACTGGTCGGGACTTGGTAGGATGTAGTTGAAGATTGGCATAGGACCCTACTCTAATTGATAATCAAGAGGTAGAGATGATGTATGACGCCCAATCCAAATTTATAGGATTTTGTTTAGGTATTTTAACTCCATTTGACTAGTTCTTTATGATTTGGCTGAGATAAGTATGTTTGGATGTTGTGGTGTCCCAGTGAAGATAGGATGACCTAATACGTATTCTTATTTCCCATGTATTTCTATTTTTTATTTTGCACATGCATACACACATATATGATAATTTATATTATGATTTTTTTTGATACCCAACTGAAATTTATTTCTCACACCATACATTATCACCTCGATGCATATACAGAGATAAGTTTTTATACACTAGGTATATCATAGTTTACACAATCGATTGAATGAGATATGACTAATGTGGATTGAATATGGGGTTGGGGTGTGTCTTGAGGATAGTAGATGAGAGTCTTTTATATTGTATTTATTTTTATCTATATATGATATTTAACCTGTAGATGATCTTTAGGATTTTATAGTTGTTTAACTATATTTTTCATCTGTATAGCATACATGTATCTATATTTATTATGGTTTGATTTGGTTAAATTACATTCATGAAAGCACTAATTTCTGGTTATGGATAATATTTTTTATTTATATATTTATTAATTTATTTTCCATTTTTAGTGATAGGATATTCTACACAACATTGATTATATACATTCACCAATAGCCAGAATCCTCTGGAGTATAGGGAGACATGCATGTGGTTAGGTGGAGACCCTAACTAGAGTTTCATTTAAGAGATCTTAACTGGGGTGTTAAAGAATGTATCAAATAAATATTATTTATTATATTTCTATTTATAGATATCATAGTTTTAAATTTTGATGTTTTAGAGCTTGTCATGGTCCTTAGGATGGAATTTCATGAACATGTGTCTTCTGATAATTCCAAGTTACCAAGGTTGTGGGATTTCTCTTTTTTGTTTTTTATAATAGTTCAGATTTTTATTAAGTATGATGTGTTGATTTTATAACTTTGTTCCATAGTTATACTCTTGAACCGCAATGCAAGGAGTCGTGTTTATATTTATCATACACAATATGTAGGATCCACAGGAAATTCATGTGCTTGTGAGTGGTTGATTACTGGTTCTAGAAGATGGTTTAGTTGTTTAAAGTTTCATTAATAACTTATATAGTGTTTTACTATATAACTTATTGGTGGAATTATACTCATATGGACTATGATTATTTAAATTGTAATACGATATGTGGATATTGTTGTGGTATATCATCTGATTAAAATAATATATCCCCAATGTACATGTAAAACATGCATACGTTTTATGGATAGGTTTTGAATCAATTCCTCTATGATGTTTTAATATATATGGGATATTCCTAAGATGTGGTTCAGAATGGGAATTGATTTCCCTTATTATGTGGATACCCTTGACATGTTGGATAATTTTACGTGAGATTCCTAGTCTAGTTTTGATATATATCTCTTAGAGTTATTTAGGTATCGTGGTCATCTTGGTAAGGGAGGATCAGTGAGATGCCTATACATATTCGCTTCAAAAAGATTCTATGTGATATTGTATTGAGATACTAGATAGTTTGGTCTAGCTTGGGTAGAGAATTGGTAGATTCTATATAGTTTTGGAAAGATTCCCATGTGTTAGGTGATCATATAGCTAAACTTGGAATGGGTGAGATGCCTCAAGTTGGTTAGAAAAGAAATAAACAAGAATACATATGGGATAGTATATTGAAATGAGTGGGATACATGGGTGGCTGATTTGTATTATGATACTACATTTGATGAGATGAAACTCAAATAACTGTGATTCTATAAATATGAATAGATATGAATAGAGTTTATACCATATTTGTTAAGATAATATCAATATAGTTGTTGGAATAAGATCCCATGGGAAGGCTCTTATAATGTCACTCCACCTTGGAAATAGGGGAGTAATTATTGGTGATTTTATAAGAAAAGAGTTATTATGTGTAGGAATTTATGAATTAGTTATACACAATGATTATTTATTGTAGAGTATTATAATGGTTCATCATTAGTTACCTAATAATTGTATGGGTTTATGGAGAAACCAAGTGGTGTAGTGATGAGTGTTTAGTGGTGAATACCACCAGTTACCAGTTGTTCAGAGGTGAGTTGCAATCTTTTCGTGGGTTTTGGGTATCTGGTAAACTTGGGTGAAATTACCAATGAGATCAGTGAAATTTCTAGGGATTTAGTGGCTTAAGGTTTTCATGGGATTTGATGCATTTCGTCATTGGTAATGTGGGACATCAATAAAGATTTGGGATGTAGTGGAATGGGATATGGTTTTATACTGATGGGTGTGTGATATTTGATGATGGTAGTCAAATATATTGATTTAAAGGTATATATATCATGATTTTGGATATAATGAATTGAACATTGTGTGGTCATACACTAATGGGTTAGATCTCTACAGTGTAATAGGAATGAGTGTGGGGTTGATAGGGATTATTGTGAATGTAATGGGTGTGGTTTGGAAGGAGTGACATGCAAGTGATACTAGAATCTTCTCAGATTAGTTCTCAAAGAGAAGTGACAAAGGAATTCATATGACTGGGAGCACACTATTTTCTAGTATAGCGTGAGACCCTTTCTTTAAGTGATTTGGTGAACGTTTAGGGTGACATTCCAGTCATCCAAGTATTGGTGGTGTTGGTGTTTTTCATTAGAGATCGATTATAAGCTAGTGGGTTTCGTCTAGTAATTATATTTGGTATTTTGGGGGATGTTGGGGTTAGTACTTTTGATATTATTGGTAAACATAACTAAAACAATGGTACACCAAGGTTGGGGAGCACCTTATGGGTCATTGATGTAATACCCTCATTTTAGAAGGATTTTGAGTGTGGTGGAACCATTTTTTGAATGGTCAAGGTGGAACTAGGATACCATTGTATAGGTAGATTTTATTTTATTTAGTTCTATAGTGATTACAAGATTTGTTATTTGGATGTAGTGTTAGATATGATTCATGTTTCGATAATGGACTTAGGGTTGAATCTGGTGTTATCTTAGAGTGGTTTAGATTAGGGGTACATCATTTCTAATGATAGAGAGTATGATTGTGGATTTTTCTATTTTTAGGATTTAGTCATTGATTTACATCAATATTGGGATTTTAATTTGGTGTGTTCATTCACTATTTTCATAATTCCTCTTGAATGTATGTTTTGATGATAATGCAGGGGTTACGGTGCACCGACATATGAGTCCGGGTGTTTTTAGGAAGGGTAAGACGGTGGGGGAACAACCTATTTTTCAAGAATAATCAAATTCAATGAGACAAAGACAACATTAGTTGAAGAATTTAGTATTCAAGTTATGTGTTTCAAGGATAATACTTGGTATTTTACATAGAAAAGATAGTGTATACGGGTTGAGTTCATAGATGGAAGGGTTGAAACTATTTTAGCATGGAATCGGGATCAGAGAACAGTATCAAATACAGATCAATGAATGAAATTTCAGAATATCTTTATAAGTTCTAATCTTGGATAATAATTATTATAGTGGGGATTTCTTAATGACTCACATTCATATGTGTTGAAAATTTATGGGGAAATTTGAATCTCAAGTCTAGGTGTATGGAGAATTTTGGGAATTGGGATTTAGATTAGGATGTCATGTCTTGAATTTTCTCTAAGTGTTTTTTTTGTGATCATCTATTTCTGTGTTTTTTGGGGTATTTGGAAAAGTTTTATGGTGTTAGGGATTTTTTTAAGGGGACCAAAAGAGTATCACACCATAATAGGGGTAATTACTGAATGATGTGGGTTCTTTTCACTATGGATGAAAAAAATTCACATTGACGGTTACCTGAAAGGGAATTAATACATGTCCTAGAGCACTATTTCATGACGGTTCATTTAAAATTAATTGTAACATTTCAACCAAGTGAATTGAATCATTAAGATACCATTATATTTTACTTTGTTCTTAACTAAAGAGGATTATCACACATAAAAAGTATATAGTCACACTACAATTAATCCCCAAGAGTGAGGTGTTGTTCCATGAACTTCTTGGTCATACAACAAATAGACCTGATTTCAGGGAATTTCACTATAATTAAAATCTTTACACAACAACGTGCCCTTTTTCTTATGTTTTTAAGAAGTGGTAGACTCTTTTCCACTTTATATTTAATCTTAATAACCTTATAGGGAGGGATATTTTGACAAACTTCACCCCTACTACTTCCTCCATATCTTCACCCTTAATGAGGGGAGTTTTGGTAGATATTTCCATGATGATTTTATATAGAATATCTTCATTATTGAAATATTTTTTGTTCTATTTTATCACTAATTTTAATCACCTTTGTTTTAGGGTTTTGTTAACGATCCCCCCAGATCATGGTGGAATCATTATAAACCATGGGGTTTTTTCATGTTACGGATTGATAATGTCTAGAAATAATGAACATGTGTTATATTTCACTATTATTTTTTTGAGTTATTATGTAATTTTTTTTCAAAATATCAGTTTAAACTAGTTAAATTGGTGGTTGATTGGGTGTCAGTTGATATCATTTTTTCTCGTTTCGGTGTCAGGGTTGCACTAAGTTAGTTTCAATGTCTTGTGATGGATCGATGAGATTTTAGAGGTTATTTCTTGTTATTTAATATTTTTTTAATTAATTATAAACTATTATAATTAATTTTTTATCTTCTATGATATGAGATATGGTATTTTGGAAAATGGGGAGCTCAACATGGCTTGATATGGGCTTGGAGTAGTATGGATGAAGTATAACATGAGGATCATAACTCCATATCAAGGTTTTCATCCCCTATAATACTTAATCTTATGTGTGTCTTTTAATTGTTTGGTATACCTACATTAAGATTTAGGGTTAGTTAAACTGGATTGGGAAAATCAGTTCCCTAAGTGGAATGTTTAGGTGAGTATGTTCATCCTAGGCTTGGAGTAAGTGATCCAATTCATGTTGAGTGATTTGGAACAATGCGGCGGATTATTTCCAAGGGGGCATTTCAATTGAGATAATAAGGGATCTCAAATAGTTATTAAAATAAATATGGGGTTCAGTTATCCTAGGTTGGAATCCTTAAGGCTATTATAATAGGTATGGTGGGATTATATTGATGGGTGGTGGGTTAGATACTCATACATCTCTCATATGGTTGGGAATACACTGTTAAGGGTGAGTAGTTTCTATGGTGATTGAGGTTACAATGACCAGTAATACAAGAATTACTATAGAATCAAGTGGTGATTTTCCTCTTGAAATGGGCTTGGGAGCTCTCCTTGGATGATGTGATATGGGACCCATGTCTAGATCAAGGAAATGATGTGTTCGAATTACTCGGTAATGAGTTTCTTAGATGATTTTATTGTGTTGGTTTATCATTGTCCTTAGGTATTTAGTCTAGGATGTTCATATGGAAAATTTAATGCAGATTTTGAAAATCCAATTGTGGTTTGGGTATGATATTCCTTTCATTATATGGGGTCAAAATGGGGTGGTTGATGCAGGTTGGTATCAATAATAGGAAACCAGGTTGGGTATGAGTAACCTTGAGAATGACTGTATCGATGATATGAGTATATCGATAAGATCATTATTACATTAACAGTAGAACAATACCAAGTACAGTAAATTTTATATGTGTTAAGAGATCACCCTTGAGTGTTAGAGTGTTAGTGTATTATTATTTTTATCCCTACCCTGAGTGAGAGGGAAAGGGATGAGGTTTAGTATGTGGTATTCATTGAGGGGGAGGTAAGTGGTCGAGGATTTATATAAGGACTACCCTAATTAATAGAAATTAATCCATGGTTCAGTATCAATTTTATCAAGACTGAGATCAAAGAAATAAATTTTTCAATTGTGGTATATCTTTAGTAGTAGTGTCTATGATGAGGTTCAGAATCAAGTTATCCTACAGTGGGAGGGTAGACGATAAGGTTCAGTATGACACCTACCTTGAGATATAGGGAAAAGGTTGGGGTTATTTATGAGAAGTATACTATGTGATAGGTTAGAGGATGAGGTTTGGTTTGATACCTACCATGATTGATAGTTCATAGATCATAGTTTAGTTTGGGTCTCATCTTGAGTGGGATGAAAGTGTTTAAGACTTGGTAGGTAGAGGTTGTGGTTGGGTATGGGACTCACCCTAATGAGAAGGTAGAGGATGATACTTGGTAAGATGAAGTCAAATATTAGTATGAGAAATTATCTTGTGTGATGGGGAAGAGGTTGTGATTAGGTATGACACGAGACCATGATTATTGGGGTATGGTTTGTGGTTCTTTACTCAAGGTGAATACTTATTGCATTATTTGTTAATCTCAGTATAGTTGAGTGTTTTAGTGATCAAGTTAGCATACGATGACCCAAACTTTACTCTTAGTTTTCATATGTTTAAATTATTTATTTTCTCTTTTATACACATGTATATGATGTATTAAATTAGAAGACATTAGGGATATACTAATAATATATATTTATCAAACCCTGCACAGGTACCCAGGTGCATGTACAAACCTCGTGTTTGACACGTAGGACTGATAACACATTGCATAGTGGATCATGCTTAAGAAGCTTGACATGGATTGGAGAAGGGGTTCGGGTGAGGCATAAGGTTAGTAGAGGAGACTCTTGTGTATTTTATTTAATATTTTTTCTATAGATGAGATGGGATAGATGGGTGATCCCTTGGGTTGTGTGGTTGTGTGACTCAATTGTTTATTTTTCAAAATGGATGTGTACGTTTATTTTATTTTGGTTTTTAGTGGTGGTAATTCCATACATGTATATTAAGATATGTGTATGTGGATTATATTTGGTTATTTAGTTATTTTTATTGGATATGATAATGAGTGTATAATCTCCCAAATGTTGATTATAAATTCTCATTACTAGTAAGCATCATCTGTCATATGGGTAGGCGTGCTTGATGTTATATAGAGACCCCAATAAGAGTATCATTCAAAAAATCAATAGCGTTATATTTTAAAAAAATGGGTTTTTTTAATTCCCATCATAATCATTAAGGTTATGTTTAGTAAGAAATGTTTGAAATTCTCGATGACTATTTCTAAAAACCAATAAAATGAATTACATCCTATATTATACTAATATAAATGTACTATAAAAGGGATAATTAAGAGTAAATCAATGATTCATTATTTAATTTTCTAGTAAAATAAATAAATTATTTTATAAAATGACCCAAATGTATTTCAAAATTATTTCCTTTAATGCCAATAAAATAATTATCCATTTGTCTATATCAATAGACATTTATATTCAAGCACTGAACACAATGTAAGTAATCAAAATGGACTTCTTAGTGTCAATAGGTCGACCACATATATTTCATCTAACCATGAATTTTTTACTTCAATTTATCACCTTAATAACAATGAATAATGTCGTTACAGCTTGATACTTAATATTTCTTCAGTATTATCTCTTTTTTTCTCTCTCTCAAACATATAAGTTGATGCTCAACTATAGTATATTTCACACCTTCTGATTGTTTCTCACCATAATAATGTTTTTCAACCTCTAACATTTCATCAATTTCAAAATATTTGTTGTGTTTTTCTTGAGTTTGGTATAAATGGTATATGAAAAAACCATTGTTTTCATAAATGATAAAAAAATTAAATTAAAATATGTAAATACATCATTTAACAGAAAATATTATAAGGAAATGAATTTTATATTTAAAAATCATATAAATTTTACTTTTTGTCAAACTTGTTTTATTTTCATTAATGGTTAAAGGGAATTGACCTCTCTATCATGTATAAAAATACACTATATGTATTCCACTATAATATACATGGAACCATCTACATTATGACAAAAAATAAACGATTATTATGTCCCTAGGAAAGTTTCATCCTCAATGAAATTTTTAGTTGATTTTGTAGTTGTTTTAGTCTCTAAAATAAGGACAATGAAATATGGCTTTACAAAATCTGGAACATGAAATTCATGTTCTCCTTATGATTCCATTATGAATGTTTTGTCCTCAAACCCTTACTAAATTTTACTTTTTCAAACCTGAATTTTTTTTTTATTTTAATTCCTCTCCTATTATCAACATTTTTCATTAAATATTTTACACTATGAATATTTTAAAATCCCACTCCCATATTTTTTCAATGATTCCATGGTATGAAATATTCATGTAAATTGGATTGTAGTCCTTATCACTAAAACGATACATCACTTTCCCCCAATAGTAACTCAACAATTTAAAATCATTCTATATTCATCATGTTCTGTTGTATATAAAATATAATTGTTAATTTTGTAACTGTTATAATATGGTACATGCATAGTTTCTCCTTTGGATAGCCATAAATGTTTCTCACAAATATTATTCATATTTATAGAAATTTCATTAAAAATATGTTCTCAAAAACTAACTTATGTTTATTTGATATTAATATTTTATCCCTTGATGGATTCTATAACATCCTAACACAACTCACTCTATAGTAACAATATTGGAGTGCTATGCATCCTTAGGAAAGACTCCCCATACACAAGAGTCTTCCAACTAACATTGAGATTCTAAAGAAATAATTTGGGGGACTAAATGATTACATCAGAGTAAAACCAGAATGAAAATAATAAACGAAAACTCATCACAATCTTCAAAAAAATAAAATTAATTGTCACGATCAAAATAAATTAAGAAAAAATAACATACCCATGTAATAATAATAAAATCTTCCTAAATTATAGGTGATTATAGAATTAACTATTAAGATATTCTATAGGAAGATCCTATAAAAATCAACACACATGAACAAAACTTAAAAGTAACCACCATCTGATCTCGAATCCCAACCCGATCGCTTCTCATAACTACATCTAATTTATCCTGCTCAATCAAATAACATAGGTCCTCCCCCCTATTCCTATAATTATTAGATCGACTTGGGTACCATAGTTCCTTATATACCCATTTAGGGTGTTAATAAAACTCATTAAGCTACCACAAATGATATCATTAACATAAAGAGTAAATACAGTGCATCTACGATGATATTTTCTCCGAACGGTCAAATAAATAAATATTTAAATAATACTAGTCACATACGTATATACTATCCCAGTCACCCAGGAGTAATCATACTTGCTTCATCTAGTTCTAAGATATCACTAAGTGAATCATATAACAAAACCAAGGATCGGATAATCATCCACCTATAATACCAACATACACCATCACAAAACATATAGGGATAAGTGACCTCTCTGGATACCGTCATATATTTTTTCAAACCATTGGGATAAAATAATCAACTTTAGATACTAAATATATAATCATCATTGAAGATATTAACACCCACCTTGGATACCTCATCATCGAGGGGATAAGTGTCTGCCTCAGATATGACCATATAAAATCATTATTATAGGGATAAGTTCCCTACCTAGAAACCATTTTATCTAGGGGATAAATACCTTCCGTGGATACCATTATATAACACCATCATTAGGGGGATACATTCCTACCCATTATACAATCATATATCATATAAGGGGATAGAACACACCTAGTATCCCATTAAATATAATTTAAGGGAATAACACAAACCATATATACCACGATATATCATCAAGGGGAACAATTCCTACCCCATATATCATTATATATCATCATGGAGAATAGTTCCCCCCTAGTATACCATCATATACCATAAGGGATAATAGTTCCTTACTAGTTATCCCATTAAAATAATCTCAATATTACAACCCTTTCAATAATCAACCCAAGATAGGGGAATCCAATGTGGTCCCCTAGGTCGCATCATGTTTTGGATACCATGTATGTGCTCCCTTATCTTATTTACAACTCTATATTCAAATAAAGTTATTCTAATATAATTACTTCAAACAATATAGCCACACTTGCATCGTGTGCTAATAGACCACACATGATACACCATATAAACTAAACACAAAAGAGCATTGCAACATCCAACTCACTTCTATGTTCAAGCTTGTTCGATCCTTTCACACCGAATATATACATGAATTATTTTCATGGTGTCCTTAATTAGATACTCACACAAGCTAGTACATGTGAAATATTCACCCCACACATTATCATCCAGTGAAGAGGCTCTAAGGTAACCTAATATTCCATATTTCCTACCCCTAGATTAAAAATTTTCATTCCATCATTATCCCCAACTTATAAGGAACTAAGGGAACTTATCACAAGGTCTATTATATTTCACTAATTTTTTTCATACCCCTATAGGGAACATATTTCAGATAAAATTCATTTTTGGTATAGAAATTACTTATCGGTGATTGAGGAATCAATATTAATGATCAAGTATCGAATATGGCCTAATACACTTATTTTTTACTCGTAGGGATAAAGGTAAAAAAATCATTTGTAATTCAAGGTTGGACATACACAATTGGTGATACAACATATCAAATTCCATATAACATAATTCAGAAAACTTAAGGATTTTATTAGGTACCATATAATAAAGTATGAGTTATTTACTTTAATAATTGTCAACCATTATTTCCTAATCTCATCCAATACTAATTGATCATAACCCTTAAACACAAGGTCCTACAACATTCACTAACCATTTTAGTAAATTATAAAAAAATATAATTTATTTATATAGTAAAAATATTAATTAAATAATTAAAACTCTAGAATAATCATTAAATATCTCATTGGATTGTGTAACGATGTCAAAACCTAAAGTAATGGGTTTGGGATTACTCCATGCACACCCTTAAGTATATTTAAAAAAATCTATAACACCAAACATAGATTCATTAATCAATAAAATTTAAATTTTATGAAAACCCAAAGATAATTTTTGGTAGTTTATTACCTCAATGAAACTGCAAAAAACATAGTGCATTCATCCTCTTGGGATTCCCTTTAGCCATACTAAGAAAAAACCCTAATGTTTGGGATGATTCCATTATGTGTTGGTGGATTATTCACTTAAACCCTATCTCAGAGATATAAAAATAAATTGTTAATTAAGAGATTAAAAATATTCAAGAATTAATAATGAAATAATAACATAAATGATGAAGAAACATACCCCTGATCACTATTTATCAATGAGTTTTAATGGAGATAAGAGGAAGGTAAAAGGTGGATTGGCCTCCTATGGTTCGTACAACCTAAAAATGTGGAAAATACTAAAGGGTGTTTCTAATTCAATGCATAAAATACTAAACTAAACTTATTTTATTTTATTTTCTAAAAATTTATCATAACATTGGGACCACTATGGCTCATGATTTCATTGATTCTTCATCTAACCCTCACAAAATGGCACTTCAAGTCACAACATGGTGTCCTACCTCAAGGAATAACCAAAACTATTAGGACCCAGTCCTTCACAACATATCCTTCCTATTCATGGAATAATGATCCCTTTTTTATAAATTTTATGGGTTTTTTTATCTCACTGTGACCATTATCATGATGTGACCCATTGTGTTAGGACATGGCCACGTTTTGGATAATAAAGGTTTTAATTTCAGGGGACAAATAACTTTTTCATATACAAGACCATAGTTAATCCTATGAATCTTAAATCTACATATAATTCCCCAAGGTGTGGCCCTCCTCTATCAGAACATGATATCCATTTCTTTACATCCATCATGGAATAGTATAATTATTTTCTATATGTTCTAACTCCATATTAGAATTAAAATTATGACACTCATGGTTATTTTAATGTGGAACCCATCATTCCTTAGTTCCCCTGATTAGGGTGGGTTCCTTGAATAATACTACAAATTTATCCTTACATGACACAAATAATTCTTTGGTGAGCCATTTTATAGGGTTTACCAATGAGCTACCCCAAAAATATAATCTTATAAAAAGGGTTCATAGTAGGGTCCCTTTCCATTAAGGTGTAAACCACATTTCCTTTTTACAAAATTAATAACATGCAATACCTTACACATCATTAAAACCCATGGTTACTATGCGGCCCATTTCTTATAGCATAAATATTTCATAAGGTCACCCAAAACATGTTCCAAAAACCACCAGTTTAACTGAAACACCACCCAAAACAATGAAAAAATCTAGAAACACCTTATAGAGATGATAAAGCTCTAGAAATATTTATTTAAAACCAATTTTTCAAAACATCCCATGGTCCAAAGAAAAGGAATAAAATTTCCTATGATTTTTACCATCATTTAACATTATGAGTAATTATAACCTCCAAACTATAACATTTCTCATATAGGATAAGTATCCTCATGCATTCTACTTGAAATATCATGGTCATTGAGCCCCAATACATGAACAAAATTATAAGTCTCTCACTGGTCATGCTCTGGTTGACACTTCACTTGACCCAACACTAGTAATAAAAACCTAGGGACCCACTCACCCCAACCCCTCATAATAAAGTTTTTTACCTAAATTAAGTGGATTTACTCTCTTAGAATCATCATGCTTCATTGCGTGTGAAATATTCTAATTGAAACACCTCTACAATAATTAAAGTGAAAACCCCACAAGCCCATTCATCATATTTCCAATTAATTCCACAAAATTAATTGATATTCCCAAATTATAATTAAATTCATGGATTCTCAATCCATAAACACCATTCACCATTAGTTTACATCATTGGTCTACACTAGATCGTCACTCACTCAGCGTCACACCTAACTGTCACCTATTTATTCTAATCAAACATGTAGTATCACTCCAAAGAATAAATCTATTGCACATATCCTTTCCTCTTTTTAAATTTTTTCTTACAATACATTAGAACCAATAATTCATGAACCCAATCACCCTTCTAATCCATTCTCTGAAATACAGACTTAGTCATACCACCCAATTGTTGTCTAGTATCTAGCAGCTATCAGTTAGCCAACTTAATAACTCTACCTGATAATCATTAATCAGTACCCATATCTTGGTATTTTCATTTATCATAACATGTCCACCTATATCCATGAACGAACAAAAAATTTCTACCTCCTTCTAGTTGGTTCCTCTAAGGCATCACCTCTGATATAAATCACCAAAATTCCCTCTAAACAAGGGTAATACTCACAATAACCCGACAGTGGCCTCCCCTCCATTGGGGTTTACTTATCATTAATACCCAGTAACATCTTACTTTATATCACATGTTACCTGAACATTAATAATAATGAGGTCATCTCTTGGATCTTAATAGTTTTAACCCATGTTCTATAACCTTTTTCATTACCATGGTACTCTCCCATTACATTCCATTATGGTACATACATAGTCCCTTAAGAAAATCACAATCATATTGGTTCCAAAAATAAAATTGATAATTTAACACCCTATTCTTTTAAAATAACCCCATGTTTGATAGAATATACAATACGCAACTTTGATATTAAACAAATCGCGATATATAATTAAAATGTTATTATTTAAATTTGATAGTTATAACATAACCTTTAAATTAGTGCATATGAATATTATTAAATAATTTATGAAATAGTAAAACATTTTATACTACATATATATGTACTTATAAAATCTTATTAAATAAGCACACAATTGTTTATAAAGAAGTTTATTTTTAAGAAAAATAAGTTTTAATCAAAAATGATTTTTATTGCATTTTGTGAGAAAATATTATAATTAATTTTTGGAACTTTTAGAAATTTTAATTGATAAAATTAAATTAATTTTTTAATTCTTCATATAGATATTAACATATGGTTAAATTTTTTGATTTTTTTGAAAATATTAATTTTTTAGTGAATAGTGAAATTTATGGAATTTTCAAATATTGTAATTTATTTTCATTAAATAAAGTCATTTAAAAGTCCCAATATATTTTGGATTTGATATTAAAGTGAAATATGAACCATTTTATTTATAATTATATAATTAATTTTATTTTAATGGACAATATTCATGATTTTGGTAAAATATTATTTTTATGCCTAAAACGTGGGTTTGAACAATCTATTTTAAGTGCATGAAGTATATCCATTGTATATAAATAAAACAAAACCTACTAAGGAAATTTTTAAATTAAATTTATAGATTATATATTTATTTATATTAATTTAAATTTTTATAATTATGATTACTAGGCATGTAGTTAATGTAATATCAATATATGCTTGAAAAATACATTTCTTGAAAAACTATGTTTTCGACACGTTTTATGTGTTTAATTTTGAATTAAATTATGAAAATTATATGAATTAAATATTATAAAATAAATTAAATAATTATTATTATAAAATTATTATTATATAATAATTCCAACTTAATGTTTGTTCATAATGAATAGTAAAAACTGTGAAAACTTATTACCCATTTAGAGTTAAAACCGGTTTACCAGGGGGTTAACTAAAGAGGTAAATGGAATAACATATTTAAAGAATGTTTAATTTTTATGGTAGAGTTTTGGTTATTCCATATCACATATTCATTTCATTATTTATAAATTTTGGATTAATTATCTTGATAGTGACTTCCCATTATTGAATAGTTTTGGTTATTTACAAAAATGTTACTCCCTCTCACCTATAAAATAACATCTCCTCTAATCTTCTATTAAAATTTATAAAACCTTTTTTCATCAAAACCCTACTTAAATATATTCCTTACTTACCTACCCATGTACTATAGTCATTTTTTAATAGAAATCCCTCCATATAAGGATTTTTCTGTGAACATAAATAAGTTGTCTGAATAAGAGGTATCATTCTTAACTGTGCGCTTTGTTTTATTTCTTCTTCCACCTAATTAAAATAATACACAATAACATTGATATATTAAAATATTTATATAAAATATACTAATATGTAATTATGTAAATTTAATAACCAGCATCGTTATCTTTTTCGATCAAATGGTAAATAGAACCATCATTTGTGTGTATGCCAGACTAGAGCCTCACGAACCGATGTAAGTCATTTTCCATCATTACCTTTCAAAAATATTCATCATTATGGATTTAATGTTTATATATTATATTCATGAAATATTAATAATTATTTAACATTAATATATCATTTACCTTCTCACCTTACCATATATTGAAAAATTACAACTTCATTTGTGTGTACAACAAACTACCACCTCGCGAAGCAATGTGATTAGTTTTGTAGTATTATGTCACATGAATGAAATATTTATGAATATTTTAGGAACTAATATTATATTTATGATATAATTATCATTATTTAAGTATAATATAACACTTACCTTTTTTCTGTCATGATCGTTGAAAAATGGAAATGTTGGTCATGTGTGTGTACAACCTATCATCTCCATGATTATAACATAGTTCATATTTAATATCCATACTTCATGATTGTTTTAAAATTATATTTTATTTATAATAAATATAAATATTCCTTCATTTTTATTCTATATATAATTACATAATGACCCCTTTTTCCACGAGCGACACATCAATGTTGTTTTGAATTTATGAACTGAACATCCTCAAAACCCCAAATGTGAACATAACTGATTAAGGAATTATATGTATAATTAAAATAAATTAAGTGAAATTTTCAAGTATAAGGTTATAAATCTAGTAGCTTTTATTATGAAAAAATAAATTATAAAATTTTATTATATAGTAGATAAAGTACATATCCTATAAGCCTGGACTCGAGGTAAGGGTTTTCATCTCAAAAATTCTTTCTTTGAGACACATGTTCTTTTATGCACATAATTTAATTTATATACCTTATATAATTCCCCCATTACATATTATACCATGAATAATTTATACTTAATGTTATTATAAGTTTTAATTCTTTTAATTACTTTATGGGTGTTATGATTCAAAAGTTACCAAGGCGATAAGGGTTTATGATTCAATCTCATTTTAATAAGGATTGTTTATGCTTGAATATACATTGAAAGAAATTATTTGATAATTGTCTAATAAACCCATTTAAATTTTATCTACCATATTTTTTCATGATATTTTCAATTAATATTACGATTTTCTTCTATAGTTCTTAAAATTATTAAGAAAAATGTGTTTAATAATAGCCCACTTTATTTCTCTTTTCGGTCAAAAAATAATTTTATTCTAGTTCAAATTTTCCTTCAAATGTTTTGAGGAATATTTTTAATATTCTCAAATTATTTATAAAATAAATTTTTACCCATGATTTATTTTTTACAATATGTTTTAAAAGTAATCTTATTATCTCTTTTTGAACGAGGATATTTTTTAGTTTTTAAAAGAAGTGTAAAATGAATTTTTTTTTAAATTTTATGACACAAAAATAATTTTCCACTATCATGACAACTAAATTATTTTAATTTTTCTTTAAAGTTTTAAAATTCCCTTTTTAAATATATTTTTTCTTTAAATTTTATAATTTTTTAGATTTTAAGAAAGGGATCTCAATAAACTACCCTTTTCTTTTAGTTATGTCCACTCCATCTCTAACTCACTTTATCTCTCTCTTTAATGATGTGAAATGTTTTAAATTATATATATATGTCACTTACATATATAGCTATCTTATTCTAATTTTCTTTAATATTTTAATACATTTCATATTACCATTTATCAAATGAATTATTCACAAAATCTAATTTGATTATTTTATGATACAAGATTATAAAACACATTTCGTTCCTTCCACAATTCTTATGTTTAGGACTTATGATTCATTTTATTATATGGATCAAATATTAATTTACCTAATAAGAATGAAATGGATTAGCCCAAAATTATTTGTCCCTCCACTATGTTTGGGAATGTTTTAGTCTCATGGGACATCATGTATTGGATTAGTGAGTGAACCTAATCCATTATGGGACTTTGTCCATCATGTGATGTTGTCTTGATAGTTAGCCTTGACTTATTTTTATGTAATAATTTATGTTTTTTCCTATTTCCTATGATTAAATGATTATATGATACCATTTTTTATCTTATTCTCCCATGTGATTAATCATTACTCTTCTCTTTTATGATATCATGTTATACCTTTCACTCTCATGTTATGTTTCTTTATCATATTTATTCCCTAAATGGGTTTTTTAGATCATACCTTTATTTTATGTATTCTTTGAGTTATCTTATATAGTTTTATAAGCTTAAATGTATTTAGGATCTCATAATAGATAATTAAATGAAGATTCCATGTTTTAGTTTCCCTTTGATGTATTATAAATCTATTCTTCCGAAGACAATAGTCCTCACGGTATTTGGGTTGTAATTATTAGATATTTATGATTAATGAACATGTAATAATATAGCTAAAATTATTGGGTTACTATAGTTGGTATCAAAAACTAGTTTTTGGTAACTGTTAGAAACTAGGATGAGAAAATTTTCATGAGAACCATGTGGATAAGTATAAGTATATGATAACATCCTAATGTTTTACTAAGGTAGTGATTTTGTGGTTTTCCTAGAAATACATCCATGTCCAGATACTACAATTGGATATGGTTCTTGAATAGTTTTATATATGGTCAAAAACATAGAAAATGGTGCATTATGATTGACTATATCATCACATGGTTCATGAAAATTGAATTTGTTTCACACCTAGATTGACACTCCCATGGGATATTTTTAGAAATTCAAAACCTATTTATGAACTATTATGAAGGGCTTAAATAAATTTTTAGGTTAGAAAAACTAATAGGAAATGTCACCATGGACAACTTATATTTAAACCTAAATACTCATAAGTTATAATATTCTTACCACTCATGGTTTATAAGTTTTCATTTTTTAAGTTAATGTATTCTCATCATGTTTCTTTTATTCATTAAAGATAATGGTAGTAAATAGGATTAATCCTGACAAAAACCAATGTGATAAGAAATTTAATGATTTCCTTAATGATATGTTTAACCTAATAGGAATTGAAATTAGACATCTTGTGATCATTCGAAATGATCAATATCAAATTACAATTAAAAACCGGATCATTGTTAAATTTACAAACACATAAAAGAAGATATGGATGACTTATCATTGATGTTAAAGTGTTAAAGATGATAAGGAAAAGATGATTAAATATCATACATGTCAAAAAAGTGGTAAAAGGAATAATGGAAAATTCCTCAAAGTAACTAGAAGATTATTTATGTGTAGTAAAGGAGGTAACAAAGTTTCTAATTACCAAAGAAAAATGAAGATATCTATTAACAAGATTCAGGGAAATAAATTTCAACATAAGGCACCACTAATAACTCAAATTTATTGGTTTAGATAACTAGTTCGTTATCTGAGTTAATTCCTTAATTGAAGGATTCATTACTATGGTAAAATGTTATGAAAATCATTCAAATGGAATGATTGAAATGTTTAGGTTTTTTAATTCAAGAATCACGTTAATGAGTATTTTTATTAATGGTATTTTGGTAATAAGAATCATAAGACTTCTAAGGATTTTTTTAAAATAGTTTTCTTTGAGGATCTGAAAGAATAAATTTAACTGTACTAATGAATTGGGAAGGTGATTGAATGGTAAGATGATATTTTATAGAAAAAACATTGTTGAGTAAAATATAATCTCATAAATGTTATTTATATTGGGGTAATTATATTAAATTAAAATTATTTGATTTTTCGGAAAATAAATAGTTTTATAGAAAATATTAGAGGAATAAAAAAACTGATTTGATAACTAATGTTGTTTTTTAAGATTTTTATTATATTATTGATAACTTTATAGGATCATGTTAAATTATGAATATGATTATCACTTTTCTTTTAAATGGTTTTAGAAAAAAGGGCAGCCCGTGAGTTAGGTGACAACTCTTGGCTTCTCGTAAGGCCACAAGGCTTGATCCCACAATTGAAAAACAAAAAGTGTAAAATTCCTACCACTGGCCTACGTGATGTACTGGTTAGTATGACATTGTGTTTACTTAAATAATTTTTTTGATGAATATTTCTTTAATTTTTGGAAACAAATTATAGGATCAACAATATTTCAATTTTTAGGATTTTGAGGTGATTAATGATATTTTGGGAAACTTTTTATTTTGTTGAGATATATATAACTTTTATGTTTAACATAAATGAATATTTGGGAATAATTTTAATATTATTTTTGAGGTATCAGTTAATGGTTATGAGATAACCTTTGAGATTAAAACCTTATTTAATATGGAGGTTATTGAGGTAATTTTGGATATAGTCTTATTTATTTAAGGAATGATCTATGTTAATCCCTTGGTTTTATTATTGAATTTTTTATATTAATATATACATATTCATTTTGACTATTATCTTAATTTGTGTTAACCATTTTTTTATAAAGATAGAAGTAATATCTTGTTACTCTTTTATGTATCCTATTCTCCATTAGAAGTTAATTTTAGTGCTTTATGAATAAAAAATTCATATTGGATATTATTTATTTATAGTAAGAGGTGAAGTGAAAATTGATGGATTTGCAACCAAAGGATAAAGTTGTGTTCTTGAAATAAGAAAGATATCAATTAATTATATTTTATGGTGTTCTCTATCTTGATACTAAAATAATTCCTAAAATCTAGGAAAAGGATATTGAAATAATAATTGTATCCAATTACCTTCATATTTGATTAATCATTGGTCTTTTAACTCGTTAGATATTTATGGTTTTGTAATTTTTAACTTTTTATTGATCATTCACTTTCTTGTGATCACTTATCTCTTTCACTCTCCATAATTATTTATGCTTTTCTGCAATATCCATAATTTCACTTACCATCAATTTTCTCTTTCTAGGAAAATAATTTATGTGTTATTCTATATGACCTTCATATTTGTCTTTCCCTCTTTTAAAAGAAGGTTATATTAACCCTTTTTATGAAGTGGGCTTTCCAAAATGGATTTTTCAAATATAAAATTGTTTATTAATGATAATAAGTTAAAATTGTGAAGAAAAAATTTATTTAATTGGGATATAACGTAACGTCCCAAAATATTAAATGAAAACTATATTCTATAACATACACATCACACAACACTGAGTTTAAATGAAGTGATATATGTTATTAAATATTATTTTTATGTATGATAGTTATAACCTAGCCTTTAAATAGGATTATGTGAATATTTTTAACTAGTTTTTTAAATATATATAAATTTTTTATTCAATATAAATGTATTTATAAATTATTTTTAAATAAGAAATCAATTTTTAATAAAGTCTTTTATTCTTTTGAAAGAATCTATCTTCAAAGATAATTTTTAATTATTTTTGTGAGGAAATATTATAATTAATTTTTAGAACATTTATAAATTTTATTTTATAAAATTGACATCATTTTTTAAATCATAATACCAATATTAAATTTTTTTGAAATTTTGGGATTTTTCTGAAAAGATTGATTTTTCAATGAATAGTGAAAATTACTGAATTTTCAAATACTGTCATTAATTTTCAATAAATTAAGTAATTTAGAAGTCCCAACATATTTTTTATTTGGAATTAAATTTAAATATAAACCATTTTATTTATAATAATCTAACTAGTTTCATTTGAATCATCAATTTTCTTGATTTTAGTAAAAGATTGTTTTTATTCTTAAAAACGTGTTTTTCTAAAAATTGGTTTAAGTGCACAAAGTCAATCCATTTTAAAAAATGAAAATACCCCTCAGTAAGAAATGAGTTAAATTAAATGTGTAGATAATTTATCTCTTTATATTAATTTAAATTAATATAATTATGATTTCTAGTAATATAGTAAAGGTAAGATCATCTTATGCTTGAAAATACATTTCATGAAAACCCGTTTTTTGAAACCTTTTGCAGGTTTAATTTTAAATTAAATTATTCCAATTATATAAATTATATTTGATAAAATGGATTTTATATTTATAATAATAATAATTAATATTATATAATAATTTAAATTAAATTTTTTTCCACAATGAATTGTAAAAATAGTAAAACAATTATTACCACAATTAATGTTCAATACATTCTATCGGGGGTTAAACTATAGAGTTAAATGGAATTAAATGTTTAAAACTTGTTTATTTTTTATTTTTTTATGTTTTTATCAAAAATAACTCCCATCCACTCAATTATTTATCAATTTTCTTATATAGCTGGATTGAAAGTGACTTCCCATTATTTAATATTTTTTGGTATTTAAAAAATGTCACTCCCTCTCACATATAAAATGAAACTTATTCTCCTCTTATATTACAATTAAAAAGATTTTTAGTACATAAAAACCCCTAAAAATCCTTCCTTACATTCCTACTCATGTCCTAGAATCATTTTTTATTATAAAACCCTCTATAGAAGGATTTGGGTGCAGACTTAAAGAAGTTTTCTGAATAAGAGGTATCATTCTTAACAGAGGGATTTGTTTTATTTATTCATCCAACTACTTAAAATCATAAACAATCATGATGATATAATATATAAATTTATTCTATATACATATATTTTATTCAGTTAATTTAATAACCTATATCATTCTTCTCTTCTATAAAATGGGAAATGAAACCATCGTTCGTGTATACGGCAGACAACCGCCTCACGAACTGATGTAATTTATTTTCTATAATTTCCTCTCATAGATGATCATGTTAACGGATTTAATATTTATATATTATATCAATGACATATTAATAATTCTGTAAATTTATTATATTATATACTTTCTTACCTTACCATCCATTGAAAAATGATAATTTCATTCATTTGTGTGGTGGACTACCACCTCGCAAAGCGATGTGATTCATTTTTTATTACTATGTTACATTGATGGTATATGTATGTGTATTTAAATAAATAATATTATTTTTTCTATATTATTATAATTATTTACTTATAATATGAAACATACATTCTTCTTACCATGATCGTTGAAAAATAGAAATGTTACTCAGGCGTACCTATGACCTACCGTCTCCATGATTTTAGCATAGTGCATTTTTCATAATCATATTTCATGTTTGGTTAAAATGTATAACTTATTTATAATAATTATAGCTATTACTTGATTATTATTCTATTTATAATGGAAAAATTACCTTTTTCACCATAGTCAACACACCGATTCCATTTTTTATTTATGAACTATACATCCTTAAAACTCCTGACATGGACTGAATAGATTAAGTAAATAAATATGTTGTTAAATAACTTAATTAAATGGTTTATGTGTAAGGTTTTAAACTTTTAAAAGGTTAATAATAAAACTAATAATTGATATTTTTTTATTATATAGGAGATAAATTACAAACATAACATGTCTAGACTCTAGGTAAGGGTTTTCATCTCAAAACTTCCTTATTTGAGATAAATGTTAATTTATACAGCTAATTTAACTGATATGATGCATATAATACTCATTTAAATATTATATCATTAATACTTCATAATTCATGGTATTTTAAATTTCAATTCATTTAATTCACTCATGGGGGTTGTGATTCAAAATTTACCCAGGTGGTATGGGTTTATGCTTCAATCTCATTTTAATCGTTATTATTTATGCTTGAATTTCCATTGAAGGAAATTATTTTATAATTATATATTAAACCACATTATTTTACTCTATTTTGGTTATTAATGAATTTTGTAAGTAATATTACAATTTTTTTCTCCTTTTCTATTGAATATTATTAAGAAAGATGTTTTTAAGATAATCCAACAATATTTATTTTTTCAATTGAAAATACTTTTTCTTCAAAATCCATTTTTTCCTTCAAATTTTTTAAAGATTATTTTAAAAATTATTGAATAGTTTGTTAAAGAAATTTTTACCCATTTTTAATTTTTACAATATATTTTAAAATGAAGCTTCTTGTCTCATTCTGAATGAGGATATTTTTAAATTTTTAAAAAATTGTGAAAGGAATGTTTTTTTAACTTGTACGGTGTGAAAAGAACTTTTCACCATCATCACCACACATTGATTTGAAGATTCATCTAACGTTTTAAAAGTTCTTTTTTGATGTATATTTTTTCTCTAATATTTGATAAATATTTTTACATAAAGTAATGGATCTCTCTAAAATGACTTTTTCTTTATAAATTCTATATATATGTTTCTTATATAAATACCTGGCTAATTATACCTTCCATGGTTGGGGCAATAAATTCCTTACGACAATTTATCTAATTCCTTCTTTAAAAAATCACTTTTGATTATATTATGAAATAGGATTATGCAACCCATTTCATTCCATGGGTAATTTTATGCTTATACATTATTATTGATTACCTTATGTGGAACACATATTCAAGTAGGCTCGGGGGTTCCTTATGGGGGTGTTGCGATGTCTTATCCCGCTCTATGATAGTGGTGACAACTGTGTCAGTCCCTTCCCCTCCGGAGGTGGAGGGACCTTCATCATCCTTTAATGGAGTGGAGTCATCCTTTTTCCACTTTACCAACCCCGAGCTTCTTTCCCCATTTACGCAATGCTCTCGGTACCCTAAGGTTCCTGAGTTGTTCGATGGATTTCATAACCTACCGATTTTGATCGTGGAGTTAAATGAAGCTTCAACTCTCCTCAACCATACCTTGATTGCTCGACTCTCGCAAAGAAGGCCTTCTATGGACACTTTTGATGGGTTCGTATTCAGTTTCTAGGATTTATAGGATAAGGAAACTATGTTTTTTCTCGACAATAATAACATCATGATCTATTTCATGTTTGTGGATGACCTAAAGAAATCATGGTCTAGCACTCCTCGGAACTGTAACAGGTCATGTTTCTACCTCTATAGACAGAACAATGACTTCAATATGAATAATTAATCCTCTTTGGTAGTGATTTGGGTGATTTTCCCTATACTAATCTTACCATTTCAAAACCCTTCATTTGTTAGGATGCTTGGGAACCTGGTAAGTAGGTAATTATGCTCTAATATGGGAACTAAATTTTTTTTCACTCTATTAATCCCTGAGTTTGTGTGGAAGTAGATTCTTCAAGTCTGCCTTCTGATTTCGTATGGATTACAGTAGGTGATGAATTTAATTGTAGTCATTAAGTGGTATAAGAACCATTGGTAAAATTTTGTTGTATTTGCAATTGGATTTTCCATTCATCGGTGGCCTATAAGTGTGGGTCTAGATAGCCTGATAAGTTGAAGAGTGTATGAATTTATGGAAGCAAGGATCCCAATTACAGTTTTGTAGATGGTTCCTATGGTCAAGGGCATGTGGGTGTAGAGATTATGGAAAATGAAATTAAATGTGAATCTTGGGAAGGAAATACCTTGGTGAAAGACATATTCCATCAGTTAATAAAGGACATGGATGATCCTCAATATTTTTTGAAATTTACTTTTGATCAGATGAGTTAGGTGGTGGAAAAGGATGCTATAGTTTTGGTCGCTCCTTTGATAGAGGGTCTTCATAGTGATAGTGGGAATAAAGATGTATTAGAGCCTAAAAATGAGGTAGGTCCCAAGAATTACATGGGTGTATCATATGATGAGGTGTTGTGTCCAAGGAGAGGTACCAGTGATAAAGGCTAGACATAAGTTTCTAAGGATCCCATGGAGGATAATCCTACATGTTGCAATGTTTTGAACCAGGTTTTAGTGGTTGAGGCCTTGATCAGGGAAATTACTAGAAGGGAGTAGTAGTTATCAAGATGGTAAATCGATATGAATATTTTCCTAATGATGGTATAGTTTAAGAACTTGAGTAAGATTCATCCATAACCTCCAAGGATGGGAAGAAGGATCCTATGAATGGGTCCAGTGATGACGGCTCTAGCTATTCTATATGTGACACAGAGGATGAGATACAAGGTGGTAAGCTTCCAAGATCGAGTAGGAATAAGTGTCAGAGGGGTATTTGTAAACAAAGTATGGATTGATCTTATTATCCACTACCTAGGGAGACTCTTTCAGTGAATAAGATTAAATACAATAAAATTAATAGTGATAACCCCTTCCTCCAAGGCTGTTTTCCAACTAAGGAAGCCAAAAGCTGATAGAATGATGGGAATGGACATGAGGGTGTCTCTTAATGAGGATCAATGTTCTGGTATTGACAAGAGGGACATGATTTTTTTAAGGGGTGTCAACAATGGGAAGATCATTTTAGAAGATCATATATAGTCCTGGTAAATGATGGAATTTCAGTTTAAATATCTCGTAATGGGTTAACTATACACCCAAGTTAGTAATATATCTTGGAAATTTATTTGGGAGCGTAAATATGGGTGTCTTAAACTGTATTTTAATGGATATGTGATTTATTTTTGTGGTTGGAACCCTAGTTTATCACTTTATCCTTAAAAGTGTTTCAATAATAAAAACATAATTTTTAGTGAGTCAGAACACATATTCATGTAAATAATATGAATATGATTTGTGGGACTAGAATTTTATATTCATTAAATTAATTGGGTAATTTTTTAGCCTCATGATATGTTATGTATGGTATTAGGGATTGAACCTAATCCATTATTGGACTTTTTTTTACCATGTGATGTTGTCTCGGTGGTTAGCCTAGACTTTTGTTTATGTCATGCTTTATATTGTTACTAATTTCCTATGCTTACATGATCTTATGATACCATTTTAGTTGATTTATTCTCTCATGTGATTACTTTTGAGACTTATCATTTGAGATATCATTTTATAACTTTGACTTATATATCATGTTTCCATATCCCATTTGTTCCCTTACTAGGATTTTTAGATTACCCCTTTCTTTTATGTATTCTCCAGGTTGTCCTGTGTAGTTTTAGAAGCTCAAATGTATTTAGGAGATCATTATGGAGAATAAAATGAGTATTTTATTTTTTATTTTCCTTTTGATGTATTATTAACCTAGTATTATAAATACACAAGGCCTATTGATCTTTAGGTTTTACTTATTGGATATTTATGTTTAAAGATCACGTGATAATATGTGTAAAAGGATTATGTCACTATAGATAAGGAACTATAATAATTCCTTATCCATCGCACCGAGTAACTTTCCATCAACATTTCATAAGAATCAAAAGATATTTTACTTTGTTTCACAAAAAGGTCACAAGCCATCTCTCATATGATCTAACCACTTTGAATAACCAAAATCCCCATGACATCTCAGTCATTATTCCATCACATCCTAGAGACCTCATCTCACACACTATTCATAATTTTATGCATATGTTCTCACTAGTCAAACTATACTTCACCAGCCCCCAAAGAATCCTCTTATATAACAAAAACACATCATAAAACTGTGGATAAACACCCTTTTATTCTCAACAATCCCAAAATGGCATCTCAAACATTTTCATTGTTTCCTCATATCATATCACCACCTAAATGAAATCATCCACTAAAATAATGAATAAACCATGACCTAAATATATGTAGATAAGTAACTATGGATTCCTTGACCCACTCATGTCATACTAAATCCTCTAAAGGTCTTACAATCAAATATTTCTCAAGGGAAAAAACATGTCCATCTCAAAATAGTCAGTCTAAGCACTATAAAGGCGTCATATAAAGAAACTATTGATTTTCATCCATCATCAAGACCTCACCACAAAGGCCACATGACCTATAAAATTCAATCTCTATTTCCTAAATAATTTTATATATTCAATCCATTGAAATATCCCACAGGTCTTCCAAGGAAAACCATTTATATTCATGAACTGATATTATCTAACATATGTTAATTTTAGGTTTCACATATCTACCTACCATGTGGGTTAATAAAAGGATCACTCTATTAATATATGATATGTAAGTATCCACCTAAATGATCATATAATAGTGCTCAACATCCCTTATTACCAAAAAATTCTTACCCATGAAAACATACAATTTAGTGCTATATTTACATACCATACAAATCATTTCTTCATGATTCGTATCCCATCAGTCTTAGGCACACATGCCTAATACAAAAACATGTCATACCTCTTAGGAATTTCATACTCTCCCCATACACAAATAATCATTTGTGCTCTCTCTCCCAACACATTTACTAAGGTATCACCCACCTTCCTATAAAACTACTAGATATCACTTCCTATATATCAATATCAAACAAAAGTAATATAACCAAAATTCTCACCTATAAGGGAACTTATAATCATGGGATAAAACCTCTATTGGGGTACACTTATATATCACAATTCATCTCAAACAATTATCATAGAGAAACCTACGAAGCAATTTTATCACTTGACACACAAATGTCTTAAGTCTCATCTCAACATCACTAGAATCTCCCACCTAGCCCATAACCATACCTAAAATGGCCACAAATCATTGAGAAATATCCATTCTCTCACCTAGGATATCACAAGGTAACTTATCATAAAATACAACCACTCTAGGATTATCATATAAATGTCAGGAATCTCATACTCAAGTCAACTTCCCACTCTAGGGTTCCAATCCTCAATGGGCATACCTATACCAAACTATCCCCAATAATATTATTATCACATACTTGAACATATAAAAATGACATCACACTATAACATTATATATCAGGGAAATAATAACATTGTGATTTGGTTATGTATAATCCTACCAAAAAGTTATTTGGGAAAACACCAAATAAGTTATTGTTGACACTTTAAATAATCATAATTCATTTTTTGTAGCATAACTTGTATCTTAATCACAGAAAAAATCCACATGTCATGTAAACCTACATACCTAATATGATGCATGAAAACCCATTCTCCTGACACCCTAGGCTATGATAAAAACCATAAATCCTAAATCAATAACTTAAATCACCATATTCAGCAAAAATCAAACCAAATATAATATGTGAACCCCAGAACGGCAATCCCAACTCTCTAAAAACATGGACTTCAGCTCATGCAGGTGTTTTCCAGGAAAAAGAAATAGCATCCACGTAAAATTCCTACTATTCATATATCTTTTCCATCATACCCAAAATAGTAATAAAAACATAAAAAATCTCTAATACCACTCTATAATTTCCCAACTTGGAAAACTATACAATATCTAGATTGGTTCACAATATTACCTCAGGTGTGCCACCCCATATATTAGAGGATTACGACTAGTTTCTAGTGCCTAAATTGATACTTTGGATAGATTATACCCTCATATCATAATTTAGAAATATTATAAATAAAATCAAAATAGACATCAAAATATCTAAATAAATAAAATGAATAAACACATCCAAAACCAACATTGAAAAAAATCACATTCCCATTCTATAATTGGATGAATAATCTAAATGTCAAAAAAAATAAGGAAGACATCAAAAATATCTCCTACAAGTAGATCATATACAACTAAACCCAAAAAAATAAAAATGGAAAGAAACTCCTTCCTGGTCTGGAGATCTAACTTGGTCCCATCTTCAAAATCCATGAAATCTTTCTAGCTCAATCAACCAATGTAAAGCCTCTTCACTATTGGTGCCTATAATGATGAGATATGATTATGTGCCAATGTTCAAGGGCCACCCAAGAAAGATATGAGTACAACTTAGTATGTCACCATCAATGTTGTCCCTAACATAACTTGTAAATAAAATTCATAAACAATGTGATATGATAAGAATAATCAAATAAAAACTATAGGCATAATATATGTCATGTCTATCATTATTATCCTAGTCACTCATTAATGATCATACCTTCTTTGGCTAGTACCAGGATTTCTCCAAGTGAATCACATAACCAAACCAAGGTTCAGATAATAATCCACCCCTAATACAAACAAACACCATCATAGAACATTGGGGGTTAAGAACCCACCAAAAATACAATCACACACACACACACAAAGATATATATATATATATATCATAACTCTTTAGAGGGATAATAAACCTCCTTAGATACAACATAAATAATCATATTCCCGGGGATAAGCACCAACCTTATTTATAGCTTCATCAACAGGATAAGATCATGCCATGAATACCACCATATAACATCATCCTCAAGGGGAAAATCACTTTCCCTTAGATTTCACCTCAATTGGGAGATAAATGCCAAAGATTAATACCACCATATAACATTATCATCTAGGGGATAAACGCTCACCATATATATCATCATATATCAATATGTGGAATAACACCGACCCATTATACCATCATATATGATTAGGGGGAATATATACCACCTCATATACCATCATATATCATTGTGGGGGGCAGAACCAGCCCTATATAACATCATATTTCAATAGTGGTAAAATTACCAGCCAGTATAACATTTTTATACCATCATACATAATATGTGGGAATATCACCCTCCCTGTTATCCCATTATTGGCATCCCTAAGTTCTAATACTATCAAGAATCATCAAAAGGCATGGAAACATCTATAATTTAATGTCACAACCTTGATTCCACAAAACCAGTATGATGGGCTGGTGCACCACATGATGTCAAGCATTACACCCCATACATCAGATGATACTCACTAGTGGTGTGGGCCCGTGATTTTACCATGGGGAGACTATTCCCCCATTGTTAGAGTATGAAACATACATTTAAATAAAGATAATATCATCCTACCGTACTAAAATAAATTAAGTGAGTCATAAATCTTGTAGAAGATAATAATATAACCTATTCTACATCAAAATGCATTGTGTTCCCAATAGCGATTCACACATATAATAAGGTCATATAGACAATTCCCAAAAACTCAAAAGAACAAAAAGGTAAAAAACTACAAAACACCCAAATAGGTTCGAATACTAGACTATATACCAACTCCTAGCTCCATCCTAGCCCTATGTCGAGCATTTTCCATGGGGTGTTTTCCCTTGTCTAGTCCTGCACCTATGAAGTTTTCTTGGGTGCCACCCTATAAGTACACAAACATTTATCAATGGAATTCACCTTCTTCTAATTATTTCATAAAATACATACATCACATATAGAACCTAATAAATATATCATTCTCATAAACGAATATTTAAATAAGTTATATTTATAGAAATTAAGGAACCTATACTGATGGAATAGTAACATGACCGTTAGGAATAGTAATCTGGACAATATAATAGTAACCTAAATTATCAAAGTATAAATAAAATTTAGGTATATTATAAATGAATATATTATATAATTATATTGTAGTATAAGTAACTAAATGTTTTAAAAATGATAAATTAAGTGTTGGTATTTTTGTGAAACGTAAATGTTTATTTACAATTTTATAATTAATATAATGATTTAAAAGAAAATTTATTTTCATAGATTCATTAATTAATATTTTTTGTATTATAATTATAAGATAATTTTATGTGACCTTAATTATTTTTTGAATATTTCATAAAATATGTTATAATATTAAAATCATGTATTTTTCTAATAAATTATGATTTTAATTAAAAATGAAATTTCTTATATTTAGGAAAATATTTTCATAAAGTGGAGTCCATATTTTATTTAGAAACATCAAAAAATTGTACGGGTAATTTTTTTTAATTTTTCTAAAATAGTTGAATTTAAGTAGAATAGTTAAATACGATAATTTATGATATAAGAGAAATACATGAATCTTTGAGTCATTGTTGATGTATGGATTTTGTAAGAACCATTATATCAAACTCTCCTAATATCATTACTTTATTTATTCTTTTTAATCAACACTATTTTTATTCTTGATCCAAAATAATAAACTAATTAATAAAATAATAATAAAAACCCCTCTCACTCCCTATAAATACCACCCCTCAACACCTCTTATTCTTAGACGATCTAAGACATTCAGACTGTCTAAATTATTCCCAGTTCCCTACCATATCCTCATCACCATGTCCAAGATATGGTGGTCTCAAAAAAATACCAAACCCATGTGCCTTATGAAGGTTCTCAAGAAGACAGCATTCAAGAGGTAAAACCATCAATCCCTCTCTTTTAATTTCATTTCTTTTGTTATCTTCTCCTTACCTCCACTATCCAAATTGAAATGTAAACTACATTATCTTATATATATTGTAATTTTATTTTTATTTTATGGAATATTCATCATCAAATATCTTCTCGTATCATTTTATTATAAAAATGAATACATCGTATGTGACGTGTCGACTCACAACCTTCGTGGACAATGAGTTTTCATTTCCAATTACAGCATTCAAGGATGTTCATAAAACTATTATTATGGTTAAATAAGACTTTAATATACATATTATAATTTATATAATGTTCTATAACCAATATATAAACATAATATTAAATAAAATTATATAATTTCTTGATTGTTGTAAAAACCCACCAAAACAAATTAAAACATTTTCATCAATGTTTTATCTAATGAATCATCCTAATACCATATAACCAAATGATATAAGATACCATTTAGACATATATAATATCATTAATAATACATAATTTAAATTATATAGAATTTATTACCATTTGAAAAGAAATCTTATATTCATTCTCATGGAAACTGTCCATAAACCATGAAACGAACACTCACAGAATGATAAAATTGAACTCTATAACTCATCAAACTTACCAAAAACAAACTTAATAAAATTATATAAATAAAATAAATGTATAATAGGTTATGAATTATGTAATTGATGAATCTAATTTTATTATCCATGATATTATCTGCAAGTGTAGAATGCATTCGAACATAGGGTAACAGGATTCACAGACCCAACTCCCTCTCTTTGGGTTATTCCAATTTCATAAAACAATTTAGTGTGGATATTATTTTATTTATCCTTAAATGTATTTTCATTTTTCTCAACTTTTATTTTTGGGGATATACATGTTTCCAATCTGATTTTATGACATATAAAAATATTTTACAAAAGAACTCTTCTTTCCAAAACACATCTTGATTAATCTTGAGTTATTTCTTCCTCACTCAAAAAATGATGATTCTTATGCCAAATATGTTCTTTTACCTTTGATATTTTAGAGCACCATGTTTATTCATGAATAATGATTTATCAAATCTTCATGAATCCAATTCCTTTACATGGTTTAAGTCATTAATTCAATTGAAATACATTCTATATGGAATGCATGATTATGTAAATGTTATGATGTGATGGGTGGGCCTGAAATTATATATCCCTCTAATGAATTGGGTAATGTGATTTATCTCATGGGATAATTTAAAATATTCATTAACATGATGCTATATTTTTTAACAATGATGATTTTATTATTATGAACATATTTTATGTGTGAACATGATTCTACATTTGTTCATAACAATGTGTGGTATTTGACCACTAAGAAATGATATTTCATTTTTATACATTGCCACATTCCATGAATTTATCCATTTTTCCCTCATGATGTTTATGATGATCCTATGTTTTTGTTAAGATGATGATGATTATTCTCACCCATGTTTTATTGATTCCTTCCCCTTATTCATCCTCTTACAATGATTTTAGTTCACCCCGTCTCTTTGATGTATATCCTTAGGTGACAACATTTACTAAGGAGAACTTGAGCTTTAATGGGATAAAGAATAATATTTTAAATAAATTTTTATGTTTTATTATTATGAATGTTATGTGTGTGCATAATTTTCCCAAGACACTAAACCTTTGGATTTTAGTTTTGTAATGTTGTTATTTTTTTTATCTTTAAAATGATGTAATAGTTATGTAAGAAAAGTAGGGTCACTATACACCCTATGTCCAAATCAATGATTGAGTATGAATTAGTAAGCCACCACCAATATTTTCTAAATGTATATCTAGTTTTATTAAATATATTTCATGCTAAATTATTCCATAAGTAAGTGAGTAAATTAATTAAAATAAAATAAAATACCCATGATCATAAAGCTTTATTATGAAATCCTGGTCAAACATATGTACTTCTTCTAGTGCCAAATGTTTCTAAGCACATCTCAATGACCATGCCAGTCATAGTACCCCCATATAAACATGTATCCATACATTAATTCCCAAATATCATGTATCATGTAAAATACAGGAACTCATCCTTATATTCCCAAGCACCATGTATCATGCCAAATCCAAGGATCTTATCCTCACATTCCCAAATCATGTTCCATAGAGAATCCAAGGAGATCATCCCAACATTACAACTTATTTAGCTTTATTTATGACACTTAATCCAAGGAGATCATCGCAAAATTTATATTTATTTATCATCATGTTTCATACAAAGTCTATGGATCTCATCCAATCATTCCCACTCCTTCAATATCATATGTCACATAAAATAAAATGAACTCATACAAGAATTACCTTTTACATAATTGAGCCAACACATATAAATGTATTATATTTATGTATTATTAGTAACAAGTCAAAAGTTAATATATTTCTGATTGATTTCCATTTCAAAGAAAACACATCAAAATTCAAAAAAAAGTGGGATCTCAAGAATAAAATTTTTTAATTTGTAATAATCTAATTTAAAAAATTAAATAATTTATAATAGTTCTTTTTTTTAGGTTAAACAAATGATCCTAAAAAACAACCTAGTCACCCTCTCATTATACCCAATTTCTATTATCATGTCTATAACACCCCTTATATGAACCTTTAATATAAACCAAACAATATAGAAACTATGATAACCATAAAATAGTGGAAAATGTTTCACTTTATACCAAAAAATGGTCATTTCAAGGTTGTTAAATTCTTTAAGATTCATTTTAGGGAATAAATTAACTAAATTTATTTTATAGGTCTAACGCACAATAAACCGGTGTGGAGACATACATGTGAAATAATATAAAATAGATAAATATTATGGGATATATCTAATATCACATACCTAAGGTTAGTATACTTCCACTTATCAAGTATTAGCCATCAGTTTAAGTAGAACTAAGAGAAAATAAATAGCTAGACAAAATCCCTGAAAATAGTGTATATTAGCCTTCAATGATGACAACTCACATAACAGTGGCTTAAAAGAAGAAAATAGGGAATATAAGTTATATCCTTACCTATAGATTTAAAATTCTTAAAAAATAGGGTTAAATTGGAAATAATTAGAGGTGATCCATCATGGTAGATTAATAGAGGGATATCTCATGGGGATATTGTAAAAATGAAGAAGAAGAAAATTGGTTGAGGTTTAAGGGGTGAAAAGGGTAAGAAATGAAAAATATTCCCCCATTGAAAAACCTATCTTGGTCCCACTGATTAACTTGTGGGATTCCAGGGGCTCTCTAAGAATATAGGATGACCACTAATTATGAGGTAGCATATATTCCTTGAGGCTTCTTGTCCTAACCTCCTCCTAACCCTCACAAATGCCTCTAAGACCCCCATAACCCCCTCAGAAACTTATATAAAGATAAATTAAATGGTTTTTAACAATAATTAAATGTGTGTATACCTTAAATAATGGTTGTGGTATTAAAATCATCATATAATAAAATATTTCTTCCCTGTGATTCACCACTAAATGTCACCAGCCTCATTGGTGAACAATTTTAGCCACTGATCCCACATGTCAAATTCTCGCTCTAATGTTTCCTTCTAAGCTTCACATATTTCCATTGCACACACACTAATATAAATAACATTGAACAAAGGCCCATACCACTATGTTTCACCATATAAACTAGATGCTTCTTAAAGGATACATTAGCTTCAGTATTGATATCATCACTATCAATAGAAAGATATGGATTGGGAAAATATTTTCAAAGTTGAGATACATGAAACATTTCATACATGACATTGAACAACTATATAAGGTATAGTAATTATACCACTAGGATAAACCTCTCTATAATATAAACTATCCTAATAAACAAAGATTACCACTTCCCCTTCCAAAGTAAATGATGGGGTTCTAATATAGAAAACACATTCATTAAATCCAGATCACCTATCATCCACTCAAGAGGTTGACGATACTAATCTTTATAAGATATATTCCAAATCTACACCATTTATATTCTCCTTTAAATTAAACATAAATTATATTATACCTCTTACATGAGACATTGTCAAATCATCACTATCACACCCACCTCTAGCCAACAGAAGGGTGAATGAAAAATCCTCCAATAAAAATCCTTATAAAAATTCATCTAAATAGTTTCCTATTATTTGTTATTATAGGATAATTATAACAATGAAAAGTAATTTTCCAAATACCGTCCTAAATCAAGGATGCATTACCTTATAATTTTCTTCAGTATCTGTATAGTTCACTATAAATTTCATTCACTAGAGGGGTTGTAGGCACTACTGAGAATCACCTAAAAACCTAGTTATATTTGTGAACCATGCTAAATGGGAGACAAGAAATGAGTATCTCTATCTAATAATAAGGGTTGAGGAACCTTATATAACTACAAAATATCATAGATATGAATCTTCCCCAAAACATCAACTAAGAAGGACTCTCATATAGTAAATAAATGAGAAACCATTGTTAATAAATAAGAATTTACCCACCTAACACTGTTACCCTGAGGTGTACTCTAAAACCTAGTCACAAAATCTATAGTAACATTACCGGGATTTCACTCTAGAATGGTAAATTACTATAGGAGAGCACTATGTTGTTGGTTCTCTTTCTTCACCAGCTGACATGTGGAGAACATCATGATAGAACCTCTTATCTCTTTCTTTATTCCTATCCACCAATATTATCATTGTTGATATTGAAACATTTTCTTTGGCCTAGGGTGCACAACCCACTTAGAAACATGAGACTCACTCATTAACTCTTTTTCATGACTATAGGAATAAATACACACCCATGGACATGAATAATATCATCCTCGTTAACAAACCAAGTAGCTGGGGAATCCCCATCATAAATAATCTCCCTAAGAGACAAGAACTCTTGATCCAATAATTTCTTCCTCCTAATATGATTCATAAGTGAAGGCACAACAGATAAGGATATGAGGGCTGGTCACCCCAAATGCTCTTCCACAGTTAAATATACCTCATGATGGGATTAATCAACCACCATTCACTACAAGATTCTAAAACAACCTAATCCTAAGTCTTCCTAATTAATGCATTAGTAACCATATCACCCTTTACAAGGGTATAGGATAACTATAAATAAAAATATTGTAGGTATTCAATCCAACTTAGATCTCAAAGATATAAATCATGATGTTAAGATATATATTTTACAATCTTATGCTCCATATAAAATATGTACCTCTCACCTAGAAGATAGTTTCACCAGCATCAGAGTGTGTTTACCACTATAGGAAGTTTAAGGTCATGTATAGGACAATTAAAGTCATGTGGACTCAATTATCAAGAACCAAAATCCATAAGAGGACCTCCAATAATTATATTTCTCTAATCCTAACCACTAATGCATCACAATATACATTATACTACCTATCAGGCTCAGTTTGAGTTAGGATCGATGTCATGGTCTATCTTTTCATTATTTCCAGAAATTCATCCTTGCAAGTGTTAGGACACAAAAACTTCACCTCCTTCTTGGTTAGGACCATCAAATTCATTTCAAGGAAGAAGTATTCTTGAATAAATCTCTAGTAGTATCCTACCAATCCCATGAATTTATGTATGTTAAACACATTCTTGGGACACTCCTAATAAAACATAACTCTAAACTTCTCTGGGTAAATAGATACACTAGCCTTAGAGATAATATGCCCCATAACATGAACTTAGTCCATCTATAAATAACACATTGGCACCTTGGACTATATTTTATGCTACCTTATCATTCCTAACACAACCTCCAAATTATGTTAATATTACTCCCTTGATTGAGATCACATGAGGATATCATCAAAAAAACATCCATGAATGAATCCAAAATGGGTGAAATAACCCATTCATTAGGGCCAAAAATATAGATGGCATATTTATCAATACTAAAGGCACAAATTAGTACTCATAAAAACCTTATCCACTCCTAAAAGATTAAAGAGGTTCATATAAAGGTATCACCCTCCCCTAATGATAGAACAATCACAAATAAACTTAAGAAAATACCCAAGAATCTCTCAACTTTTCAAAGAATTCATGGATACTATGAAGTATGTATTAATTCATAATTTTCATTTTATTTAGCTTCTTATAGTTGATTCATAAACAAACGGATCCATTAGAATTTTTAGAATAAAAGGATTAGTGATTCCCAAGGGAGGTGCTCGGCTTGATGAGACCCTTGGATTCTAAGACCTCTAGTTGAATCTTATATTTTCATATATCATCCGAAGTTATCCTATAAGATGGAATGGAAATAGTTTGTGTTCCCAACACAATATTGATTGGAAACTTGGTCCCCCTCTTAGGTGGAATTCTTATGAATTCATCTATAAAAACATTAATTAACTTTTCCACCATGGGAGGAAGAAATACTAATAAAACCCTTTTTCATATAAAAATATTAATGTGACCATGGTCGTCACATAGCTTAGCTTTTGGAAATCTAGTCCAGCATACCATGCTTATATATCCCATTATCCAATAGGTATGTACCGATTCCCATCAGGAAACATGAATAATACCTTTTCATGGTCATAGAGGATATGATATTAGTGTTGAATCGGCCAGTATATATGAAGAATCACGTTAATGATAATCACCTATAAGTCAAAGAGATCCCACATAAATTGAAAACCTAATATCTATATCACACTCCCAACAATGTCGAATTCACTCAGACTACACTCTCAATAGAGTGTTGACAGACATAACTCCAAAAAGGTAATCCATTATAATATATCAATTTTTTTAATACAAATATTTTAAATATATCTAGTAATATTTTAAGATCTAGGAAATGAGATGGTGCACGATTTTGAGGCTCGATGGTCCTAGAAATAATATTTTAAAGTTAATAAATATATTAATATAATGTGTGTAAATCTTTACTAAAATAGTGTAATAACTCCTTAATGAAGGCTTAGTTCATAAATTTGAGGCTTTCATTGATTTTAGATTGTGATCATTAACCTAGGCATGACATAACCTTTATCAGCGTTGGGAATTTTCGTAAAGTGTTGTCATCGACGCAAATAATAAAATTGGTCAATTTATTAATTAAATTTATTTACATTTTTATTATCGACGTCATGACCTAACCCACCCCTATTTAAACCCCACTATATAAAATCCATAGGTTTATCTGTATAACCTTGGGGATTAAGAGGAGATCTTAGAAGAGATCATTGAAAAATGATAACAAATCATAGGATCATATTGATACCGAAGGCGTCATCTACAACAATGGAGTTTGTGGATTTAACCAATGAATATTACATATGATCATTATTCATTAGTGATTGATCCAAACTAGTGGTAGGGAATTTGGTTAATATGAATTCATCATGTTCTTCTATCTCATGTTGAACACAGAACAATTCCACTAATAATAATTGACTCGCACATTCACAGTTGATGTATGGTTGATTCATTTGATTATTTTTCAGATAATTCACTCATATTTATAATATAAATGGTCAATTCCAACTGGAAAATAGAAAAGGTTTTTTCCTCTATCATTTCATGGATTTATGCCATGTTTCTTTATACGTTCATCATGAGAAATTAATTTGGCTCGCAGATCAATGAATATCATGTATTTGATTGTTGTGTGGTCGTTATTTAGTGAAATGGATCAATATTGTGGGTTTGGTTCAAAATAAAGGGTGGGATCAAGGTTTGATGATGAATAAGGGTTATTGGAATGGACCAATGGTCCCATTCATCTGGGATTTAAGTTCCCCAATTGTGTGAGGCGATAGATGATTTCCCGATCGGGTTGGATGTCTAGAATCGAATCTCCAATGATGATAAGGATCAACTAGATAAGATATGTGATCCCTAAGCAATATAGGTCGCGGATATTGAGTCTATGGTCACATGATTTTACACATTAAGGAATAGTATAATCTAAAAAATTTCATGGTACACAGTGTGTAATGTGGAGATAAACGCTATGTGGGACCCTGAGATGTGGCGTTAGGGATTCCATAGAAAGATAAGGATCGCACATGTTTGGTCCCTACCACACACCACATGACCAAACCTAGTGGGTCACCTTTTATCCCAAAGGATGCATGGGAATGGACATGGATAGGCTCACAGCCAAAATGGAGTATGTGGGTAGATCCATGTACTTAGACACAGCCAAGTACACATGCACGACCACCTATACATGGGCACGGCCCGAAGTACACATGCATGGGCTAGGTGTATGCCAACCCCCTTCCCAACCACTACATGTCATGTAACTCTTGGTACATTACATGTATAATGAGTTATACATACCTTTTGTGATGATGAAACATGTGAAGATCAGGGGTTGGCAAGACACACCATGTACCCTTAATACATGATTTTTACTCCCTTCAAGGATGTTTAGAGGCCTTGGTTTCATTAGTATAGACTAGGATAAGACGTGTTTTATACCTTGTTAATTTTATATGAGGTTATAGTTTAGAATTATGTACTTTTTATAGGATTTTAATCCCAACCATTGGTTTATATTTTGATAGAGTTTCATGTATCCCCTAGTGTGACTAGGGTGGTATCCTCTTTCAATCCTAAGTGGGGATAATGGTATCGGTGTAACAACCATGCATAGTGAATCAATCCCCAATATATCAAGATAATACATTATGGATTGTGGTATCCCATAGTGTACATGGGTGTGATATCCTAACTGGATGATGGGATCTTCAGAGATCTGGTGAGTACTCCTGTGGTGGGATTCAACGATCATGACAACTTCGATGAGCGTCATTAGTGATAGCATGGATTGTGGAGTGGATTATCTTAGAATGGGATTTACCTTGAAGCATCTCACAATATCTTATGTTTGGAAGTATTGTTTGAGACAACTTAGGATTGTTTTTCTAAAATGAGTTTATCTAGGTTTTTTTTGTAATGTTGTTATGATCTGACTACACTTGATGCTTTAGGAATAGTAATTTTAGGATTTCCTATTGAGTACTATTATACTCACCCCTCATGGGATCTTCCTACATGAGTCATGTCTTATTTAGATGAGTGACCTTTTGATAGAGTCTGTGGTAGACCTAGACTGGGCATAGTATTGTATTGTTCTAGATATACCGATGTTTTTACCAAGTGTTTCATTTGATAGTATTCATCTTCTTTTTAGAAGCTTGGATTTATTTATAGTTTCTTGGAAGACTTGTATTTGGTCCCTTTATTGTTTTCTAGTACTTATTATTGTACTATGATCTGATATAGTTTTTTTTTATGCATTTATATGTCATTTTTTTTATTTTCTCAACATTTTGTGTCCTTAGATATGTGTCTGTGTAGTTACATTAGGAAAATGCCTCCCATGTGTGGGATATTCCTACTCGGTGCTAGTGTCTATCCTATATCCTTTTTGAGGTAGTCTTGGGGTAGTCACAGTTGGCTTATTTCCTACTAGGTTGGGCTCAGTAGGTCAGGTAATGATAGAGTAGTACCAGAGCATGGTTCCACCATAGGGTTGAAGCATATATTTTTCCCTAGCTATTAGGTTGGTTTGGGATTTATGGAAGAAGTGTAATGTGTTTCGATTTGATATTTTAAATTGGGGAATCTAGTGTTGGTGT
This sequence comes from Viscum album, assembly GCA_963277665.1. Classification (NCBI taxonomy): domain Eukaryota; kingdom Viridiplantae; phylum Streptophyta; class Magnoliopsida; order Santalales; family Viscaceae; genus Viscum; species Viscum album. The sequence continues at coordinate 605,371,173 of OY728119.1, read as the reverse complement.
GGCATTTCACATATCCGTTCACGATGAATTTTATAACCATCTTATTGAATCGGTATATATAGACACTAGTTTATTGGAAAACAATGGTACATGCACCATATAGGAATGGGTTTTAGTTTCCATGTAATTCTTGATTCATCTCCCTAAATATAATCATTGACTGTGGTGTGTCTTATTTATTTCATGATTACTCCATATAGATAACTAAAAAGTATTCCATTATGTCATCAGTAGGAAGATCCACTGAGTGACAAGTCTACAATATAGTGGCATGTAAATGAGATAGTACCTTTTTGTGGTTTTCAGTTATACCATCACCCATAAAAAACATTTAGCACCAGCATTACTGGCCTGGGATTGATATAGGATTATTGAATTATATGAGTTTTAGAAGAAGTGACCTCCCAGTTTTTTGGGAAATCCATATACCCAGGTAGTGGAGGAATGGTTAGAGGTAGTCTCTAGAGTTTTTCACCATATGAAGAAGCATGTAGATCATATGTAATTCCTCACAGTGAGTCTTCTTCCGGGATCTTTGGGGAGGTGTTGGAATCTGGTGACTTAATCACATGATGAGACATCTCTCTCTTGTTCATAATCTGATTTTATCTTTAAGGATGAGTTTTATATAGACACATTGAGATCAATTCACAACTAGGAGATTTTTCATTTATATAAGGGTAGTATTAGTGTGGTAGAGTATTTTCGGAGGTTCGATGATCTCCCAAAGTACTCCCTGGATATGGAAAAAGATATTTTTTTTAGAGAATAGACCTTTGATCAGGGATTACACTAAGATATCAGGGATTCAGTGATATTTTTTTACATTCCCACATCTGTTGGACTTCTTGTTTGATCCATAGTAGTAGAGATATTCCTGATAGATAAGACACTAACAGCGGGTGATGGTAATTGGAACGCAAGAGATAATACCTTGGTAAGAAGTATATGATGGAATTCATAGATATTAGGGTGTGATAGACACTTAAGGAGATGATCCCATGGTATAGGATCAGCATATGAGGGATCTCAGGATGGCTTGAGTTAGCTGAGGGAGAGGCGGTGCTCCTTAGGAGACTGTCAGTGAAATCTCTCAAGGGATCGTCTGACCCTTCATACAGCTAACATAGAGATGGCGGATAGACCACCAGACAGAGATGGAGGTAGGATAAAAGAGGTCCACATGTTGTAGGATATGGACTAGGAACAATTGGAGCAGACAAATGTGAAATATTGTTTTACATATTTTCACCACCACCCCAAAGTGGTCTACGTCATTCTCAAGGTGCTAATGTTCAGGGATATGGACAGTTGTTAGGAGTGGAGGGTGACACCCTCAAGTATTTGAACATGATTATAGTTATAATATATATCTAATAAACTTTACCAATAGTAATGATATAAATGGGTGTGATACACTCCTTTCTTCCTACTTCTCTGATGCTTGACTAAGGTATTCTAGTTGATCCCTTGGATCGAACCTTGCTCTTGGAGGCTCTAACAAGAGGTGACTCAGTAATCACACACTTATATCGATAGTGTGATCATATTCTTTGAGGTGAGAGATTTCTATGAGGTCTCTTTTTAGAATAGATGAGGTAATAGAAAATCATCTTAGGTATGGAAAGGATGTACACAATTCATTCCATTATTTACTTTTTTTTAGGTGGAGGATGTGGTGTATCCACAAGGACAAATCAATGTGTTCCTTCATGGATGAGAGGGAAATATAGTAAGAGTATGATGGGCTCATACATTGGAGGTTGTATTCAATTACACACCATTTGGATATAATGACACTTGGAGAAGTGGATTATATGATCTTGGAGCTTCCCTTAATGGTAGCAGAGTATGGTAAATTCTTTCCTAAGGATGTGTTAGGCTTACCTCCCCACCGAGAGATAGAACTCCGCATTAACTTACACCCTTGGAAGGCCCCAGTATTTGATTCATTATATCATATGGCTCCCATATAGCTTTAATATATGAGTGTGAAGTTGTATGAATTATAAAGGAAGGGATTCATATGACTCTGTGTTTCCCCCCGGCCATCCCCCATGTTTTTTCAAAGAAATTAGTCAAGAGATTGAGGTTTTGTGTAGATTATTGGAACCTAAACCAGGGGACCATGAAGAATAAATATCCACTTCAAAGGATGAAAATCCTCCTAGACCGGGTGAGAGGGTAATATGGTTCTTGAATATAGACATTGGATCAGGTTATAATCAACTGTAAGTACAGGGTGAGGATATATCAAATATAGAATTCCAATGTTATTTTTGTCACTATGAGTACTTAGTGATTCCTCTCAGTGTGATGAACTCCCCAAAAGTGTTCATGGGAATCATAAATAGGATATTTTTTCCTTTCTAGATTGTTTGTTGGTGTTCTTCATTAATGATATCCTAGTGTACTCAGTGTCCTAGTTGGAGCATACGAGACACTTGAGGATAGTACTAGACATACTCTGAAAGCACCAGCTTTATGAGAATCTCTCAGAGTGTTAGTTTTTGATTTAGGAGGTATAGTTTTTAGAACATTTCATCAAAACATATGGTGTAACAGTGGACATAGAAAAGGTATAGACAATGTTATCATGGGATCTACCGAAGAGTATGATGGAGGTACAGAGCTTCCTTAGGTTTTTAGGATACTCTAGGAGATTTGTGCTCGATTTCTTCAAGATGTAAACACCTTTGAATTATTTGACTCCTATGGGGAATCCTTTAAATGAGATGGAGAGGATCTAGTAGGACTTTCATGAGATGAGTTACAGTTTTATAAGATCCCCAATATTGAGGTTTCCAGAGGAGGGTGTCAAGAATATAGTGTTTTGTGATACATTAGGGAACGAACATAGTTTTGTTCTGATGCAAAGGCAGAAATTGGTTTCTTATGGGACTTGAAAGTTGATACTGCATGACATGAACTATGTTAACCATGATCTTTTGTTAGAAGTGGAATTATTTACCCTGAGGAGATAGAAACATGACCTTATGGGTGAGGGGTCTATCATTTACTCTAACCATAATATTCTCAAGTAATATCTGTTATTATATGGATCTAAACTTGATACATATATAATGGTTTGAGTTCCTCCAAGATTATACCTTAGATATAGTCTATACTCCTAGGAAAGGGAATATAGTAGTATATTCTCTCCATAGTATATCATTCTCATGGATTTTAACCATGGATTCATAGTAGTTATCCTCATTGTAGTTTTCCTAATTGGACAAGGATGGTGAATCATATCTTCGTTCGATGGTGGTTTCCCCATTACTTCTAAAACATTTTAGGGAAGCTCGGTATGGAGATACCAAATGTGAGAGATTAAATACTCATATATCAATACGATGTGCTCCTGGTGAATTTTCTAAAGGTGGGGAGCACGACAACCTTTTCATAGGACGTATGATGGTACCAGTTGCATTACTGGAGAGGTTGATGGGGGATTTTGATACTTCCCCCTTGAAAATAAATCCATATGTTGAAAAGATGTATCAAGACCTAGGATATCAGTTTTAGTGGACATGAGTAAAGAAAGGTGTATAACGTTTTTTTCTCTATATGCCTCACTTTTCATAAGATGAAGGCTATAATCACTATGTTCTAGAGGGTTTTTCTCAACACCTTTAGGTTATAAAGTGGAAGTTGGATAGGATATCCATTGAATTTGTAATGGTTTTATCCTAGAAATATATATGAAAAATTTCCATCTAGTTGATCATAGACCGACTCAACAAGTCATCCCACTTCCTAGCTATCCAACAAAAAAGTTTGGTAGAGATCTTGGGAATCATTTACATTTATGAGATAGTATGGATCCATGGATCTCCCTCGAAGATTATTTCAAACCATTGTATTCACTTCACATCACAATTTTAGAAAGAATTATAGGATTATTTTGGGACTCAGTTGTGTTTTAGAATGGTTTTCTACCCCATGACTGACGTCTATACTAAGTGTACTACTCATGTTTTAGAGGACATGCTTCGGGCTTGTATATTGGACTTTGGCCATAGTTGGGAGGATCACCTACCCTTGTTAGATTTTTTGTACAAAAATAGCTACCATTTCATCATCGGTATGGAACCACTTGAGGTATTTTATGAGAAACCCTTTAAGTCACCATTATGTTGAACTAACCTGGGAGATTCAGCACTTTTGGGCCCATAGTGTGTGAGATATATGAAAGAGAAGTTGCAGATCATCTGAGAGTGAATGCGGACTATACAGAGATGTTATAAGTCATATATAGACCAACAATGAAGGAATTTAGAGTTTGAGGATGAAGTACATGTTTTCTTGATGGTCTCACCTCGATGAGGAGTGTGCAGATTTAGCCAGGTTGGTAAGATATATCCAAGATTCATTGACCCTTTATAGATATAGTGTATATTCAGAAAGTTGGCATACTTCTTGGTGCTACTACCATAGTTAGACTAGGTACAAAAATTCTTCAATGTGTCATAGAAGGGGAGGATTGTGCATGACCCATCACATGTCATCATCTAAGGAAACATGCACATTGGGGATGGATATAACTTTGAAAAGTACTCGTTGAAGATATAGGATTGGTAGGAGAAGATACATCATGGGTGATAAAAATCTTTGGTGTGTGTCTGGTGGTATCATGGGAATCTTGAGGAAAGAATCTAGGAGAAAGATAATCGTATGCAAGATCAGTACCCACATATTTTTGGGTAGTCTTTTTCTCTTTTTGAGAAAAAAAGTTTCCAAGGTGGGGAGAATTTAATGTCTCAGTCTTTTCCATATCAATATTTAAAATATATATATAGTAATATATTTAGATTCCGGTGCTAAAGCAATGCATTATTCCAAGGTCAATAATCCTAGAATTGATATTTTAAAAATGTTAAATAGATTAATATCGTGTGCGTGTAGTTTTCTTGAAATAGTGTAATAAATATATAATGAAGTATCTGATCAGAAATATGAGGCCTTCATTAAGTTAAGAGTGTTGGTTTTACCCAAGGCACTACATAAACGTTTTCAGTGTCAGGTGTTTTGGTAAAGTGTTTTCACGAGTTAAAATAATAAAATAGACTAATTAATTATTAAAATTTCATTTTTTTTGTTTTTTTGGATTAAGAAACGTAATCATACCCTATTCAAACCTCGTTATAGATAATTCGTAGGGTTAGATTCATAACCCTGAGGATTGAGATGATAACTTAAAAGAGATTTTTGGTGGATGACAATGGATCGGATGATCAGATCAATACCAAAGGCATCAACTATGCCCACGGAGTTCATAGATTCCTCAAATGACTACAAAATAGGATATATATTTTTCATAGACCAATCCAAACTCAAGGTAGGATGTTTTATTTATGAGAATTCATACCATTCTTTTATCCCATGTTTAACATGGATCAATTCCACTAACAATAATAGATTTTTTCATCAATATTTGATTAATAGTTTATTATTTTGATTATTTTTTGGATAGTTATCTCTTCCTTTTAATGGAATTAAATTGGGGCTAAATTTGACATGAATGAGGTTCATTTTTCATTGGTGTTTCATGGATTTCTCCCTTGATTATTTGAACTTTAATCTTGGAGAATTAATTTGGTTCGTGGTTCGATGAATACTGGTTATTTGATCATTGCGCGACCATTTTTTAGTGTAATGGATCAATGGGTATTATTCATGATCGAGGGTGTGATTGAGGTGAGATTATGATGGACGAAGATATTAGGTGGAATAGAAAAAACTTGTGGTTCTCGTTCTACACAGTTTGATGTGTGGCGATGGTGTGAGGTGAGATACAATTTCTTGATCGAGTTAGATGGCAAGAATTGGATCTCTAACGATGGAAGGGATCAAAGATATGAGATACTCAATCCCTATAATAGATCAATAACATATCCATAGTTAATAGTGATGTGATCATACATGTGAAGGAACCAAATAATCTGGAAAATTATGTGTTGTAATGTGTGTAATTTTGAGATAATGTCATGTGGGACCCCAAGATGTGGAGCTAGGGTTTATAAAAAAACGATAAGGATCACATGACATGAGGTAACCACAACATGATGTGTGACCTAACCTAACATCTATCAATGTATCCCAAAGGATACATGATCCGGAAAATATCTAAGAACACTACCAGGTTAGAGTACATGGGTAGAGCCATGTACTCAGACACGACCATGTACATGAGCATGGCCACCAGTACATGGGAATGACTAAAAGTACATGATTATGGACTGAATACACACCAATATTCATCCCAACATCTACATTCCATATACCTCTCAGTACACATCATGTATATGGAGGTATACATGTTGTGTGAGATAGTGAGTCACGAGAAAACCAGGGGTTTAAAAGACACATTGTATACCCCTAGTACACACTATGTACTCCCATTTACGATTCTTGGAGACCTTAATTTCTTCAATATAGACTAGTTTCAGTTGATTTTGATACTTTTTTCCTTTACCATGAGTGTATAGTGTGGCATTAAGTCCTTGGAATAATGTTATGATACTCTCCATGGGTTTATTATTTGAGAGAGTTTGATATATCCCCTTGTGGGACTATAGTGGGATCCTCTATAATTATAGGGTGGGGATAATGTGATTGGTGTGACTACCATGCATATGTAGTGGATCTGTTTTCAATAAGACTAATCTAGTGGGGTTTTTTGTGTCCCCCAGTAGACCTAGGTGTTATCCCCTAATGGGTCATGAGATATTCAAAGATCCAGTGAGTACTTCTTGGGTATGGTCAAATGATCATGACCTCTTGGATGATCATAACCAGTGATAACATAGATTGTGGAGGGAATTCTACTAGAATAAGCATAACATTAAAGCCTCGAATAGTATCTTGTGGCTATTAGTATTTTTTGAGACTAGTTGAGATTGGTTATCTATTATTATTATATCTGTGTTTGTTTATTATATTGTTGTTATGAGCTAAGAACTATTGAGGATTTATACATAGTGATTACAGGGTGTCCTAATAGGTATTGTTATATTCACACATGAATGGTCTTGGCTTACACATTTCATGTCTTATGAATATGATAAACCTTTTTAAAGGTTCATGGGAGGACTGAGAGAAATCGAAACATAGAATTGATCTAGATAGACTGAGGTTTTTACTGGGTGTTACATTTGAAAGTATCCCTCTCTTCCTGAGCTAGCTGAACTTATTTTTAGTTTTTTGGTGGTCTTGTATTAGTAAAATTTATTTATTTCTAGTATTATATTATACTTCGATATGGGATAGATGTTGTTCATGCATTCAAGGTATCATTATTTCTAATTTATCACCATTTTATGGGATTGGTTATGTTTTTTAGTGTACAGGTACATTAGGGTAATTCCTCCCAAGTGATGGATATACCTACTCAGTACTAGTCATTATTCACTAGCTTATTAGATGCGGGTATTGGTTAGTCACACTCAGCTTATCACTAGCTAGGTAGGCCTCGGTGGGTCAGTTCATCACATATATGGATAAGACATTCCTTTCAAACCATGCTGATATAAATAAATGATAATTTCATGTACAAAATAAACAATAGGATAATGTGGAAGCTACCAGTATTATACATAAAACTTTATATGACCTAATATCCCAATCAGTGGGGGTAGACTTCACTATATGCTACTTCCCAAAATTGTGGTCCTATGATCTGTCTTGACTTCCCTACTCAGCACAACCCTTCTAGTATTTACGCTTCTAAACCTTTCCTCCATTACCTCTACCTCATCATGATTGGCTAGTAGAGCTCCAACTATCCACCTATTACGGCATATCTCATATAACCCTAGAACCATGAACTACTCTAGATCTTTAGTTACATGGGTCTTGTTGTACTATCCTATAGAGTCTCTAAAGGTGACCAATCTTTCAAAGCTCTCACCACGCCATCAGTTCTTGGTCAAAATGAGTCTGAATATGTCCACACCTAACATACTGGCAGCACTATGGTGAACTACTACTCTATTAACTCTATACACCACTTCCCTAGTGAGTTCTATCATAACGATATTTTCTATAACTAGAAGACCAAATAACAGCCCCTGTGGAAGTCATCATCCCTGAGCCCTTACCATAACTCATGTTCTACTCAGTAAAAAGTGTCTGGATTACCGTTAAAAGAATGGGTAAGAATAAATTCATTCATGTATATGAAAATTACATACATTATCCCATCCTCAAACTACCTCAACGAATCTACCTCTTCCTCTTTTATCGAAGGGTCGAAGAATTGAAAGTCTATAAAGTGGTCAGCATACTTCATGATTGATATAATACCCTACTTAAGTTGAATTAAATCCTTGGGACTATCAAATTCAGGGTATAAAAGAAGAAGTAATCAAATAAGTGAGTCTCAAAGTTCTTCTTAGAAATTCCAATGTACTAATCAACTTAGACAAAGATGTCCCACCATTGTCTCAATGATTACCATAGTATATAAATTTCAAATTTTTCCCTACTATCCATATGGGTCTCCAAATGGTTGATGATAGTCAAAATGAACTCTATACAAAACTCAGCTGCCTAGTGGACACCTTCCCGTATAACCATTTCTAGATGCTAGAGCTGAAATTCGTTGGTAATATTCTACATAGAAGGGATAATGTGAGGATTTTTCTTCTTTATCACCTATACCACTCGCAAAAAACTCTCTTAGAGATTATCACCTGTAACTATATTGGATTCCACTAGAGGATATTTCCTAAAACCCTCTGGGGTGTGCTTATGTATACCCTCCCAATGCTCAACAAAGGGCCAACATAGAGGCATTCCACTATAATCCCAAGCACACCTCTCAGATCAATATAACACAATAGTTATTGATTTTAAAATATAAGTAAAGTAGTAAGATTCCTAATGATCTATTACTTTATACCCCTCACATCATCAAACATTCATAACATGGGATCCTTCCTAGGCCCCAACTAGTCATACTAGGGTCAAGTCAAAAAAATTAGGATTCAAATTATTTTATGCATTTAATATTTTCATCATTATTAATTTAGTTTAATAATTTAAGACGTTACATAACAAGGGTGTAGTTATATAGAGTCTTGATTAAAATTTATAGGGGGAAACCCTTTATAAATTTTCATTTAAACCATTTGTTATTATCAACAAATAAATTATAAAAATACCCAATGTAAAACTTTTAACAATTATAATGAATTAGTTAAATAAATTCTTCCATGAACATATATATAAAACCATATAAATTGATTAAAACACTTTAAATCTATAGCCTAAGTACTATTACATAATAAATGATGTAAGAAATGCATACTAATTTCTTGAATTCCAATATCCCAGCATGATGCATGAATACATGCCTCTTTCTATATCATAAAAGAGTGAAAAATATCATAAATCAATAACATCACACCCACATAAAACACCCAATGTGGAAACCAATCAATTGTAACAATGGAAATAAAGAATAAACATTCTCATTCCTAGTGATGTAAATTTTTACCCATACAAGGGATAGATACTCCCATAAATTAGCTCATTATCAAGCCCTAACACCCCCTATTTTCTTGTCTACCTGCCTCAAATAGTAAAGAAAATAAAAATACCTATAATAAAACTTGTTAACCCCCCAATCTTGATGATATTATACCAGTGCTTTGGGTTGATGATCCACAGGGTCTTAAGGGAACCTTCTCATACACCATAAGTTGTTGATTAGAGGTGAGGGCTCATGAGGTTACCATAGGGAGACTATTCCCTCGTTATGAGAGTGTGCAACATGGAAGTAAATAAAGGAGATATCATTCATCCAGAAATAAATAAATAAATATAGGCCTACAATGGGTAAAATGAACCCATAAAACCCATCATATAATGAAATAAACTATACACCCATTGATGAGTCACACATGTCATAATGTATTATATACAAGTCCAAAATACTCAAAAGAACATAAAGGGAAAAACTAAAAAACATCCCAAGATGTATGAGTAAAATTCTAGTCCCCATATTCAAGATACATCCAAATCCATATCATTCATATACCATGGGGGTTTTCCCTTCTTTATACAATCATTCATGATTTCTTCTCGGGTACAAACTGGAGAACCAATTAGGGTGTGAGTATGACTCTGTAAGCTACCTCCAATGGTTTTTAAAAGGATATAAATTTTTATCCAAAATAGTGCATGAATATATATGTCTTGAATAAGTTAGTAATGAATGTAAATAAATAAAATAAAATACCCTCCATCATATTGCTATGCGATGAAGTTTGGGTCAAACATTCCTACTTCATTCAATGTCATATATCTCTAAGCATGTCTCGGAGACTATTCCAACCATAGTCATATCATGGTGTATAGGTTCTTATCTTAGTATTCCAAAATATCAGGTATCATGTGGTATCCAAATACTCATCATGGAATTACCATGCAGTATGTATCATTTAGAATCTAAAAATATTGTACTGACATTACCAAATCATGTTCCATATGGAATACAAGGAGCTTATCCTAATATTCCCACTTATTTTTCCCCATGTATCACAAATAATCCAAGGATCTCATCCTACAATTTCCGTTAATTTAGAATCATGTATCATATAAAATCCAAAGATATTATCCCAATATTCTAACTCATTAAACATTTGGTATCATGTGGTATCCAAATACTCATCCAAACATTACTAAGAACACTTTATCATTTTTAATTCAACGAGATCATCCTGACATTCCCAACTCATGTACCATATATAATCCAATGAGCTCATCCTAATATTCCAACTTATTTAGCCTCATGTATCACACAGAATATAAGAAACTCATCTAGTAATTCCCATTCATTTAGCATCATGTATCATATATAATTCAAGGATCTTGTCCCAACATTCGTATTCATTCGATATCATGTGTTATACATAATCTAATGAGATCATCTCGACGTTACCATTTTTTAATTGTTCTAATACATAACTACGTATTTTATTTAAGTATTATTAGTCCTAAGGCCAAAGTAAAGATATTTACCATTGATTTAAATTTTAAAGAAAACTCATCAAACAATAAAATAAGTGGGATCTTAATCATCCCATTTTTTGAGGTGTCAGAAGATAATTTACCCAATTAAATAATTTATAAGGGTTATTTATGTTAATTAAAATCAAGGGTCCTTTATATAACTTCCAACTCTAGGTTTGAATCTCATCACTCAAATAGAATCACCTCCCTCATCATAGACATGATTTTTTTTTCATATCCTAATCAATCATGCATTTAATGCCATATAAACCAAAAACAAAGTAATGAAACAACATCCAACTCATTTTCAAAGGTCAAGCTATCTTGGCCCTCTCACATCCAACCTATACATGAATTTATTTTATGGTTTCCCACATAGATACACACACATACCAATGGGGGAGGAACACTCAACCCACACATAAATCACCTATCAAAGAGTATCTAAGGTCACATGATATTCCATCTAGCCTACCCCTAGGCTAACCATTATCATTAAATTACACTCCCCAATATATAGGGAACTAAAGGAACCTATACCATGGTTTAATATGTTTCATTCATTTGATTAATACCCATATAGGGTCTATATCTCAAATAATACACATTTATTATATAGGAATCGACCATAAGAAGTCTAGGAATCAAGATTATTGATTAAGGGTCCATTGTGGACTAATAGACGTAGGTTTTACTCATATAGATAAAAGAAAAAATCATAAATAATTCAAGTTTGGTCACATAGAAGTTGTGAGACTTAATAAAAAAGGATATATTAAATAATTAATAAAACATTAATATATTTTTAGGGACCACCTAATTAAATCAATTTTATTACCATTAAACAAATATTTAATTCTATCACTTAATCTTTTACACATCTAGTCGACCATTCCCATCAAAATAATATCATAAAACTATTAAAACCTATTTTTATCAATTATAAAACACTTAAAATTAAAATAGATGTTAAAAAATTATTATTTCCATAATTATTAATTAGGTACAATGAATAAATATCTCCCCATATGGAATAATGATGTTGAAAGCTCAAGTAATTAGGCATAGATCACTCCTTGCACACCCTTGAACCTATAGATGACAAAACCCCAAACATTTATTCATCATTCAATAAAATCACAATTTTTTGAAAACCCAAAAATAAATTAGGGAAGTTCATTACCGTAATGAAAACTCAAAAACCTAGAATGTTTATCCTCCTGATATCCCGTTTATAATGTTTTGAGAAAACTCCCTGAAGTCTAGGCTGATTCCATTAGTTTCTAGTGGATTCATCACTCAAACCCCTTCCTAGAGACATCAAAATTAGTGTCTAATTTGGAGAAGGATAAGATCCAAGAAGTGATAAGTAAATCCTACCTTAATTGATAAATAAACCCAACCCTGATTGGTAAAAATCAGGGAGTATTAAAGAGTATAAGAGGAAGGGAGGAAGGATCTTGGCCTCCCCAAGTTTTTATTTCTAAAAAATGAATAAATTTTGAGGGGTTTTTTAATTTAAATCATAAATCACCATCATTACCTTATTTAGGAAAACTGTATAATGTCCCATCATGATTTTAACCTTATAGATTATGAAATGATTCCATTACTAGATACCCATCACATCATATCCCTTCGAGTCACGGAATGGAACCCTGAATCTAGGTAGAAACAAAAATATCATAGCTCGGGTGTTCATGATGTGGCATCCCCCTTCATGGAAATGTTCTCCCTAGTTGGTCGACCATCATTGTGTATCAAAATTCATTTTTAACCTCATTATGACATGACTATGGGTGTAATAAACTGAATGTTTTTCAATAATATAAATATTTTAACATCATGAGGAAAATAAATTATTTATAAGAATTATTAGAGATAATCCTATACAACTTATTCCCACATGGAATTCTCCAGGGTGAGACCCTCCCCAATAATAGTATGATATTCCCTAATCAACACCCATCACTCTAAAACAAGCCTTGTTATAGTGTGATATAATACCATACTAGAATTATTATTACACCACTCTTGGTTATTATTTTTTGGAACCCACCATTGGGTCATTTCATGGTCATCTAAAACCCCTATAAATTTATCCTCATTCACCACACATCATGTAGTTGTTCCTATTAACCATAGAAAAACTGATGACCCACACCAAAAAATTAAATTCTATGTAGAGGGTTAAAAATTTGTCCCACTTACTTCATGGTTTGACCCTATTTCACCCATCAAAATTTTATTTGCATGAAACAAACACCACACTATAATTACATGTGGTTAAGGCATGGTTTGTTACCTATAGTAAATATTTGAAGTATGATAATTCCAACCCTTCTCTAATACTCGCCCAATAAACCTATATACCTCTAAGACCTCAAAACACATCAAAAACACCTCTTATATATGTTCCAACTATGAAAAATATGATATGAATCCTAGTTCTCAAAACATCCTTTGGTCTCAACCCAAAAAATAATGTTTCCCCAAACTCTTACCAACCAATAGAAAAGTGGTTAATTACATATTTAAATTCAAAATAATTACTTTTTATGAATCAATATATTGTGAAAACTTGGTAATATTATGTAATATTTAAAGGTGTTTTTAGTCCCACTTTTTTTTAGTAATTGAAATGATATATTTTCCTAAAATTATTTCAACCGCAAGGAACCCAATATAATGATATTTTGGGATATCAATGTTATCTACATCAAATAGTTATTCAATATATAATTAAATAGATTCTTTAACAATATATCAATCCATGGTACAACCTTATAGGTGAATTTGATATTTTATACACCCTTTCAAAATTTTCATATTCCATTCAATGGGAAATATAAATATATAATGTATAAGACCACATATTTAGTTTTATCAAACCAAGAGAAATATTTTATTAAATAATGATGGTGTGATAAATATATCTAATTTTCATAATATGGTAAAAATTCCCTTTTCCATTACAGGAAACATTTCGATTTATGAAACTATACTTCATATAAATTTGAAAATGAAGTAAATTATGGTTAATGTGTGTCTTAAATTTTTGTGATGAATGAAATGTTTAGCCACATAAATTAAATCATTTATAAAAACATGACAATCATGTGATTTTAAACCCTTTAACTTCAAGTGAATACTTAAAATGATATTTTTAATATCTGATGAATTCCCCTATAGAACCTTTACTCTATTTAGTATGTTAAAAACATAAATATCTCTTGATTTGAAATTGTGTGAGATAATGAAAGAAGGAAATCACATCTTCCATCCTTTAGTATCACTAAATCTTCCCTTATCTCCATACCAATCACGTAAAACCTTGACTTGATGAAATATTTTATTTTTCAATGTACATTTAGTGACATTACAATGGAATTATCACACGCATTTTCCTCTATGTTCATGACATAAAGAAATTTTTTGGTTAATAAATAATTCAAACAATATAGTTTGAAGAAAGTTAACTTCTTTTTTAAACATATTTAAAATATTTTTTAAGTATTTACAAAAATGTTGATAATATATATTATTTATCAAATTTTTTAACACATATTTATAAAGAAGGAATTACACCTTCTTTTGAATTCCAAATGAAGGATTTTATCTAGGATTTATATTTGTATTATTAGGGTAATAATATATGATTTAATAGAGGTGTTATCTTTATATCATGTTTTAGACTAAATAAGTATGTGCATTATCAACAAATAGATACCATGAAATTCCTTTAATGTTATATATTTATAAATTTACATAAGATAGAAAGTCATTTATCATCTTAGAAAACATGTATTTAAATGTGAAAACATTAATTCTTTGAGTATTACACAGCACAACACACATATCCAACATTAATTTCAAATCTCCAATTAGTAGAGAAAATAGACATAAATAACATTAAAAAGTTGTTTTTTCACTAAAACAAGTAGATATAACATGATATACTTATGTTTATTACACAACCACAATTCCACATTATAATTTACCAACACAACCCACCGTATACTATAAGTATTTTTCTTTACACTAAAAGGATTCATGAAATCTATAGATAACATAAGATCAAGGTTTTATGAATCATTTTAAAATTTTTGATAATTGTTATAAATTTTATTCCATTGAGGATATTGTTTTGGGTGATGAAGTTTCCCATCTTTAATTTTATGATGTGTGTGTCATTTCAATTGGAATGCAGTTTTATCACTTCCACGTAACTGTCTAAACCTACTAAGTATTGGAAAGTACTATATAACTTTAAAATTAATTGATTAAAATAAATTATATCAAGAAGAATTACACTTAAGGCATTATTTAAGTTATTATTAATCATTTTGAGATAATATAATGTCATTTGGACATGCATGTATTATTTAAATGGTCATACCCATTGAAAATAACATTCATTTAGTGTCATATGTCTGAAAAGGAAGTTCATTATCTTATGTTAATATATAATTTAAAGGAGAAAGAAGTGCTATAAAAATATAATCAAAAAAATTAGAACATTTCACACACCAACAATACTCATATATTGAAATTAGATCTTCAACACAGACACCACGTTTGTATGTTAAAATAAAATCTTTACCTGTTTGAAAATATACTTCTAAATATATACTCCCCTAAATGAAAAATATTTACCTTTTGATATATTTTTCTATATTTATCTTCATTTTATGATAAAAAATAAAAAATAATTCTAAAAGATGATATATAACCATAATATGGCCTTGAAAATGTTGAGGTGGAACTCCCCTCATCAACCTCAATTTATAAAATGAGTCATTTTCCAATGCTTTGGTAAAAACATACATGACTTGTTTCATTGAATGAGCATACTAAATCATAAAGAATCCTTTTTATAATATATTATTTATAAAATTTTACATGATATTAATATTCTTCTATCAATAATGTTGAACTATATTTCTCTAAAAATCAATGGTGCATTGATTATCACAGCTCATTAATAAGGGAAGCTTCACTTCCACATTGAGATCTTTATTATGTATCTTCTTCCACATTAACTGAGTTATTACTTGGTTGGAATCAATATATTAATTATAAAATAAAAGGTTTTAATAATAATTTTAATTCCTTAAACATTTTGTATTTCATTCACAAATATAATTTTTTTATTCTATTAAAATATTTGATCTTGAGTAGAAATGAAGTCATACAAGATACAAATAAAACTAACAAAACTTTTTCACTATAAACGGAATATAATAAAAAAATACATAAAGCAATGTGTTTCATACAATGGATTAATAAATATCATTGATGATTACATCCTTTAATTGTGCATAAATTAAAAATGGATTAATTAATATAAAATAATAATATCTTTAAAACAAGCAAATCACCGTGATCATCTTCACCGTTGACAATCACCATTAATACAACTAAACCAAAAATGAATAAGAAAAATATAAGATGAATAATGTTGTGAATATTAAATTAAAATTAAGTAAATGAGGAGTGATATTTAATATGTAAGAATGGAATTAATTTTTAGGAAGTAATAATGGTAGTATAGTCATCATAATAAGAAATATGGTTATTAGATATATAATCGTTAAAAAATATGATCATTGTAAATATAGTTGTTAGTTATACATATATTATATAGGTATACTAAATTCTTGTATGTTTTGTAAAAAAAATTAAAAAAATATCAAAAAAATTAATAATTAAAGAAAAAATATAATATTACAAAAAATGTTTATTTATAAAAATAATTTTTTGTGTTACATATTATTATTATTATTAAATTATGATATGATGTATTTACAAAATTAAAATAAATATTTAAATATCAATTTATTGATAAAATTAAATTTCTGTAATATAATAAATTAATTTTAAAAGTATTTGGTGAATAATATTTAAATAAATGGGATATTTTTTAAAGAATAGTTTCTTTTTAATATTTAAGTATTTTCATTTAATATCAACTAAAGAATGATTTTAATGAAATATTTTGATAATATATACAATAAAATAAATTATAATCCATCCAATACTCATTATTATGCATGAAATAAGAATAAATTAAATTTATGAATAAAAATAAATTTGTTATAGAACAATTATTTTTATACATTATACACACCAATATTAAAATTAATTCTTATAAATGCTAGAAATTGGGTTTAATATCAAGGTTTCAATATTTTTAATAATCATATCTAAAAAATT
The DNA here is from genome assembly GCA_963277665.1 of Viscum album. NCBI lineage: Eukaryota > Viridiplantae > Streptophyta > Magnoliopsida > Santalales > Viscaceae > Viscum > Viscum album. The sequence goes on along the minus strand of OY728119.1, from coordinate 605,353,938 downwards.
TAATAATTTAATTTTCACTTTTATCATAAAACATTTTACCAAAGTAAACATCAGTTATACTGAAAAAACATGTATTTTTTAAATATATTTTTTATAAATGTTGTATAATAATTATTTAAAAAAATTAAATTCTTTTATGACTCTAATATTATTTTTATACTTTTAAAATCATATATTAAAACTAATTTTATTATTAATTGATTCAAAATAATAATAAAAATAATTAAGATGTAATGATTTAATTTTATACAAAAATAATAATTTTTCTATATATATTATGTTATAATTTAAAAGGTAATTTTCTAATATTTGTGAATTGAAATATATTAAATATATTCTATATTTTAGATCGTCACATACAAATTTTGTTAGAAGTTTCATCTAATAATTTTAGTAAAAATATTAATTTACATGATAAACATTTAGTCATGGTTAAAATGGGCGACAAGGTAACTTAACATGGCTTGAATTTTTCTAAATTAACTTCAAACTCATACATTATAGAATATGTTTTTTTTACTTTTTAAACACATTTATTATTAAACATTACTCTTCTAACCCACTTATCTCCCTTATGATTCCATATTTACCCGTTTCTTAACTTTCATTTCATAGAAAAATTCCCTTTTTCACCTATAAAATGAGCTCACATCCACACACTTCAAGAAACACTTACCCTTAAAATTATACTTTAAACCATATAAATTGAATATTACATATAATATACTTACACATTTTGTAGACTTTGTTATAATAAATTGTAACAAGTCCTCCATTTCCAAGAAGTCTTTCAAGAAAAGATTCAACTTTTCAACATGAGTAATATCCACTCCCTAACCTTTTCTTCTATATATTTATCATAAAAAACAATTATAATCATGAACATAAAATTATATAATTAAAATAAAATAATTAAATGTTATTATATTATTTTAATATCCATTATCTACCATCCTCCCAACTATTCAAAAACTGATAACATCACTCATGTTATGTGCAGACTGCCACTTCCACAAACATTGTATCTTTTTTTATCACCATATTTAATTTATTTGTCTTAAAATTTATTTTATGAATAAATCTAAAACTTATTAAAATATTAATATTTTGTAAATATATGTAAGTAATTCAATGAATAATATTAATAATACGTTTCCCACCTAAACAGAGAAAACCCATGGGAAAAATGATTTCTTCTTTCTAAGTAATAGATTCTTATCATTGTTTTCATTTATCATCATATTCCAAATATCATAATATATGATTCATCACATTAATAATCTATAAATAATACCACAATACCCTTATTATAATGATATTATATTAAAATAATCACTTTTGTAACCATAGTCACCCATAGATTACAACATGTTAATGTTTGGGTCGATTTAACTACTTATATGAACAATGCAATAAATTTCAACCAAGTATGGATGTGGATAAGTAATTAATTTTAATATTATAAATTTTTTATTATATATTGTTTTTGTTCTGAAAAAATTAATATCTATATTTAAATTCATTATTAATATACCACATTTTGTTTGTTAAAAATTATTCAAACAAGCTTATAACTAATTTCTTCTTCATGAATCATAACTAGAAATCTCATGGAATGAAATTAGGAAATTAAAAATAATTAGAGAAAATATATTATATTATTTTTAATATTATAATTATTATGAACTTGGTATCAATTAATGTTGATTGACATCAAAATTAAAGAGAAAGTATGAAACAATCAAAGTTACTAACAATCGATGATGGAAAGAAAGAATAAATAGTTAATGAATGTAAAATGAATTATTATTATTAGAGGTTATATAGTATCATATATATGAATAATTTTCTTAAATATGTTATTTAAATGGTTATTTTTATTATATGTGAGGTTAAGATCCTTTCAGGGAAGGCGAGAGTAAAGGTAAGGGTTTCTTGTCTCAAATTACATTCTTTGAGAAATATTTCATAATATTCACCAATAAAATTTAATAGAGTGTATATTTTTCATCATGATATATTTTACCCTAAATATATTTTCATTAATTTTATTTAAATTTCTATTTCCTATTTTATCTTTCAAAGGGTTTTGTCTCGAATATTACCAAATTCATAAGGGATTTGGTTAAATCAAATATCTTTTATTTGAGTAATAATGTTTCCTCTTGAACTTTTTTCTTCTATGATTTGTTTCTTCCACCATAAGATATTTTTATATATTTATTTCTATTTTTCTCTTGAAAATTTATATATTTTAACTCAAATATTCTTCCATTAATAATTTTTATTTCATAATAGTATAACTTTGTTAATAATAATTCTCATCATATCTAAAGGCTCATTTTCATCCATGTCTATATTATCCATTTCCAAAAATGTTTTAATTAATTATTTTAAAATGAAAAACATTTATTGTGATCTGAAAATTTATTCTTAACACTTTCTAAAAAGAATAATTATTACTCTTATAAAAATGTGGGTTTTAATAAATATATTTCCAAATATTGAAATGGAATTTATTTTCACATTCATATGTTTTATTTTTCACTCCACATTTCTTACAATGAGAATTATTTATTTTTAAGGATATTTTATTGGAATTTATTTATAAATAATTTATGAAAATTTATTCTTATAAAATTTTCAAAAATGACATTTTAATGTGACTTATACATTTTTCTTTTTATCATATAGTTTAAAATGTTTTATGAAATAAATTTTTATAATTTTTATTTTAGTTTCCTTTAAATATAAAAATGATCTATCAATTATGGATTTACGTTTCATGAATCACCAAATAAATTAATTTATTCAATAAGATATTTTGGTGATGGAATTTTTGGTATCAAAAGATCTAATTCTTGATTTCATTGTATGTGATACAATTAAAAAATGTTACGGAACCCAATTTCACAAATAGATTTTTATGATTTAATGATTGATTTAATTTTGAACACTCATGGATGATTAATATATCATTGTTTTCTTATATCACCTTCCAATTGCTTGGTTAATGTTTTATGTGTCATGATATAATGATATCATGTGTGGGTATTTTTATTTGTTCACAACCTCTTGCATGTGCATGTTTCTTTATTTATAACCTGATTATTGGGAATTTTTCTTTTTTCAAAACATTATGTTTAGATGTTTTGTTTTATTCGGAACATAATGTGTGGGTATCATTAGGAATTATTCTTTATTTATGATTATTTTTATTAGACATTTAATTTTTATTTCAATATTATGATTCATCGATAATGTTTATTATCTATTTTTTCCATAATTTTATTCTAGGGTATATATTTATTCATTTGAGATTACATGTCCTTAAATATTGAATTATAGATAACTATTATTGTTCCATTTTATTTTTTAATCATATATTTTTCTCATTATCATGTTTCTCATTCTTAGGATCTAACCCTTTATGACTTGTTGTTATCTTTATTCACTAATGAATGTTTGATCTTATCCCTTTCTTTTGATTTCCATCCTCTAGATTATGCATATGAGTATAAGATATAAGATGTCTATAAAGAGGTATTACATTGTGAAAATATTGAGAAATATTCACAATTATGTGAAATAAAGTTTTTTATTTAACTTATTATTGATGATAAAAAACCTTTGGGTTTTGGGATTATGAGATTATCATGTGATGTAATTTTTAACTTATGAAAGTGTTGAAAAATAAATGCATGTTTAGCTTGGGTAATATCTTTTGGTATCAAATCTAGTATATAAATTATGTTTTTTAGAACCTGGCCTAATAGTAAGGTTATAACACACCTTAATTAGTATCAAGAAAATGTTTAGTTATTTATGAGGACTTTGATGAGAAAACAATAGTTAATACCATTATGATTTTAATAAGTGTAGGAAAACATCATAAAATTTTGGTAAATAAATTATTGTGTGGTTTCCTAAAAATTGCATCATTGTCTTAACATAAACAAGTGTATAGAGGCTCTTGCACAAAGGCAACTAGGGGTAATAACCCTGGAAAAAGGTGGTTAGTAATTAACTTGATCTTCATGTCGTTTTCAACAAGTGATACTAAATATACACATTTCTTAACAAACTAAGGGAATATTAATTTTTTTAATTCAAATTATCTTTACAATCCACTATAGGAGGTTTGAATATATTTATGTTTAAGAACCTAATATAAAATGACCATGCAAATTCTAAGTTAAAGTGAATCAGTTAAAGTGTGATCCAATTATATCATATTTGAATGAAAATTATCATAGGTTTAAATGAAAGTTTAGTAAGATAAGACTCCTTATGAATAAATTTTCATTTTCAAAAGATCATTTATACTCACTTTATTGGATAATATCATAACCATTTTAGATTTATTATTTGGTTGGAAAAAGGATCAAGAAAATGATGTTGTGAATTTTATAACTCTAAGAACTCCTAAGGAATAATATTGGGGACAAATGATTCCCTATAAATACCTGAGATAGTTATCTTTATATCTAATTATAAATAATATCGTAAGTCATGTCTATCATATAAATACCTTTAGATATTTTCATTAGTTTTTTATAATAAAATTTTTTGAGGAAACAATTTATTGAGGTGGGAATGTAAGGAATAATTTTGTTTCCTTAAACCTTATGATTATCGTTCACAGATATATTTTTTCTATTCTATTAAAATATTTTACAATGAGTTGAAAATAAGTTATACAATATATGAACAAAACTAAAAATTCTTTATTCACTCATAATATAACATTATAATAAAATTATAAAAACTCATGTATTGTATACAATGGATTATTACATATCATGGATTATTACATCCATCAAAAGTGCATAAATAAAAAGGGGGAAATAAATAAAAAATAATATTATATTTAAAACAATAAAATACCTAGGAATATATTCACTAAAGAGAATCATTATTAGTATAACCAAACCTACAATGAGAGAGAAAAACATCAATGGAGAAAAAAATTGAAATCTAAAATATATATAAAGGGAATGGGGAGTTTTCTTTGACAAGAAAGAATGGAATGAATTTATGAGAAGTAATGGTGGTAATAAATCTGTTATAAAGGGAAATATGGTTGTTATAAATATTGTCATTGTAAATATTATCATCGGAAATATTTTCATATAATATAAATGTATCTCATAGATGTACTAAATTTTTTTATTATTAGTAACAAATATAACATAATATGATCCAAAAATAATGGAAGAAATAAAAAAAATTTATTTAAAAAATTTATTTTTTAAAATATGTGTATGTTTTGAATATTATTATTATTAAAGTATCATATACTATATATATAAAATTAAAGGAAAAATTTTGATATCAACAGATTGATAAAACAAAAAAATTAGAGTATGAATATTTGATTTTAATGGTATTTGTTGAAGAATATTTAAAAAAAGATACTTTTCAAAGAATAGTTTTTTAAAATATTTTTTATTTATAATTAAACTCTATTAAATAATTATTATAATGACATGTATTGAAAATATTTATATAAAATAAAATAAATAAAAATTCATCCAATAGTCAATAGCATATAGGTAATAATAAAAAGTCATTTTATGATTAAAGAACATTTGTTTGAAAACAAAATTATGATTTATACACACCTATATTAAAATTATTTTTAATTAATGTTAGAAATTAAGTCTAATTAAATTTTTTCATATTTATAATAATCATATCAAAAAAAAATGATCATTTTTATTTTTAAAATAAAAAGTTTCCAATGTAAATATTTTTTATCACGAAAAAATAATTATTTTTCAAAAACTTTTTTATAAATATTTCATAAATTTTATCTAAATAAATTAATATAATTTCATTAATATAATATTATTATTAACCATGTAAAAAACATATCACCTCTATTTTAATTAGTAATTAATAAGAAGTACGAACAAGAATAATTAATATATAAATAGTCAATTTTCTATAAAAAATGTTTTTCTATATATATTATGTTTTAATTAAGATGAAAATTTTCTCATAATTTGAAATTGAATTAGATTAAATTGAGACAAATTTGGAATTATCACATATAAATATGGTATGAATTTTCATATTTTTTTTAAATAATTTCCATGGAAAAATTTTAATCAATGTTAATAAGAGTAAAAAGAGGAAAATTAATGTAGATCATAATTTTATAAATTAAATTTAAATGTATAACATATAAAAAGACTTTTTTAGGTTGGAAATTCATACCCACATGAATCACCCACCATTCCTTTCCTAAATCACCTAAATCCCATGGGATTTCATCTTTATCCCTCACCAAACATTCATTTCCAACGAAAAGTCCCACTTTTTCACATATAAAATGATATCTCTTGTACCCACTTAAATAAAAAAAATATACCTTTTAATTAAACTTTAAAATGTTCACATTAATCAAATTACACATTTTGATGCTTTTTGTTACAAAAATGTGCCCCAAATCCTCCATTTCCAAGAATTCATTCAAGAGAAAATCTAATTCCTCAATGTGAGTATTATTTGCTCCCTAACCTTATCTTTTATGTATTTATCCTAAAAAATATTATAACTAAACTAATATAATTAAATATGTTTCATTATTATATTTAAATATTGTTATATTTATTTAATAACCATTTTCTACCTTCCTCTCATCTATTTTAAAAATGAAAACTTCACTGATAATACATGAGGACTTCCACCTCAATGAATGAAATGTTTTGTTTTTAATCACCTCCATTCATAGGTGTAACAACCCAGGTACTTACAAATTAATTTGTTTCCATTCTGGAATAAAATAGTCAAATTCTATATAAATGTATAATAAAATAAGTCTTATTTACAAAAAAAATAAGGAATCAACATTAATATAATAGTAACCTCACCTATGAAATTATAACTAAAATTTTGTTATCTTATGAATAAAAATATGATATATTAATATCATGTTATAAGTAAATGAATATTTTAAAAATAATAAATTTAGTGCTGGAATTTTTGTAATCATAAATATTTAATTAAAATTTTATAATTAATATAATGATTTAAAAGAAAATATATTTTTATAAAATATATTCATAAATTAATATTTTTTTGTCTTACAATTATAAGATAATTTTATGAGACCTTAATTAATTTTTCAATGTGTAATAAAATCAGTTATCTTTTTAAATTTTGTATTTTTTGAATAAATAATGATTTTAATTGAAAATTAAATTTCAAATATTTATAAAATTATTTCTATAAAATTCAGTTCATTGTTTAATTATATATGTATAAAAATGGTTAGAGTGAATTTTTGGGATTTTTCTAAAGTAGTTGATTTTTTGCTGAATATTGAAATAGGTAATTTAATATATTTAAATTATAATCCAAATACATGAATTAAAGACATCATGCATGATGTAAGCCCATAATATCGAACAATCCTTCTCCCTTTACTATTTTTATTCATGATAATAAAAATATTCAAGGTCTTGATCCAAAATAATAAACTAATGAAAAAAATAATCAAAAAACACCCCTCTCTTTCACAATAAATATCACCCCTCACCACCTCTTCTCCACATACCTCAAAGCCTTTAATCTTGTTTAGTTTCTACCCAATTCTATTCCCAAGACTCTTCCCCACATTCAAGACCTTCATGTATCACCAAAAGGCCAAAACCAAGGTCCTTAATGAGGTTATCAGTGAGAAGAATTCAAGAGGTAAAATCCTCTTTTAGTTTCATTTATTTTCCTTTTAATTTATATTCTTTTCATATTAACTCTTAACCTAACCTTATATAAGTGGAATAAAAACTCAATTATCTTATATAAACTATAATTTTATCATGTTTACGGAAAAATTCACCATTGAAATCCTTCTCCCCTCTATTTTATTCTAAAAATTAAAACATCGTTTGTGATGTATCGATTTACTACCATCGTGGGCAATACATTTTAATTTTCATTTACCTACTTCAAGAATGGTCATATTACCATTATCATGTTTAAATCAGATTTTATTATTCATATTAAATGTTATATAATGTTTTGGAACCAATATATTATCATGATATTAAATAAAATGATATAATTTTTTGATGGTCGTAAAAACCGTCAAAATAAATTAAATAATTTTCATTAATGTTTTATCTAATGAATTATCTTCATATTAGAAAAAAAATGATAAATGGTAACATTTAAAATTATATATACATATTAATATAATTTCTTTCAAGTTCTAAAATTTTTCTTCTATTCAATAATAAAATCAATAAAGAATCATCGAAGGAAGCCAAGAAAAAAACACACCTGAAAAAAAATGAAAATAGAAAAATATTATCAATAAACAGGTGTAATGTTTATATAAAAACCATATAAGGTATTATAAATATTAATCTTGTTATTTAATATTTTAATAACACTCTTTAAACTATTATACAAAAGTTTTGAACATGTTTTATGTCATATGAACCTGAGGTAAGGGAATTTTCTTTAAAAAATCTATTTTAAATTTCAATTTTTTAAAAATTAAAAAGGAATGCTTTAATGATGAAATTATTCATATATTATGGTTATGTTATAGTTATTTTTAATTGTATATGATGAATTATGGGACCTATATTTCCATCTAATTCAATGGGTATGTTTATGTTAAAAGTTGACTGTAATGGTTATTCCACGTGTAATTGTGATGGTTACATCATAAGGTAATTGTGAGGGTTACATTGTAATGTATCCATGAGGGTTAAAAATCATATGTTATCTATGAGGGTTAAAATATTAATTAATTAATTCCCCAAGTTACCTATATAGTTTTATTAATTTTTTTCTATGTTTTATGGAATCTTATGTTTTCACGTATGTATATGACACTTTAAGAGTGAGAAGTAAATCTAGTTAAAATGATTTCATATGTGTATAAGTATTCATTGAATAAAGTTTTATCTCCTTATTTTTATGTCCCTTACTGAGATTTTTTTACTCATCCCATGTTTTAAAAAAATCATAGGGATTGAGGATGGGTAATAAAAAAGAATAAGAAAAGATGAATGTTTTACAGAATTCATGTTTTATTAAAAACAATTGTATTATAGAAGATAGGGATACTATTTTAGTGATATCCAATTTTTACTCTTATGGGTTTTTATGTATAAAATATTTCCTAATTATATAAAAATATAAATTGAAAAGGTCTATGGTAATGTAAGAATGTGAATTATAATTGAATTAAATAGATTATGTAAATTTTTTGGTTGGGTCCTTATAGTTGGTATCAAATCACGGTTTAGATAACTTTAGGAACCAAGATGATGTTAATTTAATACCATAAATGATTTTTACCTTATTTTTATGTTGAAATTATATATCATTTAAATATTACCATGTTTCTTTTTCTGTGATATGTCTTTTCATTCTGGTTTTCCATAGAAGAAAAATGGAAAGTGAAGTAGGAAGGCACTTAGATGGTGATATAATTCTGAATCTGCAATCCATAATGGTGGGAATTGGAACAAATCATTATATGACTATAATGGGTCAGTTGAAACTGGATATAAATGGGGGTGGCATCTATGCAAGGTAATAGTCAGAGATACCAAAAAGGAACATGACTATAGGGGAATATTTTATGAGTAAGAACCCTACTTCACTCAGTGGATCTTCTCACCCATTGGTGGAAAAAGGGTGGATTAATGCCCTTGAAAATATATATGATGTCATGGGGTGTTCAGATAATCAAACAGTTAGTCTTTATATTTATAATTTTTAATTTGATGCTGACCATTGGTGGTCAATGGTCAATAATATAATATATATTGAGGATATTGATTCCTTGGAATAGGATGAATTTAAAAAAAAATCCTTGAAAAATATTTTAATAAAGTGGTTCAATATAAGATGGAATATAAATTAAATGAATTGAAAAAAGAGGAAATTTCAATGGTCTTGTATGAATAAAGATTCACCCCGATCGGTAAGGTATTCTCAAAATATTATTTGGGATATTGATAGTAAAATCATTCATTTTTACTCAGGATTAAATCCAAGATATCAAATGGAATTGGATTCCTCTAAATTCAAAATTTATAAAAAAATTATTGATGTGTTGAGAGGGTAGAAATGGAGTTTTTTTATTTTAAAGTATACTTTTCAAAAAAGTATAAGAAAAGTTCTATATGGAAAGAAATGGGTAATAATAAATCAAAAATTACAAAGGTAAGAAAATCCAATTTCCAATTTATGGGAAGTGTGGTAAAAATAACCTTAGGGAATGCCTTAATAAATCCAGGAAGTATTTTCGATTAGGTTAGGCTGGAAATATAGATCAGGATTGTAGTAAAAAATACTTAGTCTTGGTATATTTAATTCTAATAAGAAAACTTTAAAGTGTTTCAAATGTGGTGAGATGGGTAATTATGAAAATATATACCCAAAGAAAGATCTGAATGATAGAGAGCATTAAAACTATAACCATAAAGGTGTCGAAATATCCTTTTCAAATACTTTAGTAGATGTTAGGCCATATAAGGAAGTGGTATTAGGTACATTGTTTGTTTACTCATATTTTTCTAATGTTTTGTTTGATACGGGGTCTACACATTCCTTTATTTCTAAGAAATGTTCTGCTAAATTGTAAATTTCACCTCAAGAAATGAAATTAGAACTTACGGTAAAAACATTTTGGGAAAATATTATGGTAAAATGACATTGTAATAATCTTATTATTTTTTTATGTGGAAAAACATTACCTAAAAACATTATTGTTCTTACCTTAGTAGAGTTTGACATTATTTCAAGTATCGAATGGATTTTTTTTATCCTACTCGGATTGATTATATAGTTAAAGAATTTTTTTATAAACAGTTTTTGTTTTTATACAAGAAAAAACCCATACCATTATTAACATATTAAGAAGCTGGGAAACTATTAAAATATGTAAATGGAATTTATATTGAACATATTGTTTAAAATAAGGGAACTATTCAGATTAATGATGTGCCATTATTAAATGAATTCTTAGGGGTTTTCCTTAATTGCTTTTCCAATATTATAACTGATCAGTAAGTTGAATTTACTATTGACATAGTTCCTAATTCTAAGAAAATTTTAAAACAACATTATTTAATGGATCAAGTGGAACTTTTATATTTGAAAAATTATTTATAGTATTTTCTTGATAAAGGTTCCATTCAACCTAGAACTTCACCATAGGATAATCCAGTTTTTTTTTTTGAAAAGAAAGATGGTTCCATGAGGCTTTTCATTAATTATAGAGATTTGAATAACATTACTGTTAAGAATAAGTAAACATTTCCTTATACCTATGACTTGTTTGATTAGATCTAGTGAGCATAGTATTTTTCAGAGGCTGACTTCAGATATGAGTACCATCAGCTGAAGCTTAAGGGGTATGAAATTCCAAAAACATCATTCTAAACTAGATATAGGAATTATGAGTTTGTTTTTATTCCCTTTGGTTTGAAAAATTTTCCCTAATATATTTATAGAACTTATGAATATAATCTTCCAGGAATATTTGTAAAATTTATTTATAATTTTTATTGATGACATTTTGATTTTTCAAAAGGTTATTAAGATCATAAAAAACATTTAAGGATTGTTATTCAAATTCCCAAAGAAAATAAGTTATATGGGAAATTTAGAAAATGTTATTTTTGGTGGAAAAATATTTCTTTTCATAGAAACATTGTAAATAAAGATGGAATAATAGTTTATCCCACCAAAACAAAATTGGTTTATGAATGACCAAGACATAAAAATGATACTGAGATTCATAGTTTTCTTTGATTAATAGGTTATTACCAAAAGTTTGTTAAACAAAATTCATGGTTATCTATTCTGCTAACTAAGTTAACATGAAACGGGGTTAAATTTATTTTTAAAGAAGACTGTGATGTCTGTTTTCCGGAATAGAGAAGAAAATTTTTGAATTCTCCAATTTGGCCATGTCTTTCAGAAATGGTGATTTTGTCATCTACAGTGTTGCTTCATTGAAGGGATATGGTTTTTTTATGATATATAATGATCAGGTAATTTCTTGTGATTCAAGACAACTGAAACCTCCAGAGTTAAATTATCCTACACATGATTTGAAATTAGTAGTTTTGTTTTTTTCTTTAAAAATTTGGGGGCATCATTTATATGGATCCAACTATGAAATATATACTAACCATAAAATTTTCAAGTATATATTTACTCATAATGAATTGAACATGGGGTAGAGAAGATGGATTGAACTAATAAATGAAGATGATTTCACAGTCAATTCCCATCCTGTAAAAAAAAGTGGCGGATTCCATGAGTCAAAAAAATCATGCTACATTAACCATGTTATGTTTGAAAAATGACCCTTTGATTAATGATTTGATGAATTTTGTCTTGGGTGTTGTTATTATTAGAAATTATTCTATTTTTTTAGTTGTCATTATAGTCATCTCTCTCAGAAATAATTAAGCACACACATAAGGAAGACCACGAGTTACATAAAAAGGTATAATTGGTTAAGAAAGGTAAATTGGATAAATTTAATATTGATAAATATTATTTCTTGAGATTTGGAAATATATTTTTTTTGCCTTTGGATTACCATCTGAATAAATAATTGTTTTATTAAGCTCGTAGATCTCAGTTTTCACTTCATCCTGGAAGCACTAAGATGTACAAATACCTTCAAGAGTATAACTGGTGGGATGGAATGAAATGAGATATTACTGATTTTACCATGAAATGTTTGACTTGTAAATGGGTTAAAGTATACAGAAAACTACCAAAGGGGATTGTCCAACATTTTCCAGTAATGTAGTGGAAATGGTAAAATATTTCCATGGACTTTGTAGTGGGACTACCAAAGACTTCTTGAGGTAATCATAAAATTTGGGTTATTGTATATCGACTAATGAAATATTCATATTTTCTTCCTATTCAAGATACTATACCATTAGATTAGAGTTTCTGATTGTTCCTAAAAGATATAGTTAGGTTACATGGATTTAATCTTTCCATTCTATCTAACTGTAATCTTAGGTTTACTTCAAACTTTTGGAAAGTCCTTCATAATTCATTGGAAATGGAATTAAATTTCAACACTGATATTTTTCCTCAATTTGATGGACAGTCAGAACAAACAATTAAGACATTGGTGGATATACTTAGAGTTTTTTCAATGAATTACCAGGGAATTTGGGATCAAAATATTTCTTTAGTTAATTTTTCTTATAATAATAGTTTTCATTTCAGTATATAGATTGCACATTCTGAGGAATTATATAGGAAGAAGTGTAAAACTGTATCATTTTGGTATAAAGTTTGGTAAAGGAAGTTTTTGGGACCAAAATTAGTATTGGAAGTGGCTGAGAAAGTGTAGATGATCCAGCAACACATGAGTATAGCTCATAGAAGGAAAAACAACTTATATAGATCACAGGAGAAAAACTTTTCGTTCAAGGTATGTGGTCATTTTTTTAAATCTCTCATTGGAAAAGTGTTATGTGTTTTGATAATAAAGGAAAGATAAGTATACGGTTCATTGGATATTTTGAAATACTATATAAAGTTAAACCATTTTCCTAACAATTATCTTTTTCTGTGATTTTATCTTAGGTATAAAATGTTTTCCAGGTTTTGATGTTGACAAAGTATGTTCCATATTTATCTCACATTTTGAGCCCATAAGTAGTTTAGCTATAAGAGAAATTATCTTATGGAGAGAAACCAATTCATATTATTGACCATTAAGAGAAAGTATTTTGGAATAAGGTAATTCACCAGGTTATGTTTTTATAGAGAAACCACATTGTTGAAGAAGAAACACGGGAATCAAAAAATACTAGGAGGGAAATTTATCCTAACTTGTTTAATAAGTGAATAAAATTTGTGAGGATTCAATTTCCATAAGGAGGTAAAAATTTAATAACCTAAGTACTTATAAAATAATTTTTTTCCATTATGGAATTAAATAGTTAAATTCTTTATAAATGTATAATGAAATTAGTGGTATTTTCAAAAAAAATAAGGAGTTAACATTAATATAATAGTAACCCAACCTATGAAATTAAAAATACAATTTAGGTATCCTATGAATAAAAATATGATATATTTACACTAGGGTAAAAGTAAATAAATGATTGAAAAACATTAAATTAAGTGTTGGTATTTTTATAAGTCATAAATATTTGATTAAAATTTTATAATTAATATAATTGTTTAAAATAAAATATATTTTCATTAAATAGATTCATAAATTTATATTTTATTGTCTTTTGATTATAATATAATTTTATGAGACCTAAATTAATTTTTCAATGTGTTATAAAATTAGTTATAATTTTGAAATTAGTATTTTTTGAATAAATAATGATTTTAATTAAAAATTAAATTTATCTTATTTATAAAATTATTTTCATAAAATAGAGTTTATTTTTTTATTCTGCATATCAAAAAATATTTTGGGTTAATTTTTGGTATTTTTCTAAAATAGTTGAATTTTTTCTTAATAGTGAAATACGGTAATTTACGGTATTTAAATTATAATAAAAATACAAGAATTAAAAACATCATGAATTATGTAACCCCATAATATCTAAATTTTATTCCGCTTTACTATTTTTATTTATGTTAATCAAAACTATTCATATTCTTGATCAAAAATAATAAACTAATGAATATAATAAAAAAAACACCCCTCTCCTCCACTATAAATACCACCCATAACCACCTCTTCTCCTCAAACCAAAAATCCTTGTAGCTTATTTAATTTATATCCAATTTCATTCCAAAGAATCTCCCCCACGTCCAAGACATTCTGGTCTAACCAAAAGGCCAAAACCAAGGGCCTTAAGGAGGTTCTCAATGAGAATAATTCAAGAGGTAAAACCCTCTTTCATTTTATTTTATTTTCATTTTAATTTTTTTCTTTTCTTATTCACTATTCACCTCACATTATATAAGTGAAAAGAAAACTCTAATATCTTATATGTTAATTAGTTTTATAATTTTCACAGAAAAATTCATCATCAAACTCCTTATCTCCCTTTCATTCAAAAAATGAGAAAATCATCTATGATGTATCGATTTACCACCATTGTGGATGATACAATTTCATTTTTCTTTACCTCCTTCCAGGCTGGTAATAAAACCATGATCATGGTTAAATTATATTTTATTATACTTATTAAAATTTATATAATGTTATATAACCAATATATAAACATGATATTAAATAAAATGATATAATTTTTTGATGGTCATAAAAACCGCCAAAATAAATTAAATCATTTTTATTAATTTTTTATCTAATGAATAATACTCATATAAAAAATGATATATGGTATAATTTAAAATTATGTAGACATATTAATATCATATATTTACACTTATTTAGTTTTTTTTCATTCGACGAGAAAATTTATAACAAACCGACCATTGAAACCATGAAATAAATGCACCTAAAATAATTAAAATAACAAAATATTATCAATAAATGGGTGTAAAGTTGTTTTATATGATCCTATTAGGTATTATAAATATAAATATAGTTATATAAAATTTTAATGATAATATTTAAACCATTATACATTAGGTTTTAACATGTTTTAGGTAAGAAGAACCTGAGGTAAGGTACTTTTCTTTAAAAATCCTCTTTAAAATTTCCATTTAAAAAAAATTCAAAATGATCGTTTTCATAATGAAAGTATTATTATTTTTATTCCTATATTATGGTTCTTTGTAATTTTTATTATTAATGGTGTGACCTATATCTCCCTTCAATGCATTGGGTATGTTTATGTTGCAAGTTGACCATAAGGGTTATTCCAAGTTTAACAGCGATGGTTATATCATAAGATTGCCATGAGGGTTACATTATAAGGTAGACCTGAGGGTTTTCAAATCATATGGTATCTATAAGAGTTACAATCTTAAGTAATTAATTCCGCGAGTTACCTATATGGTTTTATTTATGTTTTTTATGTTTTACGGAATCTCGTGTTTTCAAAAAATAAGTATATGATACTTTAAAGGTGAGAAGTATATCTTGTGAAAAATATTTCATATACTTTTAAATATTCATGGAATAAAAAAAATTCCTTATTTTTATGTTCCTTAATGAAATTTTTGTGATCATACCACGTTTTAAAATGTTTTCCATAGGGATTAAGGATGAGTGAGAGAAAAGAAGAAGCAAAGCTGACTGTCATGAAGAATTCATATTTTATAAATAAAATTATATTATGAATGAAATGTAAAATATTTTAGTGATATCCACTTTGTATTCTTGTGTTTTTCTATGTATGAATTATATACTAATTCTCTAAAACTCTAAACTGAAGAGAACTATGGGAATGTAATAAAGTGAATTCTAGTTGAATTAACTAGATTATGTAATTTTTATGGATGGGTCCTTATAATAGGAGGTTCTAAAAATATATTTAATGAATAAATATTATATTTATGACATGATTAATATTCTATTAATATAAATTAATAATTTTATTAATAATATTATGAATAAATTTCACTTCTTGAACTAAAGTAACCAAGAGGAAAAATGATTTCCTCTTTTAAAAATAATAGCTTCTTATCATTATTTTCATTTATCTTCTTCATCCATCATTCCCTCAATATGATTCATCGCCTTAATAAAATATAAATAATACTACTATACATAATTTATAATGACATTATAATAAATAAAAAACTTTTTAAACCATACCCACAAATAGATTATATCATATTCTTGTTCAGGACAATTAAACCACCTACATGAACAATGCTATAAATTTACATCATGGATGAATATGTAAAAATAATTGTTGGTAATATGAGAAATTAATGTCTAAATAATTTTTTGATTTTTTTCTATAAATTTAATTTTTAAATTTATACCAGTTATTAATATACAACATTTTTTTCATTTAAAATTATCATAACTAGCTCGTGACAGATTTTTTTTCAAGAATCATAAATAAAACTCTGATGGAATGAAAATTAAAAATTTTAAATAATTAGTAAAAATATATTAATTCACATTAAATAATTTAATAATGTTGAAATGTTTATCATAAAATGGTTATCAACATCAACAATACAAATTTGGTGTGAAATAGTCAATGTTAATGACATTATAAAATAATTTGAGTCCTTAGTCAAGAAAATAAGGCTACTTCAATTGAGAAAGGGGGAAAGAGTTACATGAGTATAAAATGAGTTTTAAAATATTCTCTTTAAATGATAAATTTCAAATCATCATTAAGTTTATCAACCCATATAAGGGTATTAGTAAAAACTCCCTTGTCTACAAGTCCATCAACCATGGATTTTTCCTCCTGAGAGATATGAGTGATGATTAATTTAATAGAGTAAATGAAATCCAAGTATCCAATAAATATTTTATTTAAGATCCATGTATCTTGAATGATTTTTATTTTTATGGCTTTCATGATGGTATTATAATCACTCTACAACTATATGTTAGATCATCCCTTTTTCTAAGAGAAAATAAACTCATTAATGATACTAAGTATCTCAGCTTCAAGATAAGAATGATTCCATAAAAACTGTAATAAAAAACAAGAAAATTACTATTGTGGTCATTGAAGACAACACCACATCCATAGGGTCTAGGATCCCCTTTTGAGGATCCAACCATATTGATTTTGATTCAAAATTTAAAAGGGTATTTCCAAAGAACATAAAAAGTACTAGTTGGGGGTTTAAACTTACCATAAATTACAAGACACCTCATTGTTGTGAAATAATGTATGGAGTTAAGGAATCAGTCATTTTTTAGAGTGATGGATTCTATAGTAACCATAATAATCCTCATAAGAACATATTGTATGACTAATGAAGATTTTTTATGTATAAAGTCATTATGTCCATACCATATAGAGTGAAGAATCTCTATAATAGCCTCTTAGAAGATATTTTCAAGAGAAACAGAGAGTTGTAACCTAGAAAAAATTTGAATCATGCTAGAATAGGATACAACATGATTCTTTGGTACATAAAACAAAAAAAATAGAGAAAAATAAAAAGAAAATTCAATATCATAGCTCAGGAACAAATTTCCAGTATCCTCCATGTACTGGTTATAAAGAGAACACATGGAGTAGAGTGAGACACCGGAATTTTAAATACTGACCTATATTAAAGTTATATTATGATAAATACTAAAAATAAGAGTGATTCTATAGGTCTTGATCTAAGGATTGTTGAAATTTTAAATATTGGAAAATTCCACCTCAGGTGATCCATAAATAAAGAAGTAACAATTTATAGAAGTCAAAAACCTTTTCTGTTATGTTCCCACACCAAAATGTCATCATGAGCTATAATGATGTAATTACTGATGATAAATTCAATATCCATATGAATTTATTACTGAGGAATGATGAGTTGATCATTAATGGAGTAATTAAGTTCAATAGTTGGATGTATAGTTTTGAGACAGTTTATAATTGGTATCCATGTCAAGTTATCCCACCAAAACATGAGGGGGATGTTATATTAGCAATCCATATGCAATGGAAAGGTATGTTTGAAAATGAAGTTTTAAAGTTAGATATATGGAGGTTTCAAGGTTGTAGAAGATTTAATTTTTCACATTCTTAAAAAATTTGGACCTGATAAAACTTAGATATTTATATTTTTCATTGATTATCCTTCACATTAAGTGTTCGAAAAGAGAATCATTTAAGTTCTTGAGTTTTTTGATACCCTACCCAACATATTTTAGAGTATTTAAAAATATCTTCTATGTAATAGTGATAATATTCCATTCAAGAATAGTCTCACTCTATATAAAGTTTTTTACACTGACACAAATTGTTCTAATAAGTTTATGGGGTCATCTATAGACCATGAAATAATAAATATTTTTACACATAATGATGGCCTTCACAAGACTTATACTACCTTCCATTTATAGATATTCTACTTATAGGTACCAATATTTTTTTAACCTGATATGAAATATTATTGAAGTAACAAAAAACATTCCTTCCCTAAAACATAGGAACTCCATGATAAAAAAATGGAAAACAATTTTCTCTGGTGAATAATTATTTCAAGATGCTAACTTTCCTGGAAAGATAAATGTTAATCCCAAAGTAGACATATGTTTTATCCCAATTCATAAAATTACATGAGACAAATTAATATTTTAAGAGTATTTCTTTGAGAAGTTGAATTTTATTTTTATCACCCTATATAAAAATGATAATGTTATCATCATAGAGGAGATTATATAGATCCATAAAACCTCCAGTATCCTATATGGTATTTAGTTTGATTTTATAAATCAAATTGGTGATAATCCTATGAAATTATACTTATATAATAGGAATGGTGATGGGAGAGGGGGTTCACCATGTCAAAAAACCCATGGATAGGAAAATTACCCTTTATAGGAACTGAAAATGAGACATGAAATATGGGTAAAACAAAAAAAGTGCTTCAATCTAACTGATAAAAAATTCATTGAAGCTAAATCTTATTAAATAAATTATATATGAAAACCCAATCCATGGGGTTAATAACCTTTATAACCTCAAGGTTCCTCGAATTTTTACCCACTCTAGTGGTCTAACTAAAAATCTTGACACATCTAGTGTCTATAGAAATATAATCTTGAATAGTACTTCCTTTAACAAAACCAAATTGGAACCAGGAGTTGATTCTATTTGCAATGTAATCCAATATATTAGAAAGGATCATGTGGATGATTTTGTACAAATATTTTATGAGATAAATAGTCTTGAAGAGGTATATTTCATAATTATTCTTAACTTTTGTAATCAAGGTGAGGAATTGGGCATTGATTCCCTTTAGTTGGATACCATTTAAAAAGGAGGAGTTAACCAACATGCACACATCAATAAAAATCACATCTGAATACTTTTAGACGAATGGGTTGTTGAATCCATCATAGTCAAGGGTACATCTAGGATTCATGTTAATGAAATATTTCTTCATATCCATATCAATAGAAATATAGGTTAGAAAATTATTTTCTTTTCTAATGATAAGAGTTAGAATGATGTTTTTAATAAGGTTACCATAGATCTTAGGTCATTGAGGATCCTCATAAAGTAGTCCACAATGAAATATGAGAGACACTCTATATTATCAGTGATCTCGTCACCCAATTTGAGAATAGAGAGTAGTATACAAGCCTTTATAATTCTTTTAATGGTGCTATAAAAGTTTTATTTTTTATCCCCATCCTTGATCCATTTAACTTTAAAATATTCCTTTTGTATGTTATTCATTAAGTTCATAAGAATGTTTTATTTCATTATGATCAAAACTTCCTGGTGGAGAGCCTGGGAAAATCATTATTAGTATGGGAATATTGAAGAAGATTGATGTTATCCTCAACAGTTGATATGTCTTTATCCTTTTTACTGAAGTTATTCAAGCTCCATATTTTTGTTCTAACTTACAGAAATTTGAAATTCATTAAACACAAAAAACAATCCTTCATGTGGTCGAAAGAGTTCCACACTTCATAGAAAATGATACTACAATTTGGGTGAAGAACCCATGAATTATTAAATAAAAATGGGATGTGGTTCTTATCATATTTTTGGATGATGTTAACCAAAATGGGGTGATGATCTGAGTTCATCCATGATATGGGATTTAAGAAGTTAAACCCTATTTTTTGAGGGAATTTATATTAAAAAAATATATATATATCCAATTACTTGTAATATTTTATTGGAATACTTCCTATACCATGTATATTTGGAACCTACTATGTTAATTTTCACATGATCCATCATTTCCATACAAGCCTATAATTATTTGGATAAATTATGGAGGTAAGAAAAACCAATCTTCTCATCTAAAATCATGATACTATTGAATCCATCCATAATCTTCCAAGAATAATTAATATTATTATTAGTAGATCTAAATTTTTTCAAATCTATATTATTTAATGATATTTCTTCTTGGAATATATGAAATAACATAAATGGTTGACACTATATGACATAATATCACATGTGATGATATGATTACCAATTATAAAAATAAAAATTTTATCTAATGAGGAGTGATAAGTGAACTAAAGAATTTCCACTATAGTAAAACATTTTTTAATATCCATAAGGTGATAACCCATTCTTTATATCCCATCAATCCTAGAAGATAAGTTTCACTTAAGTTCAAATAATATCAAAAATTTTGGTTTTATGATTTTTAATGTACCTCTTTAAGAAGTCATTAGTTTTTTTATTCTCCACCCGCTAACAATTCCAAAATATGAAATTCACTTTTAGAAGGATTTAGATTTGTAGATTCCCCTTGTTTCTACCCTCTTTATTTTTCCTTGGTAGATGATCTTTTGGGTCTACTATAACTCCTTCTATTATATGTATCAATAGTGGCAGGACTTTTATATTTGTTCAAGATATCAATTAGATTCTAATTTGATATTCTTTGTTTCAACATTTGAGACTGTGATATTTGTGGTTTTAATAGTAACCTTAAAAATATTAGTAGTAACTACATATTTTTGGTATCTTTAGTTAATTATTATTTGTACTAATTAATTTATTCAATGGGTCAGTTTTATTTTCATCCTCCTCAATTATTTAACTTCACATATACTTCTTAGTTCTAGCATCAGACATCAATAGTTCATTATGAGAAGATAAAAACTCTTCTTTTTTTATAGTTTCATCTTTTTTCTATGGGGAAACAATATAAAATATTTTTTTTTAAAATTAATTCACTTATTAACTAGTTTTGTTAGTAGTGTTAGTGTTTTCTATTATTTTTTTATGATCTATGGTTAGGGATCTATGAGAGGAGTCCAGTTCAATTCATCAATCATGCTGGATATCCATAATTACACAATCAACTCTAAAATCAATGATATTTTCATTTACCACATTAAAATTATCAGATTTGGTCTCTTTAACCAAGGGTGTGATCTCTCGATCCTCTATTTTGTAGTCAGTCTCTTATTTTTTGGCTCACACATCTTGATTTTCTTTAGCCATATTAGTTTCCTCATATACTGTATAGTAAATTATTACAATTAAAGGATATAAAGGATAATAGATAGGAATTTTGTTTTTATAATAAGTTATTAACATGTTTCTATTTATTATATAGGAGGATAAATAACTTTCATGGAATTTAAGAGTAAAGGTATGTATTTATTCTCTCAAATTCCGTTATTTTAGACATGTTTCATATTATGCACATATTCTCATTTATATGGTTTATATTATTCATGTTAAACTATTTCAGTATAAATATATTTTTATTCATGGTAATTAAATTTCTATTTAATTTATTCTCTTTCAAAGGGTTTTAATTATTAATGTTACCAAAATCATAAGGTCTTTTGTTAACCCAAATCTACTTTCTTTGAGTTATAATATGTCCTATTGAACTTTTTTTCAATTTTTGGTTTCTTCAACAATAATATTTTTTAATCCTATATTTTATATTTATCTAGTTAAATGTCATTTTTTATTCAAATATTAAACCTTTATGAATTTATTTTTCCTAAAAATATAGTGTTGTCAAGAATAATTGAAACCCTCTCTAAAGGCTCTTTTTCCCCATGTCTATATTATTACTTTCAATTAATGTTTTCCTTTGTGATTTAGAAATCAAATTATTTATTTTTATCATCATATTTTTATATATTATTCACATTTTTAGATCATTATTTTGTTCTCAAATTAATGGAAATTTTTTTATTAGTATACCATATAACACACCTTTATGCTTAGATAAAATCTCCATGCATGTATACTTCTATTAATCCATACTTATACCCATATATAAATCAGTATAACCAAAATGATTAGGATTTCCATTACTATTATATAAAATACCATAATATATAGTTCCTATAATATAATTTATTATCCTCTTCACTACTATAAAATGAGAATATTTTCGTGAAATTTGATACATTTCACATAATATAAACACATAGGAAACATATGATCTCGATGTTTTTAAGTAGGGAAAATTATCAATTAGTAATATGAACACCATTTAATCATCCTCATTTCTCTATACATAATTTGAATTCTTATTTACCATAAATAATCATGGTTGAAACTGTATTAACATCCTTTAATCCCAAAAATTCTAGTAATTATTGAGTATACTTTTCTTGGAATGAAATGTATGATTCTTCTATTGAGAAATTTAAAGTCTCAGGTAGTACTTCATCTCTCTTAGAATAATTCATTAGATTTTATCAATTTATACTACCTCTTCATGTTCTCCATTAAGAAATGTTGACTTGACATCCATTTAGAAATCCATGTATCTTCTTTGAGAACTAATAACTTGAAATAACCTTATTATTTCAAGCCTAGCAGTCCAATAAATGTCACATCAAATTTAATGCCTTTATCATGAGAATTTAAATTGTATAAAAGTCATGATTTATTTCAAATCAATTATTTATTATCATTATACTTTTTACATAAATTAAAAAATATTCAAATAATATTCTTTTTGTTATTTTAGGAACTAACTACCATATCTTATTCTTCTTAGTTGGTACAAATTTTTCACTTAGAGCATGAATAAATTATTAATTCTTAAATTATTCTCCCAAACTCTATATTTTAACTTGATAAATAAATGTTACATTTTATAATTCACTCAAATATATCTGTTATTAAACTAATTTTCCATGATCACTAATGATTTTCTATACTCCCCTTTTCTTAATCAACCTTATATGTACTGAAATTATTTTTCACTATCACTGGATAAGGTTGAATCAAATCTTATTCATACACATCACTTCAATCTTATACATTTCTAGAAATATTTTTTTTTCAACCAATTATACATAATATTTATGAACATAAAAATGTATTTTTGGTTATGTATACTACGAAATTGATTTCTCAAATACATTCATATTAATAACAACAACAATATTTCTATTTATATGAGCAACCATATCCCTTTCCATTTGGTTCATATATAATAAATATTTCATCAGATAATATTTTCTCAAATATCATAATATTTAAACCCTTTACTTTAATGATTCAAGGTCTTAAAAACCCCTTAAATACTTAAAAATTTGTATATTAATATAATACATCTTAAATAGAGACATATCATACTTTAGATGATATAAAATTTTATTTTGAATGAAAACTATTATTCTAATCAATTGCCTCCAAAATAAATGAGATGGACCAAGTTCTAATAAAACAGTTTGATAAATATCAATCGAAACTTAATTATTCATCGTAGTAAAACAACTTTCTATTTGGTTATATGATTCACCATATTCATGATTTATTCCATAATTCTCAAAATATGATTCAAATTTTGTAATAATAGAATGATCCCCATTATCAAAATTGAATATCTTTAAGAAATAACCACATCCCTTTTTTGTAGTTCTATTAATAATTTTAAACCTATTCACTACTTTGGATTTGTGTCTTGTGAAAATGATTCATGTGATCCTTGTAAATTCATCAATGAATTAGATAAAATATTTTTCCACATATATTGATTTCTTTCTCATTGGTCCATAAATATCTGGAAGAAAAAGTACCAATAATTGAGTTTTTTGAATCTCTACTATTTTATATAAAGATTTAAAAATCTTTAACTTTTGACATAAATAGAATTATAATTTTCAATATATTTTTATAAATATGACATCATTAATATTATCTCCTCGATTTAACTTGTTCATTAAAATTTATCTAATGTAGAGAAGTCATGTATGTTAGAACTAATTTTCATCCTTTTTTCTCATGTAACAAGAATTTTAATTCTTTATTACTTGAAATAGATTTATTTTAGTCTACTTACCAAGATTTATAACTCATATATTTATAAAAAAATCAAATATTAACATATCTTTCTAAAACGACACCATGTGTACTTCATCACAAAGTTATGAAACACTCAGCATGTTTCTTTTTCTAACCATCAAACAAAGAGTAATTTTTGACTTTAAATTTTTTTCATCCAATATCTATAAAATAAACTCATTTTATTTTGAGTGATTCATCATTTACAAATGCGACTATTCATTTTCTATAATTTCAAATTACATTAGGTATCCTCATATCACTTAAAATATATGATAAATACCCATTGATAAGTATACTTTTGATACTATATTGAGAACTTCTCAAAGATAAATTCACAATAATATATTTCTCCCTTAATCATTCTTTAGAATTATAAAATCATTTACAATTATTCATACTCAATTATACTATAAAAAAATATAATAATTTTTACTTCAAGTTTTTTGGTTCATCACATCTTCCACAAACCTCATTCAATACTTAAAACTAATTTTCCACTTAAACTTATTAATTTTCAATATCTTTACAAACATGCATTATTTTAGTGGGTTATCTACCCCCAAAATATTAAAATTAAAATCTTATATAATTTTTTAAATATAAATAGTTGAACTAATAATTCCATTACTTATTTTCTTATCCACCACAATACTAATAATAGCTAAAAAATAAAATCTATATTAATAATTGCTTATTATCTAGAACATAACACCTGCTTTCCTTCATATTTCTTATTACTAATATAAACTCATTTTTTGAACCAAAATCAAATATTATTACTGATATTTTCTTCTACATGCCATAAATGTTTTTTTAAATTTTCATCTTTCCATTTTTAGCGGATTTCATCTCAAATTAACATCATCCATAATTTTCTGAATTCTGAAATTCACCATTTAATGGGACATTATTATTCTTATTTCTCTTCAATTTACCTTCAACCATATTATCCATAAATTTATATATTTTTTAATATACGGAATTATATTATTTATTATTAGGGTAATCATCAAAATTCATGGATATTTCACTACTTTTATCACTACTCGAAAATGTTTCAGTAACTTCATGTACAAAATATTCAAATGAAAACTTATAGTTATTAAATTGATCATTATAATACTATACCAATTTTCTAAAATCAACAATTAATATTTTCCTTTTTGTTGATTTTCTAATTTATCTTATCATTCATATTCTTCACATATACAAGTGATACATTTAAACATTAAATTTATTTCACTAACTATGACTAATTCCTCCATGTTATTTTTCAACTTCATTTAGTACATGATGTAAATTCCCAAAATTATTATTCCATTATATAATTTATAGATTTTCATGATAATTTAATTCAATTTCCACTTTAGTATTAATTTTATGTTTCTATTTTATTCTTATCTATTATTAGAGAATTCATTTTCATTCACTTTACAATCATTAATTTTTCATCAAGTTCAATATATAATTAATATTATTCAATTTTAATATCATCACATAAATCATCATCCAAATTTAAAAAATGAAACTTAATTTTGAATATAAAAAATTATTTTCCTTACACTTTCAAGGTGTTGTAAACTAAAACCATTATGTTTTTTTCTTTAACCACTCAACTATTTTGAAAGCATTATGAAAATATGGACAATGATGAGAAACCATGATGTTTTTAATTTTATTCTTATCCAATAATAACAATTTTCTATGATTTTATATGGTTTAATATTATTGATCATGAACATGATGGATACAACACAATATGGTGCACTGTTTTTTTATTTCCTTCATCATAAATTAGATTCCAAACCATTTCAAACAAATAGGACATGACTATTTTTCTAATCACCATGACATGTATCCAAAAATAATGATTTTCTTGGATTCAAAATGGTTATATATATATATATATATTATTTATACAAACCATGGTCATTATTTTGACCATTTTCTATAAAACATTAAAATTTAATTTTTTTAATGCATGTATGTTTTTGATGAGGACCTTTTTCACTTGATGATTCATTTCAAGTGGGTGAATTTTTTTGAATCACTAATGTTGGGTACAACATATTTAAACGGTATTCATTAAGTTTTTTTCATAGAGCTGGGAACACCCAATGACTCTTATATATGTGATGCCTCATGGACCTACTTTTGCAAAGGTAGTTTTTAGTTGGAGAACTTGTAAAATGGTACTTAATCACTCACATTGGTGGAGAGGATGGGAATTTAGGCTCATTACACCCATTTGGGGGAACTATTTCATATTCCAGGACTCTATTATAGATTTAAGATATGTTCATGAATCTTTTGTTCATTCCCAAGTATATATACATGGATCCCACAAAGGTAATGATAAATTATTGAAATTAATGGTTTTAGAGTCAACTAAATGTGTCTGAGGTTCTCTATCAATGGAGGGATATGTATATATCTGATTTTCTCCATCAATAGTACCTTTTTTGTATAGGTGTCCGTGATTATTTGGTCGTTCACTAGGATGATGTTTATTTTAATTCATATGGTGGGGTTCTCTAGATCTTATCATCATCTAGGGATAACTTATTTGTTTTGATATCGAGATTGAAACCATAAGATGGGATTATTACATATCCTTATGAGAGGAATTAGAACCCATGTAGTTTGATTCCACTTAACAGGACATATGACTTGGAGAAAACCATGTAGCTTAATGCCATGCAGTAAGGATGACCAGGTGGAAGGTTCCTAACCAATGTTTGGTGTAGGATTTATGCTGAGGTTTCCCGAGGGAATCGTAAGATATATGGTCTCCCAGGTGGATATGACCCTATTTATAATGTGTCCAAGAGAACATTAGGGTGAATTTGGGTGTTTTATTTGGACCTCAAGGAGGCGTTCTACATATCCTAGTTAGTTGGGAATCAAATAATTCATAGTTTGATATGGTTGGGGGTTACACCTAGGGGATACCAATTGAATTATTCTATTTGGGGATTACACTCAGAGTATTCCCATTTTAGGTTTGGTATTCTGAGGATTTCATGATCACCACTAACCTTAAATCCCACATGAATCGTGCTCATTGTGAGAAACAAGTGAAAGAAGGGTATCTTAATATTGAATGATCCACTCTCTTCATTGGTGGACTAGATTTTTTTTCCCAAATAGAGAGGGGTGGGGCTTTTAATGCACATGTCACCTCTTTTATTTTGGTAATGGGATAGTAACATATGGTGAACCATCCATCTACATCCTGGGATAGTGAAAAGTGGAGAAAGAGTGTCATTTTCCTCAAGAAATTCTAAGGGCTTACTCCATGAGGGATGCCCTACTGGTTATGGATTACTCCTTGGAGGATGCCCATTTAAATTTTTGGAAGTCATCTCATGATAATTACATGAGTAATATTATGATTGATTCATAAGTAATATCATGTTATTTATATGAGGAATCTTATGTTTTTCATATAGGGTATACTTCAGTTAAATTCATATAGATAGGATGACGGCAGCACAATTTAACGTCGTGTGGATGGGACATGTTCCATACTGTTTAATGTCATGTGGTTAGGACAACTAGGAGGAAGAGGCTTGGAAATGGATAGTGTGGGACTTACACAAGATCGTAAATTTATGATTCAACCTAGCATAGGAGTTAGGTTATTTGATTTCAGGATGCTCATGAGGAATGTTTTGAGTCATGGTATTATATAAGTTGGACATTAGGTCCATATAAGGGGTAACCCAAAAATGTCATTGACCCAGCCTGAAATCTTCACAGGGAGACTCTATATATTTCATGGGGTCGGTGATGGTAGTGAAGGGATTGGCCTATATGGATGGGACCATAGCTCAAAACTAATCCAGAGCATGGTTGCAGGGGTACAGCCTTTGTGGTATGGACTAGTGGGCATGAATAGTTTTGAAAATAGGAAAATAGGGATGGACAAATAGTTTTTTTTTTGCAAATGGAGTCTCCATATGGATCATCCATAAAGGGTATTCTACAAATAATCATCTATGGAGTGTCATCAATAGAGAATTTTCCATGAATGGTTTCCTATGAATCAACATCTATGAATCATCGTCTACAAAGCATCATCTATAAAGTGTTGTCCACAAAGGGTTGACCGCAAAGGGTCTGTATGTGATGAAATTTATTCATTGAATGGGTCATAAAATGAAACCTCATGTCATAAATGACACTTCCACTACATGGAATATTCTATGGAGGGACCTATGCATATGGTTCGTAGGATGGTGTCTACAAAGGGAAACTCAAATATGATTCATAGGATGGGATCCCCAAAGTGCTTCAGGTGCAGGATTTCTCCCACACCTTCTCTTCATTTTTCATTTTCCCTCTCTACGGCACCCTCTCTCACATTTTTATAGAGTATATTTGTAACTGACTACTAGATTGGATGGATACAGTGGGTCGTGGGACCTCTATTTGCGAGATCATAGGAAGAACACTCAGGCCCGTGAATGATTTCGTTCACAGGGGATGGAAAATACCATCACCACCCATAAATGATTTTTTTTCATTCGTTCAATCATTCGCGGTGGTGTAAATCATTATCCATCCCCATGAACAACTTGTTTTGTTCTTGGGTGCCAAAATATTGTGGGACACCTCACAGAGTGGTGAAATTTCATACGGAGTAACGGTCTATATAGAATTGTTACTTCACAGGCCCAATCCTTTAATTGTAGTATCTTGTACTTTGATAATTTTCATCGAACACTTATTTTGAGTTTATTTATTCACTTTTATAAATTCATCTAATGTTTTACTCCTTTCATAAAAGTTTTTCAAGAGCCCAGAAATTCCCCCCATCGAAGTGGGATCTAATCGAGATGAAGATGAGTTGATTTTGATGAAAAAATGGTCGTAAATTGAATGAAAGATCCAATAATACTCGGATTTTTTCCTGGGCCAAGGGGCTCAGTAAGTATAGTTTGAATTTTTATGGGGTTACCTGAAAAACCCTACATACTTTGTTTCTTTTCTGTTAGCATAATAACTTGTTTCTAATTACACTATGGTATGGGCTTAGTGGGTGTAACATGAATTTTTCTTAGGCCTCCCTTTGTGGGTTTTCAACCTAACCAATTATGTGCCTTTTTATTTTTCTTTATATTTCTCAATTTTTCCTAAATCATGTGAAGTAAAGGTCTAGAGAGTTCGTACTCAATGTTTACCCAGGGTTCCCTTTACAGATTTTCCACCTGGCATGTTTTGTGTCTCCTTTTGTGGGATTTTTAGAGTCTTTTAAACTAGACTAATGCAATTAATGTTTTAGGTTGAACATCTTTGACCACGAATGATTGGGCGAGGACCCCAATAGGTATTTTTGAATGATAATGTCCCAATATTTTTTTCAGACATAAGCGAGGTATTTCTAGACCTTGGTTTTGTGATTCTTTAATCTAAGACATTATATGGGTCAAGTATGCAAGGAGTGACCGTAAGAATGGTTTTCATCATGATGTTGTTGAGGCATGCATAAATTAGAGAACCCTCTCCTGGGAAAAAAATTTCCTTTGGTTGATAGGATTTTTTTTGGAAAACCTATGTAGATCCAACTGATTCATATTGTGTATCGTCATATAAAGGTTTCCCTAGGACACCGACCCTCTATTTCTGATGGTCAAGTAATTTTTAAAAATTCATATTTATAAATACCTCAATGGGTGGATTTTTAAGGGAATGAGATCTGAAAAATTATGAGGCCATTTGTATCAGCACAATCCATGAACGATAAACTAGTCATATAGAAATTTAGATTATATAATGGAGGGATGGAACATGGTTTAGTTTAATGTCATGAAAATAAGACAAGGACTGTGTAGTTTAATTTCTTGCAGTTAGGATGTTTGAGGGATACCATTTATGGTCACCTAGCTTTGATTTAGGGATAAACAATTTTCCCTTATCATGTAAATCTGTTCAAGAATGTTCCATCATCTTCATGTATAAAGGGGAGAGGTTGCAAACTGTAATCTTGGGGTTTCTGAATCTGATGAGAGATGTGGGAATAAAATGATATTGGGGAATACGAATATAGGAGGAGCCTCTCTTGGAGACAAATTTCCCATTTGTATTACTTGCCTTTTTATAGGAGGCTTATACTAATCCAATACGGGCATTGTAATGACCCAAAATTTTATTAATGAAAATTCCAATTAATCTGATTAAATGTATTATTAGGTAAATAGTTATATAAGACATATTCACTTCCATGGTTTTATGTTTTTGGATTTTAAAATACCATTAATAATTGTTCGTGTTTATAATATAGTCGATGAACAGTGATCCCATGATTAGTACAAATATAGGGATTTAGCAAATCCAGTTTACTCAGAAAAAGGAAGCGATGGCCTCATCCAGTAGAATCACTCCATATAAATCCCAATTGTCAGATCTCAGAAAGGAGGTACCATCACTGGGCTTCGCTCTTGACCAACCCCAAGCTGAGCTTCAAAACATTAAGCTTGAACGGAACGACCTATGATAGAAGTGGAAGTTAATAGAGATTACCACCCGAGCGATGGTATCCAATCCGCCCCTAGAGTCTCTCACCATTGCACACCTTACCCTTGGGTATTATGTGGGTGTTATAATGGTTTATGTAACAATACCCTAGCACTATTATTATTTTTATTATTTTTTGTAAATAATATACATTCATTTTATTATTGTTACTTTGTAAATGGTTTTAGAGAATAAATAGTATTTTTAGTTAATATTCAATTAAGAAATCTATTTTTTTGAATTAATGGATTTTTGAATTAAATAAAATTTTAATAAACTATTATTACTAGATTAATTTTTATTAAATATAGAAGATCGTATAATTTTTTATGATTACAATTGAAATTTTTATTAAGGTTTGAAAGCAGTTTTTGTCAAAACCCATGAATTTTCAATAAATGTCGGTTTTTATGTTAAAAAAATGAAAATTAAAATATTTATAAAATTATATAGATAAAATTAATATTATTTTTTGATTCAGGACATCGATATTATCTAACAGTGATTTTTTCATAATTTTCTACGACAGTCGAATTTTTGGGTAAAAATTAAATACCGTTTAAATATATAATGTGTTTTATGACATCATAATGACTCAATAATGATGTAATAAAATAATATAAAAGGTATTTTCATCCAATATATGTTTTAAATCTAAAATAATGTTATTTTATATTTTTTTATTAATTTTATGATGCCTTAGTGGGCCCTCCCTGACTAATAAAATGTTTTAACATTTTAAAATGATTTCCTAGAGAGTGTGACTCCCCTCCACATAATAAATCCTAATATTTTAATAAGTTCTTCCATTGGACTTATAAAATAATTTTTCACACTCCGATTTGGAAAAAACAATGGGAAAACCCATGGTTTGGTTTGTGGTTTTAAATATTTAATTTTATAGATTCCAAAACCTAAGTTTGTAAAATATTAAAGAATTACCCTCTATTTTACGATATAAAATCACCCAATATCCCACTTACCTTCACTAAAAACCATTGGATCACGTCTATAATCTACCCTCCTCTAACTATAATTATCCCAAGATGACCCAAGCTCCCATGAAGCCTCTCTCAAGCCTCTCCCAAGACTTTGGGATCACACTTCCAAGTAAGGGATTTCTTCCTTTCTCATTTTTATCCAAATTTATTTATCTTGTTATACCCTTTTATTTTCAATTAAAAATGTTGAGGTATTATTTTTCACCTTCCCCCTGATTTGATCCTTATTTTTTAATTATGAGATACCTCTTTCTCTCTCATTAATTCCTCTTATGTACACCTGTTACCATGCTGAAATTCTGTAAGGGGTTTCTCTCTCCTCATTTATGTTCTAGAAATTATTTTATATTATGAATCTAAATTCCATTAAATATGTTTGGATATTATGTCCCATGAACCCATTAATTTCCATTTTATGTATAAATGATGATATACCACTTTCTCTATCATCAAACCATTTTATTATTTCTATTTGATGTCATTATGCTGTCGAAGTTATATCAAAATTTCCATGCCAAAATCATCTTGTATGTAAATACCATACCCATATCTCTATCAAGGGTATTGACCTTTATTAACATGTACTTGTTGATTAATGAGTTACATTTATTTATTCCATGTCTCTTATTTGTGTAATAAATTATGATTTTTAATGAATCCATGGTTTATGATCTATGTGGCACACTTATGCATGAAATGAAATGATTAAGAAGGGTGTGCCCCGATAGTGCTCCAATGTATTGGGTAAAGATTAGTATCATGATATGTAAAGTGAAATAAGGGTTACTCATTCTAATTCAATTTAAATTAGGGTTTACTCGTGCCAACTCAAGTGCAATGAGGGTTTACTCATGCTCCTAGTGCAATGAGCCTTAGCTCATGCTAATATCATGTTAAATGTTGTTACAACATTTCCATGTTATGATAACCATGCTATATGATTCATTTATTTCCATGTTTCTATTGTGCTCAATTGATATGATTATTTCTTAACATGCATTGTATTCTTCATGTTATTCCTTTTTTACTCCCTTATTGGGCTTTATAGCTCACCTTTTTCTTATGCATGTCCTCAGGTAATCCCATGAAATTCTAAGTAAAAAGTAATGTTATGGTTATGTAAAAGAGGATTTCAAAAAAGATGTTGTATTTTATGTTCTATGTTGTTATGTAATGTTCCAAATTTTACCAAGACACTAGACATATCGATCCTTGATGTTTTCTTATATAAAATTTTGTGTAATAAATCATGTTTAAGTTGGGTTGTTATAGTTGGTATCAAAAGATAGGTTTAGTTATTTTTTGGGATTAGGATTAGAAAACCCTAGTTAAATCTTTAGGTATAACATTTAGTATAATAAAAACATCCATAAATTTTGGTGAGTGTAGAGTAATTGGTTTACCAAGAAAATACATCCCATTCTGGATACGAACAAGTAGAGGTGGCTCTATCATAGATGTATCTAGGGGTAAAATCCGAAATAACCACTTTGAGCTGGACTCGAATAGGAACCGGTATGTGATAAAAGTTCATGCTTCACTCTTGTTTATGACACTCCTATGGGAAATTATTTGGTAAATTCATAAGGGAATAAAAAAAATCCCCTAAGAATATATGTTAGGAAGTAGATCATGGATAACATTGATTGAAGCCTATAAATTCATAATTTTAAGGAAATAAATGTAATATATAAGTTATCCCTTTTTTAAATGGATTACCCTTAATGTGTTACCCCTAAATTTCCTTTTATTTCATCCAATGTCTTGTAATATGAGGACTTGGGATAACAATCGATGCGAAGATCAATGTGATGAAAATTATAATGAGATGTTCAATCTAATGGGAGAGAGAATCACAAACTTTATCACAATACTCTATCAGTTAACTCGAGTTTGGAATAGAAACATGGTTCAAGAGGAACTTTCAACCCCCCCCCCCCCACCCCCCCCCCCCCCCCCCGCCCAAGAAAAAACAAGACACAATCGAAAGATTCATAATACAAAGGCCTCCAACTTTTAATGGATCTTATGATCCCTCAATCATTGAACAATGGATCAAATACATTGAGAAGATCTTCCACAACCTTAAATGTTCTGAAAAATTGAAGGTTATTATGGTTTCTTATCGTATGGATGGTGAAGTTGGTCAATGGTGAACATTGATCAAAAATATGAATCATGAGAAAGAGACTGTGCCATTGGAATGGAAGGATTTCAGGAAAATGTTTTTTGATAAATATTTTCTTTGCACCCTCCATATTAAGATGAAAAGGGACTTCCTTTCCCTCAGGAAAAAAGATGATGAATTCATCAAAGTGTAGGAGTAAAACTTCACAAGGCCTTCATGGTACACCTCCATCTTTTTCATTACCCCCAAATTCAAGGTTGACCACTTCTTTGGTGGGATAAAAGATAGCCTACGGAAAGCCCTAGTGATCCATGACTTCGATAGCTATGTGGAAATTGTTCGATGTGCCTTTAAAGTTGAAATGGAGATCTGCTAATCTCAAGGGTATAATGGGGATAATAAGTGAATAATTCACTTTAATTCTAGCATTCTGATGTATAAATCAAATAGTGCTAAGAAATTCCATCACCCCACTTTCCAAAGGTATTGAAAGAAGCACCCTGAAAATCTCTTGAAGGGGACGAGGATATAATTTAGGTGTGGAAGAGAAGGGAACCTAGCCATTAATTACCGATAATAAAAGCTTGCTACTACGACAGAGGAGAGGAAGTCTCTGTTTGACCCTCAAAGCATTGTTTATTGCTTCAACTTCAAATAACCTGGGAACTTTTCAAACCAGTTCCCTAAGCCAAGGGTTTTTAGAGGAAACTAAAAACCTCCAAAGAAGCAAGGGTGAACTTTTTCCCTCACTACCACCGAAACAAACCTTGAAAATGAATTGGTGATAGGTTTTCTAGTTATTCATTCAAGAATAGAGAATGTACCTTTTGATTTTGGTTCTATGTATTATTTAATATCCTGAAAGATTATTAGAACAATCACAACACCACCACAAATCCTAGAAGTAAAGATATCGGTGATAATGCAAAATGACTAAATCATTGCATCCCACGAATATAACTCCTCTCCTATGACAATTTTTTGTTTGAACTTCCTGGTGAACCTCGTCATACTCCCTCTAGTGGAATTTGATAAAATTATTCGCATGGATTGGATTT
Source organism: Viscum album (assembly GCA_963277665.1). Lineage (NCBI taxonomy): Eukaryota > Viridiplantae > Streptophyta > Magnoliopsida > Santalales > Viscaceae > Viscum > Viscum album. Next base: position 605,318,399 of record OY728119.1, on the reverse strand, counting down.
CCCTATATAGAGCCAATATGAATTTCGGTGAGAGGGAAATCACTCTCCATATGATGAATTAACCCCCAATTTTGTAAAAGTGCAAGGAGGAGGATTAATCTTATTTAACACTACCATCTAAATGTGGATATTACTGCCCTATAAGAGCATGTATCTTTCTTAGATGATTGGTTCTAATGAAGCAACCATCCTTCAATACATGCCTATTGTGAGGGAATTTGTTGAATTGTTTTCTGAGGAATTTTTGGGTTTTCCTCCTAAAAGAGATATTGAATTCTTGATTGATCTTATACCTGAGTTATTCAAAATATCCAAGAATTCATATAGAATGGATGTGTGGAGATTGATGAGATAAAGAAACAACTATAGTAGAATCTGGATAAAGGGTTTATATATCCAAGTTCTTTACCATGGGGTGCACTAATCCTCTTCATTGTGAAGAAGGATGGGTCAATGCGCCTTTACATTGATTATCATGAGCTCAACAAAATCACTATAAAGTAAAAATATCCTCTACCATGAACTGATGACTTGTTCAATTAGCTACGTGGAGCACAATACTTCTTCAAGGTGTATCTATGCTCGAGATATTACCAAGTAAGGGTAAAGAAGGATTATATCCCCAAGACTACTTTTTGTATAATATATGGGCACTATAAATTCATAGTAATGCCTTTCAGACTCACTAATGCTCCAAAAATATTAATTGAATTGATGAATAGAGTATTTAGGGATTACCTTGACAAATTTGTGGTAGTATTTATATATGATATTCTAATATACTTCAATACCAAGGAGGAGAATGAGGAACATCTAAGCACGGTACTAGAGACCTTGCGAAAGGAGAAGCTCTATATAAAGTATGAAAAGTGTGAGTTATGGTTGAAGGAAGTCTCATTCCTGGGTCATATCATCATAAGTAATGGGATATCAGTGGATCCCTCCAAGAAAACTACAATTGAGGGCTGACTGAGGCCAACATCGGTGATGGATATTCGTAGCTTCCTGGGGTAGGCTGGATATTATTGTCGATTTGAGAGAAATTTCTCACGATTTTCAAACCCTCTTACTACTATAACTCGAAAGTGATTCAAGTTTTCTTGGAGTGATGAATGTGAAGATAGATTCAAGGAGTCTAAAAGGTGGCTTATCAAGGCACATGTTCTCACACTACCCATAAGTGGATAACGTTTTGTGGTATTTAGTGATGATTCGAAGAAGGGTATGGGATGTGTGTTGATGAAAAATAACAAATTCATTGCCTATGCTTCACGGAAATTGAAATTTCATGATCAAAACTATCCAACACATGATATGGGGTTGGATTTTGTAATCTTCACTTTAAAAATTTGGTATTATTCCCTATTTGGGGAGAAGTTTGAAATATACACAGATCACAAAATCCTCAAATATATATTTATACAGAAAGAGTTGAATATGCGCCAATTAAGATGGTTGGAGATGATCAAAGACTATGACTACTCAATCCATTACCACCCTGGGAAAGTGAAAAAAGTGGGGGATTCTCTAAGTAGAAAGGACCTAGTGATTCTATCATTGATGAGAATTGAAAAGGGTCCAATATTTTTAGATTTGATAAAGATATACATGGGAATCATAAAGAAGGGAACATCATCAATCCTTACACAAATGATTTCTCAAACATATATTTTGGAAAGGTTAATGGATTCTCAAAAGGATGATGTGGGAATTCAGAGGAAAGTGGAAACTATCATAAAAGGGAAACCCTCAGAGTTCAATGTTAATGAAGAAGGAATTATGATATTTTGGTCAAGACTATGTGTTCTATCAAATTCATAGTTAAAGAAATAACTTTTGGATGATGCACATAGTTCGAATTTATCTAATATCCCGGGAAACAAAAAGATGTATAGATATCCCCAATAGCATTATAGGTGGGATAACATAAAGAAGGAGATAATTGAGTATACATAAATGTGCTTGGTATGTCATCATGTGAAGGCTAAGAGGTGGAATTCTAATGGGATGATGCAACCATTACCCATGCCAATATGTAAATGAGAAAACATCACCATGGACTTTGTCATTGGACTTTTGAAGACATCCAAATTAAACAATGCTATCTTCATTTTTTGTGTATCGTCTTACAAATACTACTCACTTCATTTCAATTTGGGAGAATTTCTCATTGGATCAACTCATACTGATATACATCAGAGAAGTGGAAAGGATGCATGGAGTACCACTATCGATTATATCTGATCGAGATTAAAGATTCACCTCTAAGTTCTAAAAGAGTCTTCAACATGATCTGAATACTGAGCTGAACTTCAGTACGGCTTATCATCCTCAAACCGATAGTCAATCTGAGCAGACTATCCAAACACTTGAGGACATTTTGATAGCATGCTCAATGGAATTCAAAGTCGGATGGGATCAAAATCTTCCTCTGGTTGAGTTCTCTTACAATAACAGTTTTCACTCAAGCATCCAAATGGTTCCTTATGAATCCCTTTATGGTAAGAGGTGCAGAACGATAGCATGTTGGGATAATGTTGGGGAGAGAAGACTCTTAGGTCCATAAATGGTTGAAGAAATGGTGGAGAAGGTTAAGACCATCCATCATCACATTAAAGCTTCTCAGAGTCAACAAAAAAGTTATTTTTATAATCATCAATGAGACCTAGAGTTTAATGTTGGGGACATGGTATTCCTCCGCATATCATTGTGGAATAGATTTATGAGATTTTGGAAGAAGGTAAATTTTATTCCAAGGTACATTGGCATTTTTGAGATCATTGATGACAATGGGGAAGTGGACTATCGACAAGCACTCCCACCAAACATGTCTCAATTATGTTGAGTCAATGAGGTTTCCTTATGACTTTTCCATTTATCTATGTTTTGAAAATCAAAAACACTTTATCAAAAGGTAATTTTTTTTCCCTTAAAGATTATTTTCATAAGAAAAATTTCCATTCTCTAAGGAAATATTTATCCTTACATTTGTTTTCACTATTTCATTAAATCAAACTCATTTTATTTCTAAGTCAAAAATTCAGATTCTTATGTAAAAACTTGGAATCATATAATTCTTTGGATATAGAGTGTTCTATTTTCAGACTCTGAATTCTCTGAAATTCAGACTTCAAATTCTCTGGAATTTAGACTCTGAATTCTCTAAAATTCAGACATTGAATTCTCTAAAATTCAGAATATGAATTCTCTAAAATTCAGACTCTGAATTCTCTATAATTCAGACTCCAAATTCTTTAAAATTCGGACTCTTAATTATCTAAATTTCAGACTCTGTATTCTATGAAATTCAGATTCCAAATTCTCTGAAATTCCTATTTTTAATTCCTCGTAATTCAGACTCTGAATTCCTCAAAATTAGGACTCTGAATTCCTCAGAATTCAGACTCTAAATTCATGGAAATTCTGACTCCAGAATCTATAGAATTAATATTCTAAATTCTTTGTAAAATAGATTCTGAATGTCCATGTCTTATATAATCTAAATGTTTATTTGGTTAAAATATGAATTCTATTTTTCCTTAGACTCTCAAAAATATATTTGGTTAAGAAACATCATTTTTCCTAACACTTTTTATTATTATGAAATGATTTCATGTAATCTATTTCTTACTAACCTTTGGTTGAGTGAAGCATGTATAGGTCCCTCCAAGGATCAAGGAAAAATATGACCGTTGGAGGAGGGATCCGACCATTGGAGTTGTGCCTATAAATAGAAGCTCATTGGAATGAGATCACAACTATTCCACCAATATAGAGATTACAAGTTGTGAAGTGATTTCTAGAGAGAGACTCTCAGGATTTTTATAGATATGAACATCTTGTTCATCTTGCTTTGTGCGACTCTGATTGTTGTTGAATACAGTCGAGGGCTTCTGGGGAAAGGAAGACATTGGTGTTTACATCCTTAAAGTTAGAGGACTTTTAGGGATAGAAAGACAGAGTTTTTGAATACCTTAAAGTTTGAGGGCTTGTAGGGATATCAATTAGATTCTGATATTTCTATAGAGGGCTTACCCTGGTATGGGTAAGATTGAATTTCTTGAAAGTATAAATCAAGGGACCTTTATCCAAGGTTGTTGGATACCCTACTCTCTGGGTTAAAAGATTTTCTACTTGTTAGTGGTTTTTTAAAGTTTATTTCCCCTGTATTTTGATAAAGGAAGAAAGTATAACTTTCTTATACTTTCTTTTACCTTTTCATACACTAATATGTAATATTATATATACTTTAAGGTAGAATCATTTATTTGTAAAATTCCCTTAAATTTCATTTTTGAAACCATATTTCTATAACCTGAGCAAGTTTGTTTCATAAAACTATTTTTAGGGTTTGTGAATTTACCATGTTTAAATTTGTTAAACATATTTTTCCTTAAGGTTAAAAAACAATGTTTTTAAACATACAATTCACCCACCCCCCTCTCTTGTAATTGAGAATCTACATTCATATTTAGATCCTATAATTTGTGTTAGATCATGTCTCTGAAAAACTTATATTCATGTATAAGTTTTCTTGATAAAGTTTTCCTTATTCTAAATTTTCTTTCTTAAATTTTCTTGCTTAATTTTTTCTTAGGGATTTTTATCTGTGTTTATTACCCTTTCTATTAACAAGTTTTGTGGAAAATATATTTTCTTATCGAAAGGAAAGAATGAATATTGGTTCTATTGACAATATAAATACTACTAGACCACCTATTTTTTATGGTAATGATTATGAGTATTGTAGAGATCAAATGAAGACTTTTATTATTGACACTGGAGTAGACAATTTTTTCATGCTTTCTGAAGATTAAGAAATTCCTGACAATAAAATAAAAACCTTCACCAACCAAGAAAAGTCAGAATATCAACTAAATTACAAGCTACGCAATACTTTTTTGTGTTATATGACCAGAAATATATATAGTAAAAAAATTTATTGTGAAGCTACTGACTGTATCTGGAAGAAACATGAAGTTACACATTTTGGTACTTCTAAAGTGATAGAGACTATAAGAGCTATGCTTAGAGCAGAATATCATGTATTTCTATTTCCTTATAGAGAACCAGTTTGAACAGTGAAACAATGATTTATGACCATTTTCAACAGTTTATAATCTATGGGAGAGAAAGATCTTGATGATGAAGCTCTTGTGGACAAGATAATTGACATCATGCCATACGAGTGGGAATCAAAAAAGGATAGCTATTGATGAGAATAGGGAAGTATCTCAAATTACTCATGATGAGATTTTTGAAACTCTTCTTTGAAATTAGACAAGAATAAAATGATATGTAGATATGAATAAAAGGAATAATGGCAACAGAAATGTAGATTTTACTACTACTAACATCCAGACTCCAGAAAAGGATACAAGATCCAAGTCAAAGAAAGTTATTATTCAATCTGAATCTAGTGAAAGTGAAAATTCTTAAAATGATCTAGCTAATATTGCTCAAAGGATGAACAAGATAGTGGGAAAGAAAGACTTTTAGTATAGATATAAGATGAAGTAATGAAAAAAAAAATCAGAAGTCACTTGCTATGAATGCAAAAGGGTTGGACACATCAGGCCAGATTGTCCCATACTCAAAATAAAACATAGAAAGGAAAATCATTTTGAGGGAAATAGGAAGAAGTATTACAAGGCTAAGGCTAAGAAAGTTTTTGAAAGAAAATGGAACCTAGATTGCCAGTGGTGGTGACTCATCTAATGAATCCTCAGAGTATGAATCTTTTAGTTAGAAGAATCTTGGTCTTCTAGTCAAACTACCAAATGAAAATCATTTTCTAATGGCCAAGGTACACAATTAAGAATCTGTTACTAATGTAACTTTGATAGAAAATTATACATATGATAAATACTATAAGTCTTCATATGGAAAATATTTTTCTGATAAATATAACTCTTTACCCTTTTATGAAGATGTTTCTAGATTTTCTAAAATCCTTGAAAATGATAATTTTAAGATAAAAAATAATTTAGAGAAATAAAATTGTAGAATTTATATTTTAACTAAATAAGTATCAGATATTTCTAAGGATCTTGATCATAAAATTTTTTATTTTGAAAGTGTTTCAAAAAACATAGAGGAACTTAATTCTGAGAATGATAAACTCTCTAGGGATCTTGAAAATGTAATTTCTAAGAAAAATATTTTAGAGGCTAACTCTAGTTATAAATCTAATTTTTTTTAAGATACAAATTTTATTATTAAACTAAAGTCATAAATATTTTATTTAAGGAAATTTATGTCAAACTTTACCTCTAGTAAGGAAAATTTGGACAAGATGTATTCTCAAATTCTCCCTTTGAGGAATTGTTCTATATTTGGTTATACCTATTCTAAATCACATTTTAGTAATAACTATTTTTCCCCAAAGTGCTCCATTTTGTACTAAATGTCAGTGTGGTGGAAATTAAGATAAAAATATTCTTTAAAAAAACCCAATCTTTAGGTTTTCATAAAGCTTATTTTTCTAAGAAAATGTGGATTCCTAAAATCTTACTTTATAAAATTTCCAGATCCAAGAAAGTTTGGATTATGAAAGTCTAACACATTTTATTTTTAGGAAAATAAAGATTGTATCAATTGAAATACATGTTACATGGATAGTATATGTTCCTGGCATATGACTGGTAACAAAAACTTCTTTGAAAAGATTATCAAGACGAAAGGAGGAAAAGAAACTTTCGAAGACAATGCTCAGGGAGAAATTGTTGGTATAGGTAACATTGTTCTTCTTAGAAAAACATTAATTTCAAATGTTTTATTTGTTAAGGGTCATAAGAAAAACCACATTAGAATAAGTCAATTATGTGATGAAGGTTACCTTGTGAATTTTAGGGATGATAAATGCTTAGTATACAATTCCAAGGAAGAGTTTATTCTTTCTACCCATAGGCAAGAGAATGTGTACACAATAAACTTATAAGATCTTAGGATCCAAGATATACATATACTGAGTGCAATGGAAGACCAATAATGGTTATGGCGTAGAAGGTTAGGACACTGTAACCTTAGTAACCTATGCAAACTTTTAAAGAAAGGATCTACCGGAGCTTATATTTGATTCTTCAAAAGTTTTTTATTTCTTTAAAAATGGAAAGAAATATAAATCATGTTTTAAATAAATCAATTAAGTATAAACTTATGATGCATTATAGTTAGTTTATATGGGTATTTTTGTTCCAACCCAAACTGGAAGTATTGGGGGGAAATATTATGTATTTTTCTTAGCAGAGGATTACACTATATTTACGTGGGTCTATTTTCTAGCAAAGAAATCTGAAGATTTTTCTTATTTAAAAACATTTAGAGACCAAGTTAAAAATGAGAAAATCCTTCCTTTTATAACTATTCATAGTGATCATGAAGGATAATTTCAAAATTCATATTTTGAAACTTTTTGTAGTAAGAAAGGCATTACTCGTAACTTCTCAGTACCAAGAACTCATCAACAGAATGGTGTTGTTGAAAGAAGAAATTGAATTATTTAAGAGATAACTAGAACCATGATGAGAAAATATTCTATTGATAAGCACTTCTGAGATGAAGTTATTATTACTTATTGTTATACTATAAATTGAGTTTTAATTAGACCTTTTCTTAACAAAACTCCTTATGAATTTTGGGATGGTAGAAAACCTAGACTTTCTCACTTAAAAGTATTTGATTGCAAAGTATTCATCCTGGATACTAAAGATAAATTTCATAAATTTTCACTCAAATATGATGAATGAATTTTCATAGGATACTCCACAACTTCTAAGGCGTATAGAGTTTTTAATAAAAACACTTGTATTGTTGAAGAAGCGGTGCATGTTAAATTTGATGAAATTGATCCTTTTGTTTTTAAAAAACCCCAGACTACACCTTAAGATGTGTTTTCAAAAAATACTTTTAAATCAATGATAGAAAATATTTCTGAATCATTTACCCCACAATATTTCCTATCATATGCTGATGAATAGGTTTTACAAAACCCAAATAAGTTGTTTCTTAAGAATCATCTAAGTGATAGTATCATTGGTGGTGTAAATAAACTTGTAAAGACTATAGGTTCCTTAATAAATGAAGTAAAAAAAACTAGAATTTCATTCCCAATTAGAACCAAAAAGCACTGATAATGATTTAGATAATTATGATTGGATTAAATCCATGCAAGATAAGCTAAAATAATTTGAAAGGAATAAAGTATGGACCTTGGTTAAAAGTCCTAAGGAAACTTCTATAATTGGAGTAAAATGGGTCTTTAGAAATAAGTGTAATGAAAATGGAATCATAGTAAGAAATAAAGTTATATTATTTTCTAAAGGATGTAATCATAAAGAAGGAATAGACTATAAATAAACTTATTCTCGAGTATCTATAATTTAATCTATTCTCATTCTACTTGCCTTTGCAGCATTCTTTAATTTCAAACTTTTTCAAATTGATGTAAAATTTTCTTTCCTTAATGGATATGTTCTATAGAAATTTTATGTTGAACAACCTCATGGTTTTGATGACACAAAACATCTTGAACATGTTTTAAAACTCACCCAAGATTTATATAGACAAAAACAAGCCCCTAGAGCCTAGTATGATAGACTTATAGGATTTTTTTTACAAAAAAATTATGTTAAGAGAACTAATGATCCAACTCTTTTTATAAAGAAAGAAAAGAAAAATGTTTTTAATGTTAAAATTTATGTTTATGACATTATATTTGGTTCAACTCATCAATCTTTAACTGATTCGTTTGCGAATTTAATGAAATCTGAGTTTGAAATGAGTACGATGGGTGAGTTAACATTTTTCCTAGGTTTTCAAATTTCTTAAAAACCAGAAGGAACATATATATCTCAATATAAGTATTTTAAATATATACTTAAAGAGTGTGGATTTGACAACACTAAAAGTATAAGTACTCTAATCAGTACCTCAAATTCTCTTGATCTAGATGAAGCTGAAAAACAAGTAGATCAAACATAACTTAGAGGTATGACAGGAAGTTTATTATACTTGACAGCTAGTCATCCAGATTTAATGTTTTCAGTATGCTTATGTTCCAGATATAAATCTAATTCAAAGGAATCTCACTTAAAATATGTGAAAATAATTTTTTTCTATTTAAAGAGAACCATGGATTTAGGAATTTTTTATACTTCTGGAAATTAATTTGTTTTAAAAAGTTTTTTGGATACTAATTTTAGTGGATGTATAATGGATAGGAAAAGTACATATTGAACTTGTAATTTCTTAGGAGATTCATTAGTTTCTTGTTCATGCAAAAAGAAACACTCAATATCACTCTCCACTGCTGAATCTGAATATGTAGCAACTAGATGTTGTTGTGCTAAAGTATTTTGGATGCAACACACACTCACAGACTATGTCATGAGTTTTACCAAAACACATATTTTGTGTATTAATACTAGTACCATTTCCCTAAGTAAAAACCATACACATCACTCCCGTGAAAAACACATTAATATAAGAAATCACTTTCCTAGGGATCACACACTTAAAGGAGATATCATTCTCCAGTTTATTAGAATGCAAGATAAAATTGATAATATTTTTACAAAATCTTTACCCTCTAATAGATTTGAATAGATTAAAAAAATTTAGGAATGATCACCGTAAGGTAGTCTTACATATTAACTTTTTTTTGAAACCTATATCCTTACATTAAGAGACTCCTTTTCATAGGGAGAGTACATTTTATTTATTATTCAAAAAAATTTGTAATCAAATTTTTCATAATCAAATTTTTTTGTAATCCATTTTTTTGTAATCAAATTTTTTGTAATCATATTTTTCATAATCAAATTTTCAATAATGAAAATTTTCCATAATAAATTTTTTCTTAACAAAATTTTTCGTAATAAACTTTTTTGTAATCAAAATTTTCCTTAATAAAAATTTTTCATAATCAAACTTTTTCTTGATAAAATTTCTATTAGTCAAATTTTCTTTGGTAAATAATATTTTTTCAGAACCCAAATTCCGAAATCAAAAATTTTCCTTCTTTAATAAAATTTTTCAAAATCTAAACTTTCTCATGAAAAATATTTTTCTTTACTGAAAATATTCCTAGAAATCTGGAAGGTATGTTTCCTTACATAGGTATTCATAACTAAATATTTACTTATTGGTATTTTTATCTTGTTTTAAGAAAACTTTTCAGATTCACTTTTCTTAAATCCGAAGTTTTATCTTAAAAACCTTAAAATATGGGAACCTACCAAAATCCTTCTTCATCTTTTATCTCAACCATCATATCATATCAATCTTCTTTCAACCATTGTATTAATCTAGTAATATGAACCAACACTTCATCGCCTATATAAAGGCCCCCAATTCTTCGTCCCACAATAGTTTTCGAGCCTTTGTATACCGAATCCCTACCTCTCTACATAGGTTCATTCCACATTTCTAGTTTTTCTTAACTTCAAATGTCTTTGGAAGTGTCTGCTCAAAAGAAAATTTCTTCAATTAAAGAAATTTTAGAATGGAAAATCTACGGAGAAAGGTTAGTAGATCTGATGTTCTTTGCAATTTATAATTCCCTCATTATGAAAAATATCAAGTTGAATGGCTGGGAGAGTCTATGAATAACCAAACCTAAAGGGCAAGATTTGGTTTATCTAGAGATACTTGTTATGTTTTATGAGTTTGTAAGTTTTTTCAATGCAGGTGGGAGGGATAAATTCTCGTTTAAAAGTTATGGGAAATTCTATTATATTTCTTTCAATAAGCCAGCTAGTATCATTGGAATACCATATGAATGAGAAGCCATTTTCTATAACCACAAACTACCATATGAATCATGAAGTTTTGATAAGGAGAAGGAATTAGAGGGCCTCGGACTCAATGGAGTCAAAACACCAAAGATAAACCATCTCTCAACAAACTTCAGGCTGCTAGCATTATTGGTTCAGGGTTTCCTAATTCTGAGAAAAGGGGATAAGGACAACTTGAAGAAGAGTGATATCTTCATTTTGGATTTCTTGGTGAACTTGAAAAAGTTAAATTTTGTGAAGTATATCTTTCTAATGATCAAAAATATAAAAAATGGAACCCTCAAATCACAAATAATTATGTATTCAGAAATCCTATCCAATATCATTGTCTTATACCAATAATCATTCAAAATCCCATGTACTTCAAATCCCAGATATTTTAAAGTCATGTTGCTCAGTTATGATACTTTGAGGAGGACGAAGGTTGGTTTCAATGAAAAATCTGAAAACTTTTATGAATTATCTGATAGTGAAACTGAATCCTTAGCCAAGAAGAAGTAAGTAGCAGAGACTTCCAAGAAGGGTCAGAATAAGAGAAAGTAGAAGGAACTAGAAATCAATAAAAATACCTCCTATAGTTCAGGAAACTCAGTATGCACCCCCTAAGTCTAAGAATAAAAAAACCTATCCTGATGAATTAGTTGTAAAGTGTGTGTAAGAGATGAAGAACAAGAATTAAAGAGATTCTATCTTTGCCCTAGATCCCTCTGAGGCAATAGCTTTGAAGATTAAGGCTTTTGAGGACTATGAAAAACAAGAAAAATAGAATAAGAAAAAGAATAAAATGTCTAAAGATGAGATTTTTCAATCTATTATCAAGGATACAGAGAAATATTCTGAGCATATTTAGGTACCGAAATCATTTATCAAAGAACTAGAAAAAGTAGAGACTCCGGGAAAGAAGATGGAAATTCTGGAACCAGAAGAATAGAAAGAGATTGTTCAGGAAGAGGAAGTGAAAGAAGAATAGGAGGAAGGGAGTGATGACACTAATGATATGATAAGGAAAGTTGAAGAATATCATGAGAAGAATATACCTTTATAAAAATTATCTATATGGACTTCTCAGGATGAATCAACCAAAATTATTTCATAAGAAAAAGAGGATGTAGATCAGGAAGAGGTTAATAAACCTTCTGATGATGAGAGAAACAATCAGAACATCATTCAAATAGATAATATTTTAGCAGATCTTAGAAGGAAAATATTGATGGGGAAAATATTTCATGTATCAGATAGTGAATATGAATCCCTGAAAGCTGTGGAGGCCATTTCTAAAGCTGATAAAGAAAATTAGGTGATAGTTGATACACCAATGAATGTTTTGGTAGCCAATAAAGTTATTGGTGGTTATTCAAAAATAAATTTTGTTGATATAGATAAATAATCCTCACCAATAAGGGAATATGATTCAGAATCATCCTCCTTGAGTCAGGACTTTGTGGTTCAATCATTAAAGAAATTATTTGACACCATTCCTTTGATTCTGAGTATTGACGTGAGGTGTCAAATGATTCAGCATTCATTTGATCAGAAATCAGATTCTATTAGCATGCCTATGGAAAAATTAATTAAGATTGAGTCTGATTTAAAAACATTCTATATTGAGTATGATTCTCATATAAGGTCTTGTAAGGAAATCACTAAGTGGTCTAATAAAAGGTTTGAAGAGATGATAATTCTTGAAGACTTTCAAGACATTGTGAAAGTTTCCTTTGATATAGTAGATATGAGGATAAAGGATCTTATGAAAAGTTCCTCAGAAAAGATTAATCTAGATCAAGGATCCTGGAATCAAGAAGTAAAATTTATGAATGAAAAACTAAACTCAGATGCTATAAATTTAAATAAAGAAAAAGATCTCAAAATTGAGTTCTAATAGAAGTTTAGTAAGCAAGAAGATCTTTTGAAGTCTCTAGCAGATATTCTAAAGTCTCAGGATGAGAAGATAAAATACCTAGAGAAGAAAAATGAGGATCCAGAATATCTTATCAATCACTTTTAATAAGATCATAGGGACTTTAAGAAGCTAAATACCATCGTGAAGAAGTTCATTCCAATTGAAAAGGAAAGATAAATATTTTTTCTTATAAATATGATCTTTTTTTGTACTTTCTCCATATCAATATTTCCAATCACAATGCAAATTCATGTTGTGTTTCTTTTTTTGTTGTATATAGTTCTAATATTTTAGGTACCATATTTTTTTCCATTCTCTCTATTACTTTTTGAAAATAAAAAATGGGGAGAAAATGATTACAAAAAATAATATTAATTAAAAAAGAGAATTCCCTAAGTAAGGGGGAGTCTATCTAAGGTTGAGTTTTCTCGAAGAATATTTCCTTATGCAAGAAAAAGAAAAATCTATTTAAGTATGTCAATAATATGATCCTTAGGGATTTCAAAAGCTAAGGGAGAGTTATTCGTAGTCACCATGACTCATAAGTAAAGTGAGATAAGTTTTTATTTTAAGATCATAAAGAAAAAATTTTAGTCATTATATTCTTTTTCATAAGGATGTTTATGCTTTCCAAAATGGAGGATATTGTTATGTCAAAAAGGTTTCCTTATGAATTTTCTATTCCTCTATATTTTGAAAATTAAAAACACATTAACTTAAGGTAAATTGTTTTTCCCTAAGTATTATTTTCATAAGAAAAAATTCCCTTATCTAAATAAATTTTTATCCTTACCTTTGTTTTCATTGTTTCATTAAATCAAACTCATTTTATTTCTAAGTCAAAAATTTAGATTCTTATATAAAACCTAGTAATTTTATATTTAATTGTATATAGAGAATTTTGTTTTCAGACTCCAAATTCTATGAAATTTAGACTTCGAATTTTATAAAATTTAGACTCTAAATTCATTAAAATTCAGACTCTTAATTGTATGAAATAAAGATTCAAAATTCTCTAAATTTTAGACTCTGAATTCTATGAAATTCGGACTCCAAATTCTCTGAATTTCAGATTCCTAATTCTTCTGGTATTTAGACTCCAAATTCTATGAAATTCAAACACCAAATTCTATGAAATTTAGATTACAAATTCTCTGAAATTCATAATTTCAATAACTTAGAATTTAGACACCAAATTCCTTAGAATCAAGACTCTGAATTATTCATAATTCCAACTCTGAATTCTTCATAATTCTGACTCTGAATTCCTCATAATTCTGACTCCAAATTCCTCAGAATTCCGACTCTGAATTCCTTAGAATTCAAACTCTGAAATCATTGAAATTTTGACTCCGAAATCTATAGAATTTTGATTCTGAATTCTTTTGAAAACATAATTTCAATGTCCATGTCTTATAAACTCTAAATTTTTATTTAGTTAAACTCTGAATTCTATTTTTCCTTATACTCTGAAAAATATATTTGGTTAATCAACTTCATTTTTCCTAACACTTGTTATTATTATGAAACGATGTCATGAAATATGCTACTAACTAACCATTGGTTGTGTGACACATGTTCAGGTCCCTCTGAGATTTAGGGGAAAATATTACTGTTGGATGAAGGAGCTGACCATTGGATTTGTGCCTATAAATAAGAGAACATTTTAAAGAGATCACAATAGTTCTGTAAAACTAGAGATTAAATGATGTGAAGTTATTTCTAGAGAGATACACTAATGCTTTGTGTGGATGTTAACATCTTGTTAAGATTTATTCATACGACTCTGATTTTTGCTGAGTACAATCGAGGGCTTATAGGGATAGAAAGATAGAGGTTTCTACTGACTTAAAGTTTGAGGTCTTCTAGGTAGGGGAAGTCAGAGGTTCTGACTACCTTAATGTTTGAGGGATTGTAGGGATAGAAAGATAGATTTTGATATTTCTATCCAGGGATTCCCATGGTGTGGGTAAGATAAACTTTATTGAAAGTATAAATCAAGGGACCTTTATCGAAGTTTTTTTGATACCCTACTCTTTGGGTTAAAAGATTTTCTACTTGTTACTTGTTGTGTTTCAAGTTTATTTCCACTGTATTTGGATAAAAGAATAAATTATAAATATCTTATACTTTCTTGTACTTTTTCATACTCTCATAAGTAATATTCTATACACTTTAAGGGATAATATTTTCCTTGTAAACTTTCATTAAGTTTCATTTCTAGAACCATATTTTTGGAACCTAGGTAAGTTTGTTTCATAGAACTATTTTTAGGGTTTTTGAATTTACCTTGTTTAACTTTTTCAAACATATATTTCTTTAAGGAAAAAATGAATGTTTTTAAACTTACAATTCACCCCCTATTATAATTGAGAATTTACAATTGTATTTCGATCCTAAAAAGTACACAATTTATTCCATGTATCACTCTTCGGAAATTACATACTTGACCCATCACATGTACTCAATCCAGAGGTGGTACCATTAGACAATGACCTTTCCTATGAAGAGAATCTGGTGAAGCTCTTAGATTGTAGGAAAAAGGTTCTATGAAATAAGACAATTCCCCTTATCAAGGTGTTGTGGTGAAACCAAAAGTTTGAAGAGGAAACAAGGGAATTGAAGGAAGTGATGAAGTAGAGTTACCCTTATCTATTTTCATGTGGTAAAAGGAAATTTTGAGGGGGAAATTTCTTAAGGGGGTTTTATTGTAATGCCCAAACTTTTATTAATGTAAATTCCTCTTGATCTGGTTAAATGTATTATTATGTAAAATGGTTATATGAGAGATATGCACTTCCATGGTTTTATGTTTTTTGAATTTAAAATACCATTAATAATTTTTATCATTACTAATATAGTCGTTGAACACTGATCACGTGATTAGTACAAAAATAGGACTTTAACAAATCCAATTTACTCAGACAAAGGAAGTGATGGCATCATCTAGTTTAATTAATCCATATGAGGCCAATTTTTCAGAGATCGTAATGTAGGTAGTACCACTGGTTTTGGATCTTGACCATGCCCAGTCCAAGCTTCAACACGTTAAGTTTGTAAGGAACTACCTATGGGAGAAGTAGAAGTTAATATAGATTAACACCCGAGTGATTTTATCTCAGTCGCCCCAAGAGTCTATCAACATCGCACACCTTACCCTTAAGTTTTATGTGGGTGTTATAAGGGGTTATGTAACAAGACTCTAACACTATGATTACGTTCATTATTTTTTTATAAATAATATGTGTTTATTTTATTATTGATACTTTGTAGTAGGTTTTTAAAGCACAAATAGTATTTTTAGTTAATATTCAATTAAGAAATCTATTTTAATGAATTAATGGATTTTTTATTTAAATAATATTTTAATAAAATATTATTATAAAATTTATATTTATTAAATGTAGTAGATCTTAAAAAATTTTATGAATACGATTGAAATTTTTATTAAGGTTTGAAAACTATTTTTGTCAAAAACCATTATTTTTCGATAAATATCAATTTTATTTTAAAAAATGGAAATTCAAAAAATTATAAAAAATTTAGATAAAATTAATATGATTTTTTGATTCGTGACATTGAAATTATCTAACGGTTAGTTTTTCATAATTTTCTGAAACAGACGAATTTTTGGGTAAAAATTAAATATCATTTAAATATATAATGTGATTTATGACATCCTAATGAACCAATAGTGATGTAATAAAATACTATAAAAGGGGTGTTCGGAAAATATATGTTTTACCTCTAAAAAATGTTATTTTATATTTTTTTTATTAATTTTATGATTCTTTAGTGGACCCTCCAAGACTTATAAAATATTTTAACATTTTAAAATGATTTCTTGGAGAGTGTGACTCACCTCCACATAAGCAAGCCTAATATTTTAATAATTTAGGCCATTGTAATTATAAAATAATGTTTTCCACACCCTTTTTTCAAAAACCATATGCAAAAATCATGGTTTGTTTTGTGGTTTTAAATATTTAATTATATAGATTCTAAAACCTATGTTTGTGAAATATTAAAGAATTTCCCTCTCTTTTCCTATATAAAACCACCAAAGATCCCACTCACCTTCACTAAAAAAAATTGTATCACATCCTAATATTCCCTCCTCTCTCTATAATCCTCCCAAGGTGACCCAATCTTCCAATACTCTTCTCTCAAGCCTCTCCCAAGCCTTTGAGATCACATTTCTAAGTAAGGGATTTCTTCCTTTCTCATTTTTTCCAAATTTATTTATGTTGTAATACCCATTTATTTTAAATTAAAAATTTTGGGGTATGATTTATCACCTCCCCCATACTTCCCTACTTATGTTTGAATGATGAGAGACCTCTTTCTATCTCATTAATACCTATCATGTACACCTGTCACCATGCCGAAATTCCATAAGGTGTTTCTCTCTCCTAATTTACATTCAAGCAATTTTTTTATATTATGCATCTAAATTCCATTAAATATGATGGGATATTATGTTCCATGACCCCCTTACTGTCCATTTAATGTATAAATTATGATATACCACTTTCTCATTCATCAACCCATTTTATGATTTCTATTTGACGTCGTTATGCTATCGAAGTTATACCAAAATTTCCATGCCAAAATCATCATGTTAGTGAATACCATACCCATATATCTATCAAGGGTATTCACATTTATGCACATGTACTTGTTCATTGAGTACTTAAATTTATGAATTTCAAATCTATTATTCATGGAATAAATTATGATGTTTAATGAATCCATGTTGTATGATCTATGTGGCACACATATGCATGAAATGAAATGATTAAGAAGGGTGTGCCCCGATAGCACTCCAATAAATTAGGTAAAGATTAGTATCATTATATTTCAAGTTAAATGGGGGTTTACTCATGATATGTCAAGTTAAATGGGGGTTTAATCATGCTAATTCAAGTTAAATGGGGGTTTACTCATGCTAATTCAAGTGAAATCTGGGTTTACTCATGCTCCATGTGTGCAATGAACCTTGGCTCATGATAATATCATGTTAAATGTTGTTTCCACATTTCCATGTTATGATAACCATGATATATCATGTCTTTATGTTCATTTTTCTCTTATGCTTCATTTATATGCTTATTTACTACCATGTACTGTATTCTTCATTTTATGCCTTGTTTACTCCCTTACGGGGATTTATAGATCACACTTTTCTTATGCATGTCCTTAGGTTATCCCATACAATTCTAAGTACAAAGGAATGTTATGGTCATTTGAATGTGGTTTTCAATAAATATGTTCTTTTTTATGTTCTAAGTTGTTATGTAATATTCCTAATTTTCCTAAGACACAAGACCGATGGATCCTCAAATTTGTCTTAAGTTCAAGTTTATGTAATAAATCATGCTAAAGTGTGTAATAAAGAGTAGTGTTGTTATAGACATGTTGTGAATATCCAAATAAAGGTGTCCCTATGACACAGACCCTCCAATGTTTATAGACTGAGAGGTTTATGAAGATTTAGACTTCCCCAAGAACAGGGTTTGGTTTATGAAAGGAAAGTACCTAAAATCTAATAGATCACTTCATGTAAAAACTTCTTAGGATTGGGTAGAAACCTTTCACTTATGTTTGTATAACCCATACATAAAAAGTATTATTTTTCATTATATCTAGGATCATGATATATTTTTTGGGCATCATTATGTTTCCCATCAAAATGAGAATCTAGACATAAATAGTTATGGGAAGGTTTTTCCACACATCGATCAAACTCTTATGTGGGAAAAGAGTATTTTCCTTTGAATATGAGCTCACAAAAGGGGTGACGACAAATTGGACCCCCTTACCTATACAAATATAACTCATTCGTAAGAAAGCGGTGGAATTTTGTTTTGTTACGTTCAGACCAGGATATAAGATATGGGTGTCTCTACATATACCATCATAGAGAGAATCGATCCATACATGGTTCTTATAAGTCTCCCCATGCATGTTTGACCTTTGAACATGGAAAGGGTATTTTTTAATTTTGTTGTAGGTGTACCCATGATTGGAAGTTTTGGTGTCACTATGTATCCTTCAGTGTCAGGGATCAAGCCACACATGGTTCTGGGAATTATGATGTTTTAATGTTAGAAATATCATGTCCAGGTCTTACCCATACATAAAAAAAGGGAGGAATTTTTATCTCACGGATTGAGATAGCCTTGAATATATGAGCATCACTACGTATCTTATCAAAATGATAATCAAGCCAGACATAGTACTTAGGAATCGAATAATTTAGTGTCACGTGACTAGGACGTCAGTTATGCATTTTAACGTTATGTTGTAAGGATGACATGGGGTCTTGTAGTTTTAGGTCATGAGGATAAGACTATTTTTATTGAAATAATGAGTAATAGGAGGATCATTAGGCCAGGATGTTCTGACATGCCTTGGATGTGAGGGGAAAGAATGTGTAAACTATGATTTTGGGGAGTCTCAAATCAAAAGTAATGATATGGGAAAAAATTCCATTGGGACTTATGGAGATATAAAAGGCCTCTCCTAGAGATGAATTTACCTTTGGTAGATAGGCCTTTTTTGGGGACAACTTTTGTAGATCCAACTGGGGAATATTGTGCATATTCAAACAAAGGTGTTCTCAATGCATTAACCCTCTATTTCTGATGGTTGGGTGAACATTGTGAAGATACAAATTCTCCTGGGGAACATATTATGAGGGATGGAAGGAATGTGTCTAGGTATGTAAGAAACATTTATACCACAATTAGAAATGGAGTGTCAAATTCCCCAAATAGATATGATTCATATTTAGGGGGTACATTTATGTTTCCTTGATATATCCCTAAATGAGGAACCCAAACTTGTGATATCGTGTATAGATCTTTGTTTTTATACAAAAGATGGGTACATGTTTTTTTCTTTTCCTGTTGTATGGGACTAGAACATGAGTTCTTGGTGTCACTACATACCTTATCAAAACAATAATCATGCCACATGTAGTTATTGAATATCAATGTAGTTTAATGTCATGCGGTAAGGACACTCTCTATGTAGTTTTACATCATGCGGTAAGGACATAGCTTCCTCAATGTGAAGAGGAAATATCTAGTGTTCCTTATAATTTCTTGATACTAGGAACATAGAAACCCATATGTGGATTAATATTCCTAGGTCATCTGGGGAATCCCCTACCAAACTCCTAATCCTATGTGAACTTTTCTCGGTGTAGGAAACAAGGGGTAGAAATGGTTAATTCTCCCACACAAATGCGATAAAATAAGGACATAGTAATTTTTTATTTGTGGTGGTTGGAACAAAGTTTAGAATCTAAGCATCACTATATATCTCATTACAGTGAGAATCAAGCTGCATACAGTTCTGAGATGGGCTCCCAGTGAAATTCTGACCCATATGTCGAGAGGGGATATTTCTCATTTTGATTGTTTTGATTGTTTCATCTGGACCTAGGATTAGAGACATAGGCATCAATATTTATCTTATAGTGGAAGGAATAAATCCACATATAGTTCTGGATGTTTTCCTTGCATAGATCTAACTCACATGTAGGTAGATGTTTCTTTCCTTGAAATGGACCTATAAATATGGCCCACTTTGGAGCCCCCTATGTTAATTCTATTTGTATGCAGTGTAACTACCCCGACACCAGTATCCTAGTGCTATTTCCTTTCTTTATTACGTTATAATATGATACAATAAATAACATCCTAAATAACTGAATAGTATAGTATTCTTCGTGAACTAGATATGTATTTAAAATTCATATTATATTTTGCACATAAAATCAAAAAAAATTTGAGAACACCATTATTCCCCTTATAATAACTCTTCATATTAATCATAATAAACTTCATAGAAACTTGGGGAAAATATAATATAATAAATGTGTAAGATCAAATTCTCATTAAGGGTTATATATAGTGGAATAAATAACGAATCAATGAGAATAATCAATATGAAAAGGTAAATAACTGAAAACATATGTCATTTAATCAATAACTTGATCATATTATGGCTAGAATAAAAGATGATAAAATAATTCCATAGAAAAAATCATATAATATAGATAACATAACCATGGATATTATAATAATAAAATAATCAAAATGAAATCAATAACTAATCTCATAACGAGGGAATACAAATGTCAAATGTCTAAAACTCATTATCAACAATTTTGCCAAGACACCATACATAAATGAGTAATAAATAATCCAAAACCCAAAATAGTTTGTCTCATTATACCTACCAATTCATCTAGGGGATATAGAGGGTCCCTCTCTTCAATTACTAATTCCAATGCATCCCTCACCAGAATAAATAATATAATTGAATCAACATGCCTAAAAAATCAATAATTATCCATATTATAAGAACTTGTTATAAAGAATATAAATACTTCCCTAGTAAATAAAAGGTATGTTATGAATGGAATTATTATATTAGATCATCAACAAAATATTCAACAAATTATGTTGACATAAATAAAAATAAATTATATGAGGTCATTTAAATTTTCAGGAGGAAAATAATCTTCAAATATTCCAAAGTGTCTCATACCACTTTGAAACATTTGAATCATAATACCCATGATGGAATATGACTAAGTGAAAATTATAATATCATGAGAATAAAGATATTCATGATATATAACGTCAAATTTTCAGTATATACACCTCATAAAAGAATATAGGTGTATAACATAAAAATATTCCTCAATGAAATGATATTGGAAGAATGTCCCTTGCAAATATTATATTGTTTATAAAATGGATTTATTTTGTGTATTTACTGTAAATATTCATAAAAAATGGAAATATTGTAGTATATAATCAAAATTAATTTTACACATAACCATAGCATGAAATAATCAATGAAATAGAAGTTAAACCCAATTAATGAAAATTGAGTTGTGAAATCCCTTACAACTTATAATCAGTCGAATTGTATGCCCCATAAAAGAAATAATTTTCAAATTAAACAATAAATACTATTAAGATATTTATATTCATGATATGATATATAAAAATTCAGAACACATACACCACGCACAAGAAATAAGTGGTGAATATGGCATATATATCACAAAAGTAAAAGTGAGACGAGAAAAACCCTTAACTCACACTTCCTTTTAGTTGTACGTTATTTAAGATCATATATATTTTTTTAAAACAAGATATTAATTTATTATATCTTATATGATCCTATTGTATCATTTTATCACCTTCATGTTAATAATATTTCATTATTACCCTTTTTGGGGTGTTAACTGCTTCATTTTCCTATGCATGTTTTGTTCTATAAGTCCTGGTTCTTGTTTATAGGAAATAGTTTTATAATCACACGAATTATTTTAAGTTCATAAATATAATATTTAATAATTATATAAATTTTATAATCATTCTTTAATTTTGAACATGGAAAATGAATTGTATTGTGTCTTGGAGACGGTGGGACGTACGTACGCACGAGGGACGGTATCATTCCTTTAATGGTGAAAGATTAAGGAAGTGTGTGGTATATTAATTATTTAATAATAAATCTCTTGTCATATTTATTATATATATATATTATTTATATCATTATACCCATCCAATTAAAGTGGTGATGAAAAATATATTATACTACAATGTGGAGATGGTAAGTTGTATGTACGCATGCTTGGTGATTTTATTTTTCATAGGAAGAATAAAAGATGGAATATTTTTGTACCATAATCTTAATAACATATCATAATATATATGATAATATAATTATTAATTTAATATTGAAACAACACATGAATAAGTAGTATAAGAAGAAATTAACTTGAATGGATTAGTAAAAACGATTACCTCTTCTTCGGTGGATTTCCTCTAGATCTCTTACAAAGGGATCTAGAGTTGGTATTTTTTGAAGACCAGGACCTCCAGAACATGGAAAACAATGTTGGGAGGAGAATATTTTAGGGTTTAGTTGAGCTATATATATCAATGTTCTATGAATAAGTGAGGGAGGAGGTTCCCTTTTATAATTTAAGTGAGGGAGAATTTTGAAAACTCAAAAAATATTAAATTAATTTAAATTAATTTTCAATTTAAAATGGATATAAAGTAATTTATTTAAAATATATTATGATCAAGGGTATAAATCTTCTAAAAATAATTTTTAAAAATGTATAGGTCACATTATTACCCTTATCTTTTGGCTTTAACCCTTATCTAATCTCTTTAACTCTTACGGTGACAACATGTGTTTTTAATCATTAAGGGTTAATATAGTTACTATAAAATTCCAAAATAACCATAAGTGGATAATATATAAAATATTAAACCTTAATCCAATAATTTTTATGGATTCTATATTTTTTGAATTTTATATCATTTAAAAAATATTATTTATTTTAATATTTCATTAATATCAATTTTGACATTATTCAATTTTGTTACCTTTAAAAAATATCAATACACAAGATAAATTAGAAACAAACCTTTAATTCATCCCTAATATATCATGTTCATCCATAAAAATTGTGTACAAAATTAATTATCTCAAATTTTAATTTATTTAATATTTTAAGTATAATTTATTTGATATTTCCATTAATTAAACAATTAATGCATCATCATTGTAAAATAATTTATGTTAATTATTTATTTCCTAAAAATTAAAAATAAATTATCATGATGAAGATAAATATTTTATTTTTCAAATGACTATTTATATTCAATAATTTATTCTGAATAACCATGTATTAAAAATGTAATACTTATTAAAAACATGTGTATGGAAGATTTGACTTTTCTTAAAATAAAATACTTTAAAGGAATGTAATCCAAGTGACTATAAGATCCTGTAAAATTAGTACAAGGATCCTTTTATACAATAAAATTATTACATGTTTTAGGGTAATTTTATAATACTAATAATATTATTTTTACCCTTAATTACATTGTTTACCCTTAACCATGGTAATTAAAAACATATTAAAGTTTCTATTCATATTGTCCAAAAATAAAAGAAAAATATTTAATAACTTTTTAAATTATGATTCCAAATATGGGATCTATTTTTAAAAATTCAAAACACATAATTGGATACATTTAATTTAAAATTAATCTCATTGACGAAATGAGGAAATGGGTTTTTAAAGTGAAAACATTCAAAAGATTGAAATGGTTTTTATCCAAATTCAATGTGAAATTAGCTAAAATGGAATAAATTATATTAAATTATATAAAATTTATATAATTTTACTTTAAAAAAACATAATTATAATTTAATAGTATAAATTATTTAGAAAAAAGTTTTTTTCCATTAAAATCTTGTATTTTTCATTATTCATCAAAATGCAAAACTTATCAAAAAAATACCAAAAATTCAACCAATGTAAATTTTTATATTCTTATTTAAAATAAGAAGTTTATTTTGTAAAATATAATTTATAAAAGTTTCAAAAACTATATTTAAAACAAGTTCTCTATTAGAAGTCATTAAAACTGTCTTTTTATAATAAAAAAATCTTTTATGCATAAAATTATAATTTTTCTTATATAATGTATAGAAAACACATAGAAATAATGTTAAATATTATATTTAATATATCATAAATATATTTAATTAATATAATCCAAAAAATATATTTTATTATTTAATTGTTATAAAACGTAATTGTGCGCATTTAAATAATTTTTTATAAAAACATTTCTTTTATATTAGATTTGTTTTTATATTTATTTAAAATTAATTAGTAACCAATGAACTCAATAATATTTTAATAAGTTATTTAATCCTATTTATAACCACAAATTTAATAACTATGAGATAATTTCATTTTAAATAATAATATTAATAGTATATTGTAGTTCATTTAAGCTTGGTGTTACATGAAAAATAAGCTACTGATTAGATTAAATTTAAAAACATACATACTGAAAAATATTGGGGTGTCACATTCATCCCTCATTCAATAAAGTTTCTCCTAAAAATTTTAAATTTCACTTCAAAAATCAAAGTTTAATACTTCGAAGTTATTTTTTGGGAAACTCACATTATAAATTTGGTTAATAAAACTTCACTTTAAAAGAAATAAATAGAAGTATAAATGTAACATGAGATAATACATACTAGTTTTACAATTAAGAAAAATTGGACATGAAAGAAAAAATTAATTATCAAGTTCTGATGGAGAGTGATAGAGAACATTTCAATGAGTGATTTAACAATAAAAACCCCACGAATATTTGATGGGTTAAAAGACCATTGATTTTTTAGTTAGAAATGAAAATGGATAACATTTTTTGTTTCAAAATCCTTTTCCTAATGTTAAGTAATTAATTTACATCCTAGAATAAGAATATAAGGACACATACTTAATCAAAAGTAAAGTTTCATCCTTTAATCAATTTCCACCACAAACCCATCTTTTTTCCAAATGATGAGTATTAAAGGTGAATTTTTCAAGATTGAAGAATTAAAAAAACTTCTAAGAATCAAAAAATTCACCAAAGTATAACTATTTATTACTCATAAATTTATACATTAAAAAAACAAAACAATTTAGGATGATATAAGATAATTCCCCATAAATAATAAACCTTTATATGATAAAAAAATTAATCGCAAAAATTCAACAGTAATACCCAAAGTTAAACATAGTTCATTCAGAAAATAACTATCCTTACTCAAAAATATTATTGACTAATATTGGAACCCAAAAATTAGATTGATTTAATTATATATTCTTAAAAATAAAATTACTCACTCTTATTATCTGATACAAAAAAATTAATTACCTAAATCAGATAATTTCTAGGATATTCTAACCATTTACATAAATAACCTAAATCACCATAAGTCCACAATAAAATCAAGTTTGACTTTAAAATATAATTCAACCTTTATTTCTGATAATATTGTATTTTCCATAATATTATAGGATTTCCAAAATAGAGAATGTCTTCTAAAATAACATTAATCACTTAATCAAAAAATCATTTTCGAATCCCAAGTTTGTCTATTTGATAAAAAAAAGTGTCTCTACAATAAAAATAACCATTAAAGATTATATATTTTAACTAAAAAATTTCATACTAACCAGGACTTTACATATTCTAGTGGTAGGCATTTCACCCTTGTCACCTTTTTCTTGTGGGGTCAAATCTCACGGCCTTGTTAGACTTGATGGGTTTTTATCCGGCCTGTGGGTTGTCCTTTTTCTAAAACTATATTAATATTCTCCAAAAATGTGATAATAATCCTAAAAAATAACCTAAATATATTCAACATTAAAGAAATTTTTTAATCACAAAGGTTATATCACACATTCCATTTTGTATTCCCAATAATATAAATATCCATAATTACCTTAAATTGAAAGATCATAAAAACCCTAATGGTTATACTTACCTTTAAACATATTCCCATAAAATTAAAAGTTGTTATTCCTTAAATAACTTTTTCACCTATACTAAACCAATGGGTTGTGTTCCCTAATCTATTTTTTTGTAAATATATTTCCCAAGTTTTCTATTAAATATTATCTAATACCAACTATAATGACACCGAATCTAGTATCCTAGATTCTGTGTCTTAATTTATTACTTTGGCATAATATACATGAAATAAGTTCTGAAATGACATAATATTTTATTAGTCTTGGTAAACTAGATACATATTTTATATTCAAATTAACTATTGGACATAAAATTCAAAAAAACAATTCCTTGAGACAAACATTATTCCCCTTAGTGTAACCCTGCATATCAATCATAATAAAATTATTAGAAACCAAGGAAAAATAAAACATAAGAAAAATGTGATCTAAAATTCTAAGTAAGTGTTAAATAAAGTTGGAGAAATAATAAATCATTTATAATAATCAATATGGAAAGGTAAATAATTGAAAACATGTTCCATTTAATCAATAAATTGAGCATAATATGGGTGGAATAAAATATGATCAAATAATTCCATATAAGTAGTAACATGATCTAGAAAACATAACCATGGATATTATACTGATATAATAATCATATATAAATCAATAAATAATCTCATAATAAGGGAATGAATAATACTAGTTGTTTAAACCTCGCCATTAAAGATTGTTCTAACACACCATACATAATCGGGTAAGACATAATCCAAAACCCAAACTATTTTGTCTTATGAGACCTATCTATGTATATATGGGATATAGAAGGCCCCACCTATCACTTACTAAGTCCAATGAATTAATCACATAAATAAATAATACAATTGAATCAATATGCCTTAAAAAATCCATAATTATCTATATTGGAAGAACTATTCAAACAAAATACTAATACATCTTTATTAAAACAAATGGTTATGATGAATGGTATTGGTATATTACATACTCCTCAAAATATTCAATAAAGGATATTTACATAGATAAAAATACTTTAAATGAGATCATTGAAAAATTCTTGAGGAAAATAATCTTTAAACACTCCAAAGTGTCTCATACAACTTTGAAACATTTGACTCATAATCCACATGAGTAAATAACATTAAATTAAACTTATAATATCATTAGAATAATTATATTCAAGATATAACATGTCAAAGGAGTAGTATATACACCTCATAAAATAAGTAGGTGTATAACATCAAAATATGCCTCAATGAAATGATATTGAGACAAAGTCCCTTACCAAGATTATAACATTAATAAAATGGATCTATTATGTGTATTAATTATAAATACACATAAAATAATTTTAAATATATCAATATATAATCAAAATTAATTTCATGCATAACCTTAACATGAGTTAATCAATAAAATAGAGGTTTTTCCCAATGAATGAAAATTGAGTTATGAAATCCATTACCACTTTTAATTAGTCGAATCGTATACACCATAAAATTAATAATTACCAAATTAAACATTTAATAATAATAATATAATGATATTAACGATATGATATATCAAAGGTGGGTACATATACACCATTCACATGAAATAAGTGGTGAATAAGGTATATATCTCACAGAAGTGACAGTCAGATGAGAAAACCCCTTACCTCACCTTCTTTTGGATGTAAATGATTTAAGAAAATGTATAATGGTATAAAATATGTTATTAATTTGTAAAAAATTATTTTAATATTTATTATATCTTATATTATCTTCTTATATCATTTTATCACCCTCTTGTTAATATTATTTCATTATTACCCCTGTTTAGGGTGTTAACTACTTCATTTTCCTATGCATGTTTTGTTGTGTAAGTCTTAGTTCTTTTGCATAATATATAGTTAAATCCCATAAAAATGGTATTAAGGTCATAAATATCATATTTAATCATTATATATATTTTATGATTGTTTTTTAAGTGGCAAACATGGAAAGTGAATCACATCGTGTCGTGGAGATGGTAGGTCGTACGTACGCACGAGCGATGGTATCATTCCCTTAATAGTGAAAGGGTAAGGAAGTTTATGGTATATTAATTTTTTTATAATAAATATAACATAATATTTATTTTATATTTCCATTATTTCCATCATTATTCCCCTATAATTTAAGTTTTTATGAAAAACAAATTATATCACAGCATTGAGGTGGTAAGTTGTACGTTTGTATGTGTGGTGCACTCATATTTTATATTTTGGATAAAAGGTATAATATTATTGTCCCATAATCATAATAACATATCAAAATATATATTATACTATTTTAATTAATTTATAATGGAAATAACACAAGAATAGTAAGTAGAATAATAAATGAAATTAAATGAATTAGTAAAAACCATTACCTCTTCTTCGACAGACTTATTTTAGCTTCCTTTAAAGGGATATAGGGTTGGTATTTTTGCAATAACAAGACCTAAATCACTTGTATAACGTTTTGGGGTGGATAAATGGGAATATTTTTTATTGAAGGCTCAAAGTGGTGTTAATAATTGAGGTTGGAGGTTACCTTTTATAATTGAAGTGAGGGGGAACTTTTGGAAACTCTAAAACTATTAAATTAATATGAATTAATTTTCAATTCCAAATAGCTTAAAAGTGAGTAATTTATAAGATAATGTCATTATTTATCTCTATAATCTCAAATAATAATTTTTAGATAACTTTAGGTCTCATTTTTACCCTTATCTTTTTGCTTTAACCCTTATTTAATCTCTTTAACTCTTATCGTGACAACATGTGAGTTTAATCATTAAGGGTTAATATATTTACTATAAAATTATAAAAGAAAAATAAATAGATCATTGATGAAATTTAAAACCATACCCAAATAATTTTTCTGAATTTTATATTTTTAAGAATTTATATTATTTAATAAAATAATATTTATTTTAATATATCATTAATGTCAATTTTGACACTATTCATTAGTTCTACTTTTAAAAAATATAAACACAAAATATAACATCAAAAAAACATTTAATGCATCTATAATATGTCCAGGTCACCCATAAAATTATTGGATAACATCAATTATGTCAAAATATAATTATTATAATATTTTTAGTAGCATTTTTTTGATATTTCCATTAATTAAACAATTACAGCATCATCATTGTGGACGCATTTTTGTTAATTATTTATTTCCTAAAAATTAAAATTAAATTAAAATGAAGAAATAAATTTAAATTTAAAATTACTATTTATAGTTGAAGATATATTTTTAATAACCACATGTTATAAATTTTGTACTTATTAAAAACACGAGCATGACATATTTGACTTTTCTTAAAATAAAATACTATAAAAGGATTAAAGTTATCCAAGAAGCTAGAAGAGGTATAAAATCATCCCATGAATGATTTTGGCCAATAAGAAATCATAAAATAAAATTATTATAAGTGTTAGGGTAATTTAATAATACTTGTAATATTATGTTTACACCTTAATTACCCAATTTACTATTAAATGTTGTAATTAAAAAAATACTAAAGTTTGTATTCATATTGTAAAAAAATAATATGGAAATATTTAATAAATTAATACCTTCTAATTCCAAATATATAATCCATTTTTCAAAATTGAAAACATATAATTTGATAAAATTAATTTAAAATTAATCTCATGGATAGAACGAGAAAATGGTTTTTTAAAGTGAAAACATTCAAAAGATTAAAATGTTTTTATATCCAAATCTGATAATAAATTGATTAAAATAACCTAAATTAAATTAAATGACATAAAATTTATCTAATTATAATTTAAAACTAATAATAAATATAACTTAACACTATAAATTATTTAGAAAAAAAGTTGTTTTCAATTCGAATCTAGTATTTTTCACCATTCATAAAAACATTAAACTTCTCAGAAAAATAAAAAAAATCCATCAAAGTAAATTTTGATCTTAAACTTTAAAATAAGAATTTTATTTTTTAAATTATAATTTATAAACATATGAAAAACTATATTTAAAACAAATACTCCACCAAAAGGTGGTAAAATTGTCTTTTCATAAAAATACATCTTTTATGCATAAAATCGGATTTGTTCTTATATCATGTATAAAAAACTCATAGGTTGAATTTTAAACATTCAATTGAATATTTTATATATATGTATATATCATTAATATAATCCATAAATTTTTATTTCTTTATTTTATTTGTATTTGTATAAAACACACTTATGTGCATTTAAATAGTTTTTATAAAAACATTTCCTTTATATGAAATTGGTTTTTATATCTATTTCTAATTAATTGGTGGTTAATTAATACAATAATATTTTCATAACTTAGTTAATCCTATTAATAATCACAAATTTAACGGCTAGAAGGTAATTTCATTTTAAATAATAATATGAATATTATATCGTAGATTGTTTAAGATCAGTGTAGCGTGCAACATGAGATATCAAAGAGATTAAATTTAAAAATATACATACCATAAAATATTAGGGTGTTACATGTATTTGAGGTGTCATTTTCTATATTTCATGGTTGGTACCTGGACATGAGGTTGGGGAGTCACTACGTATCCCATAGAATGACAATCAAGCCACAAATGGTTCTTAATGAATCATACAGTTTAACGTCTTACAGTAAGGATGGAGGTCACCCAGTGTGAAAAGAATTATAATCATGGTTTGGACCAGGAATAGAGATCTGAGAATCACTATGTATTCTACAAGGGAAATAATGAAGCCACGCGTAGTTCTTGATGGAAATCTCTATGCATAGGTCTATCCCACTTATAAGGAGGGGCATTTTCTTACATTTGGGGTGGTTGGACTGGGATGTGAAATTTAGGCGTCACAACGTATCCTATATGGATAAGAATAAAGTCGTACATAGTTCTTGAACATGGAATGGTAAATGACCAATTTTGGGGAAATTTTCTCTCAAGTGATAAAATCATTTAGATGCATAGGTTCACATCATATAGCAAGTACATTGGTGTCGGGATGTTTATTATCTTTGGACATGTATGATGTACCATGTAGTTTATCATCATGTGATTAGGACAATGTACCCTATATTTTAACATAATTCGGTGAGGATGTTAACTCCTTGTTTATGGTTTTATAGTTTTGGCCAAGGGATGAGCACTCCAAAGGGGGATGTGCGTAATATGGTGGAAGAACCAACCTGGTGTAAATGGGGACCATGGAGGCCCACAAACCACATATGAATTTTTTAGGAGGCTTGCATATAGTTTTATGTGGTGATGCATGGACCTGGGTTTCTAATATAAAGTTATGTAGTTTTAACTGTGCACACAGTTTAACATCATATGATCGAGTTGTGGACAAACGTTTTAACATCATATAGTGGAGATGATGATGGGTGTGCAGTTTAACGTCATGAAACTAGGAAACTCGCACCATGAATTTTATCATCATGCAGGTAGGATGCTGGTATGTGAATTTTAAAGTAATGTAGAGATGACCGCATATGCTATGAATTTTAACATTGTGCTGCTAATGTGGGAGTACTATATAGTTTATTATCATGTGGATGGGATACAGGATGTTATGTTGTTTAATATTATGCAACTAGGATGATGTACAATATAGTTTAACATCGTAAGATCATGATGGTGTGTATTTTGGTTATGGAAATGATGATTTTATGGACCATCCAGATCCTGATCTCATTATAAAAAGAGGCCTTGATGCCCAAGGATGGTAATAAATTCATCTTATGAATAGAGGTATATTTTTGGTTGGGCCTAACACAAGAGGTCTGACTGTCACTATGTATCCTATATAGGTAAGAATCAGGGCACACATAGTTCTATATAGGAACTATCTATATAGGTCTGACCCATAAACCGAGGGGGCATTTTTACCACTTTTTTTGGCTAGGATTAGGAAAAGGGTTCGCAGCATTACTGCATAGCTTCTGATGATGGGAATCAAGCCACACGTAATTCATGGCAAAGAGATTCCCTACATATATCTGACTCTCATGTGAGGATAGGGGCATTTTATCTTTCTCATACATAGATCTAACTCATATAGGATAAATATTTGATTGAAATAGTGATTCCCATGAAATTTAACATCATTCGGTGAGGGCATTGATTTCATGTAGTTTATTGTATTTTGACATGGACAATGGTTTCGTTCTTTTTAAGATCAAGTGACAAAGATCAACTATGAAATTTAATGTCATGCAGCTGGGAAAACATACTATTCAATTTAATTTCATGTGATCAGGAAATGTGTGTTCATGTTTTTTCACAAATACTTCCCTATGAACCTTTCATTAGTGGGGGTTGCGGCGAGCCTTCTATTCATCAAAATCATATAATAAGATCCATTGGAGTATACCTTTTCTATGGCTTAAGGTCCCTCCCATTTTAGTTCCAACTTTAGAAGTTTCTATCTTGGTATCATCAGAGTCCTGAGGACCAACACTATCTCTCCATCCATCCAAATCCAGTTTTTATTAGAAAATAGATTAGAACAAGATCACCAAACTAAGGGGCTGGAAAAAGTGAAATCTGAGGGCATCCCCTCTAAAAAAATTCCCACCCTCAAGTTTCAGGCAATTAATGGTGAGTACATGAGTACTGATGGATCCTTGGTCCACCAAAGAATCTAGGTGATCCACGACCATATTACCCTCACACAAAGTATGGGTTACTCAGATGTTTTCTCCAGTAAGGTCTCTAAATTTGCGAACAGTATAGGCTATGGACTAAGGAGAAGATCTATTACCACTCAAATAATCATGAAGTACCATAGAGTCAGTTTCCTCCAAGGTGATTTACAGGTTCTCCTGCATGCAAAGGGTGAGCCCGGTGATCATCACTTTGGACATGGACTGGAGAGAAGCACCATTGCCATAGAACGATGAGTAAGTGAGAACCACATTTCCCCCTGGTCCATGAACCACACCCCCTCCTCTAATGACGCCCATAATACAAGGACCATCCAAATTCAATTTTAAACCTGTAGAGGGAGGGTTCCCACAAGCCTAATTCCCCTATAACTTGTTAAGGAAGGGAAATGAATGTAGGATCCTGACCTGAAGAAGTAGCGATGAAAGAGAACCCCGCCAATCAGAGATGAGCAAGACCATATCCACCAATAGGAAATGATTCCTCACAATTATGGACCTCACTGAAAGGATAGGTCAATCATATGTCCTAGTTCCAATCTTGCCACAGACACCAGCACCTAGAATTAAAGATCAGAGCCTGAGCCATCTGCTCTATACCTGAGTCTGACGATACATGGAACCATCTTTCCAAGAATGGAGAATCCATGAGATCACGTGAAGAGAAGGTTGTAAGGCCTCCAAAGAAGGTACACTCTTCCTGAGGCCATTCCCCTTTAAAGAAAATGTGATTAGATCTATCCTCCTACATGTTACTACAATAATGGAACCTTGAAGCCAGAATTATTCTAACCTTCTTGGTATTCTCATACTTGGAAATGGCCTAGTTCCAATTATGCCAGGAAAAAAATTGTACTTCACTGGAATCTTGTTACACCACAACACATCATTCCAACATTCATAAGGATTCTATATAGAAAACATCCTACAAAAACCCATGGTAGTGAAGTCACCCATGGGATGAGTAAACACATGTTTATTAAGATCATAATTGAACACAATGGACTTGAGGAGGTCCTATTTCTCCCCATCTAGAACAGTCTTGTTAAATATGGGGTAAAGAATTTCTTCCTTGACCGTGATCAGAGGCATAGGGTATCCAGGGAATCTGAGAATATAACCCCCTAGTTACGACTCCATAAGGGAATATCCACTACGCCAACTAACCAAAGAGGGTTCTATTGAAGAGTCTGAAATAGAGGGTAAATGATCAACCATAATGAAGATACACATCCTCGCACCATCTCTGCATTTCTCCTGAAAATATAGGACATTTACTTGCCCCAAAGAGTATGTTCCTCAAGAATCACCTACGAGATCTTAGCATGCATGCAATGTAGTGTACTCTGTAGACTCCTCACATTGATCCCCCCATCATGGATGGGTCTCACCATCCTGTCCTATGAGGCCCAGTCCTGATTTCTTTCGGAAAGGGAATCCCAGATAAAAATACATAGAACCTTATCAATAATGTTAATAGATCCTCATGTTATGTTGATAGAGTCCAACGCATGGAATAGAATGGCAGACAAAACGCTATTAACTAGGGTGATGTGACCCCCGAACAATAGGTAGTGGTTCTTCTATTTGAGGAAGTATCTCGTAATCCTATTAACAATCTGATCAAAGTCTCAGACACAAATCCTACCTAAAGAAATGGGAATGCCCATGTACTCCATGGGGAAGGATCCACGTTTCATGTTGAGACGGCAACACAGAGAGGAAATACACATGGGAGCGCACCTCAAGGATGCTCTTGATGCTTCGAACAGAGCCCCTGACTCCATTCATGAAGATAACCATATCATCTGCAAACATTAGGTGGGATATTTTTGGTATGTTCATCTTCCTTCTACAAGGTAGGATGTATTCATTAGATTGGCCTTAATTGATAAGGTGGCTGAGAATTTCCTATGCTAGGATGAAAATACTAGGTGAGATCGGATCTCCCTGTCGAAGGTCCCTCATATATTTAAAGAAACTGTGAGACTTTTCCAAGAAGAAAACCACCAACAACGATGAGCTAAAAATCTTGAAAAAGTGTTTTACAGCCCTATACAAGAACCCCAAAGTTAGAATAACTATATTGATAAAATTTTATTTGATCTGATCGTATTCTTTGTTCATATCCAATTTGATCACCGAATTCGTGCCATGGGTCTTTACATTAATGTACCTCATCACCTACTTTTCTAGACCAATATCTCCCTGCATGAAGTGGCCTCTAACAAACATGTGTTTCTCAATAGAGATGCACTAAGGTAGGAGTTTAGACAATATCTGGTTAATTACACTTGCTAGGATCTTGTAGGGGAAGTTACATAAACTCACTGGTCTATAATGCGATATATAAGAAGCATACTTAATCTTTAGGATGAGGCAAAGGGTGGTAGCGCTTGCAACCCGAGGTAGGCTCCCTCTGTGGAAATACTCCTTAATAGCTTCAAAGATTTCCCCCTTAACCACATCCCACACTCCCTATAAAATGATCCTAGGAAACTATCCAGGCCAGGTTCACTCTTGGGGTTAAGATTCATCATCACCAGGTAGATTTCAACCTCATTTGGGATCCCCTCCATGATTCTGTTGTCTAGGTGAGACACCACCGTGAGAATCTCCTCCCAAATATATGCATAGTCACTTGGAGATCCACTAGGCATCCTCGTGTTAGGTCCAGCAAGTAGTTCCCTAAATAAATTATGCATCATGCCCCCAACTATATCTTTATCCTCTATATATGTTACATCCTCCAGAAGAATGTTGGGTTTTTCATTCATCTCCTTTCTATGATACAATCATGGAAAATTATTTGTTTTTATCACCCTCATGTAGCCATTTCACCCAGGATCTCTCCCAAGACAGACTCTCCTATATAAGGATCAGTTCCACCCAACAAGCTTTCTTACCAACTAACTCTTCAAACATAGAGTCACTCCATTCCTCCTCAAGATTGGATTCCCAGATATTGATACTCTTTTTCAAGTTCTTTATGTTTTGGTCGAAGGAAGGAAGCCCCCTAGATCATTCCTAAAGCCCGAGCTTCAACTTCCAGAGTTTGTTATGAAGAGACACCCAGGTATGCCTACGAGTTGTATTTCCCCACAACTCTCTTACAAGATGTTGATAACTAGGAATTAAAAACCACTGGTTGCAGAACCTGAAGGACTCCGATAAATCATGCCTATGATGAAGAGAAACCAGTAAAGGAGAGTGATCAGATATACCTCAAACAAGATGTGTAACCTTGGAATTTGGAAACATGCTGATGGAATTTGTGATGGTCAGACAACGATCAAGTCTACTCCAGTTGCATCTACTTCTCCCTTGGAATTATAAATTATGCAAGGTATGTAATATTTTCTCTTCCAATTTCCCCAATTAATTTATCCATTTTTTGGATTGCTCATCCATGGATAATTGATCAAAGATGGTAATTCCGAGAAAGGGAAATTAAACCTCGATGGGAAGGGCCACCTTTGTCCCATATACTAATTATTATGAGTTTTCCTATCTGTTAATGAGGGTCATAGTCTAATAATCCCACAAGGAATATAGAAGATTGTATGGACAAGACTTTTTATCCTTGTCTACCATCTTCTAAATTATATTTGAGAGGGTCTTGTTGATGTAATCTATCTATCTGTTAGTCACGACATGGTATCTAGATGAATGGTTGGACTTGATTTCATGCATTATTATAAGCCCATAGTATCCAACCCTTAAAATTTTATGGTAAAGATTTGATCATAACTGGTGGGATCTACAGTCTATAGTGTCAACTTCCTTCATGAAAATAGTGGACTCTTCTCTATCAATGCACTCGATAAGGACCCCATAAAGTCTCTACTTATAGAGGATATTTTGGTGGTTTGTGCTGTCATATATAACAAAGTTAATTTCTCATCTTCTAATTTTCTATCTCCTATATTTCCTTTGGGAGTTCTCTATTTTGAAGGTAGTCCACAATGGGTACCATACAGCCATTAGTAGGACCATATGGTTTAGGAATGAGGCTAATATCGTATATCTCTTCCATGTTAGATTGAACAATTGGTAAGACCATCTAGAAATGGGCAATGCTGATAAATGTTTCATCCCACTCTGGATCAGCTAGAGTTATGTCTGCATTCTCCAGTTCATCATCTTGGGAATTTAGTGATCATGGGACATGAGTCAATGTTGGATCCAAATTGGATTCCTTTATTAGTCCTCAGTCATGGTTTATAAAGGGTACTAAATGTTGCTTTTTGATATAATAATCATCATTAACCTACTTAATGAATAGTTCATAATTTCCTTTCATATTCAAGTGATTGAATTGAACCTGAAGTTAGATCTTTATCCTTTCAATGAGAGACTAATATTCCACTTCATTTTTTGTGCACCCTTCCAATAGTAGGAATGATTAAGTGAGAACTTCCTTTGTTATAGATATGAGTACAAATACCATCCTCACTTTTTTAAACTTAGGTTCTTCCATCCTCTTTCCAGTCGGGCATCTAGATGCACCGTCAAAATGAATTTATCATATCTTGGGTACTCTTTAATAGATAATACATATTCATTGGATAGTTTATTATCCAATTAATTCATTTCTTTGGAGTCATTCTCTATCATTAAATCTGTTAGTTCCTATAGTTTTACCTCTTTCTGAGGAATGGATTTAATGTAAAACTACTACAGAATGACCACCCACTATGAGAGATGTCTAGTTAACATCGAATGGATTAGAATGTATTTGAGTGGGTTTTTATGATAGACCAAATAGAACTCGTGATAGTTTAGGTAGTGCCTCATATTTTGTACTACAAAGATTAATTTCAGATAGCTCTTCTCGATATCTAAATAGTGACTCTCAGCATCGATCATGGTTTGACTAAGGTAATAGAGGCTATTTTTGCTACTGGAATCATTGTTTTTCATGAGGAAGAAACCCATTGATCACTCTAAGGCTATAACATACAAAATAAGTGGCCTTACTTTGATAGGAAGTATCAACACTGGCATGTTTAAGAGATATTTATTTATTCTTTCAAATCCTTCCTAACAATCAGTTATCCACTGATATGTAACCCCATTTTTCATCAACCTAGTGAAGGTAATAAAATTTCCCACAAGTTTGTCTATGAAGCTATGGATGTATGAAAAGTTTCTTGAAGTAATCTCAACTTTGTGAAGTTATGAGAAGGTGACATTCCAAGGATATCATTTTTCTTCTCAGGGTCAACTTCGATGTCACGGTGGAAAATAAGATTATAAATTACCAAGAGGTAACACTGAAAGCACATTTTTAGGAGTTCATTTTTAGGCTATGTTGTTTCAATTTTTTTGGATAGTTTCAAGATATGTTAAGTGTTCTGATAATTGTCAAGGTTTAACCACCAAATCATCAATGTAACATTTGATGAACTTTCCCAAGAAGGTTTTGAAGATGTGATTCATGACATGTTGGTAAGTAGCACTAGCATTCTTCGAGCCAAAGGGCATTACCCGATAGTAAAATAATCATTGGGGGGCCTAAAGGCAGTGTCTTATTCATATTCTTGTTCCATTAAAATTTGATCATATCCTGAATATCCATCCATAAAGAGGATATCCTAATATCCATATTTTTCATCAATTAGTAGTTATGTGATAGAGATTGGGAAATAATCCTTTGAGCAGTGTTGGTTGAGATCTCTAAAATCAACGAAGTCCCTGATTTGCCTATTTTTCTTCTTGATATTCACTATATTGGCCATCCATTTGGGATATTGGACCTCCCAAATGAAGCTATATCTAATGATCTTTTCAACTTCAACCTTGATTTTGGTAGCACGTGTCGGGTGAGTCCTTCTGATGGCCTATTTATATCCCTTGTGGTCTTATGAAAGGCCCAGGTGGTAAGTGGCCTGCTCGAGATTGAGGCCAAGCATTTTTATGTAGTTCCAAGAAAACACGTCCTTATTATAATTCAAGAAAGAGGTATATACCTCTAGTTCTTTAGTATTC
The DNA here is from genome assembly GCA_963277665.1 of Viscum album. Classification (NCBI taxonomy): domain Eukaryota; kingdom Viridiplantae; phylum Streptophyta; class Magnoliopsida; order Santalales; family Viscaceae; genus Viscum; species Viscum album. Next base: position 605,279,660 of record OY728119.1, on the reverse strand, counting down.
ATGGATGCAGTGATCAAGGTGGGTCACAGGTCTTCCTCTATACCCAGATTTATTTCTCTGAGATCATCAATGGTCATAGAGACACCCTAATCAAATGTGGGAGGGGCATCCCTAAAGTCAATCCTACTATTATTCATCCTCCCTTTCATCTTCATCCTCTTTTTCCATTGGGTAAGAAAGTATTGGGATAAGTTCTTTGGGGTCATAAGAGGAGTCAATATCTTGATATTTGAAAGATGAAGTGACTTTCTCTAACCCATCTGTCAACATGAGATTTTCTAGAAACTCTAGAGACAATGGAGTGAGGGATAGAGAAGGATTTTATTCATATTATTTGGGTTAAGAGACAATCTATTCTGACTTAATTGGTTATGAGGGGATTTAATGGATCTTTGGGGATGTAATTAAGGCATTTCCAACCGATCTTTCACCACTGCCTATGGAGTTAGTAAACTTTTTAACACTATTGGACTTAGTGGTCATGACTAAAATGATAAATATCATTGAATATGTATATGAATTTCAAATCATGTTCTCGATCTGATTGATGGGTTACATATATTCTTTACCGAGCTATTTGAGGGGGTTGGTCGGGATCATTTTTAGACCGATTGTGGTAATAAACCATGGAATACCATCAACCATGGGTTGTTTCCCTTTCCCTTGATATAATATTTCATCAATATAGTGTGCTTAATAGGATTTGAATGGTTTCTTGATAGTGTGAAACATACCAATTTTTCCATTAATGTAGTATTTGATGCACTGATGGTATGATGAGGGGATTGTCATGTGTTTATGAAACTAGGGCCTTCATAGAAAGACATTGAAGGTTGTATTATACTAAACTACCAATAATTTTAAGTTGGATACAAGGTATAAAAATTGGTCCTTAATATCTATTTTTTCCAATAGATTCTAATCACTTGTTTTATATCCTTGCAGTGTTATGGTGGAATGTGCTATGTTACCTCATTGCAACCCAACTAGAAAAGTGTTCATACCGGAATGAGTTTAACTCCAGATCCATTGTCAAGGAATAATTTTTGGACATCAACACCATTTATCCTTCTATACACATACAAGGGTATGATTTTCCCTTTTATAATCACATCTTCATCTTGATCTATGAAGGAGATAACTGCATGAAATTTTTCAAGATTAGTCTCCATCTAATAAACCACAGTAGTAGAAATCTCAACTTTAAACTTTTGTGGGATGGAAAAACCCTCTATGAGTCTTCCTTAAGGTATTTTGAAAAACTCAGGGCATCTAGGATTGATTGTTTGTCTGATTCCAAAGATAACTATTTTAGGATGTCTAACTTATATTCTAAAGGCATGCACTTTCATGGATGGGGATACTCTTTCACATGTGATTTAGGGGATTGAGTATTTTATTTAGATGGATTGTCCCTCGAGATAGGAATTGGATGTGCTCCTGTCCATGGTGGGTTGGGCTAGGTAGCTCTTCCTTCTCATTGAGGGTAATCTGACACTTGTCCCTCTTCATATTGATATTCCATATTGATAAGGTTAGCGTATATTTTGGATGATGTTGGGGGATTTTCTTGATACTGGAAAATTTAATGAATTTATCTTCTATGAGTTTCTACAATATTGACATTCAGGGTAAGGGTGCGTCAATAGGTCAGGCTTATGCCTCAGTTGTTCCTTCCCCTGTATCCTTGGCTCCTGCAACCTCTTCCTCTAGTTCCCCAATCGGATGTGAGGGACTCGATTTCATATCCATAATCATCATCAGGTAAGGGATCTATTAAGTAAATGATATTAATGGAACCTAATATTAACTCTTCATCTGATGATTTATTTTCCAAACTTACCATATTCGGTGGTGTCATTTGGTGGGTTAGTTCTTATTATTTCAGATCAGAGGGCATAAAATATAATATTGTCAAATCCAACATTGGCCTTAGTTCCAGTTCATCCTCCTGAGAATTCTCCCAATCTTTCTGACCATGATGTTTATTCAAAGGCTAGCTTCTGGAGGTCTGTGGGACTAATAATATCGGTTGTGTTGTAGTGGGAGAGGCTGGGGGAATAGTTGGTTGTTTTAACTATTCTTAGATAATACCATGAGTTTTGTTTATTAACTTCCAAGTCATACAACTATCAAAATTGTGTGCCCTCCTATTAATGACTTCTTACCACTCACCTTCTTCCCCAGTGGTAGTAGTGGAAACATACACTACTTAAGTCGGCATCCTTCCCAATTTCACTTTCATAGAATCTACCATTTTCTACATGATGTATTTGAAGATAAATTATTCTGAAATGGTGTGTCCCATTATCTAGTGAAAGGGGAAATAATTCATTCATTTTTAAAGACCTTTCTAGTCAATCCACTTGGGCTCTGGCAGACATAGTAAATCAGTGTACATACAAGCTATAAAATATCCATGTACTTGATCATCTCATAATGAATAAACATTGTTCCTTCATTCATCAAATTGAGTTCACATGGATCTCCTGTGCTCGTTCAGTCGAGATGAGGGTTTTTATTGACACCCAGGGGTGCTGCACAATACGATGAAGGCTTTGGAGATGGATCATGTACAAAGGTTGGCTTAAGTGTGATATATTTTGCTTCCACCTTCCCTGCTCTTTTACCCATGACTGGTGGAGTGATTCGAGAATTGAGTTTGTTCTAATGTATTGAGTCTTCCGTTCTTTAGAAAATGGTATAGAAATCCTAAACTCCACTTGTATATTTCAGTAAGGTGATTATAATTCATAGCTCTTTATGAAGGTTATCAATTTAGTGAGTGTGCATATATTCTTGGGGAAGTATTTGGTTTAGGGAGTAGTTCATCCCTTTTTATATGAAAATTAAATCTAAGACTCTCCCATTTTCTTATTGTTTGAAATTTGAGACATCACTGATTGTTGAATTTTGCAATATTGATCTGAACTGAAATAGAAATTTCTGATATAGATCCTCCCATCCTGATATTGACCGGGCTGGAAAAATGGTATACCATACAATGGATGGCCCTTTCTAGGTTCGCACGAAGTATCTGAGTTTCACTACTTCTTGTTGTTTAGGAGTTCCCACCTTGGGATCACAATGGGATACATATTGTATCATATACTATTTCAGGTCTCCTGATCCATTGAATATTGGAAATGTAGGACCCTCAAAATTTGGTGGTGGTGGGATTTCTCTCACCTAGTAGGGGTAAGTTTTATGTTCTGGTTTCACTGGTGCAGGCTGCTCCTCCACCACTTCCAATAAAACTACTAATGACTCAATTTTTTCAATAATCCATTGATGAGTGTTCTCATGAACAGGATCTTATATAGGTATAGAAATCAACAGGCTATGGTGTGTTGATTCTTCCATTATTTGAGATTGATATCTGACCAGAGACATCTTTTGAGGTTTTTCCTAAACCCACTCTAGTTTCCTTCTTAATGGAGGAAAATCTTGATATCTATCTATGATCGATTCCATGTAAATTGATAGTTCAGGTGCCGAGTTGGGCAGATGTCTTGGACTTAATTCACTATGATGAATCCTTATTTTTAATGTACACCTTGTAAAAGTGTATGATGAGGCTCTTTTTGGGGAGCATACTCAATAAGAACATTGGCTCGAAGTAACTCGTCATTGAGTTGACTCAACTCTTTCATTTCTTCCTCCTACTAGGTGAATCTTTCCTCGAGCATAGGGATATAATCCTCATCAAGAGGAGGAGTCGGGTCATATATAACATTCCCTTTATTCTTTTATCTTGTAGAGGTTCACTAAGGAGGGAGTATGGGGTTGATCAAGGGAGAACCCATGTTTATGTTGACTCTCTAGGTCCAAGTATGTGCACCTTCATTCTCAATGTGGACTGTATTCTGGATAGAATCATCCTCTTCTTGCTATTATGAATCTACATAATTTTTTGTGTTTTCTATAGGATTTAAGTCCATGATATTCATTTATTCATTATGAGTTATGGGTGTCATAATGGCTACTTAATGATAAGAGGATTTTTTGCACCTTTTTTGGTACCTCTCCCTTCTTTTCTAGGATCCACATTAAGCTTCTTGGTGAAGAGTGACTCCAAGGGAACCTCTATGAAACTTTTTCGTATGCCTCCCTTTAGGGGTAAATGGGTTTCAATATGGGAAAAAATGGTATAAATTATTGTTTTTCATTGTCTTAAAATATAAAATGACATATTTCCATTAAAGGTGAGGTTGAGGTAAAAATGCCCCCTTCCCTGTGGGATAGGTTTTCTCCCATTAGTTTTTTTTGTGCCTCGTTCCAAGTTTGTTGGAATCAAGGGGAATTGTTTGTTAACCATTCCCCCATCTCTTTGGGTTGGGGATGATCTCGTACTGTGGTGGTTGTACCTATTGTCACTTCTTTATTTATCTCATGTATCCTTGTCTGAGTGTGATTCGGGTATGATGTCGAGTCTACATAAAAACTTCTTTCTTATGAGGACATTAGAAATGCCTTATTATTTGATTCCCTAAAGTGGAAAGTTTGATGAATGTTATTAGTGGACTAGTTTAGGATATTTGCAAAGGATTTCTCTCATCAGGATAGAATCATTTGAGAATTACTCAATGATGATTCTTATAGAGTGTTCTTTCATTCTTGAGCATGGGTTTTTATTAATAACCACCTTAGAATAATGAAATTATAGGATGTCCTTTCTAGTGGGTTTTTCTAAAAAAAGACCTAGGTGAAATGAAAAGATCCATGTTCCCCTTATCCCCAGATATGAACATTAGGTGGGAATCAACAATTAGACAACACAACTTATGCAGTAAACTGAGGCATGTTGATTGAAGTTCATTCCGCCACTTATCTGATTATGGTCATCGCGTATATGGAAGGGATTACAATTTGATTTGATGATGAAGCCCTCCCAATATTTTTAAATGGTATACACACCCATCGTAAGGTAATATTTCTTTTCAGGCAGTGGAGAGTTGTTTAGAGACTCAAACGAATGTTTTGTATGTATTCTTTTGACAATGCCTCTGGAATGTCGAACTGAGAAGTGGTTGAGGGAAAAAACATGATGGGTATTTAATCTTTGTCCAATTATATTCTGAAGATCATCATTTTCTTTGTTCTTCTATCAGAAACTCTTCTACTTGATTATCCCATCATAGAAGATTATTGATGTTTTTGTCGCCATTAGTGGGGATAATGATGGTATTATTGGTATTAGAATGGTCTAGGGGTGGACGGAGGATGAACATTTCTCCGAGTCAACTTCTTGTTGAGAAATAATATCTATTGTCATTGATAGGGTATCTAAAATGTCTAGATCAATATTTAAAAGTGTCTCATAAAATGATTTCTTTCTCATATTTAACTTGGAAATGGGATAGCCTTCTTGTCAACATATAATATTACTATAGGGAGGACCTTCGTAGTGAGTGCTATCATGAAGAGGACAACCATCATAGATTTATATCATACTATAGGGATAATTTAGGCAATATATACCATAGAGAGGACCTTCTTGCTGAAATTATATGCCACTGTGGGGAGGAACTTCGTAGTGAATGCTAACATAGATAGGACTACCATTATAGATTGATGTACGACTATAGGGAGAATTTATGCAGCGTATACCCTGGGTAGGACCTTCAGGGAGGACAGTAACATGGGGAGGACCTTATTTCTGAAATGATATGTCATTGTAAGGACGAACATCATAGTGAATGCTATCATGGTGAGGACTACCATCATAGCTCAATGTCTTGCTTTAGGGACAATTTCTATAGCGTATACCCTAGGAAGGGCCTTCAGGGCAGACAACAGCATGGGGAGGTCCTTCTTTCTTAAATGAGATGTCACTATAAGGAGGACCTTCGTAGTGAGTGATATCATGGAGAGGACAACCATCATTGATTTATATACGAATATAGGGAGAATTTATACAACATATATCCTAAGGAGGACCTTCAGGGAAGATGATAGTAAGTAGAGGACCTTCTTATGATTTGATCTTCTTTCCATGAGGAAGGTTACTTTGATTCTCATCAAGATATTGGATCTTGTGATCGATTATCTTGTTCCCATGAAGGAATCCTTCGTGGTATTTTTTCTTGGGAGTACCTCCAAAGATGTTGGTAACAATATTCTAGGTAGGAACTTTGAAAATTATACTACCACTTCAGTAATTTGGTAAGGAATTGGAAGGATCATGGGCCTCCAGTGATAGGTGTTTGATCACCTTAAGAACTCTATCTTCCAATAGAACAGGGTCATGAGTCTACTCTTCATTTTATAGTTTCTCTTGGAGTGATTTATTTTTAGGTAATATATTTATGGTTATTGGGGACTCCTTGTTTTAATTGATATCCTTCATATATAGGTGTGTGTTCAAGTGGATTTTGTGGTATTACCAAGATATGCCGGTAAGCTTCCATAATTTGGGTAGGGATATATATCTTCCCTAGAGTGGCCACTGAAGTGGACCGGTGTCCCCTAGTTGGAATGGGTGGTAGTTCCTAATCATTTTGTCCATTTATAAAAGGGTATTTTAAACAATTATCCTATATGGGAGGAGGGATGAATGTCTATTCTTGAGTGACCACCAAATTATATGGATGAGTCACCCTAATTGAGGGGGAGGGGTTGTGGCCCTAACTTATTTCTATTTCCATGGACATGATTGTAACGACCCAAAGTTTCATTAATGGAAATACCTCTTGATCTAATTAAATGTCTCTTTATGTAAAATGTTTATATAAAATGTCAAATTCTTTGGTTTTATGTTAAGAATTGTGACCGTTGCTTTTATATTCGTTGAACAGTGATCACATGATTAGTATAAATATAGGGCTTTAACAAATCCCATTTACTCAGACAAAAGAAGCGATGGCCTCATCTAGTAGAATTGCTCCATAAGAATCCCATTTGTTGGAGCTAGGAAAAGAGGTGGCGTCCTTGGGCTTTGCTCTTGACCAATCCCAAGATGAGCTTCATCATGTCAAGCTCGAATGGGACCGTCTACGGGAAAAGTGGAAGTTGGTAGAGATTACCACTCGAGCGATGTTATCTGAGCCACACCAAGAGTTTTTCACCATCGAACACCTTACCCTTAGATCTTATGCGGCTGTTTTAAGGGGTTATGTAACAAATCTCTAATACTATGTTCATGTATATTATTTTTGTATATAATAATGAATATACCTCCTTGTCATTTTTTTGATACATTATAAATAGTTTTTAAAGTACAAATAGTGTTTTTAGTTATTATTTAATTAAGAATTACATTTTTTAAAATTAATTTATTTTTGAATTAAATATTATTTTAATAAAATATTATTTTTATTAATAAATTAATTTTTCATGAAATTTAAATGATCTTATAATTTTATGAATGCAATTTTAATTTTTATTAAGATTTGAAATCCATTTTTGTCAAAACCCGTTAATTTTCAATAAATGTCGGTTTTTATTTTAAAAGTGAAAATTAACATATTTAGAAAATTATTTAGATAAAATAAATGTTATTTCTGGAATCCGGACGTCAAAATTATCCAACGGTGAATTTTTCATAATTTTCTGAGATAGTCCAATTTTTGGGTAAAAATTTAAATACCGTTTAAATATATAATGTGTTTTATGACATCCTAATAACCCAATAGTGATCTAATGAAATACTATAATCTTTATGTTCGTCCAATATATGTTTTACCATTAAAATAATGTGATTTTTGGTTTGTTTTACTTACTTTTCAAAGCATTAATGGACCCCTCAAGACTTATTAAACACTGTGTCTTTTTAAATTGTTTTCTATGGGAGTGTGACTCACCTCCAAATAAGAAACCCTGTTATTTTAGGAAGTTATGACTTTGGACTTATAAAATATTTTTTTCCTCCTCCCTTTTCCAAAAACCATGGGCAAAAACCATGGTATGGTTTGTGGTTTGGATTAATTTAATATAAGGGGTCCCAAACCTAAATAATAAAGAATTCTCTCACCTTTCCTATATAAACCCATGCAAGATCCCACTTCCTCCTCACTCCAATCATTTGGAGTTCGTCCAATCTCTGCCCTACTCTCTCTAAAATCCTCCCAAGGTGCCCCAAGCTCCCAAGAAGCCTCTCACAAGCCTCTCTCTAGCCTTTGGAAGCACACTTCCAAGTAAGGGTTTTTTCTTCCTTTCTCATTTTTTTCCAATTTTCGATAAGTTGTTTTTCCCTTTAAATTTAAATTATTAATGTTGGGGTATTGTTTAGAACCTCCTTCATACATCCCTATTTATGTTTGAATGATGGGAGACCCCTTTCTCTATCATTAAATGCCTCCCATGTACACCTGTTACTATGCCGAAATTCCGAAAGGAACTTCTCTCTCATCTTTTACATTCAAGAAATACTTTTGTATCATGAATATAAATTCCATTACAATTGTTGGTACATGTATCTATATGACCTTTTTATGGTCCATTACATGTAAATATGATGAGGGACCCCTTTCTCTCTCATCAACCATTTTTTATGAATTCTTATGTCACGCTGTTATGCTTCCGAAATCGCACTGATTTCCTAAGACAATGCCCTTGTGTAGTGAATACCATGTCCATTTCTCCATCAAGGTTATTCACCTTTATGCACATTTACTTATTGATTATAAAGTTTCATGTATTAATTACACATTCCATTATCGTGGAATAAATGATTATGTTTTATGAATCCATGTTTTATGATCCATGTGGCACACTTATGCATGAAATGAAATGTTTAAGAAGTGTGTGCCCTTATAGTGATCCAATGAATTGGGTAAAGTATAGTATCATGATACGTCATGTGCAATGAGTGTTGACTCGTGTTAATTCAAGTTCAATGAGGGTTTACTCGTGCTTTATGTTCAATGAGGATTTACTCATGCTCCATGTGCAATGAGCCTTGGCTCATGATAATTCCATGTTAAGTGTTGTTGTCACATTTCCATGTTATGATTATCATGCTTTATCTTTCCTTTATGTTCATGTTTCTCTTGTGCTTTATTTATATGCCTAATGTCTAAAATTTATTGTACTCCTCATGTTATTCCATGTGTATTCCCTTACTGGGCTTTATATCTCACCCTTTTATTATGCATGTCCTCAGGTTATCCCATGCAATGCTAAGTACGAGGGAATGTGGTGGTCATGTAAAGGAAGGTTTAAATAAATATATTGTATTTCCTATTTCAAGTTTTTATGTAATGATACTAAGACCCAAATACACTAAACCTCTCGATCTTCTTTGTTGTATCAAGTGAATTTTTATGTAATAAATCATGTTTAAGTTGTAATAAAAAGCAGGGTTGTCATAGTTGGTATCAGAGGATAGGTTTAGTTATTTTTGGGATTATGATTAGAAAACCTTAGTAAAGACTTAGAGACAAGACTAAGTATAATAAAAACATCCCTAAGTTTTGGTAAGTACTGAGTAAGTGGTTTATCAAAAAAATACATCCCTGTATGGATACGAGCAGGTAGAGGCGGTTCTGGCACAGATTTATCCTAGGGGTAAAACCCGAAAACACCGCTTTGAGCTAGACTCGAATGGGAACTGGTGCACGACAACGGGCCTTGCTGCAATCATGGTTACGACACTCTCAGAAGATATGTCTTGATAAATTCACAATCTTAGTATGAACCCTTATTAAAGGAATTAAAAAAAATCCCCTAAGAATATATGTTAGAAAGTAGATCATGAAAAGCCTAGATTGAAGCTTATAGACTCATGAGTTAAGGAAATAAAAGATTATTTATAATTCAGCAACTTTTTTCTTTGGATTACCCTTTATGTGTTACCCCAAACTTTCCTTTTATTCCAGCCAATGGCCGGTAATATGAGGACTCAGGATAACAACCGTTGTGAAGATCAGTGTGATGACTGTACTAATGAGATGCTCAATCCAATGGGAGCAGGATTAATGAACTTTGTCATGCTTCTATCTCAGCTAACTCAAGTTTTGAATAGAAACACGGGTCAAGAAGAACATTCAACCCCCCCTAAGAAAGAAAAAGTCACTATCGATAGCTTCATGAGATAAAGGCCTCCTACCTATAGTGGATCATCCGATATTACGATCGCTGAACAATGGATCAACTCCATTGAAAATATCTTCTCCATCCTTCAATGTTCTGAATAAGAGAAGGTTCTCCCGGCGGCTTATCGTATGGAGGGTGAAGCTGATCAATGGTGGATGTTGATCAAAAATATGAAGCCTGAGGAGGAGATTGGGGCATTGGAATAGAAGGATTTCTGGAATATGTTTTTCGATAAATATTTCCCACGCACCCTTTGGATTAAGATGGAAAGGGACTCCCTTTCCCTCGAGAAAAAAGATGAAGAATCTGTTGGAGAATACGGGGAAAACTTCAAAAGGCTTGCACGATACTCTTCTGGATTTGTCATTACCCCTGAATGAAAGGTTGACCGCTTCTTTGGTGGGCTGAAGTTTAGCCTGTGGAAAGAATTAGCGATCCGTGACTTTGACAGGTATGAGGAAATTGTCTGATGTGCCCTCAAGGTTGAAATGGAGACCGGGGAATAACAGGGGTATCAAAGGGATAAGAAGTGTAAGGTGGACTTCAATTCTGGTGGTCCGATGGATAAATCCAACGATTCTAAGAAGATCCAGTAGCCCTCTTTCCAAAAGTGTGGAAAGAAACACCCTGGAAATTTCCTTAAGGGGAAAAGGAAATGCTTCAGGTGTGGAAGAGAAGGGAACCTAGCTGTTAACTATCGGCAAGAAAGACCCGAGGTCGCGATAGAGGAGAGGAACACTTCGTTTGAACCTCAACGCGTTGTTCAATGCTACAAATGAAAAGAATCGGGGCATTTTGCAAATCAGTGCCCTAATCTAAGGGTTTTCAGATGCAACCAACAACCTCCAAGGCAACAAGGAAGAGATTTTGCCATCACTTCTGCCGAAGTGAACCCCGACAACGAAGTAGTGATAGGTATGCTAGTTATTCATTCAAGAATAGTGAATGTACTTTTTGATTCAGGTTCTACACATTTTTTTATATCTCGAAAGTTTAGTAGAACAATCCCAACACCACCACAAATCATGGATGTGAAGATGTCGGTGAGTACGACAAATGGGGAAATCATTACATTCCATGAGTATAAGTCCTCCCCTATTATAATCTGTGGATTTAATTTCCCGGAGAACCTCGTCATACTCCCTCTGGTAGAATTTGATGCAATTCTTGGCATGGATTGGCTTTCCTTATATAGAGCCAACATAAATTGTCGGGAGAGGGAAATCACACTCCATATGGAGAATCGACCCCTAATTCTGTACAAGTGTAAGGAGAAAGATGAATGTCCTTTAGATCCATCATCTCAAGCATGGATATTAATGCCCTATGAGAACACGCATCTGGCTCAGATGATTGAGTCCAAGGAAGAAACCATCCTTGAAGAAATGCCTATTGTGAGGGAATTCGCGGAAGTGTTTCCCGAGGAACTGTCTGGTCTTCCTCCTAGAAGAGATGTTGAATTCTCAATTGAACTTATACCCGGGGCTTTACCAATATCCAAGACTCCATATAGAATGGTTTTTGTAGAGCTTTAAGATCTAAAGAAACAACTATAGGAGAATCTGGATAAAGGGTTTATAGGCCCAAGTGCTTCACCATGGGGTTCACCGGTCCTCTTTGTCAAGAAGAAGGATGGGTCAATACGGATTTGCATCGATTATCGTGAACTCAACAAAATCATGATAAAGAACAAGTATCCTCTCCCATGAATTGATGACTTATTCAATCAGCTCAGTGGAGCACAATACTTCTCCAAGGTGGACTTGCGGTCGGGATATTATCAAGTAAGGGTGAAGAAAGAAGATATCCCCATGACTGTTTTTCGGACAAGATACGGGCACTATGAATTCATAGTAATGCCTTTAGGATTCACTAATGCTCCAGAAATCTTCAAGGACTTAATTAATAGAGTCTTTAGAGATTACCTCGACAAATTTTTCATAGTCTTTATAGATGATATTCTAATATACTCCAAAACTAAGAAGGATCATGAAGAGAATTTAAGAACTGTACTAGAGACTTTGCGTAAGGAGAACCTCTATGAAAAGTACAGCAAGTGTGAGTTCTGGTTGAAGGAGGTCTCATTCTTGGGCCATATCATCACAAGCAATGGGATATCTGTGGACCCCTCCAAAACAGATGTAATTGAGGGATGGTCGAGGCCAACATTGGTAACGGATATCCGTAGCTTCTTGGGGTTTGCTGGATATTATCAACGATTTGTGAGAAATTTCTCACAATTGTCCAACCCTCTTACCAAGCTAACTTGAAATGGAGTAATGTTTTCTTAGAGTGATGAATGTGAAGAAAGATTCAAGGATTTGAAAAGAAGTCTTATCATTACGCCCATGCTCACTTTACCCACAAGTTGGGAACTTTTTGTGGTATTCAATGATGCTTCAAAGAAGGGCTTAGGTTGTGTGCTGATGTAGAATGATAAAGTGATATCTTATGCCTCAAGGCTGTTGAAAATCCATGAGCGAAACTATCCAACACATTATCTAGAGTTGGCGGTTGTGATCTTTGCCTTGAAAATCTGGCGGAATTATCTTTATGGAAAGAAATGTGAGATATATACTGACCACAAGAGTCTTAAATATATATTCACACAGAAAGAGATTAATATGCGCCAGAGAAGATGGATAGATCACATCAAGGATTATGATTGTTCAATACATTACCACCCTAAGAAATTGAACAAGGTGGCATATTCCCTAAGTATAAAGGACCCAGCGATTCTATCAATGATGAGAATTGAGAGGGACCCAATCTTCTTAGACTTGATGAGGATGGACATGGGAATCATAAAGAAGGGAAAATCATCAATCCTTTCACAAATGATTGCTCAACCGTCTCTTTTTTAAAGGTTAAAGGATGCTCAAAATAATGATGTGGGAATTCAAGAAAAAATGGAAGCTATCAAAAAAGGTAAATCCTAGAAGTTTAATGTTAATGAAGAAGGAATTGTGCGGTTTGGGAAAAGACTATGATTCCCATAAAGTCCGGAGCTGAAGAAGGAACTTTTGGATGACGGACATAGTTCAAATTTCTTTATTCACTCAGGGATCACAATGATGTATCGAGATCTCCGAGAAAACTTTTGGTGGGATAATATGAAGAAGGAGATTGCTGAATATACATCAAAGTGCTTGGTGTGTCAGAAAGTGAAGGCAGAGAGGCAGAAGTCTAAGGGGATGATGCAACCATTTCCTATACCAGAATGGAAATGGGAGAACATCACCATGGAATTTGTCACCAGACTTCCAAGGACATCCAAAGGAAACAATGCAATCTGGTTTGTTGTGGATCATCTTACAAAGACTGCACACTTTATTGCTATTCGGGAGGATTTCTCTTTGGATCAACTGGCATGGATATATATCAGGGAAGTGGTAAGGTTGCATGGAGTACCACTATCTATTGTGTCTCACCGAGATCCAAGATTCACCTCTATATTTTGGAAGAGTCTTCAACATGATCTGAATACTGAACTGAACTTCAGTACGACCTATCATCCTCAAACTGATGGCCAATCCGAGCGGACAATCCAAACACTTGAGGACATGTTGAGAGCATGTTCAATAGACTTTAAAGGAGGATGGGATCAACATCTTCCTCTAGTTGAGTTCTCTTATAATAATAGTTTCCACTCAAGCATCCAAATGGAACCATATGAAGACTTGTATGGTAAAAGGTGCAAAACACCAACATGTTGGGATGAGGTCAGTGAACATAAGCTGGTTGGACTAGAAATGGTTGAAGAAATGGTGGAGAAGGTGAAAACCATACAGCAGCATATCAAGGTATCCCAGAGTCGACAGAAGATTTATGTAGATAACCGTCGACGAGACCTTGAGTTTAAAGTTGGAGACATGGTGTTTCTACGCATATCATCGTGGAAGAAGGTCGTGAGTTTTGTAAAGAATGGGAAGTCAAATCCAAGGTACATCGCCCCCTTCGAGATTCTTGATCGTGTTGGGTATGTGTCCTATCAACTAGCACTTCCACCTACAATAGCCAAAGTACATGATGTCTTTCATGTATCCCTCTTAAGTAAGTACATACAAGACCCTTCACATGGACTCTCTTCTGAGGTGGTACAGTTGGAGGATGATCTTTCTTATGAGGAGCAACCAGTGAAGATCTTAGATTGTAGAGAAAAAGTTCTACAAAATATGACAATACCCCTCGTCAAGGTGTTGTGTAGAAACCACAAGTTTAAAGAAGCAACTTGGGAATCAGAGGAAATGATGAAGCTGAGTTACCCACATCTGTTTTAGAGTGGGAAAAGGAAATTTCAATGGAGAAATTTCTTAAGGGGGGAATATTGTAACGACCCAAATTTTCATTAATGGAAATCCCTCTTGATCTAATTAAATGTATCTTTATGTAAACTATTTATATAAAATGTAAACTTCTTTGGTTTTATGTTAAGAATTGTGAATATTTCTTTTATAGCCTTTGAACAGTGATCACATGATTAGTATAAATATAGGGCTTTAACAAATCCAATTTACTCAGACAAAAGAATTGATGGCCTTATCCAGTAGAATTTCTCCATACGAAGCCCATTTTTCAGAGCTCGGAAAAGAGGTGGCGTCCTTGGGCTTCGCTCTTGACCAAGCCCAAGCTGAGCTTCATCATGTTAAGCTCAAACAGGACCATCTATGTGAAAAGTGGAAGTTGAGAGAGATTACCACTCGAGCGATGTTATCTGAGTCACCCCAAGAGTCTGCCACCATCGCACACCTTACCCTTAGGTCTTATGTGGTTGTTTTAAGGGGTTACATAACAAATCGCTAGTACTATGTTCATGTATATTATTTTTGTATATAATAATGAATATACGTCCTTGTCATTTTTTTTGATACATTGTAAATAGTTTTTAAAGTATAAATAGTGTTTTTAGTTATTATTTAATTAAGAATTATATTTTTTTAAATTAATGGATGTTTGAATTAAATAATATTTTAATAAAATATTATTTTTATTATTAAATTAATTTTTATTAAATATAAATGATCTTATAATTTTATGAATGCAATTGTAATTTTTATTAAGATTTGAAATCCATTTTTTTCAAAACCCGTGAATTTTCAATAAATGTTGGTTTTTATTTTAAAAGTGAAAATTAACAAATTTAGAATATTATTTATATAAAAAAATGTTATTTCTGGAATCAGTATGTCGAAGTTATCCAACGGTGAATTTTTCATAATTTTCTGAGACAGTCAAATTTTTGGGTAAAAATTTAAATACCGTTTAAATATATAATGTGTTTTATGACATCATAATGACCCAATAGTGATGTAATAAAATAATATAATCTTTATTTTCGGCCAATATATGTTTCAACATTAAAATAATGTGATTTCGGGTTTGTTTGACATACTTTTTAAAGCATTAATGGATCCCTTGAGACTTATTAAACACCTTGTCTTTTTAAATTTTTTTCCATGGGAGTGTGACTCACCTCCACATAATCAACCCTATTATTTTAATAAGTTAGGACTTTGGCCTTATAAAATATTTTTTTCCTCTTCCATTTTCCAAAAATCATGGTCAAAAACCATGGGATGGTTTGTGGTTTGGATTAATTTAATATAAGGGGTCCCAAACCTAAATAATAAAGAATTCTCTCACCTTTCCTACATAAACCCTCCCAAGATCCCACTTCCTCCTCACTCAAAGCCTTTGGAGTTCGTCCAACCTCTACCCTACCCTCTCTAGAATCATCCCATGGTTCCCCAATCTCCCAAGAAGCCTCTCACAAGCCTCTTTCTAGCCTTTGGAAGCACACTTCCAAGTAAGGGTTTTTTCTTCCTTTCTCTTTTTTGTCCAATTTTATTTAAGTTGTTTTTCCCTTTTAATTTCAATTATGAATGTTGGGGTATGGTTTCGTACCTCCCTCATACATCCCTCTTTATGTTTTAATGATGGTGTACCCCTTTCTTTCTCATTAAATGCCTCCCATGTACACACGTTACTATGCTGAAATTCTGAAAGGAACTTCTCTCTCCTCTTCTACATTCAAGCAATACTTTTGTATCATGAATATAAATTACATTAAAATTGTTGGGACATGTATTTATATGAACTCCTTATGTTCCATTACATGTAAATATGATGAGGAACCCCTTTCTCTCTCATCAACCATTTTTTATGAATTCTTATGTCACGCCGTTACGCTGCCGAAATCGCACCGATTTTCTAAGCCAATGTCATTGTGTAGTGAATATCATGCCCATTTTTCCATCAAGGGTATTCACCTTAATACACATTTACTTATTGATTATAAAGTTTCATGTATTAATTCTACATTCCTTTATCATGGAATAAATGATTATGTTTTATGAATCCATGTTTTATGATCCATGTGGCACACTTATGCATGAAATAAAATGTTTAAGAAGGGTGTGCCCTTATAGTGCTCCAATGCATTGGGTAAAGTATATTATCATGATACGTCATGTGAAATGAGTGTTGAATCATGATAATTCCAGTGCAACTATGTTTTACTCGTGCTTTATGTGCAATGAGGATTTACTCAGGCTTCATGTGCAATGAGACTTGGCTCATGCTAATTCCATGTTAAGTGTTGTTGCCACATTTCTGTGTTATGATTATCATGATTTATCATGCCTTTATGTTCATGTTTCTCTTGTGCTCTATTGATATTCCTAATTTCTAACATGTATTTTACTCCTCATGTTATTCCATGTGTATTCCCTTACTGGGTTTTATAGCTCACCCTTTTCTTATGCATGTCCTCAGGTTATCCCATGCAATGCTAAGTACGAGGGAATGTAGTGGTCATGTAGAGGAAGTTTTCAATAAAGATGTTTTATTTCATGTTTCAAGTTTTTATGTAATGATCCTAATCCCCAAAGACACTAAACCTCTCAATCTTCTTTGTTGTATCAAGTTAAGTTTTATGTAATAAATCATGTTTAATTTGTAATAAAAATCAGGGTTGTCATAATGATTACATCTTGGAAAGTTAATAGGATATGGTCAGGGATTGATATCTGAACCTCCATCATTTCCAAGAGTTGTTGAGATACGTCCTTGGCGGTAATGGGAATATATTCTCATTCCAATGTTGGGGATGTAATGTATGTTTCCCCATGATTTTTAGCAGAGATATTTCAACTATGTTCTCCAATTGTCATCGTATATTCATGGAAGTCTTGATGTACTATAGAAAGTATTTTCATATTCTTATTTATTTTAATTTTATTTTACTAATAGGATATGTATGAATCTATAGAAATTAGCATCTGCATGTAACCTTCCATTGTATTTGACTGACATGCTTCAAATTTGTGAGTTGGGGTTTGTGTCTTCTCTTTTTATTCCATATTTTACGGATGAGCTTCATATGAATTAGTAGGGATTTGTGTCTACCTTTAATTTTCCATCATATTTGATTAACGGACTTCATATTTTCAAGTATCTGTTTTTTGTACTCCTTTTCCTCCATATTTCACTGACAGGCTTCATATGTATTAGTAGGTATTTTCATCTGCCTATAATTTTCCACCCAATTTTCATAGAGGGCTTGATGTGAACGAGTAGGAATTTGTGTATTATCATGGTTTATTGTTGCATTTGATTGATGGGATTCATAATAGTGAGAAGTAATATATGTATTCTCATCGTTTTTCATCGTATTTTCCTAGAATTCTTGATGTGAACAAGAAGTTATTTGAGTCTGCTCATTGCTTACCATCGTATTTGACTGAAGGGCTTCATAAGAGTAAGAAATAGTATATGCCTACTCATTGATTTTAGTTGTATTTACCTAGTGGTCTTGATGAAAATGTGTATTTATTTATTTTTTTCATGTCTCTTTCCATCGTATTTGACTGATGGGATTTATATGAGTGAGTAGGAATATACGTATTCTCATTGATTTACACTATATTTACATATAGGGGTTGATATTTGCAAGTAGTAATTTGAATCTTCCAAAAATATTATACCATATATTCATATAGGTCTTGATATGGATGATTAGTAGTTATATTATTTTCATAGTTTTCATCCATATTTGACTGGAGGAATGCATATTTGTGTGCAAGGATTTGAGTCTTTTAATTTTTTGTATTATTTGGCTGAATGTCTTGATGTGTATTTGTAGGGATATGAATTCTCCTATAATTACCCATCATATTTCACTGATGGGATTCATATTTGAGAGTAGGGATTTATGTTAGATCATTTTTCATCATATTTGGCTGACAGTCTTCATAATAGTGAGTATGAATATATGTCTTCTCAATGATTTCCACTGTATTTACCTAGAAGGATTGATGTGAATGAGAAATTATTTGCGTCTTCCAATTACTTACCATCATATTTGACTGAAATACTTCATAAGAGTGAGAAGTAATATATTTATTCTCATTTATTTTCATCATATTTAATTGACAGTCTTGATATTTTCAAGCATGAATTTTCATCTCCTAATATTTTTTCATTGTATTTACATGGAGGGCTTCTTCAGTAGGAATAAGGATGATGGAATGTTCCCGATTATATGATTGTTTCCCTTTGTGGGACACCCTAGGGACCTAGGTCCACATGACTCCGACTGGGGCACATGGGGTGGTATCCTCTACATGGGGAGGATACTGAGCCTCACGGTGTTGGTGGTGATGATTTCCAACAGGGGCCCTTGGGTGGGACCCATGTGTAGCTCAGATGAAGTCATTAGTGACAACTTCATTATCCACCCTAGGGTAAGGGAGGAACTTGTTATTTTTTTCTAGGTATAGGCTCCTGAGATGGTTTGAGATAACTATTAGGGTTGTCTGGTTCTAGACCACCAACCATCACTAGGTAGACAACTAGCGGGGTTTCATGGATTGAAGGGTCTGTCTAGCTGCCTCTAGGGTGGTGTGAGTTCCATTCTAGTGGTACTACCTAAATAGTGTGTTTTAAACCCAACATTAAAGATTTTAGGGGGATGATGGAATCCTTCGTTCGGTTGAGGACCCAGCTACCTATGTAGTGGCTTATGCATGTGTTTGGGACAACTGGTGATATTCCATTGAATTGAAGAGAACTCTGGTAAATATTTCCTACAATATATGTGACTTTTAGAGAAAAAAATCTTCTTAAAGTAGCATCTTATAAATACATCAGTAATTGATAGTATCATTTGTCCATATTCTATTTTGGATGTGAAAGGGGATTGAATCAAGGTAGCATTACTACCTTGGTTATGGATTCACATCTGGTTCACCATTTTTTTTATGACGAGGAATGTTTGCACCCGATGACTGATTATAAGGGGTTTAATTGTCTGTAATCACTAATGTCGGGTACAACATCTATAAATGGTCTACAATGGGTCTTTTTATGGAGCTAGAACTACCCAACAGATCTTATATCGGTGATGACTCATGGACCAACATTCCAAAGGCATATATTCATTATGGAACTTGGTGAATGATACTTCAGAACTCACATTGGTCTATAGTATGGGAAGTCAAGCTCCTAACACCCTTTTGGGAGGAACTATTTCTTATTCCAAGACTCTTATAGATTTAAGATATTTTTGGGAATCCTTTTCTCATTCCCAAGTATATATACATGGGTCACCATGAGGTAATGTTCAATTACGGATTTACATGTTTTTGTAATCAACTATATATTTTTTAGGTTCTCTATGAATGGAAGGATTTGTATGTATCTAAGGTTATCCATTAATAGTCCCCTTTTCGTACAAGTATTGGAGATTATTTGTCCATTCACTAGGATGATCTTGATTTTAATCCATACGGTGGGGCACTCTGGAGTTTATCATCATCTAGGGAGAAAAAAGTTGTTTTGGTGTCATGATTAAACCCATAATATAGGATTCCTACATATACTCATGAGTGGAATTAGAAAACATGTAGTTGGGTACCACATAATAGGACACATCATCTTTCAAGTTTATGTACCTAGGACCAAACTATGTAGTTTAATGGAATGCGGAAAGGACACCCAGGTTGAAGGTTCCGAGTCATTTTTTGTTATGGGACTTACATTGAGGCGGCCTACGGGACCCGGAAGATATGTGGTCTCCTGGGTGGATATTAACCTATTGGGAATGTGAAACAAAGAACATTAGGGTGAATTTGGGTGTTGGGTTTGGACATCAGGTAGGCTTCTTAAGTATCTTAGTTAGTTGGGAATCAAAGCTCATGTAGTTCGGTAAGGTTGGGTCATACACTCAGGGGATTCCCAATTGAGTGGATATGGTTCGGGCTTACACTTGAGGGATTCCCATTTGAGTTTTGTTATTATGTATATTTAATTATCACCGCTAACCTCTAAGCCCATGTGAGTCATGTTTGATGTGATAAATAAGAGGAATCAGTGGATTAGAAGATCACACGATCCACTTTGTCCGCTGGTGGATGAGTGATGGAGCCCATATGGAGAGGGATTTGAATGGACACATCTCCTATTTTATTTTGGTATCTGGGATAGTCACATATGGGGACCAATATAGCTTTGTATCATGAAAGTGTGATGAGGATAAATAGTATTAGATCCTGCAAGAAAATTCTAGGGTCTTGGTCCATGAGGGATTCCCTGCTAGTTGGGGCTTACTCTTAGGAGGATTCCCATTTGAATGTTTTTCAGTTGATCATTTCATGCGGAATCTTATGATTGATGAATAATTAATCTCATGTTTGTCACAAGATTCATCCTATGTTTTTTATATAGGGTATACTATAGTTTAAATTCATTTATCAAGGATGATGGTAGAACAGTTTAACATCATTTGGTCAGGACATGTTCCATATAGTTTAATGTCATGTGGTCAGGAAAAATAGGAGGAAGATACCTAACAATGGATGGTGTGGGACTTATGCAAGAGGAGCCTTTTCTGGTTTAACCTGGAATAGGAATCAGGTAATGGGATTTCATGAGGTACATGAGGAATGTTTCGACTCATTGTATTATATGGGGTGTACATTAGGGTTATAAAATGAGGAACCCAAAATGTTGTCCACCCAACCCAAAACATTCAAGGTGTGACTCTCCATTTCTCATGGGGGTTAGTGACGGTAGTGAAGGGACTAGCCCAAAGGGTCGGGGCCATAGCCTAGCACTGACCTGAGTGATGGAAAAAGGTCATAGACCTCATTTTACGGGCCATCAGGCATGAATGATTTTTCAAATGGGTGTATATGGTTGTCTGGATTTCATTTTCCATGAAGTACCATCAATTAAGGGAGTACACAAAGGGGTCATATGAAAAGTTTCTTCCAAAAAATGTCTTCTGTAAATAATATTTTGTGAAACCTTATCTATGAATGGTTTTCCATAAAGAATCATCTATGATGCATCGTCTGTGATGCGTCGTCCATGAAGCATTTTCCACAAACGGTTGGCCACAAAGGGTCCATTCATGAAGCAATTTATTCATTCATGGAGTCATAAAATGACACCTCATGTCACAAACAACGCATCCTCCACATGGTAACCTCTATAGAGGGTCCTACAAAAAGGGTTTTTGGGATGTTATCCATAAAAGGAAACCCACATATGTTTCATGGGATGGTATCCATGAAGTTCTTCAGGTGCGGGATTTCTCTCACACCTTCTCTTGGTTTTTCATACATCATCCCCTCAACTCCCCTCTCACATTTTTATAGAGGATCGACAAAACTAACTCCTACATTGGTTGGTTATGGTGGTCTATGGGGCCTCTATTTTTAGGAGATTATGAAGAAATCACATGACCTAAAATGATTTCATTCGCAGGGATGGAAAATATTGTCACCATCCGCAGATGATTTTTTGTTCGTGGGGTCGATCGTTCGTAGGGGTAGAAATCACCTCCCAAACCCGAAAAGGAATTTTTTTCATTATTATCCACCAATAGTATGAAGGATTCCTCATAGAGTGGTGGAACACCATGTAGAGTGATGGTCTTCATAACATTCTTACTTCCTGGGGCTAAGCCTTCATATGAAGCATCCTTTCTTTTGATCATTTTCTTCAGACTCTTATTTTGGGTTTATTTCTTCCCTTTTTCAAATTCATGGAACTCCTTCCCCATTTAATGTATACATTTTTGGACCCAATTATATATTAGGGTGTAGTGTGGTTAACACCATGATGTATTTCTTAAAATATCACTCCAAAAAAAATTTAAACACCACACTTTAACTCCAATACAATTGAAAATATTTCTAAATATACAAATGAACTTCACCTCATCAAAAAATCCTATCATTATCAGAGTTTGAATATGATTTATGTGTTGACAACAAAATATAAAACTAATATTACAAATCACATCCACCACACCACAATCAACAATATCCCTTTTATATCAATCACCTTCTCGGGTATAAAAAATATCCAAACATCTTCTTTAGTTTCAAAAATCTCACCTTATAGATTTTTTTATCAACCAAAGAAAAAAATCACTCTTAAACATAGAAATGAAAAATTATTTAAGAATTATAATCCTATATGGGAATAATAGAGGTATGAAATATAATTACAAATAATAATTTTAATGATATCCATAAGATTAACTCACATTCACTTATACCATTTTATTCAAAAAATGGTATTATTATAAAAAATATTCATATGCATGTGCATAAAAAAATATTTTATACAAAAAAAATGGTATAATATTTCACACACTAATCACACTCACATAATGAAATATATTTTTTATTGAAAAACCACATGTGTATACCAAACTCCTAGATTATACTTTGGAAAAACTTCCCTTACATATAAATCCCCCTAAAAATAAAAATATATACCTTTGGATTTATATTAATATATTTCACCAACTTAAAAAACATAATCTCCAGAATAACTGAGATAAGTTAAAAATCACCATATCGTATCATTGGGAATATTGAGGTTAAGATCCAATCATAAAATTAAAATTTTGAAATTCTTTCTTTGGTAGTGGTTTGGTAAAAAAATCACCACTTGTTCCTTTTTAATAACATACTCTATATTGATGAATAATTTTACAGTTATATCCTTGTAAAATGGTATTCTATATTAATATTTTTTATCATGAATATCAAACAGGTTTTATCAAAATATTTATGTCACTTTGGTCATCATATACCACTAACATAGGTAAATTCTCTTCCACTTTGTGACCTTTAAATTGTTTCTTCATAAATATTAATCGAGTTGTTTCTTGGGTAGAAGCAATTTCTAATTTTTTTTATTATCAATGTAATTAAATTATGAATATCATTATTCCATGCAAAAAACCATTCCCATGTAAAATAAAAATAATTTGATATGTGTCGACTTCCAATAATCAAAACTTTTACCCCAATTTGCACCATTATAAACAAATTGATCATGATTTCTCTTTATATTAGATAAAAACCATAATTTTTAGTTTCTTAAATGTACCTTGGAATCCCATTAACTACTATGAAATGAGATTATTTAGTTTTAATTTTATACCATGCACACAATAATTTGATTATTTAGTTTCTTGTCTTACTTTTACCAACTTTTTAGTCTACATTTCCAATTTAGATAGTTTCATTAGACATTCTGTAATTTTTAAATTTGGTGAGAATTTCATGTTCATTATTTCTTACTCTCCATCACTATATAATTACCCTTTATTCACTTTAGTAATCGATACTTTTTCACTATGATCACTAGATGAAAAATATTCTTCTCATTCACTATCATAATATTCTTCATCTTCCATCATTAAAAAATAATAACTTTTTAATTTTAAATATTTTTTCCCATTCCCTCAGAAAGAGACTTATTATTTGGTTTTAGTATCTTTTTTTAAAATAATTTCTTTAATGACCCATTCTCATCATCACTCCGCTCTTCTGCTAACTTTAGAAAATTTGTAGTGAAATATCTAGTACCTCCAAAATTCAAACACTTAAATAGTATTTTAACATTATATATACCTTTTATTTATCAAATAATTCATGAGATAAGACAAATATTATTTTAAAATTTTACATCAACATTTCCATATAAATTTTAATATTTATATTTTTTTATTGACGACCTTAGATATCACCTCACTATTCAAGGATTTAAAATTTGTTTCCTTACTTATTTACTTTTATTCTTGAAAGAACTACTTTTCCTTATCTTATACGAAATAAAAACATTTTTCAAGTCTTTTATGGAAATAAATTTATATCATGATCTTCAAGTGAAAATAATTTTATATTTAAACTATCTATAAATATATAAAGAAACTTTTTAAAAATCATTGAATCTTCGTGAGTTTATCCAAAACATATTATGGAGATCACAATGTTGTTAATTTTTTTGTAGAAATAATTCATCGGTTCTCTATCAAGTATGAAAATTTATTCCAATTAATAATATTAGATTTCAAGTTTTTCTACCTTTACTCTAAAATTATCTTTATGAATATTTATTGGATTCTCCCAAATTCCATTAACTATATTGATCCCCATAACCTTCATAAGTTCATTCTTTTAAAGTGAGATAAAGATATTAGTCCTTGAATTTTCATCAATCTCGGTATTAGTTTTGTCATCTTGAGTAATCATTGTACCTTTCATGACCAGAGTAAAAGTATAAATTGTAATTTAAACTAGTTTTAAACATAATAATCACAAGTATAGTAGATTATCTCTATATATCCATAGAAATGTTTCCTAAAAATTGTGGGAATACCTTATCTAATCATTGAATTAATATGATCCATGATGGATATGTAAATTCAAAAACAAGTTTAGTATCAAATAGAGAGTAGAGACATCAAACAACTTTGAAGTCTTTGAAGGAAACCCAAAAACATATCTGAGGGTAATTATAAAATCACTACCTCAAGTTTTAGTGAGTTCCCGCACTAAGTATTTATTAATAATTGTATAAATAAATGACTATAAATTGTATATGATTCATCATTAATCAACATTCATCACTGGTTAAGATGATTACAAAAAAAAAATATCTTCCAATATTCTTCTTGTTGGAACCATGGATGTTCTGTGCATGAATTGGAGTATGGTTTTTGTTTGTTGTCAATCCTTAGTGGAAGTTCAGAACGTGTACCAGCAAAGTGATCATACAGTTCAAGCAGAAAACAGTATTGAATATGGCGCCATTTCCTAGTGTTTTCCAAATTTTTGGGCCTCAAACCTTAAAATATGGAGAAATGTGTGTTTGGAAAATAAACTTCCGCACTGAGGCCTTGGAGGCTTGGAAACATGAACACCTGATGTTTTTTGGAATGAGAACATGAAAATATGGAAAAGGAAAGAGGGTCGCGCAAGTATTGGTTTGGTCATGCAAGTGACTTGCACACCGTGAAAGGACTTGTGCATCGGTACCTAATAGGATTGGAAAGTTGCGCGCTGCTTGACCATTGTGTTTTGATCATCAAAATATGGCAAAGTAAATAGGGGTGTCCAAGATTGGAAGTTTGTCATGCAAGTGTCTAGGAGGACAGAAGGGTTGCGCGCCGAGACTTGCGCACCACCGTGCAGGGTATCTGAATGCCTATAAATAGAGGACCACCCCTCCTCATTCAACACGAACTTTGGACTTGAATAAATTCAGAGCTCCCATCGCGCAGGTGTTGAACTCACACAAGTTTTGGTGGGTCGCGCAAGGTGGAGCAGCGCGATAGTTGTTTGTTGCCCGTACAGTAGTCGCACAAGTGATTTGGTGATACTTGCACGCCAGAATTGAAGTTGCATGACAGTTTTCCATTAGGTTTCCAAATTGGATTGAGTTGAGAATAAGTTGAGTCGCACAAGTTTGGCTTTAAATAAGACCGAATAATGCAAGTGTTGAAGGTGGACTTGCGCGACAGTTATAACTTGTGCGTCGTCCTGGAAGTTGCGCGTCGCCTTGGAGTTGCGCGCCAGGTGTTGTTGAGGCTTACCGATTGTCTTGGTGCTGCACGAAAGCTATAGATCAGTTCACGGGTGATAGTTGTACTTCAACGGAGAATCCACATAATGAAGAGGATGAATTAATTGAGAAATGATGAAGAGACCTTCACGTTTATAAACTAAGTGGGACTTCACCAATGGCAGTGAGCCAGGGGGGTCAACGGGAGTGACCCAAGGGACCCAATGAGCTATCCCTGAACAATTGTAAAGGCAGTGAGCCTGGGACATAGTGATTGTGCCCAAAACTTTGAAATCCACAACTAGTTAAGAATAGTGGAATTTGTTATGCCTGACAACTTGTCGGCGTATGCTCCTTGGATGTAGCCCTTAGTGGTGAACCAAGTAAAATTTGATGTGTCATCTCTTAGCATGTGAATGTTTCATTACAGATCATATTCTTCATACAGGTTTAACTAGTTCCTACCAACGTGGGAACAAGATCCTCAGTTTAAAATAAAAAGTTGTAACCCTGATTCACCCCTCCCCTCTTAGGGTGCCTCGGGGTCCTACAAGTGGTATCATAGGGTAAAGATTTACTGGGGTTTGGTCTGTCACTTACCGTTATGGACCATACAGCTAATGTTAGAGGAGTCCCTCTCTTTTATGGAAGTAATTTCTAGATCTGGAAGAACAGAATGAGATATCATATAAGATCTCTTGGAATGGAAGTTCTGTTTTCTACTATGCAAGGAATACAAGTCACTGATCCAACAGGCATGGCTATGACTGACATAGACAGGAAAATTCTTGATGCAGATGTTAAAGCGCAAAATGCACTCACCACAGCCCTTTCTGATCAGATCTATCTAAAAGTGATGAATTTCACCTTAGAAAAATCCATGTGGGATAAAATCTAAAACATTTATGAAGGAGATAGAAAAGTTAAGGAATTGAAACTTCAAGTGCTGCACAATAGGTTCGTTGATTTGAAGATGCATCTTGATGAGAATGCAGACTCCTTCTTCAATCGAATTACTGGAGTGGTTGGAGCAATTCGAGGCCTAGGAGAAGAAATCAAAGATGTTGAAATTGTTAAGAAAATACTTAGAAGACTTCCACCCCGGTACAATGCAAAGGTGTCATCCCTTGAGGAAGGAGATCTTTTGAAACTTTCTCTGGATGATCTTCTGAGCAGCTTGATAGCATATGAAATGAGAGTCAAACCAGAATATTCTATGACTCGTGTGAGCAAGGAAATGGCATTCAAGGTGATGGATAAACTAAAAATTTTAAAAGATAGTAGTGGTGAAGATGATAAAGAAAAATAAATCCTTTCTCTCATTGCAAATAAATTCCATAAGGGAAAAGGGAAGTTCAAAGGGAAGTTACTTCTTTCTTGCTTTCATTGTGGTAAAGTCAGGCACATTGCTTCTCAGTGCTTAAGAAAGATCGATGATGATGATAGTGATGCTGAAAACATCGATAAGCCTCAGAAAAGGTTTTTCAAGAAAGGATACTTCAAATCGAGAAAGAAAGTTCTGAAGAAGAGTTTTGTCTGTGAAGATGAAGATGATGATGATGAATTCTGTGAAGAAGAAGAACCAGAATTTAAAACTAGAAACCATGCTTCCATGATTTCCACTGTTGAAAAATCAGAAGATAATGGTGGAGAAAATCAGTTAAAAACTAGTGTCAATCCAGATTTTCAACTTAAGGATGCTGTTAGAAATCTTAAGATGAAATGTAAGAGTTGTAGTAAGTGGAAATCAATTGTTGTGGAATCAACTGAATATGTTGATCAGCTTGAAGCTGAAATTGAATGATAGGAATAATTTTTGAAAGATCAATCTGAAATACTTGAAAGCAATGATGATTTAGTGGATCTAAAGCTGAGAATTGAAGAACAGTCAAAGGTCATTAACGATCTCACCTCCATACTAGAGAAAAAATACAAGACTACTGAGGGTCTTGAGGAGGAAGTTGTTAATATTAGGAGTAAACTTGAGACTGAACCAAGTTCAAAAGAATCAAAGAAGAAAATACAGTTTGAAAGATTCTCAGATGCAGAATTATTGGCAAGAGCCAAGTGTGGTTCATATGGGGTTGGAAAAATCCTGAGTAATCAAAGACCTGCTAGCATGGGAAAGAGTGGAATTGGCTGTGAAGCTGAGACATCAACTGCTGGAAGTGAAAAGATCCAAAATAAAGACAAGATGAAAGTTGAACAAATTGAAAAATTTCCTAAAGTTCTGAAAAAGGAACCCTCAATCCAAACTAAAAGGATAACTAAAAATTATCCTCAATCATTTAGAAATTACAGGATGTCAAACTACTCTCCCAAGGAAGAAGGTATGAGGAGAAATTCAAATGAGAAGACATTTCCTCTCATGAAGTGTCAGTTCTGTGGGTTTCTGGGCCATACCATGTCGTATTGTGAAGAGGCAAGAAGCTATCTAAATGGAGAAGATATAGGAGTTTAACAGAGGATAACAAATCCATATCCTAATTCTTATAGAAGAAACAATTTCTATGGGTATTGTTTTTGTTGTTCTAACTTTGGTCATAAGGCTGTTAATTACAGGCATAGAAGGGACATGGACACCTCATATCGAAGTTCGAGACAAGTCAAGTCTTATTAGCAAGATAGTGTTGTTCTTTCAAACAGGTTTTCTCCTCTCAAAAAATATTTTGACTATGAAGATCCTGGGTACATGGAAGAAATAATTGAAAGGCCATCAGTGCTCTATACTCAATCCAATGTCTCACGGAAATAATGGAAGAAAATTGAGAAATCCAACCATGCAGAGGTGGCCCTCAAAGCTACAAAAAACAACAGTACCTGGATTCTGGATAGCGGTTGTTCATCTCATATAACAGGTAATGCTGACTTATTAACAGATATAAAAAGGAAGTTTGATGGGACAGTATGATTTGGTAATGATGGAGCTCTAAAAATAAAAGGTAGTGGAAGCACTGAATTAATTAATGGAGAGATGAAGAAGACTGAAGTCCTTTACGTATATGTCGTACGTCATAATCTACTCAGCGTGAGTCAACTCTGTGACTCGGGACTTATAGTTACTTTTAATCAGAATGGTTTCACTATCAAGGGAAATACATGCAACTCACTCATGAAGGTATGCAGAACAGAAGGCAACTTGTATCCGGTTAATAGTGAAGAAAATGTTTGTTACATGACTGTTGAAGAAGAAAACAATTTTGGGTATCGGAGACTGGGACACATCAATCAACAGGACATGGATAAAATATAAAAATTAAAAATTGTCATGGAAATTCCTAACCTGAAGGGTGAATGTGAAAAATCTTGTGATGCTTGCATTCAAGGAAAGCTAGTCTGTAGTTCATATCGGCCAAAGAAGAAAATGGCATCTCACCTTCTTGATTTGATTCACACAGATGTATGTGGGCTGATAAATTTTGCTGGAACTCATGGAGAAAGGTACTTTGTCCTTTTCATAGATGATTACAGTATAATGGCATGTGTGATGGTAATTCACAGGAAACAACAAGTCATTGACTTCTTGAAAACATATCGGCGAATCGCTGAGAATGATATCGGACGAACAATAAAAGTGTTGCAATCTGAAAATGGAGGGGAATACACATCCATTGAATTTGAAAATTATCTGTAGAAGCATGGGATAAAACATGAGGTAGATGCTATGAGAACTCCTCAACAAAATGGAGTTGTTGAATGGAGGAATCGACAAGTGAACAACATGGCACGAACTATTCTAATTGAGAGTCGCATTCCACAACATTACTAGAAAGAGGTTGTTCAAGCTGCACTGTATATTCAAAATTGAACAGGACTCTATATGGGTGAGACGAAGAAACCATATGAATTGTGGCATGGAAGGAAGCCCTATTTGAAATACTTTCATGTTTTTGGAAGCAAATGCTTCATTAGAAACAAAGAAGGAAATCAAAGGAAGTATGGTGACAATGCAGATGAAGGAATTTTACTCGGATACTCAATGAACAGAAAAGCCTACAAGTGTTTCAACAAGAGATTAGGAAGGATTGTGGAAAGCGGTGATGTTAAAATAATTGAAGAGAAAATCACAAATGCTTCAAGGACGTCATAAGCTAATGTGAGAGAAAGTGAAGAAGAAATTGAACGTGCAGAAAATACAAATACAGAAATAGAGGAAGCTGTACAAAACAATCAGCAGTCACATCAAGATGTTGACTCAGAAGAAGAATCTGAAGAAGAAACTAAGGCTAGAGAGAATGCAACTGAACCGCACAGGAGAAATCGTAGAGCTGAGATTGATCCATCCAATATAATTGGGGATAGGAGTTCCCCCACTCAAACAAGAAGAATGCGGAATAACACGCAATCTTCATTTCTATCTGTTGTGGAGCCATCCTCATTTGAAGAAGCTGCAAAGGATGAATCGTGGGTGAAATCCATGAATGAAGAATTAGATCATATTGACAAGAATCATACATGGGATCTTTTCCAGAGACTCGAAGGTCACAATGTGATTGGGACAAAGGGTATCTTCAAAAACAGGTTTGATGAGCGTGGAAGTGTTATCAGAAACAAGGCACGACTGGTATGTAAAGGATACTCTCAGATTGAAGGTGTTGATATTGAAGAAACCTTTGCTCCAGTGTCTATATTGGATTGAATCAGACTTTTCCTTGCCATGGAACTCCAAAGAGGATATAAAGTATACCATATGGATGTCAAGACAGCATTCTTGAATGGTGTACTGGAAGAAGAAGTCTATATTGAACAACCAGTGGGTTTTATTCTTGGTTCTGATGAAACAAAAGTCTGCAAACTGAAGAAAGCTCTATATGGTTTGAAGCATGCACCACAAGCATGGTATTCCCGACTAGACTCGTATCTCAAGAAACTGGGATTCGAAAGAGGCGGAGTCGACCACAATTTTTATGGGAAGAATTCTCCAAGATATCAATTCATGGTTCTAGTCTATGTTGATGACATTATTTTTTGTGGTAGCAAGCAGAAATCAGTGAATGAATTTTCCAATCACATGAAATCAGAATTTGAAATGTCTATGATTGGGGAGCTCACATGTTTCATGGGGATGTAGGTGACTCAAAAGAAGGATTACACTTTCATTTCACAGGAAAATTATGCAAGAGATCTACTGAAGAAGATTAATATGCAAGATTCCAAACCAATGTCCACTCCAATTGCAGTTGGAACTAAACTTGGAAAACATGAGGATGGGACCTCTGTAGATCCCACCACGTATAGGAGGATCATTGGGATCCTACTGTATCTGATGGAGACATGGCCAGATATTCTCTTTGCCACATGTCTTGCAACCCGCTTTCATAGTAATTAAAAGGAGGAACATATGGCAGCAGTAAAAAGAATTATGAGATATATTCAAGGGACTCACAATTGTGGCTTATACTTTGCTACAGGAAAGAATAGTGAATTATCAGCATTTTATGATGTGGACTGGGCTGGCGGTGTTGTCACCAGTGGTGGTGAATTATATATTGGGAATAAATGTGTTGGCTGGATGAGAAAGAAACAAGAAAGTACTTCTCTTAGTACTGTTGAGGATGAGTATATCTCCGCTACAAATTCATGAACTCAACTACTATGGATGAAGCATCAATTGAAAGATATTGGTGATGAGGTGAAGCAACCAATGGTGATTTAATATGATAATAAGAGCGCAATTTATCTTACGAAGAATCCGGTTCAGCATTCTCGTAAAAAAAATATTGAAATCAGGTATCACTTTATCAAATAGAAAGTTAAGAAAGGCGTGATTAGAATGGATCATGTGGGAATGGATGAGAAAGTGGATGATATCCTGACCAAGCCACTGTCAGCGGCTGTGTTTGAGAAGCATCGTTTGAACCTTGGTGTTCAGCCACCTCCCAGTGCATAAGGAGGTTACGCAATACCCCTCTCCCTTGTTTTGTTAATTGTTTTTTTTTCTGTTTATGGCTGTGATGCAGGTTTGTGGTGGAGATACTATCCAGGGGGTGTGGTTTGAGCTGAACAATGAACTAGTACCGGTCTTTGGGTTTATTGCCAATGGGGGAGAATGGAATAAATTTAGAGTCAGAGGATGAGAAGGAACTCAGGAACTCAGCGAACAATGCGTCTTTGAGAATTCCAAAACACGGGATCCCAATTCAAGCATCATCTCTTGTTTTCTACACCAAGCATTGCTCACATAGACTTAGAGTGTTGGCTGAGTTTATTCTTGCGTTTTTTGGTTTTCATGTGGATCTATTGAATTTATTTGCTGATTGTCAACAAACCCAAAGGGGGAGATTGTTGGAACCATAGATGTTCTTTGCATGAATTAGAGTATGGGTTGTGTTTTTTTTCAATACTTAGTGGAAGTTCAGAACGTGTACCAGCAAAGTGATCATACAGTTCAAGCAGACAATAGTATTGAAGATGGCGCCATTTCCCAGTGTTTGCCAAATTTTTGGGCCTCAAACCTTGAAATATGCAGAAATGTGTTTTTGGGAAAGAAACTTGCACATCAAGGCCTTGGAGGCTTGGAAACATGCGTGCCTGATGTTTTTCATAATGAGAACATGAAAATATGGAAAAGGAAAGAGGGTCGTGCAAGTATTGGTTTGGTCGCGCAAGTGACTTGCGCACCGTGAAAGGACTTGCGCGCCGGTACCTTATAGGATTGGAAAGTTGTGCACCGCTTGACCATCATGTTTTGATCATCAAAATATGGAAAAGTAAATAGGGGCTCCCAAGATTGGATGTTGGTCGTGCAAGTATCTAGGAGGACAGAAGGGTTGTGCGCCGAGACTTGCACGCCGAGGGAAGACTTGTGCGCCGCCGCGAAGGGTATCTGAATGCCTATAAATAGAGGACCACCCCTCCTCATTCAACATGAACTTTGGACATGAAGAAATTCAGAGCTCCTGTCACATAGGTGTTGAAGTCACGCAAGTGTTGGTGGGTCGCGCAAGGTGGAGTAGCACGGGATTTGTCTGATGCCCGTCCAGTAGTCTCGCAAGTAATTTGCTGATTCTTGCGTGCTAGAATTGAAGTTGCGCGATAGGTTTCCATTAGGTTTCAAAATCGGCATGAGTTGAGAAGAAGTTGAGCCGTGCAAGTTTTTCTTTAAAGAAGACTGAATCGCGTAAGTGTTGAAGGTGGACTTGCGCGACAGTTATAACTTTCATGTTGTCCTGGAAGTTGCATGTTGCCTTGGAGTTGCTCGCCAGGTGCTGTTGAGGCATGCCGGTTGTCTTGGTGTTGCACGAAAGTTGTATATCAGTTCACGGGTGATAGTTGGACTTCAACAGAGCATCCACATAATGAATAGGATGCATTCATTGAGCAATAATGAAGATACCTTCACGTCTATAAATTGAGTGGGACTTCACCAACGACAGTGAGCCCGGGGGAGTCAACGGAAGTGACCCGAGGGACGCAGTGAGCTATCCCTGAACAATTGTAAAGGCAGTGAGCCTAGGACAGAGTGACTGTGCTCGAACCTTTGTAATCCACAACTAGTGAAGAATAGTGGAATTTGGTACGCTTGACAACTTGTCGGTGTATGATCCTTGGACGTATCCCTTAGCGGTGAACCAAGTAAAATTTGTTGTGTCGTCTCTTTGCATGTGAATGTTTCATTACAGATCATATTCTTCATACAGGTTTATCTAGTTCCTACCAACGTGGGAACAAGATCCTCGGTTTAAAAGAAAAATTTGTCACCCTGATTCACCCCTCCCCTCTCAGGTTGCCCCAGGGTCCTACACTTCTTCAATTCCAAATTTTATAAAGTTGATTAATTTAGTTTAGTGATTTAATTCTTCCATCTACACAACCCAAAAACACAATGATGTAAAAAATTCAACCTTCAAAACAAATGGATACATGCTTGGCATGGAAAATTATCATTCATTACCATATGATCCACTACTATAGTATAATATGTTATAATGAGAGTGCATTATCTATGAACTTTTGTCTACATAAATGTCTCCTAAAATGTATGATTTTAAATCAAACACTACAATATAACACATCAAGATATTAAATAAGGTACAGTGTTCAATCATCAAAGAATGTATTTAAAATGTTTTTTAATAGAGTGAAGCTTTTTATTATTTATATCTATGTTCATTGAAACTCTAAAATTCAAAAAACAAACACTAATTTTTTACCACTTTGTATCTATACAATTTAATGATTTAGTGATAATAATATATAGTTGAATATTTGATCATTAGGAAATAGAAAAAACTTAAAAACTCGATGAACAAGAAAATTTGTCTATATTATTCAATATAATAATTTGATCTTCACTTTATGAGGATTCCTCATTTGAGAATTTATGATGATGAAAAGATATAATATTTTTTCTCTTCTATTAGGTGTCCCCACTCATTATATATTCTCCCTTCAGTCTCCTCTTCCATTATAGTCATGAAAACCACTACAGAAAAAACATACCACCCCCTTTCATTAAATGTTTAATTTTAAATTCAAAATATAATAACCAACTAAACATCCAACTTCATAAACATTAATTTTCTAAATTGTAACCAACTAAATATTATTTTTTTACTTTTATTTGATAAATAAATGGTGAGGATCAAGATTGATTAACCCATGTGGAACACACAAATCCATATTATAAAATTACTTGATTTTGGAATTTTAAACAGACCAAAGCACAGTGAGGTTGAAACAGAAATGTTTTTTTATTTAACCACTCAACTAATTTGAAATAATTTTGAATCCATGAAAAATGATGATCAATCAAAATGTGTTCCTTATCTATTTATCTTATATAAATAAAACCATAACAAGTGCTTCATCATGGGTTGTTACATCCCAACTATTCCTTATAAGTATGTTCTTTATTTTAATTTTCTTTATTTTGATCCATGAGTTGTTATTTTTTGTTTTCATGGTATTTTGAGGTGTTCAGAGTCCTATAAATATATTTTGGTATTTTTTTTGGTGCAAAACATCTAAGACCATGGCCTCAGGGTGGCTGGGATCTGTCTTCAGTGTGAAATGGCCACAGAAAAATAGTTTAGATCTCTACACTTGGGCATAGTCTAGGGCATGGAATCAAATTAACTTCTCTATACACCACAACATTCATAGGATTCATAGGGGTTGTAGTAGAGGTAGTGTCCAATCTAAAATTCCCTAGACTTTTTCACCATGGAATGTCCTAGGGTGTGGTGATGGTGGTTTCATTTTTTAAATGTAAGAATAACTATTTTATCTTCTTATATGGTTACTCTGGCATATTTATTTGTCAATGGAAGGATTTAATGCCCCCTTTAACTCATTTTACTATATTTAATCCAAATTTTATTCATCGTTTAGATCTAATTTTAAATTTTTTTTATTCCTGATGAGGTTTTTGGTGTTGCGGCTTCAGCTTTTGGTGATTTATTTCCACCTGAATCAATTGTTTATATTTTTTATTGTGGGTTACTATAAATGTATTAGAAGATTTTTTTCCTTTTATTTCTATGTGGTGATCATTATGGATCCCTCCTCTTACTATTTTGGTTTCTCCTTACTCACTATTTTTGGAACCCTTGCTGGGTGTTTGACTCTTCCATTTATGAGGTAGGTGATTTCATGATGATTTCCTTTCAATTGAGAAATTTTTTATCTATTTTATTTGGATGTATTTTAAAAACTATTTCCATAACATGATTTTATATTTTTTAAAAAATTATTATAAAAGGGAATGGTGTGTGTCGAATCTATTTTTTAATGATTTTAAAATAATGTGTGATCTGTGAGAAATGTCTTTGATGAGGAATAATGGTTTGATTGAAGAATTGGATTGTGATTTTTGAGAAACAATGGAATTAAATATTTTATTATTTCGAAATTAAATTAATAGATTTGATGAACATGGGTATTAATGAAAATCATTTCATTGGCTTTGAAAATTTTATGACATGTTTTGAAACTTGAACTTGGGGATGGATGAAATGATTTGTTGAAATGGATTGTGATTGATTAAAATGAATGATTTCACCTTGTATATTTTATTTCCTTAGTGTATAAGGAATCTCAGGTAGTTAGGTGAGAAGAATATGTGCTAGGGATGTATTATATCTACCTGGAAATAAAATTGAAAAATAAAACACTAACTAAAGAATAATGAGGTTAGGTATTTTATTATTTATGGTGTTCTCATATTCCACCTATGCCAAATATCTAGGGATGTGTACACACCTTGATTAATATGTCACTAATATGTGTGATAATACATGTACTAATCTAACCTCGATTCACATAAGCATGGTGATATGATTGATAATGCATAATTGAAATGATTTAAACATGGAAATGTTATAAAATGTTTTAATCATGTATATTTTTAATTAAATTCACTTTTTTACCTATTTTATATTATCTATTTAAATGTTTATTAAAGTATTATTTTATATGAACTTATAAAATATTTACATTACTTATTTCATTTAAAGTAGAGAAAATTTAGTAAATTATATATAGATTTCTTATGGATTACATAGTGACATCATACTGTGTATTTTTTCTCACACCCTAATTTTTCCTTTAGGTGTTTATAGATATTCTTATTCCATGACCAAATAAAGTAAAGGCACTGCTTAGTGATGGTGGATGTTCCTAATTATTAGGACATGGGAGTTGGCTATGACTGGTGGAGCATGTGATACACTTATTGTATGGACATTCTAGGTTTATTTATTAATGGTTTGACATGATTTATTTGGTTGAAATACTATTTTGGGACTTATATTTTTTCTATTTTGTTACTTTATATCTTGAGGATTGTTTGACATGCCAACTATTTATTATTTCGTATCCACTTATTTTCCTTGATGTGTTATTCTTGTGATAAAATTGTTACCACTTTATTGTTTTGATACCAAGTTTCTAGTCTCAACCCCATGGTGATCAGGAATTCCATTACTATTAATTCATAAATGATTTAGGTATTGTTGAGGAGGGTTGTCAGGTTAGTTTATGAAAAATTAGTGTCAAAGGAGGTTTTTTCCTTTCTTTATATCGGTATGTAGTTTGGGATATCTTGGTAGACTAGAGATGGTATTTTTAAAACATAAGGGTTAGGTTATTAGTGATTTCTTAGATAAATCTAATTTTAACATTACTTATATTACCATGGGTTGTTGGAATAAGTTTTTTTGGGGAGTTATTTGATCTAATTCTTTACTTTTCCAAAATCATTTATCTGGGATTTTTGATTCCCAGTTGAATTCTAATTGATATAGTTGATGACCTCATGTATCTGGGCTGATATTTTATTTGTTATCTTAATTATTTGTAATAACATTCCCCTAAGAAGACGTTTGGATAAACCTCATCAAGGTGATATTTATGAACCACAATAAGTGACCCCTATAATTAATCAGAACCTCATATAGGTATTGTGCATGTGGTCCAAGCTCTGGGCTAGGTAGATTCACATGTTCCCATTCAGGATGCATAGGATATACCTTGTAGGTATTATAGCAGGGATTGTGACCAAGAATTATTTATCCTAAAGTCACCATATTTCCCGGGTACCAATGAACCTCGGGAGGTAAAGGATTGGTTGAAAATTTTTGAGGAACTATTTGATTTTTTGGATATTCCATATTCAATCAATGTGAATTATGTTGTCTTAAAACATTATGTTATTTTCATAAAGTGTTGGGATTATTTAGTATTGTTTGGGAAAAATGTGGTCTTATAGTGGAAAGACTTTTGATCTCTTTTCATAGAAAAATTATCTCTGGAAACGATGGTGTTAGATATGTCAATGGAGTTCCTTAAACTTTAGTATGATGATAGGATGGTGACCCATTATGTTGGTTATTTTGAAAAGATTGTTTATTTATCACTTGTGTTGGTATCGAATGAGAATCTTAAAGATCTATGTTTTTCTATTCACCTCCAATCATATATCTTATCCTAGGTTTTCCTATAGAATCTCACATCATATGCTAATGCTCTGGATAGATATTTTACTATAGAAATTGACTTGACTAGTTAGTCATGTTTGATGAGAGTTACACTAACTCTAAGTGTTGGATCAAGAGTTCCCATTAAAGGGAAGAGAAAGAAGGATGATTATTTTAGGTAAAACTACTGTGGTGAATCTTGGAAATATACTTCTTTTAAATCATTAATATTATCTGTTATAAAGGACCACAAACTTGTTTCTAGTTTAGGAAATTTAGGCACTTATAGTGAACTTCCACAAGGACAGTGAAGATATGTATCCCTTATGGATGTTTATGTCACATTTAGCGTATTTTCCATATTTTTACTACTCTTAATAGTTGTTTAGGATCAATTGAATATGTAACATCTAGGGCACAATCAGATACTTCAATTAAAAAAATGGGTTATAGTTTCAGGAATCAAAAAGGAATATTATTCTTGCAGTGGATGAGTCTCTAGAAGAAGATAATGATTGTCATGTGATATAGAGAGGTAACATTACCATTAATTCATATTTAGTGACTTCTTTATTTTATATCGATGCCACTCATTCCTTATTATTTACCCATAATTTGAAGTTGTTGAATCTTCCTATTAAGCTCATGCCTTGTGTAATGGATATTTTTATTCCTATCAGAATGAATAAAGATCATGGTCTTTGATGCCCCTCTTATGCTTTTTTATTATCCAAATTTGATATTTCTTCGGACTTTTTTGTTGAGGATATGGAACCTCTAGATTTTATTCCTAGGATGGATTGAATAATTCTTTATAATGATCATATCTATTATTACCATTGGTAGGTCTTCTTTACTTACCTAGATGGGGTGTGCCTTGTGTTTCATAGAGAAAAATACCCAAGGTTGAGTCAATATAGACCTCATGTTTTTAGTATTTGGGTATGATTTTTCCTATGCTTTCATGAATTGGAGCAAGATTCTTTAGGTTGTGATCTTTTTTTAGAATCCATTGAGTTTTTCAATATGTTTTTGTCTGACTTTTCTTGTCTACTGCCAATGAGGGAGGTGGATTTTTCTTTCATCTTAGTACCAGGTACCCAACCTATTTATATTCCATCTTAACATATGGTACAAGCTTTAATAAATGAGTTAAACACTAAGTTTTGTGACTTTATGTCCAAAGGATATATTAAACCAAGTGTCTCACGTTGGGAAATTCCAGTTCTTTTTTCTAAGAAATCTAATAGTAACCTTTAACTTTTTTTAATTATGAAAATTTAAATCAGGGTATGATCAAGAATAAATATATATTTACCCATATTTATGATCTATTTGACTAGATGAAAGGATAAAATTGGTTCTCAGATATTGATCTTCGGTTTGGTTAACATAATCTTATAATCAATTATTCTTATATCCCTAATAATTCTTTCAAGATCAAGTATATCCATTATGAGTACCTTGGTATGCTTTTGGTCTGACCAATTATCTAGTAGTGTTTATGGAATTGATGAATTATATTTTTATTCAATATCTCAAATATTTCATAATGTAATTTTTGGATGAAATCTTGGTTTAATCTAAAACAAATTTGGATCATGTGTGTCACTAACATCTTGAGTAATCATAGTCTTTAATCTAAGATTTCTAAATGAAACTTCTTTATTTGGGAAGTGAATTTATTAAAACACATTCTTTCCAAACATGGTATTTTAGTTGATATTGAGATGTTGAAAACTTTTATAAACTAGTAATAACCATAAAATATCTTTGAGATTCATATATTCTTGAGATTTTCATGGATTTATGGTTGGTTTATAAATGATTTCTCAAAGTAGGATTCTTTGTTTCCCACCCTTACTTGGAAGGGAGTAAAGTTCACATGGGATATAAAAGTTTAGGGTTCCTTTGATTATTTGAAGCATAGTTTGGCTTAATCTCTTGTGTTGACTCTTTTGGAAGCTAGGTAAGGTTATGTGGTTTTATGTGATGCATTAGGTTTAGGTTTCGCCTGTGTTCTTATAGAGTTTAATCACATAGTGGCTTATGGTTCTAATCAAATCTGGACTCATGAGAAGAGTTATCCCACACATTACCTTGAATTTTTAGTATTGATGCATCTAATAAGGATTTTTCATCATAACCTTTTTATATAAAGGTTTTCCATCTACTATGATCATAAAATATTGAGTTATATCTTCCTGTAAAAATATATGAACTTTCAGTAGAGACGATGGGTGTAGTACCTAGAGTCTTTTGAATTTGACACAATTTATGCACTTGGTAAGGGTAATATCATTACTAATGCTCTGAGTAAGAATCTTCTATACTAGGTTATGGAAGAATAATTTAAGGAATGAAATTTTATGGCTCTCTTAAGTTTTATGCATTTGGGAGTTTGGAAGCATGATACTAAGGTTGTTGTTTCAAGTGTTACATTGACATCCTCACTTCTCTAAATGATTCTCTAGGAATAGAATATTGATGATGATTTATGAGGAATTAGGGATTATTTATATGATGTGGAGACCATTATTTAGTGGACTCTATATTTTGTGGGTATTATATGATTTAGGAACTGATATGATGTTCTATTACTTATGAGGAAGGTTTTGATGTGGGATTTTCATCATTCCCAGTGGAAGGTGTGCCTAGGCCTGATAAAATGTTCTATTATATGAGGTAATGATTCTACTGGATGAGTATAAAATAGGACATTGTTAAATTTGTTTCTCATTGTTATACTTATTAATAGATCAAGGAAAAGCTTCAGAATCCCTCTAGTATGATTCAACCACTTTCTATCCCAACTTGGATGTGGGATGAAATATCAATGGAATTTGTAGTTGGGTTTCTAAATACACCTCAAGGAAATAATTTTATCTAGGTGGTGATTGACCAATTTACCAACTCATCTCCCTTTCTTCCAATTATTGATACCTCCAAAGTTAAAGAATTGAGAAATATATATGTGAATGAGATCATAAGATTGAATTGAGTTTCATCTTCCATGGCTACTTATAGGGATCATTAGTTCACTTATAATTTTTGGAGAGTCCTCCAAGAGGAGATAAGATGCCAGGAAAATTTGAGCAATATAAATTATCCTCAGAATTATTATCATATGAAATGAGTTATACAAGTTCTTGAGGACATGCTCCGACCTTTTATTATTAAATTATTAGGTTCTTAGGATTACCAATTTGTTCAAGTTGAGTTTTATTAAAAAAAAATAGTTACTAGTATTCCATAAAAATTACACCCTTTGAGGCCTTCAATAGTTTTCCTTATAGATATCCACTTTTTTGTTTGGAGATTGGTTAATTTTCTCTAGTTGGACCTAGTTTGGTCCAAGAGATGACAGTAAATATTAATATGATTATTTATAGAATATTAATAGATAAAATATATTATTAATCATATGTTTATCAGTGTCTATTCCATTTGGATTTCTCAGTTTTTTTCCTTTTTTGAAATTTTCACCTTTCTTTGGTCACTAACTGCTTATAAAATGGGAAAAATTACTACCAAGGTATATGGTAACATTCAATGTTTTTTATTATATTGGGAAGATGAATTATAGATTTTATTTTCCACCCTAGATGACATTGATACAAAAAACAAATCATCTGTCATAGATCAAAAAGTATCTCTCTAACCCGTCCCATGTCTTGATATGGGAGGACCTTGATGTGGAACCTGATTTGCATATGATCAAGAAGACAATTAAAATTTTTGATTATTAGATAAATGATATCAAGGTAAAATATATAATTATGTTTCTGAATCAATGGAAACCTGTTCATGATTCTCATGATACATAGGAACATGAGGGATTAATGAGGGAGAATTTTCCTCATCTGTTTGGGGACTAGTATTCTTAACAAGGCTTTCTTAAGGAAGAAAACATTAATGGTTGGTAGAATTGTAATATCCCAACCATTTAATTTAGGTATTTTATTTAGTTTACATTTTTCTTTCGAACCATGAGTTTTTTTATTTTTTAGGGATTTGTAAGTGTATGCAGGATCCAAAAAATTGATTTTAGCTATTTTAGTGTAAAATGGCTAGGACCATGGCCTAAGAGTGGTTGTGGAATATCTTGAGTGAGAAAAAAATATGACTTATGCACTATGGCATGGCCTCTCGGTAGATACCATATCCACCATTACTTACACAGGCGCCATCAAGTCATGGTGGTAGTTGTGGCTAGTTTAAAACACCCTGGACTTTTTCAGTAGGAAATAGTGACCTAGGTTTCATTTTTAAAAATACTAAATGATTTTATGATCATTTGTAAAAGTTACTCTAGATTTTTTATTTATTAATTGAAGGATTTAATTCCCCTATTAAATAATTTTTCTTCATTTAAATTAAATTTTCTTCATCCTTTGGCTCAAATTTCGTATTCGGTTAACTCTTGAAGAGGTTTTTTTCATTCCAACTTTAGTTCTTGATTCCTCCTCTTATTGTTGTGGTTTCTTATTCTTCACTGGTTTCAGAACCATAGCTGGGTGATTGAGTTTTCCATTATTTAGGTAGGTTATTTAATGACCATTTCCTATAAATTAAAACCTTTTTTTCTTCATTTTATTTGAATGGATTTTCCAAATTATTTCCACTATCTGATTTGAGATTTTTTAAATATGTTTTGAAAGGGCATGGTGTGTATCGAATATCTTTGATTTTGTATTTTTAGATAAATCTTGATTTCTATAATATGGATTTGATAAATAATAATGATTATATGAAATATTTTTATGATGATTTTTGATAAATGAGGTAGTGATATGTTTTAGGATTTTAAATGAAATGAATTTATTTAAAGAACATGATTTTTGATAAAAACAAATGAAGTTGGTTTTGAAAAGGGAATGGAATGTTTTGAATCATAAACTTGGGGCCGAATAAAATAATTTATTTAAATAGTTATTTTTCGATTAAAATTAATTATGTCCCATTGTATATTTTATTTCCTTAAAGCACATGGGTCACTGTGTATTTAGGTCGAAATAATACACACTAGGCATGAATTAGCTCTACTTATAAATGGAATTAAAAGTGATAATTCTAACTAAACTATGATGAGGGTAGGGATTTTTTTCTTTGGGGAGTTATCTTATTCCCCATATGCTTAAGATCTTAGTATGTGTGCACACATGGAACCATATTTCACTAAGATGTATAAGAATCCCTATACTAATCTAGCCCTAAGTCTCTTAACCATGGTTTTATGATTGATAATGGATAATTAAAATGATTAAAATATTCCAATGTTAAAAAATTATTTACTCATATATTTTTTGAATGAAATTAATTTTTTTATTTATTTTACATTATTTATTGAAATTTTTTAATGTATGTTTTGAGATGAACTGATAAATGATTTTTATGCCTTTTTATTTAAAATTGAACAATTTTGGTTTATTTGACATGGATTGCTTATGGAATACTTGGTGACATATTAATGAGCTTTTATACTTATATCATACATTTTCTTTTAAGAGATTATCAATTTTATTATGCAAGGTCCAAGTAAATGAAGGGAACTATATGGTGGTTGTGGATCTTCTTGATTAGTGGGATGTGACAGTTGGTGGTGACTAGTAGAGCATGTCATCCACTTGTTTCATGGAGATTTTAGGTTTTCTTCATGATGGTTTGACATGATGAACTTGGTTTATGTACCCTTTTGGGACTTGTATCATTTATATTGTGGTTTCTTCTCTCTTGAGGAGTGTTTTTCATAACGACTATTTAATGTTTTGTATCTGTTTATTTTTTTCACATGTTATTATTGTGGATAAATCATTCCTTTTTGATTATTTTGATTCATGGTCACTATTCTCAAGCCTGTGGGGGTTGATAATTCCTTTTAGACCATTTCAAAATTGATTCGAGTGCCTTTAGAGTGGGTGATTTGAG
Source organism: Viscum album (assembly GCA_963277665.1). NCBI lineage: Eukaryota > Viridiplantae > Streptophyta > Magnoliopsida > Santalales > Viscaceae > Viscum > Viscum album. The sequence goes on along the minus strand of OY728119.1, from coordinate 605,235,909 downwards.
TTATAATGTGAAATTGGCCCTAGAAAATTGACTTCCACTATCATTGACCATGACCATGGTGGATATTGCAAGACATAGTACATTACCTATTTTTATTTCCTTTAGTATATATTAGAACAATTCCCAATCCACACCACTAGTCCATGAGTTTTTTTACTAATCAATGTGAAATATAGGAAAAAAATGAATGTTTTTAGATTCCCCATATAGTATAATGTTTTTTGTATGAACCATATTCATCAGTCCATTCATTTTATTTATTCCATTATTCAGCATAAAATTTATGTATATCTCCCTTATAAAACATTATCTAAATCCATATTTATTGAATAGAACATGAGCATATTCTTCATATTTATGAAAAATGTGAATTTATTGCAAATAAAATCTAAAACATTAATTTTAATTGTTGAATTTTTTTAAGTTATTTAATTCCATGTATATACTTTGAAATTATTTTGAAGATTTACAGGAAAAAGAACCAGAGATAAGTTGTAAGGAGATCTAAAATCCCATGGTTTTTTAAAGAAACCATTATGTAATTCATGTTATTTCAAGATCCCAATATATCCTACATTAATTTCTTTTAAATGATTCTGATCACCAAAAGAATTTCACAGTAATACCCAAGGTTATGACAGTATACTAATATACTCTCATATTGTCCCTCTATAAGGAATCTGCTAGAAAATATTGTTATGTTCTTCAACCCCAATGTATGTTAGTATACAATATATGTTTTATTTATTATATAATATTTTACCATGCCTAAACAAAACCTCACAATAATCCCACTCATGAAATCCAAGAACCAATGGAGTCTTTTATTTCTAATTAACATAGTTTTAGTGAACCAACATAACCTCAAGGATCAATGTAACTAATGAAATTCATACAATGCAATGAGTGTTTTGATCCCCAAAACTAGGGTGTGTGTTAACATAACATCAACTACATGTTGACTCTAATATAAATTTAAACATATTTGATATAGTTTTCAATAGAATAATTCTTTTTCATCCTTTTACATAATATTTTTTTATCTATTTAATATATCTTCAAGAGCTAGAACACACTAAATTGAATAGCCAACACTCACACCTCATTACTGCCTTTAGGATTTTTCTTTGACGCATTTAGAGAGGAAATGAAGCCTAAACCATCCTCATCCACTGATAATGAATGAAATATATGTGGATAATATATAACTTTATGTGACTATTAAATATACCTTGTATCCATTTCCTAAACAAATCAAGTAAGTAGCCAGTGAATTGGCCATTTAGAGGATGTTTCTTGACATAGAGGAGGATCTGATTATTGTAAGGGAACCTGAGATAGAAAATACATGGAGATGAATGGTAACACATAGAAATATATTTAATTCCCAAGGGAGATTACGAAGATGACAAATATAGGAGGATCCTTTAGGAAAATTCATTTTGGGATATAGATCTCTATATTTTACTATTTTCATTTTGTATTCTATATATATGTTTTATCCCCATAATATTTATATCTATATTTTTATGAAGAGATAACCCCTATAATGGTAGATCAAGGTAAGGAACTAGTTTAGTGTTTCTAATTATAAGTATTATTTTACTATACTAATTTATAATTTTGTAATGAGATGTGGGTATGATTTGTGTGAGGGTATGAGTTGGTAGTCGTTATTATTCATATCTCTTTTATCATCTCCATTTCTTCCATCACTATTTGTATAAAATATTTCCTTTCATTTTTTTCCTTTATATGGTGGAGTTGGGTGTCTTATTAGGGAGTGGTCTGGTGATATTTAGCCATGATCCATAGGGATGTTCTTGTTTATAATGTGTACTAATATGTTCTTCTAAGTATTCATACACTCAGTTGAGGTATGTTGTCTACCATTTTATATAGTAAAATACTAAGGTACATTTATCATGGTATTATAATTAATTTCCTCATTATAGTTAGGAATATTGAGATATGGTCATATGAGTGGTATCAAGTTCAACTATTTATTGAGGGTAAGAAAGAGAGAAAAATATTTAATAGGAAAAGTAAATGAAACTCATGGTAATTCTCTAAGGAATACTCACTATTATTTATAATGTTCATTTTATTTCATTCATTAATTGTTTATGCACAACCCCTTTTTCTGATTCCAATTATAAAAGCTCCAAAATACTTAATTATGTGGATAAGTGTAGTGAGTGATAATCAAGGCTTCCATGGAGAAAACATTATGGTTATCTCCCTAACTAGATTTATAAGGGATATTTTAAATTCTAATTGATGATAAAAATCCTTTGACATTGTTTTTATCACATCATTTCTTAAAAAGATGTTTTTTAAGGCATTAACCATGACAATATTTTTTTAACACCATATAATTTTTTACTAACCAAGACTCTAGGAAATTTTAAAAACCACACATTAGCTTCAGAATTATTCCAAATGTATAAATAAACTTCTCCTAATTTAAAAAACTTATCTTCATCTATGTTTGAATACAATATATGTGTTGATAAAAAAACACTAAATTATTTTCACAATTAACATCCACTAAACCTCAATAAACATATAACCTCCCCTTTTTATCAAATACCTCTTGTGGTATAAAAAGTTCCCAGACATGTTATTTAGTAACAATATCATTAGTTATTTTTAAAATTGTTAATATAAATTCATCTATTAATATCTTTAATATGTACTTATTTTTAAAATATCACCACATTGACATTCTCTAGAAGTTATAAAACTCTTTAAAGGTTGTGTTTCAAAATGACAAAAAATTTATATTATTTTTATTTTATGTTATTAATTTCATTTTCTATAGCCCCAATTATTTTTTTATAGTGACATAATTTTATAGTTTTGAATCCCTCATATCATTTTTCTTAATTCCTTTAAGTATATTTTTTCAAATTATCAGGTCAAATGAGTAACCACTTTATTTATTAAAGTATTAAAGTTATTTTGAATTTATTCATTCATAAGTATTATTTCATTTCATAGATGGATTCTCAATATATTTTTAAGTCTCACCATCAACTTATATATATTACTTGAGACTAAACATAAATTTATTTATGTACCTTTCTAAAAACAAGAACCATTGATTGAATATTTTTAAATTTACCATTTTTATATGTAATATTATGTTTTAATTCATAAATATATTATTCTTTTATAAATAAAGATAATGAATATCTCAATTGTTTTTAGAGAAATCATCTTCATTCTTGATGAATTTTAGCTCAATATCGTTTTAACATTAAGATTTATTTAAGAGTTATTTTTATTATCTGATTTGAAAATCAAGTTAATTTATATTTTACTATCTATTTTTAACATATATTATTTTTTAGTTTCTTATCTATCATCATATAAATTTTCCTTCTCACAAGAATAATTTTCTACTTCATTTTCAAGAGTCATAAATACTTGTTCACATTTTACATTCAATATTTTATCCACATCAAAATTTTCATAGATGGATGGAACTTCATATTACATTGATATAAATCTTATTGTCTTCACGATTAAATTCATTTTTCACTTTCAAATTATAGAAATATTTTCCCATTTAAGAATAAATAATTTTTTCTTTTTGAATGACTTATTTAATGGATCTTCATAATATTTTTACTATTTATTTTTCAATATGAAATTTGAGATGGAATGGAAAAATTATTTGCAGCTCAAATAATTACATGGAAGCTCACTGGTAAGCCCTTATGTTTCATGTAGGTGTTAAAATTCAAGATGAATTGAGTTTTTTGGATTAATAGGTAGGTTTGATTTTTAAATATAGTTTGAAATATATTTTCTAGGCTTTGAACACCTTAAATATGTGTTTTTAGACATGGATTGTGGGTTTGGAGTGGTCACGGAAGTGTTTTATGGCCTTGGTAGTGGAAGTTCCTCTAGTAGGACTATTTTAGTACCACTAGCTTGCCAGTGGGTGGATAGAGGCTAGCCAGTGGTCCCTATACCATTTTTTAAATTGGGGTAGAATAATAATTTTAAAAGTACAACCCCTTGATAACACTTTCAATAATTTGATCCCTCATTCACCTAGGAGTATCCCTTCACCCCATATCCCTCTCCTACATGAGGGTTGGTTGGGTCTCCCTCTCCCCATATCTGAATCGACTTCTATCTATGGTATTGGTGAGATTAAGGTAAGACTATGAGTCATCCTTCATATTTTCCTTATTTTTTTTGATGTTGAGAATTACCTCACCATTTATGTCTTATATTCCCTATTTTTAAATCTTTTGTTTGATTGTTCAATTTATCCAATTTTGGACAGAAAAAAGGCCACTATTAGATGTATTGAATCTTATATGGTTAAGGTATGCAGTCCCTTAAATTAAACCCATAGTATCTCCTATTTATTTTATATTCATGAGTGTGTGTCCTACCAATATTACAATGTATTAACATAAAACTAATTTAATCATCATATTAGGTCTTGTTTATGCCGAATGCCTTGGTTACTATATCATTATCACAGATGTAAGGTGTTATAAAAGGAATTAGAAGGTTATGGTTGGTATTATTTTTCATTATTTTGGTAGTATTTTCTATTAGGTATAATAATACGCAATTAATTATTGATTATCTCCTTTTTTAGTTAAATGAATAATTTTATGTCCAGTCATTTAAAAATGGGAAATAAAATTTTAGATCTATAAAGGTGAAATGAAATTTTACAATCATCAATACCCTTGATTGTAATTTAATCTTGACTTGGGTCTTAGAATGATATATGGAATTATAAGTTGGTGATGAACTAATTTTAAATAATTAGTAAAATATTTCATAAAGAGGACCATAGGTGATGTGTTTAAAAATGGTAATTTTTCAATTTTAAAGAGGATATTTTTTGGTAAAATATTAATGTAATGTGAATTCCCATGGACTTGGTATTAGGTTGGTAAATGCTAACTAAGGGGATTCATTGCCTAATGTGTAACACCCCAACCCCAGAAGCCCAAATTTTGTTCCTTAATTTATTATATTGGCATGATTACAATGAATTAAATCCCGATTGACTGATCAGTTTAGCAGTTTTGTAAAACCAAATTACAAACATGATATAAATATTACATTAGTAGAAGAAAGTAAATCATAACAAATATAAAATTCCAATGTCCTTGAAACTCATTTTATGAATTCAAATTCATATCATAGGGAAAGGAAACAAGATAAGGGTGAGAAAAAATGATTAATGAGGGTTAAGTACAGTAGAAGAAAAAATGAATCAATGAGAATAATCAACATGGTAAGGTAAATAGTATTCAGATAGGTTGAGAGAGAGAGATATTGATCTCTTGAGATAAAATGAGAATAGTGATAAATCAAGGTTCCCTAATCCTTTATAATCTCATAACTTCATGGATTTGGTTTCAAGGAATTCTAATTTTAACCGTGTACATCCTTCCATCCCTCTAATGTTGGATGAATCCTTTTAATTGAAGCAGTCCCATCATAAAGGTCACACGACCATTTCCTTTTCAGAGGAGGTGAAATTTTCTTCTTATAAACTCATATTTTTTCTTGTTGGTAAATTTCTTAAACATATTCTTTCACTAAAATTCTGATGGAAATCCTTTAAATCCATTGTATTTTTAAATTTTCATATTGGCCCACTCCACTCATTGAATGTTTTGATAATTTTGTTATCTAATAATAGTTATTACTAACTATGGTATAGGGGTTCTTGGATATTTTTAGTATGTTCAATGATGTTTTTTAAATGGTATCATGTGTTTTTATTCATCTATGAATCCCCTATTGTATCCTTCCAGTAATAATTCCTAGGATTACCATTACATTTCTTCAATAAAATATCCCTCTTCTATATTGCTAATTAAATTGGATTATATAACTCGAAATATTACAAGGCCATAAGATGTGATTTTATTTGTTGAGATTGACCTTACTCAATCCCTTCCATCTATTATCTAGATCCATAATGGTGATGTTGATTTTTTCCAAGTAGTGGTCTATTAGAATTTACCAAGATATTGGACCAATTTCTTGAACATGGGACACTCTCTTGAAGAATGTGTCTCTAGGATATATCTAATTAGAAATTATAACTTTGGGAAACTTTATTCCACTCCATATGAAGAAAAATAAGTCTGGGTCCATAAATGTAAAATATTTCCTAATGAGGAATTTGAACCCTTTGGTGGTAAGGACATGGTGATTTTTTCCTCGGAACCCTACCTAGCTCAGCCTCAGTGTACCCAAGTTGATGTTTTCTATGTTTTTATGGATGCATTGAATAATACACAACCCATTATGGGAACCTCATTATTTATTTCAACCAAATCAGGTGGTGACATAAGAGAATCACAATGTTTCTGGTTAATTTAAACAATATGATCGTGAACAGGTGCACTAAATTGAAAAATATAGGAGTTTTTATTCTAAAGATAGTGATTCATTTCTTGTTAATTATGGAAAGTCTTTTCATAATGAGGAGGATTATTTAAAATTAATATGTAGTAAAGTTAAAAAATAGATATTGATTCAGATAGTTTCATTACCTTGAATCTTAGGAAGACTTAGAAATGTATAGAATATTCTAACATAGAAATAACAATTTTCACTATATCTTTTGAGGCTACTAGGACACAAAAAACAGATCCCCCCCCCCCCATAGTCTATCGACATGGAACCTTCTTTTTCACTTATTGGTGAACATACTTTGAAAAATATCATCTTTGATGAAGATATTTATCTCACTTTGAAAGATGAATATAAGGTTGAAGATGACCTGGGGGAAGAAATGATATATTAGTTAGAAGAGAAAGATGTAGTTGTATTATAAAAATAAAAAGTTGGTGAAACTACAGAAACCAACCTTCAAGTCAGAAAGTGAATTCTTTCTACAATAGAGGAATAATTCAAACAATACCTAGACTTTAAGTATAAGTACATTCCATGCTAATGACTCCACTTATCAATTTTCTTCTAGATTGATGAATGTGGATTTTACTATTGTATCAATTGGATATTTTGAAATCTAAAATTTATGGATTATAATTTATTGATATATCATTTTTTATGTATGTATTCTCTAGAGAAGACGTTTCACTTTATTTTTGTACTTGGTGTGTGCTTTTTACACACAATTTTTTCTTGAAATCATGGATATTTTGGGACTATGATGCATGAATGGATCTTATTTTGATGAAATTTTTCTTCTCCTTTAATGTTTTTGTTTCTTTATTTTGTATTTGGTTTTCAACTGGGAAAATTCTACCATTTTTGTTTCAATATCTAGTTTTGTGCATCAGAATCTGATGGCTTATTTGAATTCCTAATGTCCACACAGGTTTAGTGTTTCATTTATGTTAAGATGTTGAATTAATGATAAACAATATTTATTTTTGAACCCTTAATAGATTGATTCTTACTAGAAACTATCTATAGTGAATGAACTTTAATTGGAGCTTCTGAATTATTATTTGTAATATAATGATTTTAGGAGATATTTGGAATGTGTTTTGATGACTTCTATGAAGTGATGTTGATACCATCCACCTTCCAATTCATAGAATATTAGATTCCTCATAGTGATACCAATTCATGATCTTATGATGATAGGATTTTTAATATGCTGGTAGTGATTCTTTTAGGACCCTTAAATAGATCTATATATTGAATCATTAATCACTGGATTTTATGTCATCTTCATTTTGATCAGGTCATCCTTTCTATTATGATATTCTGTGAGTATTATCTTTTATGAAGATCTTTACTTGATGGGAATTCACCTGATGTTGGCACTCCATGTGATGGAATTCTCTCTATTTTTTGAATCTTACTAGAACAAAGATTCATATGTTGAAGGATTGATTATATTTGATATTGAACTAACTGGTTGTTTTTTGGAGTGTATTTTTAGATTTTGGGAAGCAATCATTTTTTGAAATTCTTCATGCACTGTTATGTTTCTTTTTCTTTTGTATTCCCATGGGAGACTATTTTTAAATTTGTGTTTGATGGAATTGAGTAAATCCTTAGTTTTGGGTTGGTCTGAGATGTATATCCAATATTTTCATTGATTATGTGATACACTGCTGAATATGGAATATTTAGAGACAGCGGTGTCTTCTTAACTATTTACTGCTTGGAGTTTTGTTATGATTCTTTTCTAAAATAGTGACTTCTCTTCCTCAATGATGGATTTTTTTAATGTGAGGTATGTTTATATCCTCTTTCAATTTCATGATAGTGAAATCTCATTGCACCTCATTTATATTATGTATCTTGAACTTTTCTTTAATAAATTTTTGAGGGGAATGGGTTGGAATACTAACTCATATCTCATTTCATTCAAAAAAAACATGTTAAGGTAAATAACTAAGCACGTATTCTATTTATATAACTAGGCATGTAAAAATAAATATGGAGAGGTAACTGAAACATGTGTCATTTAATCAATAAAAATACAATGAACTACATCCATGGATAATGTCAAAGTGAAAATCACAGGGATAAATAATAACTAAATTTAAATTAAGAAAGTTCTTTATTATAATATTTCAAGTTTCTTGGGTACATGATACCTTTACCGTCAAGATCATTCACAAGATGTTTTATAACATACTAGGTAAAAACCCATTTGATTGGACAAATAATTTGTCTCATAAGACAACCAATGCATCGAGGTAATATCTATAACTAGGCCCCACCCATGTCATACCTATACAAATCAATCCTCATATATCAAATAATCAATTTAATTTATGAAAAACGTGCCTCATGAAATATCTTTATTGAGTAAAAGACACATATTTATCATTATTTTCCCAGCTAATCAAGTATATTTCAAAGTGTGAACCTTATTTGAAAATGGTATAAGGTTTAAAAAATAACTATACCCATCAAATAAGAGTATGTATATTTAAAATAAATTTAATTTCCAATGTAAAATGGTTATAAGGAAGTGATTCTTTCAATAGAAAGTTAACAACCACAAAATAAAGTGATGTTGAAAAGATAACTTTTACAACTTCATAATTTTAAAGTAAACCCCATTGAATGATATAATTAAAATTTAAACATAAAATACCATGAATTATGATTGAATCATGATATTATATGAAAAATGTGTTGAATATACACCACATTAATTTTAATTGGTTCATAATAACAAATATGTCTAAATTGAATGTAAATTGAGATAAAATCTCTTTATACTTGAGTAACTTTTGAATCGTGAGCCATGTGAAAGAATAAAATAGATTGAAAATTTTAATATCATTAAATAAAATAAATTCATTATATAACATTTAATAGGTAATTATATGAACCACATAAAATAAATGGGTGGTGAATATGGCTTATCTCACACAGAAATAAAAGTGATACTAGAAATCCCTTTACCTTACACTTCCATTAGATTAAACTCCATTTAACCTATTTTATAATAGTTTTAAGAAAGTTATTAACTTAGACCATAACCATATTCATATTCATAATATCATATATAATCTTCTTATAATATCATATTACCCTTTTGTTAATAATCTTTCATTTTTTTCATTATTTCGGTTGTTAAGTGCCTAGCTTTTCAAGTATGTTTTGACTTGTTTTTCTTTGTTCCTATTACATAGATCATGATTTAATTACCTCCAGAATGTAAACCATGATTTAAATGTAAAATATATTCATTATATATTTATTAATAGTAATCCATAATATTTAGTGATAGGGGATGAAATGCATCATTCATGGAGACGGTAGGTCATACATATACGTGAATGTTGCTTCCATTTTATTATTGTGTGAAAGGAAATAAAATAAAATGATATGTATTTATAATATAATTACAATATAATTTTTATGTCATATATATCACATATGCCTTTTAAACTCGTCTCTAATACATTCCATGTAAAGCATGAATGAATCATATCGCTTTGAGGTGGCGGTAGTCCACACGTCCCCAAATGATGTTATCGTATTCCCAAAAAATGGAAATCATCAAGGTATGTATTATATAAAAATTAAAAAATACTAATGAAATTATAAATATCATATATAAACTATAAATCCATCATTATTACCAACCATTAAATTTGATAATGGAAGAACGAATGACATCGGATCGTCAGGTGGTAGTCTATCGTACACACGAACGATGATTGTATATCCCATTTGATGGAAGTGTGTAAAGATGTAGATCATAAAAATTACATAAAAAATCATAGTATATTTAATATACTAAAGTTATTATACAATCAAGATATAATAATTGTTTAAGGTGTGGAGAAATAAATAAAACAAAAGTACTTGTTGAAGAATGTTACCTAATCTTTGCGTACCTTTTTTGGTTTTCACCAAAATACTTCCTTGGTTTTCTTTCTAAATAGAGTGAGGATTCAAGTATTTGGGGAGGAATTTTGGGATTTTATTTTCTTAGGGTTTTTTTGATCTCAAAGGTATGACAGGGGTGAATAAGTGAGTGGGTGAGTGCCCTTTAATAGTGGAAGAGGAGTGGCATTCTTATAAATACTAAAAGGTAAACACTATTGGGAGATCTCCCTTACATAATCTACCGCAAATAATAAACCATTTTTTATAAAATAGGGTATGTGTTCTAAATATGGTCATAAAAGGGATTTTTTCACAAGTTTCTTGGCCATGTTTACAATTAAGATTAAATTTTGGCCACAAAGTAAACTTGATTTTACCTTAATCACTTTAATTAATATTAATTTCTTTCACTAATATTTTTAGTGAAAAAAATAATTTTACATTAATAGAAATTAGATATTATTATGATTCCAAATATGAAATACTTTTTTTCAAATTCCAATAGTATAAGTAGAAAATAATAATTTAAAACTAAACTCACAGACGCAATGATAAAACATGTTTTTAAAGTGAAAATGTCTGAACATTTACTATGTTTTCATATCAAAATTCAATATGAATATGATTCCAATGACCTAAATTGGATTAATATATTTATAATTGATCTATTTTTAAATTAAAACCAATTAAAAATATAATTTAACTCTATAAACTATATAATTGAAAACGTCGTTTTCAATTACAATTCAATATTTTTCACTATTCATCAAAAAATGAAACATCTCAAAAAAATTCACCCTAAGATAATTTTGACATTAAAATTTCAAAAATGAAGTTTATTTTATCAAATAAATTATATATAATCTTTAAATATTAATTTTAAAATAGGTGTGTCGTTAAAAGGAGGCAAAACTACCTTTAGAAAATTATATCTTTTTATAAGATTCTGTCCTTTTACCAAATATGTTTTCCTTTGAGTTATTACTTTTTATAGATTATAAATACATTATGTGGAAAAAATATTTTATTGGAGAAAAAATTTAATAAATGTTTAAAGGATTACATGAGAAATAATGCCCAGTTAAGACATTTTAATATTTTTATTGGAACGTTTTCGGAGTCAGACATTGGATAGTGTGAGATTCCAAGACCCATAAAGCCTCACCAAATCCAAAATAAAAATATTAATTATATTATAGTAAGCACATAAAATTTACTCAAAATAATTTAATAACTCTAAAATGGTTTATCGTATGAAAAATCTGAGACCTCTATTGGATTTGAAATATGGTGTTTACCCTAGGCAGGGTATGGCATATGTAGGCATTAGATCTTTGGATGTCTCACTCGTGAGTTAAATTTATTAAACAATATTTAATATATTATTTTATTAAAAATAATTAAATATATCTCAAACATTGAATCCTATGGGAAATCTGAGACCGCCAATGGGTCTGGAATGAGGGTTTTACCCTAGACAAGGTATAACACTTGTTTTCATTGAGCGTTTGGATGCCTCTTTTGAATGAAATTACCATTTTATTTTAATAAATTATTTATTCCATTTTTTAAAGAATAAATCATTAATAACTCAAAAATAGTGCATCCTATGAGAAATCTAAGTCCCTCGATGGGTCCGAAATGGTGGGTTTACCCTAGACAGAGTATAATTATTATTCACAACAAACTAATTTTTAAAGTCACGAATTAAAATTGTTTCATTTAATTAAATAATTAAATTAATTAATTAATATGTTGTTCATTGTTAAATCACCTTACCCACATGGGGTTTTCCATTTTATGTCTATGAAAGCTTTTGGGAACCTCAGTGTGGACCATTTTCAATGCAATAAATTTTAAAACATCTTCTAGGAGTGAAATAAATCACTCCACCAACAAGAAACAGATCAAACAGACATCAAATGAAGAGTTTTAATTTAGGGTTTTTATGGAATTCAAGCGGTTCTAGATCTATTTTCAAAAACGCCCATTTTTTTGAGTTTTGAGATAGAGCGGTCATATGTAAAATATTCTGGATATTATTTGTATAAGAGAACTTTATCTTCTTCCTTCCGAAGACCCGGAGTGTGACCTTCCCCTGTGCGTAATTTCCCTTTGCGTTTCAACCTAGTGTGCACAACCAGGTTATTTGTTTTGTTTTTTTATTTCTTGTATTATTATTATTTTTTCACCCCTTTAAAATAATTATTTTTTAAAAAAATGGGTGGAAAATAAAAACAAAAGAGAGGATTTTTTTATAAATGATAATTTTGTTTTTAAAATGGTGATTACATTGATTTTTTTAAAGAAATTATCAATTTATGATGAGATAAAATAATCTTTCAAAAATTATCATTTTGTTGTCTTCACATAATAATATAAAATATATTTATAAATAAATAATATGGAATTATTACATGATAATTATATATGATATTATTATAAGATATTTATCAGCGAATAGCATGCCCCTTTTTAGAGAGTTTTCCCATTCTTCGTTTCCACTTGAACTAGACTTCAATAATCAATATCTTTTTTGATATTGATCATACCGATGTGTTGTTGGTGGCATTAGATTCATCTTGATAATAGGATGGTGTGGATCAAATTTGTTTCCATATAAAATTAAGTATTTTGAGTAGATTTTTAGTAAACCGGATGTACTTATTTATTTAATTTCTCCTTCGATAGTCATCGGAATAACGTGTTGTCAGTGATGTTAGATTCATATCGTGTGTTCGTCATATTTGAGTTAGGTGGTATAAATTTAAATCACATAGTCTTGATTTATTTTTGCATATGCAATTGTAGAGATTTTATGATACAATTAACAATTGTTTTTTTTCTATATTCAATTAATTAATTGGGTAAATTAATTAATTTGGGGGGATTGTGAAATTTGGAATAGAATTTGTTGGTTTAAATAATTAATTGATAGATTGATTATGAGGATTTTGTGATGGTGGAATTGGTTAATTAATTTTGGAATTAATTAACAGTCATGATATGATTAATTAATTTGGTTTTTTTAAATAATAAATTAATTAATTAATTAATTGAAGTAACATAATTATTTAATTGTTGAACTAAATAATGGAATTGACAGAAATGATTAATTGGTGGATTAATTGAAGAGGAAATTGAATGTTAATTAATTAATTACGAATTAATTAAATGATATAGACAATTAATTGATGAATTAATTAAAAGGGTTAAGTTAGATTAATTAATTGGGGAATTACTTAATTAGAATAATTTGAATTAATTAATTGGTAAATTATTTAATGGATATAATGTTATGATTTTTGAGTTACATTAATTAATTGGAGAATTAATTAATGGGAATTATTGGGTTGATATAATTGAATGAGTTAGGTTGATTAATTAGAAAATTTATTAATGAGGATTTTTTTGTCATTATAATTAGATGGGTTAGATTAATTAATTAAAGAGTTAATTAATGGATATTATTATGTTGAAAAAATTAAATGAGTTAGATTAATTAATTGGTAAATTAATTAATGATAATTGTTGGTAATGCGCAATTGAATGAATTAGGTTAATTAATTGATAAATTAATTAATGTGGATAGTTGAGATATTAAATTGATAAGGTTGAATAATTAATGGTTGAATTAATTATGATGCAATGAGATTTGTAAGTTTAATAATTAATTGTTGAATTAATTATGTGATTTTGAAATAGATGATTCGAGGTAACTAACTATATAATTAATTATAAGATATTGATATTATGAATAAGATAATTAATCGTAGAATTATTTATGATATTTTGAGTTGTGGATATTGATTAATTAATTGTTAAATTAATTAATGTGATGATATTATTAATTAACTGTTGAAATAACTAATGTGACGATGAGATTATTTAATTATTGAATTAATTAATGTTAATATGTGATTAATTAATTATTGAATTAATTAATTTAATGATGTAATTAATTAATTTTTGATTTAATTAATGTGGTGTTATGATTAATTAATTATCAAATTAATTAATGGGACTATGTAATTAATTAATTGTTGAATTAATTAATGTGGTATTATGATTAATTTATTGTTGAATTAATTAATGGGACTATGTAATTAATTAATTGTTTAATTAATTAATGGGACTATGTAATTAATTAATTGTTGAATTAATTAATGGGATGTTGTGATTAATTAGTTATTGAATTAATTATAGTGACGTTGTGATCCCTGTGACATGTGATTTTGTGATAAAAGATTAATACTGATTAATCTTGATTAATGTGATATATGTGATATATGTTCTTGATTGAGATACGAATTGTGAGATAGAGACTAATTCTACAAATAATCACGGGGTGATAGACATGGTGTTCTACACCCAACATGCATGCTAATATTATTTTATGGGACATGGATTGATGCTCCAAATACTTATGGGTTTCGAGACATGAACGGATGCTCCAAATACTCACGAGGGTGGTAGACATGGCGTTCTATACCCATTAATTGACATTGGACCATGGTTCCCATTAGAAGTAATATTAATTGAATTGAAATGTGAATTGATAATATTAAATGGTTCAGAATTCGGCACGGGCCAAAGAAAGTATTGAGATATGGGTGGCCATGGAAACCTGGAGGTTTATGCGGTTAACTAAGGGATAGTTGAATAAATGTAAATTATTTACTTTTTTACTTGTACTTTATTCATTATACAACTGCATACACTGCTTCTAACAGGATTTATTTTAGACACTATTGGTGGTGGCCTACTAAGTTGTACTCACACCCTAATCAGGCTGCCTGAACAATAACAAAATAGACTTTTTTGTTGCAGGACGTGACAAGGGAAAGAGCCATGGTTTAGATTGTTGTTTGGGGATGGAGCTTGGTTGAGGGAATCAGACATGTTTCAGGACCCGCTTGGAATTCTCTAGCCTCTTTCATCTTTTTTGACACTTGACACATATATATAGTCATTTCATGTTTACTTTTAAATTAAGTATTTTATTTCTTTTCTTGGTTATTCTTGTCACATTTTTACTATTTTGATTATATATGCTTCTCTTATTTCTTGTTTACTTCCAATGGTATTTTACTCTGATAAAAGAGGGTATAGTCTCCCCACAACTAACTTACCAGACCCTCGCTGCTATTTGGCAGTCTTTGCTATATATGGAGGCACACCTGAGGTCATGTGACCGACCGGCTCAGGGCATTGTTGTGTGGTACCCAGGTCAGGACAATACAAAGTGGTATTAAAGGAGTTTTTCTTTCTTCTTCTTTTGTCTTACTGTTTGGGAATGGTAGACATGAGACTATGAAGATTTGGGGATTGGTTATGAGCCCATGCATGGTAGTAGCTACCCCGTATCTGGAGTAAAACCCAAGTACCCATAGTGGGATTGTTGTTATTTTTCTTTTCTATTACAGTTGAATATTATTTCACATTGGGTGACGCACCTATTGTGTAATGTGACTATTGTTTTTTTGATTTTTTGATATTGACTCATGGACCAGTATGGCATGAGGGTTGAGTCTGCTTGCATCATTTTAGTAACTCAATATTATTATTTTTTGACATACATCATTATAGGAACGCACGGGAAAATGGATTTTGGGTATGTTTTTGAACTTAAACTATTTTTTCTTACTTGTGGAATTGAAATAAAAATGGTGCCTAATGTGAAATTGAGATTGATTTTGAAATGATGATAGATACGTTTAAATCAGTGTCTAAATGATAAAATTGAAAAATGATAATGTGTATACCCTTGTTAACCAGGACCTAGGTGTATGATGGTTAATCGTATTGATAGTTCCTTAGTTTTGACCATGTGGCAGGATATAAGGGAAATAATTAATATGGTTTTGTGTAAATCCATCTTGTTAACTATGATAATTTTTTTGAAAAAAAAAATTCATTCATTTTTTCTGTTTGACCCTAGATGTGGATAGTTTGGGTGGAGATAATTACATGGTTTTAGAACTTAGTTATCGGTTTTGTAAACGATCATATAGTTTTGAATCAGTGTGGTGAGATGTTGGCAGGCAGGGGAGTCGAGACATTCAAACATGTTAAGGTGTTTCCATAGTGGGAGGTAACATCTATGATGAAATATTTGTGGTGGTATTTATAGACTAATTATTTTTTTACTTTTAATTAGTGATGATCATGACCCCTCTCTCGACATCATCCCAGGTACATTGAGAAAGCTCTGACTTTACTCTTAGCTAAATAAATGTATTTTGGTTGGATATGGGGCCCCTTGGAGGTTGTACTTATGAAGCAATATATATTTGGAGCATGATATTGTGAGTTATATCATCGTCAACTTACATATGAGGTTCTCAGGATTGACTAAAGGTCAATAAAAACTACTATTTTGAGATACTTAACAAAAGAGGTTAACGAAACTTGGAAGGGTGGGTAGATTGTAAGAACTTTGTTTTTCATAAAGGTTCATGGGAGTACAACTCGAGGATATGCTTTTATAAGGTGGGAATATTGTAAGATTCCATCCTTTTACCAAATATGTTTTCCTTTGAGTTATTACTTTTTTATATATTATAAATACTTTATGTGAAAAGCAATTATTGGTGAAACAAATTAATAAATATTTAAAGGATTACATGATAAATAATTACCATTTAAGATAATGTAATATTTTTATTGGAACATTTTTTGAGTCAGAAATTGGATAGTGTGAGATTTTAAGACCCATAATGCCTCAGCGAAGGTGAAATAAAAATATTAATTATATAATAGTAAGAGCGGAAAATTTACTCAAAATAATTAAATAACTCTAAAACGGTTCATTATATTATAAATCTAAAACCACTATTAGATCTAAAATGTGGTGTTTACCTTAGGAAGGGTATGAAATTTTTAGGCATCAGATGTTTGGATGTCTCGCTCGTGAGTTAAAGTTATTAAATAATATTGAATATATTATTTTATAAAAAATAATTAAATATCTTTCAAATGGTTTATCTGATGGGAAATATGAGACCACCAATGGGTCCAGAATGAGGGTTTTACCCTAGACAAGATATAACATTTGTTTGTGTCGAGCGATTAGATGCTTCACTCGCATGAAATTACCCTTTTATTTTCATAAATTATTTATTCCGTTTTTTTAAAGAATATATCATTAATAACTCACAAACTATGCGTCCTTCAAGAAATCTGATACCCTCGATGGGTCCTAAATGGGGGTTTTATCCTAGGAAGTATATATTTCTTATTTACAATGAACTTATTATTAAAATAATAAATTAAAATTATTTTATTTAATTAAATAACCAAATTATTTAATTAATATGTCATTCACTATTCAATCACCATCTCCATATGGAATTTTCCATTTTATGTCTGTGGAAGCTTTTGGGAACCTCATTGTGGACCGTTTTCAATGCAGTAAATTTTAAAAGGACTTCTAGGAGTAAAATAAATCACTCTACCAACAAGAAATGGATCAAATGGACATAAAATGAAGAGTTTTTATTTAGGGTTTTTATTGAATTCGAACGGTTCTAGATATTTTTTTAAAACGCCCCTTTTGTTGAGTTGTTGGTTAGAGCAATCATGTGACAAATATTATGGATGTTATTTGCATAAGTGACATTCTTCTTCTTCCTTATGAAGACTCAGAGCGTGACCTTCCCCTGTGCGCCATTTCCCTTTACGTCTCAACCTGGTGCAGACAACTAGGTTATTTGTTTTGTTTTTTTATTTCTTCTATTATTATTATTTTCTCACCCCTTTACAATAATTCTTTTTAAAAAATGGATGGAAAATAAAAAAGAAAAGAGATAATTGTTTTATAAATGATAATTTTGTTTTTCAAATGATGATTACATGGATTTTTTTAGAAGAAAATATAAATTTATGATTTGATAAAATAATATTTCAACAATTATCATTTGGTTGTATCCATTTAATAATATCAAATATATTTATAAAGAAATAATATGGACTTTTCACAGGATAATTATTTATGATTTTATTATAAGATATTTTTCAGCGAATAACATGTGTTTTTTAGGGAGTTTTCCCTTCTTTGTTTCTACTTGAACCAGACTTCAATAATCAATATTTTTTCGATATTGATCATATCGATGTGTTGTCAGTGGAATTGGATTCATCTTGATAAGAGGATTGTCCATATCAATTTTTTCATAGAAAATGAAGTATTTTAAGTTGATTTTTATTAAACCATATATGATTATTTATTTAATTTCTCATTCTATAGTCATCGGAATAACGCATTGTTTGTGATGTTAGATTCATATCGTGTGTTCATCATATTTGAGATAGGAGGTCTAAATTTCAATCTCATAGTCTTGATTCATTTGTGCATATGAAATTGTAGAAATTTTATGATATAATTAACAATTTTTTTTCTATATTCAATTAATTAATTGGGTAAATTAACTAATTTGGGGGGATTGTGAAATTTGGAATAGAATTGGTTGGTTTAAATAATTAATTGATAGAATGATTATGAAAAAAATTTGATGGTATAATTGGTTAATTAATTTTTGAATTAATTAACTGTCATGATATGATTAATTAATTTGGTTGGTTTAAATAATATATTTATGAATTAATTAATTGATGTTACATAAT
Organism: Viscum album; assembly: GCA_963277665.1. Taxonomy (NCBI): domain Eukaryota; kingdom Viridiplantae; phylum Streptophyta; class Magnoliopsida; order Santalales; family Viscaceae; genus Viscum; species Viscum album. Next base: position 605,216,952 of record OY728119.1, on the reverse strand, counting down.
CATTTAATTGTTGAACTAAATAATGGAATTGATGGAAAAAAATAATTTTTGGATTAATTGAAGAGGAGGTTGAATTTTAATTAATTAATTATGAATTAACTAAATGAAATAGATAATTAATTGATGAATTAATTGAAAGGATTGAGTTAGATTAATTAATTGAAAAATTATTTAATGATAATAATTTGAATTAATTAATTGGTAAATTAATTAATTGATGTAATGTTATGATTTTTGAGTTAAATTAATTAATTGGAGAATTGATTAATGGAAATTGTAGGGTTGATACAATTGAATGAGTTAGGTTAATTAATTATAAAATTAATTAATGAGGATTGGTGTGTTATAATAATTGGATGAGTCAAATTAATTAACTGAGGAATTAATTAATAGAGATTATTGTGCTGAAACAATTAAATGAGTTAGATTAATTAATTAGTAAATTAATTAATGAGAATTATTGTGAATGTGCAATTAAATGAATTAGGTTAATTAATTGATAAATTAATTAACATGAATGGTTGAGATATTGAATTGATAAGGTCAAATAATTAATAGTTGAATTAATTATGAGGCAATGAGATTTGTAAGTTTAATAATTAATTTTTTAATTAATTATGTGATTTTGAGATAGATGACTCGAGATAATTAATTATATAATTAATTATAAGATATTGATATTATGAATGAGATAATTAATTATAGAATTAATTATGATATTTTGAGTTGTGGGTATTGATTAATTAATTTTTAAATTAATTAATGTTGTGAGATTATTAATTAATTATTGAAATAATTAATGTGACGATGTGATTAATTAATTATTAAATTAATTAATGGTAATATATGATTAATTAATTATTGAATTAATTAATGTAATGATGTAATTAATTAATTGTTGAATTAATTAATGTGGTATTATGATTAATTAATTGTGATATTAATTAATGGTACTATATAATTAATTAATTATTGAATTAATTAATATAGTATTATGATTAATTAATTATTGAATTAATTAATGAGACTATTTACTTAATTAATTATTGAATTAATTAATGTGATGTTGTTATTACTTAGTTATTGAATTAATTATAGTGACGTTGTGATGCCTATGACATGTAATTTTTTGATAAAAGATTAATGTTGATTAAACTTGAATAATGTGATATACGTTCTTGATTGAGATACATGTTGTGAGACAGGGATTGATACTCCAAATACTCACTAGGTGATAGACATGGAATTCTACACCCAATATGCATGAAAATATTATTTTATGTGACATGGACTGATGCTCCAAATACCAATGGGTTGTGAGACATGGACTGATGCTCCAAATACTCATGAGGGTGGTAGACATGGCGTTATACACCCATTAATTGACATTGGACTATGGTTCCAATTAGAAGTAATATTAATTGAATTGAAATAGACAATGAAAGCACATTGGTTTAAATGAAATGTGAATTGATAATATAAAATGGTTCAGACTCTGGCACAGGTTGAAGCAGGTATTGAGATATGAGTGTCCATGGAGACCCGAAGGTTTATGCAGTTAACTAAGGGATAATTGAATAAATGTAAACTATTTACTTTATTACTTATACTTTATTATTTATACAACTGCATGCACTGCTTCTCAATGGATTTTTTTTAGACACTGTAGGTGGTGTCCTACTGAGTTGTACTCACACCCTACTCGGGATACCTGAAGGGTACCCGAGTAGACTTTGTGGTTATAGGACATGATAAGGGCAAGAGCCCTGGTTTAGATTTTTGTTTGGGGATGGAACTTGGTTGAGGGAACTAGACATGGTTCAGGACCCACTTGGGAGTCCCTAGCCTCTTACATATTTTTTTTACACTTGATACATATATATAGACATCGCATGTTTACCTTTTAGTTGAGTATTATATTTCCTGTCTTGGTTATTCTTGTTACATTTTTACTATTTTGATTATATATGCCTCCGCTATTTCTTGTTTACTTCCACTAGTATTTTACTCTGATAAATGAGGGTATATTCTTCCCATGACTAAATTACCAGTCCCTCGCTATTAGTCAGTAGCCTTTGGCGTATGGGGAGGCATGCCGAAGGTCATGTGATTAGCCGGCTTGGGGCACTGTTGTGTGGCACTCGGTTCGAGACGTTACACATTTTACGAATAAAATTGGATTTGTTATTATCTTATGGATATAAAATATATCGAAAAAATTTCAAAAACATTTTATTGAATATAATATATATATATATATATATATTTCATTATGATTTTCCACTAATTGTAATTAATTTAATTTATTAAAATAAAACTGCTTTTATAAAAATATTTTATTTATATTCAATTGGTTTTTTATATTCATTTCTAATTAATTGGTAACCAATGAATTCAACTATATATTTCATAATTTATTTAATACTATTTATAACTATCAATTTAATGTCGAGGATATAATTTTCATTTTAAATAATAATATTAATAGTATTAAGTAAAACTTGGTCTTGCTTGTAATGCAGGTCATCGAAGAATGTCATTATTGCATGTAACACATGTTAACTTAGTGCTTCATGTAGAGAAAGTTCTAAAGGCCCAACCAGGATCATTGTATCATTAAGAGGGGGAGGGTTGAATCAGTGATGTATTTTTCTTTTATATTATCAATATTTCATAACAACCTTCACCTCCTATTAAAGATTTATCACTTCGTTGAAAACAAAATGTTCACACAACCATAGGAACAAAAGTATTTACAAGTTTAAGTACTCAATAAGAGTATCTACATACTTTTCATGGTTGGGAAATAATAAAATACCACACAATAAACTATAAAATAATCCTTTTATGTGGATACAACAAGTATTATATACCCTTACACTTGTGTATCACTATGATCAATACAACAATGCATGTGATTATTTTAGCATGTATAATGTAAAACATGTTTCTATAACAGGTTAAGAAACCTTCACCAGTTGGTTCAGAAAAATTACTTTGTTTCCTTATCAACTTTCCCTTATGAAAATCTTCAAATGCAAATCTTCACTTTCCTTCCAAGTAGCTAGTAAGAACGTCACTTTTTTACTTCATACAAAAAGTCAATCTAATGGATCAGTCTAATTTATATGTCCAATACTTTAGTCTAGAAAATAGGTAAGAAAATAATACTATAGAAATAATTCTGAACCACTTCAATATTTACCCATAAAACTTTTTCTAATGGCTCGCTCTGATCCAGTAACTTCTTTCTTCTTCTTCTTATGTCTGGAAAACTTACTCAGTAAAAATCTATCTAAAAAATAATTATATCTTCCAAAAAATCATTGATATATATCTCTCTATCTTCTCATATAAACACTACTAATTTCAAAGAGTACAATGTACTTTCTACTATTTATAGTTTCACTTGGAGAGAAATGGGTGGGAATCTGAAAAGTTTTTCCTCTTAAGAAAATTTCCTAAATCTCGAATTTCACATTCATTTCAACTCTATCATTGACTTATTTAATGCTTATCAAATCTTCTCAAATCTTCTCAAAACTTATCCAATCTTCTCAAAACTTTATCCAACTTCATAATTTAAAACAATTATTTATCCAGATACCAAGGCCGATCCTATTTTATTCCTTATAATGAAAACATATGATAACTAAAGTCCTCTCATTCTGATGCTCCATAAAATTTGAAAACAAATGAATAACTTATTTTTTACATGTTTTGTACCAAATGAAAGTCATAAAACTTTGAAACCATTTTTCCATAATCATCATTTAAACTTATATAGAATTAAAAATATACTTTGATAACACTTTGGAAAAACTATTAAAAACATATCACCATTTCTTTAATTGTTAAAATCTTACTCAGACTGTGTTCGATGAAGTCTTGTAGCCAATGACTTGTCGGTGTCAGATTGTGTCTAATGAATTAGTCTCTAGTTCACTCTGATGAATCAATGTCAATAATTTTATGCTAACTCTTGACCCACTTGGAAAACAAACAACACTTATTCTTTTGTTCTTGATCCACTGGAATAAAACATATCATAGATATTTTTTTCTTGAACCAATTGAATACAACCAACATAGATATTATGTTTTATAAAAATGGTTAACTACATTTTCAATCTTCATCCGATTTATTGGTCTCTAATATCATCCCTTTCATTTTTCCCAAGAACTCCCCTATAGAATAATTCATTTTTCCCAATAGTCCTTACAAAAATATTTTTCATATGTATATATATAGATACCAAAAAATTAATTTGATAGATCAATGTTATAAATCCTATGATGGAATAATGGCACATTGCATCTGATAGACCAGTGTAAAAAAACAACTTCCTATTAAACTTTCCATTGATCCTAAATATTTTTTCATTCATTGAATTAAATATTCTAATGGATTTGATCATCCGATGGATTAGTTGAATGGTTCTTCATCAAACATTAACTTTAGAAACTTCAACCTTCCTAGCCTTTAAACAATTTCAGAATTCGGTGATTCCCACACTGATGGACTGAGACTGGAAAACAATGACTTCACAACCTCTCTTAATCCATAAAATCTGGTTATAACCATGAATTCCTCTTTTAATTGAGAGAATAAGGATCTAAATAGAATCATATGACATACATTGTAATGTTCTATGACATCAAATCCTTCCAGAAAATTTTTTCTTTATAACCAAAACTCAAACTTATTAGCACTTCTTAGAATTACTCAACCACCTTTTCTTTATTTCCTTAACAAAGTTTTCATCACAATTGTTTCAAAAAACTTATGATATTTAAGAATATACAAATTAGTAAAGCATCATAAAATTTTGTATGGAGATATTCAAAAGCCAAAAAAAACTTATCATACCGATCAAAACTTTCATTCCCAACCCAACGTGAGTCTGATGATCACTTCACCCCAAAAAAATTTCCTCATCAAAAAACTAAAACCAATAGAGTTTATTTAGGAAAAATGTGTCTAGTATTTTTAGTATGGTTCTCTTGGAATCCAATCACCTACTCTTACAAAGTGAATTGATTTTATCTTAATTATAATAAATATAAAACTCTCAACACAAACTTCATCCAGTATCTGAAAAACACTTTCAACCAACTTGGTCCCAACTATCTCTCCCTTTATATTTTGTTGTCATCCAAGGTTCATAAATCACTGAGACATTGTAATCTAAAGATATTTATTACTAATCAAAAATTCTAAACTTACATGATAAAAGTCGTTATAGGAAAAAAATCATTGATTAAAAACCCATGCTATTCAAAATTAGTGGAATACAAAACTTTTCCTCATGTCTTCAGCCATTCCATATTTTCTTTCACACACCTATCAGAAAAAAAAATTCAATAAAAACTTCAACAAACTGTTAGAATATTTCATACACTTACATTTTGAGTTCATATATTTCCCATAACTCCCCCGAAATACGTGCTTCCTTAAAAAATTTATCATATATCAATGGATATATTTATGAAACATTATCTCCCTTTGAAAACACAGTCCAAATAATATATGTGATAGTGGACAAAAATAAAAACCTCAAACTTGGTGAGAAAGAGGTTGGACACCCACGTTCAACCTCATCTTGAAAATTATTCCTTTAGTAAAGGTTTTATGAAAATATCAGAAACTTTTTTTGATGTAGGAACATACTCCAACTTGTGTTCATTATTATCAACATGATCTTTTATAAAGTTATATTTTATATCAATTTGTTTTGAATGATAATGTTTTATTTTATTTATTTTAAGGTTCATACAACTCTGGTTATCACAACCCAATAACGTAGCTAAATTTACTTGAACAAGTAAGTCTTCTAATGTTGTCCTTATACCCATAGGTTTTGTGGAAGATTGAGTGGAAACAACGTACTCATCTTTATCTATGATAATAGTTACTGAATTTTTATAGTATTCCAGCTAACAAAAAATTCCCCCAGAAAGGAAACTCCACCAGATGTGGATCTTCAATCATTAACACTTCCTACCCAATTAGCATCTAAATAGCCAAAAATCAATTTTTTGAGATATTTTACCTAGTTTCAGAATATATTATTCCTTTCATATATGTATGAATTATTTTTAATGACAACATATGTTATTATTTTGGATCACTTTGGAATATTTTACATAATGTAACATCATAAAAAATGTCTGGTCTTAAGGCGATCAGATACAAAAAACTTATTATCAGATTATAAAACTCTTTAGATTCAACTTTATTTCCTTATCCATCTTTAGTGAACTTGATTACCACTGGAATTGGTGTTGAAAAAGGTTTCAAAATTTCCATTCCAATCGTCTTAATAATTTCCTTATCATAATTTTCTTAAGAACGAAGTAAGCGTTTATTCTTTTGTAAGATTTGTAACCCAGGAAATTATTTCATTTCACCATGCATGGACATCTCAAACAACTTCTCAATTTATTTAGTAAACCTTTTACATGTTCTTTAATTATTCCCTAAAAATATAATATAATCAACATATATAATAACAATGAGGGAAATATCCTAACTTTATTTTATGTACATATTATTATCAACCCTTCCTTTATTAAAGTTTAACTTCCTTAAGTTGGTATCTAATTTAGAATACTAGTATCATAGAGCTTGATTCAACCTATAGAAGGATTTTTTAACATGCACGCATAAATTTCAACCATCCCAATAAAAAAACCACATGTGTTTTCAATAAAAACTTCTTTATCAAGTTATCCATTCAAAAAGTATGACTTCACATCCATCTATAAAATTTTATAACTTAAATGTGAAGAAATTTATAGAAATTTTCTAATTGTTTCTAACCTTTCCATTGCAAACAAAGTCTCATCAAATTCAATGCATTCAATATTTGAGTAACCTCTGTAAACTAGTCTTTCTTTATTTCATATCACTTCACCACCTTCATTAAACTTATTCCAGAACACCCACATTCTACCAATAATTTTTTTTCAATTGGTTTAGGTATAGATTCCCAAGTATCATTCTTATCAATTTGATCCAACTCATCATTCAAATAATGAACCCTTTCTGGATTCTCAAAATATTCATTCATATCTTTCAGCTCAACTTTTGAATACAAAGAAGTATGTGTAATAAAGTTTTATATTATTCTTGTTTGAATATTTTTATGTTTATCACCAATTATTTTTTGAGAACATACTTGAATCCTCATCCTAGTATTAGAGGTACAGAAATCTTATCCATCACTTTAAATAGCTAAGTCTAATTCTTTTACATGTGTTTCATCACAATTATTATAATCCTTCTCAGGTTTCTTAACAAAAATTATTTCATCATCTTCATATTCCTTATCTTCATGTGATTGTGACACATCTACCTAAACTTTTTCAATAACTTTTATATCAATTGAATCAACTAATATTTATTTCCCTTTATTGAAACATTTATATCATATTCCATCTAGAGCATAGCCAAGAAATATTCCATATTCTCCTCTTTGATCAAAATTTCCAAGGTTTCTGCCATTATTATTTATGATGTATATACTCCAAAAAATCATAAGTGTTTTAAACTTATAGTTTTTTTTATAAAAAATTCCATAAGGATTCAAATCAAAACTTGGCATATAGAAATATTGGTTTTGGATATAGACAGTTGTGCTCATATCTTACCTCAAAAATTAATGAGAATGATCATGTTCAGGTAACATAGTATGCCCCATTTCAACCAAAATTATATTCTTCCTTTCAATAATACCATTTTTGTGGTGTATATGATTTAATAAACTCATGTTGAATCCTAGGATTTTAAAAATAACTTTTTATCTCTTTATTTTTGTATTCACAACCATTTTAAGTTATAAACTTCTTCACAGAATACCCACACTCCTTCCCATATCTTCTCCTGAAACTTTTAAACATATTCAGAGCATCTTACTTATGTTTCAAATACATAGCACAAGTAATGTAAGTAAAATCATCAATGAAAAATGAAGTACTTATCTCTGAAAGTTCATTGTTTTATCATTGGCCCACAAATATCATAATGAATAAGTTATATGGTTTGAGTTAAATTAATATCAACATTCTTATCATAGATTATATAATATTACCTTTTTGAAAAATTATGCAACACAAATATCTTCTTATCAACTTATTAGGAATACCATGAACACTCTCTCTCATTGATTATTTTCTCATATTTCTCTGACACATATGTCCCATCCTTTTATGCCATAAATTATTTTCTCCCATCATGCTTAAGCAACATGAGTTTTGAACTTCACCAAATTGAAAAAAGTTTCTTTTTGTATATTTTCCTCTAGTAATAACTTTTCCATCTTCCTCTATTTTCATAAAAAACTCATATTTTAAAAAAAAACTTGATTTCCGTCATCACAAAGTTATGAAACAATAAACATGTTGTTTTTAAACCCATCAAAAAACAAATCCTTATTGAATTTCAAATTTTCTTTCCCAACAATACTAGATCCAACACCTTTTATTCGGAGAGATTCGTCATTTCCAAATGTCACTATTCCTTCTTTGAAATCATTCACATTCTTCAAAAACTTCAAATATCATATCATATGAGAAGAACACAAACTATATAATATCCAAGGTTATTCTCCCTTTATAGGTTTGAGAGTGGTTTGAACAACAATATCCTTTTCTTTCCATTTAACTTTCTTCTCATCTGGATTCTATAAATTGTTATGAACTTGTTGTTATTCCAGTAACAAAACAATACAGCCTTTTACAATATTTCCAGGTTATTTGCATCTTTCAAAATAGTTTCCAAAGGTTGGGACCTATTATGAACTTTCAAAACATCATTCTCATATTTTTTCTTTAATATGAATGAATCTACCTTGATCTTTTCCATCTATAACTAGTAGAATAGTTTTAATGTTGTTGATTAAACCAACACATGTTTTTAATATTCCAAAATACACCACAATACCAGCATTACCCATGGAAATAATACTTTCCATTATAACTTCTATATTGTCAGTAATTATGAACATTTTTCTCAGTAACTTTCTTATCTTTCACATCAAAACTCTGTTGTATTATAAACTTTATATTATCAAATGGAATCTTATTCTTAAATTTGGGTTTCTCTCTAACTTTATCAGAAAAAGAAGTAATAAAAACGTTTTTTTAGAATCAGAATTTTTAGAAACTTCTAAATTCACATCTTTGTTGGTTTTGGACAAATACATGATTTTACCAGCATTATTCTTCATAGAAACAACTTAAAATTTATTTTCAACATTTGAAGGTAACTTTTTTAGATACTTATTAGGTTTACCCTTTCTATAACATTCACCAACTTCAGAGATAGGGTTCTTGAAATTTATAACTTCCTTCTCATCTTTATAATTTTTTTTTTGAATAAGTTCCAAATCTTCTTCCTTTTCCTTCAACTTTTATTTAATATTTTCATTCCAATTCCTTTACTTATCAAGATCGTTCTTCAAAAAATCAGAATCTTATAGTAACATAGCTTTCAATTCAAGAACAAATTATTGATTTTTTATTGTACGTACTTCCTTATTCAACTTATTGATTTTATTTTCAAGTCTTAATATTTTTCTGGTATATTATTTTAATTCTCTCTATAGGTGAAACTCTAAATCATTATCTTATTATTCAAAACTAATACTTCCAAACACTTCACCATTACCTTTTTCAATTAAAAATTATATCCAATAACCTTAGTTAATGTTTTGGATTCATCTTAACTATCTTAATATTTATCATATTTAGATAAAACTATTCTCCTTTTGGATTTGGATAACTTTATATCTTTTCGCTTGTAATAATATTTTGACTTATCACCATATTTATTACATGATCTTATTGACCTTATATCATCTTCCTTACTAACTTATCCATTATTTCTTCAGGGGAAATTCACAGAAAATTTCCCAAGAACTCCACATTCAAATCATTTTAAGGGAATTTTACCTTTATACTTTCTTATGCCACTTTTCAAATTTAAAAAAAGGATAAAAATCATCAATATTGTTACATACTAGTTTTTGGATTCATAATCACCACATTATTATTATTCAAGAACATTCTTAAACTTTCCTTTTTTGCTAGATTTAAAGGAAATTTCTCTATAAACTTTTACATTTACTTTCCTAACTTTCTCCTTTTTTATTTCAAAGTAATGAGATTACTATGTAGGTCATCCAAATGTAGATTCTGAGGATCTCTATCCTACAAAGATGAAATTTTGGAATCAAGATTATCAGGAAAAACTCTCAAGATGTTTTCAACAATAGTTGAGTCTTCTAACTTCTCACCAATACATGTGATGGAGAAAAAATTGTCATTCCACCTTGTAAATAAGTCACCAACATATTCATACTCACCCATTTTAGTATCTTCATTGTTCATCCTTCATATTTTTAACGTCTTCCTCCTTCACCTTTGTATTACCTTCATAAATGTTCTTCAACTTTTCCTAGATACCTTTATTAGTAGAAACTCCCTTCACTATTAGAAATTCACTTTCTGAATATAGTGAGAGTAAAGCATTCTTAGATCTTCAATCATTCTCAAGATCCTTACTTTAAATATATGTAAGAAATTTTTTATCAATAGGATGAAATGAATATGTAGTAGCTTACAAAACATCGTACCCAAGAGACATAAGATATGAAAACATTATATATTTATAGATATGATAGTTATTTTCACCAAGCATCATAATACACTTACTGTTCACACAATTTAGACTCTCAATCACAACTTCTCTTCAAAAACATCAGCAAATAGTAAAACTATAACAACACGAAATGTTATAAATACTATTACCCTTGCAATTTAATTAAATGTATTATTATATAATATGGTTATAGAAAACACATGAACTTATTTGGTTGTATTATATCATATTATAATTAAAATAATATTAATCATAATTACCATGGATAATATAGTCATTGAAAATTGATCACACGATTAGTATAAATATACAGTTTTAACAAATCCAATTAACACGGAAAAAGGAAGTCATGGATCAACCATTTGGATCGTACCCTATGAATCGCATTTATCAAAGCCTATGAGGGAGATAGAATCACTTGGATTTTCCCTTGACCATTACTGAGATGATATCCAATAACTTGATTATGATAGAAACCATTTATGGGAGAAGTTCAAGCTCATTGGGATCACAACCTAAACCATGTACGTTGAACCACCCCATAAAAGTCTCACCATCGCCCACCTTACTCTTTGGATGTTTGAAGGTGTATTAAATGGATATGTATCAAGACCTTAGTGATATGACTATGTACATTATTTTTTTATAGAATAATGAACATATTTTCATCCTATTATTTTTACTTTATTAATGATTTTTATTTTGATACAATAAAACACAAATAGTTTTTTTGGGTAATATTCAAATTTAATTAAGGAATTTATTTTGATGAATTAATGTATTTATGAAATAAATAATATTTTAATAAAATATAATTATGAAATATTTTTAATTATATAAAAATTATCATATAATTTTTATTAATTCAAATATAATTTTTATAAGGGTTTGAAAACTATTATTGTCAAAAAACCCATCATTTATTGATAAATGTCAATTTTATTTTAAAAGTTAAAATTCATAAATTTAGAAAATTATTTATATGAAATGGATATTATTTTTTTAATTAGAGCATCGAAATTATCCAATAGTGAATTTTTCACAATTTTCTGAGACAATAGAATTTTCGGGTAAAAAATAAATATCGTATAGATATAATTTTTATATTATGACATCATAACGACTCAAACATGATTTAATAAATAATATAAAATGTATCCATGACCAGATATATGTTTTCTAATTTAAATAATGAGATTTTAATTTTATTTTATTAATTTTATAAATCCATTATGAATCCTCCAAAACCATTAATATATTTTAAGGTTTTAAAATCATTTCTTTAAGAATATGACTCACCTCCACATACGTAAAAGAATTATTTTATTGTTTTTGTCCCTTAAAATTATAAAATATTTAAAATCACTCCAATTTGGAAGAACCTATAGGAAAAAACCAGGGTAAGGTTTGTGGTTTTGGTTATTTTATTATATAGAGTCCAAAACCTAGGTTTGAGAAATAATAATGAAATCCCCACTCATTTCATATATAAACCTACCCTATATCCAATTTAACTTTAATAAAATTCCTTTTAACACATACATAATCTTCCATCCCCTCTCTATATTCCTTCTAAGGTGCTCCAAAACTCCTCAAAAGATCCTCCCAATCATTTGGAGTCACGCACTCAAGTAAGGGATCCTCACCTTCTCTTCTTTATTCAAGTTTATTTATTATCTTATGCATTCTATTTTCAAATCCTTAGGTTGGGATATGTATTTATATGTCTCTATTACATACTATTTTATGTAAAATGATAATATACCCATTTCTCTTTCATCAACCCATTTTATAAATTTTTATGTGATGTCGTTATGGTGCTGAATTTTCATCAAGATTTTCCATGTCAAAACAATTGTTTAGTGAATAAAAAAACCATTTCCTATCAAGGGTATTAACCTTTATAAACATATACTTATTTTAATTGGTAGTTACATTTTTTTATTCCACACTCCTTGATCATGGAATAAAATATAATGATAAATAAATCCATTTTGTATGATCTATGTGGCACACTTAAGCATGAGAATGAAATAAATGTAATAAGCATTCCTATAATTATATAGCACTCCAATGAATTGGGTAATTTTTAGTCTCTTGATATATCATGTTAGGATAGGGATATAACCTAATTCATTTATAGGACTTTTTCCATCATGATGTCCTGGAAGTTAGCCATCAACTGTGTTTATGATGTTGTGTTTTAAGTTGTTTCCACATTTCCCATTTTATGATTAGCATGCTATATAATGCCTTATTGTTCATTTTATTTTTATTCTCCATTTATATGACTATTTTCTAACATGTTTTACCATACTCCATTAATATTCCCTTACTAGTCTTAATAGGTTACCCCTTTCTTATGTATTTCCCCAGGATATTCGGTGTAGTTTTAAAATCCATGGAATGTTATGATCATGTTAAGGATGTTTTCAATAATGATGATGTATTTCCTATTTAAATTGTTATATAATTTACCTAATTCTCAAAGAAACTAGACTTATTGATCTTTATTATTGTATTAAGTGTAATCGAATGTAATAAATCTTCTATTAATGTGAAATAAATAGCAGGGTTGTTATAGTTGATATCAAAGGAAAAGTTTATTTTTTGGGTTAGGATTAGAAAACTCTAGAGAAAGCCTTAGGGAAAAGAATAATTATAAGAAAAAATCCTTAAATTTGTTTATGTATATAGTAAGTGTTTTATCAAGAAAATATATTCCTATATAGATATTACAAGTGGATTTGGTTCTAACATAGATGTACCTAAGGATAGAAACTCTGAAAATGTTCATTATGACTAACTTATTGTAACCTAGTATATGAAAATGGGCCTAACTATAGACCTAGTTTGACACTCATGGGGGATATAATTTATTAAAATAACAATCTCATTACAATAAATTTTTTTGGGAACAAAACAATTCCCATATAAATATAAGTTAGTAAATAGATCATGGGTAACATAGATTGAAGTCTATAAATTCATAAGTTATGGAAATAAATGTAAACTATACATTATCCCTTTAATGTAATTAAATTACCATTTATGTGTTTAATAGTTTAAAAATACTCATCCCTAATTTTCCCTTTATTCTACTTAATGGTTAGAAATATGAGGAATGAGGTAAACAATCAATGCAATGGGAAATGTGATGATTGTCCCAATGAGATGCCCAAATCGATGGGAGCATGAATCAAAAACCTTGTGACAATACCCTCTCAGCTAACTCAGGCTATAAATAGAAAACTGGACAAAGAAGAGAACCCAAATTTCCCTAATAAATAATAAGCTGTAACTGAGTCCTTTATGCGACAAAGGCCTCTAACATTCAATGTATCATATGATTCCTTAATCATGGAACAATAGATCAACTCCATTGAGAAGATATTCTATATCCTTCAATGTTATGAACAAGATAATATTCTATAGGATTTTTATCATATAGAGGGAGATGTTGATCAGTGGTGGTCATTGATCAATAATACAAAGCTTGAGAAAGATATCAAACTTATGGGGTGGAAGGAATTACAAAAAAAAATTGATAAATATTTTTCTTACACTCTCTGACTTAAAATATATAGAGACTTCCTTGACCTCATGAAAAAAGATGACGAATCTATCAAGTCATATGAGGAAAACTTCACAAGACTTGCATGATATGCCTCCTTTTTCGTTATCCCCAAATTCAAGGTTTACCACTTCTTTGGTGGGATAAGACCTAGTCAACAAAAATCCCTAGAAATATGATACTTTTATAGCTATGAGAAAATTGTATAATGTTCCCTCAAAGTTGAAATGGAGATTAGTTAATCCCATAGGTATCACAAGGATAAGAAACATAAATTGTAGTTTAATTCTGGTTGTTCTATGGAGAAATATAATGGTACCAATAAATTTCAACATTCCACTTGGAAATGGTGTAGGAAGAAACACCTTAGAAATTTTCTAAGGGGAACGAAGAAATTATTTAGGTGTGGGAAATAAAGAAACCGAACTAATGATTACATACAAAAAAAACCACTAATGTGTTGGAAGATAGGAATTCTCCAGTCAACCCTTTGTGTATTGTTCATTGCTTAAACTACAAGGAACCATGGCACTTTTCAAACCAATTCACTAAGACAAGGGTTTTCAGAGACAACCAACAACCTCCAAGGTAGAAAGGGTGATATTTTTTCATCAAAATCGCTAAGGTGGATCCCAAAAATGAAGTAGAGATATGTACTCTAGTTATTCCTTCAAGAATAATGAAAGTAATTTTTTATTCTGTTTCTATGCATTCCTTCATGTCATGAATTTTTAATAGAACTATTCAAACACCACCACAAATATGGAAGTATAACTATTGGTGAAAAGGTAAAATGGGGAAATTATTACATCTGAGGTATATAATTCCTCCCCTATCAAATTTTGTGTGTTTAACTTCCCAACGAACCTTTTCACACTCCCTTTGGTGGTATTTGATGTAATTTTGGGTATTTATTGGCATTCCCAATATAGAGACAATATAAATTGCCACGAGAAGAAAATCTCTCTCCATATTTCTAATTAACCCTCAATTTTTGACATGTGCAAGAAGGAGGATAAATATTCTTTAAAAACAACATCTTAAGAATGGATATCATTGACCTACAAGAAATCATATCTCCCTTAAATGATTGATTCTAAGGAAATAATCATCCTTGAAATCATTGCCATTGTGATGGAATACGCTGATGTGTTTCTCGATGAATTTCTTTGTCTTCCTCTTAGTTGAGAGGTTGAATTTTCAATCGATTTTTACTTGGAGTGTTTTCATTATCAAAGACTCTATATAAAATGGATATTTTGGAACATGAGGATATGAAAAAACAACTAAAAGATAATCTTGATAATGGTTTCATCCACTCACGTTCTTCACCATGGGGTGCGCCATTCCTCTTCATCAAGAAGAAATGTGGTTTAATTCACCATTTCATTAATTATTTTGAACTCAACAAGATCACAATAAAGAACACATATCATATACCTCATATTGATGACTTGTTTAATCAACTATGTGGAGCATAATACTTCTCCAAGGTGGATCTATAGTCGGTATAATACCAAGTTATGGTGAAGAAGGAGGATATCCCAATACTTCTTTTCGTACAAGGTAAGGGAACTATGAGTTCATAGTAATGCCATTAAGACTCACCAATTCCCAAAAAATATTCATGGATGGTATTAATAGAGTATTTATATATTACCTCAACAAATTTAAGGTAGTATTTATATACGATATTCTAATATACTTTAAAATCAAGGAGGAGTATGAGGAGAATCTGAGTAATTTTCTAAAGACCTTGCGAAAGTAGAAGAGTTATGAAAAGTATAGAAAATGTGAATTCTGGTTAAAGGAAGATTCATTATTAGGGCTCCTAATTATAGGAAATGGGATATCTTTGGAACCTTCAAAGACATAATATATTGAAGGATGGTCAGGGCCAATATTTGGGACAGATATCTATAATTTCCTTGGATTAGCTGGGTACTATCATTGATTGGTGAGAAAATTCTCATATTTATCAAACCTTATAACCAAGATAACTCATAAGGGAGTTAAGTTTTCTTGTAATAATGGATATGAAGAGAGCTTCAAGGTTATTAAAAGGAGTCTTATCAATACCCCTATGATCACACTAACCACAAGTGGAGAACTTTTCATAGTATTCAGTAATGCTCGAAGAAGGGATTGGACTATGTGTTCATAAATAATGATAAATTAATAGTCTATTCTTCAAGGAAGTTGAAATTTCATGAACATAACTACCCAATGCATGATCTATAGTTGGTTTCAGTGATATTCACTTTGAAAATTTGGTGGCATTATCTATTTTGGGATAAGTGTGAAATATATATGGATCCCAAAATCCTCAGGTATATATTCACATAGAAAGAGATGAATATGCACCAAAAAAGATGGTTAGAGTTGATTAGGGGCTATGAATTCTCAATCCACTATTATCCTAGAAAAGAGAATAAAGTGGAAGATTCTCTAAGTGGAAAAGATCAAGAAATTATATCATTGATCATAATTGAGAGGGATATTATATTATTATATTTGGAAAGGATGGTCATGAGAATCATAAAGGAAAGAACATCATCAATACTTTCACAAATGATTGCTCAACCATCCCTTCTAGAGAAGATAAAGGATTCCCAAATAAATTATGTTGGAATTTTGAAGAAAGTAGAAAATATAAGGAAAGGGAAATCCTCATAGTTCAATGTTAATGAAGAATGAAATGTGAGATTTGGGTCAAGACTATGTGTTACATAAAACCATGAGTTCAAGAAGGAATAGTTGGATGATGCACATAGTTCTTCTTTCTCCATTCACCTATGAGTCACAAAGATGTATATAGACATCCATAAGCACTATTGGTGGGACAATATGAAGATAGAGATCACTGAATATACATTAAAGAGCCTAGTATGTATGCAAGTGAAGGTTGAAAGGAATAGGTCTAATGGGATGATAAAACCATTACACATACCAACAAGGAAATGGGAGAACATCAACATGGACGTTTTCACCAGACTTTCGAATACATCCATGAAAAATAGTGAATATAAGTTTTTTTGGATCATCTTATAAATACACCTCACTGTATTTCAATTACAGAGGAAATATCACTGGATCAACTTGCATGTATATACATTAGAGAAGTGGAAAGGATTTATTGAGTAACACTAAAAAATTGTATTAAATCGCAATCTGAGATTCACATTTGTGTTCATGAAAAGTATCCAACATGATCTAAACACGGATATGAACTTTAGTAAAGACTATATTCCACAAACTGATGGACAATATGAGTGGTCTATTCAGACATTGGAAGTGATGTTGTGAGCATATTATATGGACTTAAAAGGAGGATGGGACCAACATATACCTCTGGTAAAGTTATCTTACAATAATAGTTTCCAATAAATCATCCAAATGGATCCATATGAAGCCCTTTATGAGAATTGTTATAGAACGCCTACATGCTGGGATGAATTTGACAAATGAAAACTACTTGGTCATTAAATGGTTGCGGAAATGGTGGAAAAGGTTAAGACCATTCAGGAGCACATTAAGGCTGCTCAGATTGGAAAAAAGAGTCATGTTGACAAATCATCAATGAGACTTAGAGTTTGAAGTTGGAGACATGGAATTCCTCTGCATATCTCCATGGAAGAAATTGATGATATTTTGGAATAAGTTAAATCTTAGTCCAAGATATGTCAGCTCATTAGAGATCCTTGATCGCATCAGAGCAGTGACCTACTGACCTTCACTCCCACCTAAACTATCTCAAGTACAAGATGAATTCCATATATCCATCTAGAGAAAGTACATACCAAACCCCTCAAATGTACTCAATCAATAGGTGGTATTGTTGGTGAATGACCTTTCCTGTGAGGAGAATCTAATGAAGATCTTCGATCATAGAGAAAAATTTCTATGAAATAAGACAATTCACTTTGTCAAAGTGTGGTAGGGAAACCACAAGTCTGAAGAAGTGATGTGGGAACCAAACAAAGTGATGAAACAAATTTATCCTCATCTATTTAATGTGGTAAATGAAAATTTGGGGGGGGTATTAAGGTGGGAGGATTTTAATGAACTAAAATGTTATAAATAAAATTACCCTTGTGATTTAATTAGATTTATTATTATATAATATAGTTATAGAAAAAACATGCACTAATTTGATTTTATTGTGTCTTGCCATATTTAAAGGACCATTAAGAATTATTACCATTGATAATATAGTCGTTGAATAGTGATCACCTGACTTGTATAAATATATGGTTTTAACAAATTCAATTGACACAGACAAAGGAAGTGATGGACAAAACCAGTAGGATGGTGCCCTATGAAGCCCATTTATCAGATCTTTCAAGGGAGATAGAATCACTAGTATTTTCTCTTGACTAATACTAAGTTGAGATCCATCAACTTAAACATAATATAAACTATTTATGGGATAAGTACAACCTAATCGAGATCATGGCTCAAACCATGTATGCCAAACCACCACATAAAAGTCTCACCATCATGCACCTCACTCTTAGGGAATTTGTGGGTGTATTAAAGGGATATATATTAAGACCCTATCTGAATGAGTATGTATATTATTTTTGTAGAGAATAATGAATATATTTTCATCCTATTATTGTTACTTTATAAATGATTTTTATTTTCATACAATAAAACACAAATAATATTTTTAGGTAATATTCAAATTCAATTAAGGAATTTATTTAGATTAATTAATGGATTTATAAAATAAACAATATTTTAATAAAATATTATTTTTAAATAATTTTTATTAAATATAAATGATCATATAAATTTTATAAGTGTTTGAAACCTATTATTGTCAAAAAACCCATGATTTCTTGATAAATTACAATTTTATTCTAAAAGTGAAAATTAAAATATTTATAAAATTATTTAGATAAAATAATATTATTTTTGGAATAAGAATATAATAATTATCCAATGGTTATTTTTTTCATAATTTTTTTAGATAGTCAAATTTTCAGGTAAAAACTAAATACTGTAAAAAAATATTTGTGTATTATGACATCATAATGAACCAAAAGTGATGTAATGAATACTATAAAAGGTATACACAACCAAATATTTTTTTCTCTTTAAAATAATAAGATTTTAAGCTTATTTTATTAATTTTAAAAATCCATTATGAATCCTCCCAAACCATTAATATATTTTAAGGTTTAAAAATCCATTCTTTAAGAGTATGACTCACATCCACCTAACAAAAGGGCATTATTTTATTAATTTAGGCCATTGGACATATAAAATAATGAAAAACACTCCCATTTTTGTGGAACTATGGTCAAAAACCATGTTAAGGTTTGTGTTTTGGGTTATTTTATTATATAGAGTCCAAAACCTAAGTTTGATAAATAATAAAGAAATTCCCACTCATTTCCTATATAAACCCACAAAATCTCCAATTAATCTTAACTAAGAATCCTTAGAGAACTTCCTTAATATACCCTACCCTCTCTAGAGTCCTCCCAGGTCACCCCCAAGCTCTCAATAAGCTTCTCCCAAGCCTTTTGAGTCACACACTCAAGTAAGGGATCCTCACCTTTTCTTCTTTATTCAAGTTTCCTTATTATATTATGAATTATATTTATAATTCCTTATGTTGTAATATGTCTTTACATGTCCCTATTGATTAATATTTGATGTAAAAATTATGTGATTCCATTTTCTCTCTTATCAACCCACTTTATGAATTTTTATGTGATGTTGTTATGCTGTCGAATTTTCACTGTGATTTTCCATGCCAAAACAATTGTGTAGTGAATACCATACCCATTTCCTATCAAGGTTCTTCACCTTTATACAATTATACTTATTTTACCTGGGACTTATATGTATGTATTCCATACACCTTTATCATTTAATAAAATATGATGATTAAAGAATCCATGTTGTATGATATATGTGGTATACTTAAGCATGAGAATGAAATGATTGTGAAGGGTGCACTCAGAATTATATAGCTTTCAAATGAATTGGGTAATGTTTAGTCTCATGATATGTCAGGTTGGGATAAGGATTGAACCTGATTCATTTATTATACTTTTTTTCATGATTTCTTTGCATTTATCCTTGACCTATTTTTATGATGCAGTGTTTTAAGTTGCTACCACGTTTCATATGTTATGATTATCATACCATGTCATGCCTTATTTGTCATGTTCCTTTTATTACCCATTGATGTGACTATTTTCTAACATTTTTTACCTTATTCCATTAGTATTGCCTTATTGGGCTTTATAGCTCACCCATTTCTTATGTATGTCCCAAGGTTATCAGTTATTGTTTTAAAATCCATGGAATAT
The DNA here is from genome assembly GCA_963277665.1 of Viscum album. Taxonomy (NCBI): domain Eukaryota; kingdom Viridiplantae; phylum Streptophyta; class Magnoliopsida; order Santalales; family Viscaceae; genus Viscum; species Viscum album. The sequence continues at coordinate 605,196,387 of OY728119.1, read as the reverse complement.
TATGATCATGTTAAGAAAGTTTTCAATAAATAAGATGTATTTCCTATTTAAATTTTTATTTAATGTACATAATTCTAAAAGAAACTATAATTCTTGATCTTCTAGGTTATATTAAGGGTAATATTATATAATAAATCATGTATTAATGTGAAATAAAGAGCAGGGTTGTTATAAAAACGAAGGAAACCTTTGTTATGATACCAATTGTAAAGGCCTAACCCGGATCAATGTATCACTGATAGAGGGGTGGGTGAATCATTTATGTATTTTTCTTTTTATTTTATCAATATTTTATAACAAAATTCTCCTCTTATAAAAGATCTATCACTTTTTTGAAAACAAAACATTCACACATCCATAAAAATATAAGTATTTACAAGGATCACTACTCAATAAGGGTAGGTATGTCCTTGGTGTGGTTTGGAAATATTACAATACTGCACAATACACTAGAAAACAATCCTTTTATATAGATACAACAAGAATATTATACCCTTAAACTTATATAGAACTATGATCAATACAACAGTGCATGTGATTCTACTAGTACGTGTGATGTAAAATAAGTTTGTGTAAAAATTTAAGAAACCATCACCTGTTGGTTAAAATCAAGTTATTCTGTTGCTTTATCAACTTTCACTTATGAAAATATTCAAACAAAAATCTTAAATTTCCTACCTAGTAGTAGGTATGAAATTCACTTTTGATTTCATACAAAAACTCATCCTAATGTCTTAGTCTGATTCATATTTCTGAAAATTTAGTATAGAAAATAGATAAGAAAAGAATACTATGGAAAAAATTATTAACCACTTTAAAATTTTCTCAAAAACTATCTATGGTAGCTCGGTTTTATCTGGTAACTTCTTTATTCTTCTTCTTCTTCTATCTGAAAAACTTCCTCATTAAAACTCTATTCATAAAATTTTTCCCTCTTCCAAAACTTTTAGCACTTTCTCTCTCTCATCACACATTAATAGTACCAACATCATAAAGTAAAGTATAATTCCTACGATTTATATCTATCCCTAAAGAAGAATGGGAGTGAATTTGAAAAGTTTCCCTGCTTAATCAAATTTTCGAAAACTTGAATTTCACATACATTTTTACTCTATATTTTACTTATTTAGTGCTTCTCAACTCTTCTATAATATTCTCAAAACATATCGAAACTTATCAAAACATTATCCAACTTCAGGATTTCTAACTATTCATTTTTTTATACCAAATTCATTCTGATTTTCTTCATTATAATGAAACAAATTGAGAGCTGAATATTTCTCATTTTGATGCTCCATAAAATTTTAAAACAATTGAATGACTTCCCTTTTCAGTGATCCATACCAATTAGAAGACATACAACTTTGAAACCATTATGAAATAATCATCATTTAAAATTCTATAGCATTCGAAATCCCCATTGGAAAAAATATGGAAAAACTCTTCAAAACATATCACATTTTCATCAATTTTTCAAATATTCCTTAGACCATATCTGTTTAATTACATAAGCTGATGACTTATCAGTGTCAGACTACATCTGATGAATCGGTATCTAGTTCACTCTGATGAATCGATGTCAATAATTTTCTACAAACTCTTAACCCTCTTTGAAAAAAAACAAAAAATCATTTTTTATTGATCTACTAGAATAAAATATATCAGATTTCTTTTTCTATTAATCCAATTGAAGACAACCAACATAGATATTTTGTTTTATTAAAATGGTTGACTACATTTTCAATCTTTATCTGATTGATCGGTCTCTGATCTCATCCCTTTCATTGTCCCCAACAACTCCCCTATAGAACAATTAATTAGACCTAGTAGTTCCAAAAAAACTATTATGCCCCTAAATCCATATAGATACCAACAAATGAATTTTTTAGATCAGTATCATCTATCCTATGATGGATTGGTGGAATATTGCATTCAATGGACTGGTGTCAGCAGCAGAAAATTTTTATTCAACTGTCAGTTGATCCTTTTCATTTTTTTCATTCATTGAATCAAAAATTATAGTGGATCATATCTTCTAATGGATCTATCAAATAGTGCTTCAACAAAATTTTATTTCATCAACTTCAACTTTCCCAACCTTGAAACAATTTCATTGTCTGATGATCCTTGCACCGATGGAATTAGACTAGAAAAAAATGGCTTCAAATCCTTTATTATTCCAAAACATCCTTATAATCATTACTTCCCCATGAAATTGAGAACATAAGGACCGACATAGAATCATATGACATAAATTTTAAAGTTCTATGAAATCTCATCCTTCTAGCACCATTTTTATTTCTAAAAAAAACTCAGACCAATTGGCCCCGCTTAGAATGAATTGTCCACCTTTTCTCCCTTTCTTTCACAAAGATTTCATCATAAGTGATTCATAAAAATTATGATATTTGAGAATATAAAAAGTAGAATACATTTGCCAAATTTTGTATGGATACATTCAGACTCTGAAACAACTTCTCGTACCGATCAAAATTTTTATTTTGGACTCAATGTGATTTTTATGATCATGTCACCCAGAAACCATATCCTTAGTAGAAAAATGAAACTGATGTACTTTCATTAGGAAAAGTGAGTATGATCTTCTGAGCCCAGTTCTCCTTATTTTTGATCACCAAGTCTTACAAAGTGAAATTATTTTATCATAATGATAATAAAATAAAAATCTATTAGCACAAGCTTCTTCCATCATCTGAAAAAAAACTTTCATCCAACTTGGTCCCAACATAAGAAAAAAATAGTGTGGTGTGTAATATATGTTATTGAAAAGATTTAATTTATTCAAAAATAAGTATATTGAAAAGTGTCAGGGTGTTATATTGTATTTTAATCTTGGTGTTTGTTTTTCCATACACAACCAAATAAAATTTTCATCTTTTAAAATTTTGGGGTGTTACATTATCCCCACATTAAATAAATTATTTCCTCAAAATTTAAACTTGATCTAGATAATCAAGGGTTTGATATTTAAAAATTCCTTAATTGAAAAAACCATATCATAAAAGGGTTAATAAAATATCATCTTAATAAGAGATAAAAGGTAGAATGAAATTCAACAATAATAACACATAACTAGGTTTCTAAGTAGAAGAACATTGGTGGAAAGTGAAGATATTGGCATGGAATAGAAAATGTAAATATTTATAGGGAGTGATCGAGGTACTTGATCACAAAAAAGCGAATGATCAATGGGAAGTTGAGGGCCTCAAATACATAAATCTAATAGCTATGAAAAGTTCTTTGATATCATAAAAATGATGGTAATAGGATAGCATTTTATTTCAAGATCATTTTTCTAAAGTTGAGGAATTATTTTACTATATATTAATATAATGAAATATAATTACTTGATACATTTATATTTCATAAAAACAATCTTATCCTTTGTTTGTACCTTGAACTATTTATACTTCATATCTTAACAAATATTGCATCATATGGTGAGTTAATACATTAACCTATAAAACCACATCTAACTATCATATTAATCCATTTCATAAATGGTTTAATTCTCAAAAAGATTATGATCCAACACTTTATAAGGAAGGTCACTAAATTTCTAAAATGAACTTATCATTAGTCTTGAATCAACATGAAGTAGCTCTTTAATAACTACATACCAAATATGTGAAAACCTTTATCATGTATTATATTGAAACATGGTAATAACTATAATTACCATAAAACCTTATAGAAAACACGCATGATTCCTTATTCCTTAAATGGAACATAGATTATTGGATATATTTCAGAAATCCAAAAAACGTTTTAACTATATCAATGATAGAATAAACCATGTTTTCAAAAAATCATTATCAGTTCCAAGGTATTCAGTGATATATAATTTACTTTATCCATACCAATCATCTATTTACACACAAAAAAATTATATCAACATTAGGAACATATTAAGGATTGTATTTCCCTCAATCATATGTTTTACAAGAAGTTCAAATTATCATTGAATTATTTTTCTTGGTTATCGATACTGATTAACACACACTTTTAAATCCTTGATGAAAAATTTATATATTACAATCCATATACATTTTATACTACTTATAACCAGGATATCATTGATAACATACTCTTACAAAATTTTTCAAGGATCTAAATACAGGAGAAAATTAATTATTCCACTTCATCTATATCAATGGGATAAGCTTAACCTTGTTCTCTTAGGTTCTTTTGAGGTATATTCTTTTGACTCTTGGGGAATTCATTTTCATAGTTTCATGTCTCTTTATAGTTAAAACACTAAAAAAATATTTTTATCTTACGCTTTGCATTCATTTTCCAAGTGACCTTTATCTATGCACTTATTACAAACTTATAATACCTTCAATCGCATCCCAAGGTTATTCTTTCCATAATTATCACATGTGGGAAAATCCTTCTTTCCCTTATTCCATTTATCCATATGTTTCTTTTTTCTCCTTATTCTATTTCTTCCCTTAGAATCTATAGGACTTTTATAATTATTTCTCTATCTTGATAGGATATAAAACTATTTCAATATATAAATCAAAATTTTAAGATACCCAAACCCTTCAGAGACTTGGATTAATCCATTCAAATAAATGGTCAATCATGCATTTTGTGTTGTGTATGAAATAAATAGCATAACTTGATAACCTTGTAAAGGTATCCTCATACTCTTCAACATGTTCTTACTCCTTTTTATTTAAACTAACTAAATTTATCTTCATCTCATATTCTTCTCATGATGGAAATATTTGTCGGAGAATTTTTCCTTAAAAGATTTCTATTCCATGAGTTTTATTTCCTCTTCCTACCTATTATTCCAGATCAATGACCACCATTGATATACATCACCATTGAGACAATACACTACAAGTGTAACCTTTTATTTTTTACCACATCTTAATTCCATAAATACATTCTCCAAATACTCAATCCATTGTTCAGCTATAATTGGATTAGTAGACCCACTTAATGATGGAGTCTTATAACAAAAAAGCAATCCAACATAGAATAATATCATTTTTGAACTAGTTTATCCATCTTAGGAAAGGTTATGTGTCATAAACTAATTAATCTATCCTAATATATCCATAACTTTCTTAGTTTCAATACTAGTTATGTCCTCTTCCTCTGTAGGTAAACCTCTGCATTGGATGTTATTATTAATAAATTTCCTCCTTTCAGGTTCTATATCTAAACAATGGCATATACTGGATTATATCCTAACCCTATGAAACATAATGTATATTCCCAAAAATAGTGATATAATTTACAAAAATTGAAAAATTTATGGATATATAATATCATAATCATAAACATGGTTTCATTGGGATGTTCTTCTATTCTTATCCTAAAGATTATAACTTATCATTATGTTCCTTAATCTATATTTTCCTAAATCCAGTTTCTATGGTTTCTAATATAATTCCATTGATACCAACTATAACGTCCTGACCCCAGAATCCCAGAGTTAGTTACTTACTTTATTATATTCACATGATTATAAGGAATAAAATTCAGAAGAACCAACCCGTTTAGTAGTTTTGTAAAACCAAATTACATACATCATACACATATTACATTGGAAAAATAAAATAAATCATAAAAAATAAATTCTCATCATCCTTGAAATTCATTCCAAGAATTCATCCTCATATCCTTAGGAAAGCAAACAAAATTAGGGTGATATGAAATTCTCAGTAAGGGTTAAGCATAGTAGAAGAAAAAAATGAATCAATGATCATAATCAACAAGTAAAGGTAAATAACTGACCACATATTCCATTTATATAACTGGATAAGTAAAAATTAATATGGAAAGGTAATTAACTGAAACACATGTCATTTAATCAATAAATTGAGAATTAACTGCATCTATAGATAATCTAAAAGTGAGAAATCTCATAGATAAATAAAAATTGAATCATAATGAATTAAATTCTTGATTATTGGATTTCATGTTCCCTAGGTACATGATACCTTTATTATCGAAACCTTTCACAAGATTTTTTATAACATACAAGGTAAAACCTTATCTGATTGGCCAAATGATTTATCTTATGAGACTATAGATTCATTAGGGGATATATACAAATATGACCCATCTATGTCATATCAATCCAAATCATTCATCATATATCTAATAATTGATTTAAATCATGAACAATGTTCCTTATTAAATATCCATATTGCGTAAAAGATATTGATTTATCATTATTTCACCAACTAATCAAATATATTTAAAAGTGTACACCATATGTAATAATGGTATGATGTTTATGGAATAACTATACTCATCACATAAGATTAATTATATTTAAAATAAATGTAATTCCTAGTGGAAAATGCTTATAAGGAAGTGATTTTTTCAAGAGAAAGTTACAAATCACAAAAGAAATTGGAGATTGTAATGATAACTTTTACCACTTGGTAATTTTCTAGTCAAACCCATTGAATGAGATAATTTAAATTGAAACATAAAATACCATGAATTTTGATTTAATCATGATATTAAATTAAAAATGGGTGTTATATACACCACAATAAAGTTAATTTTTTCATAATAACAAATAAATCTCAATAGAAGGTAATTTGTGACAAAAACACTTACTACTTGAGTAACTTTTGAATCATAAGAAATGTGAAAGAAGAATATAAATTTAAACATTCAATATAATAAAATAAATTAAATCCATGATATAAAATATCATAGTGAATTATATACACCACATAAAATAAATTATGGGTGAATATGGCATAAGTCTCGTTGAAATAAAAGTGAGACTAGAAATCTCATTACCTTACACTTCCTTTTAGTTGAACATGCTTTATCCTCCTATGTAATGGTTCTAAGAATTTTATTAACTTATAAAATAACCATAATAATTTTTATAATATCATATATTATCATCTTATAATATCTTATTACCCATTTTTTAATAAAATTTCATTATTTTCACTATTTTGGGTGTTAATTGCCTAGTTTTTTTAGTATCTTTTGGCATGTTATTTTTCTGTTTCTATTACTTAGATAATTACTTCATCATATATATAATGTAAAAAAATATTTAAATTTCATATATATTCAGTATATATGTATTTATAGTAATCCATAATATTTAGTGATAGGAGATGAAATGCACCGTTTATAGAGAAGGTAGGTCGTACGTACGCATGGACGTTATTTCCATTTTCTTATCATATTAAAAGAAATAAAATTAAATTATATATATGTATATTATAATTATAGTATCATTTTTTTTAATATATATCACATTTTTTTATTAAACTAATCCTTAATACATTACATGTAAAGCATGAACGAATCATATCGCTTTGAGGTGAAGGTAGTCCGCATATCCATAAATGATGTTATCATTTTCCCACAAAATATATAGCATTAAGGAATGTGTTATATAATAATTCTAGAATAATTAATAAATTATAAATATCATATATATAATATATAAAATATAAATCAATCATTATTACCAACCTTGAAAGGTGGTAATGTAAGAACGAACAACATCCGTTTATGAGGCTATAGTCTGTTGTACACATGAATGATGATTGTGTATCCAATTTTATAGAAGTGTGTGGAGTTTTATATTTTAACCCTAACATAACAACATAGTTTTATATTTAAAATACTTATGTTATTATATAAGAAATATATATGAATAATTTAATGTGTGGAGAAAGAAATAAAACAAAAGTTCTCATTGAAGAATGTTACCTCTTCTTTGGGTAAATCCTTTTGGTTTGCACCAAAGGACTTACTTGGTTTGCTTTATGACAAATTTAACTCTTCTAGGGTGAGTTTAGGAATGTTTTAAGTTTATTTTTTAAGTTTGTTATGATAAAAAAGGATTTATATGGGTGAATAAGTAAGGGGTGAGTTCCCTTTTATAGTGGAGGAGGAGTGGCATTCATGTAAATACCAATAGGTAAAAAATATTAGGAGATCTCCATTACATCATGTTCCTCCAATAACAAAACAATTTCTATAAAATATGGTATATGGTTGAAATATGGATAGAAAATGGGTTTTTTACAAGTTTCTAGGTCATTTTCCCTTAAACATTATTGTTTAACCACTAAGTAAACTTGTTTTTATCTTAATCGTTGTAATTAATTTTTATTTATTTCACTAATATTTTTGGTACAAAAACTAAGTTTACATTAATAAAAATTATAAATTATTATTATTCCAAATATTTAACCCATTTTTTCAAATTATAATCACATAATTGGGAGAATTTATTTTAAAATTAATCATGGAGACACAACGAGAAAGCAGGTTTTTAAAGTGAAAATGTTCAAAAGTTTACTATGTTTTTATATAAAAAATCAATATAAATATGATTGAAATGCCCTAAATTAGATTAATATATGTATAATTGATATATTTTTACTTTATAACCAACTCAAAATATAATTTTACCCTATAAATTATTTAAATGAACGTTTTTTTCAATTATAATTCAGTATTTTTCACTATTTATCAAAAAATAAAACTTCTCAGAAAAATACCAAAAATTCACCCTAAGATAATTTTGAAATTAATATTTCAAAAATTAAGTTTAGTTTTTCGTATAAAATGTATAAAAGTGAAAAAAAAAATTTTAATGTAGGTGTTCCATTAAAAGAAGGAAAACTGCCTTGAGAAAAATATAGCTTTTATGTGTAATATTAAATTGGTTCTTATATTATTCCTATAAAATATGTTGGGTGAATAAAAAATATATTTAATTAAATATAATATATATATATATAATTAATATCATCCACTAATAGTAATTAATTTAATTTATTAAGATAAAACACCTTTGGCACATAATAAAAGTTTTTATAAAAATATTTCCATTATATTTAATTGGTTTTTTTATATTAATTTATAATTAATCAATAACTAATAAATTAAACTATACATTTTATAAGTTATTTAATCCTATTTATTACCTCCAATTTAATGTCTATGAGTTAATTTAAATTTAAATTAATAATATTAATAGTATTCGGTAAAATTTGGTCTTGCATATAATATAATCCATTGAAGAAAGTCATTTTGGCATGTAAAACAATCTAACTCAGTTTTGTGTGTACATAAAGCTAAAATTAGTGTTGAATATAATATATTATATTTAATAGATTTAATTTATTCAAAAATATTTATATTTAAAATTTGAAGGATGTTAACTTGTCTTCTAATCTTGGTGTTTCTTATTGCATACACTATCGAATAAAATGTTATTATTTTAATATTTAGGGGTGTTACATAATAGATTAAAGGATATAAATGGAATATTGTAAATTAAATTTATTATTATTTGGAAGTTAATAATTAATTAAATGATAGATTATCATGGGTTTCTATTTGTTTGATTATTTTAAATTAATTCCTTAGAGAGATCCCATGGTTATCATATATACATGAGTGGTTTGGAATGTTGTGAGAGATCCCTAGATTTCAATAAGGGACTCAGATAAATGTAGGTGTGTAATGAAAACAATGGTTTTATTTAGGGATGATGTTATGGAATGCCTTGAGTAATCCATTTGATTCTATTTAGATTCATTATCATAGATTCATTGGGGTGGATCCCCCTTCCATTCGAGGAATATTTATATGTATCAAATTCCACATATTATTATCATGGATTCTTATAGGGTACCCATGTTGAATTACATGGGATGAGTTCCCCATATTCATATTGATATATTTGGTTGTAATACCTCAATTGTAAGTCATTGATTCCAAGAAATATGGAATTTTAAATTTCATGGATGGTTCCTTGATTTTAGAATACTACATTAGATCATTTGAATTCCAAGGGTCACCCCTTTTGATTCCCTATGTGATTTATTGAGAGGAAATGCTCGATTGGTCCATGTAGATTCTCTAATATTATTGAGACTTTGGTTTCCATGGTTTTATACCTTTTAACTAGTCAATATATGAAATATACCTTGATCAAAGACTCACCAATGATGGTTGACGCTGGTATAGACCGATTTTGGGTGTCACCGCAAATCCTGGGGGTTCGGAGGATGTTTTTCTATTTTTAATTTAATTTTTAATATGTTAAATACTAAATTTAAAAATGTGTAAAATGTGAAATTACTATTTATATAACTCCTTCATTAATTTACTATGGAATTTTTATTTTATAGTTTTCATTGGTTTTGGCCTACTAAGTTGTACTCATACACTACTTATTCTACCATAGAACTTGGGTACCCGGTAAAATGATACTTGATCACAAGTTAGGGTTGAATTGCCAAGACATAGCATGGGAGTTTGGATCAGGATAAGACACATGAATATTTTCTGATTTCTTCCATGTTTCGACTTTTGGTATTTGGGTCTTGTTGGATAACTGCCTCAATTATATGAAATATAACTCATTTATTATTTCATGGTTTAAATTGATTATTGTTGTAACTTTCTTGTATGTTTTTTCACTGCTTATTATCTAGATGATGTATATGATTACTTTTATTCTCACTAATTATATACTCTGATATGTGGTTATAGTCTCCCCATCATTCCACTTTAAACCCACATAACTATTTGGTATCCTCTAACATATGGGGAGAAATGAATAAGTCCATGTGGTGAACCGACTCGGATCATGAGTTCAGTGGATTCTAGGGAAGGGAATTAAATAGTGGTATCATATGTGCTTTATTATGATTTAATATTTGGGAAAGGTATATGGAATAATATTATTGTGCTATTACACGTTATAGATCATGTGTATTGGAATTTCCAACCCATTTATGAGGAAAGTCTATGTTTCTAGGGATGGGATTATTATTCGTGTTGTTTTTTGTTATAGTTGATCATATTTCACCTCAAGTGATACACCTAATTTATGAGGTGATAGTTTATGAGATTTTTATCTTTGAATGATATTTAAAAATAGGATGTTTATAAGAATCATATCATAAATTTAATATTGACATCGATTGTGTGTGATTTTATATGATTTGATTACCTAATTACCTAAACTGTGACCTTGTTCAGTTATTTAAAGTGTTTGTAGCCATTTATATGGTGTTTCTATATAAGTGTATAGAGTTAGTTTATTAAGTCAATCCTCTGAGGTATAAAAGACATGTTTTTAAATCATTTTAATTTATTTTTATCAGTTTTAAGTTAATAAAAATTCCGATTGTAATTAAATGATCATTCTCCTCTATAACATCAAATTATCATCTTATCTATTTTAGCCTCAGCTGTGAAAACTTCTGGATAAGTGAATGGTTAAAATTAATTAAAATGAAGAATTTTTTGGTTATTATAGAGTTTAATCTAAATAAAATTACAATTTTAAATTTTAAATCATTTTTTTCTATAACTTCTATATATTTTTACTTATTTTATCCATGTTATGGACCATACTGGTGAATTTTAAATGGAAAAGTGTAAAATTTTGAATCTTATATATGTGATGTGACCCTAGTGAGTGGTTATTTTTTACCATGTTCTTGGTTTTTTGGGTATTCTAATAGTTCTTGGGTTATATGATGTGTTTTTTACCTTGATACGGGGTTGAGTGACACCCATAGTAGGAAATTACATGACGATTGATGTGTGAATTAGGTGGGAGAACCTAGCAGCCTTCTTAGGTGTGACTTAATTTTATGGATTTTGATCCTTGTAATATTATAGGGTGACCTTGATAGGGATTAGATGTATTTTTTGAGTACCATTATGTGTGTGAGACATTTTTGGATAATTTGACATATAATATCAGTATACAAACGATGCTATTGGGTATGTGAAGTTGTCTTGTTAAAAAAAATTGGAATTTTAGGTGAATAACTAATGGGTGTATGATTTAATTCTTAAGTTTGGTTTCATGAAGGGAATTGTTATTAATATTCCTAAACTGGGTAACGTTGGTATAGGTGGGATAGGCTTAGTGGTTATGAGATGGAATGAGAGTAAGGTTCTCTATAAATAGAATGTGGTTGGAAGGGTCTAGTGTAAACCATATAGAAATTATTGTAACTCTTGGGATAAAATATCAATATTAGTGCTAGTATTAATACATCATATTCATATTTTTATGGTAGGAGTGGTTTAGTACATGACCCTATCAAATCCTTATATGCACTCAATATCATAGAGGGAGATCATTTTAATGCTTGTTATTTAGAAATGATGTCGAATGATGGGAAATCATTTGATAAACCCTGCCATGAGTGAAGTGTCATTCTAAGAAGCATCTAGGGTAATTTCTATTAGTGAAATAGGAATTCATGAGAGGCATAGCTGAATAAATAGGTGTTTGGGACTAATTTTGAGGAGACATGACTCCCTAGGTTTGAGTTAGGTCTTTCTAATTAGGTTGTGTAGGAGTGTGCATCCTTTTAGATGTGGATGGGTCTTGGAGGCCAGAATGCATGAAAGATATGTTGTTTCATTAGATTATGGTCCAGGTGGTATGGAAGTGTATTACTAATATTCCTAAGTGATTAGGTAGTCATGCGTGTAGGATGAGGACTAGTGTGGCTTCAATTATAGGCTCACAGACATGGTGGCATTGGGACTCTAGGTAAGAATTGTGATATTAAGGGAGTGTAAATGATAACAAGTAAATATAAAGTGTGATGACATGGATGATCTAGGGTTTAACCTTGATATAATCATAATGGGTTTAAGTGACTAATATGGGATTGTGGCTCAGGAGGAGATACATGTCTGTACGTTTGATGAGACCTATTTGTGTCAGTTCTCTATGATTGATAAAGGATTATCCAGATTGTGTAGAGTACACAATTGGTCATTTTAGGGTGTGTTCCTTATAATTGGTAGGTTCATATTTAAGTTCCTTGGGTGATGTTACCATGAGTAGGTAATGGGTAAAAAATTGCCATTTATAATAATGCACTATAGTGAGGGGTCTTGGGCCAATCTAGCCATCATGTTTGGTAAAAAACAGGTTGTGGGACATGGTGATCATAAAATGGTTTATTGGTGTAATGATAATGATACTCCTAAGGTGGTGATAAGGATGTCATTCATAGTGATATAACCCTTGAATGGAAGATATATTGGATGTGTAAAACTGTTCATTAGGCGATTTTTATGGCATTATGATACCATTGTGTAAGTAGAGTCAAATATATATGGATTCCTTGTTTAATTCCATGCATAAATTTGGTTATGGTTTTATATGGGGCCGAATTCTCGACTTCAACCATAGGTTGGTTTTGGAATAGTAAAATTAATTATATTTAGCAGTGTGTTGGGGATAATAGTATGCAACTATGGTGGACATGGTTGTTTGAGAGTTTAGTGGATGTACTAGGATTATATAGAGATGCATTTGGGTTCAATGTGCCATGGTTGAGGGTTTTAGTGATTCATCGATAGGGGAAGCCAATCATTTTGAGAAAAGTTAGAAATAGGGGGTTTGACTTGTGTTCTCACTTGGGGTTGAATGTGGTGAGTACAAAACCATATTGGGAATTTCATATTGGATTCAGTGCAAACATTTTGTGTCTTGATAGATAATTTTGAGGATAAACTAACATGATCAGGTGCACAACCTAGATGACTAAGACTCATTGTTTTTTGTCAGGATTTGATTATGAGGGGTTGTATCAGCATCTGGACAGTTTTTTGTCAATAGTTTGGTGTGTTGAGTTGGTGTCCACACAAAGAGAATCAAGGGATTGTGGAAAGTGGGTTAATAAAGAAATTGTATATGTAAGAGGTTCCATGGTTTTTAATTTTCTATTATATCATAATACCTTTGTTGTGGATCACCATACGATGGATGATTCATTGGATGAAGACACCTCATGTGTCTTTGGGTAGATAGGAATAGTTGAGCACCATCTTGGTGTTTAGTGTAAATTATGAGCATTGGTTTTGGGTTTATTATAACAAATTGAGTGTTTATTCAAGGATTTATTCCATAGTTGTCTTGGGGGGTAAAACCATTATTTTGAAGGAATATAATAGTGATAATGGATGGTGTTGACCATCGATATTAGTTATCTATGTGTGATGTTATCAGTTTTTTGATTTTTTGAATACCACTGGACATGTGGTATCATGGTAGAGATCATGAAATTTGAGTAGCACTGTGATGCATAGATCAGTGATGTTTTTAGTGGTGTCATTGGGTTCATGAAGTTTGACCTAACGGTAACTAAAAGGAGGATGAAAAATTAGTTTTGTGAGGATTGAGTCTCATGAAAGAAACCCCAAAGCACGTTATGTTGATCTCGAAAATTTATGCTGACCACCTGGGGTAGGTACAGTTTGTATGCAAGTTGTGGTATAAAACCTATTGTGTTTGAGTTGGGTTACTGTATGTTATTTCTTGTGTATCCAAGGAATGGGATCAAACTTGTATGGATTCTAGGGAACATTATACCCTAAAGTGGGTCAGTTAGAAATTATGATAAGCATCGGTTATGAGGATTAGTAACACTGTTAGGTATAACTTAGGGATGAGATATTACAAGGTGGGGATTTTGTAAGACCTCATGTCCCAAATGGGTCTTAATATTCAAAAGGAATTGGGTTTTTGATTAATAAGTGGTTTGTATTTTGAACCAATGTTTGGAGTGGATTTAAAAGGTTTTGAAAAAATTAAATAAGTGTTTTTATACATTTATAGGGGATTAGAGGTTTTCATAGAGGTGTTTAGAGGAACTGGGAGGATCTAAGGCTTATAGAAAGACTACCATGGTGTAATTGGCTAGCCAGTGAGGGGTCAGTGGCTAGAAAATGGCCCCTATACTAATTGTAAAATGGGGATAGCCCGATAATTTTACTAGGTCAACCCCCTTAAAACCCCATTAATTATTTCAATCCATGATTCACTTAGAATAATCATATCACACCATTTCCCTCTCCTCCATGATGATTTGATAGATCTCTTTCATCTTATGTTTTGATCAACTTCTTTGTGCGGTGTTGGTAAGATTACAGTAAGGCTAATACCCCACCTTCATCTTTTCTTCATGTCTTTCAATATCTAGAAATATTTTTCCATTTATGTATAATGAACCATATTTTCAGGTATTTTTTCTACTTCTTAAATTTCTCATATTTTGGACTGAACTAATAGCCAATATCAGACATGTGGACTCCTCTATGGTCAAGGTAGGTGGTTTATTAAATTAAACCCATAGTTCTACCTATTTCTCTTATGTAAATGAGTGTACTTCATGATGGAATTATTTCACATTGACTTAAAACTAATTGAATGATCATGTTGGGCCATATTTAGGAAAAATGTCTTAGTTATCATGGTATGGCCAAAATGTAATGTGTTCCATGAGGAATTACTATATTGTTTTTTTGGTTTATATTGAATTATTTGAGTATTTTTTCATCATGGGTATAGGAATTTAGAATAAATTGTTGATTCGCACATTATAGTGCTAAATGATTAATTTTATTTTCAATTGGTTAAAAATGAAAAATCTTATTTTAGATCAATGAGTGTGAAATGTAATTTCACAATCATCAAAATCCTTGAATTATAATTTAATATTAAATTGGGTATTTAAGTGAGATATGGAATTAAAATTTAGTGATTCCCTAATTTTAAATAATTGGTAAAATAGACTATGAATCGGACCATAGGTGATCTATTTAAAAATAGTGATTTTTTAATTTTAACTAGATTATTTATGGGTAATCCTTTTTTTAATGTGATTATTTATGGCCTTGATATTAAGTTGGTAAATGGGAATTAAGGGACTTAGTTTCCAAATGGATTAAATGATGTGAATTGAATGATTTAAATTAAAGGGATAGTTACTTGGAAGTAGAGAATAAATAAAACCATTAATTAGAATGGGTTTATATTATTTTTATAATAATCTAAGAATTCCTTATAGAGATCCCATATATCCTGTATAGACTTGACTATTGTGTAATACCATGAGTGAGACCTAGATTCTTATAGGGGACACGGATGAATGTTGGGGTGTGATAACACCCTTGAAATCACTGAGGGTTGATGTTATAGAATACTTAAGAAATCCATTGGATTCATCTTATATTTATTAACATGAATTCCTTAGGGTAGACCCCCCTTAGATTTTGGTAATGACTATATGTATTGAATTACAAAGATTAATACTCTAAATTCTTATAGGGTGACCTCGTTGAATATTGTATGATGAGTTCCACGTATTTTTCTTGATATCATTGGGTATAAGTCCTTAGTTATAATCCATGGATTCCAATAAATTTATGCTTCTGAATGTCAAGGACTGTTCCTTGAGTTTAGACTAATAAATGGGATCATTTCAATGCTAAGGGTTACCCCCTTGGATTTCCTATGGAATTTTTTGAGAGGGAATTCCCATTTGATCCACATAGATTCTCTCATATCATTTTGACTATGGTTTCCTTATTTTTATACCTTGAAACCAATTAAGATATGATGTATACAATGATCATAGGTTTCCAAATATAATTAAGGAAGGTATAGACCAATTTTGGGTTTCACCACAGAGCCTGAGGTATCAGTGGGAGTTTTACTATTTTTCATTTAATTTTTAATCTATTAACTACTAAATTGATAAATAGGTAAACTCTATAAATGATTATTTATATTGATCTTGAATGAAATTTATTATGCGCTAATTATTTTAGGGATTTCATTGTTGGTGGCTTACTGAGTTGTACTCACACCCATATCGGGCTTCCATGGAAATTTGGTACCCGGTCAGATGTCACTTGATCGCATATCAAAGTTGAATTTCTAGGATAAATCATGGGAGCTGGGATCGGGCTAGGACTCAGGACTCGTGATAGATTTTTTCCATGTTTCTTCATTTGGTGTTTGGGTCTTATTGTATAATTTCCTAAAAATTATTTTATACAATTCATTTATTATTATATGTTTTCTTATTGTTGGAATTTACCTTTATGTCCTTCCACTTCTTATTATCAGGATAATATATGTGATTTCTTTTATTTCTACCATTTATATACTCTAATATGAAGGTATTGTATCCTCATCATTGGACTTTAGACATGTTTTGTGTGTTGTTAGGCTCTATAATATGGTGAGGTCCACTTGAGTCCATATAGAATACCATCCCAAAGCACCGGTTCTATAACACCCTATAATTTTATGGATTTAAAAGGCTAAATATGAATACCCCTTTTAAAAAGGTGAACCTTTCCTTGTAAAATCCTAGTTGATTATAACTCAAAAGTTAAAAAGGTTCATCCTGGAGTAGTGATCAGGATGGGTGACTTGTTGGGATGTTTCACTAGGTATGTGCAAGTGAGGAAAAATAACACTAAAAAGAAAATGTGTCGTCCTATGGGGATAGTCATTAGTCTGATGACACATTCAGGTATATAGTTGGGCCTTAGGGAGGGGAAAACGAGTGTCTACATGGAAAATGAGGTGCCTATAGGGCCCATTTATCAAAGGAGTAACCCAGTTGGAAGTGCAATGGAACTGCTTTGGTTGAGATATAGGGACTTCAATGAGGGATTTTTTCTATAAAATGTGGGTGAATGTAACTACCCATAATATTAAGGGGTTAAAAGGATAAATGTTATTACCAATGTCAAGAAGGTGCGTATTTATTTTCAAGATCCTACCAGATTATAACTCCACAATTATAGAGGTTTTTCCTAGAGTAGTGATCGGGATAGGTGGATTCTTGGGATGTTTCCCAGGCTATTTTTGATAGAGGACAACACACACTTGAAATAACATTTTTTTTCTTATAGGGACAATCATTAGTATAATGACTCATTTTGGCATGTGGTTGTTCCCCTAGTAGGGGAAAACATGTGTAAATAGTGAAACTGAGTTTCCTGTATGGCATAGTTGTTACAGGTTCAATGGATTCTGGGGTGAGGTGTTATATCACCTTTTTACTTTTCCTTTCCTTATTAAAAATTATTGAATAATAGGTGAACAATTATTCGTATTTTTATTCCTCATTTTCATATTCAAAATGTTCTTAAGGGGATATTTTAATGTTATTTATTTTTATAACTTTTAAGGATTTAAATGAAATCTCCATATAAGGATCGTAAATTTTCTATAAAAAATTATCTTCTCACTTTATAGTTGATAAAAATTATATAATTTTTATCATGTGATTATTTTTATAAGTCTCATTCTTGAAATATATAAATTTTAGCATTGAATTTTCTTGGAAGAATTTAAATAATTGATTTTACTTATGTATAGTTTTCATATTTTTAACTATAAACTAAAATATTAATAATAATCATATCCATCCATATAGAAATTCAATATAATATTTTCATACACCAATTAGGCATCCTCCATTTTCCATAGATAAATATTTAATTTTTTTCAATTAACTTTTCAATCTTATACATATATTATTTTAAAAAAAAATCTTATTTATTTAGGTGATTTGAGTCCAATTAAATTTATGAGTCATTATTCTTTGAGAATAAAAACATGGGATGTTGAAATAGATTATCCACCTTTTTTATAAAAAGTATAAGAGTAAATATTTTTTCCTTATAACAAAGTAAAACTTTTGGAGATAGTATTAAATGCATTGAGACCAAAATAAATGGATAATTAATTATATTTTACTTTTTTATATGAAATCTATTTCAATATAAGGTAGTAATTCTCTTATGTTTCAGTAAATATTTTTCTTCATAAATAATGAAATTTTGAGTAGCTTCAATAATTGATGGTTGATGGATCCTCAAAGAAGAAATCCACACTAATAAAAATTGAATAGATATGGAGATAAAAGAACATTTATAAGGTTTTAGGTGAATCAATTTTCTTAAACCCGTACGTTTTTTACCAATTTAAATTCACTTACCTCATCTCTTGTTAATACTAATTGATCATTACATGTGGTTTTTTATTAATTAAATCCTAATCAAAAAAACCTTAAGCAAAAAAAATATTTTTACATGGTTCACCATAGTATTTGAGTAGATAGTCCTTGGTGTGTGGTGAGTAATATATTACTTGACAATGTTATTTTTATTTTTATCAAGATAAATACAAAATGGTAGTAGGGGGATAAACTTTGACTTCCATTCATAATGTATCTCTCCAATACCTATTTATGAATCTAATAAAATTTCAATAAATATAAATTTTCATGATAAATAATATGTAAAAAAGATTAAAAAAACTACAAGAAAAAGAATAGTCATTTTCTTTTTGTTTAATAAAATATCACAAAGTATTCAAGAGTAGAAATTAACTGTATAAATATTTTTCAATAACGAGTCTTCTCTTGAGTTCATTAAAATCACTATAACTATTGTGTACCTAATATATTATTTTTCATATGTGATTTCACTTTATTTTACTCATACTCCAATTGAATCCATTCCTGCCAAAATAGGAAAATAAATGGTTGAATATAAGGGAAAAATATCTCACCAACATTCTAAAAAATAATTCAATATATCTACTAATGACGGATCTTGGTTGGACTCATCACAAATAAAATAATATATTATAGTTTCTCCATGATAAAAACCCCATTAATAAATTTTTAGTCCAATATTATTCAACTGGATGAGAAAAATAATTTGAATTCAATTTTATAAAAAAATTATGGAGTAATAGGATTGTAAGCACCATACCATGCCATTACCCCTATAACTCCTAAAAAATATAAGATTTTTGAACCTACACAACTTGTTATACAATTGAAAATCTTATATTGATACCCATAAAATGACTTATCAATATAAAATTGTTTCATTATTTACCCCATTTTAAATAAGGATCTTCTTTTTTATCTTATAAAAATGTTCTAGAACCACAACATTTCATTTGAAAATAACTTTTCACCCTAGAATACTCAAAAGTAGTTTTTTTCAAAAAAAAAATCATATATTTTTTTTAAATGAACATGAAATAATTTCATCTTTTTCTAAAAATAATTATTTTATCAAAAAATTATTTATAAAAATATCTACCAAAAAAATATCTAGACTCATTAAAATAAACATAAATTCTTTGTATATTTTATACACTAAAAGTGTACACGATAAATTATAGCACATTAATTGGTTAGTTCATGTCATTTACATTAGAAAAAGTCTTGGATAATAAATTATTTCTATCATGTATAAACCTAATTAACAAATCTGTTTTATATAGTGTTTTTTATAGTTTATTTAAATTGAATAATGAAATTTTCACTAATTATTAATGTATGATTATGTTTAGATAAGAAATAATAGTGTAAGGATTATTTTGATGATGGGTGGGGAGTTATGGGTAGTATGGTATGATTTAAATAGATTTATAGTTTAATTAATGCATTAATATTAGAACAACCACTTAGTTTCTGAATTACTTCAAAAAGATACTTCAATATTCCACTTGAGAATATAGGACCCTATAAAGGTTTCTATAATTCAAAATTTTTTAAATGATGAATTAAAAAATGATTAATCTATTTATTACCTGAAATCCCTATGTATTATCATACTCTATAAATCATGTTTATCCTCATGTTCCGTGAATTAAACATTCACCATCATTACTTCATTCAACCATTGATTCCACTATTAACTAATGATGTGAATGAATCTATAAGATAAAAATTAGAAAATTAAAAATAATACATTCATTAAAATTCATAATTGTATAAAGACACATATAAATCCACCATATCCTATATAGTAAGTTTAGTCGATATTGGTTATCAAAACCCAACATTCATAATTAACAAGTTAAATTAATATAATAAAACTGAGAGAAATAAATATAACTCATAAACAATATTTTATTTTTCTTCTTTAGAATGTTTCTTACAACTCATAGTTCCTCATACCTATTTTTATAAACACTCATTTATCTATTTTAATCACCACATCATATCAAAATTTTCATTTTACTCAATTAAAAATGGTTTTATCAATGATTTTTTAGCATTGAGAATGTTGGCGATGAGAAAGGGGGCCTTTCTCGGGGATAAAATAAATACAATGAACATTATTTTTTGTTTTTATTTTTCTTTCAATTGATTTTTGTCCCTATTATGGTATTTTCCTTTGAGTGGTGGCGTCCATCCATTCTCACCACCTAGGGTTTCCTTTTGTTTCTCCTCCTCCCCTCTTCTGGATTAGCTTGGATGGTTCAGCGCCATCTGCCTCATCCTCGGGTCGGCATCATCTCGGAAACACTTGGCTCAAAAACGGATGTCTTCCTTATCGGCAATGGATTCCCTCGGGTGGCATTGGGTGCCCTCGACACTGCAACAGCCATCTCGACCTCGTTCAGTGGAAGATCTAACATATCTCATATCGACGTTGGATCTGGCATTGACCTTGGATCGGCTACAAATATGGAGTCCAAGTATTCGGTTTTGCGATGGCTTGGTGACATCTTGGTGACAGCTCCAGTGTGGTTTCGACTTCAAGATCTTAGGTTCACGGCGGCGCAGCCCAGCGACAGCTCCGGTGTGCTTTATCACCCCGGAGTGGATCGGCTTTGGCTACTGAGTGAATCAGAGGGGGGGAATTGGTTTATGATTTCGGTGGTGGTTTTTTAGATCAAAGGTTTTGGGTTGGTTTTGATGGCGTTGATTTTGGTAGCATTATTAACATTTATGTTGTGTTTATGCACTGGTGGTGTGAATTTTATTTGTGAAGGTCCTCTTGGATGGACTAAGTCTATTGATTTGGTGATCTGTGGGTTGCTCTGGTAATCGTATCAGAGTTGTATGCATTGATTTTGTGGAATGGTCCCTTGAGGCCTTAGCAATCAGTGTCGTAGCATGGTGGTTTTTCTCTGCTTAAATGGTTTGTTAATCAAAGGAGGGAAGTTTTTAATCTGGATAACTTCATAAACAGACATCAGAGGAGGTTTCAGAGCTGGTGCTTCATCTTTTTAGAGTTTTTTGGATTTGGTTGTTTGAGAAGGTATGGTGTTAGCCATTTGATCATGCTTTTACTAGACACAAGAGACATGCTTTATAATTAGCCTTGCAATGGTGGAGAGCTTCTTCATGTTCAAGTTATGGGGAGGAGTAGTTCAGTGATGTCTTTCTGGTTTTTATTCCTTCTATCATTCGAGTGTATTGTCCTATTTTTATGATGTCTTTGGGTTTTCACCCCCCTTCATCCATTAAAAGGGGGATTTATCATATAATAAAAAAAATTAAGGCCTTCGGGCCATTGGATGGAATGAACTTTATTTTTTTAATTGAAGCTCCTAAAACATTTAGGTAGGGGTTACTATGATGGAATAAATAGATTACGTATTTGTATAGATGGTATTTTATTGGATGATAAATAACAAGGCATGATACAAGCTATTTTAATGAGTAGGGGAGGTGTGAGGCCATATAAACCCTCTATATGTACAATCTACCTTCTGGTGTGGGATTACCGATATATATGAAAAAACATGGGAATCCTCTTAAAAAAATATTTATCACCCTTTCTTAGTACTTTTTTAGTGCTAATAAAACACACCCTTTATCAGTGCTAAAACAGTTATGGGAAAGTATAAAAAAAATTGAGAAAGGGTTACTTTCTCATTGCTTTTTTATAAGATCTAAGAAAGTATTCCACTTAATAATATCAATTCATTAATATTTCCACCTATTTATAAATCATCATACACTACTATAAGAATATCCATTATCTATACAATAAAAATAACATTTATTATGTCTTCAAAAAACTCATAATTTATGTGTTAATAATGGTCGACATTATTTATCAGTGATAAAAAAGTGTTGATAAAGACAACCTTTATCTGTTATGTGTTTAACACTTATAGAAATTCCTTATATTAAGGATATATTTAGAGTTAATAAAAATTAAATTTATTATCACTATTTTTAGTGTTCATCAAAGCCATATTTTCTCAGTGCTACAAACAGAACAGATAAAAGGTGGATTTTTTCTGTTTTATATCTAGCACTAATAAAAGCCTCGTTATCTAGATTAATGTGTTAATACATATTCAACACACTAAAATGGTAGATTCCAAATATAAAAACCAATTTACATTATAGAAATTTAAAATTTCTATGTAATAGATAATATAGTTACATCACACAATTTCAATACAAATAGATTTAAATTAAATAATTTTAATACAATATAATTAAATTTATATACAAATAACATACTAAAATTTTAAATAATTCTAATAAAAAATAAATTAACTCCCATTGGACTCCTTATTCAATAGTCAACTGAACCCTATATAAAGGAAACATGTTTCGATAATAAGTACATTTCTTATTTTAGTAATACTATATAAATAAATATAAACATATTATAATTGTAATGTTATATAATCCATGATTAATTATAATTATAATGATGCATGATTAATTCATATATATCACAAATAAATTAGTAATCTTTTTCAAAGAGTTTCACTATATTATTTATGTGTGTGCTTAGTTATGAGTTTACAAGGCATGTTTAGAATGAAAATGATAATTTTAAATTGAAATCATACACTTTTACTCATATTAGATGCACCGCATGTCATAATGACATGAATTTAATTCCTACATGACACAAATTAATCATTGTTCATTTTCTAAAAGTAACATGAAATTATGAGCATGTTTTCTTAGTTTCATGTATGTGATGGTGTGATTTGAACTAGAATGTGACTTTGAAATTGAAAAGATGCACATTATGTCATACTAGATACACTGATTATTAGAATGAAATTTAGTTAATTTATACATGTTATAAATGAATTAGTTGTAATTTTCAAATTGTTTGACAACAATATGAGCAGAACTGTTTGTTTTTTAGAATGTGATGTTCATTTTGAAATTATTGAATCTTAAAATGAAAAAATATACTTAAAATCATTTAAACTGTAATCTTTATATAAATGAGATATGATTTGTTCATAAAGGTCACAATAAACTCATTTATCATTGTCCCATAGTTTCATAATAATTTGAGTGTTCTTCCTATGATTGGAGTATGTGACACAAATTTTCAACTAAAATGTCACTTTTAAATTAAAAAAATACACTTTTAGTAATTTCATCCATTCCACGTGTTTAAATGATGTATAAATCATTTTTATAGGTAATAAATGAATCATTTATAATTATTATAATGTATCAAAATGAATGGATTATTTTTGGTAATTTTTTAGTATGTGACAGAATTTTTGAACTAAATTGTTACTTCTAAATTGAAAAAATACACAATTAGTCATACCAGCCACCAAACATGATTGAATAATGTGAAGTTAATTCCAAAACATCATAAATGAATCAATTATTTTTTAACCATTTTTCAAAAAAATCTAAGTTCATTTTATTATTTTTGAGTATGTTATTTTTATTTTGAACTAAATTGTCACCTTTAAAACGAAAACATTCAATTCCAGTCATACCAACCACACTACATATTAGAATGATTTGCGATTAATTACATTGTGTAAAACATTGACCATTTTCATAGAGTTTCTTTATAATCTAGGTTTTTTATTTAGTTTTGAGTATGTCAAGCATTTTTTTAACTTTATTAATGATTCAAATATAAAATTACACTTTAGGGTGGATAGTTCCATGACTGGGGGTTTCTTCTCTATAGGATATTATGTTGGTACTGGAACAGCCTTGGGTTTGACCTTATTTCAACCCCCCATTTTTTTATCATTTTCCCCACACATATGTAAGGAAATAAATATATATTTGGTAAAGGGAAAGGAGTCATCATTTGTCGGAATGTTCTTATGGTGTGATATGGGATTTGACCATGTAAAGAGTAGGTGAGGCTTTTAATGAATAAAGTTATGATGTATATGGGTTAACTTAGGAACACATGAGCATCCTCATAGTGATCCTATAGTGGTAGGTCCTTTAACTCACATTGGTATGTAGTTGGTGTAGGCAACATTACATGAGTGTGGGTGATGGGTGGGTGCATGTGTTTGTAGGGTGAGTGTGGTGTGTGTTTGTGTGTGTGTGTTGGGTTTCACCCCTTAACCCATTTAGAAATAAAGGTAAAATATAATAAAATTTCAACTAGAAGAAAGTATAAATAAACTTTAGGTCATTCAAACTCCAATTCAAATTTTTATTGATGTCTTATTTTTTTCATAAAGGTCAAAAATGAATCATTAATAATTTTACAAAAGTTTCACTGACACTTGTTTTTAACTAAAATATCAATTTTAAATTTAAAACATGCACTTTTAGTCATACTTGACACACCACATGTCAAAATGATGTATAGATAATTACTACATATAAAAAATTAATAAGAGATAATTTTCAAAGAGTTTCAAGAAAAAAGAGAGTTTGTTTGATTACTTTTGAGTTTTTTTGTGACTATTTTGAACTAAAGTGACACATTTAAAATAAAAAGACATATATATAGTCATATCTATTACACCACATGTCAAAATGACATGAAGTTATTTCCTTCAAGTCAAAAATAAATCATGGATAGTTTTTTTATTGTTTCAATAAAATAAGAGCTTGTTTGTTCAGTTATGAGTATGGGACATGAATTTTGAACCTCTTTAATACTTAAAATGGAACAATGCGCTTTAAGTCATTCTTAATCCAATACTTATCAAAATTACATGAGGTTTATTCATAATGGTCATAAATGAATCATTGATCATTTTTTGAATGTTTCATGACAATCAGGTCATGTTTTCTTAGTTTTGAGTATTTGATGTGTATTTAAAATAAAATCTAACTTTTAAACTAAAAACACACACATGAAATCATAATAAACACACCACATATCAAGATAATGTGAGAATTAATTCCTATAGGGTAAAAATAAATCATCAATCATTTTCCAATGTATCATGACAATCTGAATGAATTTGGTTGGTTTTGATCTTGTGACACATGTTTTGAACTAAATTGTCACTTTTAAATTGAAAACACATATTTTCAGACATATTAACCACACCACATATCATAATGATGAGTAGTTCATTCTTATATGTCCAAAATTAATCAATGGTCATTTTTATATATTTTCATGACAATCCATGCATTATTTATTTATTTATTTTTTTGAGTATGTGATGCATATTATGAACTAAAATGTCACTTTTAAATTAAAAACATGAACTTTATGTTATATTTTCTACACTATATATTAGAATGATATGCAGTGTAGCATTTTTTTATTACTTTTTAGGTACTCCTCAATCCTCCTTTGGATCATGCTTTGGTTGGGTCTTGTTTAGGGGTGCTTCGAGTAAAATTTGAAAAATATTTAGAGGTTATTTGGGTTGTGCATGGTTGGAACATGGTTTTCCCAAATCGTGTTCCCACCCAGTGAAAAACATAGAACCCTGAACAGTGGGAGTTTTTCACGGTTATCACATGGTTTTAAAAACCATGCACCCACCAAGTAGAAACTGTGCACCCCAGTAGAGGGGTTCATGGTTAGCATGTACGGTTTGACTAACCATGTGGCCCTGCCCTGTTAACTGTGTGGGTGGTGCATTATTATTTTGAAAATTATTTTCAAAATTTTCAAACCCACACTTAAACTCTCACTCGACCTTAACTAGACCTATAATGAATTATCAGTCCTTAAAGGATCTCAAGTACACTTTTGGATCCTCCCAAATCATTCCTAGGTGAATCGAAGCATGGAGGATATCATTTGATCCCTCTCCGGTAAGTATTTCTCCTCTCGTTATTTCACCCTCTCTCTATATCTCTATTTATTTACTCCATAAGGTTTTTTAGATCATCACATGTTTGGTGGATCAAAACTCTATATATTTTAATATTGATTCTACGTTTTATTTCTTGATCTCCATTTCTATTGTTTATTGATGGAAAATCCCACTGTGAGTATTGAGTTTTTTGATTCTATGATTAAAGGTAGGTGGTTACATTTGATATTATCCAATTGATTAAACCTTGACTTTCGAGATTTTATTTTATTTGATTTTAATTAAATTATGAAAACCCGATTCAAAATGAATTGGAATGGTGTTTTAAATTGGCTTGGAATTTTGGGAAAACCCCCCAAATTTCAATAGCATTGGAATTTGGGGCATATTTTGAAATTTATGGAATTTATAAATAGATATTAGAATTGATTTTTTAAAATTTCTTAAATTGAATTGGTAAAAACCAATGATTGGTTTTTTAAAATGAATCAATTGATGAAAAAACCCATGTTTTGGATTTGAAAGTGAATTGGAATTTGAAAAGGAAAAGTGGGAAATTGAATTGTGAATGATGATTGTGAATTTAAAATGAAATGATTTTCCACTTTTCAGCTGATTTATTGAGAACATGCGATCCTGGGTAGTTAGTGGGTTATTTGGGACAAGCATGCTAGGATGGTAATTCCCTAGTAATAGATTAAAGATTACAACTCTAAAAACCTAATTAGGTAGATCTTATCTTAGATGGGATTTTGATGAGTCATATTCATCCCAAGTCTAGGGGATGTATGTACACATTTCCATGATCATTGATATGAGAGTGTGAGGATCCTATAACCAAGAACTATAGTACCATAGGGAATATGACCATGGTGCTTATTGTGACTATTTTGAAATTTATATATATATATATATATATATACATATATATTCCATTGATTGTGAAACTGATTTACTCATGCCTAATGATTTATATAAACTATTGTATATAAAGGGTTTATTTAATATATGTTTGACATGTTTTTCATCATTTTTAAATGAAATAATGTTTTGTTTTAAATATGAAAATGTACTGCCATGCCATGTTTCATATAAATTCAAAGAATTATTTGGTTTATTATTATGGAATATTTTTTATGGAATGAATTTTGAGACCCTACTGGGATTTTAGATCACACCCTACCTTTTCCTTAGGACATTTTTAGATTTTCTTCTTCTAGGTCCAAGAAAAGGGAAAGAGCCTCTTAGAGGAGGTGTGTGTTCTTGATCCTTTGGTATTAGAGTGATTTTCATTTTGTGATGTTGAGTTTATATTGTCTGTTTTTAGTACTTTTATGATGTACTATTTTTGGGTTTTGATATACCTATTTGGTTTCTTGCACATTCTCTATTTTAATTTTTGAGCATACTAATATGTATCTTTATCTTCCATTGTTTTCTGGAATAATTGTCCCCTCTTTTATCTTGTATGATTCCAGGTGATAATCACTAACCCATAGGTATCGGGAACACACTTTAGGCCATCTTAGTTCTGTCTCCAGTATTAGGCTACTAGGATATCTGATATGGTTCATGAAAAAGTGGTATCAAAGGTGTAGGTTGAGAATCTTTCCTTGATATTAGTATATAGTTGAATATATTTTCAGGACTTATGAGGTAGTTACATGTGAGTGTACAGACATCTATCATCATAATTATCCATAAATAAATAGGGGTGGTTTGGAAAATATTTATAGATAAATAATTCTATTCATTCAACTAATTTTGATTTGGATAGGTTAAGATACAAATATTGATTTATTATCTGATGGTATTAATTTCCCTCTTGATCTTGTTTGAGTGTTGATCTTTGTATCTTTATGATGTTTTCAATGTTGTTGTTGATTTTTTGTGTAATCATGCCTCTATTAAGACATTTGAATTGGATCCATAATAAATCTTCCAATGAACCAAAGTGATTGAATCATCTCGTGGACCAGACTCTCATTGAGATTATTGGGCATTCTGTCGAAGATATGGGATAGGTATTGCACCTATTCCCTTTCAGGATCTAGTTTTGGAACCTTAGAGGGATTAATTCCAAAATCCTGCTTATAAGTTCCTTCTCCAAAAACCATCTAATTTCTAAGGCTCTAAAAATCCTTAAGAATATGAGGATTGGTTGAGGAAGATTGAGATTTTGTTTGCGTTCTTAGAAATATATAAATTGATTAAGCTTAAATGTGTCACCTTCAAGCTAGAAAGACCTAGTAGGAGATTGTGGGACTCAATGGTGATGGAAAAAAACATGAGGGTTTAAAGTGGAATGACTTTAAAGTTATTTTCACTGACCAGTTCTATCTATAATCTATGATGCTGGATAAGGCTATGGATTTTTTCAAACTCGAGAAAGTTGAAAGGACCATGATAGAATATACAAACTGATTTGATGATCTTATGTATTTTGAACCTGATATTGTATCAAATAAGAATATTAATATTCAATGATTCATGATGGTACATTGATATGATATTCAACCTCAAGTTTTATTACTAAATCTATATTCTTATGATAATGTGTTGGATATGGAGTTTATGGTTGATCTTGACTGGTAAGTCAAGGTTAATGAGAGTACCTTTTTCTCTCAGTGATTTTTCTATGAATTACTTTAATTTAAATATAAATCATGATGAGTCTCATGGTGGTTCATGATAGTAGAGTTATTCTAGACCTCCTGTAGTTCTTGTAATAGGCTATTTGACTTTCTTTCAGTGTGGTAAGCTTGGTCATTCTAAATGAGTTTTCACTGAGGCAGCCAAGATATGTGGTTCCTTTAGTCATTCAGGATACTTTTAGAATTTCTGTTATATCTTCTCTACCCCATGTAGTGGAATAGTATCATCATCACTAAAAAGTACTTTGGTGCAATTAGATACATCAAAATCTAATGGGTTACAGCCACAGGAATCCATAATGAATATTTTTCACACAGTGGAAGAGTCTACAAAGGAAGAAGAAATAGGTCTAGAGACTATAATAGGTACCATGACTATAGATTCATATTTATTGAGAAGATTATTTGATACTATTGCATCTTATTCATTCATTTTGACTCGTATTGTGAACCTTATAAATCTTTCTATGGATATTTTATCTTTTATGATAGATATTACTCCACCCCTCATAACAAATAGACAATCGGGTCTCTGTTGTCCTTCTTGGGTATTCTCATTATCAGAAATTGATCTTTCTTGGGATTTTCTGGTTCTGGACATGAAACCTCTGGATTTCATTTTTAGGATGGATTGGTTCATTGCTAATAAATCTAAAATTTATT
This sequence comes from Viscum album, assembly GCA_963277665.1. Lineage (NCBI taxonomy): Eukaryota > Viridiplantae > Streptophyta > Magnoliopsida > Santalales > Viscaceae > Viscum > Viscum album. The sequence continues at coordinate 605,166,441 of OY728119.1, read as the reverse complement.
TTTATCTTTGATGGGTCTCCTTTATCATTCTTGATGGGGTGTTCCATATCTTTTAGGGATAATGGGACCCAAGGTCAAGTAGAGATGGACATTATTATCTAGAGTTGGGGAAAGTAATATTAGTGTTTCCTTTTGATAAAGAGTAAGAATATTTGAGGTATTATCTCCCTCTAGTTATCGTTGAGTTTCCCTGTGTTTTTTACTTTTAAATTTTTTGACTTTCCAATGGTAAGGGAGGTAGATTTTTCTATTTATTTATTACCTGGTAATCAGCTTATATCTATAATTTTTTACCATATGGAAACAATTAAAATGAAAGAGTGTAAGACTCAATTGGATGATCTATTATAGAAAGGATTTATGTACCTAAGTGTGTCACCTTGGGAAGTGCCAGCTCTATTTGTTAATAAATCTTACGAACCAGATAACCTATGTGTTGATTACCATAAATTCAACCAAGTCATGATAAAGAACATGTATCCATTACCATATATTGATGGCCTTTTTGACCAGTTGAAAGTGGATAAGTGGTTCTTGAATATTAATCTTTGATCTGGTTATCACCAATTCAGAATAAAAGAAGTTGACATCCATGAAACCACCTTTCGGAGTAGGTATGGACATTATGATTACCTTTTCATGCCATTTGGTCTAACCAATGCTCCTGTGGTATTTATGTCTTTGATGAACAGGATATTCACTGAGTATCTTGATATGTTCATGGTGGAATTAATGGATGACATCCTAGTTTACTCTCAGTCTAAGGATGATCATCTGCATCATCTAAGAGTAATTCTATAGTTATTGATAAATCATTGAATTTATTCCAAGCTATCAAAATATGATTTCGATATTTGGGAAGTTTATTTATTGGGAATCATGGTATCAGAACATGGTATATCATTTTATCTTGAAAAGGTGAAATCTATTATGACATGGGAGAACCCACATAATGTTTTAGAGATTATGAGATTCTTAGGTTTAGCTAGTAATTACTGTCGGTTTGTAAATTATTTCTAAAAGTTGCCTTCTCTAATGACTTCTCTAACTCGAAAGGGAGCGAAATGTTTTTGTATGAAAAGTTTCAGAGTTATTTTGGTTTGATGAAATGTATTTTGACATATTCATAGGTGGTAACTCTTCCAGAGGTTGTGAAAGGTTGTGTGGTCTTCTATGACACATCTGGTTTAGGTTTGGGTTGTGTTCTTATGTAGGATGATCAATTCGTTGCCTATGCCTCTCAGAATATTATTCCACAAGAGAAGAATTATCCAACCCATGACCTTGAACTTTCAATTGTGATGCATGAACTTAAGAGTTGGTGGGATTACCTTTCTAGAGAAAGGTTTACCATGTATTCCAACTAAAATATATTGAGTTATATCTCCTATAAAAATATTTTAATCTATTCCATAGTGGTTAGGTGGAATATATATAGTATTTTGATTTCAACATCGCCTATACCCTGGGGAAATGAAATATCCTTTCAGATAATTTGAGCAGAAAAATCCTAGCCTAGGCTATGAAAGAATCATCAGAATAGTGGAACTTGATGGATAGTTTTTCATAGCTTCATTTAGGAGTCCAAACAATAGTGTAAAAGGTTATCTTGGATAGTGTTCTATTGAAATATACTCTTATTGAGATGATTCTTCAAGAATAGCATCTTGATGATGAGTTTTTTGGCATTAGAGACTCTCTTTATAGTGGGGAGATCATTGTTAATTGGGTATTCTCCATAGAGGGTGTTATATGTTTTCGGAGTTGGTTTTTTATACAATTATCTAAAAGCTAATTTTTGATAGGGTATTTCTATAATTCCAAATGGTTTGTACACTCAGGAACCCCAAAGATATTTTATGTCATGTGATGACAATCCTGGTGGAAAGGTATGAGACGAAACATTGCTATTTTTTCTCTCATTGTTATACTTGACAACAAGTCAAGGTCGAGCACCAGATACCTTTGGGTATTATCCATCCACTTCTAATGCTAACTTAGAATTATAATGATATTTTTATTTATTTTTTTGGTTGGGTTTCCATGTACCCAGATAAAGAAGAATGTGATATAGGCTACGATCGATAGGCTTACTAAATCGGCTCGCCTCATACCAATTCCTGATAAAACCAAATTTGAAGATAAATTAAATATATATGTGAGATAGATTATTTTTTTTCCATGGAGTTTCATCTATTATAGTCTCTAATAGGGATCCCCGTTTTACTTATCTCTTTAAGATAGGCCCTCAGGAGACACTGGCATCTCATGTTCGTTTGAGTATGGCATACCATATGTAGATGGATGGAAAAATATAGAGGTTTAGACAGATTATTGAGGATATTCTATGTTCCTACATTCTTGAATTTGGTGCATCTTAGGATGATCCTTTGGGACTGGTTGATTTTTCTTATAATAATAGTTACTAGTCCACAATCAAAATGGATCCTTTTGAGGCCTTGTATGTCCAGCCTTGTAAATCTACCTTATATTAGTTAGAGATCAATTAAATTTCCTTGGTTTAGATGAGATTATTCCAAGATATTGTAGAAAATATTTAGTTGATTCTTTATATAATGTTGAAATTGTAGAGACGATATACATTTTACACTGATCATCATCGCATACCATTGGAGTTTTCAGTTGGTAACCACATGTTCTTGAAGATTTCACCACATTTGGGTCTTTGATATCTTTGGAGGAAAAGGAATATTTCTCCTAATTTTTTGGGACCTTTTGAGGTTGTTCATCAGGTGGGTAAAATGTCTTACCATTTATCACTTCTTTCATAGTTGATGTTGATGCATAATGTGTTTCATGTATCTCATCTTTGAAAGAATATTTTTTATCCATCTCTCATTTTAATATGGAGTGATCTAGATGTTGATCATGGTTTATCCATAACTAAGCATCCAGTCAGGATAGTTGATTCTGAGACCAAGGGACATCATGGGAGGATGATACCTTTGGTCTGATTTCTAAGGTATCACGAATATGATCTGTATGAAACTTGGGAGAGGGAGGAACTGATGAGAGAGAGTGGCCTCATCTTTTTTATATGAAAACATCTTGAAAGGACTTTTTAGGATAGAAAATTTCAATGGTGGGGAGGTTGTAACACACTTTTACTAGTTTTAAGGTACTCCTTGAACATTATTTTTATCATTCTTTTATTGGGTATTATTAGTAATGCTTTTGGTGAATTTTTGGAAATTTTGGATGCTCTTTGGGATGTTTGTGATTGGCACACAGTTTTCCCAAATTATACACCCAACTAGTGAAAACCATGAATCCCTGGAGAGTGGGGGTTTTCATGGTTGGTTAATGGTTTGAAAAAACCATTCCCCCACCAAGTATAAACCATTAACCCTAATATATGTGTGTACGGTTAGGTTGCACTATTTTTGTAACCATGCGGTCCTTCCCATCTAAGCATGTAGATGCTAATGTTTTATTCAAAAATTATTTTAAAAATTCCAAAACCCCCATTTAAACTCCCTATTGACCCTAAATAAAGCTATAATGAATTAATAGGTATTTTAGGCTCTTAATAAACCTTTTTATATCCTCTAAACTCATTCTTAGGAGGATCTAATCATATAGGATCTCATTCATTCCCTCTCAGGTAAGTTTTTATCATATCATTATTTCTCTCTCGCTCTCTATTTCTTTCCTCCATAGGTTTTGTTAGAACATTTCATGTTTTATAGATTTAAACTCTATTGAATTGAATCTTGATTATAGTATTGATTTTTTGTTCTCAATCTCCATCGTTCGTCATTGGAAAATCCCACTGTGGGTGTTGAGTTTTGTGATTTTGTGATTAAAGGTATGTGGTTCCGTTTGAGATTGGATAATTTATTAAACCTTTATTTTCTTGATTTTATTTAAATTTATTTCAATTGAATTATTAAAACCTAATTCGAAATGATTTGGAATTATTTTTTTAATTAGAATTTATTTTTTGTAAAAACACCCCAATTCCAATAGAATTGGAATTTGGGGTGTATTTTGTAATTTGATGGAATTTCTAAATTGATATGAGAATTGATTTTTAAATATGGTTTAAATTGAATTAGTAAAAACCTATGATTGGTTTTTTTATGAAAAGGCATGAATTAATGAAAAACCCATGTTTTGATTTTGAAAGTGAATTGGCATTTGAAAAGGAAGAAAGTAAACAATTGAACTGTGAATGATGATTGTGAATTTGAAGTGAAATGATTATCCCTTTTTCAACTGATTGATTGAGTAAATGAAATCCTAGGTAGTTAGTGGTTTATTTGGGACAAGAATACTTGGATGGTAATTCCCTAGAAACATATTGATTATTAAAACTATAACAAAAACCTAGTTAGGTAGATCTTGTCCATAATGGGATGTTGATGAGTCCTATTCAGCCTGATCCTAAGGGATGTGTGTACACAATTCCATGATCACTGATATTAGAGTGTGAGGATAATATAACTAGGAACTATCATATCATAGGGTAGATAACCCTTGTGATTATTGTGACTATTTTGATATATATATATATATATTCCATTTATTGTGAAACTTCTTTACCCATGCCTAGTGATTTATATAAACTATTTTATATAAAGTGCTTATTTAAGATATGTTTGAAATGTTTTCCATCTTTTTGAAATGAAATAATGTTTTTTTAATATAAAAAAATTCATTACCATGAATTTTTTAATATAAATTGAAAAAATGATTTCATTTATTATTATGGAATTTTTATTATGGAACACTTGGTGAGACCCTACTGGGATTTTAGATCACTACCTACCTTTTCCTTCGGGCATTTATAGATTTTTATCTACCAGGTATGAGGAAAGGGAAAGTGCCTCTTGGAGGAGGTGGATGTTATTGATCCTTTAGGGATTGGAGTGATGTGTCATTTTGGATATTGATTTTACCTTGTCTATTTTTAGTACTCTTATGTTGTACTATTTTGGGTTTTGATATACCAATTTGTTTTATGGAAATTTCTCCCTTTGGAGTTTCAATAATACTAAAATGTATCTTTATCTTCCACTATTTTTTGGAAAAATCATTCCCACTTTTACCTTGTATGATTCTAGGTTCTAGTTTTCAACCCATGTGTATTAGGAATTCCTGTCAGTCCGTGTCATTTATGACTTGGGCATCAAGGTACCTGGTTATCTATCCTGGTTCATGACATATAGGTAATTCCTAAATTTCATAAATTAATCGTTGATTACTAGTCTATTGTATCCTCATAATTCAAGTGTGTTTTTTTTAGAATATGACACATATTTTGAACTAAAGTGTCACTTTTAAATTAAAAACACAGCCATTTATTCATACTATCCACAAAACATGTTAAAATCATGAGGTGATAATTCCTACATGTCAAAAATGAATCAGTGATCTTATTAAAAGAGTTTCACATTAATTAAAGTTTATTTTCTTTATTTTGAGTATGTGAATAATGTTTTGAAATAATGTGTTACATTTAAATTAAAATTATAAAGATTTTATCATAATATATATGTTGTGTTTTGGAATTATGTTTTGTTATTTTCTAATGGTTAGAAATGAATCATCAATCATTCTCCAAATGCATCATTGCAAACTGAATAAGTTTTCTTAGTTTTGAGTATGTGAAACATGTTTTGAAATAAAAAATCATTTTTAAATTGAAAAAAGGAACTTCAAATGGATGATACTAAATTAAAAAAGATAAACTATGGATAAATAATTTTTAAAGAGTGGATATATAGACTTGAAAATCTAAAAAAGATAATCAACTTTTTCAGATATTGTATAATTTTAATTTAAAAATATTAAATAAAAAACAAAGTATTAAAATTAGAATAGGAAAAATATTTCAATAAATATAAATTATAATTTTGTTAATATACCTCATATATACATTTTTTTGGATTATCTTACCCAATCATGTTGATATCAGATCATTAATAACTATCTTGTAATTTTTTTTTCAAATTCAGTCATTGCACCAAGAAACTAGTGTTTATTTTGTATAAAAAATATTTTTTTCGTGGTATTTATCATCAAGGAAAGATATACAAGGTTATAAATTTATTTTTATTGGTGATAATTACAATGGAAAGTATATTTTTTATAAAAAAATAATTTATCTTGTGTCATAGTTAGATTTATCAAAAAAATCAGGTATTTATTGAAAATTTAATATCATCACATTACATATACCCTTCTTCAGTTAACATTATTATTTTAGATATGTAATGAATTTAGTATTTTGGGTGTTCTAACAATATTTTTATCTCATAGAACAAAAATAAAATTCACTAATAATTTAACTCAAAAAATAATAATAATTTGAAGATAAATACATTTGAAATATTTTTCCATGTCAGGGTGTCCAACATCTTAAAGTGGAGAAGGGAGTGTATATATCATAAGTTTAAAACTAAATTAAAATATATAAGCTTATAATTGTATAAAATCAGTTAAATAGTGTACATATTTTATAAAAAATACTCAAGTAACAACATACCGATATTTTACAATCTTCTACTTTTCATAAATATGTCAATGAATTATGTGTGTGTTTGTGTACAAATCCCACATTGCTTAAACATATAGTTTTTTCATATAGGTCACAAATGAATTGATTTTTTTCCTGAATGTTTAGAAAAATGGTGAATATTTTCAATATAAAAATACTTGAAGTGAAATTGATAAATAAAAAATTAAATTATCATAAGAAACCATCTCTTCATGATTTTTGTAAACATTCTAAAACATTTTAAGCTACTAAGTCATTCCTAAAGAAATTTTTTTCCACATCCAAATATGTTTTCATTCAATAATTCCCATACTACTAGAAAAATATTTATATTTAAATAGATAATATATATTTTTAATGAAATTGTATTTACTCTCTAAAATACCTTTTTTGGGGTGCTATTTTTTGGAATAAATATAATAACTTTCATAAATTTAAAAATGTAACAACCACGTTCATTTTAATAATTTTTTTAAAAACCTAAAAAACATTGAGAAATATAAGTAACTTATTATGATATAAGTTTTTATAATGAAATATTATTATATATACCATAATAATTATCTGGTCATATAAATCCATTACTTTATTAAGTGCACTGAATATCCTCATACCATGTTTTTTATCACAATAAAACACATCTCTATCAGAATAAAGTGCATAATAAAACATATTATAAAACATTAAAATTGGAGATTTTAAAAAAAATTGATTATTGTGTATTAAAAACTCATATAGGACATAATTGTTTGTTTATTTTTTGGGTATCTATGCTTTGGATATAAAAAATATACCTTACAACAATAAAAATTGATTAGAATAAGAACCTGGTGATTGATAAATAAATTTAAAAAAAAATAGAAAAATAATATTTCATTTTATATAATTAGAGTATAGAGTTTTATCCCTATATTGTAGGTATTAATAAAATTTTGTCATCTCTTTGGATAATTCATGTGATCTGATAAAAATTTATTTTCATTCTATTGATAGTTTTTTCACAAATGCGATATAAGGAATAATAAATCCAAATTTATTTTTATAATGTTTTTCATTACATAGGTGAGATACATATATTTGTAGAAAATTTTAATAGTATTTGATTCGTAAAAAAAAGTTCCTCAATTATTAGACATATGAATTGTAAAAATGTACCACATATATGCATTCATAATCATTATAAACAAATATTCATGATACACAATTTAATTTAAACTCTAAATATTTATAATTTCATGACTGAATTTTCCATACATTTTCTCTTCAAATTTAATGTTAGAGGTATTTATTTTATGGAACATTTAATTTGTACGAATATTTAATGTTATTAAATGTAACAGATCAATTGGTAGTGGAATTTTATCCTCATAAGTATTTTTTTTATCTAATAGTTTAGATTATTTTTACATAGCATTTTATTATCCTTCTATCATTATGTATATTAGTTTATATTTTCCTTCATTCATTGAAAAAATTATTTTCATATAAAATAAATTGAAAACGGAATACTACTTTTTCATCATGTCTCCTTATAATTTTAAATTTCCATGTTATGAATGTTCTAATAGAAAGTTTTTTCATGGGAATATCAAGGAAATAAAGGTGAATGATTGGATCGGTTCTTGTCTCATGAGTTATATGAATTTATACTCTCTGGTGATATTTTGGAAGTCTTTTATTTTATAGAATATCATCTTGGATATTTTACAATGTACCTTTCACAACAAAGTGATAAGTGGATTCTGATAGATATAGATATAAATGAATTTGATACTACAATATTTTAATACTAGAAAATTATCATTATTTATTTGTCTCACAATTAAAATAAACTATTTTGAAAAACCTGAGTGCCTTGGGTAATGTGAGCCTTTGAGGGGAATGGGTAGCCTCAAAACTAGGGGTGTGTGACTCTTCGTAATGTGGTTATTATTATTCCGATTCTTCTCATTTCACCCTTATAATAATATTTTCTATTATTTCACTCTACTTATTTATAATTTCCTTTAGAGAATATATCTATCCCCATATCTCTTTTATTTCATTTTTTGTATACACATGTTCTGATTCCTTCCAAAATTATCTTCATAGAGAGACTCTAAAACTAACACTGTTAATGAAACCACATTATTTTGTAAACTTCAAATCCATAGAATGAACTTGTTCTTTATTTATGGTACATAATTCATCTTGTGTATAAAATGGATAAAAATATAGTAAACTAAGTAGTCGTTGTTTTTTAATAATACACTAATATAGTATGTATTTATATTATTTCATACTTACACATGATTCTCATACTTTTTTTGTTTTAATTAACTATTTTTCTCTTTTTATTTACATGATCCTCCTTCCATAACACATAAAGTGGGAAGGATGTGTCTCTAGATTTCAATTGATAAATCTAAATTAAAACTTAGAAACATGATTATTTTATTATTTTATGTCATGTCACAATTTTAATATTGATTTAAACTGTAGACCACGTGTTTTTCAAGTTAATTGTTCCCCATGCTTTCTATACAATAGGGATACGGTGATTTGATTCATGTTTATTTATTTTGTACATTTTTTTATTATTTCATAAATTAATAATAATGAATAAAAATACTTTATACAAGTAATGTAAGATAAGATAATATCAGTTATATTATACTTTAAATGTCTCCCAATTATATTGGATAATGAAAAAAATCTAAATATGCTTTTTTTGTGATGTTTTTTATAAAAAACTATGTCATTAAAAGTTGGTGAATTATATGGAAATTTTAATTGTGAGTCTCAAAGTAAGAGAATTTGTAGAAGTAGGTCACGAATTAATATTTCATGTGATTAAACACCTCCAAGAGGTTTTTTTCTTATACTCATCTATTTTGGTGTTTATCATTGTATTAGGCAATGTTCGTAGGTGTTATGGGGTTTTTTGGGAGAATAACAAGGGATCGTGATGTAATGGTGGTAATTACCAAATTATAGGGGTGAATTTTTTCATGGGGGAGCATGATACAACATGATAGTTACTCTAGGGGAATATCATACAGCAGTCCAGAGCATGGAACTATGAGTGTTTATTGAGGGGTAAATGTCATGTCACTGCTAAGGGGAAGTTGTTCCATAAAGATCCCCATTGGGTTATCTTAGTTCTTTGATAGGGATGAAGTTACAACATAAAGTATATGGTTACATAGAAATTATTTCCCAAGAGTGATAAATATAATTTTGAGCTTCTTGGCCACTTTAGAATCAGACCCAAGTCTATAGAATTACACTATAAAACAAAGGGTAATGCCACAACGTGACCATTTTTCTAGTTATATTAAGAATTGAAGACCCTAGTTTTCCAAGTTGTACCCCTTTGGTTTAAGGGCGAATAACCATGCAGGTAAAGACATTTCAGATAGATCCTCTACAATTCCTTCCTCCCTATCTCCCCCCTTAATAAGGGGTGTTTTGGTGGAAATTTACATGGTGATTTGAAGTATGATATCTCCTTTTTTCTTTTATTCATCCTATTTTGTTTACTATTTATTGGATATGATTTTGGGTATCAGTTTTGATGATGATTCTATTAGAGCAGGCTGGAATCTTCCCAAACCATATAAATTTTTCATATAGTGTATAGATGATGCTGAGGAACAATGAACTCATGAAATATTTGGTCTCGAACAATACTTTGATCCTATATGACTCCAAAAATTACACTAGAAACACCACACATTGATCCACCAGAGATTCTACGACATCCCGCCTTTTTATAATATAACTTTTCATTACATTTTACAAAACTGAGGATCTTTAAGGTTTAGTGTCTTGGAAACCAGGAACTTAAAACATGAAAACATAAAACATTATTGTTAAACACTTGAAAGGATTCTCATTATGTTCATCCTAGGTTCATTACTGCATCTCATAACCTGGGGACATACATCAAAAGAAATGGTGAGTAGAAGGCCCAGTAAGGGAAACAAGGGGAAACATTTAACATGTGAACTTGAGATACATCAACAATGTCATGAAAAAGAACTTTAAGGCATGAGAAATAAATAATGAGGCATATCATAATAAAAATAATGTATTTCATAACTTGAAGATGTGGCTACAAAATTTAATATTGACAATCATTTCTGTTTCACCAAGGTCCATCCCCAAGGTGTCATTAAAAATTACCAAGGTTATTCACCAAGGCGTCGTTAAAAATGGTCATCTCTAGAGATTAAGTCTTTACCCAATGCATTGGAGCTCTATCATGGCGCACCCTTAATTTTTCTTTATTAACATGTGATCCACATATATCATCATAAATCATTTCATAAACAACCCATATAGCATAAAATAAATGGGTTTCATTTTATAATCATAACGTTTTAAAACTGCTTTAAAGACAAGATCTTTATGTCACTTTAAACCCACGGGAAAGGAAAGCAGGTTTCATGTATGTAAATCCCAGAATTTAAAATAAGAAATTTTGATATATGTGTGAATACCCCTGTAGAATAAAGAGATTTAATTATTCACTTAATAACATGAAATAATTTTAGAAAAAGAGAGAGGCATTTTGAGACGAAAATTCTGTAGCATAACGGTTGTGTTACAGGGTTTTAGAAAACATTGAAAAGAGAGGGGACATGGGTCACCCACTAATAAATGATCAATAAAACAGTAGGGGTACAGAATATAAAGGATTTAATAACATGGTAATTAAATTTTAAAGATATTCAATATGAAATGAAGAACATGAAAGGAAGACAAAAATAAGATTTCTCTTATGAAAATTCGGTATCCTAACGGCGTCACTTAAACTTCAAAAAAATGAATTGAAGAGATCAAATAGGGTCTATTATCATATGAACAGAAAATATCAGTATGATAGATATAGATATAATACCCCAACATAATAAAAAGGAACTTGAAATAATTGACATGAAAGTAGAACTTTGAAAAAATAAGAAAGGTGAACAAATCCCCTAAAAATTCGGCAGCATAACGGTGTCACTTAAACTTCAACAAAAATGAATTGACGAGGTCAAATAGGGTCTCTCATCATATTAAAATATAATATCAGTATGATATATATAGAGATCATACCCCAACATAATATAAATAAACTTTAAAGACTTGATGTGAAAGTATAACTTTGAAAAAAATGAGAAAGGTGAACAAATCCCTTAAAAATTCAGCAGCCTAACGGCGCCACTTAAACTTCAACAAAAATGAGTTGAAGAGATAAAATATGGTCTCTAATCATATGAACATATAATATCAGTATTATAGATATATATATCATACCCCAACATAATAAAAAGGAACTTTAAAGACTTGATGTGAAAGTAGAACTTTGAAAAAAATGAGAAAGGTGAACGAATCCCTTAAAAAATCGACAGCCTAACGGTGCCACTTAAACTTTCTTAAAATGAATTGATGAGAGTAAGAGTGGGTCTCTCATCATATGAACATGAAAAGGGAAGTAAGAGGAATATAAAATAACATCCTCAAACATATAATCATGAAGCATAAAAGAAATGACATAAAAGAGATTACTTGAAAAGAAAGAGAGAGGTAGGATCCCTTACCTTAAACGTAACTCTTAAAACTCGAAGGTTGCGACCTTGGGGCCTTGGGGGCACCTTGGGAGGACTCCTTGGGAGGTAATGAGACCATAGCTTCGTTGGGGGATATTTTTGAGTGAAAACTAAAGGAGGGAAGGGTGGGTATTTATAGAGAAAGTGAGGGGACAAGGCATTAATGGCCAAGGGACACCTCATTAGTGGTTTTGGAAAAACCATGGGCTTGCCCATGGTATTTTCCCATGGTATTGGACACTTGGAACACCTCATACCTTATCTTACTATTCACAAGTTGACCATATTGATTACATACTTAATACATCATTTAATGATGTCATTAAACACCTATAACTTAAAAATTGTATTTTCACTATTCATCGAAAATTCAACTATCTCAGAAAAATCCCAAAATTTCACCTTAACCAAATATCGATGCTCTGATTTCAAAAATTAACTCCATTTTATAAAAATAATTTTCTAAATATTTTTAATTTAATTTTTAAATAAATACACTATTCAGTGAAAATTTATTTTTTCAGAAAAATCCCCAAAAATTACCTTAGCATAATATCGATGTTCTGAATTCAAAAATAAAGTCTATTTTATAAAAATAATTTTTTAAATATTTTTATTTTAATTTTTAATTAAAAAACACTATTCAACTTAAAAAACTAATACTTGACTAATAATTTATGAAACCATTATTTAACCATTTTATTGAATCGCATTACTTAATCAAGGTGTCTAAATTATATTAATAATTTCTTTAAGTGAGATTACTAATCCATTTGGTCACATTATTAATCCTAAGCATAAAATCACTATTCATAATTTACTATTCATCAAAAATTAAGTTGATCTTATTAGACTCTAAATTTCGTATTGAACATAATTGTAGAAGACCATTTTTCGAAAATCATTACATATTTTTATTTATTTAAGGTTTACATAAACATTTTTAAAATATCCTTTCTCTAAAATTCATCAAAAATATGCATAATATATTTATCCGGACATTTGAAAATTCATAAACTTCATCATAAGAAGAAATCAAAAATTTAATTTAAAACAAAGGATTATACAAGGCAGTTATGGTCTCCTTACATAGCCCCTTATAACCCCAGCATAGGACTTAAGTGTAAGGTGTGCTAATGTGAGAGAATCTGAGGGAGGATCAGCCAACATTGCATGAGTAGTAATTTCTATCAGTTTTAACTTCTCGCGAAGTCGATTCCGTTCTAGCATCACACGATGAAGTTCGGCTTGGGTTTGGTTCAGAGCAAAGCCCAGTGGTGCTACCTCTTTCCCAAGTTCAGTTAGATGGACTTTGATTGGCCCGAGACTACTGAATGAGGCCATCAAATCTTCTTTCTATATTAATTAACCAAGATCACTTGTATTTAGAGACAATAATCGAAACGTTTAGTTTCCAGTGGTCATATTGACCAATGGTAATATAACAGTCAAAAATGAATGGTCTCATTTTAATTATACTCATGTTATCAAATGAAACAGTTTTTTTGAGTATAAAAAAAATAAAATAACACACAAAATTAGGAACCAAGATTTATTCAAAATTTCGGGTCGTTATAATCTTCCCCCTATAAGAAATTGCGTCCTCGCAATTTTTAAAATTGGGTTTTGAAATTTCATTGAAAGTCCCACATCGGAAAAGGAGTCAGTAAACCTATTACTTTAAAAGAAAGAAAGGGAAGTAAAAAGGTCACCCGAGTTAACCCCCACTAGGATCTCATGTAGGAAAATATGGACGTGGAGGAGAGAAAAAAGGTTCAAGTTCTGAGGTAGAGTGATAGAAAACATTATTAGGAGAAAGTTAACCACAAGAAAATCACAAACTTATGATGTGTGTAAACGGTCTTTGATTACCTAGTAGGAAACGTAAACCAACAACGTTTTTGTTTTACATTCCTTTTCATAATTTTGAGGAATTCATTTACTACATAGAACAAAAACATAAGGAAATATACCTACTTTCAAGTAGAGTTTCATCCTTTAATAAGTTTCTACCAAAACAAATATTTTCTCCAAACGATGAGCATTCAAAAACACTTGGTCTCATCAAAACACAAGATTCATCATCTTGAGAGTCACGTAATCCAAAAAAGATTAACTATCAATTTCTTCTATCTTTAAACATTATCCCAAAAACAGAAAGGGTGAGGTAAAACAACTCTTAAAAACGAAAGAATCCCATAGGAAGAGAATGTACTTTTAAATCTTCAAAGTTCCATGGTACTACCCAAAGTTCATCATAGACCATTCCATAAATAACTGTCCTTAAAATTCCTCAAAATAAACCAAAAGAATATTGAAACCCAATTATAAGAACGATCTCATAACATAGTCTTCTAAGATAGACTTTATCGTTCATCTCCAAACAACATCAACCACTCTTATCATCTTATAACAAAAGTAACTAACCTAATCACATTTTCCCCAAGATAGGTTAATCATTTCCATATGTAACCTAAATTAATATAATTTCACCTTAAATTCATTGATTCTTCAAAATATAAGGCAACCTTTACTCCTCAAAGAAAATATCGTAGTAATCTATTTACCTCGATCAAATAGGGTTTCCAAAATAGTGAACGTCTTCCAAAATAATAATCATATTTTAATCCCCTAATCACCCTTTTTTTAAGAAGAAGAGCTTCACTACATCAACATGTGGTACATAACAATAGATGATTTCCTTAATGATATAAAATCATCTTAGGTAGTGACTCGATGATCTTAGAAAACATAAAAGATATGCTCATAGAGAACGAACTAAAATACAACATGACATAGACAATTATTGCGAAAAAGTTACATGTACTTCAGTCATCATTATCGATCTCAGCATAGGACTTGCATTGTTCCCTTGTCCTCGAAGATTTTTGATGCTCATCATTCATCTCACCCATTCCAAGAGAACATTGCCTTGGATAATGTCTAACTTCTCCACATTTACAACATCGAAATGTATAAGGTACATTAGATTGAACCTTATCTCCATTCATCACATTATCCATTTTTTAAAAGCAATTGGATACTTTATGCCCTATCTTCCCACACTTAAAACATCTCCGGGTTCCTTTGTGACATTCTCCTTGGTGCCTCTTCCCACACTTTTTGAAAAAAAGAAATTGGGTCTTCTTTCCCATATCTACTTTATCAGATGAACATCCTTGAGACTTTGTCTTCTTCTTCCTTGATGAATTTGGGCATTCAACTAGATACCAATTATTAATTGTGGTTTTTGATAGCTGGTTTGGCATAATCACAATATGTTCAACTTGATCTTTCATCATCTCTATCTCATTAAAAGGGAAATCGTCACATTTCCTATCACATTGGTTGTTGGGACATGCTCTTCCATTTCCCGCCATTAACTAAGAAAAGAACGTATAATTAGGGGGCTTAAATACTTAGCCAATAATCCTTAAAAGTAAACTTTAAGCATAGAAGGACAAACTTGTAGAAAGAAAGTATACCCTGACTTGTGATCCCCTAGGTTCCAATATTGGTTATACATGATCATATTATCTTATTTGAATCGTTATTTTATTTTATCTTTGTTCTATTAATAATGGTTCATACTAAGCTTATGAATTTACCAAAGCATATCCCCCAGGAGTGTCGTAATCAAGAGTTCAGCAAGGCCTATTATCGTGTACCAGTTCCTATTCAAGTCTCACTCAAAGAGATGTTTTCGTGTTTTGTCCCTATGTACATCTGTGTCAAAGCCACCTCTACCTGCTCGTATCCAGACAGGGATGTATTTGTTTGGAAATCCCTTACTCAATACTCACCAAAATACCAGGAAGATTTCCTATATTTAAAATTTTATATAGGGTTCTTCCTAGAGTTTTCATATCCTAATTTTCACAAATAACTAAACCATCCTTTGATACCAACTATGACATCCTGCCTTTTTATAACATAACTTTTCATTACATTTTACAAAACTGAGGATCTTTAAGGTTTAGTGTCTTGGAAACCAGGAACTTAAAACATGAAAACATAAAACATTATTCTTAAACACTTGAAAGGCTTCTCCTTATGTTCATCCTAGGTTCATTAATGCATCTCATAACCTGGGGACATACATCAAAATAAAGGGTGAGCAGAAGGCCCAGTAAGGTAAACAAGGGGAAACATTTAACATGTGAACTTGAGATACATCAACAATGTCATGAAAAAGAACTTTAAGGCATGAGAAAGAAATCATGAGGCATATCATAATAAAAATAACATGTTTCGTAACTTTAAGAAGTGGATACAAAATTTAATATTGAAAATCATTTCCATTTCACCAAGGTCTATCCCCAAGGTGTCATTAAAAATTACCAAGGTTATTCACCAAGGCGTCGTTAAAAATGGTCATCTCTAGAGATTAAGTCTTTACCCAATGCATTGGAGCCCTACCAGGGCACACCCTTAATTTGTATTTATTATAATGTGATACACATATATCATCATCAATAATTTCATTAAAAACCCATATAGCATAAAAGAAATGGGTTTCATTTTATAATCATAACGTTTTAAAAACTGCTTTAAAGGCAAGATCTTTATGTCACTTTAAACCCACAGGAAAAGAAAGTGGGTTTCATGTATGTAAATCCCAGAATTTAAAATAGAACATTTTGATATATATTTTAATACCCCTGTAGAAGAAATATCTTTGATTATTCACTTAATAACATAAAATAATTTGAGAAAAGATAGAGGCATTTTGAGACGAAAATTCTGCAGCATAACGGCTATGTTACAGGGTTTTAGAAAACATTGAAAAGAGAGGGGACATGTGTAACCCACTCATAAATGATCCATAAAATAGTAGGAGGACATAATATAAAGGATTTAACAACATGTTAATGAAATTTGAAAGATATACCATATGAAATGAATAACATGAAAGGAATACAAAAATAATATTTCTCTTATGAAAATTCGGCAGACTAACAGCGTCACTTAAACTTCAAAAAAAATGAATTGAAGAGATCAAATAGGGTATCTTATCATATGAACATAAAATATCATTATGATAGATATATATACAATACCCCAACATAATAAAAAGGAACTTGAAAGACTTGACATGAAAGTAGAACTTTGAAAAAATGAGAAAGGTGAACAAATCCCTTAAAAATTCGGCAGCCTAACGGCGCCACTTAAACTTCAACAAAAATGAATTGATGAGATCAAATAGGGTCTCTCACAATATTAAAATATAAGATCAGTATGATAGATATAGAGATCATACCCCAACATAATAAAAAGTAACTTGAAAGACTTGATGTGAAAGTATAACTTTGAAAAAAATGAGAAAGGTGAACAAATCCCTTAAAAATTCGGCAGCCTAACGGCGCCACTTAAACTTCAACAAAAATGAATTGACGAGATAAAATATGGTCTCTCATCATATTAACATATAAGATCAGTATGATAGATATAGATATCATACCCCAACATAATAAAAAGTAACTTGAAAGACTTGATGTGAAAGTAGAACTTTGAAAAAAATGAGAAAGGTGAACGAATCCCTTAAAAATTCCACAGCCTAACGGCACCACTTAAACTTTCTTAAAATGAATTGATGAGAGTAAGAGGGGGTATCTCATCATATGAACTTGAAAAGGGCAGTAAGAGGAATATAAAAGAACATCCAAGAACATATAATCATGGAGTATAAAAGAAATGACATAAAAGAGATTACTTGAAAAGAAAGAGAGAGGTAGGATCCCTTACCTTAAACGTAACTCTTAAAACTCGAAGGTTGGGACCTTGAGGACTTCGGGGAACCTTGGGAGGACTCCTTGGGAGGTAATGAGACCAGATCTTCGTTGGAGGAGAGTTGGGAGTGAAAAATAAAGGAGGGAAGGGTGGGTATTTATAGGGAAAGTGAGGGGACAAGGCATTAAAGGCCAAGGGACACCTCATTGGTGGTGTTGGCAAAACCATGGGATTTCCCATGGTATTGGCCACTTGGTACACCTCATACCTTATCTTACTATTCACAAGTCAACCATATTGATTACATACTTAATACATCATTTAATGATGTCATTAAACACCCGTAACTTAAAAACTGTATTTTCACTATTCATCGAAAATTCAACTATCTCAGAAAAATCCCAAAATTTCACCTTAACCAAATATCGATGCTCTGATTTCAAAAATTAACTCCATTTTATAAAAATAATTTTCTAAATATTTTTAATTTAATTTTTAAATAAATACACTATTCATTGAAAATTCATTTTTTTTTTCAGAAAAATCCCCAAAAATTACCTTAGCATAATATCGATGTTCTGAATTCCAAAACAAAGTCTATTTTATAGAAATAATTTTCTAAATATTTTTAATTTAATTTTTAATTAAAAAACACTATTCACCCGAAAAAGCTAATACTTGACTAATAATTTATGAAACCGTTATTTAACCATTTTATTGAATCGCATTACTTAATCAAGGTGTCTAGATTATATTAATAATTTCTTTGAGTGAGATTACTAATCAATTTGGTCACATTACTAATCCTAAGCATAAAATCACTATTCATAATTTACTATTCATCAAAAATTAAGTTGATCTTATTAGACTCTAAATTTCGTACTGAACATAATTGTAGAAGACCATTTTTTGAAAATCATTACACATTTTTATTTATTTAAGGTTTACATAAACATTTTTAAAATATCCTTTATCTAAAATTCATCAGAAATATGCATACTATATTTATTCGGACATTTGAAAATTCATAAACTTCATCATAAGAAGAAATAAAAAATTTTATTTAAAACAAAGGATTACACAAGGTAGTTACGGTCTCCTTACATAGCCCCTTATAACCCCAGCATAGGACTTAAGTGTAAGGTGTGCTAAGGTGAGAGAATCTGAGGGAGGATCAGCCAACATTTCACGAGTAGTAATTTCTATCAGTTTGAACTTCTCGCGAAGTCGATTCTGTTCTAGATTCACACGATGAAGTTTGGCTTGGGTTTGTTCCAGAGCAAATCCCAGTGGTGATACCTCCTTCCCAAGTTTAGTTAGATGGACTTCGATTGGCCCAAGACTACTGGATGAGGCCATCAAATCTTCTTTCTATATTAATTAACCAAGATCACTTGTATTTAGAGACAATAATCAAAACGTTTAGTTTCCATCGGTCATATTGACCAATGGTCATATAACAGTCAAAACCCAATGGTCTTATTTTAATTATACTCATGTTATAAAATGAAACAGTTTTGTTGAGTATAAAAAAAATAAAATAACACACAAAATTAGGAAGCAAGATTTATTCAAAATTTCGGGTCGTTACAATCTTCCCCCTATAATAAATTGGGTCCTCGCAATTTTTAAAATTGGGTTTTGAAATTTCATTGAAAGTACCACATCATAAAAGGAGTCAGTAAAACTATTACTTTAAAAGAAATAAATGGAAGTACAAAGGTCACCCGAGTTAACCCCCACTAGGATCCCATGTAGGAAAACACGGACATGGGGGAGAAAAAAAAGGGTCAATTTTTGAGGGAGAGTGATAGAAAACATTATTAGGAGAAAGTTAACCACAAGAAAATCAAAAACGTATGATGTTTGTAAACGGTCTTTGATTACCTATTTGGAAACTTAAACCAACAACATTTTTGTTTTACATTCCTTTTCATAATTTTGAGGAATTCATTTACTACATAGAACAAAAACATAAGTAAATATACCTACTTTCAAGTAGAGTTTCATCCTTTAATAAGTTTCTACCAAAACTAATATTTTCCCCAAATAATGAGCATTCAAAAACACTTGGTCTCATCAAAACACAAGATTCATCTTCTTGAGAGTCATGTAATCCACAAAAGATTAACTATCAATTTCTTCTATCTTTAAACATTATCCCAAAAACAAAAAGGTTAAGATAAAAAAACACTTCAAAAATAAAGAATACCATAGGAAGAGAAAGTACTTTTAAATCTTCAAAGTTCCATGGTACTACCCAAAGTACATCATAGACCATTCCATAAATAATTGTCCTTAAAATTCCTCAAAATAAACCAAACTAAGATTGAAACCCAATTATAAGAACGATCTCATAACATAGTCTTCCAAGATAGACTTTATCGTTCATCTCCAAACAACATCAACCACTCTTATCATCTTATAACAAAAGTAACTAACCTAATCACATTTTCCCCAAGATAGGTTAATAATTTCTATATGTAACCTAAATTACTATAAGTTCACCTTAAATTCATCTATTCTTCAAAATATAAGTCAACCTTTACTCCTCAAAGAAACTATCGTAGTAATCTATTTACCTCGATCAAATAGGGTTCCCAAAATAGTGAACGTCTTCCAAAATAATAATCATCTTTTAATCCCCAAATCACCCTTTTTTTTAAGAAGAACAGATTCACTACATCAACATGTGGTACATAACAATAGATGATTTCCTTAATGATATAAAATCATCTTAGGTAGTGACGCGATGATCTTAGAAAACATAAAAGATATTCTCATAGAGCACGAACTAAAATACAACATGACATAGACAATTATTGCGAAAAAGTTACATATACTTTAGTAATCATTATCCATCTCAGCATAGGACTTGCATTGTTCCCTTGTCCTGGAAGATTTTTTATGCTCATCATTCTTCTCACCCATTCCAAGAGAACATTGGCTTGGATAATGTCTAACTTCTCCACATTTATGACATTGAAATGTATAAGGTACATTAGATCGAACCTTATCTCCATTCATCACATTATCCATTTTTTTAAAGCAATTGGATACTTTATGCCTTATCTTCCCACACTTAAAACATCTCCCAGTTCCTTTGTGACATTATCCTTGGTGCCTCTTCCCACACTTTTTGAAAAAATAAATTGGGTCTTCTTTCCCTTATCAACTTTATCAGATTAACATCCTTGAGACTTTGTCTTCTTCTTCCTTGATGAATTTGGGCATTAAACTAGGTACCAATTATTAATTGTGATTTTTGATAGCTGGTTGGGCATAATCACAATATGTTCAACTTGATTTTTCATCATCTCTGTCACATTAAAAGGTAAATCGTCACATTTCTATTCACATTGGTTGTTGGGACATGCTTTTCTATTTCCTGCAATTAACTAAGAAAAGAATGTATAATTAGGGGGCTTAAATACTTAGCCAATAATCCTTAAAAGGAAAATTTAAGAATATAAGGATAAACTTGTAGAAGGAAAGTATTCCCTAACTTGTGATCCCCTAGGTTCCAATCTAGGTTATCCATGATCATATATTCTTATTTGAATCATTATTTTATTTTATCTGTGTTCTTTTAATAATGGTTCATACTAAGTTTATGAATTTACCAAAGCATATCCTTGGGATTGTCATAACCAAGAGTGCAACAAAGAACATTATTGTGTACCAGTTCCCATTCGAGTCTCACTCAAAGCGGTGTTTTAGGGTTTTACCCCTATGTAAATTTGTGCTAGAGCCACCTCTACCTGCTCGTATCCAGACAGGGATGTATTTTTTTGGAAATCCCTTACTCAATACTCACCAAAATACCAAGAAGATTTCCTATATTTAAAATTTTCTATGGGGCTCTTCCTAGAGTTTTAATATCCTAATTTACACAAATAACTAAACCATCCTTTGATACCAACTATTACATCCCACCTTTTTATAACATAACTTTTCATTACATTTTACAAAACTGAGGATCTTTAAGGTTTAGTGTCTTGGAAACCAGGAACTTAAAATATAAAAACATAAAACATTCTTATTAAACACTTGAAAGGATTATCCTTATGTTTATACTAGGTTCATTACTGCATCTCATAACCTGGGGACATACATCAAAATAAAGGGTGAGCAGAAGGCCTAGTAAGGGAAACAAGGGGAAACATTTAACATGTGAACTTGAGATACATCAACAATGTCATGAAAAAGAACTTTAAGGCATGAGAAATAAATAATGAGGCATATCATAATAAAAATAAAATATTTCATAACTTGAATAAGTGGATACAACATTTAATATTGACAATCATTTCCATTTCACCAAGGTCCATCCCCAAGGTGTCATTAAAAATTACCAAGGTTATTCACTAAGGCGTCGTTAAAAATGGTCATCTCTAGAGATTAAGTCTTTACCCAATGCATTGGAGCCCTATCAGGGCGCACCCTTAATTTTTCTTTATTATCATGTGAGCCACATATATCATCATAAATAATTTCATAAACAACCCATATATCATAAAAGAAATGGGTTTCATTTTTGAATCATAACGTTTTAAAAACTGCTTTAAAGACAAGATCTTTATGTCACTTTAAACCCACGGGAAAGGAAAGTGGGTTTCATGTATGTAAATCCCAGAATTTAAAATAAAAAATTTTGATATATATGTGAATACCCCTGTAGAAGAAAGATATTTGATTATTCACTTAATAACATAAAATAATTTGAGAAAAAGAGAGAGGCATTTTGAGATGAAAATTCTGCAGCATAACGGCTATGTTACAGGGTTTTAGAAAACATTGAAAAGAGAGGGGACATGGGTCACCCACTCATAAATGATCCATAAAACAGTAGGTGGAAAGAATATAAATGATTTAAGAACATGGTAATGAAATTTTAAAGATATACCATATGAAATGAAGAACATGAAAGGAAGACAAAAATAAGATTTCTCTTATTAAAATTCGGCAGCCTAACGGTGTCACTTAAACTTCAAAAAAAATGAATTGACGAGATCAAATAGGGTCTCTTATCATATGAACCTAAAAGATAAGTATAATATATATAAATATAATACCCCAACATAATAAAAAGTAACTTGAAAGACTTGACATGAAAGTAGAACTTTGAAAAAATGAGAAAGGTGAACAAATCCCTTAAAAATTTGGCAGCCTAACGGCGCCACTTAAACTTCAAAAAAAATGAATTGATGAGATCAAATAGGGCCTCTCATCATATGAACATATAAGATCATTATGATAGATATATATATCGTACCCCAACATAATAAAAAGGAAATTGAAATACTTGATGTGAAAGTAGAACTTTGAAAAAAATGAGAAAGGTGAACAAATCCCTTAAAAATTCGGCAGCCTAACGGCGCCACTTAAACTTCAAAAAAAATGAATTTATGAGATCAAATAGGGTATCCCATAACATTAACATATAAGATCAGTATTATAGATATAGAGATCACACCCCAACATAATAAAAAGGAACTTTAAAGACTTGATGTGAAAGTAGAACTTTGAAAAAAATGAGAAAGGTGAATGAATCCCTTAAAAATTCGGCTGCCTAACGGCGCCACTTGAAATTTCTTAAAATGAATTGATGAGAGTAATAGGGGGTCTCTCATCATATGAACATTAAAAGGGCAGTAAGAGGAATATAAAAGAATATCCTCCAACATAAGAGCGTTGAGCATAAAAGAAATGACATAAAAGAGATTACTTGAAAAGAAAGAGAGAGGTAGGATCCCTTACCTTAAACGTAACTCTTAAAACTCGAAGGTTGGGACCTTGAGGCCTTGGGGGCACCTTAGTAGGACTCCTTGTGAGGTAATGAGACCAGATCTTCGTTGGGAGAGAGTTGGGAGTGAAAACTAAAGGAGGGAAGGGTGGGTATTTATAGGGAAAGTGAGGGGACAAGGCATTAATGGTCAAGGGACACCTCATTGGTGGTTTTGGAAAAACCATGGGCTTGCCCATGGTATTTTCCCATGGTATTGGCCAATTGGGACACCTCATACCTTATCTTACTATTCAAAAGTCGACCATATTGATTACATACTTAATACATCATTTAATGATGTCATCAAACACCCGTAACTTAAAAACTGTATTTTCACTATTCATCGAAAATTCAACTATCTCAGAAAAATCCAAAAATTTCACCTTAACCAAATATCGATGCTATGATTTCAAAAATGGACTGCATTTTATAAAAATTATTTTCTAAATATTTTTAATTTAATTTTTAAATAAATACACTATTCACTTAAAACTCATTTTTTTCAGAAAAATACCCAAAAATTACCTTAGCATAATATCGTTTTTCTGAATTCAAAAATAAAGTCCATTTTATAAAAATAATTTTCTAAATATTTTTAATTTAATTTTTTAATTAAAAAACACTATTCACCTGAAAAAACTAATACTTGACTAATAATTTATGAAACTGTTATTTAACCATTTTATTGAATCACATTACTTAATCAAGGTGCCTAGATTATATTAATAATTTATTTAAGTGAGATTAATAATCCATTTGGTCACATTACTAATCCTAAGCATAAAATCACTATTCATAATTTACTATTCATAAAAAATTAAGTTGGTCTTATTAGACTCTAAATTTCATACTGAACATAATTGTAGAAGACCATTTTTTGAAAATCATTACACATTTTTATTTATTTAAGGTTTACATAAACATTTTTAAAATATCCTTTCTCTAAAATTCATCAAAAATATGCATACTATATTTATCCGGACTTTTAAAAATTCATAAACATCATCATAAGAAGAAATCAAAATTTATATTTAAAACAAATGATTACACAAGGCAGTTATGGTCTCCTTACATAGCCCCTTATAACCCCAGCATAGGACTTAGGTGTAAGGTGTGCTAAGGTGAGAGAATCTGAGGGCGGCTCAGCCAATATTGCACGAGTAGTAATTTCTATCCGTTTGAACTTCTCGCGAAGGCGATTTCGTTCTAGCTTCACACGATGAAGTTCGGCTTGGGTTTGGTCTAGAGAAAAACCCAGTGGTGCTATCTACTTCCCAAGTTCCATTATATGGGCTTCGATTGGACTGAGACTACTGGATGAGCCCATCAAATCTTCTTTCTATATTAATTAACCAATATCACTTGTATTTAGAGACAATAATTGAAACGTTTAGTTTCCAGCAGTCATATTAACCGATGGTCATATAACAGTCAAAACCCAATGGTCTCATTTTAATTATACTCCTGTTATCAAATAAAACAATTTTGTTGAGTATAAAAAAATAAAATAACACACAAAATTAGGAAGCAAGATTTATTCAAAATTTCGGGTCGTTACAGATTCACATGTTGTAGTATAATGGAAATTCCAAATATATAAAACTTGCCTTTTAATACAATACCTACTCCCCTAAAAAAATATCACTAAACATGAACCTTAAATCATGACTATTAACATGGTTACCCTTAAGTATTTATGAACTTTCATACTTCCAATTCTCTATCATACAACCATTAGAAGATGTGAAATTTTATGGTGAAGTATTTTTGTTGTTGTATTCACCTCACATTCATCCCATCATATGGTTAAATAAATTCCAGTGAGAATGATTTTTATGGATGAACTTCTTGTGAACTAAAATAGACTTTACCCCATAAGAATATCCCACATGAAGACTTGTTTTAGGTAACCTCAACAAATATCAATTATTATCATTCAATAATGTTTCGATATTATTATTTCTTTCACCCAAGTCCTAATTAGTATTAATGTAGTCTCATTATTTCTTGGAATACCGCCTTAATGAAAATATGTTTCTTATTTTTTATTACCACTATCTTTCGTAGATCCAGATCCTTATACTCCAAAAAAAAATTAATGAAATGACACTCCAGGCCAATTATCTTCATCCAAAAAGGGAACACCATATTTTTATTCAAGTGGATTTCCCTTTGGATATCATAGAAAATAATTGATCCTCTGTGACTCATTCCAAGATCCTTCAGCAATTTCTTTAACCATATCATTTCTTTCTCAACTTCTGTTGCAACTACAGAATCAACTTTTATTGTAAAATGTAATTATCTTCTATAATTGTGACATCCAACTAATTATTGTTCATATATAGTTAAATAAAAACTCATTTATGATCTTCTAACAATCTTAGTCTCCATAAATGTTAGCATCAACCAATCATTACAATAGATCTTCCTCACAAAAGCACATAGACATATAATTTGATTCTTTCAAATATAAAAGTATCCACTTAACAGATTCCCAATGTTCTTTTATATATATAAAAATACTCATAAATCCCATTATAAATTCTATATCTATATATATTAATATCATTACATGCATTAAACTTCTGAAAACTGAAGCATATAGCACTTTCTCCATGTATCGATTCAATTCTTCCATTCTTGGTGCTTATCTTTTGATAGTTTGGAGTATCTAGCAAGAGGAGTAGTGGTTGGCTTGTATCTTATCATACCAAAAAATTTCAATGATCTTTTGAAGATAATCCTTATTATATTTCACCAATGTTTTGATATTCCTATCTCTTTCTATCCTCATCCCTAATAACCTCTTAACTTTATCATGATCTTTCATCTTAAAAATTTTAGGCAACTTACACTTCAATTTATAAATATTTATCTCATATAGTCAATAAAAAAACATGTAATTGTCATATAAAAGTAATTTAATGAAATCACCATCACATCATTGCTTTTGATTACAACAGTGATCAGTGTTACCCCTACCGAAGCTTTCTTTTGATATTAAGGAGTTGAATTTTTAATTCCACCATCAGTTTACTTACTTTAATACATATAATCATTTCTCTTATTTATGTAACTAATTATATTACCCAACTTATATTACACCTACTTCAATCTTAATGAAAATATATTCCTCTAACTCACCCTGAATTATAGTTTTCTTAACATCCATATGTTCAAGAAACAAATTTTATGATGCAACAATACATAACATTATTCAGATTGCAGAATGTTTAACTATTGGTGAGAATATTTATGAAAATAGAGCCCTTATTTTTTTTGAAACCTTTCACTAACAAAAATTATTCATAACTCTTCTTTCCATCAACTTCTTCCTTTATCTAGTAAACCCATTTATTCAATTTTTCTATTTTCCCTTTAGTACATTTAGCCATTATAATGAATCATTGGTTTACTCTTCATTATCCCTTACATATAACATGTATCCACTATAAAAAAGGTTTCATTTATCTATTTCTTCAAATTTTTAACTATCAAAGGTGAGTTTTATCTAAATTATAAGATAAAAGAATTATGATAGTCATTTAAATAAAATTGCAAAGGTGATTTTTTATTTAAATAATATTTTCAAATCAAAGGATTCTATCTTAAAATAAAAAGAGTTTTTTTAATTAAAAATACAAATTAAAAATATTATTTAAGAAATGTGTTAAAAAAATAAATCTTTAAAAATATTTAAAATGTGGTTTTTAATGTAAAGTGTCTCTTACCTTGATTTTGACTTGTCATGTATATTATTTATCTCCTATATAATAAATTTTAATCAATTAAATAATTTCTAAAGAACCTTTTTTAGGTTTAATTACTTGTCATTTATCCATTTATTTCATTTATTTTAGTGGTGTATTTAATTACTTAATTTTTTAAGCCCACCTGAGGTGTTTTGAGGTTGTTCTGTTCATAATTTCAAAACTACTTCGGTATGTTGAGTATGGTAAAAGTGGTCATTATTAAATTATATATAGAATAATAACAATAATATAATATTTATTATTTTTATAAATTAAATATACTTGTAAAACCAACCATGAAATATTTTTATGAAAAATTAATTATGTTACAATCATGGCGATGGTAGTTTGTACGTACACATGAGTAGCATTTTAATTTTTAAAGAACGTGATGGACAGAAGATAATTATCATTTTAAAATTAAAAAATGATTATTATATCATAAATATCATATTAACTCTTCAAATAAACTTATATATATCATAAATGTGATGTAGTGATGAATAATGAATCACATGACTACATGGAGGTGGTAATCTAAAAGTACACATGGACGATGTTATCATTTTTTAGTTGAAGTAAAGGTTCTAAAATATAAGATATATTATCTTTACAGAATTATAATTATATCATTAAGATCGTATATATCCATTAAATCATTACTTATAACCATCCGTGAGAGGCAGTGATAGAAAACGAATTACATTGATTCATGAGGCGGTAGTCCACCGTACACACGAATAATGGTTTCATTCCCCATTTGATGGAAGAGGAGATTGATATAGGTAATTCTCATTAAAATAATAATATCTCATAATAAGTAATATACTTGTGTTATTATTTCTTTATGTTTGATAATATTTTAAGGAGGTATAAGAATAAATAAAACAAAAATTCTCGGTTAATAACTATACCACGTCTTCATATAATATCTTTATGTTTATACATAATGGCTTCCTAGGTTCATTTTCTAATCAAACTATGGTCCCTAGGACATGGTTAGGGATGTTAGTAATGAATTTTGGATGGTTTTTTCTTAAAAATATTATTTTTAATAGTTTATAGGATAGTAGAGGGGTGTCCTTTTATAAGTGGGGGAGAGGACATGCTTGTAATTTTTAAAATATTAAAATATATTAATGTATTACTCAATAAATATTATACAAAATGGAAAATATTTAATTATGATATGATATAGGGTCAAATTATGGCCATAAAATTTGATTTAGATATGTTTTTAGGTTATTTTAATTCATATCACTTTATTTTAACCCTTGGTAAATTTGTTTTAACCTTAGTCGTGGTAACTATTTTTTATTGTTCTTTATATTCAATATTCCCAAAAATTATGTTGTCCTTATTATATAATATTAATTTTTATATTTTAAAATATTGAATCTATTTTATCAAATACAATTCAAAAAAAATAGAATTTAATTTAAAATTGAACCCACAAAACGTGATGAAAAATGGTTTTTTATAAAAATGCCTTTTAATTATAAGAATCATTTTTTACCAAATTTAAATATAATTTTTATTATAATAAAATTTATTGGGTTATTTTTAATCAAAATTAAATAAATAAATTTTATTTATAATCAAAAATATAATTCTACTTTTTAAATACATAAAAATAGAAGATAACTTTCAATAACAATCTCTATTTTCCGCTATTCTTTGAAAAGTAAAAACTTTCAAAAAAATTATCAAAAAGTCATCCTAAGATAATTTTTACAAGATTAATTCCAAAAATAATTTCACTTATTCAAATTAAAATTCTATAATTTGTAAATAAATCTTTTAAATAAGTCTATATAATATATGAAACCACAATTTGTTTAGAAATAAATCTTTTTTCCTTTTAACTGAAAAATTACCTAATATTTTTATATTGAATATAAATATATAATATACAATTAAATAATATTAATAAGGAATGAAATTTATTTAATATAAAAATTAAAAGTGTTGTTACAATTATAAATTTTAAAATATTATGATAAATTTATAGATCAATATTTGATATTTTAAATCTCAATTCAACTTTTTCATTAAAATAATTTTAATGAATTATACATTTAATATTATTAAATGAAATAATTTTAATAAGTTTAATATTATTAAATGGATTTAAAAAATTTAATCATTATGTTCTAATTATGAAAATATTACCATTTTATTTTCATGTATAATTCATAAATTACTAACGTAAACACCAGTTTCCCCGCTAAAAGATAAAAAGGTAAAAGTGTAATTCATGGGGTAAAAGGATTGAAACATGAAATAAAAGATTTCAATAATTTATTTGATTATGTGTCTATAAAACTTATCTATTCCTCAATACATTAATTATCATTTTTTAGTTTATTTCCTTGAGAGTGACTTCCCATTTCTAAAACGTTTTAGGTATTGACAAAAATGGCATCCCTTTTCACATATAAAAGGGGAACTCCTCCCCTCACATTCCCTTAAAATAAAACCCAACTATTTTAGAAAAAACTCTATTAATAAATATCATAAACATTCCAATACACCTTCATGGGATTTTTAAATTCTCAAAATACGATTCCCCAAAGTCTTAAATCCCATTCCAAAGGAGATAATCCAAGAAGTAGGGTATAACTTTTTAACCCTTACTTTCTCATTTATATTTATTTATATCCAATTATTCTTCCTAAAATTACATTAAAATATCTTAAAATTATAACATAATTATAATTAATGTAATTTTATCTTATCATAATGATGGTAAAATCATTAATCACCTTTACTTTTTACCTTTAACAAGAATCAAACTATTATTCATGTGTTATGTGGACTACCACCTCCATGAGGAAATGTGTTTCTCTTTCCTTCACCGCCTGAAAATAATAGTCATAATAAAAAAATTAATATAAAATTATCATATTTTTCACATATTTTATATTCAAAAATTATAAACCATGTTACTCTTTTTCCCCATTTTATGGAAAACAAAATCATCATCTATGCATATGTGTGAACTACCTCATTCATGGAATGATTGATTTTTGTTTTTTATTTCATATGAAACTTTAATGTATGGATTTTATAATTAGTTTATAGTATAAATATTATGTTTATGTCACTCTTAATTTTATGGTGATAAAAATAGAATAACCTATTAATGATATAAACAATAAAAAATCATTATAAAATTAATTGTCTTAAAGAGGCACACTAAGTGTGAAATCTTTTATTTATGATATGTAATATTTTAATATCTATTAATTATACTTATAATTACTTAATATTTTGATATATCACACTAATATTAACTAAATTATATCATTATTCATCTATTATAATGATATTACATCAAAACCACCTCATAATAATTCATTAAATCAGGGAATGTTCAAGTTTGGGTTGGTTTAACCAACTACTTAAACAATAATGTAAATTTATATCATGAATTAATATGGGATCCTAATTGATGTTATAATATAATATAAATTTTGGAATAATGTTTTTTTATATATTTTATATAAATATTATTTAAATGGTTAATAAATCATACTTCGATTATCATGAATCGCCAAAACATGCTTGTTATCGATTTTATCTTCAAGGATAAAGACTAAAACTCTCTTGAAGGGAATTTTAAACCACATAAATAATTATAAATCATACCTTATAGTAAATTTAATGTGATAATAATGATGAAATTTTGGATAAGAATGAATATGTACACCACTATTGTGGAATTAGTACAGATGATCAAAACTATAAAAACCCATTGTGAAAAATAATTATAATTCATATAGAGAATGAATATTTATGAAGATTATAAATGTAAATATATATGAATAAGGTTATAAATTAATTTATTAGGTTATCTATTTTTGTGATAATGTATTTTAATGTATGTTTGTGGAATCTAGGACAAGAGGTAAGGGTTTTTTTCCTCAAATTCCTCTCTTTGAGACATGTTCTGTATTGTCCACAAAATTAAGTTTATATGGTGTATATAATTCAAATTTTATATATTATATCATGAAATGAACTTATTAATGGTGTTTAAATATCCATTTTAATACAACTCTTTCAATATGTTTTGATTTAATTTCTATCCAAGCCATTATTCGGGTTTTTCATCTCAATTTTCATTCTTTGGGACTTATATTTTGTTGAGTACCTAATTACTTTTATGTAGTGAATAAATATCCCTGGAAGAATTTTTTACATATTAATCAAGAAATTTAATGGATATACAGGTCTATATTATTATACCTCTCTCATATTCTTTTGATTCAATAGTTACCAAACTCATTTTAAACCTCAATATTTTCTGTGGTGGAAAAACCAACCTAAGTTTTGGTAAAGTAATAGTATGTGTAGTTTCCTAGAAAATGTTCCCTTTATGGATACTAGAAAGTGGATACAACTGTGGAAATGATTCAGCTAGGGTAATCATCACAAAAAAGTGTTTCTTTATAAATGACTCAATCATTAATCTAATGCATTATTAGTGGTCTTAAGACTTCACACCTAGAGATACACCCCTAGTGGATATGATTTGGAATATTCATTCACTCTTTATGAACCATGAGAAAGTATTTTTCTTATAATTAACTTATGATATTACCAATTAAATATATTGAACCCAATTATTTTCCTCCATGGATAACCCATCACATTCAAAGTAACCTCACCACTATATTTATTTGATAAGGGTAATTCATGTTACATTGATGATACCCCACATATTATAAGTTTATTACAGAATATTTTTATATACATCCACAATATTCTATTGAATGGGGAAGTATTTTTTTCTATATTTTTTCATTATATGTATACTATATTTTTTATTCAATTAGAGGTTCATTAGGGAATATTATGAAATGTATTAGTGATTATTATTATAAATTCATTAAACTTAATCAGGTGATGGGTGGGGCACAAAATTATATAGCCCCTTGTATCATGGATAGGTCTCATGTGACAAAATATATTGGGTTCTAGTTTTTTCCTCTCCACTGATCATTATAGTTTCTTGGAACAAGGCCTTGAAAACATGTCATGATATCTATAATTATATATTCCATTATTATGATATCAATGATTATTTTCATCCATGTTTTTATTTATTATCATGGATATATATTTCCATTAGTAATATCTAATTATGGATTCATATTTTTTATTTATTCCTCCAATATAACTTTTTCATGTTTATGTTATGATATCTTCCACTATATGATACTCATATCTGAGAATCTGAGATCACCCTTATTTGTGTTCATTTCCCTAGAAAACATAGAGGAGATCTAGGTGTAATTTTAAATGATATAATGGATGGAATGATCATGTTTTCTCAATGTTTTCATGTTGTATGTTGTTTTTTAAAATGAAATTTATGTATTTATATATTATTTAAATACTAAAAAACTTTTAAATCCTATAGGAACTCTTGTATTATGTACCAATAATTTAATATTACTACTAGATCTGGATTTTTGGATATTGGGTTGTTATATTTGGTATCATATCATGTCTAGTAAAAAAATAGGGACTATATTTAGAGGAACTTAGATAGAATATGTTATATTAAAAATCTAATTATTTCTAGGAAACAATATTTAAAACATAAGAGTAATTGTATTTTATAATTCAATATCATAATCTAATTATGTGTATGACATTATATAAATATAGACTAACCAGATGAATGGGAACTGTATCAACACCTATAGTAAATGTAGGAATGTTCCCCCAGAACAAATTAATAAATATGGAGTTAAGGATAATAAAATCATAACCATATTAAGGTAGTTGTCCTAGGTTATGAAATATAATCTTTCCTATATATAAAATCTTTTTGATCCATAGCATGGAGTAACTATATTGTACTGCTTCATGTGATAATAACATCCAACGTTTATTGGAACTACTAATCTATTTGTAGATGAATAATAGGTTAAGTCCCTAGATAAGATATTTCTCACTTTGGGAAGTAGTTAAAATGATAAATTAATCATGGTTAACTATCTTATAAATGGATATGCTTACTAGTAGTGTCGCAAATTCAAAATACTATAGTGGAAAATAAGATAAAGTGAATGTAATAAGGAAATTTTAAGGCAGTATTATAAGAAAAATGCTTTACTCATGAGAAAATTGGATAAATGGAAATAAATTTCCTTTATCTTAGACAAAAGGATTTGGAAAATGTCTATGACCATGATACTAACATTAAAAGTTTATTTATACATGATGAAGACTATGTAAAAAGACCATAAACTAAGATTGATTGTTTCTTTAATGGGTTAAAGGTGATATTTTTAAGGGAATTGGTCTCTCAAACTTTTTTTGGGGATGAGAATATAGCCTCAAGAGACATTAAGAATAAAATGTAGTTCTCCAAGATATATGTATTAATGGGAAATTAGGATATAATGATATTGGATGAGTATCATCAGAAGAATAGAGTAGAAAATGGGAAGAAAGGAAGAGTGTTATTTCCTCATTTGACTATCGTAGGAATAAACACCCTATTTAATGCGGGAAGGGAAAAAATTTGTTAAAATTATGGAGAAAAGGGCCATAAGTCTCCCAAATGGAAAGGAAATGAACAATATGTTTATTTTCAATTATTTAACAATAATGATAACTGAAATTATGTGAACCAACACACAAATGTCCTAGGAATTTTACTCTAAGAAGGATAAGGGAGAGTGGCTAAGATAATATAATTTCCACATCTAAAGTTTATGTTCCAAACGAAATGGTGGTAGGTAATTTGATCATATCCTAAAAGTTAGATGATGTTTTATTTTATTCTGGATCTTTTCACTCTTTTATATCTTCCATGTTTTCCAGAAACATCAAATATTTCTTGAGAACCCTAGTAAGAGAGTTATCAATTAAGACACTGATTGAAAATATTATTATAACAGAGATATGTTAGTTAGTTGAAATTATGATTCATAGACATAAACTATTATAAAAATTATTCATTATACCTGTGTTTAACTTTTATATGATACTTGATGTGGATTTTCATTCAAATTATAATTAACAAATTTATTTCCTAGAGAAGGACATTTAAATTTGTGAAGGTGGGGTGTAATATCTTGTCTTTAGAGGAGAGACTCCATCTTATAAATCATGTATGGATCCTCCCCCACTAGCTCTCCTTAATAATATTTATGGAAGAGAGGAATATCATGTGTGATCTATGTATAATTAAGATATCCTAATAATATAGGATGCACCCATGGTATAAAAATTCATTGAGGTTTTTCTAGAAGAATGACTTGGTCATCCACCAGAGTATGAATTTGAGTTCTACACAGAAATCATTCCTGATAAAAGACCAATATCTAAAATTACCAATAGAATGGAACTAGTGGAGTTGGTTTAGTTGAAGAAACAAAAACATGAGTTGTGTGATAATGGATTTGTACACCCATGTGTTTAACTAAACATCCCCTATTTTATTCATAAAAAGTAAGGATGGATTAATGAGATAGTGTATTGATTATAGGGAGATAAATGTGACTAATATAAGGAATGATTATCATTTTCCATATATTTATGATTTCTTTTATCAACTTCAAGGATACAAATAACTTTCAAAGATATATCTTTTCTCTAGTTATCATCAGCTAATAGTAAATAAGGATGATATACTAAAGATGGAATTTCAAAAAAGGTATATATATTATGAGCTTAAGATAATGACTTTTAGATTGAATTATTCACCCTCTATCTTTTTGGATTTGATGAATATAACATTAAAATTTTATCTTGATAAAATATTTGTGGTATTCATTAATGAAATATTAGTATAATCTATGATCTATGAAGATCATGAGAGTCCTCTATAAATAATTATAGAGACCCTTATAAAAAATAATTATATGGTAAATATATTAATTTTTAATTTTGGATCAATGAAGTTTCTTTTCATTGACATATTTTCTCCAGGGATGGAATATCTATTGTACCTTTAAAGAAAAATTTTGTAAAATAATGGCCTACATTGTTGAACATAACTATGATCTGAAGTTTCCTTGGTATAGAAAGTTATTGTTTGTAGGTTTCTCATGATTTTTATTGGTTGGGAAACACATTAAAAAATGTAACATGTGAATGGTTTAAATTCACATTTTCAAGTGAATATGGGGGGATTATTGAAGAGATAAATTGTAGATTGAATAATGCATCAGTATTTAATTTACCATCAATTAAGGAAATATTTTTAATGATACGTGATATATCATGGAAAGGAATTGGTTGTTTACTTATATAGAATGATAGGGTGATTACCTATGTATTAAGGAAATTTAAAATCAATTATAATAACTATAAAACTCATGACCTTGAGGTGGTATCCATAATCTTTTCTTATAAAATAAAGAGACACTACATTTATGGTGAAATATGGATATATATATATATACCCAAAAAATTAAAGCGTATCTTATCTCAAAAGGAGATTAATATGAGGAAAATATAATGTTTTTAAGTACTCAATGACTAATATTGTTGATACACTACTACCTTGAGAATGAGAAAATTTTGGTAGATGCATTGAGTGGGATGGACCATAGATTTATGGCCATTATGAAGACTAATAAGGATCATATATATGTAGATCAAGTAAAGATGGATATGGTAATATTTGTGAAAGGGGAAAAATATTTACCTTTACTATAATTTTATAAAAAATTCATAATTTAAAAGATTGAGAAGTACTATAAAGAAGAAAAATAATTAAAAAGGAATATTAAAGTAGTAAATGATGGTAGGCTTAATATTCAGATTACTGAAATTGAATTGGACTCTGCTCTACTTATTGGGTTTCTTCATGGGAAGTTTAGACAGTAATGGGAATTAGTTTATTTTGTTTTTAAATGTAGATTATTTTTCATGAAATAGGTTCAATTAAACCACATTTGGAGGGAGGAAATTATGCAGCTGATGCGTTAGCAATGAAAGGGAGTCCAGGTGAAAACATCATTCTTTATACTGGGGTTGGATCCTTATTAGATGATTTTCATTCTTTTGTTAAGGGTGATTCCCTTAGGATTCATCATTTTCGTCCCCCATGATTGAGGGTTTTCTTTGGTTGTATAGTTGTACATTTTTTGGATAATAATAAAAAGTTAATTTTCTGACTATCAAATAGTAAATAATAGAAAATTAATATATATATATATATATATAGAGTGTTGAAGATTAGAAAATGGTTATTTTTTAAATCTATACGATAATTTAATAGGGAACTTCTAAATAAATCACTTAACTCAAATTTCCCTATATACTATGGTATCACAAATATGTATAAGTATTTAAGAGAACATTTTTGGTGGGATGATATAAAGTGGGAAATTTTTTATTGTGTGTTTGGATGCTTGGTATGTTAAGCGGTATAGTCTAAGAGGAAACATCCTAATTGATTCATGCAACCCATGCCTATACCTATATGGAAGTGACATAATATTATAATGGACTTTGTCACTATACTCCTAAAGACTCCAATGATGAATGATTTCATACGGTTCATCATTAATTATCTTACAAATTCTACTCATTTATCAGCGCTAAAAGAAGATATACCCCTTGAGTTCTTTTCCTATATCTATATTAATGAAATCATAAGGCTTTACAAGGAACCGATATCAATTATATATGATCATAAATCTTATTTTACATCAAAATTCTAGAAGAATCTACAAAGGGATCTCAACACTGAGATATATTTAATCAACACCTATCATCCCCAAACTAATGGGAAGTATTAAAGGTATATCCATATAATATAATACTTATTCCAACCTATTGGGAATAATTTTGAGAAATAAATGTAGTTATCCTAAAGCTTGTAGAGGAGAATACTATTAATGTATGGACTATTCAAGATCAAAATAAAGCATCCCAAATAAAAAAAGAGTTATGATAATAATTGAATGAAATACTTGTAATTTCAAGTGGGTAATCATGTATTATTTATTTTTTTCTCCAAAGAAGGGAGTTGTATGAATTGGCTATAATTTCACTACCTATAGTCCACTTAACTTGGTCCTCAAGCCAAAGGGTCACATGGCCTCAAGCATACCTCCCCGTACATTAGAGGCTGATGACTAGTAGTGATAGTCTAAGGTGGTACAGTGGGTAGAATATAGCCTCATTTCAGAGTGGCACAACATATATAATAAATAAAAATATAATAGTATAAGTATAATGTAATAGATGGCATAGTGGAAACAGATAAAATAGACAACTTCAAAAGTGTAAATAACCAAGTGACTATAATAATAATCAAAATCACATGGGATTATTCAAATACATGATGATTTCATGGAATGTTGATATATAAAAAGATAATGGGGGATATAGGGGATTGAAATATACAAAATTCTATAAAAAATACAAAAAAGACCAAATGAATTCCCCTTTATCATCATGAGAATAAGCTCGGTCCTCTACTCCCATTCTTCAAGCTATAAGTAAAATAGATCAAGTATATTTAGTAGGGAACTTACCCTTATCCATACATTCATACATAAGGTCTACTTGGGTACTAAAGGTGGCCCAAGTAGGGTTTGTGGTAAACTTAGTAGGCCACCACCAATTGTGCCTAGAAGTAATCCATCCAGTGTACATAGAATATTAGTGTACAGGTAAAATGAATAATAAAAATACTGAATAAATAAATACTAGATGGATCAGGTTCCCATAGGACACCTGATTAGCTCTATCTACTTTGACATATGCCAGTGTATGTCTAATATGAGTACCATATGTGTGTGTGTAAGTAATAATATATATAGTTATATACTATATACATTATATTCACTAAGTACATGAGAACATAAGTAGTCATGTGCATGGATACTAGGTTTTTGCTGGACCCAAGGCATAAATCCAGCATCTATAACTATTCAAATGAGATATAGGCTCAAGAAAAGGGTGCATGCCTATAATCTCATAATGAATGCGAGACATCTTGCTCGTTATTCAAGATAGTGGGGCGAGTCTTCATTCCCAACACCCAATATGAAGTAATGTGAAATTTCATGACCATAAGCCATATAAAAGTATGACTATGAGATATTTCATGCTCAAGATCCAATGTAATAGAGTGCTAAGCTTCATGCTCAACAATTCCCTTAAACATCGTTTAATAACCTGCAAAAATGGATTACTAATAATCATAATAATAATAAGATGAATAAGAAGAATAGATTTACTCTTAATATTTATAATCATAAATCCCAAACCAACCAAGGGTGTCACAATTAATTTGATATATAAATAAAAGCATGCATCACTTGGTGTGGACATTCCACCCATTATCAAACAATTATATTAATCCATTTAATTAATTAAGAAGGTAAAATCCATTTCAAGTTTAGGTCAAAAACTTAGAAGGCGTTCTAGTCTATTTAACAATTATATTAAAGAGGGAAATTCCAATTCCAAGACAATCTGAACACTTATACGGTGTTTTTTCATTTAAAAAATTTGATATAAAGAGGTACCTTCATTTGGCACACCCAAAGGGGTGTCTATAATTGAGTTCAGAATCCTCTAACCACTTAACAAGGGTCCAAGGGAGCGTAAAAGCATGTGTATAATTATTTATAAAGGAAATATGATTCTCATAAAAGGTCAGCATGACACACGATATATAAATAAATGGAAACACTATAACTTTTGGGGAAAAAATTAAGACTACCTACCTTAGGGTCAAATATGAATCCTCATCTAATATTGGATTTAGATTTTAAGTATAATGGAAGAAATCAAAGAAACCGTCCATCACCCTAAAAATAGGTAGAATGATCTCACACCAAAATAGAACAAGAGACAAGAAGAGAAACTAAAAAAGGAAACTATAGGATTTTAGGGCTTATCAATGAAGATATAATTCTTATGATGATGTTTGATTTTGATTCTGGATAGAAGATCAATGGAAATCCCTAACTTGGGAGGAGGAAGAATCCATGAGATAAGGGAGGAGGCTCATCCATTGGAAATGAGAAGGAAAAGAGATTTGGTGATATTGTAAGTTCATTAATGTAAAAGGGGTCATTTCCCCTTAAAAAGAGGTGTTTCATGGTTTTGCTATATAGTTGTCCAAACCTTGCACAAATCATGATGCCTCTACTTTCTATGGAGGGACCTGCACAGTCTAGGTGTACATTTTGGTTAACCATGCACAGACCATGAATGAAACCACTATCACCATACCTCTAAAATCCCACACGACCATGCACCTCAACTCATATAGTTGCAGAAAAACCATGTGTCCTCCTACTCCTCTCTGAAATTCCCCACATCATTAGGAGAAACTGTGCGATATGGGTGGCATAGTTTCCACTAATCATGGATTCCAATATATTTTCTCTGAATTATGGGGTGTTGAGCTACAAACAATCCCCAGACACCCTTGAACCTCTATGGCCCCATTAGGTACCATTACTAGGTCCAGAATAAGTAATTAAAACAAAAAACAAACAAGTCATTCCTTTGATAAAAACTTGGTTTGTTACAACCTCCCATCAAAGAAAATTATCCTAGGTTTTTCCCTTTGAGGGTAAAGAGGGATCATCTAATAAAAGAACTTACAATTGGGTTCGTGTATCAAATTTCCACTTTTAAGTCCCATCCTATACTCAACCACGCTTCCATAGCATATATAATAAATTAATTTACCTACCTCTGAGTTTCTTCATACTTTGATCGACACTATAAACTGGGTACTTTCTAAAGTAATCATCCATATATAAATCAACCTCATTAGGTTGGGAAATGTGTTATGGGTCTGGATAGTATTGGTGAAGCTATTATACATGAAAAAAAGAAATCATATACTAGTATATTTGAGGAAGTTATATCTGATAAGATACTAGTCTGATTAATTTCAAAACCTCCAAGGGACCAATGAATCAAAATGAAATATTACCCTACCTTAAAAATCATCAAGTGCCCAACCGAGTTGAAACTCGCAATAAAAACCAGTCCCCAAACTCAAACTCAAGAGGTCACCAACATTGGTTGGTATATGACTCTTGTCTAGACTGATCTGTCAACATTCACTTTCTGATCAACCGGGCATTCTCAGTAGTCTCCTAAACAATAATTTGTCTAAGTAAAGTTTTCTCTCCTACCTCTAACCAGCATCGATGTGATTGGTATGTCCTACCATATAAGACTTCATAAGGATCCATCTGAATGGTATCCTGAAATCTGTTTTTATAAGAAAACTTAACTAGAGGAATATGTCTCTCCCAAGAACCCCCATGGCCATAGAAACATTCACATATCATGTACTCTAACACATGAAACATACACTCTCTTTTTCTATCAGTATGGGGATGATAGGACCTACTCAAAATTACTTGTGTACCCATGGCCTTTTTTAACCCCTATTAGAATTGATACATGAAGCAAGAATCCCTATCTGATATGATAGATTTTTGGGATCCATGAATATGTATGACCTTCCTTATGTATATTTTCCCTAACTCATATATCTAGAAGGTATCTTAAATAAGTAAAAAGTGTGAAACCTTTGTCAAATGATCAATGATGACCTAAAATGTATCGTTTTTTCAAGGAGATCTAGGAAAACTATGCACAATTTTGAGGGAAAATCGTCTCATTTCCACTCAGTAATATTCAATGGCTATAAAAATTATTTTTATTGATGATGTTATACCTTCACCTATTGATAGGTGGAACACTGAGTGATAAAGTTAGCAATCTATCATTTCATAGCAGGCCACCAAAATTGGAAATGTAAGTCTTGATATATCTTGGTGAAACCGGGATATGATTCCCAAACAGAGGCATGAAATTACCACATCAACTCCTCTATGATATCTTTTGGGAACCAAACATTCCTAGGAAATCATAATGTATCAACCTCATCCATGGCCTAACCATAATTTGAATCTTTATATGATATACTTTCTCGTAGAACTAAGACCTCAGAATTAGAAATTCTCCTCATTCTCACCCATTCCAAAAGGGTAGAGGTCACTAATAAATATGAGATGATAGTTTGACCATGATCATCCAAAACCTTAACATGCAATTCTGAAATCAATTCCATGATTTTTCACTCTCCACTGGCCTCCTAAACCGCTTGTGTCTGAGTCTTCCGACTCAAATCATCAGCTTTAGTATTTCCTTTTTTAAGCACGTAGGCAAGCTCAAAATCAAAATAGTATAGGTAAAAACCCATATATGATGCCTAAGATTCATATCATGATATGTAAATAGTTACTTGAATATTTTTGATCTGTGGATAAAACAAAATTCTCTCAAATTAAATAATGACTCCAACAATGTAATTCATGAATGACAGTTACTAGATCAAGTTCATGCATTGGGTAATTCCACTTGTGAGGCCTCACCTAATGATACTCATATGTTAAGACTCGCTCATCCTACATCATAAATTCTTCTATATTGATACCCGATGCATCATAGTAAACTGTATAACTCTTTCATGGATCTTGTAGAATCTGGATTGGCATTGAAGTAAATCTTCCATTAAACTCCTAAGAGGATGCTTCAAAAGATTCTGACCATAAAAATATCACACCCTTCTTAGTCAAACTAGTAAAATGCACTACTAGGAATGAGAAATCCTAGATAATGCATCTGTAATACACAGTTATCCCCATGAAACTCCATATATCAAATAATTTATGGGGATGAACCAAGGAAACTACATATCTCGCATTTTATGGGTCTACTAAAATTCTTTTCTCTAAAATGATATGTCATATGAAGTGTACATTATTGATCAAAAAGTTCCATTTATTGATCTTAGAGTAAATATGGTTCTCTCTCACTTTATTCAGCAAAATCACAAGATGTTTGGCATAGTTGTGTCAATAACTATAATACACTAAGATTTTGTCCATAAAGACTACAACAAATGAATCTAAATACATGTGGAAAAATTGATTCATCAAAACCATAAAGAAAGTTTCCATGCTTGTGAGGCCAAACGGCATAACCAAATACTCATAAATACCATAACTATTTTGAAAATCTGTATGAGGTATGTATGAAGATATTACATGAACCTGATGATAGATTTACCTCAAATCAATATTTAAAATAATCCTCACTCCTTGGAACTGATCGAAGAGTTCGTCTATTCATGGAAATGGATACTGGTTCTTAACCATAATATGGTTCAACCATCGATAATAAACATAGAGCATAAGGGTACCATATGCCTTCTTAGAAAAGAGGATTGATGAACCCCATGGTGAAGTTCTAGGTCATATAAAACCTTTAGCCTCCATGTCTTAGAACTTTTTCTTGAGATCCAGAAGCTCCGTAGGTTTCATCCTATAATAAGTAATAGAAACTGGTGCCACTCCTAGAACTATTTCAATGGTTATTACCACCTATTTGACTAGAGATATCCCCAAAAACATTTCAGGAATACATGCCTGAAACTATCCACAATAGGAGGGAAAACAGCAGGTCCAAAACCCTTGATCATCCAAGAAAATATTAGAAATATGGTTTTTCACTCTACCCACCCCTTAATACTCATGTGCTAATCGAGACGCATGGACATTACATTATACCTTATGGATATTTATACCACATTATGGTGATGTAAACATAACCCTCTAGTGATAATAGTCAATATGGTCTCGATATGGAACTAACCAATCCATCTTGATAAATACATCCAACCATGTCAGGTCAAGGATGAAAATATTCCATACAAATAGATATCCACCTATCTCAAGGAGACAATCCCTACATCGGTGAACACTCTCTAATTAGACACCTATCAGGGTATCAAGCATTGTTATTCCATATAATTATTCTATCTTGAGGATCAAACTCCGTATAATTGACTCGGATATAAAATAGTGTGACCCGCCTATGTCAAACAAAGAAGACACTAAGGTAGAGGAAACTAGAATAGTTCCTCGAACAATAAATGGTTTAGTGCTCTAATCCTCTATCATAGGCTTCACTATATATAACTTTCTTGTACTACCCTAATTCACAATCTAACTACTCTAAGAAGGCCCACTCTATTGGTATTGTAAGTCCTAAGTCTAATTACCCATTCCTTAACCTCCACCTCTAACTAAGCGACCGTGTTATTCCATCTTCCATCCTTATGAGATACTATTGGCTCTGCTCTAAAACATGGAGGTAGGAGTAGAACCCTTCTCGCTAAGAACTAATGGAAAATTACTATAGAAGCAATAGATATTCCCTATCCT
Source organism: Viscum album (assembly GCA_963277665.1). Classification (NCBI taxonomy): domain Eukaryota; kingdom Viridiplantae; phylum Streptophyta; class Magnoliopsida; order Santalales; family Viscaceae; genus Viscum; species Viscum album. The sequence continues at coordinate 605,122,816 of OY728119.1, read as the reverse complement.
GTTATAGCCTCTACATTCAATTGGATCCCACTTAAATTGGGTTTTTTGTTTCCTAAATTTCCACACTGGTGACATATCAAGAAGATATAAGTACCAAATACCAGACTAATACTACCCCCATGATAAACCTTGAAGCAAAACTTTCACCTGCTAAAAGAAACACTACTAGGTCTGGTTACTAAAACGCCATGGTTCCCACCATTATCTTATCTCAAATTCCTCTAAGTAATAAAGAATTTGTTGACTATCTTATAAATATTCATCATCTGAAAGACATTGATCTACGATCGGATGGTGTATAATGGACCATACTAGAATCTCATGTAATTATAAAGTCACCTCTAGATAAGGTAGGATCGAAACTCAGTAACTCAGTGAAATGAGAATAATAATCCATGATAGACATGTATCCCTACTAAAGTATCATGAATTATCTAGCTCGATCTGGCATCAAAATTTTTGGAAGGAATTAATCCTTAAATATTATTTTCAAATCCATCTAGATCCTATCTCAATGTCAATCTGACTAGGTAACAACATCCCACAATCTCTTGGAAAACCTGTATAGTATATAAGTAGAGATATTGTCCCTATACTCTAGAGGTATCTATAGAAGCTTAAAAATAAAAAATATATCTTCAATTCGTGACTCTACAACGTGTGGTCCTCCATCTCCCAAGAATGTGGGAGGAAGCTACTACTAAAACTCCTCAGTAAACTCTTCCCTAGTCAGGGAAAGTTGAGTAACACCTTGCATATTTTTCATCGTATATAAAAATACCTCTCCAAACTAGGTATCAATGACCATATCACATAAATCAGGTGGTTCCATTAGTGTCACTACAAGAGGTATCACTAGTGGCTCAAGTCCTTCCACCTCTAGTATGTGGTTATCACCACATTCCTATTATAAAAATCATGGTTGTCATGAAGTCATGATTATATAAATCCAAACACACACCTCATAAGAGAATTTAGTAGTTAAAATAATTACAGATAGATAAAAGGATAGGTATGTATCCTTCCTATAGAAAATATCACACCTCTCTTAATTCTCCTAAATCCAGGTCTAGGTGAATAGGAAATATCATAATTGGCCATAATAATTTAAGGCACTCCCATCTACCCACTACTAAGGCTGGGTTTAGGTCTATGTCTTATATCACATGATAAGGCTCTAGTATATGGATTGTCAATTGCAAGGTATAGAGGAAAACCCCCATTACCTTGTAATTGGAATAACTATTTAGCAGTACCAATTTCAATTTAAATTATTCAATTCTATTTGAATTCATATTATTTATATAAGTATATACAAATATCATAGTCTGGAGCCAACAGGTCTAGAACCGAAAATATGGTAAAATTAGATAATTAAGGTTTCATCACCAATATATGTGGGAAAACACTTTTTAGATTGATATAGTCACTTTAATTAATCCAATTATATTTTCACTCCTAGAAATGTTATATCATTTAAATATATAATAATCAAGAACTAGATATATGTCTTAGAAAAATGCACATATAAAATAAGTGTGGCATGAAAAAATTCATGGAATATTAGTCCTAATGTGCCCATAATGATGGATAATATGCTAATTCCTTGACTTAATAGGACAATTACTAAGTCCCAAATCAATAACATAAACAATAATAATATTAAAAATCATGTCTATCACCCAATGGTGCAATCGTATCAACTTTAATAGGTGAAAAATCAGAACATCAATAACCCATACCAAGTAATTTGGGGTTCCCATGTACATGAGTTAGCTACTCCTAGGCACAAGATCAATACCAAATTCCATTATATCCTAGTCTCATGTCTAATACCCAAACTCTAAGACAAATGGAAAATAATTATCTAATACCACTTTGTAATATCCCAAACTGAATTTCACTTAATCAGGGCCCCAATCCAGAGGGTCACATGACCTCAATAGAACCTCCATATATGCCAAAGGCTATAGATTGGGAGTGAGGTTCTATAGTGTCACATTGGAGAGACTATATCTCCACATCACAGTGTCACATTAGATATAATAAATAAATAGATAATAGTGTAAGTATAATGTAACATATGGTATAATGGAAATAGATAAAATACACAAATAAGGAAGTGTAAATAACAAAGTGACTGAAATAATAATCAAAATTCCATAGGCTGAGTCAGATACATGATAATGTCATGGAATGATGGTATAAAAAAAGGGAACATGGGATACAGGGGATAATAATATACAACATTATATAAAAATAAAAAAATAACAAAATAATTATCCTCTAGTATCATGATCATAATATCAGTCCTCTTCTCCCATGGTCCAGGATATATGTTAAAGAGATCAAGCATTTTAGCAGGGATCTTTCCCTTATCCACACCTAAAGACATAAGGTCTACTTAAGTATCAAAGGCGGCCTGAGTAGGGTGTGAGATAAACCCAGTAGGCCATCACCAATGGTGTCTACAAGTAATCATGCCAATGTACATAGCATAGTAGTGTGCATGAAAAATTAATAATAAACAATACTGAATAAACAAATACTAGTTGAATTAGGTTCCTATAGGACACCTAGCTGGCTCTACTTGCTTTGGAATAGGCAATTATATGTTAGATATGAGTGCCATATATAAATATATATATATAAGTAATAATATATATATATATATAGTTATATATTGTATACATGTATATTCACTAAGTATGTGAGGACATAAGTAGGTATATACATAGATACTTGGTCTTAGATGGACCCATGGTATAAATTAAGAATCCATAACTAGTCTAAAGAGCTATAAGATAAATAAAAGGGCATATTCCTTAAATACCATGAGGAATGAAATACATCTTTCCCATCATTCGTGATGGTGGTGTGAGTCAACATGCCCAATAACCGATACAAAAGAACATGGAATGTCATGCCCATCACCCATATAAAAGTATAACAGTGAGAGGCATCATGCGCAACACCCAATGTAAGGGAGTGTGAAACATCATGCTTAATAATTTCCCTAACCATCGTTCAACAGCCAACAATAATTTCATACTCATAATAATAATCAAAATAATGAAGGATTTCCACTTAATCTTTATAATCATCAAGCCCCAACCAACCTAGGGTGTCACAATTCATATGATCTATAAATAAAAACATGAATTACATGGTGTGGAATTTTTACCCATTATTAATTAATAATATTAATTAATTTAATTTATTAAAAAGTTAAAATCCATTTCAAGGTCAAGTCAAACACTTAGAATGTGTTTTTATCCATTGAACAATTATATTAAAGATGGAAATTCCAATCCCATGCTAATTCAAAAAAGTATGTGGTGTTTGGTCATTTAAAAAAAATTGATATAAAGAGGTAATTTCATTTTTCACACCCAAAGGGGTTTCTATGATTGAGTTTGGAATCCTATAACAACTTAAAAAAGGGTCTATGGGAGTGTAACATCATATGTATAATTATTTAGAAATAAATAATTCATTTTAAGGTGATGCATAGAAATTTATGGTACACCGCACAATGGTGAAAGATATGAAAACACTAAAAAAATTGGTAAAGAAATCTAAACCACCTACCAGAGGGTCATAGATGAATAATCTTCCAATATTGACTTCAGATTTGAATTAGAATGGAATAAATCAAAGAAAAAAAACAAAAGCCTTGAAAATAGGGTGAATGAGCTCACACCAAAGTAGAACAATAGATGGTAATAGAAACTAATAAATTAAGAAAGAGGATTCAATATATTACCTATGTAGATCCAATGCTTTTGGCGGTGTTTGATTTGGATTCTGGCTAGAGGATTAACGGAAATCCCTAACATGGAGGAGGAATAACCCATGGGAGAAGGGAGGAGGCTCCAACAACTATAAATGAGAATGAAAAGAGAGTGGTGAGATTTTAATTTCATTAAGGGATAGAGGGTAATTTTCCCTTAAAAAATAGGGGGAACATGGTTTGGATGAACGGTTGTAAAAAACATGTACAAACCATGCTGACTCCACTTTCTAAGAAGGGTCCTCACACAGGCTATGTGTATGGTTTAGTTAACCATGAACAAGTTCTGCAGGAATCCTCAGTCACCCTACCAATAAAATCCCACATGAGCATGCTCCTTGACTTGTACAGTTATATAAAAACCATGCATTCTCCTGCTCCAATCTAAAACACCTCACACCGTTAGGAGAAACTGTGCGAGCGGGGTCGCATGGTTTCCACTAACCCTATGGCTCAATCTGTTTTCCCCAAATTCCAGGGCTCTGGGCTCCAAACAAGCCACAGACACCCTCAAACCTCTATTACTCCATTATTTACCATTACTAGAGAAAAACTAAGGAATTAAAACTAGAAGCAAACAACTAATACCTATGAGAAAAATTTGGTTTGTTACATTGGTAAAAATGAGAAGTTAATACTTAGGTACATTGGTCTTTTTGAAATACTATAATGAATTATAGTTATAACTTACAATTATATATACATCCTAAAAATATAAAGTATATGAAATCTTTCATATTTCATTACAAAAGGAAATAAATTCTATATTTGATTCATGTGATCACATATGAAGGAATAGATTTGGATTCTAACATATCTTATAATGAAAATCCTTTCAAGATTCTTGAAAATAGATTACAATTATTATAGAATTAGACAACTCAATTAGTGAAAGTCCTTTGGAGAAATAAAAAACTAGAAGGGGTTACATGGGAGACTAAAGAAGCTTTGAGGAAATAATATCAAAAAAAAATTAATATCTGATACATACCCCAATTTCAATTATGGAATTTATTTAAGTGGGGATATAATGTAATACCTGAGACCCTATTATAGAAAGTACACACCATATCCTCAACTATCTCACATTTTTAACTCTTTAGAGCCTTTATTCATGAGTATATTTAAAATTTAACTTATAAATAATGGAATTTTATTTTAAAAAAATAACCTTCATTTTTTATTTCCTCCTAAAGATATTAACTTAAGATGAAAATTTTGTATTTTTCTAAAAGATTTATTTTATGTGAAAAGTGAAAATACCATTTTTTATTAAAATAAAAAAAATAATGAAATAACTGGGATTTAAGCATATGATAAAGATTAAAAAACCTAATCTTAATAAAATATATTTTTTATAATTAACATTATACATTTTAAAATATTATGATTAATTTATAAACCTATATTTGATATTTTACAACTTATGCCATATTTTTTTAATAAAATTGTTTTAATGAATTATGTATTTACTATTATTAACATATATTGCATTTATAAATTTAATATTATTAAAAAAATAAAATTTAGAATCTTTTTATCATAAATATATAAAATGGAACATTTTATTTTCAGGTATAAAGTATAATTACACATTTAATAAATAGTTACCCTGATAAAATCTAAATTGGTAAAACTAATAATTCAAGGGGTAAAGGGATTAGAACATGATTAAAACTTATGTAAGATTTTTTATATTAGGTGTTTATCAACATTATCTCTTCCCCAAACCATTATTACTATATTTTGGATCCATTTTCATTGATTGTGACTTCCCATTATTGAAATCATTTGGGCATTTACCAAAATAACATTCTTTTTCACTTATAAAATGAGAACTCCTCACTTCACCTCACAATACATCCCACTTATTTTGGCCCAAAATCTACCCAAACCTATATTAACCATTCCTATCTACCTTCATGTGGTAATAGTATTTTTAAAAGATCATTCCCCAAATGATTAACTCCTATTACAAAGGAGATAAACCAATAAGTGAGGTATAACTTTGTTACCTAACCTTTATCGTTTTTGTTTCTTTATATGAAATTATTCTTCCTAAAAATCCATTATAAAACTATATAATGATATAATAACAATAATTATTTTTCTATCTTATTATTATAATGATTTATCAGGCATTAACCACCTTTTCCTTTTTCTATTTAAAAAAATTAAACCATCATTTCTACGTTGTTAGGATTACTGCATTCATGATGCAATGGGTTTCACTTTCCTTAAACAACTGACAAGGTTGTCCCTAACAAGAAAATTAATAAATAAAAATTATATTTATTATGTATTTTATATTCTAAAATTATATAATAGATTACTCCTTTTTACCTTTCTACGGAAAAAGAAATCATCATCCATGCATACAGGTGGACTCCCATCTCCATGGAATGATTGATTTCCATTTTTTATCACCACCGTTCATGGATGGAATTAATAATGAGTATAAAAAATAAAAAATATTTTTATATCACTATATATTTTTTGGTAATAAAAATTTAATAACTAATTAATGATATGAATAATAAATAATCATTGTAAAATTTTTTGTCTTAAACAAGCATACTATGAGGGAAATATTTTATTCATATAGTAGAACTTTTAATATCCATTAATTATACTTATAATTATTTTAAATTTGGATATATAAAACTATTAAATAGTAAATAATATCATTATGATTCTATTATAATTATATTACCAAAAAATGACCTCAAAAACATTCATTAAATCATGTTATATTTATGTTGGGGTCGGTTTCACAACATACTAGAACAATACTATGGATTTATATCATGAAAAACCTTGAGAACATAATTAGTGGTATAATATAATATAAATTTATGAATAAATATTTTTTGATCTAGGATATGTTATATCAATATTTTATTCATTAATTAAGAAGTCACTCTTCAATCATTAAAATCCCCACAACATGCTTGTTATTTGTTTCATGTTCTTGGATAAAAATGAAACACTCATGAAAGTAATTAAAAACCTCATAAATAATTATAAATAATTCCTAATAGTATCCTTAATGACATTTTAATGATGAAATTTGGAATAATAATGAATACATGAACCTATATTATGAAACTAGCACAAATGATCAAAACTATAAACACACAACTTGAAAAATAGGTCGAATCCATATAGAGAATGACTACTAATGAAGATTATAAATGAAAATGGATATGATTAAATTTATCAATTATATTATTAATATATATATGTCTATGATATATGAGATTATAGTGCATTCATGGAAGTTAGAACAATAGGTAAGGGTTTTCCGTATGAAATTCCTCTATTTTAGACATGTTTTATATTATACATAAAATTATATTTATATAATTTATATACTATGAATTTGAGATGTTATTTCTGTAAATTAATTTATTCATGTTATTTAAAGATAAATTTTAATCCCTATATTTTAATATGATTTTATGGTATTTATATGCATCCTATAAGTAGGGTTTTCCATCTTAATTTTCATTCTTTGGGACTCATGTTATATTTACCACCTATTTAATTTTTTGAGGTGCATTAATATTTATGGAAGAAATTTTACTATAATGCTCATGAAATTTAAGTGATTTAAAAGTATATATTTTTATCCATCCATCATATTTTTTTATTTAATATTTACCAAAACTGTAGTAAAACTCAATCTTTTCTATGGCGTAAAAACTATCCTATGTTTTGGAAATGTAATAGTATGTGTAGTTTCCTATAAAATACATAAATGTCTAGATACTGAATATTATATGAGTAAATTTCATTGATTCATGAAATTATAATCACCCTAAAAAGGATTGGTTTTTAATTTAATTAATCATCACTATGATGCACGAAGATTGATCCTAAGACTTCACACATGGGTAGACACTCCAATGGATATTATTTGGAATATTCACATGATATTTGTGAACCAAGATGGAGGATTTTTCCTACCATTTATGTGGTATCCTACCATTGAAGACTATTAAACCCAATTACTATCTTCTTTGGATTACCCAAAAAAATTAAAGTACCCTCACCACTATATTTCTTTGATAAGGGTGCTTCTTGTTACTTTGATGATACACTACATCTTCTATATTAATTAATTTATGTTCTCATATACATCTATTCTATTATATTCAATGTAACCACTAACCCATTGGTTTCTGAATAATTAACCATCTTCCTAGAAAATATATGTCTCACTTATGGAAGTAGTGAAAAGTAAAAACTCATCATGGAGGTCTATTTTCTGAAGGGAGATGCAAACCATAAATAGTTTATAATTCAAAACACTGGAGATAAATATGAGATAAATCACATGTAATGGAGAACATTTGAGGTTATATTTCATGAAAAATAATTTCCTTGTGAAAAAAGAGAATAATGGAAATTATGTTCCTCAATAAAAGAAAAACATGGGAGGAAAATGTTGTTGAGTATGATTGTAGCTTTACGTGGTAATCTAGACATGTCATGGACTATGTAAGTATACTAGAAACTAAGATTGATTATTTATTTGATATGTTAAAGCTATTATTTTGATGGTTATTGGTCTCTCATAACTTTTCATTAGATGAGGATATAGTCTCATTATCCATTAAGAAATAAAAGTAGTTCTCTAGTATTTATATATTCAAGGTAAATCGGGAGAAAAATATTTTGGCTTAGCATCATTGAAAGAATAGTGTGAAAAAGGAGAAGGATAAAAGGGTGGGATTTCCCATACATTATAGCTATGGTAAGAAACACCTTGGGCCTTGCATGAAGGGGACCATATTTTTTTATAAGTGTATATAAAAAGACAAGAAAGATTAATAATTCAATTTCAAGTTATAAACTGTTAAAATTTAATGATTTAACTATTAGGATAAGAAAAATTATATAAATCAATTCCCTAAACATCTAGGGAATTTACCTTGGAAAAGGATCTTAGGGGAGGCTAAGATTATGTGATTACCACACCTAAAGTTGATGTTCTTAATGATGTAGTAGTAGGTACTTTTATTTTAGATTTAAAATTAGCTAATTTTTTATTTGATTCTAGATATTCACACTCTTTTTTATCATATGTGTTTTATAAAAACATAAAAAATTTCCTCATCACCTTAGAAAGGAGTTATCAATTAAGTCACTAAGTATAAATATTATTAAAATAAAGATATTTTATTATGTTCCAATCATGATTTTTGGACATAACCTATATGAATACTTGGTTATTATACCTATGTTTAACTTTTATATGATCCTTGGTATATATTGGAATTCGTAGTATAATGAAAAAATTTATTTTCAAGAAAATGAGATTATGATTTTTGAAGATGAGGTTGAAGCTATTGACTTTATAGTGGAAAATTAATCATTTAAATCTTGTTTGAATCCTTCCTTAGTATCTCTCTTTAATGAAATTTTTTTTATAGAGGAATAATAAGTGTAATCTATGGATATGAAAGATATACTAAGAATAGAGAATGTACTAGTGGTATAAAAATTCATTGATGTTTTTCAAGAAGAATTACCTAGTCATCCAAAAGAGAGTTAAGTTAAGTTCTCTATTAAATTCATTGATGATGTAATACCTATATCTAAAACTCCCTATATAATGGATCTAGTGGAGTTAAACAAACATCTATAAGAGTTTTGTGATAATGGATTTATATACCCTAGTGTTTTACTATTAGGCCCCTATTTTATTCATGAAAATTAAGAATGAGTCTATTATATTATGCATCGATGATAGATAGATCAATTAAATTATAATAAATAATAAATATCCTCTACCACACATTTATTCCTTATTTAATCAATTTAAATGTGCCCAATACTTTTCAATGAAATGTATTTTCTCTATTTATCTTTCGTTAATGGTGGAGAAGGATGATATAATGAAGATAAAGTTTCTAATAACACATAGACATTATGAGTTTATGGTAATACCTTTTTGATTGACTAATGCACCTTATATCATTATAGATATAAAGAATATAATATTAAATGATTATCCTGATAAATTTTTGGTTGTATTCATTATTGATATCTTAATATACTCTAAGGTATTTTAAGAGTATGAGAGTCATCTGAAAATAATCCTGGAGACCCTCTGAAAAAATAATTATACGATAAAAGGTGACTTCTTTCCATAAACTCTTTTCTGTTTTGTATTCATTATTTTGGGTATTTTGATAGTTATTTTTTTATTTAAATTTAAACTATCCTTTTTTACTCTATATTAATTATTTAGTTTGTTTATTTATTTTCTATTTAAATTTTAATTATTTCTGTTTTTGGTTAATTTCTATTTCATTTGAAAAAATAATAATTATTTCCTTGGTTTTTGTTATTAATATATTAATGAATTAATATATGTTTAATTTTTAATCACATGTCTTTAATGATTTAATAATTTGTAACATTAATTTACAATTTAAATGATGTAGTAAATTTTATCATTCTTTTTTTTTAATCAATTAATTATTTATTTAATAAAATCCGAATTAAAGTTTTTTTATTGTCTTATCATTTTTTTTATATTTTAATTTTTTTAATTGGTTTTTTAATTTAAGGGTTCATAATTACTTCTTAATTTTTTAATTTTAAATGACTTAGTTTTTGTAAGATTTAAATTTATTTTATCAAGGCATATATCACAACAACATGCATATCTAGCACAACATATATCACAACAACATGTAATTGATAATTAACCCTAAATAGCATGACATGTGATCTCTAATAAGTGCCTATATGATACATGAGATAGCATACCCTCATCTCATCAGGTTGCAATAGAAATAGAACCACAATGATATAAATCATAACAGCACAAAACATGTGTATCACCCAACGATAAAATCAAATCAACTATATCGATTTCAAAATAAGAAAAATTGAAATAGTCGAGGTAACTTGGCTTTTCCCTGTACACAGGTTAGCTACTCTCAGGCATAGTTTATTACCAACTACCTATTCCTTCATATCCCTGTCTATAGGCTCCAAATAGTAAGACAAATCTGAAAATGAAAGTCCTATGATACCACTTTGTAACGTCTTGGATTCGGGTGTATCCCAAAGGTGCCCCATACCTAGTTGTTCACATGGCCTCAAGTTCATTTCCCTGAACTCCATAGGCTACCGACTAGCAGTGGGGGCCTTGGGTGTGATAGTGGGAAACTATGCCCTCATTGGAAGAGAAAAAAAATGGAATAACAATTATATCAACAAAGAAAACAACAATACCATACAACAGAAGTAAACATGGGAAGAATGATAGTATAAACAACTACAGCATATATAAATAATGATGCATGTCACATATTTATAGGAAAATATCCCAAAAAATCACAATGCTATCAATACAATACTAAACCAAAGTAAAAAATAAAAATAAAACAAGTAAACTCTTGCAACATCGCAAGCCTCAGCTTTGTCTCATGCTCTCCATCTCCAACAGAAATCAAGTACCTAATGAAGAAGGGTGATTTCCCTTATCTATACATGCAACCATATAATCTGTTTGGGACCAAAATCATGATCCAAATAGGGTGTGAGATAAATCCTAGTAGGAAACTACCAAAGGATCTATGCCTAACGGTTAGTGAATATATATAGTAGGAAATATTCAAAATGAAGTAATAAACAATGAAGTACTCAAAAGTAAACAATACTACAGTTTCCAATTTAATTATTTTTCATTTATAAATTATTCAAATCATTGAATAATGAAATCCTAGGATCTAGCCTAAGCTCTTTATCCCCTGTGTAAAATAAAAATAGATGTCTCATAAGACCATCTAACAATCAAGTAAAACTAACTCCAAGCATGTTCTTTGGATTTCCAGGCTCGTCACAATCAATAAATCATTCACAAGAAAATCTTTGGGAAATTTCTCATATTCTAACCCCTCTGGTTCAACATATCATCAATTCAATAAATATATAATGACCCTCTGAGAAATCTCACATGGTCTAACCCCTTTGGTCTCACAAAAATAAAGACTCTCTGAGGAAGCACTCACTGTCAATTACCCCTGTGGTATTTTAACGAATAACTAAAAACTCTATGAGGAAGCACTCAATGTCAATTCCCCATGTGGTGTCGTAAATATATACTAAAGACACTTTGAGGGAGCACTCACTATCAATCCCCATATGGTCTCACAATGTAAATATAATAGCCACTCTGGGGAAGACCTCAATGTCAATTCCCCCTATAGTCTAACTACACCAGGTTCTCACAACCTTGTCCAATAAAATCATACACAAAAAATATCTAACAGACCAAAGTAATCTCAACTACAACAAGGATAAGTAACTACAATGCATAACACGGGAATTTAACAGGCAGCAACAAGCAATCAATTCCAACCTAACAAGCAAGGCAAGGAACAAGGTCTGCCTCATAGGCAACCTGGACCAAACGTCCATAAACATTTGAACAAGTAAATTCACCCATATTTTTCCCCTAAACATGGAATTTAGAATAATATATCAATGAATACCCTTAATCTATCAATCAATCTCAATCAGATGATAATAGGGTTCAATTCCTTAACACAAAATTCCCGAATCATGGGTAATCGGCACTTAGGCACATATAACTCAAAGAAAAAAATCTGAAAGGCAACAAACCACCTACCTCAACATCGTACGATGAACACTCTCAAACTTCAGCCCTTTAATTGGCCTAAAACTTCATAGATCTATAAAAAAGGTCAAAAAAATTCAACCTTTAATAACTTGAGAAAGAGGAGAAAATAGTAATAGAGGCTCTAGGGAAAGAGAGAACTCACCGGTGGGAATCCAATTCACCTAAAGGCGTCTTTATCAGAGCTCAGAAGATGGAATGGGAGGATCTCGAAGATTATTGGCCATACGTTGCTCTCTTGTATGAGATAAGGGAATAAGGAAAGAGTTCTGGAGATGAGATGCGACCCAAGTCCAATTAATCAAATAAAAATAAAAGTACATGATGTGTTCATTTAATGTACACGTCGTGTACTAGACTCAATTGTACCCCTCTTTAGGCGGTCCACATGGCCATGTACTTAGTCATTACATGGACAATAAATGGCTACAAGTGACAACTGGGTACACGGTGTGTACTCAAGAGTACACGGTGTGTACTTAGAAAATTTCCAAAGTATTATTTTTTCCTCAAAAATGCTCAAAATCAAGATCCATACATGAAAAGAAGATCTGGGTTCTCACACCATAGTTAATTGTAGTCTAGATGGTGATGGTATAGGTTGGATATGCTTGGGGCGGCTAGCTGGGATGAACCTGATGGAGAGGTGGAGGCTGGATCGGCTAGCAGTGACCTTGGGTGGAGGTGCACAGTACCACAACAGAGAGGTGTCATGCGGGAGGTGAGGGTGACGACCTACCTCAGCATGGAGGAGTATTAACCTTTATAGTTGGTGTAATAGGGTAGTCACACTTAGAAAAAAACCCATGCCCCCTTTTTTAATATTTCTTTTTACACTGAGAGAAAGCAGGTTTCCCATTTTGTTCGCTGGCTCCATAGTCCAGCTGCTTGATAAGGTTTTTTTTCAAATCAACTAACCACACACCCCTTTTATCAATTCCATAAAATATTACATAGGTTTTATAGAAAATAATAATAATTAAAATAAATAATTTTTTTGTCAAAATTCCACAATTGGTGGGAAAAGCTTCACCTGAGAAACATGTTCTGGCCATTGCTGGTCATAACATTGGGTTTAGAAGAATTGTTTTTGAGACTTCCTTTGGGTATAAAAATAACATTATATATATCTATATATATATATATTATTGAATTTAATACCCCTAAAATGTGATTTCAATCCGTATTTAAAACTTCTGTTGACCGCAACTTGGTCATCTGATCTCAGATTGAACCATCACCTATGGTGTTGGTACTGGGATACCAACCCGACTCTCTTCAGAATATCGAATGACCTGACATATATCGATGAAATCATACCCAATCTCTTAATATTTTTGTGTCCCAACCTCAGTGAAACACTTAGGAAAACCTAATCCCAAACCTCAAACTCCAAAATTCATATGTGGTTATCGATGTAATATTTCAAATGAGACCATGCAGTAGCCATCTGATTCTAAATCAATTACACCTACTCTATGGTATCTTGTACAAGATGAGGTCCCAACATAGCCGCATATCCAGCCTTCGGCCAACATAGGGGTAATCAACATGGACTATGGTACAAAGCATCATATGGTACCATATGAATATTAGGTTGAAAACTATCATTTAAGAAGAATTCAACAAGAAGTATATGCCTATCCCAAGAACCCCTGAAATCTAGGATGCATGTTCGCAGCATATCCTCAAGCTCTAGAATCACGTGCTCTGACTGTCCATCTATCTGTGGGTGGTAAGCTATTCTCAGAAGCACCATTGTACCCAAATACCTCTATATCCCTTTCTTGAATTGAGAAGTAAACTGATCATCCCTATCTGAAATGATAATATGCAGGACCCCATGTAGTTGTACAATCTCACAGATGTACAACCTCCCAATATCATCAACACTGAAGGTTTCCATGATTGGAAGGATATGAGAAACCTTTGTGATCCTATCCACAACAACCCATATGAAGTAATACTTCGAGGTGACCTTATTAAACATATCATGAAATCCATCACAACATCATTCCGTTTCAACTTGGGAATGGGTAGCTGTTGTAAAAGTATATCTAGTCATTGTTGTTCCACCTTCACCTGTTGACAGGTAGAACACCTCATGAAAAAACCAGCTACATCAATTTTCATACCCTTCCACCAATACTGATGATGTAAATATTGATACATCTTGGTGACACTAGGATAAAATTCCCATGATGAAGCATGAAAATCCCTCAATATCTCCTCACATGTTTCTGCTAAAACCCATACACGAACATGTAAACACAGAAATTCATCCTCACCTATGGCCCAACTAGGAGGAAGGTCCTCACCTACCACACTCTCTTGTAGAACTAGGTCATTAGAATATGATAGTTGCCTCACCCTCACTATGTCCATTAGGGTATAGGTAATATGTAAGGATGATAGAAACATCCACCCATGACTATCATGCACCTCTAAGTGCATCTTAGAGAATAGATCCATAAGCTACCACTCGCTACTGTCCTGCTACACTGCATGTATCTGAGCCCTCATGCTCAGTGCATCGACCACTACATTTCATTTACCAGGCATGTAGGCTAGCTCAAAGTTGAAATACTAAAGGTATTATACCCACCTTTGAGGCCTCAGATTTAGATCATGCTATGTAAATATATACTTGAAGATTTTTTGGTTTGTGAACACCACAAAATTCTCTCCCGGTTAGTAATTTCTTCAACAACATAATTCATTAACTACAACATCTAACTCAAGATGGTGTGTTAGGTAATTCCTCTCATATAGAATCAACAACTGAGACCCATATGCAATGAATTTATCCCCCTGAATAATAATTTCTTCTTAACCGATTCCTAATGCATCGCATTACACATTGTAACTCCTTCATGGATTTAGAGAAATCAGTATCGGCACAAAAGTCAATCTCCCTTCCATCTCCTAAAAGGTTGTCTCCCATAAATATATCCATACATAGTTCGCACACATTTTAGTCCAACCCATCAATGGTTCTGCTAAGATTGATAAGTCTTATATGAAACACCTATAGTAATCAGCCAACACTAAGAAACTCCACACCTACAAGATGTTCTTGGGTTGGTTCCAGGAAACTACAGCTCTCAACTTCTTTGGGTTCACTGATACTACTGTCTCTAAGATAATGTGACCTAGTAACTGGATCTAATCCATTTAGAAGTGTCACTTTGTGAGCTTATCATATAACGGATTCTCTCTTAGTGTATTCAAAATGATCTCAAGATTCTTAGAATGGTTGTGCCTATTATAATAACAAACCAAGATATCATCCATGAAAACCACAGCAAACAAGTCAAGATAAGGAAGAAACACTCAATTCATATATTCCATGTAGACTTTTGGAACGTTTGTAAGACCAAACAACATTACTAAATACTCATACAGACCATATCTACTCAGAAAGGCTATGAAAGGTATGTATGATGGTGTAACATGAACCTAATGATAACCAAATCTCAAATTGATATTTGAGAAGACCCGATATCCTTGAAGTTGGACGAAGATATCATCTATCCAAGAAAGAGGATACCGGTTCTTAACCATTAGCTGGTTAAATTTCCAATAATCCACGCATAGCCTGAGGGTATTGTCCACCTTTTTTGTAAAAAGGACCGGAAAACCCCACAGAGAAGTACTATGTAAGATGAAACCTTTGGCCTCTAAATCCTCTAATTTTCTCTTGAGCTCTTGCAACTCTGTCATAGCCATTATGTAAGGAGGAATGGATACCGGTGCAACTCCTAACACTAGCTTGATAGAGAACTCTACCTATCATCAGAGGTAATATTGAAAAGTTATCCAGGAAAGCGTCCCTAAAATAGTCAACAACTGGATAGAAATCAACCTGATGTATTCCCTAATCATCCAAATATAAACTCTCAATATGGGCTATAATCCTACCCAACCCATGATGGTCAGGTATATCTCTAATTTCCTGGACATCTGATTCACCTTTTTAAAGAAACTATCCACCCTCTGGTGATGTGAAACTCACCCTATGGTGATAGAAATCAACATAATAATAAAAAAGAACCAATTGTTCCATCCCAATAATTATATCAAAACATGTTATATCATGGACATAGAGGTTCCATAAGAAGTTACACCAACCAACCTCAAGGGGGAACTCCCTACACTTACGCATATCTTCCATCTTGATCCCTAATAGAGCATCTAGCATCATTACGCCATCATAAGACTATATAAAAAGATCAAGTCTTTCTACCATAGATAAAGATATGAAACTATGTGAATCCCCTATATCAAAAAGTGAAGAAGATAAAATAGAGGCTATTATAATAGTATCTCTAAAAGTAGAAGTTTTGGGATCTTACTCTTGATGGGTCAGTTGCACTACATATGGATGGCCTATATTGTATCCCTATGACACTACATGGCTACCCTGAGCTGATCCACTTTGTTGTTTCTGTGAACCTGGGGTCTGGGTTCAATGACCACGACCACCACTATAGCCTAATCATCCTGTTGTACCCCATATCCCTACTTGATGAGAATATGTTGACCCTGCTCTTGAATGTGGAGTCGGTGCAGACCCTCTCTCACTGGTTTCTAGTGGAAACATTCTGAAAATCACTATAGATGGCCCATATTGCCACAATATTGGAACTCAATTGGTTCCTTCGTACACTCTGGCCTCATATGTCCTAGCCTACGATATTGTTAACACATCACCTAGCTACCTGAAGATATGTTCTGACTACTAATATCACTGCGTGGAAGCTTCAAATGACGCTTCCTACTACTGATTGATGCAGTATCAGACATAGGTGTTGAACCACCCTAGCTCTCACTTACATGTTCCCTCAGGTTATGCCCCATAATCATCACCTAATTTACTATCCCAAATACAATAGTCATCCAAAAAAATACCTACGATCAGATGTCTTACCTGAGACCGTCCTTGAATTGTCTGGCTTTTGATAACTCATAACTCATCATAATATGTGCAACTAGAGCTCAGTAAAATGGTCTGAGTATTCCATAACTGATAGCGCGCATTGCTCCAGATTCAAGAACTATTGAGATATTTCAGAACTCAAAGTATTAGGATAGAAATATTTGTATAAGGCCGTATGAAACTCTCCCCATTCCATCTACCGATGATGACCAGTTTGAGTGATAACATCCCACCATCTCTTGGAGGAATCATGCAACATGTATGTAGATATCTTTACACTCCTCTAAGAAGTCATATATAAGTGCTCGAAGATAGACATCATGACCTATTTCAATGAATCTATATCCTGTTGTCCACTATCCCTCAAAAATTTGGGCATATGATGCTACTAAAACACACGCGTCAACTCAACCATAGTTGGGTCAGGTCATAGTGCTCCTTGTACGGTCTGCATGAACTGCATAAATCCTTCACAGAACTATGCCTTATCACCTAAGTCTATTATAGAAGTTAGTGCTGAATCTGGAATGACTAGAGGATCCATTGGTAGCCCATGGACTACCACCTCTAGGGTATAATCATCGCCAACCTCTTGGTATACAGATTGAGGTCGTCGTGGTGTCATGACTCTAAAAATCCAAACACACACCTAATTTCATGATCATATCAAGGTTCAAAGCTCAAAAATGTAGTTATTAAAAACATGATAGGTGAAAAACTTCCTCTATAAGAACTCACCCCTCTGCCTACCCCATGGGTCAGGTCTATGTTTCAAACAAGCAAGAGAAACTACCACAATACCACTACTAAGGTCTGGTCTGGTCAAGTTCTCTATCATAATCCATTTTAGTTTCACTTTTCACATTAATTTCATTTTAAATTGAGTTCACATTCACATTAATTGAATTGATACTGATTTAATGTTTATAACATTACCTTTAGAAAGGTAAATTAATGGTACACCTAATTCTGATATGTGGGGGCCATACTCCCCAAGAATCATGCATCAACCTATGACACATCATAACACATTTCACTTTAAGGTTGAACCATGATCTGCCAATTTTTTATCCAAGAGGGCCCATACACCTTAGGGGACAAATCTTAGTATCCATCCAACCTATAATATAACATATACAAATATACCTATCATAATAGTAGGCATATATATCCCGACATCTATCACAACAACATGCAATAAATTATTATCTCTAAATGGCATGGCATGTGATTGCTAATAAGTTCCTATATGACGCATGATATGGAATACCCTCATCTCATCAGTTTATAACACAATAGAACCCCAAAATAATATCAATAATAATATCACAATACAAGATTATGACCCAATGGTGAAATCAAATCACCTTTAATAATCAAAATATAAGAAAACTACAATTTAATTTAAGGAAATTTGGCTTTTACCTATACATGGGTTATCTACGCATGGAAAAAACTCATTAACAAATTTAATTTAATTTCTATCTATTTATATTTTCTCCAAATAGTAAAGAAAACTAAAAAATATGGCTTTGATTCCACTTTGTAACATCCCGATTTCGGATGCCACTCAAAGGTACTCCATACCTGATTGTCCACAAGGCCTCAAGAGAATCTCCCTAAACTCTAGAGGATTCCAACTAGTAGTGAGGGACAAGGTGTGTCAGTGGGGAGAATATGACCTCATTAGTATATTTTAATACATCATAATACAATAATAGTTCAATAATGGAAGCAGTAAACCATACCAAAGAAATAAACAGTTTAAGATTGATTGTATAAATAATTACAGAAGTCATATCATATATAGAATGGTGATACATGTCATATGAATCTAATTAAATAGTCAAAATAGGTGCATAATAGGCATATACAATAAATGTCCCAAAAGTAAAAGAAGTCCAAAAGAATCCCCGTAGTATCACAAACCTCAACTTAGTTCCATGCTATCCTTCTCCTAAGAATCATATCAAGTACCTATAAGAGGGAACATTCCCTTATCGACACCTGTAATCATATAATATTTTTGGGTCCCAAAAAGTGACCTAAATAAAGTGTGAGACTAAATCCCAGTAGGCAACCATCCAAGGTTCATTCCGATTAGTTAGTGAATATATATATCTGGTAGTGTGCAGTAATGAATGCAATAAGCAAGGAAGTACTCAAAAGTAAACATCCCACGTGAATTGGTTTTCATTTACATCTATTTCATTCAATTCATATTCATTTAGTAATTTAATTACATGGATTTTATAATTCTCAAGACCCATCTCAATCCAAGAATCCCTTGCGTAACTATAAGCACAAAAAATGACTCAGAAGTCCATCTAAACAATACAAGTCAAGACTGAATCCAATCTTGTTATATATATTTTCAAATGAGATATAAGTCATTTCATTATAAATCAAATCAAGACCTGGTCCCATACTTGATATACCAAAATTTTAATTCAAGTATCACTCTAGGTGAAATCTCAACCAACACCCTACAAGATCATCCCTGGAGAACCTATCAGGAACCCGGTATTGCTCTAGGTGAGGTATAAAGTCCCTTCCAAATGAGTCTACCCTCAGCAGTCCACCATGGGAGCCCGAGTATCACCCATGACAATAATAGTCAATTCCATTTGAGTCTGTCCATGGAATTATAATATGGATACATGTATCACTCGATATATAATTCAAACCTCACTGATTCCATCCATGGAATTTCTCATTTTATCCATGTATCACTCACAACATATATAGGTTCAATCCATTAAGTCCATTCTTAACATTCTAATGTGAATCTACATATCACCCAAGGCATATAATTCAAAAGGAAAAATATTTCATCCATATCATTCTAATCTGAATCTATGTATCACCCTCTCCTATAAATCATTTAACGATTCCATATTATTTAAACAATTCATTTAACATGAAAAGGTTAAACCCAAAGGAATTCAATATATATCACCATAAAAGGGTGACTTAAGAAAGGACCAACCTCAAAGTCTTGGCCTTTCATTTACTCACATGGTAATAACATGATAACGAGCTTCCCATTCTTATTCATTCCATTACATAGCATGGTCTCAACATAACTCACATGGGCTAGCAATTCAAAGGCCATTCAAATACTCACATGGACGTTTTTAATATAATAATCCTAAAAATCCTATCAAGAAATCACATGGATTATTTATTATAAAACTTGCATGGGAAAATCAACTATTAGAGAAATTAAAGCCAAATGTATGAACTCATGTCATAGCCTCTAATTTACTCACATGGGAAAGGCAATATAAGGAAATAATGATTTAAAAAAGTAGTGGGATACAAGGGTTAAGGGGAAATTCATCCATCCCATACCCTTAATTCATTTCACTTATCAATCAATTAACCAATTTTTTACAATTAAATTTACCCAATTAAACCCATTTCATTACAAAATCACATCTCAAGGTAATCAAGGGTCAAATGCATAATCCATCAAAATGGACATTTAAACCAAAACACCCAAAGGGTGGTCCATTCAAGGTTCTAAACCTATAACAAGAACCAAAAATCCAATTAAATTTCCTAAAACATTATTAGAAATAATATGGTTCAATTTCTATTTAAGGAGATTCCTAAAAAATGGGTGCACCGCACATCGACATATATAACCGGCCTAACTTTGAGTGAAAGGAACGATACCACCTACCTTAATTCCATGCTAGATAGCTCATCCAGTATTATTATCTGATTATTCCTAGTTTGGAAGAAATATGAAGTATGTATGAATAATAGAAAATTAGGGAAAATTATCCTAAATTCAAATAGTACAGTTGATATCCAAAAATATCAAGAACGACTAAAAAGGAATCGAGGAATTACCATTGTAGATCCAAGGAGACGAACCATGTTTGATTCGGTGGTCGGACGAAGAACATAGCTCAATTCCTAGGATAGTTCTTAAAAGGGCTCAAAATGGCCTCCTTCTGTCCAATGAATGAATAATTATATATAGTTTTGATTTAAAATTATTTAAGGGAAAACGTTCATTTTACCCAAAATATCAGAGCCACATGGTTTGGGCGCATGATTTTCTTAAACTGTGTGACAAGTTTCATATTCACTACTAGAGGAAAGGGATGCCACATGGTTAAACCAAACAGTTTGACTAACTTTGTAGAAACCATACGAAATCCCTCTGCCCAAATTACATACATAGTCACACGGTTTTTCTACAATTGTGCTGCCTTTCTGGATGGTTTTTGCAAACTGTGTGATGGGCCTTTTCCTCCATTGGCTTGGGTTCTAGGATCAGAAATATTTTTTTAATCTTTGAACACCTCCATGACCTCTTAGGTCATTCACATTAGGTAATATTTAAAGATTTAAATTTAGAATTGATGGAAAATGATAAATCTATACCTCGGAGAAGAACCGGGTTCTTACAAAAAACAAAATATTTAAAACAATTTTCATCGAATATGAAGGGTTTATCTTTGACCAATATTAAACAAAATAGATTTGTAATTTTTTGAAAAATATTTAATAATAATATGGTAAAAACTAGAATGACCTAAGAAACTTTTAACACCCTTGACATTTATAGGAGGATCCAATTTTTAAATTACTTTAATCTTTGAATTTTCATCTTATACACTTTATGTCATAAAAAAACCCCTTTAGTGACCATAAATTGACATTTCTACTAGTTTAGAACTATGTTATCCTCTAATAATCTCTCTAAAACCAATTCTAGATTATGTAAAAAGCTTTTAAAAGTGATCCTAATAATAGAAAAATCATCCATAGTCATCTCAATATTCCTCTCTATCATGTCTGAAAATATTTCCATCATACAACATTAAAAGGTGGATGAGTCACCACACAAGAAAAATAGTATTCAATGGTAAGAAAGTGTTCCAAATGGGTATGTGAAAGTAGTTTTATCTTAATATTATGGGGCTATAGGAATCTCTTTGTAACCAGAATATTCATCCATAAAACAAAAGAACTCATTACAACAAAGCCTCTAAATCATTTAATCTAAGAATGGTATAGAAAAATGATCCTTCATAGTGGATGAATTTATATTCCTATAATATATATAGACTCTCAATTTGGTTTGCTTTTTAACCTGAATTTTTTCATTCTTTTCATTTTTGAAAACTGTTAAGCCTCCTTTATTTGGGACTATATGGATCGAACTAACCCAAGCATTATCTGAAATGGGATAGATAATACCATCATCTAACAGCTTAATTTTCTCTTATCTCACAACTACTTTCATATTTGGGTTCACTCTTCTTTGACACTCTACTCTAAGTTTGTGCTTTGGTTCCATAGGAATCTGATACATATAGAAAGAATAGATAATCTATTTGATATCAGTTATGGACCAAACTATTGATGTTTAAAATTTATTTAGAACAAAAAAAAAGTTTTTATTATTTATTTTTATTCAGTTTAACAGAAATAATAGCATTCAGTGTTGAGTTATCACCTAAAAATGAGCATTTCAGGTGTTCTAGGATTGGTTTAAGCTCTAATGTGGGTGCCTCTTAACTAGATGGATGAATCTTGGGACTGTGAGGTCTAATATATTTAATATATTTCTTATAATGATTTTTAAGACTAAAAATATTTTGAATTTCAACAGTAGTTATATATTTTCTCTCATTGATCTCCAAATTGTACATCTCACTCTCATGTGTTTATAGATCCTATTTTAGAATTTTTATCAAATAAAAATAAACAATTTGTTCTAATAACTCTCCTTAAACCTTATCAAATTGTTCAACATTATTTTTAGAAGGGAAATTATCCTCAACTTTTCTAAAAAATTCATTAATTTCATACACATAAAATTCTTCCTCAACTCCATACCTAACAATAGGAATATAATTTCCATCCAAATTTGAAAATTTTACTAGATTATTAACTTAATAAGACTCAACAATGTGTGAAAATTAATTTTAAACTTCCATAGGAAATTATTAAATGGAATTTTTTTTGATTCCTCTAAATTTTTATGTGTATTTTCATCTTCTAGTGACTCCACTCTAGAATTTTATTTCCAAATATTGGTTTCTTTTCTTTTTAAAAAACATTAAACCCCTATTGTTTCTCACAAAACTTAAAGATTAATTAACCTGTAGAAACATCTATAATATCCTCCTACAATGGACAATAAATGACTATCTATAATGATGAGAACCTCCTAGCCACACACCTTATCTAACATAAGAAAGTCAGTTGGCAGAAATAGCTTTCCAAATCCAACCATCAAATCATCAACTCTTCTTATGGGATGTATGAAAGAATGGCCATAAAATTTTAGAATGGTAGTGGTGGGTTATAAGTCACATATTATAAACTATTGAAATGATTAAAATGAGGGTAGGTTTATACTTTCACCAAGATAACATAGATAATTAAGTTGGACTCTATTTCCTAAAGTTTAGGGATTAAAAAATCTCTCTGTGTCATTAAGTTATGGATGGATTTTTTTTATGTAAAACACTACACTCTTTAGTGAGCATGTATGTTACAAATTATTCCAAATTATTTTTTTGAAATAATTATTTTAATTGACTTTAGATAGTAAGGAATCTAAATAAAGTCTTGGATGAAAGGAATATTAAATTAGATATTGGTTAAAATCGAAAGGAACTGGAGTAGTTCATCCTTGTTATTATTCTTGGGTTTTAATTTTCAAGGGAAAGGGATGGGTGGGGAATAATTATTTTGAATACAAGGTCTCTTCCCAAATTCTTTAATAAAATTCCCCTTCCATTTTTTCTTATTATTTTTAGAATTTTTTTATTCTCCATTTAGGTGAAACATTGAGATTTTATTCATTTTCAATATTTTTTCTCTCATTTATAGATTCAGTTTTATACAGATTATGATTTCCAGATTAACCCAATTTTATAGTTTTAGTTTTCCTAGGGTCTTCTCTAGATTTTTTCTAGTTTTTAAATTGCTTCTTATAACCACAACCATGAAATTTTCCCTAAGGTTCAATTATACTATTCTTTGAAGTTTTTTCTTATCTCTAGATGTTATGTCTCTTACTAATTTACCCATTTTTAGTTCCATTTTTTTCATCCTATCATCATTTTATCCCTTATTATAATCATGTTATGATTTTTGTGAATCAAACTTCCTAATAAACTATTGAAACATCGTATTTTAATAATCATGATAATTAGAAGTTTTAGCCTTAGTTTGATTTTGAAATTGTGTTCTTTTCTAATTTTGAAAACGTGGTATATAAGGTTTTTGTCTAAATATTCCTTGTTCTCTCTAGGATAAGTTTATATTTTTTCCATAAAAAAAATTTAGTTATTTGAAAATGGATTATACCTATCTTGAAACATAGAACCATACCCCCACAAAGTTGTCATTTTCTTATTGTTGGGATAGAATATAAAAATTTTGGAAAAAATTATCTTTGTGTAAAAACATTACAAATTGAACACAATTCTCTCTAAGACACTAGTTCTGATATTGACAACCCACTTGATTGACACTTAATTTGTAATTTTAACTCATTAATGATTTAATTTTTTCCTTAATTTCACCCAACCAAGAATTATTATGTTTTTAATTATATCTAAATTATTGTAAATTTTCCTAATCTCATCATTAGTTTTATAATTGTAATTCCCACCAAATGATTGATCTAAAAAATTTTGACCAAAAGAGGAAAATTATTCATAGAAAATATCCATGTGGACATGGTAAGAGATCTTATTATGAGGGTACTACCAAAGAAATTCCCTAAATCTATCCCAAGACTCATGAAAATACTCTCTATAATATTCATAAAAACTAGTGATCTGATTCCTAATTTATCCTTTTAATCTCCTTGGGTAATATTTTGTGAGAAAATAATTATAAATCTATTACAATGTTTCGAACATATTCCCATAAATTCCTAAAATACAATTTCTATAGTTACCTTTAAGGAAAAATGGAAACACTATCATTATATATTAATTCTTAGTGATGCCTTTCGAAGGAAATTACTACACTATGTTGTTGAATTATCTAATGAATGCTAAAGAATCCTCATTATAAAAATTATTAAATATGGTCATCAGTGATATGTATAACTATTTAAACTCATAATTTTAGGCTCTAGGATAAAATATAATGGAATAAGGGTTGCTGAGACTTGAAGAAGTTGAAAATACCCCATTCCAGGACTTTCATTTTCCTCTAGACTGAGTTCACGTTGAAAATTATGCTCATTATTAAAAAGAAATCCCCCCATATTTTCCATTTCAAATTTTTATTTTCTTTTTTAAGGTATTCAGATGTCTATTTGTCTCAGGAATGTACGTATCTATCCTATCAAAACATGTTCTCATGCTCATACAACATACAGTAACAAAAAAAATTCATTAAAAACTGCTTACAATAACTAAACAGATCAACATATTAAAAGAATAACTTATTCAAAACTGCAATTTTCATATTTTTTGGAAATTTTCTTTTTATATTTTGGGAATTTTTTTTAATTTTCTCAAACATGCTCACATGAATTCCTTTTTTGGAAATGATGCCAAAAAAATTACATGTATATCATTGAATATGTGTTATTTTAATTATTTATAACATTCACTCGATATTATATGGTAGAGTGTAAGGTGTAGAATCCGTGAGGAAGGGTAATTATGATAACAGAGAATAAAATTTTGAATAACCAAAACATGAAAAATCAATGAACAATATATTTTTTATAAATTTTTAGGAAAAATAATCAGTTAATAAATGGTGATATTGAAACAAAATGAGACAATAAAAATGATCTAGAAGTGAAAACATGAGGTGAGAAAAATAATTGAGACAGAAGTAAGGGGAATTATAAATATCTGGTTTGAAATGATTTCTTACTAGAAATTTATTGAAATTTCATACTAAAAATCTATTATATTAATTTCATTTGATAATAAATTAATCATTCATAAGGATAATTCTTATAGTGAACCAATTCAAATAATCTTACAACTACAAAGAAGTTTTAAGAAATGTTATCCAAATCAATCTCGTTGAAGGATTTAGAAATTTTAAAGTTAAAATCTAAAGAGGTACAATATAATATTTTTAAATAAATATGTCATGAATAAGTAGAAATATAAAACTAGTAGTTTTCAATTCTCCAAGAAAGAAAATTATCCATAAAATATTATCAATTCAAGATAATAAAAAGATATTAATCATTGATTATAATTGAAATGAAAGAAAAAAAAGGAGATAATAAATCTCCACTCTGAAATTGATCACAATGATCACTTCCATCACTATTCTGCTCCTCACTCTTGTCTGAGATATTTGATGAAAAAATTATCTACAAAAAGTTTTAGTTCCTAAAAGTACCTCAATTATCCAAAAAAACATCACTCTCTTCCACTCCCTGTATTAATTTTTTAGTTCTTTTCAATCTTGTCACTAAACATTGTACTAAATTATCCTGGTCTTCAGTTTTTTTTTCAACCAAAACGAAGTGGTTCCGGTATTTGGTCACCAGTGCATGATGTAAGAAATACGCTTTTAAAAAAATTGTTTTATACCCACATGATATTTATTTAAAAATAATCTGGATGTATTTTTGACTAGATTCACCATTCTTTGGTCTTCACAATAAATTCCAGAAATGAAACTGATTCTTCAACTCAGATAGATGATCGGGTTTGGACTCATATTGACACTAGTAACAATGTATATAGAGTATCTAGATATTAAAACTCTATTCAACATTAATCATCATCTGAATATGGTGGGGCTCAATGAACTAAATCATTTGTCTTTCTCCTTGCTTAGTTCCAAATTTGGTTTCACCAGAATCTCATTGGGAAAATATATCAAGAAGACTATGGGAATCACCCAAAAAGATAACATCCACAATGATATAATCAAATAAATCCCTTACATTACACCATTTGGAACTTCAAAAATAATTAAAACCGGTGAAAATAAATTAACACCATAGTTTGATTCCACACATTTTTTCCAGACCATGATCAATTTTCATATCCTTAAACATTTGACTATGGTGGCATCGAATCTTTTCAGTAGCGGTTCATCAAATAGTAGCATTCTACTACAACTTTATTTCAATATCACTATTTAAGACCCAAATTTGCTTTACTCAAATTCATAAATCTCAAAAGATTCAGTCGGATTGAGATGATTAGGCCTGACACTAAATCTCTCAATGTAACTCCCAACTTCACGCCATTTTTGAAATTTTCTCAGGTTCATTTTTGATGTTGGCATAACATTCCTATCTTCTTCCATCATGCACAGCTCAACACCACTTCACAATTTTGTCTCTTAGTAACTTTTAATTTAGTTTGAAAGTTGAGATCATCTCCATGGGTTATAATTATTCATCAACAAGTGGAAGACTTATTTCTAATATCACCAAGTGTTTTCTAAACATTGAGTGATCTCATCACGTCAACTTCCTCAGATTATATTCTTTGAGGAGATTCAACATATTATCTTCAACAAGATCATCTGAGCTCATATAGTGAAATCATTATGTGAGCCACTTATATTAGAAATTATTGAATGATCAACACTCAAGAAACACAAGTGAAAGTCTTAGAAGGGACAGGGAAAATTCTATAACACAAGAGATGTTTTTTTTTCACCACCAAACGAGATGCTTTTCATGAGGGGTTTTCATTACTTTACAAAAACACACAAAAAATATAAGAATATTTAAAATTTAATTAAAACCATGTGGGAGCCTTAATGAGACAAAACCATTTTGAGCCATAAATGATGGAATATAATAAGGGGGTGAGAAAATAGAGGTGTAATTAATCCCCATTATTTAAATTAGTCAAAAATCACCCCCCTAATTTCTATTTTATTCATCGAATCTCAACGGCGTCAAACGTTTTGCACAACTCTAGAAACTTGGCGCACCCAAGTGAATTAGTGATAATTTCTGTGAATTGTTCCTCCCAAAAAAACCTTCTCATCACTTGACACTGGTTTCTCTACAATGAACATCAAATGTATATTGGTGGGCTATGTGGCCAAGGAATCAACATATTTTTCCATGGAAGATGTTGATATACTGTTGGTCCTCTGATGGAATGTGTTTTCCTACCTATTCTTAGGGATGCATGTGTGTTTTCTATGTTGAACCCTACACTCAACATATTCTTCTCCTTTTACCTTACTTCCTTAGATGATTATTTCATTGGCTTATCCTCAATAATTGCCTTGTTTTGACATAGATTTTTTTCTACATTTCCAAAAGTGGTTGTCTCATCAGTCATAGTGAAGTGTAACTCACCAGAGAATAGATCACACAGTGAAAAACCAAGTGGCACTTTCATCCCAATAATGTTGTCGATGATGTGAAAACTAAGTGGGGAGTTGTTGTGATTTATGTCTAGTGCTTGCACCATATTGGATGGTGTAAAATAAAACTATACTATGGATGATGGTGCAAACATCACCTTGACCACATATGGTGTTGTAGTGTCTGTAGAGTGTACGCTAGTGGGTGTGGGTGATGATCTCTGGTCTCTAACAATGTTGTCAGTCTCCTCCATCCTTGGTATACATGTTGTAGTGTGTTTTGTGGTGAATGGATCCTCACAAATAAAAATACCTTGTTCATCAAGAGCACTACAATCCCACTACTCTGCCTCATCAAAGATGACATCATGCATTACATGCTTGATCTCACTGATGGGGTCGTACATGTGGTATGCTTTGGACTCGAAATTGTACCCAACAAAGATCATTAGCGTACTATAGTCATCCATATTCTTCATGTGAGGATTTACATTCTTGACATACGTGATGTAGCCAAAGGTATAGAGAAAGTGAACCACTAGTCATTTTTCATGCCAAGCCTCATACAACGTCATATTGTCAAGGATGTGTGTCAGTGTTCGGTTAAGAATGAAGACGGAGGTGAATATGACCTCACCCTAGAAAATCTTGGGAATTCCCTTAGCCTTAGGAATAATTTTATCCTTAGATACCAATGTCTATTTATGATGTTAAAAAAACCCCATTCTTCTATTGTTAATAGGGATCCATGAGTTTTTATTGTATGCTATGCTTGGTAAATTATTCACTGAATTCCACTGAAGTAAACTCATCACCATAGTTGGTGTAGAGGACCTTCAACTTGAACCCTATCTCCACCTCCACTGTGGCCTAAAATAATCTAATTTTCACTAGATCTTGGTCTTCTATCACCAGTATTTTGAGCCGCATGTAGCGGCCATTTCATCCATGGGCAGTATAAAGTAGTGGTTCCTTCTTGAAATCCTCAGTGTGATCAGTCCATAGAGGTTAGTGTAGACAAGTTTGAGGACTTTCTCCATGAGATTATTCACTTGATTGAGGAAATACACGCACTTATACTTCCCACTGAGGAATGTTTTGTAGATTTTATCCACCTGGTCAATTTACGGAATCCTTCACACCATATCACGTTGATAGAGCTTACGCAAAGCCTAGAAATTCATGTTGGTGTACCTCACATGACAACTCTGTGACTCATATTATCCCATTACAAAAAATCATTTTGGATGTGTAATGTTGATTTTTAGCTTGTACAATCGATTGGGGTAGTTCGGTTCCCTGGCCAGTATGCACCATTACTATTCACAGATCTTCATGATGCCTCCATCAATTAGTTCTTGAAAACCATTCTCATTAAGAATTCTGATGAATATGATGTTGGTGGTGTTCCTAAAGATGAAGTATACCCCTATGATCATGTGGTGATCACTAGTATTATAGGTGAATAAGATCATCTTGCATCCTCGATATTGATTACAGACCCATCACCAAACTTAAAGGTGACACAGATCCCAGATTCAATCTCAGAGAATACATCATGGGAACTAGTCATGTGGTTTGTGGCACCGGTTTCATGGTACCATAGGTCATTTTTGTATGCCTGCTTCTGATCCTGTTGTGAAAATACCTTTTCATCAACTATCTAGAGAGGATTTCATTTTGGAGGTAGAGAATTGGTAGTAGTGTATTGTGATGATGGGGTATTGATCACCATAGTGAACTACCTTCCCATGAGGAGTGTGGGATCATCTTTTTCACCTTGGGTTAGAAGGGCCTCAACCCTTTTCAGCATACTATGGTAATCTTTGGCCCAATGACCCATTTTTCAACTGTTTTTAAATTTATACCTTGATAAGTCATGACTGCTACCATATCCTAAGTCATCCCTTCCATTTCCTCCATTTCCATCATCTATTTTTTTTCATGGTTGTCGGTAGCATCGGTTGTCAAGCTTGGAGTCATTGAAGGGTCCCTCCCCCCTTTTTTTTTCCTTTGTCTGTGAAACTTACTCCTCCTTGATGAGGATAAAATTACCTCTGTAGTTGGTGGTGGGCATCAACTCAAAATGGTCCACCACCAATTTGAGCCTCCCTGCTTCCTCCTTTAAAGAGAGCATCGATATGTCGAGAAGTGTCTCAATTGAAAGAGAAATTTTGGAGAATTTGGAGGGCAAAAAACACAGGTACTTCTCAATGACCTTGTGTTGAGGATATGGGTCACTAATGATTGTGAGTTTGTTGAACAACCTGGTGAGCTACATCATGAATTCGTCTGCTATTTTTCCATTATGAAAAGAAATTCTTTCATAAACCTTGTGAATATTCTAATAATTTGAATTTTGAAATTAATCAATGTTGATGCACATAGTCTTGGAAGTTTCCCACACTTCCTTTTCACTTTACTTGATGGAGAGTATAAATATAATCTTCGGTGGCACAACTCACAGGATAGCCTCTAGCGCTAACTGATATTCCAGGAGTTCACCTCCATTGGTTTCGATGACGTCCCAGAGTCCACGTACTTAGAGAATAAACTTTATCATCAAGGACCAGTCATTGTATTTCATCTTCATGAGGATCAGATACATCACTGATCCCCCAAACTCCTTTACCATCCAATATACCACCGAAGGGATTCTACCACCATCAACAAGGGATCTATGATGTGCTGATGATGTCTAAGAGAGTCAAGGTGATGAGGTATTAGTGTATAATATCATAGATCAAGTCAACCTCCCTATGATACCAAATGTTGGAAATTCATAATCTATCAACACCTATGAAACACAAGCGAAATTCTTGGAAGGACAAATGAAAATTTTAGAACACTAGACTTGTTTTTGTACACCACCAAGTGGGATTATTTTCTAGAGGGATTTTCATTTTCTTATACACACACAAAAAATATAGGCATATTTAAAACATAATTAAAACCACTAAAGAGCCTTAATGAGGTCAAACCACATTGATGCATAAATGAGGTAAAATAATGATGGGGAGGGAAAATTATGGTGAAATTAATCCCCATAATTGAAATTATTCAATATCTTATTCAATCAAATTTATCCATCGCAAGATGAATTACCTCGGATTCTAAAATCCTTCTCAAATCGATGAGCGATGGTGATTTGTACCCACAATTTATAGCCATTTTTGGATCATAGGTTAGTGTCCAACTCATTATAGTGGAGTTCTTCATGGGTTGATTCCAAAATTAATTTCCTTAAATAATGTGATACTTTGGAATTTATTTCCATGTGGGTTATCCATCAAACTCCAATAGATCCATCATCTTGAGTGGTTTTTTAGATTTTTTAGACTTTGGGTGTTCTCCTCTTAGAAGCATGAAAACCTATTTCATCCTTGGTTAGATTATTGCATGCTTGAGATTTGATTTTAAGTTCAAACATGGTATCAACATTGGATTTTAAATTCATGGTAGATTTACATGGAATGGTTTCTTGCCTTCCTCAATTTTGGTTGATCAAAATATTCCATGGTCGATCCTTCTTCCACGTGCAATTGATCCCATTTTCCAAAACTGATAGTCTTACGATAGCTCTAAATTGGTTTGGCTATTTGGTCGATGTAGAATGCATGGTTTCT
Source organism: Viscum album (assembly GCA_963277665.1). NCBI lineage: Eukaryota > Viridiplantae > Streptophyta > Magnoliopsida > Santalales > Viscaceae > Viscum > Viscum album. Next base: position 605,090,489 of record OY728119.1, on the reverse strand, counting down.
TGCCTTTACCAAAAATTGAATGGTCACTTAGTCACTTCAAAACCATATCCATGGTCGCTCCCAAACATTAAAAAAATTTCCATGGTGGTCTATCGTAAATAAAAAAAATCTTAAATACCTGCTATTTGATAGGGTATTGCTAGTATGTAAAGTTTCATTTGGATGGAGGCCAAACTTTGGTCCCTGACGTGTTATGGGCCCTCTTGGATCAGAATTATATGGATAATGTATGAAATTTAATTTAATTTTGTCTAGTATGGTGTGAATAAGGATGCCAAACATTGATTCTTGGGAGTATGGGTTCTCACAAATCGTAATTTGTCATTCCTTGGAAAAAATTTAAAGTTTTTAAGGGTTATGGAGAAGTTTCAAAGGCCTACTATCTAGAAACCCATAAATCACGGTGTTTGATGTTATGAACACACATCATGTGTTCTTCTGTTCTAGAAGAAACAACTTTTCTTAAGTACACATCGTGTACTTTATATACACGCCTTGTAGTCTTTAACTATGTGACTGACTGTGTGAGCAGAGACACAAGTTGGTAACTGTTTGGTAGAACATGTTGTGTACTGGGAGTGCATGTCATGCTATAGAGGCCATGTATCCAGTCGTGTGACTAACGACACAGGTGGATGATTTTCAGGTAGTACACGTCGTTTCCATCTTGAACACTCCATGTGGAAGTCGACTATGTCTCTAACCGTGTGACTAACAACACAAGTGGTTAAGGGTTAGATAGTACACACCATGTCTATGGTTAACACACCTTGTGGTGTTACCCAAGAGAGGACTGTGTGGTTTAGTCATGTAGAAGAACTTGGGAAGGAGGGAAATTTTCAAGTACATGCCATGTCTGAGGATGAACACGCTGTTGTATGGGTGTTACATGACCAGGTTGGGAAAAGGTACATGCGCATGTTGAAACCTGAGGTAACATGCCATGTGGAGGATATACATGGCGTATAATCATATTTGGATAAACTTTAATGTTCTATTCTCATGTTCCTTTCTTGAACTTCTAAGTTTCAGTCCTCAATAATATTGAACTGAGATATGAACTTAACCTTGCAGAGTCATTCCACTGAGATGTCCTTCGGTTATACACCAGATACAGGGCAATGATCAGACACCAGAAATGGTAGATCAGGTACTACTAGTAGATCCACCCATCATGTCTGTCTTGGCACTAACTGTTATACCTAACATAGGTTCCGATTCACAATTCTGATAAGGCTTCATGAGGTTCATTCAGACCTACTAGGGAGCGCCACATCCTGCCTCATATATGGTATAGTTGACGTGGGATTTTCAACAGAAACATCCTCCCACTTTCTTAGGGTATGGAGGACCTCAGGTCGTAGATTCATGGTTAGAATCCATGTTATCTATCTTCAAGCATCTCAAGACACCTCTTTATAGGAGGGTGAATCTCACAACCTACATGCTTTGAGATTCCGCAAAGATATGGTGGGATGTGATATCACAGGTGGGATGCCAATGAGTTATGTCTTGGGATGAGTTCCAGTGGACCTTCTATGACTATTTCTACCCAGATACCTTGAGGGACGACTGAGCCCGAGAGTTCATGGGTCTAGAACAGGGTACTCTTTCAGTCATGGAGTATTCTTCTTGCTTCACAGAGCTATTGCACTTCACACCCTTTCTGAGGGTGATGAGTTATTTCTGGCCAAGAAGTTTAAGGATGGTCTCAGACATGACATCTGATCCTAGGTGAACATATTCAGGTTGACTTCAATATCTTCTATAGTCATCCAGGCACTGATCACTGAGCGTAATCTGATGGAGTCTGGAGCTGTGAACTAGGGTGGTTCGGCATCCAGAGTTAGTACTTCTATAACTGATAGTAGGAAGCTCTGTGGGGAGTCTATGTGTGGATATCCAAGTAGATGGGATACTCCTTTAGGAAGCTAGGTGGTATGCTACCAGTTTGGGAATAGTAGGCTTACAAGGACACATTGCCTGAGAGACCCAGTTGGGTGCTGATATTATGGAAATATGGGCCATCTTCAGCATTTTTTTTTTGTTTTTCTCACCAGTAACTGGTGATAGGGGTTATGATATGACTCTACATTCAGAAGTAGGACCACCAATTTCTCATTAGTCAGGGAACTGGAGTTCGTCTGATTGTTTTGGCCAAGGTGGTGGTCGTGGTCATGGGATTTAGGCTATAGGTTTTCAATTATCATAGGGTGTACCAGCTCAGGGTAGTCAGGAAGAGTCATAGGGTCGCGGTACAGGTCAAACTTTTGTAGTAGAGTAGACCCAATAGGAGAAAGATCTCAGAACCTCTATGGTTAGAGGTATGATTCTAGTTAATATAGTTTTAGCTTATGCTCTTTTTTATACAGGGGGTTCCCATAGTTTTATATATGTTGCTATTGTGGAGATTCTTGGGTTTTATATCTTTACTTCTGAGGATGTTATGATACTAGACACATTGTTGGGGATTATAACGGCCAGTGTACGTCAGTGAAAGGAGCGCCCACTTGAGGTTGGTGGGTGTCACTTCTTATGGGGCCTCTATGTCTTAGAGATGATATTATTTGATTTCATTCATAGAATGGACTGGTTGGTCTCCTTCCAGGCCTTTGTTGACTACTATCATTGTAGGGGGAGTTTCACATCGCCAGATGGTGGGTCTTTTCTACACAAGGGTGAATGAGATGTCCAGGTAAGAAAAGTGGGACCCAATCATCATGGGTTGGGAAGAATTATAGCCCAGATTACAATTTTATATTTGGATGATCAGGGGACTTCACATATGGACTTTCCTTCAGTGGTGGATCATTTCAAGGATGTCTTTCCAGATGAATTTTCAGGTTTACCTCTGTAGCGAGAGGTATATTTCTCTATTGAGATTGTTCTAGGAGTGGAACCGATGTCCATTACTCTATATAGGATGGCTACAATAGAGTTACAGGAGCTCAAGAAGCAGTTAGAGGAGTTGCAGGAAAAGGGTTTCATCTGAACCAGTACTTCTCTTTGGGGTCCTCCTATCCTTTTTGCGAAGAAGGCAGATGGTACCCTCATACTTTTCATAGATTATTGAAAGTTGAACTAGTTTATGGTCAAGAACTGATATCCTTTACTGAGGATTGATGATCTCTTTGATCAGCTTCGAGGATCCTGGGTTTTCTTGAAGATTGAATTAAGATATAGTTATCATCAGTTTTGTGTTATACCATTAGATATACCTCTTACAGCCTTTCGGAGTAGGTATGGTCTATACGAGTATGTGGTTATTTTGTTCGGTCTCATAAATGTGCTTAAAATTTTAATGGAACTGATGAACTCATTATTCCATCCTTACTTGGATTCTTTTATGGTAGTCTTCATGGATGATATCTTGGTGTACTGTCACACTCGACATTACCATTCCACCCATATTGAGATCAGTTTGAGTACACTTAGAGAGAATTAGTTATATGTTAAGCTCTCAAAATGCCACTTTTGGATGGATCAGATTCACTTCTTGGTTCATGTTATCTCAGAGACAGGGGTTTTAGTAGACCCAAATAAAGTGAGATTAGTAGTTTCCTAGGAGCAGCCGAAGAACGTCTTTGAGGTACGGAGTTTTCTGGGGATGGATGGATACTACAGGTGATTTATACAGGACTTTTCACACTTAGAAGCACCACTGACGGGCCTTACTAAGAAGGGTGTGATGTACTTGTGGAAAGATTTCTGTGATTCATCCTTTTAGGAGCTGAAAGGGAGATTAGAATCAGCACTGATACTATTTTTTCAGATTCGAGCAAGAGTTACACTATTTACTACGATGCATCAGGTATCAAGCTACGAGTAGTGCTTATACAGGGGGGGAAGGGGTCGTTTTTTATGGGTCTCGGTAGTTGAGGCCACATGAGAGTAATTACCCGATGCACGATCTCGAGTTAGATATAGTTCAGCATGCTTTACGTTGTTGAAGAAATTATCTTTTGGAAGAGCATTTTGTGGTTTACACTGACCACAAAAGTCTCAAGTATATCTTTACTCAGCGTGATCTGAATTTGAGACAGAAAAGGTGGGTTGATTACCTTTACTCTTTTGACTTTGATCTTGCCTACAAGCCTAGGAAAGGCAACGCAGTGGCTGATGCATTGAGCAGGACGACCCAAATACAAGTAGTTCAGGAGGCCATTAGTGAGTGTAAACTTATGTCTCTGTTCTCTGAGATTCATTTGGAGGTACATGATAGACATGGGTAGGTGTTTCTTTCTTTTTTTAGTTGTTACCTATACCATTTTGGATCAAGTGAGAATGAGGCAGCTATCAGATTCTGAAGGCCAAGTCCTATGGAGGGTGTTTCAGGAGAGGAACCTACTCCTAGATGGACCACAGATGAGGATGAGGTCTTTCATTTTCATGGGTGTATATGGGTCTTAGTAGAAATACGCAAGGATATTTTGTGAGATTTTCAATCCTCAGTTTGGGTAGTTCATCCTGGTGTCACCAAGATGTATCGAGATCTACACTGTCAGTATTGGTGGCCAGGTATGAAGAGAGATGTTTTTAGTTTTGTTATGAGATGTTCCACCTGTCATCAGGTGAAGGTAGAGCATCAGTGACCAGCAGAGCTGTTACATCAGTTACCCATTATTGAGTGGAAGTGGAATGATGTCACAGTGGATTTCTGGATAGGTTTACCAAGGTCACCTCGAGGGAATGATGCAGTTTGGGTTTTCATTGACGGACATACAAAGGTTGCACACTTTTTACCAATCAAGGGGACCTTCAGCATTGATGAGCTTAGAAGGTTGTACATATGATATATTTTATGGTTTCATGGGGTTCTTCACTCTATCATTTCAGACAGGGATGAATATTTTACTTATCTTGTCGGGCAGGGAATACGGAGGGATTTGGGTATATAGGTACTTCTGAGTACGGCTTACCATCCCCAGACAGATGGCCAGTCCGAGCACACAATTCAGGTCTTGGTGGAAATGCTTTGAGCATGCGTCCAAGATTTTGAGGGATCTTGGGAGATACATATACCCCTATTGGAGTTTTTTTACAATAATAGTTTCCATATGATGATTCATATGGTACCTTATGAGGCTTTGTACGGTAGACCATACCGATCACCACTATGTTGGCTAGAGACAGGAGAGGTAGCTATTATCGGACCTCATTTTATCCAGGAGACCACAGAGCAAGTGGAGTTGATTCGGAAGAGGATGGATACTACAAAATCTCACCAGATATCTTATGTTGATCGATGGAGATGACCTCTAGAGTTCGAGGTTGGAGATCAGTTTTTCTTACATGTCACACCAAGGTTGGAACACAGGAGGATTAGGAGACAGGGGAAGCTTTCACCGAGATATGTTGGGATGTTTGAGGTTTTGGAGAGAGTCATCACAATTTCCTATTGGTTGTAGTTACCTCAGAGGTACTGGTATATGCACAATGTCTTCCATGTTTCTCAGCTACGACGTTACTTTTCACACTCATCTCACATTTTTCAACCTAAGTAGGTTGAGTTGGAGGTGGATGCATCCTTCGAGGAGAACCCTATTCGGATTTTGGAACACATCTCAAAGGTTCTTGGTGGCTGGTCTGTTCCTCTAGTATGGTTTCTATGGTAGCACAGGCGGGTACTATGGCATCCTACCTTTTTATTACATAACTTTTCATTACATTTTACATACAAAGGATCTTAAGTCTAGTGTCTTGGAAATCAGGAACAATAAAACTTGAAAACAACATAAAAAATTATTATAATCCACTTGTAAGTCTTCATCATAAGTTCATCCAAAGTACAATTACTGCATCTCATAACCTGGAGACATACATTCAAAGGAAAGGGTGAGCAGAAATCCCAGTAAGGGTAAGCAAGGGAATTAGTTTACTTGTGACATCAATACTAACTTGAATAAAACATAAAGACAAGAGCAATGAAAGAATAGGAATTTCATAATGAAAATAACTTGAATCATAACTTGAATATGTGGTGTAAATATTTTATTTAGACATTCATGAACATATCACTAAGGTCCATCCCCAAGGTGTCATAAAAATTACCAAGGTTATTCACCAGGGTATCATGAAACTTGTCATCTCTAGAGATTAATTCTTTACCCAATCCATTAGAGTGCTATCAGGGCGCACCCTTAATATGTATTTATTTTCATGTGATACACATAGATCATAATCAAACATTTCATAAATAACCCATAGAGAATAAAAGAATTGGGTTTCATTTCAAAATCATGACGTTTTAAAAGTTCTTACAAATAAGATCCTTATATCATTTATAACCCATGGAAAGGGAGTGAGGGTTATATGTATGTCAATTCCAGAATAAAATATATAATTTTTATATATTTATTAACTCCCATAGAAATTAAATAGGTCTGGGTATTCACATAAATATATAAGAGAATTTCTTGAGATAAAGAGATCGAAATTTTGAGACGAAATTTCTGCAGCATAACGGCTATATAACTTGGTTTTAGAAAAAAATGAAAAGAGAGGGGACAAGGGTCACCCACTCATAAATAATTCATAATACTGTATTATTATAGAATAATATCATGGTATGGATATTTGAATGACATACCACATGAAAATGAAACATGAAAGAAAAGAGAAGATGCGATTTCTTTTACGAGAAATTCGGCAGCCTAACGGCGTCACTTAAAAATTCAGAAAACAAATTGATGAGAGAAGAAAGGGTATATCAACAATTAGAAATGAAATGGAAAGAAATTATAACATATAAGAACATACCCTCAACATAAAGAGATGGAAATTATAATACACAACATAAAGGAATTCATGACTTTAAAAGAGGAGGGTGAAAGGATCCCTTACCTTGAAGAGTAACTTCAAAAGCTTGAAGTTCGGGACCTTGGGAGGCTTGAGGGAAACTTGGGAGGACTAATTGGAAGGTAAAGAGACCAGAACTTTGTTGGGGAGGATTTGAAAATGAAATTAATGAGGGAAAGTCTTGGTATTTATACGAGAAGTGAGGGAACAAAGCATTAATTGCCAAGGGACACCTCATCAGTGGTATTGGAAAAACCATGGGCTTGCCCATGGTATTTGCCCATAGTATTGGCCACTTGGGAAACCTCATACATTATCTTACTATTAATAAGTCAACCAGAATGATTGCATAAATATTACATCCTTAATGATGTCATTAAACACCCGAAACTAAAAACTGTATTTTCACTATTCACCGAAAATTCTACTTTTTCAGAAAAATCCCCAAAAATCACCTTAACCTAATATCGATGACCTGAATTAAAAAATGAACTCAATTTTATAAAAATAATTTTCTAAATATTTTTAATTAAATTTTTAAATAAAAAAACATTATTCACCCTAAAAAACTAATACTTGACTAATAATTTCTGAAATAGTTATTTACCTATTTTATTGAATCACATTACTTAATCAAGGTGCCTAAATTATATTAATACTTTATTAAGTGAGGTTAATTAATCCATTTGGTCACGTTACTAATCATAAGCGTAAAATCACTATTCATAATTTACTATACATCAAAAATTAAGTTGATCTTATTAGACTCTAAATTTCTTATTTAACATAACTATAGAAGAACATTTTTTGAAAATCATTACACATAATTAATTATTTAAGGTGTACATAAATATTTTTTTTAAAGAATCATTTCTCCAAAATTCATCAATAATATACATCCTATATTTATCTGGACATTTGAGAATTCACAAACTTTACCATAAGAAGAAATCACAATTTTTATTTAACTCAAAGGATTACACAAGGCAGTTATAGTCTTGTTGCATAGCCCCTTATAACACCAGCATAGGACCTAAGTGTAAGGTGTGCTAAGGTGATAGAATCTTGGGGCATCTTGGCCAACATTGCCTGAGTGGTGATTTCTATCAGCTTGAACTTTTCGATAAGGCGATTCCGTTCCAGATTCACGCGATAAAGTTCAGCTTGGGTTTGGTCCAGATCAAAGCCCAGTGGTGCTACCTCCTTCCCAAGTTTTGTTAGATGGGCTTCGATTGGCCCAAGACTACTGGATTGGGCCATCAAATCTTCTCTCTGTATTAATTAACCAAGATCACTTGTATTTATAAACAATAATTGCAACACTAAGAGTTTAGTTCCAAACAGTCATATTGACTAACAGTCATATAACATTTGAAACCCAATGGTCTCATTTTAATTATACTCATTTTATTAAATGAAATAGTTTTGTTGAGTATAAAATAAAATAACACACAAAATTATGAAACAAAAAATATTAAAAATTTTGGGTCATTACAAGTACAAGATGAGACTTGGGAGAGGGAGGCCGACATACGATCATAGTGGCCAGATTTATTTGAAGTTTCTTCTTCTCCACCCTTAGAAGGGAAATTCAGGGACGAATTGCTTTAAGGGGGAAGTTTTTAAGAACTCGGATCTTATTTTTAGGTATGGATCTTGATTTTGGGAATTTTTTAAGGAAAAGGAAGATTTTGGAAATTTTCTAAGTACACACCATGTACTCTTGAGTACACATCGTGTACTCAGTTGCTGAATGGAGTCATGTACTGGTCATGTAACGACCAAGTACATGGCCATGTGAACCACCTAAAGCGGGGGCCAGTTGAGGCTAGTACATGGTGTGTACATTAAATGAATAGGCCATGTACTTTTCTTTTTATTTGATTAATTGGATTGGGGTCGCATATCATCTCCAGAACTCATTTATTCTTCTCATGTCTCATACAGGAGAGTGACGTATAGCCGAGAATATTTGATCACCTCCCATTCCTCCATCCGAGCTCCGATTGAGACACTGCCATGTGAGTTAGATTCCCACTGGTGAGTTCTCTTTTTCCCTAGAGCCTCTCTTCCTGTTTTCTCCTCTTTCTCAAGTTATTCAAGGTTGAACGATTTTGACCTTTTTGTAGATATACGACATTATAGGCCAATTCAAGGGCCAAATTTTGAGAGTGTTCATCATACAACATCTATGTGGGTGGCTTTTTGCCTTTCATAGTTTTTTTTGAGTTATCTATGCCTAAGTGTTGATTACCCATGATTTGGGTATTTCGTGTTAAGGAATTGAACCATGTTATTATCTTCCTTAGATTGATTGATAGATTAAGGGTATTTATTGATATATTAGGCTAAATTTCATGTCTAGGGGACACCCTATGGGTTTGTTTCCTTATTCAAATGTTTATGTCTGTTTGGTCCAAGTTGCCTATGAGGAAGACCTTCTTCCTTGCCTTGCTTGTTAGGTTGGAGTTGATTGCTTGTTGTTGCTTGTTAAATTGTTTTGTTATGAATTGTAGATGCTTAGCCTTATTGTAGTTGAGATTACTTTGGGATGATGGATATAGTTTGTGTATGATTGTATTACACAGGGCTGTGAGAACCTAGTGTAGTTAGACCATAGGGGGAATTGATGTTGAGGGCTTCCCCGGAGTGTCTGTTATATTTACATTGCGAGAACATAGGGGGAATTGATGGTGAGTGCTCCCTCATAGTGTCTATAGTATGCTGTTACGAGACCACGGGAGGAATTTACATTGAGTGATTCCTCATATAGTTTATAGTTATTCGTTAAAAGACCACATGGGGAATTGACGGTGAGTGATTCCTCAGAGAGTCTTTGTTTTTGTGAGACCAAAGGTGTTAGACTGTGTGAGATTTCATAGAGGGTCATTATATCTTTATTGAATTAATTATACATTGAAATAGAGTGGTTAGGCTATGAGAAATTTTCCAGAGGGTTTCTTGTGAATGTTTGATTGATTATGACGAGCCTACCAAGCCAAATCACATTTCTGGACTCGGTCTTACTTGATTTTTAGATGGTCTTCTGAGACATCTATTTTTATTTTACACAAGGGATATAGATCTTAGGATTGATATTGGTATTTCATTATTCAATGGTTTGAATAATTCATAAATATAAATGAATGAAATTTGAAACTGTAGGATTGTTTACTCTTGAGTAATTTCTTGTTTATTACTTCATTTTTCATATTTCCTGCTATATATATTCACTGACAGTTAGGCATAGATATTTTGGTGGTTTCCTAATGGGATTCGTATCACACCCTATTTGGGCCATGCTTTTGTGCCCAAACAGATTATATGGTTGAAGGTATAAATATGGGAAAGTGCCCTTCTACATCAGGTACTTGATTGTTGTTGGAGATGGAGAGCATGGGACCAAGCTGAGGCTTGAGATGCTATAGGAGTTTATTTTTTTTCTTTTGTACTTTGATTTAGTACTATATTGACAGCATTTTGACTTGTTCGGCTGTTTTCCTAGAAATATTTGACATACGTCATTATGTATATATGTTGCAATTGTTTATACTATCAGTCTTTTGTAGTTTACTTCTGTTGTATGGTATTACTATTTCCTCTATTGTTATCATTTTTATTCCACTATGTTGATAAACCAATGAGGGAATAGTTTCCCCACTATCACACCTAAGGCCCTCGCTGCTTATTGGCAGCCTTTGGAATTCGGAGAAATGTGATTGAGGCCATGTGACCAATTGAGTACGGGGCACCTTTGGGAAGAAGCCAGATCTGGGATGTTACATCTATCCTCTTACCTCTACGACCACTCCAAGACCCTTCGTTCAGGGTTGTTGGTCACCTCCATTCATCCAGATCTGGTTGCTGCCTCTTCTCGAATGAGTCTTTGCACTGTCTTCCAACCAAGATTGATGTTTCCCCTCGCTGGAGGTCCCTCTACGTGATCCTGCTTTGTAGTGTTGTCAGGTCATGGTCATCGCCCCGTCTAAGTCACCAAGTGCCTTCCCAACTGCATCCACCTTCCTCCTTTGTCCACTACAATCATCGGATGAGCTGCCTAGTCTTATTTGGGAGTTGTCGTTGATGGTTTGTCCAGCCGCCTTTCCATAGTCCTCTTCTTGGCTAGATTCACTGAGTCGTCTAGTTTTCTCCCTCGGACAACCCACGTTTTTGTGCACTCCCAGTCATCCACAGTCGAACCCAACGCCCCCCCCCCCCCCCTCTCTGACACTGCAAGGTGTTGCTGCCACTTTTTTTTGCAGTCGAGCCAGTAATCATTGTCACCCGGAGTGTTGAGCCACCCTTCACTAGTAGTGTCACCATGCACAGGATAGGTCAGACCCTGACTAGCTACCTCAGGCACCTCTAGTGACCCATGTGTAATGTAACCACCCATGTACTTCATAATTTGGGTTTATTTTGACCAGATTCAGTCCGAAATGGGTCTGGGCAGGTCAGTCTAGCCCGAAATGGGCTTGGGCAGGCCTTCCTATCTGAGAACGCCTCTATACGGGTTCTTCACAGATTCAAATGGGCTTGTGTAAGTTCAACCCGACCCACAAAGGCTTTGCCCAGAGTTTTCAGTGCACAGGTATCTTTATATAATAAAAAGTTGAATAAATAAAATAATTTAATTTTGGTTTTAAATTAAATTAATTAAATATTAATTTTTGGTTTAAAAATGAATTTTAATACTTTGGGATGAATTGATTTAATTTGTAATTAAATTAAATTAATTTATTTATTTATTTTTTATAATTCAAATTAAATTAATTTCGGTACTGAACAATGTAACTATTGAATTAAAAATAAGATTGATTTTTTAATTCAATAAATCACCCTCAATATATTTTAATGAATTTTTAATTTTATTTATGAAATTTAATTTAAATACATGATTTTAATGTGTATTTACTAATCATGATTTGTGGATTGACCATTTCATGTTTGGAATTTATTTATTTATTAAATTATTTCAATGATTTTGTGTAATAATTAGTTTAATAAATGATGATTTGTGTGTCGTCTAAGTGTCATTATATGTATAAGGGTCTGTGTGTCCAATTTCTTAGTTGTATTTTGTAATCCTGAGACCACCTTCAATGCATATTAGTATTTTTTTATAATAGAGAAGAAGAGTAGGGGCATAGTTTTCACTGAGTTATGGCGACACACCAGAGAGGAGTTTGCTGCATTAGATGGACAAGCACTGCAACTCAATTTGAAAGCGATGCAACTCAAGGAGTTAACACTAGGGTCTAGGTTGATCCATTATTCACTAAATGGATTAATCATTAGTATCATATCATGATCATGTTTTCATTTTATTTATTCATAGTCAATTATTTTATGTATGTGTGTTTTACATGTGCTCACATAAAATAATAAGCAAGCTTGCACAGATAAAATGAACATGTGACGTGATGAATGTTTTTCTATTTAAGTGAATGGTCAGTTGTGAGTGTGATCACATAGTACATTCTTATGAGATAGAAAATGATTTAATTTCATCATTTAATTATAAAAATACTAATAAATATTAAGTTTTAAATGCCTTCCTTTGTTTGAATTTTAACATAGCCAGGTATTCTGGGTGCTCGGTCATCTATAGTTGAGGGTTCCTCCTAATACTGGGGAGTTATTATGAGAAAAATTATTTAACTTAACTGAATTTGGTAGTTAAGAATTAGAAATATATAAATTTATATCACTTTAGAAAAAAATCATTAAGGGAATAAAGATTAAGATTCTAATAAGTTGGGACTTTACACAACATATCAATGATCTACTAGTTAATGTGGTTGGCCAGTCAAATTCTTACCTTGAAATCTATGAGTAGTGGTATATCCATAACTTGTAGACTATGAGGGGTTATTTAAGGATCCTTTCCACTAGAATACTCAATTGATATAGTATTCCAATTCTATTACAAAGGGTTCCTAGAATTCTATAAAATAGTGGGAGATATTTAAGGATTTGATTAATTAATCATAATTTTCTAAATAGTTAATCAAGATAAAAGTACTAATCTCTTAGTTATATTTTTCTATAAAATGGAATGTTATACCAAAAGAAATACTACAATAATCTCAGAAAAATTCAATGTCTAATCCAACATGAATTTACAAGTGTAGTACAGGTGCTTGCGCACAATACTATGATATTGGAAATTCAAGGTTCTAGTATCCTCAATACCTATTAAACCACCTCAGGAAGCTAGGGTGTTAAAAATTCTTACAGGAGACTCATGTATGATTCATATTATGGTTATTTCATAATTCTATCATAATCACCTAATGTGAGTTGTGGAAACTACATTAGGACATGTATGATATTCCATGTAGTCTCATCTCTAAGAAGCTTGTGAGGATAAAGTGAAGCAAGATGTGAATGTGATGATTACACTAGCTATATATACATTGGAAGGAATATCGTGATATTTCAAAACATCAAATTCTCATATCATTTTCATCCATTACTCCAGTATTGTTTAAGGTTATAAAAGGAGAATTATGAATGAAATTCTTCATTACCTTTTGGGTAGGGTTCTCCAAGAAAATAATACTTCAAAGAAAGTATAATCTTTAATTTTTAGGGTTAACAAATTGAAGGATAAGGTGAAAATTCCAATGTAAAGTGTCACAAAAAATTAACCTTAATAAAATCCTTCATAGATAGATGTATTAATAGGAGGTTATTTTCTTTTCATATCTTGAAATAATTTTATGGAAGATAAATGAAATGAAATGAATTAAAGAAGTAAGTAATCACTTCTGCTTCAGATATATTCATCAATTACATGTAATGTTCCTATTATACTTTGGTATTAAATACAATATTTCAATCACATATGTATATGTGAATATAGTAACCAGGTATATTAACATTATGATAAGTAACGTTTATTCTCTAAGCGACTAAGAAAGGGTGGTTCCCAAGTCAGCGGTGAGAAGCACATAACTTCTTATTGCCAAGAAAATGATTCTAGTAGAAATTTTATTAAGTATTAACAAAACATTTATCTCATGTTTCCTTTATAAACAATAAGAAATTATTCTAGTTTTGTAATGAATGTTTTTTGTATTGTATAATACTCATGTAATAGTTTAGTGATACATGAATCGTAGGCAATGAGTTATGAATATAAAATGTAAGACTTACTTACCCAGTTGTGGAAAGAAGATTCTTTTTCAAGAAAAAATAAAAGTGTATGTTCAAGATATACCCAATATGGTATTTAGACATAGTAAATATAAACACCTTAGGTAATATCAATGTATATACTTACTTATCTTTGGAAAAATAAACCTTTATAAATAAAGGTAATCCACAAAGATTTTAGAATTAGTTCATCTAGAGAGCATGAACCATTCCAGTGGTAAGATAGTGGTAAATATAATTAATAATATTCCTTTAAGTGATTAAGTAATGTGAAAGTGAAGTATGATATATTCATGTTCATAAGATAAATGATGCTTTGGTTTGGTCTGTTGAATAATATCTTGACCAAGTAATAATCGATCAGTACAATGTTGCATGGAGTAATTTCTAAACACGCGTTACCTTATCCACGTCGGGGCTATGATGTTAATAAGAAGGATTTATAATGAAGTATTAAATGTTAACATTTATTAGTATAATGTAGCATAGAGTATTTTCTAAATTCACATTTCCTTATACTCATCAGAGTTATGTTGTAAGTAAAAAGAGCATTAATGTTAAAGCTTATGTATTGAAAAAAATTCCATTATATTTCAAGATGTTCTTCACAAATAATGGAATTATCCCAATACCATATGCCAACTATAATGAAAAATGGATATCATATGATTTACAATATGATGGAAATCCATTATGTCATAAGTATATGTGTTTCAATGCAAAGAGTTTGTTGAGGATATAAACAAACTTTCATCAAGACAAAACGAAAATTGTATCTAAAGTAATTATCTTGAAAGTTTCTTAGGATTTTACATAAATCCCTATCATAGAAAATTTGTAGTCAAGTGATAGACTAAATTTATAAAAAAGGGTGCACATATCTACTTGATATAGTGGGAGCTAGATTGACTTGGTTTTAGTCAATGCTCATGATTCACAAGTAGTTGGCATAGAAACATGTTTCACAAGAGTTCATGGAAGAGTAATATTCCAGAGACACATACTGTGTAGGAAGGATAAAACCATGGTGATGGTTTTTATAATCACTACAGTCAGTGATACATTATTCATTGAGAATAATAATTCCTACAAGTATGAAGTATATAAAAATTATCTTAGATTGATAAGATCAATTAAAATTCAATAATGGGTTCCATTTATCAAAGAATAAGGGATTATTAATTTCAATATTGTAGTGGGTATTCAAGTGAGATTGTACATAGATGATACAAGCATAGAACCAATAAGTCTTGATCGGTTACACCATGTCGTTATTCCAAAATCCATTAGAATTTTACTTTTCATAGATAATTTATATGGTCTTTTATGGATCATTGGATGTAAAGACCACCAATCGTGGAAGGTGTTAATATGACGTAACCAGAAAGGGATGGTGACATCATAGAATGCCAATAAGGGGTGAAAGCTACTTAAATCCAATTCAAGATTAAATTAAGAAACAAGATGATATAATATTAATTTGGAATGAATCTTTTCCATGTGTCTACCAGAGGTTAGCAATAGCACCAATGTTTTCCAAGTAGAATATGTTGGGTAACATATGGAAAATAGTTATTAGTCTTATAGTTAGTTAAGACTAGAATTAAAGTTATTCTCTAGTGATTGACTTAAAGTGGAAACCTATGTTCTAGGGAATAGGATCTACTAAGGTAGATATAATGGTTTCTTTGACCTACTTCATCATACATATACTAACATAGTATTGAAAAATACAATTTGTAATAATTCACTATAGAATTTTTTCTTATGTCACATGGCATAAATCTCTCTAAGTAGATGTTCATATTCACAAAAGGATATTAATGGGGTGATTTAAATTATATATTCTTTTTTTATGGATCAATAATGTATTCCATGATATGTAAAATAATTTATATTTCCAATATATAATTTATAGTAGTAAAATATTAGTTATATCCAGGAGAACTGCAAGTGAAGTAGTTATAACTCTCTGATTGTACTTGAGGACGTACATGGAATATGTACCTAGAATATGGAGAATAATTGATACTAATTTTTAGGGGACATAAAATAGTCTCCATTAGATCAATATGTTCTAATATCACAGTCAGGCTAAGGAAATGAGTGAGGGAAGCTCATTCAAGACAGTGGTATCCATACCTACAAATACTAAGTATGTTGCAGCTTCTGAGGTAGCTAAGAAGTAGTTATTAAATGAAATGATTTGTTCTAGTTCTTGGAATCACACCTAGTAAGTAATGTATTATCATTATGATAATTATATTACTAATACTATCCAAGATGTCAAGTTTTGATAGTGGAAAAAAGGTTAAATACATAGGGATGACATATCTTGAGGAGTCTTACTCAAGAAGGTGAGATCACGCATAGCAGAATAGCCATGCAGTGAAGATGTGAAAGACCCAGCGACTAAATTTCTGACTTAGCAGGAACATGATCTAAAGAACATGATAGCTAACAATGGTTATAAAGTTAGATTTAGTACAAGTGGGAGTGTTGTAAAAGTGGGTTCCCTAGACCCAAATTTAGTAGTACTTTTAGATTACCATTTCATGTATACATTGAGATATGCATGATGTAAACTTACCATTATAGTGTAGAAATTTATGCATCCACTATTTAATGGTAATTTTCATAGATTAATTATCGTATCAAAAGGTTATAGATAATATCATGATATAATGAGAACCTCGCGATACTATGACATTAATCTTAAACATAAGCCTTGCGGTCTATATACATCATTATGACTAGACATGGATGATGTATGACTATCTGGTGTTGGGGGATCATAATCATCAAGTTTTCTTCTCATGATGTCTTCACTTGGTGATCTCTAGTCATTAATATCATGAGTAAAACCCCTCCAATAGGAACACCACATGTTTCGAGTATCATTGGTTATTCTTATCTATGGACATGTGTATTGGTATCCTGAATTAAGATCATTATCAGTGTGTTCCATTTGATTGCATACTTTGATGCAAGGAAAAAACCATGATAATGAAATCATGGTGAGGTAGCTTGTGTTGGGTGCATCATTAGTGGCATGACATTGGTTGAATGATCAAGATAGAATTTATCTCTTCTTATTTGAGGAAGTAATATCTACGTCTAGGTTGATTAGGATGGTAGTATATTCATAAATCCACAGCCATGGTAGTCGATGGTAAATCCATCCAGTTAGATCAAAAAATAATAAATCAATAAAAGTGTGATGATGAAAGTGTGCATCCTACTTTATGAGATATCTAAATAAAAAGAGATTATATCAAACAATGTGTGTTCATAGGTTGTTTTTCATTTCTATGACTACTCATTATCTATTAATGGACCATGATGGGTTTCTAGATTCTACTCTTGGTTTGTGAATAGTATTCATTTCTATTGAGATAAGGGCCTAGATGGTCACACATAACAGTGTATTCAAGAATCTACCCTATTCTAGTGAATGGGTATACAGGACATGGTTGTCCCCTCCATTAGGGTCCGAGATTTTTCCAAGGTTGTATGATCACCAAAGGAATAAATAAATTCATATTATTCAAGTTAAGAATAATTGGAATTAAATTTGTTTATTTAATGTATTTATAAGTTTTAAATGTAAATACATTGAAAATATTATATGAACAAATATTTGTTTAAAATGTATAAGGTTAATTTAATATTTGTGGGAACAATGAGTCGAGTTAATGTATTAGGTTTTATCATGTAATATATTTATTATATTACAAAAAAGTGATAAAAATATAAATGATATTTATGACTCAATATAATAGTCATAATATATTGTTTATATAGTGTGTTAAAATATCAGGGATGGGGAGCCTTTCCGAGAAATTTCTTAACACGCTATAAATAGGAGGAGAGAGGCTCTCAACAGTAACTATTCATAGTGAGATCTTGAGATATTCTCTCTCCTATTCCTATTTATAGAGAGATAAGCTCTCGATTCAAGTGATAAAATTAATCACCCCCTTGTACATTGTAAGAACATCGATGCGGGGATCATCGAAGCATTGAAGGCGTCATCGGATCTTCGTGCTAGCACTTGAAATTTGATGATTAGAGATTCTACCGATTTTTGAAGCAAAGTTGGATGATCTAGAAGAATTAAACTTTAGATTATTTGAAATGTGATTACCACCAAAGAATGAAGCATGAACATGTAGCTTCAGATCGAACCAGGTATTTATGTTTAATGTTTGTGCTTAAATTTCTTCATGTGTGATCCTCGGGCCTTACCAGGGCTATGATTCACTAGAAATGACAATGTTACATTGATCATTAGTGGAAAATTTTTATATTATTAGCCTACCAACTTTCTCTGCACACCCCAGTACCTTCAAAATACTCATTTTTAGGTGATAATTTAGCACTGCCTAATATTATTTCTATTTAACTGAATAAAAGCCATGAGAAAAAATTATTGGGTGTTCTAAAGAAATTCAAAACTACAATAGGTTGGTCTATAGATGATATCAAATGGATTATCCCTTCTTTCTTCATGCATAGTATCATTATAGAACAAGGACACAAACCAAGATTAGAGTGTCAAAGAAGACTAAATTCAAACATGAAATAAGTTGTGAGAGAAGAGGTATAAGCTACTAGATGTTGGGATTATCTATCCCATTTTAGATAGTACTTGGGTCAGTCCAGTCCAAGTAATCCCAAAGAAAGGAGGTTTAACAGTTTTCATAAATAAAAATAATGAATAAATTTAGGTTAGGAAGGTAACCAAATGGAGAGTTTGTATAGATTAAAGGAATCTCAATTCATCCACTAGGAAGCATCATTTTCATATTCCATTATTAGATCAAATGCTTTAGAGTCTTGTGAGGAATGAGTTATTTTGTTTTATAGATGGTTATTCTAGTTACAAATAGATTCTTATAGCTCTAAAATATTGAGAAAAAACTACTTTCACATGCCCATTTGAAACATTTACTACTGGATAATTCCATTTGTATTGTGTTGTGTCTCTTCCACCTTTCAAATGTGCATGATGGAAATATTTTAAGGTATGATAGAGAGGATTATTGAGGTGTTTATGGATTTTTTTTCATTTTTGGGAGAACTTTTGAGATATATTTACATAATTTGTAATTGGTTCTAGAGATATTCTTAGAGACTAACTTATTTCTAAACAAGGATAAATTAAAATTTATTATTACTGAAGGGATTTTGTTGGGATATAAATTTTCTAAGAGGGGAATTGTGGTTGAAAATTATGAGATTGAATTAATTCATAAATTGACTCATCCTGCAAATTTTAAGGGTGTTAGGATTTTCTTAGGGCATTCCAGTTTTACTGGAGGTTTATCAAAGTATTTTCAAAAATTCAAAGTCCCTTGTGTTCTCTGTTGTTCAAAGATACACCCTTCCTATTTGATTAAAAAAATTAAATATTTTAATTTAATTAAGAAATCACTTATTCACCCATCATCACTGCACCTAGTTATAAATTTCCTTTTGAAATTATGTGTGATGTTAGTGATTTGGTTGTTGGATCTATTTTATGCCAAAGGAGATATATGAGCTTCTATGTAGCTTATTATTCTAGTATAAATCTAGATGATGCTCAAAAGAACTACACCACTATGGGAAAAGTGTTATTGGTTGTGTTTTCTCCAGATAATTTTAGACAACAACTATTAGGATCCAAATTCATAGTCTTTATAAAACACACCACCTTGAAGTATTTTTTTCAAAGAAAGTGTCCAAAACTAGACACATTAGGTGGATACTTTTGTTATAAGAATTTAATTTGGATATTATAGATAAAGAAGGTGTTGAGAATATTATTGCGGATCATATGTATAGGTTTTCCAATAATTAGTGTGAATATCCAAGGGAGATTAATTATTAATTTTATGATAAAAATTTACTCACTGTTTCAGTTAAACAATCTTCTTAGTATGCATATTTTTCTAATTTCTTATAAGAAAGTGTCATTCTTAAATACTTTTCAAATAATCAGAGGAAGAGGTTAAATTAGAAGCATAATTACTATATTTGGGATGATATATTTCTATTTAGGAGGTGTGTTGATGGAATTCTAAGGAGGTGTGTTCCAGAAGAATATATGTTTCCTATTATAGAGATTTTTCATTACTCACTTTGGGGAATTCATCATGGTGGACTGATAGATCAAAAAGTCCTTCAAGATGGATTTTATTTTCCTAATTTGTTTAAGGTTGTTAGGAGTTTTATTATAAGTTGTGGTAGGTGACAAATATTAGGAAATGTGGGAAGAAAGAAGGAGATTCCTAGAAAGGTATTTCAGAGGTTGTAATTTTTTATGTTTTGGGATCTGATTTTATGCAACCATTTCAATCTTCTCAAGGAAATGAGTGTATTTTGGTTGTTGTTGACTATGATTCCAAATGGGTTGAGGTAGTGGTACTTCCCAATAATCAAGATAATAGTGTTCAAAAATTCATCACAAATAATGTTTTTACAATATTTTGAATGCCAAAATATTCCATCTCTAATGATAGAATACATTTTAAAATTTTTAAATTTTAATCTTTGATGGAGAAGTATGTTTGTGACCATATAATTTGAAATTATTACCATCCAAAATCCTATGTATAGGTAGAAATTTCAAATAGGGAGATTAAAAAAATTATAGAAACTTTATTTAATTCGAGGAAGGATTGGTCCTTAAAAATGGATAGAGCATTATGGTCCTATATAACTGTATTCAAAACCGAATAGGTATGTCTCCATATAGGATTTTATTTGGAAATTTTTGTCATTTTCCTATGGATTATCCACACAAGTCATACTAGGCTATGAAGGCTTTGAATATTGATTTTAAGACTGTTGAATAGAGAAGACTGCTTGAGCTTACTGATTTGGATGATATTAAGAGATAGTCTTATAAAAATGCTATAATTTATAAAGAGATGGTTATGGTTTTTCATTACTCTATCATTCAAAATAGAGAATTCAAGTCTAGAAAGAAGTTTATTCTCTTTAATTCTAGTATTAAGAACTGTCTAGGAAAATTGAAATCTCTGCAGTTTAGACCTTTCATATAGTGACCCAATCCCTTTACACATATTATTTCATGATTCTAAGCATAATTGTCCATGAAATAGAAACCAATGATCTAAAATTCTAGTGTCTTTATTAGACTGGGTACATAATTATAAAACATTAAAATAGAATAAAAAATTATTTTATTAATATCCATAATGAGCTACTAACTCCCTTTGAGCTCCTATAACTGCATAGGATATCCTAGGGAATACATAAACAAAAAGGATAAGTTAAAAATTGTAGTAAGGGAATAAACATGGGAATAAAGCATATCACATGAGTTAAAAGGAATAACATGATAACATAAAGGGAATGGATCATGAATAAACATATGGAAGCATAGAATATGGAATCATGTGACCACAAAAACATAGGAAAATGACAGCAATATATAACATGACATAAACATGATTCAAGGATAATTTACAAGACTATATCAAATGGTGGACAAAGTCCCATAATGGATTATGTTTACTCACTAATCTCATACATAACATCTCATGAGACTAAGACATTACCTGATTCATTGGATTGCTTCTGGGCACACCCATCATAAAAATTTCAGGAATATATGTTTCACATAAATACTCAAACATAAGGAATAAACATAAGAGTTTCCCATAGAAAGAAATGGGTTTTGTAATCATGTAATAAAGCATAACCAAAGGGAATATAACAATTTTATACATTAAAGAATGGAATTAGATAATTATTAGATTTTAATAAAGTAAATATAAGAATATATAATTAATAATGAATTCTAACTTAAGCAAAAACATTAAAAATAGTGGTTGGGTAACTTTATAAATGTGCCACTTAAGCACGGTTTTAAGGAAAAGAATAAATAGTATTTAAAGAGGATAAAGGCATAATTATTTTCATAAAACCAAAAAATGAACTAAAATAGTTTTTCATGATAAATTTAGTGATTTTATAAAAAAAAATTGAGTCTTAAAATAGTTTATTGAGTGAACTTGAAAATTGGTAATAAAAAGAGAAGTTCTCTTTAATCGGGTTTGCTTATCAAGAAGAATTGAGAAAGAAACCTTATAAAACATGTAATTCCCCATAAAATAAAGATTAATTGAGATACATAAATATTTTTGGTACATATAAAAATAACATAGAATAATTATATAATAATAATTAAGGTATAAAGTGAGGAAAAAAGATAGGAAGCATAACCCAAAGGAAATGTGGAGGTTTGAGGAGATCCCTTACCTTATATCTGAATGTGTTCGGTACTTGAAATTAATGTCATGTATAATCAAATTAGATTCATTAATTACTTAAATTAGACATTATTATATATTTATTTTATTTATTACATTTTTTTAAGTTCATTTATGACCATTTCAATGAGTTATAAAGTTCAATTTCATCATTCAAGGAGCATTCGTTTCACGGTTTCATGGTCGGTTCACTTGTATAATTATGAAAGTTATTATCGAATGGGAATAATATTAAAAAAGTTAAATGAAATTTTATTCATAAACTTCCATAATTTAAATGGCCCCATATATCATTTTATTTTCTGAAATTAGGATGATTCATTTGATAAAATATTAGTGATAAATGTTTGGTTTATTTTGGTGGTTTTTCTGTCCATCATGAACCAATTTTGTTTTATTTAATATGAAATATATATATATTAGTTTTAAAAACTTTAATAAGTTATAATATACTTATTACAATTTTATTTAACCATAATAATTTTTTTATGACCAGAATTGAAGGCAGTAATGAAAAATGAAAACTCATTATCCACGGAGATGATTAACCACCATAATTTGGACAATGTTTTCGTTTCTTTAAATAAAAGGATATGAGAAAATGGTATAGATGTAAAATTTTGCATTAGAAATATAAAATTATATTACATACATTAAACTATAGTTATTATTATTTAATGTAATAAATAGGTGAGTTGAAGGTAGAAGAAGAAAAGAAATTAAAAGTGGTGGTTTGAGAATGTTACCTCTTGAATATCACCTCCTTGAATGAACCCTTGAGGAACTTAAAATTTGTATTTTGTTTATATCCTCATATCTTGGGAATGGGTAATAGGTATGTGAATGTAATTGGGCAGAATATTGACAAGCAAAAAAGTCTTAGAAGGTGTGAGGATAAGGGGTGGTGAGGGGTGGTATTTATAGGGGGAGAGGGGTGTTTTTTATTATTATATTCATTAGTTTATTATTTTGGCTCAAGAATATCAATAATGTTGATTACTATGACTAAATATAGTAATTAGTTTATAATAGTTCAAACCAATGGTTTATTTCATCATCCATGACTCAAAAATTCATGTATTTGGTTTATAATATTAAATACTGTAAATTGTCGTACTTCACTATCCACCAAAAATTCAACTATTTTATAAAAATCCCAAAAATTAACCATAACCATTTTTTGATATTTAGATTTCAAAAATGGAATAAATTTTATAAAAATAATTTTATAAAAATGATAAATTTAATTTTTAAATATAATCATCATTTATTCAAAAAATACTGATTTTAATATTATAATCGAATTTTTTACCCTTTGAAAAATTAATTAAGGTCACATAAAATTATATTATAATTATATTAAAAATAATATTAATTTATGAATATATTTTTTGAAAATAAATTTTCTTTTAAAGCATTATATTAATTAAAAATTTGTAAATAAGAATTTACGTTTTATAAAAATGCAACACCTAATTTATCATTTTTAAAACATTTATTTACTTATACCATGATATAAATATATCATTTTTTATTTTTAAGATACCAAAAATTTATTTTTATACTTTCATAGGTGAGGTTACTATTCTAACAGCTAGATTACTATTCCTAACAGTCATATTACTATTCCAATAGTTAGATTTATAATGGTCGTATGGGTTCCTTAATTTCTATAAATACGACTTATTTCATTCATTCATTATTCACTTATACATTCTCTCAAAGTTATATATTTTCATCTTCAAAATGAACATTGTGTTTTATTTCTATAACTTTGTTCATGAGTGAGGTTATTCTAATGGATCGAGTAGATCCAAATTTTCAAATTCTTATTATCTTATTTTCTATTTATTTTCCCATTATAATATTTGGCATTATTATTGGTGTATTTTATGAATAATGTATCATTCTTCATTTTTTATAATATTGTATTTATTGGGTTATTTATGTGATGTATGTGTTTTATAACATAATTATAATAAGAGAAAATCTATTGATAAAATTCCAGGTCATTTCATTCTTCCCCCTTATGAAATTTCACCATCGAATTTTTTTTTTACATAATAAGGTGAAAAAATGTGATGGTACTTAGATAAAAAATATATAAAAAGGAAACTATAAACAAATAAGGATAAACCTATAAATTAAAATATATCCTAACTTATGATTCTCTATGTTTCAATATCTATTATTCATGGTGATAGAGTTATCCATGGGGTTCTTACTAAAGTTTTCTAGTCCTAATCCCAAAAAATAAATAAACTTTTCTTTGATTCCAACTATAGAGATCCAATCCCTTTACACATATTATTACATGATTTTAAGCATAATTATCCATGAAATACATACCAATGATCGAAAATTCTAGTGTATTTGAAAGACTAGGTGCATAATTAAAAATCATGAAGTTGGAATAAAAAATCATTTTATTAATATCTATAATAAGCTCCTAACTACCTTTGAGCTCCATTAACTGCATAGGATAACCTGTGGAATACATAGACAAAAGGGATTAGCTAAAAAGCCCAGTAAGAGAATAAACATGGGAATAAATCATAGCACATTAGTTAAAAGGTATAACATAAAAACATACGAGGCAGGGATCATGAATAAACATATGGAATCATGTAATCATGGAAACATAGGAAATTCTCAGCAATATATAACATGACATAAACATGTGTCAAGTCTAATTTCTAAGACTATATCACATGGTGGACAAAGTCCCATAATGGATTAGGTTTATTTCATAATCCCATACATAATGTCTCATGATACTAAAACATTACCCAATTCATTAGAGCGCTATATGGGTGAACCCATCATAACACGTTCATGCATATATGTTCCACATATAGACTCAAACATAAGGAATAAACATAAGAGTTACCCATAGAAAGAAATGGGTATTGTAATCATGTCATAAAGAAAACCCAAAGGGTGTATAACAATGGTATCCATGAAATAAATAATTTAGATCATTCTTGTACTTTAATAAAGAAAATATATGAATATATCATGAATAATGAATTTAAAATGAATTTAAAACATTAAAAAGAGTGGTTAGGTAACTTTATAAAGGTGTCACTTAAGTGTGGTTTTAAGGAAAATAAAAGAGTATTTAAAGATGATAAAGGCGTAATTATTTCCATAAAACCAGAAATTAAATAAAATAGTTTTTTCTGATAAATTTATTGATTTTGGAAGAATATTTTAGTCTTAAAATATTTTATGGAGTGTACATGAAAATGGGTAAGAAAAATAGAAGTCCCCTTTGATCGAGTTTGCTTATCGAGAGAAATTGATAAGGGAACCTTATAAAACATGTAATTACCCATAAAATAAATATGAATTGAGATAAATACATATTTTTGGTACATATAAATAGAACACAGTATAATTATATAAGAATAATTAAGGGATAAATTGAGGCAAATAGAGAGAAAGTGTAACCCAAAGGAAATATGAAGGTTTATAGAGATCCATTACCTTATGTTCGAATATGTTCTAAACTTTCACATAATGTCCTAGATAATCAAATTTGATTCATTAATTACATAATTTATAAACTCTTAAATATGTATTTGATTTATTATAATTTTATTAAGTTCATTTATGACCATTTCAATGAGTTATAAAGTTTAATTTTTTCATTTCAGGAGCGTTCGTTTCATGGTTTCATGGTTAGTTCACTTGTGTATAATTATAGAAGTTATCATATAATGAGAATACTATTATAGAATTGAAATGAAATTGTATTCATAAAATTTAACAATTTTAAATTTTCTCATATATCATTTTATTTTCTGACACTAGGATGATTCAATTTATAAAATATTAGTGATAAATGTTTAGTTTTTTTCACAGTTTTTTTGTCCATCAAGAACCAGTTTTGTTTTATTTAATATTATGTTTGTATATTAGTTCCAGACCATGGAATAAGTTATGATATAATTATTAAAATATTATTTAACTATAATAATAGTTTTATGACCAGTATTGAAGGTGTTAATGGAAAAAAACTCATTATCCAAGGAGATGGTTAACCACCATTGTAACATCCCGGTTCCAGGTGCCACTCAATGGGTGCCCCGAACCCAGTTCGCCACATGACCTCAAGCGTATTTCCCCAAACGCCAGAGGCTGTCGACTAGAAGTGAGGGCCCAGTTCTGATAGTGGGGAAACTATGCCCTCATTTGTCAAAGTGTAGCACAGCGGAATGCGAAACAAAACATACAACAACAGCGGAAGCAATAAACCATGCACATTTTAAATAAAACTGCAGTAAAGGTTAACCAACAAGGTATATAAATATGATGCAACATGTCTTAAGTTATAAGAAAATATCCAGAACATGTTACACAGCAGTGCAATACAACACAATACAGAGTACAGCAAAACTAAACAAAATATTTGGCCGCATCGCGAGCCTAATCTCGGTCCCATGCTCCCCTACTCCTCTGCAGCAATCAAGTACCTGTATAGGGACTCTTTCCCCTATCCACACCTGCAGCAACGTAATCTGTTTGGGTCGAAAAGCATGGCCCAAATAGGGTGTGAGAAATAAATCCCAGTAGGCACCCACCAAAGGCTCGTGCTCAACTGTGTGTAAAACATGCAACAATAGTGTGCAGTAGTAAAATGAAATAAAAGTAAGAATTACTAAATGTAACTGACTTAACCAATTATATTTCCATTTTAATATCTTTTAATCATTTAATTTAAAATATCACCACAGTGAATATTCTAAGTAAATAGCTAATGTCCTCAGACACGTAAACCCCTACCCTCAGGTAAAGAGTATCCAACACAAGAATCTGCCCACAGGAATACGGATATTTTCATCAGGCGTAGGAAGTGTCACCCATAGGCACAGAATCAACTACCCACAGGCACAGAAGAAGTTTCTCTCAATCTATGATAACAACTGCCCTCAGGATAAGAAAAACAACGCCCACGGGCTAAGTAAAACATTTCCCTCAAGCTCAAGTAATCGGGTCATGCCCAATATGTAAATAAACATTCACAAGAAATTACTCTCAAGGAAATTCTATAATTATTACTTTTAAGGCATACCCTCGGGTATCCTGGCCAAACGGCTAAATAGTGGAACGCACCCCCAGGGTGGTCCTGGATCCAAGCAATGATCCCAACCAACATTTTTAATATCACATTTAATTACCTATAAAGTTCTAGGTATTTAAAATAGATATGGCCTCAGCCACACAACACCCCAACATGGGTTCGTGGAACTCAAAACGCACAAAAATGCACGACAGTTGGAAATCAACACCAAGCCACTTACCTTAATCACCAATGAGCGTTATACGCGAACGATGCCTTCTGAAATGTCCAAGAATTCCATATATCTGAGGTAAAATAATTCTATCTTAAACGCAAATAACTCCCATTAAGGGAAGAATTGGAAAGAACCATTAAAGAGGAGTGGAGGGCTTACCCATGCGATTCCAACGAGATCGTCCGAGTTGGAAACGGATTCCCGACGTGCACTCGGTGGATCTCTGAAGCTCTGGTCTCTCTCTCTCGTTCCTTCTTCCCGTTCTAAACCTTCCCTATGAACAGGGGAGGCCACTGCCCATTTTAAGAAAAAAAACAAAGTACACGGTGTGTACTTCCAAGTAGAAGGCGTGTACTTCCAAGTACACGGTGTGTAATTCCCATTTTTAAACTGTTCCTCTGGCGGCTTCCCGCCAGCGTGGCACTGTTCACCTGCCAACATGACTACACGACATGCCTTCATGAGTACATGGCGTGTGCTTCCCCATAGCTTTCCACCACCTTACTATTTGCCAACCGACAGACTACACAGCGTGTAAGGGACCACTACACGGTGTGTAGTCAGTCTTTACACCCTTCTTCACCTATATGGCTACACACCCTATGTACTCATCCCACACGGAAAAAAGTACATGGCATGTGGAAAAGTACACAGCGTGTACTTCCAAAATTTGGGATTTTTCCCCATTTTTCATATTTTCTCAAAAACAGTTAAGGAAAAGTTAAAAGAAGAAGCTTGTACCTCAAACTAAGAACTGGGTTCTTATAAACTTCCCCCCTTTAAGAAATTTGTCCCCGATTTTCCCTCCAAGGGTGGTGAAGATATATCTCAGAACAACTCTGGCTACTGATCACGTACATCGGTCTCCCACTCCGAGGTTTCATCCTGCACTCGGCCATGCTACCATAGCACCCGTATGAGAGGAACTGACCAGCCTCGGAGAACCTTCGTACTCCTATCAACGATACGAAATGGATTCTCCTCAAAGGATACATCAAGCTGAAGCTCAACCTCCTCTATCTGAAAGGCGTGAGATGGGTCTGAATGATAGCGACGCAACTGAGACACATGGAAGACGTCGTGCATGGATCAGTACCGCTGCGGTAACTGCAACCGATAGGAAACCAGCCCGAATCTCTCCAGAATCTCAAATGGCCCCACATAACTCAGTGAACGCTTACCCTGTATCTTGATCCATATGTGTCCCAGCCTCGGCAAAACACGCAAGAAAACCTGATCCCTGACCACGAACTCCAAAGGTCGTCTGTGGCGATCAGCATAAGACTTCTGATGAGACTGGACGGTAGCCATCCGCTTCTGAATCAACTGGACCTGCTCAGAAGTCTCCTGTACGAGACGTGGTCCCAGTAAAGCTGCCTCACCTGCCTCTAGCCAGCACAAGGGTGATCAACATGGACTACCATATAAATCCTCGTAAGGTTCCATCTCTATGGTTGCCTAAAAACTATTGTTGTAGGTAAACTCGGCTAGGGGTATATGCTTCTCCCAAGAGCCCCCAAAGTCCAGGACGCATGCACACAACATTTCCTCTAGCACCTGTATCATACGATCTGACTGGCCATCAGTCTGAGGGTGGTAAGCTGTGATCAGAAGCACTTGTGTACCCAGTGCCCTCTGAAAACTCTGCCAGAAATGAGATGTAAAGTGGGCATCCCTATCTGAAACGATAGAACGAGGGACCCCATGAAGACGTACGATCTCTCAGATATACAGCCTTCCGAGCTCGTCAACATTGAAGGTCTCCTTGATCGGCAAAAATTGAGTTACCTTCGTGAGTCTGTCCACAACGACCCATACGGCATCATTGCCTCGAGGGGACCTCGGCAAACCAGTCACGAAATCCATCGCGACATCATCCCATTTCCACTCCGGAATGGGTAACTGTTGTAACAGTCCAACTGGTCTCTGATGCTCCGCATTCACCTGCTGATAGGTGGAACACCTCGTAACAAAACCAACCACATCTCTCTTCATAACCGGCCACCAGTAATGACGTCTCAAGTCTCGGTACATCTTGGTAACCCCGTGATGAACTTCCCAAGATGAAGCATAAAACTACCGCATCATCTCCTCGCGTATATCCCCTGGAACCCATACTCATCCATGGAAACTCATAACCTCATCACCGCATATCTTCTAACTGGGAGGAGGGTCCTCACTTGACACCGACTCCCGTAGAACTAGGCCTTCTGAATCAAATAGTTGTCTCATCCTCACTTTGTCCAGGAGGGTAGATGTTACAACTAAAGAGAAAAGATAAGTCTGTCCCTGACTGTTGTTCACCTCCAGATGCATCTCAGAGAACAAGGTCATAAGCTGCCACTCACCAATGGCCTCCTTCACTGCATGTATCTGAGTCTTCTTGCTCAGTGCATCAGCTACTGCATTACCTTTACCAGGTGTATAGGAAAGCTCAAAATCGAAGGACTGTAGGTATTCGACCCACCTCCTCTGCCTCAAATTCAAGTCATGCTGAGTAAATATATACTTGAGGCTTTTGTGGTCGGTGAAAACCACAAAATGATCTCCCAATAGATAATGTCTCCAACAGCGCAATGCATGCACAACTGCAGCCAACTCGAGATCATGCGTCAGGTAATTCTTCTCATGTGGCCTCAACTACCGAGACCCGTACGCAACAACTCGATCGCCCTGTATCAACACTACTCCCAGCCCAATACCTAATGAATCACAGTAAACATTATAAATTTTCCCCTGCTCTAGGAGTATCAGGATCGGTGCTGATGTCAACCTTCCTTTCAGGTCCTGAAAGGCTACCTTGCAAGTTTCCGACCAAACGAACTTCACACCATTCTTAGTCAAACCCGTCAACGGTGCTGCTAAGCGGGAGAAGTCCTGTATGAAGTGTCTGTAGTAACCGGCCAGCCCTAAAAAACTCCGTATCTCAAACATGTTCTTAGGATACTCCCAGGAAACTACTGCTCTCACCTTCTCTAGGTCTACTGCAACTCCTGCCTCTGAGATAATGTGACCCAAGAAGTGAATCTGGTCCATCCAAAAGTGTCACTTTCAGAGCTTAGCATATAGCTGATTCTCTCTTAGTGTACTCAATACGATCTCAAGATGGGTGGCATGGTCGTGTTGAGTGTAAGAGTACACCAAGATGTCGTCCACAAATACTACCACAAAAGAATCAAGATACGGATGGAACACACGATTCATCAGAGCCATGAAAACTGGTAGCGCATTCGTGAGTCCGAACGGCATAACCAAGTACTCGTACAGACCATATCTGCTCTGAAAAGTCTTAAGCGGTATATCTGATGGTCTCGCGTGCAGCTGATGATATTCGAATATCAAGTCAATCTTCAAGAACACTCTTTCTCTTAGAATCTGATCAAAAAGATCATTTATCCTCAGCAAAGGATATCGTTTCTTGACCGTCTAATGGTTTAGCTTCTGATAATCCACGCAAAGTCTGAGGGTACCATCTGCCTTCTTCAAAAAAAGGACCGGCGAGCCCCACAGAGAAGTACTAGTTCGGATAAAACCCTTCGCCTGTAACTCCTCTAACTGCCTCTTGAGCTCCCGCAACTCAGGTGTGGCCATCCTATAAGGAGGGATAGACACCAGTGCTACTCCTGGCATGAGCTCAATAGAGAAATACACCTCTCGCTCCAAAGGTAGACCTGAAAAGTCATCCGGGAAGACATCCCTGAAATGATCAACCACTGGAGGGAAATACATCTGACAAATCCCCTGATCATCCAAATATAATCTCGCAATCTAGGATGTGACTCCACCTCGCCCATGATGCTCTGGTCCAGTTCGACTCGCCTGAACATCCCATTCACCCTTGTATAGAAACTCTCTGCCCTCCGGTGATGTGAAACTCACCCTACGATGATATCAGTCTATAAAGGCTCGAAAGGGAACCAACCAGTCCATCCCGAGAATGACGTCATAAGCTATCAACTCTAAGTCATAGAGGTCCCAAAGAAATTGACACCCTCCAACCACTAGGGGCACTCCCTGCACTGACGCACACCAGCCGTTCTAGTCCCCAACAGAGTGTCTAGCGTCATGATATCAGAAGAAAGAGAAACACTGAGCCTAAGGCTCTTCACAACGAGTATAGATATGAAACTATGTGTAGCACCCGTATCAAAAAGTAATGAAGATAAGATAGAATCTACTAGAATAGTACCCTTTACTGTAGAAGGTCTGGGATCCTGCTCCTGCTGGGTCTGTTGCACTACATATGCCTGCCTAGTGTCGCGGCCCTGTGACATAGCCTGGCTACCCTAAGCTGTCCCGCCCTGCTGCCTCTGAGATCCTGGTGTCTGGCTACCACGGCCATGACCACCATCTCTTCCTGCACGCCCTGACGCATTCCAGTTCCCTGACTGATAAGAAGCCACTGGTCCTGTTCCCACATGCAGAGTCTGCACAGAACCCCTCTCACTAGACACTGGTGGAAACGCCCTACAAAAGCACTATATATGCCCATATTTCCGAAAGCTCGGCACTCCACTAGTTCACTTGGACACTATGGCCTCTTGTTCCCCTCTCTACCACACTGGTAGCACGTGACCTGGCCACCTGAAGCATTATTCTGACTGGTATTGCCACCCTGAGAGAAGTCCATCTGTATCTTCCTCTTTACATCAGAAATAAAACCAGTAACTGGTGTTGAACCGCCCTGGCCCACACCACTAGATTCTCATAGGTTCATCTCTGTAATCAGCGCCTGGTTCACAATAGCATGTACAGTAGGAAACCTGAAAACAGTCACCAGCACTCGGATGTCATAATGAAGTCCATCCTCAAAACATATAGCTCTCAACGTCTCATCACCCACCAGCACGGGTGAAAAGCGCTGAAGATCGGTAAAACGAGCAGAATAGTCCATCACCGACATAGTGCCCTGCTAAAGATTCATGAACTCTCGAGCTCTATCTTCCCTCAGCCTCTCTAGGAAAAAGAATTCATATAAGACTGCCTGAAAATCTTCCCACACCATGTATCTGTGATTCTCTGACTGGGTGGTAACATCCCACCACCTCTTGGCATAATCACGCAGCATATATGTCACGAGCTTGACCCTCCGCCCTGGAGGCGTCTCAAGATGCTCGAAAATAGTCTGCATTAACCCCAGCCAAGACTCTGCAGCCTGTGGTCCGCCATCCCCTGAAAATGTAGGTGGATGCTGCTGCTGGAAGATACGCGTCAGCTCAGCCATAGATGTAGCAGCCTGCGGTGCTCCCTGAAATTTTTGCATGCACCGCATAAAGCCTTCATGGAACTGCGCCTCCGCGCCTATGTCTGGTATAACAGCGGGCGCCGCATATGGATCTTCTGGAGGATCTACTAGTAGCCCATGGCCCACCATCTCTGCAGTATACTCGTTGTCGCTCTCTTGGCGAACAACGCGTGGTCATCTAGGTGGAATGACACTATAAGGTCAAAACACGCCTTAGATCAAGATTCATCAAATAATGAAAGCAAAGGAACCACAAAGGGAATAAGAGGAAGAAGGCATTTCAAGATTTTCAAAACAAGACTACACGGCGTGTACAATGACTACACGGCGTGTACTTGACTTCCCTTTCCCCTGCCCGAGTCCTTCTACACGGCTAAGCCACACAAATCCCATTGAAAAAAAAACTACACGGCATGTATTATATCTACACGGCGTGTATGGTGTTATTTTCCAACTGCCTGTGTCATTTGTGACACAGCCGACTCCTCGGCTTGCAACTACACGGCATGTTACACCCGCACACAGCGTGTACACCACCCCATTTCCCAGCCACACGGTTAAGTCCACATGGTCTGTCCTTAGACAAGACTACATGGCGTGTCCCACAGGTACATGGCGTGTTCAAGGAGAGGTGACACCGACCTGTGTTTTTAGTTACACGGCTGAGTCCCCAGGCAACACTACATGGCGTGTACATAATTGACACGACGCGTATGTCTTATGGTCTACTTCGTCCGTGTTGTTTGATACATGGGATAACTCCGGGTCAACACTACACGGCATGTATATTAAGTACACGGTGTGTTTTACCCAAGCTCTTCCCTTCCTCGTGTCGCCACCTACACGGTTTGTGACATGGGAAGAGACTACACGGTGTGTACTCTAGGTACACGGCGTGTACTCTCGGTACACGGCGTGTACTTAAAAAGTTTATTTTTCTTCCCGAACAAAAGGACATACACGGCGTGTTTAAAGTACTACATGGCGTGTATACTAGGTTTCCGGACAGTATGCCTCAGAAACTTCCTCTGAACCCAGAAAATACCAAAAAACAACACCTAAGTGTCAAATTCCAACCCGTGAGGGCCCATACTCCCCACGAATCAAAGTTTGACATCTTATATGTGCTATAACTAATAAACAGCTAATGATCCACCAAATTCCGGTCAATGGGGGCCCATACTCCCCAAAAACAAAAGTTTGGCGTCCATTCTATAAACAGGCTCACACAAGAAAATACCCTATCGCAAAGCAGGTATTTATCAAGCATCTATCACAACAGCATGCTTTTCTATCACAACAACTATCACAACAACATGCAATTTCTAATGCACCTACATGTCATGGAAACTATGCATGGCATGTGATATCTAGCATGTGCCTATATGATGCATGATACGGCATACTGTCATCTCATCGGGTTGCAACTAAATAGAACCCACAAATAAATTATAAACAGCATAATCTCAAGTGCGTCACCCAATGGTGAAAACAAACCAACTGTAAATTGCAAAATCAATAAAATTACAACATGAGGTAAATTGGATTTTCCCTGTACACGGGTTAGCTACACCCATGCACAGCTTATTACCAACTACCGTTCATCCTATCCCTGACTACGGCTCCAAATAGTGATTCAAAGAAAAGAACCTCCTTTGATACCACTTTGTAATGTCCCAGTTCCGGGTGCCACTCAACGGGTGCCCGGAACCTAGTTCTCCACGTGACCTCAAGCACATTTCCCCAAATGCCAGAGGCTGCTAACTAGTAGCGAGGGCCCAGGTCTGATAGTGGGGAAACTATGCCATCATTTGTCAAAGTGTAGCACAGCGGAATGCGAAACTAAACATACAACAACAGTGGAAGAAATAAACCGTGCACATTTTAAATAAAATTGAAGTAAAGGTTAACCAACCAGGTATATAAATATGATACAACATGTATCAAGTTCTAAGAAAATAGCCAGAACATGTTACACATCAGTGCAATACAACACAATACAGAGTACTCCAAAACTAAACAAAACAGTTGGCCGCATCGCGAGCCTAAGCTCGGTCCCATGCTCCCCTACTCCTCAGTAACAATCAAGTACCAGTATAGGGACTCTTGGCCCTATCCACACCTACAGCAACATAATCTGTTTGGGAAAAAAAGCATGGCCCAAACAGGGTGTGAGAAATAAATCCCAGTAGGCACCCACCAAAGGCTCGTGCTCAACTGTGTGTAAAACATGCAACAATAGTGTGTAGTGGTAAAATGCAATAAAAGTAAGTAGTATTAAAAGTAACTCACTTAACCAATTATATTGCCATTTTAATATCCTTTTAATCATTTAATTTAAAATATCAACACAGTGAATATTCTAAGTAAAAAAGATAATGTCCTCAAACACGTAAACCCCTACCCTCAGGTAAAGAGTATCCAACACAAGAATCTGCCCACATGCATATGTATATTGCCCTCGGGTGTAGGAAGTGTCGCCCACAGGCACAGAATCAACTGCCCACAGGCATGGAAGAAGTTTCCATCAGGATATGATAACAACTACCCTTGGGCTAAGAAAAACAATGCCCATAGGCAAAGTAAAACACTGCCCTTAGGATCAAGTAATTGGGCTATGCTCAACATGTAAATAAACATTCACAATCAATTCCTCTCAAGGCAATTCTACAATTATTACATTTAAGGCATACCCTCGGGTATCCTGACCAAATGGCTAAACAGTGGAACGCACCCCCGGGGTGGTCCTGGATCCAAGAAATAATCTCAACCAGCATTTTTAATATCACATTTAATTACCTATACAGTTCTAGGTATTTAAAATATCTATGGTTTCAGCCACACGACACCCCAACATGGGTTCGTGGCACTAAAAACGCACAAAAACGCACGACTGTTGGAAATCAACACCAAGCCACCTACCTTAATCACCAACGAACGTTATATGTGAATGATGACTTCTGAAACATCCAAGAACTCCATAGATATGAGGTAAAATAATTTTCTCTTAAATGAAAATAACTCCCATTAGGGGAAGAATTTGAAAGAACCATTAAACAAGAGTGGAGGGCTTACCCGTGCGGTTCCAATGAGATCATCCGAGGCGGAAACGGATTCCCAAAGTGCGCTCGGTGGATCTCCAAAGCTCTGGCCTCTCTCTCTCGTTCCTTCTTCCCATTATAAACCTTCCCTGTGAACAGGGGAGGCTACTGCCCATTTTAAGTGAAAAAAACAAAGTACACGGCGTGTACTTCCCATTTTTAAATTGTTCCTCTGGCAGCTTCCCACCAGTGTGGCACTGTTCACCTGCTGACATGACTACACGGCGTGCCTTCATGAGTACATGGCATGTGCTGCCCCACAGCTGGCCACCACCTTACTATTTGCCTGCTGACTGACTACACGGTGTGTAGTCGGTCTTTACACCCTTCGTCGCCAACATGGCTACACACCCTGTGTACTCATCCCACACAGCCAAAAGTACACGGCGTGTGGAAAAGTACACGGCATGTACTTCCAAAATTTGGTATTTTCCCCATTTTCCATATTTTCTCAAAAACACTTAAGGAAAAGGGAAAAGAAGAAGCCCGTACCTCAAACTAAGAACCGGGTTCTTACAACCATAACTTGGACAATGGTTTCCTTTCTTTGAATAAGAAGAGATGAGAAAAAGGAATGGATATAAAATATTCCATTAGAAATATAAAATTATAGTATATACATTAAACTATAGTTATTATGCTTTGAGGGATGAAAGGGGTTAGGATAAGGTAGAAGAATAAAAGAAATTAAAAGAGGTAGTTTGAGAATGTTACCTCTTGAATATAACCTCCTTGAAGAAACCCTTAAGGAACTTGTAATTGGTATTTTTTTGATACCATATGTGGGGAAGATGTTTTTTAAGGTAATTTTTAAAAATATTTACAAGCTTTAAGTCTTTTAATGTGTGAGGATAAGAGGTGGTGAGGGGTGGTATTTATAGGGGGCAGGTAGGGGTGTTTTTTATTATTATATTCATTAGTTAATTATTTTGGATCAAGAATATAAATAATGTTGATTCATATAAATAAATATATTAAATTCTTCAGTATATTTAGAATAATTTTTTTACATCATCCATGACTCAAAAATTCAGGTATTTGGCTTATAATGTTAAAAACTATAAATTATCGTATTTCACAATTCACCAAAAATTAAACTATGTTAGAAAAATATAAAAAGTTAACCCTAACCATTTTTTAGAATGTATATTTCAAAAATGAAAACCATTTTATGAAAATATTTTTATAAATATGAGAAATTTAATTTTTATATAAAATCAACATTTATTCGAAAAATCCCGATTTTAATATTATAATCGATTTTTCGACCCTTTGAAAAATTAATCAAGGTCACATAAAATTATATTATAATTATAATAAAACATAATATTAATTTATGAATCTATTTTATGGAAATAAATTTTCATTTAAATCATTATATTAATTATAAAATTGTAAATAAATATTTACGTTTTACAAAAATACCAACACCAAATTTATCATTTTTAAAACATTTATTTACTTATACCATGATATAAGTGTTTTATTTTTTTATTTATAAGATACCTAAATTTTATTATATAATTTCATAGGAGATGTTACTATTCTAATGGCTATATTACTATTCCTAACAGTTAGATTACTATTCCAATGGTTAGATTTATAATTGTTTATATAGGTTCCTTAATTTATATAAATACCACTTATTTCATTAATTCTTCATTCACTTCTAATTTATATCAAGGTTATATATTTTCATCTTTAAAATGAA
This sequence comes from Viscum album, assembly GCA_963277665.1. Classification (NCBI taxonomy): domain Eukaryota; kingdom Viridiplantae; phylum Streptophyta; class Magnoliopsida; order Santalales; family Viscaceae; genus Viscum; species Viscum album. Next base: position 605,052,888 of record OY728119.1, on the reverse strand, counting down.
CATTATATTTTATTTCTACTTGTTTTTTCATGAGTGAGGTCATTCTAGTGGATCGAGTAGATCCAAATTTTTCCCATTCTTATTATCTTATATTTTATTTACTATCCTACTATAATATTTGGTATTCTTATTGGTTTATTTGATTACTAATGTATCATTCTTCATTTATGATAATAATGTTTTTATTAGGTTATCTATGTGATGTATGTGTTTTATGACACAATTATAAGAAGGTAAATTCCATTGATAAAATTCCAAGTTGTTACATTTCACTATTCTTAAAGTGCTTAAAATGGAGTTGTTGAAACTGTTATAGAAGAGAATAGGACAATGATGGTTAATGGTTAGAGGATAAAATATTATTTTTAAGATAACCCAAAGGTATTTTCTACCATCTTTTTACTTGAAAACTAAGTTTTCACTAAAGTCTAACTGAAGACTTTAAATTCAATGCTTCATGAGAGTCAACCCATGGTATTTCTTGTGTATTTAATTTTCCAAAGAATAAAGTGTTGTTTTGATTTGTATGTTTCTCTCTATTTTTACTTGGATTTAATTATTTATCTTACTTGTACCTTAATCCTTAAAGAAGGTTGTGGTGTTCTGACAAAATAATAGTAGAGTTCCTAATTGTTTTCAAGTAAAATAGAAGTTTAATGCTCAAGCCTCATAGGATGAAACTTCCCTAAACTCTACATCTGGATTTATTTTCTTTAAGTTTAATTGTTTAAATATAATTCTTATCTTTATAACATGTAGGTACTGAGAGATTAATAATTGGAGGTGATTTAACTCAAAGTTAAGGGGTGAGATGTTTTTAGATAAACTCAAAGGAAAAAAATCTTATTAAATAAGGGGAGTATTTGTTTTAATTTTTGTATCTCTATTATTATTTTATTTATTGATGTTTTTATATATCTATAAATTAAGATTCATTTATTTTAAATCTATTCATAATGTGAAATTAAGTGTTGGGGGGTGATTCCCCTAGAAATTTGTGATTAAGTGGATATGTATCACTTTTTTGGGTCATTAGAATTCTATATTCTAGGATATTGAAAATAATAATTAAAAAAAAATTTAAACTTTTTGGCACCCTTTACAATGCCTTGGTTTCAAGTTTTAGTTTATTGTATACTCAATGATTAGTATTCTATTATTTTGAACTTTATTAGAAATAGTTGTATTATGTGTTAAAGATGGTGCATGTACCATTTTAATCTATTTATAAAATATTTATTTTGGAAAATTTGTTTTTGAACTTTATTGTAACCCTTAAACATAAATTTGAAGAGTTGAATTTCAAATCATTTTTAATATTATATACTTAATTGATTTCTTTCACCTTTGAATTCAACTTTGAGGAAAATTTTGGGTTTTAAGTGTGGGGGAGGGGTCTTAATATGAGATAAATTGTCCTTTAATGTAAAACCCATCAAGGAACCCTAATTATTTTAAAATTTTAATTGTTTTTCAAGATTAAATTTTATTATTTAGTGGATAAAATTTTTTGAAAAGTTTTAGATCTGTATTTCTGCCTTGAGGGGTTAACTTTTTCTGCTTTCTGATGAATCTTATCCATTTTTTCAATTTATTTCTCTCTGAAAAAATTGTTTTTTGTCAAATTTTTTGAGTAGGATTTACAATCATCATTTTTTTTAACTTTTTGAATGATTTTTAAACTTTTAAGTTGTGTATTTACATGAGCTATGAAATGAAAATCCTAATACAGTTTGGACTTTTCATCTCTTTATTCTTTCATTCTTTTATTTTTTTAAGTTATTGAATGAGTTTTTTATTCTGTTTGTAATTATTAAACTTTTTCATCCAAACAGAGTATCTAATTATTTTGAATTTTAATTATGTGTGTCTGTTCACATGGTGGTGAAGATGATTTTGGAAGTTTCAGTTAAATACAAAGTGATGATTTTTTAAACATTTTCAAAATTTTCTATCTCAATAATTTTTATAAAACAAAAAACAACTTTTGATCAAACCTATTACTTTTTCAATTTGAGAATATTTTTCTTCCATTGAATTTGTAAAAGTTATTACTTGAGGACAAGTGATGCTTAAGTGATCTATAATTTGATGTGGGCTTTAATTTTGGTGTTTTTACTCATCATTTTTTGTGTATCTTCGGTGTTTTAAAGATTAAATTAGAAATTAAGTGGTTCATTGATATTAAATGGTTATTTTATAAAGGAATTAGTAATTATTGTTATTTTGGTAGAAATTTTTGTTTTTTAATTTAAAATATCCTTTGTTTTTACTTTGGATTATTTATTAATTTATTTTGTTTCTGTATTTTCTATTAAAATTTTAATTCTTTTTTTTTGGTTAATTTCTACATCCTTTGAATAAAATAATTATTTTTTTGTTTTTTATTAATATATTAATTAATTAATTAATGTTTAATTTTTAATCTCATGTCTTTAAGGATTTAATAATTTTTAACATTAATTTAGAGTTTAAATTATTTAGTAAATTTTATCATTATTTTATTATCAATTAAAAATTTGTTTAATAAAATTTTATGCCCCCCACAACAAATCATGAAGTGGTTCCAAGATATGCACAATGGAAGATAATAGTGATATTGTGTCGTCGTCGAAACCAAACCTGAGAAAAGTTCAAAAATGGTGTGAAGATGGGAGTTGTGTCGAGATATTTGGTGTCAATAATGAGCATCTCAACCCGACTGAAGATTTTGATATTGATGTATCTGATTTAATATGAGTAGGGTATTCAATGGAAATATTGAAAGAATTTTGCAGCAAAATATTTTCTCTTTGACGAACCATTACTGAGCATATTCAACATTTCCATATTCGAATGTTCAAGGAGAAGAAATTTGATTTCGAGATAGGTTGAAGGTGTTGAATCAAAATTTTGTGTTATTAATTTTCATTGGTTTTAATTCTGTTTTGGGTCCAAATGGTGTACTATAAGGGATTTATTTGATGGAGATTTTTTCTCAGTTGCATTTGGAGGATAAGGATCATAGTGAAGGTTCATTTTTTCTATTGTCTAGATGGATTATCTTCTGGAACTAATTCAGTGGGAATATCCTAGTGATGAGTTGTTACAACAGTCTATGAAGCTTCTCAACAGTGGGAATACACCTTGTGATTGGTCTTTGTCTTCTGGGGGAGTCTTATTCTTCAAGGGTTGTTGTGTGGTGTTATTATCTATGAGAAATGTGGTGAGGTAGGATAGCCACCAGTCTCAGTGGTCCATTCATCCCGGTTCCACCAAGATGTATTATGATGTGCATCGATAGTTATGGTGGTCAGGTACAAGGTGGTACATAGTTGACTTTATATTGCAGTGTTATACTTGTCAGCAAGTTAAGACATAGCACTAGAGACCCTTCAATTTTCTCCAACTGCTACCCATTCCTACCTGGAGGTGGGATAATATTTCCATAGATTTTATTATTGGATTACCTCATACATCCTAGGGGATGAATTCTATTTGAGTAGTGATTGACCATTTGACCAATTCAACCCATTTCATTCTGATCAGGGATTCATCTGAAGTAAATGAGTTGGGATGGTTGTATGTTCGGAAGTTTGTGAGACTTCATGGTGTGCCATCGGAAATTTTTTCTGACAGGGAACCTCATTTTACTTCATAGTTTTGGAAAGGCATTTAGAAGGTGATGGTGCCATAGGTCAAGTTGAGTATGGCATACCATCCTTAGAAGGATGGTCAAAATGAGTAGAAAATCAGATTTTGGAATACATGCCCTGAGCATGTGTTTTGGATTTTGGAGGTTCATGGGATATCCATTTGGGATTGGTTTAGATTTCATATAATAATAGTGACCAATCCTCAATTCTAATGGATCCTTTTGAGGTTCTTTCTATTCATTCGTGTTGGGATAAGGTGGGTGAGACCTCGTTGTTGGGACTGAGCCTTGTTCAAGAGACTTTTGATAAATTCAACTGGTCATGCATCATTTTTTGACATCTCTGAGTCACTAAAAGTCTTATTCCTATCAGAGGTGCTGAGATTTATAGTTTTATGTGGGTGACCAGATGTTCCTGAAAGCGGCACATTTCTTGGGTCATCGTTGTTGGGGTAAGCAAGGAAATATAATGTCGAGGTATGTTGGACCCTTTAATATTACCTAGGGGATCAGTAATGTGGAATACTGGTTTGATTTTCCTTCTCAATTTATGTCAATTCAGGACATTTTTCATGTCAATTAATAGAGTTGGAACCTGGTTTTTTGTGTTTGAGAAGATAGTGCAGATTGTGGATTTGTGGGAGAAAGTGCTCCATGGGAAGTCCATTATTTTGGTCCAGGTTCTTTATCAACACAGTGGTGATGTGCATAAGACTTTGGAGCATAATTCATGGGTTTAAGAGTAGTATCCATTTTTTCTCTCTAATCAATATTCAAGTGGGCTTTTCAGGGGTGGAATGTTTTCATGGTGGGTAGAATTGTCACATCTGTGTCTTTATTTATAGGTATTTATCTGGTTTATTTTGATCTCATGTTTTCCCTTGATTTTTCTCAGGTGTTCTTGGTGAAAAATGGAGGTTTGGGGTTTGGAAATAGGTGGTGCGTGATTGGCACACAGTTTTTCAAACCATGCATCCATTTAGAATTTTTGGATAGTGGTTAACCACATAGTTAGCGCATGGTTTGTAAATCGTGTAGTATAACCAGGCGAATTGTATGGGTCATTAAAAATTGGGTTTTTACCTTTTTTCCTCTTTAAATTTAACCCCATTTCCACCCATTTCTTCCCCAATTCAGTATTTCTAGCCCTAAGTGCCCCACCCTCTCCTCCTTGCTCCCTTGGATCTCCATTTTTGTGGTGGATTTGGTGGTAAATCTCCAAGAAAATCCCAGTAAGTCCCTCATTTCTTGATTTATTCTTCTTTCTAGGGTTCTTATTCTCTCTATCTTGGGTTTTGATATCTCCAACAGGTTGGGTGACCTATTTTTGGTTGAATATTGATTATTAGGGTTCAATATTGATGTTTATGGTTCTATATTGCCTTTATTGGTTTCTCTTAAGGTGTGATTGTGGTTTCCTACTAGTTTCTGGATGGTTCCAAGATTGAGGTAGGTAGTTTTACAATTTTACATTATTTTATGAGTTTATCTTGCTTTCTTGAGTTTATAAATGTGTTCCATGGTTGACCTATGTGCTGTGAAATATGTTTTGAAAAGATTTTGGCAAGAATATATGATGGAAGTTGATTATCTAAATGAAAATTTACATGTTTAGTGTGTGCTTCATTTTGGTGCTTATTAGAATCATTTTATAAAATACGTGAAAGGTGTGAAACATGTTGAAAAATGGTTTTGGTTTGTGTGTGGTTTTTAAAGAGGATCTTTTTATGAATAGTGTTGTATTTTCATGTGTGTTTACATTTCTTGGTGCACATGTGTCAAATTTATGATGTATGTGACATGAGAAATGGAAATTGATCACAAAGGGGAAACCTAGGTATCTAGGTGGGTAGACAAGGACTAGTGCATTAATTTACTTGGAAGTGACTTGGAATGGATTCATCTAGAAGGACTTACGATTACAACACTAACTAAATTATGATGATGATTAGATATCACTATAAAATTGGATAGATTCTTCTCTAGTGGCTCGTGCATGGGGATGCTGTTCATTGTGCTTGTTATACCACATTTCACCAAGATACGAGGTTCCTAGTGTCCCAATTTAGCTAGTGACTATAGGGTTTTCCCATGACTTAGTGCTCTTTTGAGATATGGTACTTAACGTTGGCATATGGTGCACATTTTGTATTGAAAATAAAATCATGTTTTCTTCCTTTTAAAAAAATGTTTTCCTATAAAAGTGAATTTCCCATTTTTATAAACAACTTTCATGCTATATTGTATTATAATGTTTTGGCACATAATATTTTCCTTTGGGTGGAATCCTACTAGGATTTGGATCACACCCTACATACACATTTGGGTGTGTGTAAATTTTGTTATGTATGACCCAGGTAAATGCAAGATGTATCATGGTGATGAAGGTGGATCCAGATGTCAGTGTTCCACTCCATATAGGTGTTGTTGGCGGTGGTGTGAGGATGATTCTCCCCTTGTTTCATTGAGGTTTTGGGATAGTTTCATTGTTCCATTTTCATTGTAGTACTTTTGGGTTTTGTGTAAAGTTGTAAAATTTGAATCTAAAAATTTTTGTATCATGTTTAGTTGTGATTATTTAGTCATGTTTTGTTTATTATTGTTGGTTGTTTATGATTGTGTGAATGGTTGAAATCATTCTCAAAACATATTGTGATACCCAATTACTAGTTTCCAGCCCATGGGGATCTGGAACACCCTTCGATTGATGCCATTGACCAAGTTAGGTGTCAGTTTTTATGGAACTCCATCTTGGCTCATGGAAAAATGGTATTGAAGCAGGTTACGATCTTTTTTGGGTCAAGTTATTTTGGGGTGAGTCTAGATAGACTGGAGCTATTATTTTCAGGGCTTTAGGTTCTGGTTGTGAGTGGGGTGCCTATCCAGCACACCTCATGATAAGACTCGAGTCACCATGGGATGTTGGGTTTTTGTTTGACTTCTCCTCTAGGTGAGACATACAGGCTGCACACTATATATGGACTCTAGGTGGGGTTATAGTGGTTAAATTGTTTTTGACTATTATTGTGATAGATTTGGTTATATTTTTATTTTTATAATTGTTGATCTTTATTGTTGTTGTTGAAAATTTTCAGATTGGTTATATTGATGGTCTTCCTTGTGGTTATTTCTTCTTGTAGAAAAAAATATCTCCCCAGAGAATTCTTGTGAATCTAAGGGAAGAGGTCGGAGAGAGTTTTACCTATCAAAATTATTAGATATTAGTGGAACCTGTGGTCTAGGATATCAATTATTTGGTACAAGGAATGGGTTCTGGTCCTACACAGGTTAAAGAAGCTGAATCGGGTCCTATAAAGGAAAATGTTTAGGAGTTACTTAAGAACAATCATCCTTATTTATAAGTTAGCAAAAAACCTTAGGAAGCAGAGGAGTTTCTTGAGAAGATAGAGTGGATGTTTCAGTTCATTGATACTCCTGAGGATATTCAGGTGAAATGTTTTTTGTTCTTATTGGAAGGTCTCAGACGGAGGTGGTGGGACTCGATGGTTCATGAATATATTGGTTGGAATAACTTCAAGGTCACTTTCAAGGATTAGTATTGTCCTGAGGTATTGTCCTATTCCAGATCCTGGGATTTTATAGATCTTATCCAGGGAGATCAGTCTATGATGGAGTATTCTAACAGCTTTACATAGCTAGTTTGGTAAGCACCCAAGGTCATTTCCAATGAGAAGATGAAGGCTCGGCAGTTCGAAAGGGGGTTAAAGTCAGAAATCTGATCTCATGTATTTTTGTTCAAACTTAAGACCTATAATAAAGTGGTTGGTCATGATATGATGTTAGAGATTGATTCTAGTGACCATCCTGGCTTCCATGGATCAGTATCATCTACGGGTAGTGGCAGTTCTTCAAAGAGGAAGAGGAAGCGGGGTGAGTAAGGGAAGAAGGGAGGTGGTAGTTCAGGTCATCCTTCCCATTTATCTTCATCTATGGCTTCCAATGTTGGGTCTATCAAGTTCCATAAGTTTGGGAAGGAAGGGTACATATGACCTATGTGCACATCTTCTCCCAGACCCTGTCACTAATGTGGATTTATAGGATACTTGCAGCAGTTTTTCAGGGGCACACATTCTTATCAGAGAGGTACAGTGTTTATGGCTTCTAGGGGGATGTCATCCCAATCAAAACCATCTAGGTTAGTGGGTTATTCTTTTGCTGGTCATGGGGGAAGGGTTGGATATTCTTTGGGGAAAAGTTGGTTTAGGGAAGAGTTGTATGCTAGTTGTCATTATCAGGATCAGGCTAAGATGAAACATCTTCGTGTCATGGACCAGGCATCAGTAGGATTGGATGTAGAAGCTATGACAGTTTAAGGTGCAATTTTTATTACATCATCCTTATTTTTCATTTTATTTAACATTATTGCTTCAGTTTATTTTATTTTTATCCGCCTTGTTGATGTGTTAAATTTACCAACTAAGCGTATGTCATATGTGATGGAGTTAGTAACATCGCTTGGTAAGAAGTGATATCAATGTTTCAGGTGTCCATCTTGTGCACTCACTATGTCAAGGGTTGAGCTAGAATGAGATTTCCTTATTCTGGAAATGAACCTATTTGAAATAATACTTAGTATGGATTGGATGGTGCGTTTTTAGGTGCACATCAATTTTTATAGGTGGTGAGTGAGTTTTTTGGCACCTGATGGTAGTGCCCAAGTTTTTCATGGTGAATGGGATCCTCGGTCAGGACGTGCTAGACCTCCACTTTCCGAAATGGGTGATATAGTTTTTCAGATATCATTGATCGCATTGGAGGATGATGGTGGTTCTCCTGGGGTTGGATTACTTCCTTTGGTGGATGAGTTCCTAGATGATTTTTAGAGTTTTTCTCCAGAGAGGGGTGTGGAGTTTTCCATTGATTTGGAGTCGGTAACACATCCTATATATCTTCCCTTGTACCAAATAGCCCCCACTAAGTTAAGGGAATTAAAGGTAAAACTGGATGAATTAGAATCAAAAGGATCCATTCACTTGATTATCTCACCTTGGTTCGCCCCAGTTATATTTGTGAAAAAGGCTGATGTATCTCTCTGGTTGTGCATAGATTACTGGAAGTTGAATAAGGTAATGATTAATAACAAGTATTCATTGCCCTGCATTGATGACTTTTTTTATCAGTTAAAGGGGGTGAGGTGGTTTTCCGAGATTTATTTGTGTTCTTCTTATCACCAAGTCACAGTGAGAGAGGAGGATGTTCCTAAAACAACTTTCCGAAGTAGGTATGGAAACTTCGAGTACTTTTTATGCCTTTTAGGTTGACAAATGATCTAGCGGTTTTTATGGAACTTATGAACAGGGTGTTCCACCAGTATCTCAATTCCTTTTTGGTGGTATTCATGGATGAAATCTAGGTCTATTATGAATCTGAGGAGAAGCATGAGCGGTATTTTAGAAGAATGTTGGGTACTCTTTGGGATCATCATCTCTATGCGAAGTTTTCTATGTTCACCTTCTGGATCAGGGAAGTGAAGTTTCTGGGTCATGTGATCTCATAATGAGGGGATTCAGTGGACCCCTAGAAGATTAGTAAAGTGATGTCATGGGAATAACTGAAGAATGTTTTCAAGATCAGAATATGTTTTTTCATGGCAAGGTATTACAGTCAGTTCATTCGATACTTCTCTCAGCTTTCTTTATCCATGACGACGCTCACCCAAAAATGGGTGAAGTTTGAATGGAGTTCTGAATGCCAAGTTTCCTTTTAGAAACTTAATTGGTGGTTGACTACCGATGTTGTGTTGATTTTTCCAAAATATGGAAAGTTTTATGTGGTTTATTATGATTCCTTAGGTATTAGGCTCAGGTGTGTGGTCAAGTAGGGTGACAATGTGGTGGATTATGGTTCTCGATAGCTCCAACCACATAAAAAGAATTACCCGAACCTTGACCTAGAGTTAGCAGTGGTTATGAATGCCTTAGGGATATGGTGCCATTATCTTTTTGGTGATAAATGTTTGGTTTATAATGAACTTATGGTGACATTATCTTTTTTTCTAAAAAAAACTAAAAAAAATCACATATGTAAAAAAATATAAAAAAAATGAAAAAAAATGAAAATTGAAAAGTGTAAAACTCTACTTCATTACTTGTTAAATTGTTACTATTTTATTTATTGTTGAATATTTTTTTCTACTATTTGCATGAGCATAATAACTTTTAGTGTTATATTAGATCCCCTAAACCCTAAATTATATAAAAATTTAACTGGTCTAAGAAATAAAAACAAGTTTGAAATGGAAAATCTAGATGAGAGAGTTCTTGCACCTAAAAACTTCCAAAATCATCCAGAACTCTTAGAAGAAAATGAAAGGCCTAGGATGAGGGAGTTCCAACTTCCTCAATTTTCAAGCAATCCATCATCCATCAGACTTAGTCCTAGGTCCAGAAACTATGAATTAAAATAGTCACACATTTCACTGATGCCTACATTTAATGGAATCTCTAATGAGGACTCTCTTACCTTCATTAGAGATTTATACAATACTGTGTAGCAGCTACCTATTCTAAGACTCATAGAGAACAAGTTAAGAATGAGATTCTTTCCCTTTTTCCTTGAATGTAATGCTAGGAATTGGTTTTTGAGTCTAGATGAGAATATTTTTGAAAACTGGGATCAAGTGTACAACTCATTTATAATGAAATTATATCCCCAAAGATTAAAAGGTAAACTAAGAACAAAGATAACTAGTTTTTATCAGGAGTATGGAGAAGCTTTTCATGAATACTAGGATAGATTCAGGGATCTGCTTAGGTAGTGTCCCCATCATTAACTCCCATCTCACCTTCTCGTGGATGCTTTCTATGAAGGGTCGTCCTCCTCTAGACAGAATCTAGTTCACCAAGCTATTGGGGGTAATTACATTGATAAAATAGATGAATAACTTAGAAATTTTTTTAATAATCTTTCTTTGAACTCTCAACATAATAATTCAAGAAGGAAAAGAGTTAATATAAATGTTAATTCAAACACTGGTTCAATGAATGAAACTCAAGCCCAACTTGCTGAAATCACCAACCAACTTCAATCTTTAATGAACCAGAACTCAAAACAAACTGTTAACCAACTTGGCTATCAAAATACCAGTCAATCTTTAAGGGAAAATTTTGTCCTGTGTGGTTTGTTTGGGCATACTGAAAACTTATGTCCTAATTTTGATATGTCATCCCAACAACAAGAGAACTCAAACATTGTTAACTATGGTCCTAGAATGCCTCCCAAAGAAGATCCATTTTCAAACAACTACAATCAAGGCTATAGGAACCATCCCAATTTATCTTGGAAAGATCAAGGCTTAATTAAAAAATCCACTACCCCTAATTTCCCTAACCAAATAAGACCAAACTTTCAAAATCAACGAAGGGGTGAGTCTTCAAATGTACAAGGAAATAATGATAATCAAATTTCTTTTAAGCTTGATCTAATATCGAACAAAATTAACTCTCAATAGGAAAGATATATGACTTAGCTTTCCAAACATAAAAATCAATATGAGTCAGATAAAATTCAAAATGATGTGAGGATGCAAAACATGGAGAAAAAACATGGACAACTTGCTAGAGATTTTTCATCTAGGGAAAAGGGTAGACTTCCTAGTACCACTAAGCTGAACCCTAGAGATAATTTTATGGATTTTGTCACTAGAAGTGGGATTAATACTCAAACTATTACTGAAAAATACCATGAAAATGCCCAAAATGAAAATCTTCTTCAATCTGAAAATAAAAAAAACTACTTTGCACACATGCTGGAAATTCACAGAAAAGTCATGAAAATGATCCAAATTTGAATTTATCATCTAAAACACAAGCTGAAACATCATCTAAAAATAAAAAGAATAAAGGAAACGAAAAATTTGAGTAAGTGATGAGGGATATTCCTACTATTCTGAAAAAGTTTTCCCCACTCATCCATTTCCCTGAGAAGTTGAAACCACAAAGTAACACCAAGGCTGAACTTCTTCAATTCCTTGGTCTCCTTTCTAAACTTCAATGAAACATTCCTTTCATTAAAGATTTAATTCAAATTCCATATTACTTGAAATCTCTTAAAAAATTGTTTCTAGCAAAAAAACACTGGAATAATTTTCTACTTACAGCCTCACTAAAGAGTGTAGTGCTTTACTCCAAAATAAAATCCCACCTAAACTAAAAGACCCAGGTAGTTTTTTCATACCTTGCACACTAGGAAACTCTGATTAGATAAACTGTTTGTGTGATTTAGGTGCTAGTATTAATCTGCTCCCATACTCACTATTTCAACAGTTGAGGTTGGGTGATCTTCAACCCACCATAGTCATATTTCAGTTGGCTAATAGATCTTTCACGCATCCTGTGTGTAGGATATATGACTTGCTAGTTGGGGTAGGGAAGTTGTTTTTACCTACAAACTTTTTAGTCTTAGACATGGAGTGTGATCAAGAGGTTCCCATCATCTTGGGTAGTCCCTTCTTGGCCACAGGTGGTGTTGTTATTGATGTTTCAAAGGGTCAATTTATTTTTAAAATTGGAGAACAACAAAAATAGTTCGATGTGTTTAAAAATGTTAAAGGAACAACTTTTTCTAAAAACTGTTCAATGGTGGAGTCGTTAGAAGATAAGAACTTAGTTGCAAAATCTGTAAATTCTAAAAATCAATCATCTACTGAAGAAAATAATTTATAAGCTGAAAATCTTGTTGAATATATCTTAGAAATTTACAATTCTTCTCAAACACCCAATCTAGAAAATTTTTCAGAACTGAACAACTATTCAGTTTCTGCTGTAGAAGAGTCCACTGTTTCTGAACTTAGGAGATTTTTGAGTGAATTTGAGGTTTTTTCTGTTAACATAAAACTTTCTAAACACTTTGATGATATTGAAGGAGAAATTATTAGACAACTTCATGATTCTTATTTGATAAATTTGTTGAATTCTGATCTGGAAAGTATGGACAGTATGCTTCCCACTTTGGACTGTAGCATTGTTACTTCTGAATCTGAACATGAAATTGAAAATATTTCATCATTTCAAAATCCTTATAAGAGATATGTTGAAGATATTGGACCTAATATGACTAATATCCTTCCTTCGAGTGTATAACCACCCACTCTTGAACTAAAACTAATCCCTACCCATCTTAAATATTCATTTTTTGGTGAGAATTACACTTTGTCTGTCATAATTTCTGATGAACTAAATGAAAACCAAGAAGAAAGATTGTTGACTGTGTTGAAGAATTTTAAATCTTCCATAGTTTGGACCATAGCTGATATCAATGGTATTAGTCCCTCATTCTTCATGCATAAAATACCTATGGAGTTTGATCATAAGCCTAGGGTAGAGTGTCAAAAAATATTGAATCCAAACATGAAATAAGTTGTGAGAGAGGAAGTGATTAAGTTACTAGACACTGGAATGATATATCACATTTCTGATAGTTCTTGGGTTAGCCCTGTTCAGGTTGTTGCAAAGAAGGGGGGTTTCACTGTAGTTAAGAATGAAAAGAACGAAGAAATCCAAATTAGAAAAGCCACAAAATGGGGAGTCTGTATAGATTATAGGAAGCTTAATGCAGACACTAGGAAGGACCATTTTCCAATACCCTTCTTGGACCAAATTCTTGAGAGGCTTACTGGAAATGAATTTTTTTTATTTACTGGATGGGAATTCTGGTTACAACCAGATTTCGGTTTCTCCAGAAGATCAGGAAAAGACTACTTTTACATGCCCCTTTGGGACATTTTCCTACAGGCGGATGCCCTTTGGGTTGTGTGGAGCTTAATCCACCTTTCAAAGGTGTATGATGGCTATCTTTTTGGATATTATTGAGAGAATCATTAAGGTTTTCATGGATGATTTCTCCATTGTGGGTATTACTTTCGATAATTGTCTTGGAAATATTGAGTTATTTTTAGAAAGATGCATTGAAACCAACCTTGCTCTTAATTGGGAGAAGTGTCAATTCATGGTCATAGAGGTTATTGTTTTAGTTCATAAGGTGTCTAAGAGAGGTTTAAAATTTGATACTGATAATGTTGATGTTATTCAAAAACTGCCACCTCTTGAAAATGTCAAAGGAGTTAAAATTTTCCAAGGTCATGCCAGTTTTTACCAGAGATTCATAAAATATTTTTCTAAAATAACTAAGCCCTTGTGTTCTTTGTTGTTCAAGGATGCACCTTTCAATTTTGATGAAAACTGTTTGAAATCATTTAATCTGTTAAAATAGAAACTCACTACATCACCCATTATCACTACACCTGATTGGGAACTACCTTTTGAACTTATGTGTGATGCTAGTGACATGGTTTCAGGTGTTGTCCTTGGATAGAGGAAATATAGGAAGTTACATGTGGTGTATTATGATAGAATATTGCTAGATGAAGCCCAAAATAATTATACCGCTACTAAAAAAGAATTGTTAGCTATTGTGTTTGCTCTAGAGAAGTTTAGACAATATTTGTTAGGTTTAAAAGTCATCGTTTTCACTTATCATTATGCCTTAAAGTAATTATTGTCTAAGAAAGAAACTAAACCTAGGCTAATTATATGGATTCTATTGCTACAAGAATTTGATTTAGAAATTAGGGACAAGAAGGGAGCCGAAAATTTAGTTTCTGACTACCTTTCTAGGCTTCCTCTTATTAAATCTGAAGATCCTAGGGAAATAAATTCTTCCTTTCCTAATGAGAAGCTTCTTACTGTGTCAATCAGGCAATCTGCATGGTATGCATATTTTTCCAAATTCCTAGCAGCAGGTGTTTTTCCCAAAAATCTATCCAACAATCAAAGAAATAAATTCATTTCTAAGCTTAAATACTACCTTTGAGATGATCCCATGTTGTTTAGGAGATGTGATGATGGTATCCTTAGGAGGTGTGTGCCTGAGGAAGAGATGATTCCTATCTTAGAGAGTTGTCATTCCTCACCATGGGGAGGTCACCATGGTGGTAAAAGAACTACTTAGAAAGTCCTACAATCTGGTTTCTATTGGAATACTCTTTTTAGGGATGCTAGGAGCTCTGTGGTTGGTTGTGATAGGTGTTAGAGGTTAGGAAATGTGGGTAAGAAGTAGTAGTTACCCCAAAAATTAATTCTGGAAGTTGAAATTTTTAATGTCTGGGGTTTAGATTTCATGGGTCTATTTCCATCATCTCATAGGAATGAGTACATACTTGTTTCAATTGATTATGTTTTGAAATGGGTTGAGGTAGTGGCACTACCCAACAATCAAGCCAACTCTGTAATAAAATTTGTTAAAAAGAATATCTTTACGAGATTTTGATTTCCCAAAGCCTTTATCATTGATAATGGAACACAATTTAAGAACTGTAAATTTAAAGCTTTGATGGAGAAATATGGTTGTGTTCATAAAACTGGTACTCCTTATCATCCACATTCTAGTGGATAGGTGGAAATTTTAAATAGGTAACTGAAACAAATACTTAAGAAAACTGTGTCAAACTCTAGGAAAGACTAGTCTCTTAAATTGGATAAAGCTTTATGAGCATATAGAACTAATTTGAAGACCCCAATAGGTATGTCTCCTTACAGGATATTGTTTGAGAAATGTTTACATTTACCTATGGAGTTGCAACATAAGTATTATTGGGCAGTTAAGGCTCTGAACTATGATTTTAAGATTGCTGGTGAGAGGAGATTACTCGAACTGAGTGAACTCAATGAAATTAGAAGAGAGAGTTATGATAATTCAAGGATTTATAAATAGGGGACTAAAATCTTTCATGATTATATCATACAAGATAAAGAGTTTAAACCTAGACATAAGGTCCTTCTCTTTAGATCTAGAATTAAACTCTTCCTGGGAAAACTTAAGTCCAAGTGGTATGGACCTTTTACTATAGTGAGAGTACTGAAGAATGGAGCTTTTGAAATTATAGGTGAAGAGAATGAAACCATGTTGGTCAATGGGCAGAGAGTAAAACTTTATTTTGAGGGATATCCAAAGGGTTTGGATGCCTTCACTGTTCTTGAGAATTGATCTTGAATAAATTCTAACTAAAGACTTTAAATTCAGTGCTTCATGGGAGTCAACCCATGCTTCTTTGTTTTCATTTTTGTACTGTTTTGTACTGAATAAAGTGCTACTTTGTTGTCTTCTATATGATTTATCTCTGCTAGATTTTTGTTCCTGGTTTTCATGATTTGTGTTTTTAGGATGATTTTGTTGTGTTAATAAAGGATTGGAATTCCCATATCGAAGGATTAATGTAAAAAACTTTAAGTCAGGGAAGTATCTTTACTATTAATTTCTATTTCATTTTTCTACTCTTTACTACTTTAAAAAATTTTTTGTGTGTTATGTTTGAAAAATCCTACTTTATATTTTGTTACTTTAAAAATTCTATATATGTTTAAAATTATGCTCGTATTGGAAAGTTTTCTGCTACATGTCACTTTGTTTTAAAAAATTTCGCATGTGCCTCTTGCAGAAATTTGAATTCACTGTTAAATATTGAAATAATCTCTCACTATATGAAATTAAGTGGGGGGGTACATGCTTGTTGGTTGTTGTGTTTTTTTTAATGTGCTTTACTAAGGGGTGTTAGGAATGCTTTCTTTATGTGTCATTGAATATCTAATTGAATCATATTTTCTTAATTTCCTTACACCCTATTCACTGTGCACTTCCAAGTTACATGCCATGTTTGTACTATAATGGTAAATCTTTGTCACTGGATTAAATATTAATGTATGTAATTGCTAATGAACCTACTGATTAGTTATTCATTATGGAAAACAATATTCTTGAACTTCAAATATACCCTTTATATATTTCATCAATCTAATGAAATAAAAAATCTATTTTTAACCTTAACTGTTAATTTTTTCTTCTCTATTTTAGAAGTCAACTTTGGAGAAAAATTTGGGTTTTAAGTGTGGGGGAGGGGGTCAATTCTTGACTGTGCTAAACTGTTCTTTAATGTGATCCCATCAATTCCCACTACAACTTAATTATTTTTGGTAAAAAATGGGTAATTGTTTTCAAAATTCTTATACAATTTTAGGCTTTACATTATTTCTCATTTGGGTCTTACCTATTGAATGACACCTGATTGGTAGTTAAGAGTTGTTGTGAAACTAAAATTAATGTGGTTGGATAATTGTTTAGTGGTCTTGCTTCGTGATTTAATGGAAATTTGATTTAGGAACTATTACTGAGAGTGATATGGGTAACCTTTTACTAGAATTATGATCATAACCCTTGGAACTATAAGGTTGAACCGATCCTAGGGTACTCACTTCTTTGTTTTTTATTAAAGTAATTACGTTAGTGAGATAATGAAAATTATTTTTATATAAATCTTTTGAAACTAGATTAGTTTGGGCATCTAGGATCCCACGGTGAATCTCTGAGACCCTAGATGTTGGGTTCATTTCTGTTTACTATAATCCCTCTGTACACTTTGAATAAGTGCATTACACAATGCTCAGCACATGATACATGGCTTGGGAAAAATTAAATAAAGTTTCTAGGGTCAAAAATTATTTCATTAAGGTGATGGGAATGATGAATGACAAATGAAGAAGGGGTCAATTGGTTTATGTGGGAATCATTAAGGTTGTATCATTAAGGTTATTCATAAAAAAATAGTTATTAGTTGGAACCTAGGTGATGAGTCAAAGTACAAGGTTCCTTTGTTAAGTTTCTGATTACAATGGTAATTTACCTCTTATCACCCTCGAACTTTGGAATTAATCCTGGATTGAAGTTAGTCACTAAGAAGTATCACATATGAGGCATGATAATTTCATTTCTCAATGATTCATAGTTATCTTGATTACTCTCTGAGTATTTTTTCTGGGCAAGACTAATTTTGAACAATTCATTTTCTAAGCCTAATGAAAGTATTGAAGTCCTCTGTTGAAAGTTCTGGACATGTTACATTTAGAGCAATTTAATAAAAACATTTTTCTATTTCTCAATGATAATAAAACATGGGATTGTTTGAGGAAAAACAATGACTAAGTGTGGGGGAATTTTATGTGGCCTTAAAAACAAATGTTTTTTCACATGTTTTTAATTGATTTTTATCAATTTAATTACTTATTTTAATTCATTCTAATAAATAATGGCACTTTTGTATTTTTTAGTATTAAATATGTTATTCAATCAATTTTTATAATTAACTATGTATTTTAAGCTTTAAATTTGTTAAGTTGTGATTTATTTTATAGTCTAAAAGTTTTTTATTTAGTTTTTTGTTTTTGGTCTGTATAGTTAATAATTTAACACTTATTAATTACTTACTTAGTTTAATTTTTCACATAAATTATATTAGCTTTAATTCAGAATTTATTGTATTTAATATTAATTAACTTAAAGTAGCATAATCTAAATTTTAGTCGACTTTTAACAATTCATTAATTATAATATATGATTATAAACTTACTTCATTTATTAATTCTCTTTAATTTTGTTTCATTAACTAACTTAATTTTTAAATAACAGAATAATTATATGATTACTTTTATTAATTTAGTTTATTTTTAATTTTAGTTTTAGTTTAGTAACAATTTAAGTTTTATAAATTGAAGTTAATAATATTATAATTTAAGTTTTAAATGTTTTTATAAGTTTATTTTAGTTCATGGGTTACTTAAATTTTCATTTGTTTAATTAATAATTAGTTTTAATTTTTTATTTTGTTCATATTTTATTTAAGTTTTAATTTATTTTATCCTTCTGTTTATTTTGAAGTGTTACAGTGGAATAGTCTTAATATCACGGTAGCACCATTGTCATGGTGCCTCAACTGTTTATCTTTTATGGTGACACCATAACTCCACCGTTTTACTGTCTCGTCGCTTTGGTCACAGCTCCACCGCCACACCACACACCATTTCTAGTCCCTGCCTCTTCCCACTTTTCACAGTCTCATCGTACCCTTTCCATAGTTCTACTATAAACCATGTCACTGTGACTTTCCGCACACTATATTCCATTCTCCTCATGGTCTTGTTATATCTTCTGCCACTTCTACCTTCTCACCACCGCACATCCTCCATGGGTCACCAGTGCTATAACTTTCACACTGTTCCCCCATCAAATCTATCACCAAGATCAAACCAGATCCAAAAAAACAACGCATCTAAAACCCCAATTCTTATAATCCTAGAATCTTCCAACCATTGTTTTAGATCTATGATATCAAACGAGTTCCAAGTACCCACTTCCACAGTATGGAGTACCTACTTTTTTTCACCATTGCATCACTAGGTCTGTTACAGGAGGTCTGCCAGATTGTGATTGAGGAGGAGGTGAGTTGAAGGGAGGTTTTCCGCTAGAGCTGACAAGATCCATTGTCGACGCCGCATCGCACAAGGTTGGGATAGTGCACCATCTTTGTCATTGGTCTCTCATGTTCATCGCCGATAGAGGGGTATTGTGTCGTCGATGGAGCATGGGTCTCGCCAGAAGATCCCCGCCTGAACTTGCTGTAAAAGACCAAAGGATTCAGCGCATCGCAGAGGAAGGTGGAGTCGCAGGGCTTGGGGAAGAAGACCAGGCTTTAAAAAAAAGTAAACTTAATAAAAATAAACAAATAAAAATAGAATAACAATAAAATAAATAATTAAAATAATAATAAAAACATAGTATTTAATAACTAAATAATTATTATTAATAATAGATAAATAATAACAATTTAAAACTAATTAAATAAAATATATAAAAAAACTAAAATATTAATGCTAAAATTATTAATAAAACTAATATAAATAAATTTAATACTTTAATGAATATAATAATTATAAATTAACATCTTTTTAAATAAAATAATTATAAAATATAATAAAAATATACAATTTTATAAATTGTAATAATTAAAATAAACTATTTATTATGATAAACTTAAAGTAATAATCTTAAGTAACTTAAATCTCCAAAGAAACTAAATACTAATTAATAATATAATAATTACTAAACTTTTAATTTAATATAATTAATAATTAATCACCTTCATAAATTAATTATATAAATAATAACATGTAACAACATTAAATAAAATGTAACACTCCGACCCCTCTAGGCTGGAGCCGATGCATTACTTGTGATATTGGCATGGTTAGAAGGAATTAAAATCCCAAAGGAACGATCAGTTTAGTAGTCTTGAAGAAACTAGATACATATATGTTACTCAAATTACATTGGAAAAGTTTACAAAATACAATACATAACAAAAACTAAAAACGGAATCCCCAGGAACTCAATAAAATATCTTCTCTTCATCACATATTGAAGGTATACAATGAAAGGGGTGAGCTCAAATGCTTAGTAAGGGTTAAAAATAGTGGAATCATGAGTACAATAACAAGTGAATAACAATCAATCTGACATATTCAATATGGCATAGTGAATAAATGAGTAACTAATTCCATTTATAAATTGAGAATAAAACTACATCCATAGATTTTGTCATAGTGAAAACCTCATGGATAATAATAATAACTAATAATTAATAAAGATAAATATTATTAATTGGACGTCATGTATCTGGAACATGAAACCATAATACCATAAAAATATTTTAGTTCTATGGGTAGAAACCTGTCGGATTTTTGGAAACAAACTCGAAGGGTTTGTCGCCAAACTATTTTGTCTCATGAGACCTATCGATGCATCGAGGGGATATAGAGGGCCCCACCCTCCACTTCATGTCCAAATAATTCTTCATAAATTGATTCAATACAAGATAAATATGCCTTATCAATATCCTTATAGAGTAGAGTATACAGATTTATCAATACTCCCATAATTAAAATAACTTTCCAAATAAGACACTGTATGTAAAATGGTATACGGTTTAGACAACAAACATATCCATGATATGAGATTATGGATATTTAATATAAAAATAATCTCAAATGAAAATTGATCTCAAATGGGTAGTAGGTACACCACATAAGGATTATTAGGTGCACAACATAGGGGAGATTCTTGAACAAAAGTGAGAGAGAGGATCCCTTACCTTATGCTTGAAGGTGTTCTTGATTGTTCTTAGAGACCTGAATAATCAAATTTAGATTCATTAATTAATAATTAAATAACATAATAAACATTTAATTGATATGGTATAACCTTATTATGTTCATTCATGGCCCTTTTAATGGGTTTAATTGGTTCAATTTTCATGTTTTGGAAGCATTTTCTTCCTTGGTTTTCATGCTTCGTTTACTTGTTTCCATGAATGGAAGTTCATTTGAAACATGGTTAAACTTACAGATTTGTTAATACTTATTATTAACGAAATTATGGAGATATAAATGATCTTATAATGATTTTGGTTTATATACCATGATGATGATTCATTAGTTAAAACATTAATGATGTTCCTTTAGACCGTTTTAGTGGTTCTTTGATAATAACATCCTCATTTTGTTTTATAAATTAGAACCATGAGTACCAAGGAATTCCAGAACCATGGGTGAGTCATAACACATATATTATAACCTGGTTCGACCATATAAATGGTTTCATGGCCAGACTTGAAAGAATTAATGCGAATTGAAATCACAGCGTCTACGATGTCGGTAATTCGACGTGTCACGGACAATGTTTTTAATTCCTTAAACAAATGGGGGAAAAAGAAGATTGATGATGAATTTCTCATGAACATTAGAAAATCCAGAATATAAAAGATTATGTATATTTCATTACTCTTGGGTAAGAAGATATGAAGAATGAATAAATAAAGAACTCAAAATAAAAGAATAATTTTGAAATTGCTTATAAAAATTCGGCAGCCTAACGGCTATGCAACATGGTTTTAGAAAATATTAAAAAGAGATGGGACAAGGGTCACCTATCCAAAAATGAATCATAATATATATTAGATCAAGAATAAGAATAAAAATAAGAACATGGTATGGAAACTTGAAAAATATACCACATAAAAGAGAACTTGAAAGGAAAAAAAGAAGGAAATTGAGAATTTTCTTACCTTGTAGAGTAACCCTTATAACTTGAAGGTTGTGACCTTGGGAGCTTGAGGAAAACTTGGGAGGACTACTATGAAGGTAAGGAGGCCAGATCTTTTTTGAGGGAGAATTGGGAATGAATTCAATGAAGGGATGATTTGGTATTTATAGGAAAAGTGAGGGATTATTTTAATAATTTCCAAGGGACACCTCATGGGTGGTATTTGCAAAACCATGGGCTTGCCCATGGTATTTTCCCATGGTTAAAGCCACTTGGGACACCTCACATCTTATTTAACTATACACAAGTCGACCAGACTTATGACATCATTATTACATCATTAATGATGTCATAAACACACCAAAACTAAAAACTATATTTTTTACTATTCACTGAAAAATCAAATCTTTCAGAAAAAATCCCAAAATTCACCCTAACCATTTTTCAACGTTTAGAATTCAAAAGTGAAATCCATTTTTCAAAAATAATTTTCTAAATATTATTAATTTAATTTTTAAATAAAGTCATAGTTAATTTTAAAAATAACAATCTTAAAGTGAAATTAGTTTTATTTTTCCTTGAAAAACTATTTAAGATCTCATTATCTTATTGCCTTAAGAAAATGAAATAATATTATTATTTACTATTCATAAGGTTCATATTACTATTCATATTACTATTCATAAGGGTATGTTACTATTCACCAAAAATCAAGTTTGTTCTATCAGACTCCAAATGACTTACTGATCACAACTCTAGATGACCATTTTTCGAAATTCAAAACATAGAAGTGGAAAATTTATATTTAATGGCTAGGTTTTGACTATCACCTAAATAACCTAGTGTTGTTTTAAAGGAACACAGTGATGAATAGAATTTATTTAACAGAAACATACCATAAAATTTTTGGGGTGCTACATAAAATATGTTAATTAACAAATAAAATAGTAACTAATAATTATTAATTTTAATTTAATAACATCTAAGCATTATTTAATGTAACTCTTATTTGTTTATAAAAGTTAACATTTAAACACTAATTCATTCATTTATTTTTCTATTCTAACTTTTCAGGTTCATTCAAGAGACTTTTATATGTCTACATTCACACAACGAACTCACTCGGAGTTAGTTATGTGAGAAAAACTAGCACGGTGTGTCAGTCGCGAAAAAATGCATGTGTGCGGTGCTTAAGTGAATGACTTTTTGGAGTCGGTGAAAGCGAGTGGTGACATGTAGTAGATGATGGAGGATACAAAAACAAAGCAGCAACATAATTTTAGGGGGTGAATTCATTCTATAGAGTCTTATCATTCACTTCGAAGCATAACAATAACCTGATGGTGAATCCTAGAGCACTTCTCAGATAACCATTCCTTGGAGACCTGAGGGCCAGGAGCAGCAGCAATTCAAGTGAGGAGAGGAAGATATCTTCCTCTATTTTCTTTCAATTTTCTTTCATAGTAATTGAATGATATTAGTTTATGTAATAGAGATTATTTTAGGGTAAATACTTCCAGTTTGGGGTATAAATCGAGTCTACTGGTCATCTTTCTTCTTCCTTATCACTTTCAATTAAAATGTGTTCGGAATTTATTGGTGAGATAAAATCTGATTGAAATCATTTTCAACGTACCATTATCAATTAATCTGGAACTTCACAATCATTTTGTGAGAATGATTTTGGATTTTCTTTCTTAATTACTTGAATTGAAATTAAATCTGCAGAACTTATGGTGAGTTCAT
Organism: Viscum album; assembly: GCA_963277665.1. Taxonomy (NCBI): domain Eukaryota; kingdom Viridiplantae; phylum Streptophyta; class Magnoliopsida; order Santalales; family Viscaceae; genus Viscum; species Viscum album. The sequence continues at coordinate 605,029,565 of OY728119.1, read as the reverse complement.
TCTGTCATCTTTTTAAAACCAAAATTTTCTCAAGTTGATTAATCTAGGAGTAGAGAACTCTGAGATTTGTCAGCTTGAGTGATTTATCTATTGGAGAGGGAAATAAATTACTCATTTTCAGTGGTGTTAGTTGTAATCACTATTGTGATAAGGAATGTTTTCAAAACTAGTAGAGTTGAAATTTTTCCCCGAGTGTTTTACTAGATTGTTTGTTTATCAGGGTTTTTATATCTATGTTCCCCTATGTTTTCAACTATTTCTTCCTTCAATTTAGTTTAGATAAAAGTTTTTCAATGTTCTGTCACTTTTCTTCTTAATAAATAATATTAAAAAAAGTAAAAAATATATATATAAAATTTACCCCACTGCTGACAACAGTGGGGTATTTGAAAAAAATAGAAGAATAGTGGTCAAAATTTCCTTCTCTGAGGGTTTGACCCTGCTTGACACATATACAATAGTTAGTAGGATTATAAATTTTAAAATTTGACCAGATTAAATGATATTTTAGGTCAATGCCATTATCTTTTTGGTGAGAAATTTTTGGTTTATACTTATCATAAGATTTTAGACTATATATTCTCCCAAATGGATTTAAATTTGTGGAAGCGTCGTTGGTTTGAGTACCTTCAGGGGTTCGAATTTGATATAGTATATACCCCAATAAAAGGTAATTTTGTGGTGGATTCTTTGAGTAGAAAGGTTCTAGTTAATGAATTAAAAGATTCCAGTGATGTGTGGACTTTAATAGTGCTTTTTTCAGTTGTATTTGGAGGATAAGGAGCATAATGGAGGTGTGTTCTTAGCCAGTGTTCAGCTGAATACTTATCTTATAGAACTGATTCAGTGGGAACATCCTAGTGATTAGTTGTGTTGGGAGTCTATTTAGATTCTTAATAGTGAGGCAACACCTTTTTATTGTTTATTGTCTACCAAGGCAGTCTTTTGATTCAAGGTTCATTGTGTGGTGTTGTTATCTATGAGAAAGGTGGGATGCAGGATATCCACCAGTCTCAGTGGGTCATTAATCCTAATTCCACAAAGATGTATTATGATGTACATAAGCAGTTATGGTGGTTAGGTATGATGCAGGACATAGCCAACTTCGTATCGTGGTGTTATACTTGTTAACATGTTAAGGCAGAGCCCTAGAGTCCCTCTGGTTTTCTCCAGCCGCTACCTATTCCTACCTAGAAGTGGGATAATATTTCCATGGATTTTGTTTTTATTTTACCTTGTACACCCTAGGTGGGAATGCTATTTGGGTAGTGATTGACCATTTTACCAAGTCATCCCATTTCATTCTAATCAGGAATTCATCCAAAGTAGATGTGTTGGGATGGTTGTATGTTCAGGAGGTTATGAGACTTCATGTTGTGTTGTTGGAAATTGTTTTTGACAAGGAACACCATTTTACTTCAGGGTTTTGGAAAGGCCTTCATAATGTGATGGTTTTTTAGGTCAAGTTGATTATAGAATACCATCCTAAGATGAATGGTCAGATAGAGCTGGAAAATACAATTTTTAAAGACATGCATTGGGCATGTGTTTTGAATTTTGGAGGTTCTTGGGATAACCATTTTTGGATTGGTTGAGTTCACATATAACAATAGTTAACAATACTCAATTTAAATGTATCCTTTTGAAGTGATTTATGGTTATTTGTGTTGGTCTCATTTGTATTGCGCTGAGGTGGGTGAGACCTCGTTGTTGGGACCGAGCCTTGTGAAAGAGAATTTTGATAAATCAAACTGATCAGGTAGCAGTTGTTGACAGCTCATAGTTTCTACAAATCTTATGTTGGAAAAAGACACCAATATTTATAGATTTTTTTGGGTGATAGGGTGTTCTTGAAAGTGGAACCTCACTTGGTTCATCATTATTTGGGAAAGAAAGGAAAGGGAACACCAAGGTATGTCAGAACTTTTGAGATTGCTGAGAGGGTTGTTAAGGTGGCATATAGGTTATATTTTCCTTCTTAATTGGTGTCAATTCATGAAATTTTCCATGTCTCTCAATTAAATAATTATAACCCAGATCCATCTCATGTATTTAATTGGAAATAGTTGGATTTGGAGTTTGATTTTTTTGTGTTTGAGCGGCCAGTGAGGACTGTGGATTCATGAAAGAAAGTGCTCTGTAGGAAGTATATTCCATTGGTTTGGGTTCTTTGGAAGCTTGTTGATGATTTTCATGATACTTGGGTGAAAAATTCATGTCATTAATAGGATTATCCATTTTTTGTTCTCTGATCAAGCTTTGAGTTAACTTTCTAAGGGCGGAAAATTTTCATGGTGGGTAGAATTTTCACATATGTATCTTCATTTTCAAGTATTTATCTGGTTTATTTAAATTTCATGTTTTCCCTTGAGTTTTCCTGGGTGTCTTGGTGAAAAATAGTTGTTTTGGGTTTGGAAATAGGTGGAACACAGTTGGCGCATGGTTTGTCAAACCGTATGGCCCAGCCTAGGAAACCAGGCAACTATTTGGAATTTTTGGACAGTGGGTAACCACATGGTTAGCTCACAGTTTGTAAACCATGCGTTATGTCCTCCTTGGATAGTGAGGTGAGCACAATTTTTGCAAAGTTTGGAAAACTGTGCTGGAAAACCATGTGACTTTTCCAGGTCATTAAAAATAGGGTTTTCACTCCCCCCCCCCCCCCCTCAAATTTAACCCCATTTCCACCCCTTTATTCCCCCCATTCAAGATTTCCATCCCTAAGCGCATCACCTTATCCTCATTTCTACATTGGATATCTATTTTTGTGGTGGGTTTGGTGGTAAATATCTAAGTAACTCCAAGTGAGTCTATCATTTCTCGATTTATTCTTATTTCTAGGGTTTTTCTTCCCTCTCTCTTGGGTTTTCATTTCTCCAACAGGTTGGGTGACCTATTTTGGGTTGAATATTGATTATTAGGGTTCAATATTGATGTTTATGGTTCGATCTTTCCCTTATAGGGTTCTATTGAGGTGTGGTTGTGGTTTCATACTGGTTTCAAGAAGTTTCCAATCTTGAGGTAGGTGGTTCCATGCTTTTACATTATTTGATGAGTTTAGATTTCATTCTTGATTTTATAAATGTGTTCCATGGTTGACCTATGTGGTGAAAAATATGTTTTGAAAATATTTTTACAACCATATATGATGGAAGTTGGTTTTCTAAAGGAAAATGGACATGTTTTGTGTGTGCTTAATTGTGGTGCCTCTTGGAAGCATTTTATGAAATATATGAAAGGTTTAAAACTTGTTTAAAAATGGGTTTAGTTTTTGTGTGGTTTTGAAAGAGATTCTTCTTATGAAAATTGTTGTATTTTCATGTGTGTTTATATTGTTTGGTGTGCATGTGTGAAATTTATGATGTATGTGACATGTAAAATGGAAATTGAGCACAAAAGGGAAACCTAGGTATCTAGGTGGGTGGACTAGGAATAGTACACTGGTTGAATTAAAAGTGGATTGCCACAAATTCATCTAGAAATATTGATAATTAAAACACTAACCAAATTATGATGATGATTGGATACCACTAGAACATTGGATGGATTCCTCTCTAGTGTCTCATGCATGGGGACGTTGTGGGTTGTGGTTTCTATACCACATTTTACTGAAATACGAGGTTCCTAGTGTCCCATTTTAGCTAGTCCTTATATGTGTTTCTCATGAATTAGTTCTCTCTTGAGATATGGTACTTACCATCAAGATACGATGTACATTTTGTATTACTTTAAAAGAAAATAAAGTTTTCTTCCTTTTAAAAAAAATTCCTATAAAAGTGAATTTCCCATTTTTATAAAAACCTTCATGTTATATTGTCTTATAATGTTTTGGCATGGAATATTTTATTTTGGGTGTAATCCTACTGGGATTTGGTTAAAACCCTACATACACCTTTGGGTGTATATATATTTTTTTATTTATGACCCAGGTAAAGGAAATATGTATCGTGGTGATGAAGGTGGATATGGATGCTAATGTTCCACTCCTTTTAGGTGTTGTTGGTGGTGGATTTAGGATTATGATGCTCTTGTTTCATGTAGGTTTTTGGGATAGTTTCATTGTTCACTTTTCCTTGTAGTCCTTTTGGGGTTTTTTAAAGTTATAAACTTTGAATCTAAAAATTGTGGTACCATGTTTGGTTATGATTATTCAGTCATATTTTTTTTATTTTTGGTTGTTTATGATTATGTAAATTAGTGAAATTATTCCCAAAGCATATTGTGATACCCAAGAATTAGTTTCCAACCTGTGGGTATCAAGAATTCCCTTCGGGGCATTCCATGGATTGGGTTGGGTTTCGAGTTGGATGGAACTCTGACTTGGTTTGTGACGTGAGACTAGTTATCCTGTTTCTTGTTCTTCCTCCTCTTCCTCTCATTCTTCCTTCTCTTATTACTCTTATAATCAACAAAATGAACTCAATAATTTCTATGAAGAACTAATTTCAAAATATTAATAACTTATAAATAAATAAAAATGATTTCTTAATGAAAAAGATTGACTTTTTAATGAAAAGGATCTTCTTTCCAAAGAAAAAAAAAGATGATTTAGTTTTGAAATTAAAACAAACTAACATTGAGAATTTAAAATCCAAAAATCAAAGAACTTAAAAATACTATTTCTCAATTCACCCAAGGTGAACATAATCTAAATATTATTTTGGGTTCTCAACTTTATACCAAAAGTATTTCTAAAATTGGTTTTTCAAATTCAAATAATCTTTCTCAAAAAATATCTTTTGTAAAGGGATTTTCCCAAAACAAATTTTGTAAATATTATGATAAATTTTGACACCATATTTATGAGTGATATTTAAAAAATGATAGATATTGTAGACCTAAATATATCCATATTTATTCAAAATTTTCTAATAGAAAAGCTTGTTCTAAATGAGTTTGAGTTCCTAAATACTTATTATCTAACATTACTAGACCCAAGTTCACATGTGTACCAAAAGGAACTCACAATTGATATTTTTAAGTACTATTACACTGGGCTTCATTATCATATCATATAGTGTATTATCAATGTTTTATTGGATCAATAAAATCTAAAGTATTTTTACAGAGATTAAATTCACTAATTGAGGGAGAGCCTCACTTTTTTCTTTCCAATAGAGAAAAGGTTTAGTCCTCTTGATCTTTATTTTATGATCTCTCTCTCTATAATGGTTGTTCCTTTTTTATTTAAAATTGAAAGGTTGTCTTTTTTTAAATTTTTATTTTCTTCTCCTTTAAATTATTTTTCAAATTTTCTTTTTCAAAATCTTCTATCTTTTTAAAATATTGAGATTCACTATTAGAATTTACTTTAAGTTTCTTTGAATATACTTATAGTTTAAGATGGTGAGAACATAAATGTTATATCTATAGTCCATCTCATGCACTCTATTTGTTTCAACCTTATGCATTTTCTTTTACATTCCTTTTTCTATAATATTGGTTTTAAAGATTTTGATAATCATTATGGGGGATATAGTACCGCATGTCACTATTATTTTGCATCATGTGAAATTTCCTTCATGATATAAGTATCACTTGTTTCCCTTAATTGTTTTATTTTTGATAATAATACTAAAGGGGGATATTTTTTTGGTTATTAGGGAGATATTTTTTGTCAAATGGGAGAGAAGTTTGACAAATTCGGAAAAGTTTTTTTATCTTTTTTTAAGAAAAATGTTTCTTTGTTTCACAAAGTGGGATATATTTATGATTTAGCTGTGTTATATCTAAATCTTGAGAATATTTAATATCATGTTGAAATATCATGAAATATTTTAAATACATGTTTCACTCTTGTTTTACTCTTGATATATCTTTTTATGTTAAATTTTTGTGATCATGAAAAAGGAGGAGATTGTTGTACCTATATCTCTCTCATGGTATTTTCATGATCAGAAACAATCAATTATATATCTAATGATTTAATTTGAGTGGATGGAAATTTCATTTATAAGGTTCCATATATTGATCTTAATAAATCAAATAAAGGAATATTTTTGAACTTTAGGATCATGTTTGCTAATTCAATTGAAGTATTTAAAGATCTTTTGAAGTCTCTTTGAAGTAATAATGGGTGTGTTGAAATAATGTAAGGAATATCTTAAAGTTATTGAATTTATTGAAGGAAGATTGAAGGACTAAAGAGTAAGGTGAATCTCAACAGACAACATCGACTACCTTGTGCAGGGAACTGGTCAGCCAGTGCAAGTGGATAGAACCACCATATGCAGCAAAAGTCCATCGGCCAACCAGTGGAGTCTGGATTGAAGTGATAGTCTACAGTAAGCCTATCATCTAGCAGGTGGCATTGAGAGTCTATCTAGTGACTTCAATCTAGATAATTTAATGTGAATTTATTTATATATTTAAATGTGTTGACTCATCTCATTAAAGTCTTGGCTCGACCCAAGGGACCCTCAACTCCTATGAAGGCAATAAATAAAGGATTTTGGAGGCTGGGATTTCATCTCACAATGACGGTGGATTGAATGATCAAATTAAGTGATGTTTCAATGAAATATCTCTATCAATTATTTTTATTCTAAAAATCCTCTCTAGATCCAATTACAATTCTCAATTCTCAAAGACTCGCTTCTAAATTGTCTATCTATCTATCTACTCAAAATTTTATCTATTCATTTTGAGAGATAATATATAATCTTTGTAATGGATTTTCACCAAGAAAATCTCTTTCCTTCTTTCCTACCTTCTAAAATGGGTTTATTTCTACAAATAATGAAAATAAAGGGATATAGGTGCTTATTACCGTTGAAGTAATGGAAATAGGTTTCTTGCAACAACCGTAAAAAATAAAGGGAGTATGGGTTTCTTGATCACCATTAAAATCAAGGGAGAAATAGTCAAACCTCTCACCCGAGGTCAGGATATGGCTCACACTGATCTATTATCGAACTCCTTTATCAAAATATCTTTTCTCTCTATTTTAATTCATGCATTTTTTTTCAAATATTTCTCTCCAGATCATGTATACCTCATTGTGTGCTTTTCGCTCACTAACAGACTGCATTTATTTCCACACATTTTGGCTTTCCAAAGGTGGGTAGAATTTAGTACTTCTTTAGAGATGTCTTCTCCTTGATCAAAATGGGATGATGGGATATTGGTCCCTCCTTCTATGGATATCTCCTCAGAATTCATCACCTAGTCCAGATCTCCATCATATATTAATATTTTATTCTTGAAACTCCATCTGGTGTCATCTCTTTGTGGATTCCGGTTAATTATACCGCATCCATTAGGACATTATAAATGGGTCAAGTCAGGGTAGCAACCTTCAGTCAAGAGAGTAATCACATTGGGAATCTCTAGCATGTCTGGACTCTAGAACATTGGTACACCTAAATTCTCCCCTATAAGAGAAATTATCAAGGGTACAGAAGCCTGAGGCATCCCACATCGGCTGCGGGGTACTTTTATTCCATAGTTATGTCTTATGAGGTTTTCCTCGACATCCCATTATTAACATGGGGTATTCCATGAGTTTAACATCTAGTGGAGATGGATCGGACTGATCAGAACACTTATAAAGGTGGATTATATGGGAATGTCCCTATGAGGGAGAAACTGGATGTTTTACCAGTTGGATGGGTCAGAACGCCCAATGATGATGGACCTGAGATGGCGTGTCCCATAAAGGTAAAGTTTCACACCGTGAAGGATGATCTGGACACCACTGAGGGTGGATCAAGGAAGGTGGTCCCCTATGAAGCAGACACCAAGGTTTACCATTGGCTGGGATTGAACCTTAGGGAGTATTCCTACATACTCTGTTTAGAATACAGGGATCAAAGCCTACATATTTCTAGGGGACATGGTTTTGGTCTTACACATGGCTAGATACCCGTCAGAATAGAAGCACTCTTGGTTGGATGAGTATGGATTGTGTGGGGCTTGCACATGGTTAGCTGCTCGGGTGCTACTGGGAGTAGCAATGGGATGAATTGGGATTATGGATGGATAGTGGCCCATGTGGACAATATGACCCCACCATGATAATGGTGAGGTGATGGAGTAGATGGTTGTGGTTTACACATGGTTAGTTTCTCGTATGAATGGCATGATCCCACTAGGACATGGCATCTCACGTAAAATCAAGATGGATATGGAGGAAGTGTTGAAAGGTATGGAATGAATGGTATGTAACCTACATGAAGATGATGGTGTTGGCATTGAACCTCGAGGATGTTTCCTACATATCCTAGTTGGTTGGGAATCAAAGTCCATGTAGTTTGAGGAATGGGTGATGAGACACCTAAGGAGGCTGCTTGTGAGAATAGAAATCATGGATGGGGACCCAAAGGAAGTGCAACCTCTGGGTTAAGGCATGATCCTCCCGATAAATGGATACTTTATGAAAAGACCAAGATGGAAGTGGGTGATAGGTTTGAACCTTGGGGAGGATTCCTATATACCCTATATAGGAGGCAGTGATCAAATTCCACGTATTTACAGATGGTATCAGAGCTTACACATGGCTACATTACCTTTGACATGTTGGGGATTATGTATGGTTAGCATCCCAAATGGATATGAAGCATGTTTTAGGTTCTTACATGCTAAGTCTTCCCATATGATCACTGATCTAGACACCACTGAGGGAGGACCAGGGGAATGCACCCCTAGGAGGGGGCACCAAAGTTTACCTTTGGTTGGGATTGAACCTTGGGGAGGATTCCTATGTACCCTATTTAGAATATAGAGATCAAAATCCATATAGTTCAGTAATGGAGGGGCATGGGGTTTACACATTGTGGTGGACCATATGAAGTCACGGTCACTGTTAACCTCTAATCCCACATGATTCATGCTCGGTGTGAGAAAAAATAGGTAGCAGTAGATCTGATTATCATGTTGTGAAAGATTCATCAATGATGAATGATGTTGGGATTACACTCTGAGATGATACGGGGAGATGAAGATTAGGACTTACTCTAGGAGGGAGGCCCGAGGAGGATGTCTTGTTGTACGAGGGGGATCTAATTCCATGTGATGAAGATCTAATCTTGTGTCAGTCATACACAGATCACCCTATCAAGGTGTGTCGGGGCTTACGTGGAGATTTCTTGAGGCACACATGGTGACAAACCCCAAAGGGGGAGAGAGGTGAGAGGGCTATGGTTCCTATCCCCTCTCTGATCCTCTAAAACTTTCCACATATGTGGAAACTATAGTTTAATATCATGTGTTGATAATGTTTATGCTAGGAAGTTTAACATACTGTAGTTCAGATGATGAGGACTCACTCCTAATCCCTTGGACTTACATAAATGATGTCAACCCACACTTGGGAAAGGGAAGGCACTAGTAATGCCTGATGTGAGTGAGGTGGAGGATTGGTCACTTGATAGGTCCATGTTAGCATAGCTATGCGAAGAAACAATAGTTGTTAGCATACCTATACAAAGAATTATAAGGTAGGGAAATGATACATGATACATTGAATGAGGGACCATGAAATAACTTCTCACAAGCCTGGAGGGCTACACGGTAAAGGAGTTTGTGAAGCCATTGGGCTCTCCAAGATGAGCTTCATGGAGTAAGGGTGTTTCGTGAAGGAAAGGTGCCTCATGAAGGAGAGGTGATTCATGAAGAAAGGGTGCTTCATGAAGGAAAGGTAGTTTTTGAAGGAAGGGTGCTTCACAAAGGAAAGGTGATTCACAAATTAAAGGTTCTTCTCTAAGAAAATTCCTTCATGGAGCATGGCCTTGCCTTAGCATAGGGATTTTTAGAATACTGCTCCATGAAGGCTTAATGCTTTGTGGATCCTCAAGCAAACCCAAGGAGAAAACTACTTAATAAAGGGTGGGGGCCTTAATGAAGGGAATCCCTACCATAAGTAGGATCCATGAATAATAAAGGAAATCATGACTCGTGATACTCAAGTACCATGGGCGACCCATTTTTTTATCGGGTTCACGGTGCTCAGGAGCTTCGTGAAATGGGAGATCAGAAGGTGAAAGGTTGGGGTAATGATGCTTATGATGGGGTGAGATGTTTATTTATAGGTAATGGGGTTTCATGATATTCATGGTACTCACTATGAAGAAAAAGGATTCCACGAAGTGGCAAGGGCTCTGTCGGACTCGCGGAGGTACCATCATCCGCCTTCATTCTCGTGGTGGTGAGGTGCATGCGGGGCATGCCGTGAAGAAAAAGGACACCGCGAAGTGAAAGGGGCTTTATTGGACTTCATAAAACTCATGGAGGTGCATTCAACTTCCTTCTTGGTGGTTGTAGTGCTTGTTGGACTCACAGAGGTACCGTCAACTCCCTGCATGGTCGCAGTGGCGAGAGCTCTCTGCAAAGGTGCTTCGTAAAACAAACACCTTTGATGAATTATAAGGTCATTTGGGTCTAGGTAGCTTTGAAACAACCATGAATTTTTTTGTGTCTTCAATAGCATGATTTTTTGTGCCAAAATAATTATAGCACCTCAGAATGGGATCTGAAGGGAAAATAGGGTCGGATTTTGAGGTTCCATCATCAAAGAAATCGTCTGATCGTGAAGCCGGCTCGTGGGGTCTGCGGGGCATGATGTGTATCATGGAAACAAGGCTACATAAGCAAGGGAAGCGGCCCATGGAACAGTACTGATTGGAGGTGAAGTGATAAGAGCAGCAATGCTAGATCTAGTGGCCCTAACCTAGCGGTTCTAGGAGAAAGGGGATTCATCGAGGGGGTTCTGCAAGATGCCTCCTCAGGCTTCTAGGAAGAAATTGGATCGTGTAGCGCTTCCTCATGATGTTTTTTATCCTAAGGCTTGAAGATCCTAGGACACTTGAAGACAGTTCCTCAACATCGACAACCTATGGGATCATCTGAACAGATATGGGATGGAGCTATAAGGGATAGGCTTTGCTAAATGTGGATTCAATGCATCTCATACCTAGGGGAGACAATTTGTGATAGAATTAGAGGAACAGTTTAACTCTTGAGGTGCCACATGTCCCATGAAAAATTGAGTGTGGGTGCTGCTAAATAAGAATTCTCCTTCGATGTTGTCGGAGGCTCATATGGAAAAGTGATTCCCCCTACCTGAAGACTTGGACAGATCTTGGGGGGAAGAGGTCAATGAGGAAAACCTTCAAGAGGAGGATGAGCACGTAGCTTTGGGGAAAGCCTCTCCAGAGAAAGGTGAGATATTAGCCTCAGAGGAAACCTCTTTAGAAAGGTTCACTAAACCCTTTAAGTTTCAACTCACCTCCATGTGTTTTCATCTCTCTCTACTTCATATGGATTCTCAAATTATGCCTATTTTGTCTAGGAGAATCTCATACCAGTGACCCCCTCTCATGGAGACGAGGATGCAATCAACACAGAGAGACAAGTTGGAAGGTTTATACCTAAAGTAGAAGGATTTGGTAGGCCATCTAGATCTGAGGAGGTGGAAACATCAAAATAGGAGTCCTTAGATCCCTTCGTTATATACAGGGGACCACTCCATGGAATACCAATGACAATAACCTGAGATCATGAGCCATCATCGCTTGACCTTTGTAAGTTTCCCGCTTCACATATTCATTCTTGATTCTTATATGACCATATTTGATTGACATAATCCCTATCTAAACAGTGTTGGGAATAGAGGGTTAACTTCTTGTATGAATGGTTAGAGGACATGGGGATCCTTTTCTGACAGGAGCGCTAGTCTATACAGGGCCAAATATCCAAGTTAACCAGACTATGGTTTCCAACGAGCAATAAATTGTGATTATGGGTGGCACCACTAGTGGGGAATAACCTGGAGATTGTAGGGACAACCTAATATAGATAGAATCCAGCAATAAGGATCAACCTGAAAACATGGAGCCTGACCACTCAAACATGATGCCAAAGGAGGATCTTGCTACTGAACACCTGGGCACATTTCCAGAATATGAACCTTCTGACCTAGTAGAGCTAGACAAATATGATTCGGATGCGGTCAAGGATAGTTATAATACCCAACTCCAATCATGGAATTTCATCAAACTCTTCATGCACAAAATTTTAGAATCAAAGTGGATAAGTCGAATGGGATCACTTCACCATTGGTTGTGAAATATATGTTCTGGAGGGGAAGATGTGTGAGGTCTTCACATGCCGATCCGGGAATACCTCACTAAAAAAATACGGGAAGGAATCCATCATTTAGGTGATTCTTGGTGCGAGAAGAAGTCTGAAAACATCCAGAAGCTCTAGGAGGCCGAACAAGCAATTTAGTGCCTATAAGTATAGGTGAATGAGAATTTTTCTTTTGTTACAAATCAATCGGCATTAGTTTCATGATTTTAGGTCTAATTGGAAGAGGCCCAAGAGCAACTAAATTAGGAGAGTTTTCAAGTAGCTGACCTCCGAACTGAACATGATCATGCACAGATCAGGGATAGTGAACTTCGCTCTATAGCTATCAACAAGGATATGGAGCTCAAGAAGTGGAAGGAGACCATAAAGGCCCACACATCATATGACGGAAGATTTTAGGTGCTCTATCAATGGGGTGAATCCATAGGGGCCATGTTTTGGCTAAACATGAAAAACACACTTTTTTCTTTCTTGCTTTAAACTATGTGTATGGATATATATCTTTTTTGTTTCAATTACTAATACTTGGAAATATCTATGAGGGAACTCATGATCAATCCCTAAGCTCACGTAGGTCATGAACGGTGTAAAAAACAAGGTACAACCATATAATTGTTCACTTTTGTATGAGAGGGTCTTCCAATCATCGAATACTTGGGGTATGCTACTATAGGTTGACCACCCAGAGTATTTGGGATAGGTATTCAGGCTATGAGATATTGTTTAAAGATGATGGGGCTCTTAGAACAGCCAACTTTCCTTTCCCAATGTGCTCTAGTGCACGAGCGAGATAATGCTAAGGGTGTTATAATCAATCTGAACAAAGGGGGAATGGAAAGTGTGAATCACAATGCCCAAAATCTAGAACACAATGATGATGGAATTCCAATATGAGATAATTGATGACTGTATTAGAAATTAAGTATCCATACCGCTATCCTGAAATGCGGAAAAACAAAAGAGGGCCAACCGCTGACTGTATTTGAAAATATGGGGCCAAACTTGAAATGCTGTCCAAGGTCCTTTAGGGAATTGACCTAGAACAGTAGGTGAGACAAAATAGAATAAGACCAGGCTATTAGGGAGGGTCACTTTGGACATGAAAGAGTATTGGGATCCGAATAAGGGGAACGCAAAGTGTGGAAGTGGAGTGGTGTAATTTTCTAAAGGATTCTAACACTATTGAAATTACACCACTATGGCCTAAAGCACATTGGTGAAGGCGCATTGGTCTAAAAAAAGATGAAACCTATCTCTCAAGGGAGTTTCATCTCAGATGCCACTGAAAGTGTGGCCGATTTTTACCTATCAACCATTCAAGGTTCCTATTCTCTGCTAATGTGTATAGCATCACTCGGTTCTAATCCTCAGCGATGATACTTTTTAATAGTCAATTGTTTTTAGTTGATTATATTTTGATTGGGGGGGGGGTTTGTAGAGATTATGAAATAATTTATGGATGATGTTTGATTTGAAATTTTGATAAATATTAAGGTGATTTCATTATTAGGTAGTTAATCTTGTGATATTCTTGAGTTTTTCTTTATATTGTATTAAATTAACACCCACTTCACTAGATGATGTTGACTGGAATTCCTAAGTGTTAAGGCTTTAATACAAGCCTTAACTTAACTTAGGGTTCTAATGTCAATCAGTACATGTTGATGGTAGTGTATTTATGGTTCTAATAATCCATGGAAACCACACATTAAACGAAACAATTCATTAATCCAAGACATGTTAAGTCCAACATACACAATGTTAATTTGAAGAATATTCGTCGAGAAAATACTCTCAATCACTTAAGAACCCTAAATTTTGACTCACCCCAATGAGATATTTACTCATCCATTAAGAGGATTAGTAATCTGGTTTATTATTTTTATGATGATGAATTAATAAGTGAAGAAAAATAAAAGGATAAGAAAATATTTTTGTGCCGAACACACACACACAAATAGTGAAGGGAATTAAATACTGACTTTAGATTGAATGAGAAAGAAAAAGAAGGGAAGGGTATTACACTATATTTAAACTATTTTAATACCATTAATATTAATTATTATAATTTTAATAAGAATAATATATGAATAAGAATAAACTTTCATTAAAATAGAATTACAAAAACAAACACTTACACGATTATAAATTAAGAACAACACAAAATTAAATGAAAGGAAGCAAGGAGGAATGGTTTTTCAAGTGAAAACTTGAGTATGGAAGATCCTACGAAGCCTTTTTAAGAGCCTTGGTCGTTCCAAAATATCCTCATTTTCTCTGAAATTCCAACCACATGCAAGGAGAAGAGGGGGTTGTATTTATAGCCCAAGGAGGTGGACTGTTTTCATTTCAAACCTTCCCCTCTACTTTCATAGCCAGTTTTTTCATCTATAAAGCTTAATATAGAGATATTATCTTCTTCCAAGTTGTATATATTGATGTTTACTATCATACCTAAAAATTTGGTGGCCATTGGACTTTTTTATTCAAATATTTGGCTATTTTACTAAACAGTTTTCACCAGTCCATTTTTATCAATAATTTTTCAAAAGCTGAAATTTGAATGGGTTTTTGGTATCCATTGGACTTTTATATTTCACAACGGTGTTTGGTGAGGTCTGGGGTTCGATTCCTGGGCGCTTCTCTTGGGTGAATTCCCACCTCTCATGTACCGCTCGCCTTGCCGGGTCACCCGATGTCTCACTGGGTGGGCAGAAGGGTGCATTTCACCTGGCTGACGGATTGCTGTGACGAACCATCACCAGTTGAGATGTAACCCCGCGGGACGCTCTGTCATCTTGGATGAAAACGGGTCCTTCCTGGCTGAGTCTTCTCCGGATGACCTCTTCGTGGGGAGGGGGGTTCCTGGGTGTGGAGGGTTCGAAAAGGCCACTCCTGGGAATTCCCTTTTTCTAGTATATCAGGATAAAAGACATTAATATTTTCTTGATTTTAATTCCCATCTAGAATGGTGGGCTGGACTTCAAAGAATCATTTTGGACCCTTTTTCTTGTATTTGGACCTTAAAATTTTTATCCATGATTATTTTGGATAATGAAGAAAATATGGTGGAGTTTAATAAAATTTGGGCTTCTATATTTAGACCAGTAACTCAATCATTGTGGCTGGTCCAGTTTTTTCATAGATTATTTGGGTCTTCTTGTGTGGACCATATTACCCTCAAAATGGACAATTTTGTGAAAGGTACATTCTAATGAAATGTTGTAATTTGAGTAAGGAACCCTAAAAACAATAATCATGAAATTTGGATAAGTATGGTGAGATTTGTAATTAAATTAGTAAACTGACTCGATTTGATTAATTAAAATAATGCTCAAAATTACATTTAATATTAAGACATGAGTATTTCACACCAATTATGCACTTTCCATTGAAAATCGGTAAAGAGAGTAAATAAAAATATCTGAATAAGTTAATAACATCAACTCCCCCACAGTTAGGCTTGTGTATGTCCTCATGTGCAACAAATATAAAAAACATTACAAAATCATTTTCACTCACCAACAAATATTAAAATTTTGTTTTACCCACTTAGGGGAGGTTTATACTATTTCACTCATCCATATTGAATTCCATCTCAAATTGTTACAGAAAAAATGTTCCAAAAACAACTCTTTTTATTGCTCAAATTTAGAAATGGAAAATGTGGGCACTCGAAACTTACTCCTCTCAAGATGATATAAAAATATTCTGGAGGTTCACTCATTCACCAACCAAAATTGAAAATTTTAGAGTTTGAAAGATCTCTCAGCTTCCATTCTCTATCCTAAAGTGCACAAGAATCAAGTGGTATTGTTAAGGGGTTTTTATATGGCTATGGGAAGGTAGAAATTTAATATTCAAAAGAGTGAAAAGAGGGATAAAACACCAACATGGAAAAATCAATGCACAATGTTTTTGAAATAAAACATGGAAAGAAATGGAAACAAATATTTAAAAGGGAACAATTGTGTGAATAAAGAAACAAAAGCGGAAGAAAATTTAAAGGGAATGAGAAGATGGAATATTTACAAAACACAAAACTTCTCCCAATGACATAAGTGCTCTTTTTTTCCATTTTTTTCATTTTTTGAAAGTTAAACTTGAAACATATCTCACACTCATCTCCCAACCCATGATTGATCTCCTCACAACACTAATTGTAATAGTTATAACAAGATCAAAGGTTTAGGAAGAGTTGTTTTTGACATGCCCAAGACACAACCCTTTTTTTGTTCTTTTTTTATTTTTATTTTTTTGATTTTTTTGAACACTTGTCAATAACATTTACAAAATTACATAAATGAAAGTACATTCCCCAAAACTCATTGAATAACAACTTCTCCCCTACACTAAAATGGATTCTTGCCCTCAAGCATATGATAAATCATTGAAAATCAATAAAAGGGAACCCAAAAATGAAATCCATTCCCCCACACTTAAATTTCAATAAATAATGCAATTTAAATACATGTAGATGTTGGGTGGGATAAGTTATTGGGCTTTTAATGTGGATATCAAAGAAAAGGTTTTCACTAGATCGAAGGGGCTTTCAAAAGGAGGATTAATGTCAGGGAAATGGGAGGTTATTTGGATATTTTGATTCTCATGTGGTTCAGAAAATGCCTCTATCATGTTAATGCACACAAAAGTAGGAAGTTCAGATAGAAGGTCCACAAACTCAAGACTTAAAAATGGGGGTAAAAACACACATTTTGAAAATATGGCCATAAGTTGCCTTGGCATGAAAGCTAATGTTTTTCCTCATGGTTGGGGAAAATAATTTTCCAAATCAAAAATTGAGCATTCAAAATTTATTGGTTTTAACAAAATATTCTTTATCGAAATATATGATGAAAACACAAAATGTTTGAGATGAAACCGTGTCTTTTGACTCCCCAAAATGGTTGGACAAAATTTCAAAATTGGATGGTGAGTAAGTATGACTATTTTGGTTTTTTTCATTTTTTTATTTATTTTTTAGTTTTTTTAGTATTTTTAAAATAAACAACCACACAAAAGAGAAAGAGAAAAAGAAAGGTTTTGATGAAGAAAGTGGTAAAAATGAAATAGAGGGGAAGAAGAAGAAAGAGGTAGATAGATAAAGAGATAGAGTTAAAGGGAAAGAGGTGCCCCCTTGTTTGGATTTGGTGGGTCGTCATATCTATCCAGTGGTGTGTTTACTATTGAAGTTGTGGATCTTGTGGAAGTCGATGTTGTTTCAGGATTGTGCTTCCTCTCATGGTGATTCTTTAACCGATGTCCATTAACTGTGAATTTACTTTTTGAAGAGGGGTATTGGACTTTCCCTGCACCAAATGGGTAAACATGAGAAACAATAAAAGGACCTTCCCAAAGAGAATTAAGCTTACCTGGGTGAAGTCAAAATTGAGAATTGAAGAACATTACCTTCTCACCTTCAAGAAATACCTTTCGTAGGATGTGTTTGTCATGGAGTGCCTTGTATTTTTCTTTGTAGATATTAGAATTCTCGTAAGAATCAAGTCAAAGATCCTCCAGTTCATCCAATTGTAACAATATTTTTTCACCAGATTTTTCAAAATCAAAATTACAAGTTTTCACAGCCCAAAATGACTTATGTTGGATTTAAAATGGAAAATGAAATGCTTTAACAAAAACTAGCCTAAAATTAGACATCCCAATGGGTGTTTTATAGGTAGTTCGATAAGCCCAAATTGCTTCACCAATTATTTCAGGACAGTCTTTTCTAGTGGGTTTTACAATTCTCTCAAGCACTCTTTTCACTTATCTATTAGAAAGTTCAGCCATGCCATTTGTTTGGGGTGATATGCAGTTGAAGTTTTATGTATAACCCCATTATTTTCCAAAATATATTTCATGGTTCTGTTACAAAAATGGGTTCTTAAGTCACTTATCAAGGCACATGGTGTTCCAAATTGGTGGAAGATGTATGTCTTTAGGAACTCCCTAACAGTATGTGAATCATCCTTTCTAGTGGGTTTGGCCTCGACCCACCTAGAAACATAATCAACCACAAGAAGAATGTATGAGAATCCATTGGAAGGGGTGAATGGTCCCATTAAATAGATGCCCTAAATATCAAATATCTCATAGAAAATTAAAGGAATTTGGGGCATTTCATTTCTCTTTTAAATTATGCCAAACTTTTGGCAAGTGGGATAAGATTGAAAGAACTCATGTGAGTCCTTTAAGAGTGAAGGCCATAAGAATCCAGAGTCTAGGACCTTTCATGAGTTCCTTTGTGTTCCAAAGTGGCCACCTCCAGGAAGTATGTTACAGAATTCTAATATGGAAGAATGTTCATCTTCATCAACACATCTCCTAATTACCATGTCAGCCCCAATTTTCTAAAGTTTATTATCTTCCCAAAAATAGTGTTTTGAATCACTTTTCAACTTCATTTTTTTTATTTTGAAAACATTTCAGTAAAAACACTAGAAACCAAGTAATTTACAATTGGGGCATACCATGGTTACTTTGGAGTGAGAGATGAAAGGTGCTCAATGGGAAATTCAGGATCGATGATCTCTGAATGAGAAAAATTAGAAATTATACTGAGCTGATCAGCCATAGGGGTTTCTTTTCTTGTTCTATGTTTGATTTCAAGTTCAAACTCATAGAGAATTAGGATATATCTTATTATCCTCGGTTTGGAATCACTTTTCTTGAATAAGAACTTTATAGGAGAATGGTCTGTGAAGATGATGATTTTGGTACATAATAGATAGGGATGGAATTTATCTAAGGAAAAACCCACTGCTAAAAGTTCCTTTTCAGTCACAGTGTAGTGAGATTGAGTTTCATCCAGTGTTTTTGAGGCATAATAGATGACATGAGGAATATTTTCTCTTCTTTGACCAATAACATCCCCGACATATCTATCAAAAGCATCACACATCAACTCAAAGGGTAAGGACCAATATGGGGGTTAGATTATCAGGGAAGATGTAAGAGCATTTTTGAGTTTAATGAAGGCTTTATTTCAAACCTCATTGAAATGGAAAGTGACATCATTTTGAAGAAATCAAGTGAGTGGGAGGGAATCCTACTGAAGTTATGGATGAATCATCGATAGAAACTAGCATGACCAAGTAATTAAAAAACGTGTTGAACTGTTGTGGGTTTAGGAAGAGATTGGATCACCTCAATTTTGGTAGGATCGACTTGAATACCATCTTTTAAAATTGTGTTCCCTAGAACAATCCCATTTGCAACCATGAAGTGATATTTTTCAAAATTTAACACAAGGTTACACTTGCCACACTTTTGAAAGACTAGAGAGAGTGAATTCAAGCAAGATTCAAATGACTCGCCATAAATGGTAAATTAATCCATGAATACTTCCATTAAGTGTTCAATGAATTCAGAAAAGATAATCATAATACACCTATGGAATGTTTTAGGAGCATTAAAAATGCCAAAAGGCTTTCTCCTATATTCATACATTCCAAAGGGGCAAGTGAAAGTAGATTTTTCTTGGTTTTAAGGTGTGAGTTGAGTTTCAAAATAGTCGATGTATCCATCAAGAAATCAATAATGTGACTTTATAGCTAATCTTTCTAGAATTTGATCAAGGAATGGAAGAGGGTTGAGATCTTTTCTTGTTTCAACATTCAATTTCCTATAGTTGATGCACACATGCCATTTGTTCTTCACTCGAGTTGTTCCTACCTTCCCATTTTCATTTGTGACAATATTTATCTCACCCTTTTTAGGTACAAATTGAATCATACTAATCCATTCACTATTGGAAATTAGGTAGATAATACCATCTTTAAGAATCTTAGTGATATCTTCCCTAACAACCTCAAGTATGAGTGGATTAAGTCTTCTTTATGGTTGTATAATTGGTTTGGATGATTCCTCAAGATGGATGTGATGCATGAAAAGGGTTGTTCTAACACCTGAACAAGTTTGGACTCCTCAGTTTCAGTAAGTGAATTGGAGATAATGACAGGATAAGAGTGATCATGGAAAAGGAATGAATATTTCAGGTGTTCAGTAAGAGGTTTCAGATCAGTCTCATCTTTCATTTGTGGGTTAGAAAACTCAGGGATGGAGGAAGGGACTTCAGTTGGTTTTGATTCATTTTCCTTAATACTGTCCAAGGTGGATCAGAAGATATCATAGTTGATGTGGGATTCAAGATAGTTTTCAAGATCCTCTAGATTGATGGAGTCTATGAATGAAAGGTCCACATCAACTTCACCATTTATGACTTGGTTAATCATGGTGAAGATTTCACAAGATCTTATCTCATTATAAAATTATTAACATGATGGAATGGGGTTCAATTTTCTCTCAGAAGTGTCCTCAGAAGCATGGATTGAGAATGCAGAGTGATCTTCAGATGGGTATCGCATGGCTTGGAAAATGTTGAACTATACCAGTTGGTCACCAAATTCCATGGATAAGATGCCTGAATGGACATCAATCTTGGTTATCACTGTCATTAAGAATGGTCTTCCTAGAATTAAGGGAGATCGAGAATATTTCGTCTCACCTTCCATGTCAAGGACATAAAAATTAGTAGGGAAGATAAGATCATTCACACAAACAAGGACATCCTCGATTATACCCCCAGTACTAGCAGTGATTCAATTACACAATTGAATAACAATACCCGTTGGATGTAAAGGACCTAGAACAAGGTTAGAGAAGATATATTTGGTCATGACATTAATTGAGGCTTATAGGTCTATGAGTGCATCATCAAATTTGGAACTTTCAATTTGGAATGGAACCATAAAGTTCCCAGGATCTTTTCACTTTATGGGAATATACTTATGGGTGGAAACATTTTCGAAGTTCCTAAGTTTCCTATTGTGGGTGCACAATTCTTTAAGAAACTTGTCGTACTTAGGGATTTGTTTTATGGAATCTAATAGGGGTATGTTGACTTCAACATGTCTAAACATGTCAATCATTTCAGGATCAGGTTCAAAGGACTTCTGTGGCTTAGAAATGGTTTGAGGAAAAGGAATTGGGTTCCTAAGTGGAATAGAAGGAGGTGAGGGAATGGCTTCAGATTCTTTTTTAGGTTTCCTTTTCTTTTCCTTTTCTAGGTCAACATTCAAAGGGGATTTGGAGGACTCATCATGAGGAATAGAAATTTTCTTTTCTGATCTAATTTCAATTGCACTTAAATTAACCTTGGGGTTGGGTAATGGTTGAACTGGGAGTTGGGAAGAATTTGATTGTTGTTTCTAGCTCAGGTGGGATGCAAGTTGACCAATTTGGGTTTCAATGTTTTTGAGGCTGGAATGGGTGAAGGAGGAAATATCTTACACTACACTTTACCATGGTTTTTTGGAAGAATAAGCTTGTCCCAAATTAGGATTACCTTGATTTTGGTTCTTGGTAAAGATATTTTATTTGTTTGGGAATTGGGAAGTCTCACTAGGATAGTGGAATCCAGGAGAAGGAATAGGAGGATTGATCCTTTGAGGTTGAGGAACAAAAGGGTAATGTTGTTGGAAGTTACCAACACTTTGACCATATTGTATTTTGTTTGGGTTTCGAGGATGGAATTGATGGGGATGATAAATGGGATTACCATACCTCAAGCCTTGGTTAAAGGTAGAAGAGAAGGGCTTAGAGTGGGTTTGGTTGAAGTTTCTAATGAACTGACCTGATTGTTGAGGATTGGTGTTCCTCTGAGCATATGCTGCATTGAGCTCTATTGGTCTGGATGAATCAGAGGGATCCTCTTAAATTTGTGGACATGTTTTAGTTTGATGAAATGAGGATATGTAGATTCCACAATTCTTGATAGGTCTAGGGAACAGAGATTTTGGATAAGATGAGGTTGGGGATTTGGCCGCCACATCTAGTTGTCGCACAAGACCTATAAGTTCACTCATCCACTCTATCATCTTGTTCGGCTCTATCAATTGATTATCTTGAGCTTGTTTGAATTGATCATGTGCTTGAGTATGGAATTTTTGTGTGTTTTCAACCATGTTACTTATGATATCTCTTGTAGTTGTAGGAGTTTTATCAACAATAGAACTACCACTTGTGGCATCAATGAGGGTTCTCTCTATAGCCAATAACCCCTCATAGAATTATTGGATCAAGATTTGGTCAGGGATTTGGTGATGTGGACAGGTTTTAACAATCTGTTTGAACCTCTACCAATATTCATGGAGTGATTCATTTTGAAATTGATGGATAACACTTATTTCCTTTCGAATAGAAGCAGTACGAGAAGAAGGAAAGAAATTATCTAAAAAGAATTGCTTCATTTCATTCCATGTTGTTATGGAACCAGGCGGGAGGTAGTAAAACCATGACTTAGAAGTGTCATCTAGGGAGAAAGGTAATGCTCATAGTTTGATTTGTTCCTTAGAAACCCCTTGAGGCTTTATGGTAGATCACACCACTTGGAACTCTTTAAGGTGGAGATGTGGATCCTCACTAGCTAGCCCATGGAAATGAGGTAGAAGATGAATCAAATCTGATTTGTGTTCAAAGTCATCCTCTATGTATGGATATTGAATACCAAGGGGTTGGTAATTCATATCAGGGGTAGCAAGTTCTTTAAGTGTTTGTTCCCTTGGATTGTCCATATCTAATTCAATTGGTTGGACAAGGACTAGTTCTTGAATTATTTGATTATACCTAATGTTCCTCCAAAGCTGGCAAAGTGTTTACTCAATTTCATGGTCAAAAAAATATGATGGATTGTTTGAAAGGCTAAAGGGAATTCAAAGAGATTTTGGAAAGGATGAGGAAGGAAGATTTTTTTCTTTGTGTGTTTTCTGTTTATGATTTTTATGAGAAGGCGGCATCTTCTTTGTGTTTTTTTTTTCAATTTTTTTTATTTTCTTTTTTTTACAATAACCAGAAACTGATGACTAATTAATTTCACCATCCCCAAAAATGGTTACATTTTAAATCATGTCTAATTTTCATCTATCAACTGTTCAAGGTTCCGATGCTCTGCTAATGTGTATAGCAGCACTTGGTTCGAATCCTTAGCGATGATACTTTTTAATAGTTAATTGTTTTAGTTGATTGTATTTTGATTGGGGGTTTGTTTGCATAGATTATGAAATAATTTATGGATGGAGTTTTATTTAAAAAATTTATAAATATTTAGTTGAGTTCGTTATTAGGGAGTTAAACTTGTGGTATCCTTTAGCTTTTCTTTATATTGCATTAAATTAACATCCACTTCACAAGATGATGTGGATTGGAATTCCTAAGTGTTAAGGCTTTAATCCAAGACTTAACTTAACTTAGGGTTCTAATCTCAATCATTATATATTGATGGTAGTGTATTTATCATTCTAATAATCCATGGAAACCATACGTTAAATAAAACAAGTCATTAATCCATGACATGTTAAGTCCAACATACACAATGTTAATTTAAAGAATATTCATTGAGCAAATACTCTCAATCTCTTAACAACCCTAAATTTTGACTCAGCCCAATGAGAGATTTACTCAGACATTAAGAGGATTAGTAATCTGGTTTATTATTTCTATGATGATTAATTAATAATTGAAGAAAAATAAAGGGATAAGAAAATATTTGTGCACCGAACACACACACACAAATAGTGAAGGGAATTAAATACTAACTTTAGATTGAATGAGAAAGAAAAATAAGGGAGGAGGATTCAACTATATTTAAACTATTTTAAGACCATTAATATTATTTAACATAAGGTGAATTAAAATAATATATGAAGAATAATAAACTTTCATTAAAATAGAATTACAAATACAAACACTTACACGATTATAAACGAAGAACAACACAAAAGTAAATGAAAGGAAGCAAGGAGGAATGGTTTCTCAAGTGAAAAATTTAGTATGGTAGATCCTCCCAAGCCTTTGGTAGAGCCTTGGTCGTGCCAAAATATCCTTCTTTTCTCTGAAATGCCAACCATATGCAAGGAGAAGAGGGGGTTGTATTTATATCCCAAGGAGGTGGACTGTTTGCATTCCAAATCTCCCCCTCCACTTGCATTGCCAATTTGGCCATCCATATAACTGAATATAGATATATTATATTCTTAAAAGTTTTATATATTGATTTTTACTGTCATACCTCAAAATTTGATGGCCATTTTACTTTTGGATCCAAATATATGGCTATTTTACTAAACAGTTTTAACCTGTCCATTTTTATCAACACTTTTTCTAATGCTAAAATGTTAATGTGTTTTTAAATAGGAATATGCCCTCAAATAAAAATAATTTATTATAACAAGTTTTCCTCCCATATGTTAGATTTCTCATGGAAAAATCCTAGCTTGATTGGATGAGTGGATAAGGAGAAAAATTACGAATAGTGTCCTAATTTTAATTCCCATCCAGAATGGTGGGCTGGACTTCAAAGCATCAGTTGGGACCCTTGTTCTTGTAGTTGGACATTCAAATTTTTATCCACGATTCTTTTTAATAATCAAGAACATATGGTGGAGTTTTATAAAATTTGGGCCTCGGGATTTAGATCAATAACTCAATCATCATGGCTGGTCCAGTTTCTTCACAGATTATTTGGGTCTTCTTGTGTGGATCATATGTCCCTCAAAATGGACTATTTGGACAAAGGTCCCTTCTAATGATATGTTTTAATTTGAGTAAGGAACCCTAAAAAACAAAAATCATGCAATTTTTATAAGTAGTATGAGAGTTATAATTAAATTAGTAAACTAACTCGATTTTATTAATTCAAATAATGCTCAAAAATTACATTTAATATTAAAACATGATTATTTCACACCAATTATGCATTTTTCATTGAAAATAAGTAAAGAGAGTAAATAAAAATTTATGTGAATAAAATCAGAATTATAAGAGATGACCTATCAGATGAGGGTCTGAGATTATTTGTAATTTTATGTCATGGAAGTAAGAATGATTCATGGTATAGTTTGCTATCATGTGATTAGTACATCCAATGGTTTAACATCATATAGTTAGGGGGTTTTCACATAGTTTATGGTTATAATGCCTGGACTATGAAAAAAAGTTTAAATTCATGATGCTTGGACTATGATGTCTATTCCTATAATGTTTTCATGGAACAAAGGAGATGAACCCGATGTGGAATGATACAAAAGGGGCTTGTGCACCATACAAATACTAGGGAACATGTGGAAAGAAGGCATATGTGATGTGGTGATGGAAAAAACCTAGCATGAATGGAGACTAAGGAGACCTACTGCCACACCACACATCCCTATGAGACTCCTAGTTTAAGGTCATAGAATTTGGACCATAGTGTTTGGATTCAGTGTGGTTTAACATCATGTGGTAAGGATGATGCATCATACAGTTTAACATCGTGTTTTCTAGACAAAATATATATTAGTTTAAATCCATATAAATTAGACCATAACTAAGGTTGAAGGTTTAAAAAGGTTGACAAACCTATGGCTGTAACTGAAGAAAAAATTCCCATGTGTTTCTACATATCCTATAAGGATGGGAATCGATACATACATAGTCCTAGAATCACAGTGTAGTAGAAGACCCACACTGGAAGGGAAATCCTCTCTGGTGAGGAAGTGGAAGCATCCCATGATTTATCATGGGGAATCCTGAACTTTTTTAGGGTAAGATCGCAGTTTAATGATGTGTGGAGGTCATCAGGTCTTTAGTTTAAGTTCATAGAGTTTGGACAATGTGGGTGAGATGTACAAAGAGAAAATATGTAGTGTGGCCTCATAAAGCTACCTGACGTGAATGAGGACCAAGGGGGTCCACACCGCATGACACATTACCAAGAAAAACCTGTGAAAAATTTAAATCCATAAGGATTGGACTATAAAGGAAGTGGGAATCTAATAGAAGGGACGTCTGTGGTGAAATAGGGATAACCCGACGTGAATGAGGGCCAAAGAGGCCAATACCGCACAACATATTCTCAAGGAAGAAACCCATGCACAATTTAAATTCATAAGGTTTGAACTTTAGTTCCCAATTTAATGTCATGTTCCTAGGATGTAAACTCCTAGTTTAAGGTCATAGATTTTGGACCACAGGGCAATGCAACTCTTATATGTAGGTACAAATTCTATCAAGACTCATAATCCTACGTGATCCATGCTCAGTGTAGGAAACAAGGAGTAGTGTTAGGGTTTTCCCATCACATGTGGAAGCGCATAGCAGGGGAACAGAGAAGTTGGGTTAAGGATTCCCCGATAATGCTAATCGGTCTTCTCAACACACAAAGGTATATAGAGGGGTAACATCGAGGGTATTGAAGTTCCACCTAGGCATAAGAATGTGAAAATGGGTGTGAATCAAAGCATCCAATATTTATGACATAATGGGGGTGGTGTAATGATGGGGGATAATTTTTGACCTTATTCGAAACATGTCATCCATATCATGTAACATGGGGTGAGAACAGACAACTGAGGGTCGGTTGCTGACCATATTCAAGATGTGGGACCTATCATTTGAAATCTTATGAGGCATTGGCCTAGGATGGTATGTGGGCCATTGTGGCCAAACACCATGCTGTTAGGGAACCCCTTCAAACATGAATATTATGAAGACCCAAACAAAGGGACATGTGAAGCATGGAGATAGAATGGGAGAATGTCCATGTATAATCCAACAATCTAGGTTCTACGCCATAGCACATATGAACATGTTAGTGAGGCATATAAGATAGAGGTATCCAAACCCCTTTGAAGGGGAAGAATCCTCAAGAGGGATCTTGGATATGGCATGGTAATATATCAATACCAAATGAAGAGGACGAGGGATAAAGGAGGGTTAATAAACCAGGGGCTAGACCTAAAGGCAAAATGTTTGGGCTATCCTATGTATCCCATGAGGATGGGAATCAAGCCGCACATAGTTCTTGAATATCATGCAATTTAACTTCATGCAATAAGGATGAAAGTTTCACACAATTTATCATCATGTGTCCAGGATGCAAGGAGGGATGTGGAATCCTGAAGAAGTATATATGATGCGGTCGCTGCAACTCAATGCAAACAAGGACCAAAAAGGATCGTTGCACCATATGTTTCTAGGGAATTCATAGTTTAAAGTCATATTCCTGGACTTTGAATTCCAGTTTAAGGTTATGGAGCCTGGATCATCAAGCGCTTTCCTAGTGGATATACATAACATGGCGAGGTGAAGAACCTAACATGAATGAGGACCAAGGAGGCCCATCACCATACCACATATTCCTAAAAAAGGGGGTGTTTAACCTGGGTTGGACCTGAAGAAAACATGTTTGGGTGTTTCTATGTATCCCATACGGATGGGAATCAATCCACATATAGTTCTGAAATATCATATAGTATAACGTTATGTGGTAAGTATGAATGTGATTCAACTTGAAAAAGAGGCTACAATGTTGTAGTTGGACCAGAGATCGATGATCCAAGCATCACTGCATATCCTGTGAGGGAAGGAATCAAGACACACATATTTCTTAAAGGGTATTTTTTCATACAGGTCTATCCCATGCATAGAGATAAGAGGCATTTGATGTTTCTTTTTTGTTCTTTTTTTATTTTTTTAAGCGAATGGACTATGATGAAAAGTTTAAGTGTTGCTACAAAAACCAAGCTTTGTGCTAGTCTGGATAGGTGGCATGGTGGATGACCAATTACAAGGGGTAATTCCCTCTCAAGTGAGAACACCACAATGTTATGTCGTTTTTCATCGTGCAGCTAGGATGATGATGTTGTAGTTTAAGGTCATATGACTTGACCGAATCGTGCACTATAATGTCATGTGGTAAGGACGCAACAGTTTAACTTCGTGTGGGATAAGATAATATAGTTTAACACCATGTTTCTGGGATGAAATAGAAATTAGTTTAAGGTCATAAAACATGGACCATAAGGTGACTGTGAAGTCTATCATCAAGAAGGATGAGGAAAAGGAAGGTTAATAAACTATGGGCTGGACTCAAAGAAAAAATGTTTGGGCATTCCTACATATCCCATAAGGATGGGAATCAAGACACATGTATTTATAAAATCCCATGCAGTTTAATTTCATGCAGTAAGGATGATGTAAGGGGGATATTCCTAAGGAATGTACATGGGGTGACTATTGTAAACCCATCATGAATGAGGACCAAGGAGGCCTCAACCATGCCATATGTTTCCAGGGAAGGTCCATGAATGAGGATCAATGAGGCCCATCACCATAACACATACCACATTTTCCTAAGGGGTCACACATACAGTTTAAATTCATGATGCTAGGACTTGAACTCTTAGTTTTAGGTTGTAGATTTTGGAACATAGGAGAGGCCAAAGGGCCAAAAAGGTTGATGAACCTAGGGCTAGACCCAAAGATAAAATTCTTGGGAATTCCTATATATCCCATAAGTATGGTAATCAAGCCACATGTATTTCTTGAATATCGTGTTATTTAATGTCATGCGATAAGGATGAAAGAGATCTTAGTTTAAGGTCTTAGAACTTAGACCATGAGGTTACCATGCAATTTATCATCATGCAGGATGAGGAAAACCTCACTTATGTCAAATACTATTTGAGGAACTTGGAATTGGTGGAAGGAGTGACTCACTCTCTATCCATGGTGACCAAAGAGTATGCACTGTTTGGGTAAACCTTGTGGATGATGTAGGGCCCTTCCCATTTGGGATCCAAATTTGGTGGATTCCTACCAGGTATCATCGGTGTCCTCAGGGCCAATATCATGTCACCTTGAAGGAAGGAGTGAAGAAGAACTTTATTATTGAAAGATCTAGCTATCTTGTTCTGGTGCCTCTCCAGATTATGCAAGGCTCAGAGCCTATTCTCATCGAGGGCTTCCAGTTCAGCTAGATGAACTTTTGTTATTCTATCTGATGTTTGCTGGTTATAGATAGCTATATGGAGAAACTGAAACTAAATCTCTATGGGTAGGACTACCTCTATTCCATACCCTAGGGAATATGGGGTCACTTAGGTGGAATTATGATTTTTCTTCCAGTAATCCCAGAGAGCGTTGGATAGCTTATCCGGCCAAATATTCTTGTTTTGGACCACCATCTTTTACAGAATGTTGGAGAGGGTTTTTTGAATTACTCAATCTTTCCATTTTCCTATGCATGATAGAAAGAAGTATGGTTAGACTGGATGATGTACTTAATGAACAATTTCTTCATCTAAACTATATGGAAATTGGTTTTGTTGTCGATGAGAACAGTGAGATGGAATCTGTATTGATGAATGATGTTGGAGCTCATAAACTCAACAATAGAACAGGCCATGACTTCCTTGAGCAGGATCGCCTCTACCCACTTGGAAAAGAAATATGTTGCGATTAGAATAAACCTACACTGGTGAACTATTTCTGGTGGATATGGCCCCACGACATCGAGTCCCCAAGCCACAAATAGCCAAGAGTACTTGGTAGTATGGAGGGTCTCCAGCGGTTGATGCACAAAGATGTCATGGATCTAACATGTGTGGTACCTTTTGGTGAACTTGGTGTAGTCATGGACCATGTTGGGCCAAAAGTAGCCCAACCTTCAAATTTGGTGGGAGATTTTTAACCGTGTTAGATGAGCTCTGCAAGAATGATTATGAACTTCATGTATAACCTAGGGAATCTCATCTCCCTAAATAAAACAAAGGCTAATTCCATAAAATCCATGCTTGTAGAGGATCTATTCAAGGTTTGGTCCACTCTAGAGTGTGAACTGCACTGTGTGCTGATGGATTTGCTCATGCTCAGCTCTTTCCATAAGGATATTATTATACTAGAGATAATCTATGAAAGGAGTTGTCCAATTAGAGGTCTCCTCTATTTTGGTAGGGGGGGATGGAGGTCCTGGTGTGGAGGCACTGGTGGTAAGATGGATTACCTTCTGGTTTTCATCATCATCCAACAAAATGGGAGTGATGACCCTTTGATGCGCCACATGGATAATTAAGTCATCCTGGTCAGGCTCTACGAGAGATGCGACTAGGAAGGATAAGGAATAAGCTCATCCATTCTGTGACCGAGGAACATGAGTGACCTCTAGACAAGAAGGAAATTGGGTCATTAGCTCGTGAGTGCACTTTAACAGGGGAACGAGCTCCATCTTCCTGACAACAGAGTCACCGTTGATCTACCTGATGACTAGCTCAGAGTCCCCCTTCACATATAGGTGGCGAACATCAATCTCTAGGACCATCTCGATACTAGTAATGAGAGCCTAATACTCTACCTCATTGTTGGTTTAGCCTTCTAACAAAAAGAATGAATAGGGCAAGACAGCCTGTGTAGGTGTGGTAAAAATGATACCCAGACCTACATTATTGATTTTGGGATCATTGGTCCTTTTACCATTCAGGATCTATGAGGCATCATCAAAGTGCATCTGTCATTATGGAACATCTTGATCCTCTAAGAGGATGGCCTCATTTAGAAATTCGAGATCTAGGGACTGCTCTACGGGGGCTAGATGGGTGACCAGAAAATCTGCCAGTGCCTGACCCTTGACAGCATTCTACGGGACGAAACTTATGTCTAAATGATAAAGGATCACTACCCATCGAGCTAAATGGACTTTCAACATGGTTTGGTTCATAATATAATTTAGAGGATATACATGGGACACTAGTTGTATCTCATGATGCTTCATATAATGCTGCAACTTTTATACTGCAATAACCAGTGTGAGGCATCTTTTCTTGATAGAGGAATATCTGATATCTGTGTCAAGGAGCATGTGACTAAGATAGTACAAACTGTTCTCTATCCCTTCATTATTCTTATGGGATATAAGGGTTCCAAGGGATCATTCTAGGGTGTTCACATAAAGGAACAATGGATTCCTGGAGACGAGTAGCATCAGAACAAGTGGATGCAGTAGATATCACTTAATATCCTCAAAAGAGGTCTGCAACTCTTTATCCCACTAATAGATGGAACCATTATTCATGATTTTGTAAAAGGGATTACACTTTTTGAAAAGATTCATGATGAATAAGTGTATTTAGGCTAAGTTTCCTTGAAAACCTCAAATCTATTGAAGGTTTCTTGGAGGAGGCATCTGACTGGTATCCTTGATCTTTACTGGAATGATCATGATGTCTCTGTATCTGACGACAAAGTTGAAAAACTTTCCAGAGGTAACCCCAAAGGAACACTTTAAGGGGTTTATCTTCAAATGGTAGGAGTAGAGGAAGCCAAATCCTTTCTCAAGATCTATGAGATGATCCAATCACTGGTATGATTTTACCACCAAATCATCCACATAGCATTTCACTAAAATCCCTAGGATCGGTTTAAATATATAGGGCATAGCACACTGATAGGTAGCTCCTGCAGGCATTACCTGATAACAAAAGGTACCTTGCAGTGCTCTAAAGATAATGGAATCTTCATCATTAAGGGCTATATGGATCTGATTATACCTAGAATACCCATCCAGGAAGGAGAGATACTAGAACCCAATGATGGTGTTGATTGATATCTCTATCATAGAAATGGGAAAATATTTATTCAGAAAATGGCCGTTGAGATATCGTAATTCAATGGAAACTCTAATCTATCCATTCTTCTTCCTAATGGGAACAATGTTGGATAACCATATGGGGTACTAGACTTCTTTGAAAAAGTTATCTTTAATGAGCTTACCAGCCTCAATATCGACCCTGGAACCATGCAAGGGGTGCATCTTCCTGGGAGGCCATTTGAACCTGCGATGAATTACCGAGAGACCAATATGGTGAACGAGGACTTGAGGATCTAATCCTAGCATCTAATCATAACTCTAGGTAAAAATATCCTGATACTGCTTCAGGAAATCCACATACTACTATTGTTCCCCCGCATGCATAGCTACGCTAACCGGTGTCGACCTCGAGTCCATCTTGGTGATGAGATTCACCTATACCAACTCATCAATGCTGGTAGAGACACTTTCCTTGAATGTGATAGGAGTGTCTTCCAAATCCTCTTCATCATTCGAGGCAAGATGATCATTAGTATGAGGCAATTATTCTGAGTTAGTTGACCTTGGAGGAATGTTGGTGTCAGCCTAAATAGCAGTGGAATTTTCATCGGGAGACTCTTCCACTATTGAAATCATGGAAAAAATGACGTCGGCCTGATTCCATTAGGCCTTTGACCAAGGGGGGGATGTTTGATAATATCAAAGTGGTGGTGGTGTGTCGACTTATGTCGGTTCAACCTGACTTAGCAGAATAAGCAGGTATGGAATACGGTTATTAGCATGGGGCGAACATCCTAATACCTCACAGGGGTAAAGTGCTCTGGTATTACTCAAGCCTAATTTGTGTAGGAGTACGATGTAATCTTCTAGCATTCTTTGTACTTGGGAACACACTTTCCCCTCTTTTCAGAGACAACAAAGCAGTATCCCAATTTTGGGGTTGTGGCCTCCAACCAATGAATTGGGAGGATGAATGCATCATCTAAGTCTGTTCACGGGTCGGATACAGTGGTGGAGTGATCAACCTCATTCGTTTGAACCTGCTTTTCCTTGCTCCTATAGTAGTCAGCATCTAGGTAGCGGGATTTACAGGAGGCATAGGGATATGCATCACCTTAGAGCATGCCCACTCAACCGTTGAGGGAGTACATGAGGCATTGGTGATAAGATGAGGGAACTATTGCATGCATATGAAGTTAGGGTCTACCCATAAATGAATTATAGATGGTGTACTGAGAGATAACCATGAATTCAATACTGGAAAT
Source organism: Viscum album (assembly GCA_963277665.1). Lineage (NCBI taxonomy): Eukaryota > Viridiplantae > Streptophyta > Magnoliopsida > Santalales > Viscaceae > Viscum > Viscum album. The sequence goes on along the minus strand of OY728119.1, from coordinate 604,996,811 downwards.
CAGGCCATCTAATTGGGTTTTCAGGTGAATCTTACCACATGAACTATGCCTTATCCTGTCGTAACCTTGAATCTTCATGTCAGAGGGACTCAAATATAATTCAGTTAGTCCTATCTTGCAGATCATTTTGTTCAGGATGGGGTTAATCCTAGAACCTGTGTTGACAATATAGTGGCATACTTCCACACCATTGAACTGGACAGTGCTGTACAATGGTTGAATGTTCCCATGTATGGGAGAGCCTTTATATTCTCCTAAGAATGAGATAATGGCTTGGTATTCTGCTCACTCGACTTCCTTGATATGAAAGGAATTTGCGGCTACTACCTCTGTTTCGAACCAGAGGGGGATTTTTTCAAATCCTATACAAGGGACTCACACATATCTTTTGACATACAGAGATCCTCAAGGATTGAGATCTTTGCAGGGATGCTGGCAAGGTACTTAAGAACATCATACTTTTGTGATAGGTGTGTTGAAATAGTGGGTGCCCTAGACCCAACTATTCAGTTCTTCTGATTACCATATCGTGTATATAGTTATCTATACATGATTTCATCTTACCATTATAGTGTATGATTTTCAGAATCCATTATTGAAATGGTAATGTCAAAAGGTTAATTGTCGTATCAAGAGGTTGTAGTAGTTCCCAGTCTATAATGAGAACCTCAAGGTACTATCTTAAAAAAATGTTCTATGGTATAGATACATCTTACTGACTGTACACAGTAGATGTTTTACTATCAGGTTTTGGGGGCTCATAAGCATTGATACTTCTTCTCATGAAGTTCTCACTTGTGATCTCTAGTAGTGAGATCATGAGGACTGGCCCTCCAATAGGAACACCACATGTTTTGGGTGTTCAGTGGATGTTCCTATCTATGATCATGTGTAATGGTCTCTTGACTTGAGATCATTAATAATGTATGTCATTTGATTATGTACTTTGATGTAAGATGAAAACCATGGAAATGAAGTCATGGAGAGGTAGTTTGTACGGGTGCGTCATTGGTGGCATGAAATTGATTGAATGGTCAAGAAAGGATTTGTTTCTTATGATTTATAGAAGTAATATATCTCATTCCATGTTGATATGGATGGAAGTAACTTTATAAGACCATGTCCATGGCAGTCAAGGGTAAATCCATCCAGTTAAATCAACAAACAATAAAGCAAGATAAGGGTTATGACGCGTGAGTTCATCCTGCTTTATAAGATATTACAAACAAAGATATTAGATTACACAGTGCATGTTCGTAGGTTGGTTGTCACTGATATGACAATCCTTATCTCTTTAGGGGCCATGATGGGTTTCTAGATCCCGCTCTTGGTCTGTGAATACTATTCATTAGTGTCGAGATAAGAGCCTAGAGGGTCACACACAATAGTGTATTCAAGAATCTGCCATATTCAGTTGAATAGGAGTTTTGGACATGGTGGGACCCACCACTGGGGTTTAGGATTTGTCCAAGGAAAAATGATCATCAATGAAATAAATAAGTTCATATTATTTGAGTTTAGAATAATGAAAATTGAATTTATTTATTAAATTTATTTACAAGTATGAAAAATATTAATTAACAAATATTAAATTATTCAAGGTTCAATTAATATTTATGGAAGCAACGAGTCAAGTTAATGAATCAATTATTATCGCGTAATATATTTTAATATATTACAAGTGAGTGATAATAATATTTATGACACAGATAAGTAGTCATAATATGTCGTTAATAGTGCATTGATTATTTGGGAGTCAGGTTGGAATTTTCGGGTAATTAAATGAAACTATAAATATAAGTGGAGAGTAGATTGAAAAATACTATTCATGGTGCTTATCTCTATTATCTTCTCTCCCATGATCTAGAGAGAGAGTCTCTGGATCCAAGGAGCATGGATCAAGCACTCTCTCAGGCATCGCTTGCGAAGCAATGCGGTGATCGTTGGAGCATCGAAGGCATCGTCACAATTCTACACTAGCACCCAGATTATGATGAACGGTGCTCCCATGGATTTCTTGAATCACTTGTGGATTATCTAGAGGAGCTCGATGTCGTATTATTCGAGCAGCGATCGCCAAGGACGAGCAGACGTCATGAATGGCTTCATAATTAAACCAGGTACTTTATGGTTTATTTTTGTGCTTAAAATCCTTCACATGTGGTCCTTTCCTAAGAACGGGTTATTGTTCACTGACGTCGACAAGTTTACATCAATCGTTGGTGAATTTTTTAAAAAACCCCACCTATTTGGGGATTCCACTACACACCCCATTCCAACAAGGTGCACATTTCTGCTGAAAAGAAGTTTCTCTGTGGCAGGAGGTATGATGGGTGTTGTTGGATGGACCGATGGATTTTAACTGGTGTTAGGGACGTCCTATTTCTCACTAACTGAATAATGAAAACTGATCATTGCCTGACTATTGGATGACTAAGGTCTGGCCACAGCTGGAAGCAGCTAATCATAACGTGGTCGTGGTGAATTTACCTAGTTGAGTAGCACAAACGGTGATGGCAGGGAATATGATGAGATGGGATGAGAGGACTGCACATGTTGAGTTCTATGTTTAACCTTCTATTTGGTATCAGCAGCATGTACAGATTGGCTAGAAGTGATGACCTTTGCATTCTGACGATTCAAATGGTCGCGGCCTTGTCGATGATGGTGTTGACCGGGAACATTAGGAGGACCTGCCTAATGCTCCTTATCACTGGGAACCATGTAAGGGTATACCATTTTGACGGTATTCACTGAGGTATACTCCTAATCATCACTTGAAGAACCCTCCAGTATTGGGTGAATTATGGGTGTGATTCCCGTATCGGGGGGAATGAAGTTGTCGAGAGTGTGAGATGGATTTGACACTGGTAGGGGGCCCTGTTTTCCCTTCCGTCCTCGACGTCTTCTCTTCTGAGAGGTATAAGGTTGAGATGTGGGTGCAGTAGGGGTAGTGGGATGAGGCATAGTCACTTCAAGAATCTCAGGTTGATTCAAAAAGGCACGAATGGCATCATGGGTGCGAGCAACTACTCTGTAGGCTAACCAATCATCATACTACTGAGATTCGTGGTTGGAGACCTTCTTCTATTCACCCTCATTTTCGCTATTAGGATTTGCAGAAACACATGCTACTTGTGTTGGGTCAGGACCCTATCTAAATACATTGTTATCTATCTGGTCCTAGATCCAGTCCTTAAACACATAACATCATTTGATGGTGTGTCCAAGGAATTGGTGATATGGTAAATAGTTGTTTTGATCAGTGAGATCAGCCTCCTAGGGCCTCCTGTATTCTGAAAAACTTCAGGATCACCTAATCCAAGGATCTTCAAAAATAACTAGGAACATGGGCTTCAACAAACGAGTAGGTCTGATTTATCTTGTCTATGAAAGGGACCATGTGATCTTGGCCTTGACGAGGGGGCGGAGCCTAACAGGGGATAGAGCCTGATTATCTTGCCTAAGTGGTAGTGCTTGATGGGGTGGTGTCGGACGATTCTAAGGAGGACAATGTTGAGCCTGAGGCTCCTGTCCTTGGCGAGGCTATGGGTTAGGCTCTGTTGGTAATAGTTCCAGTGGTTTGGGTGCCTCTGCTTATGCAACGGCAGTAGTCTCAGCCTTAGAGGCTCTTCTGGAAAGAGCTGTAGGAGGCAATAGGCATGACTTCTTATCTTGCTGCAAGGATTCCTCTAGGCGCTAATCCATGTCAGAAAAATCCTGAAATCCTCCCAAGAAATTTTGAGTAATGAGCGATGGGACCAGTTCAGTCATGACATTCCCCCACAAACATCACCAGCAGTTTTTCTTGAGTCAGTGGCATATTGAGTGAGTACATTAGGCCCTTAAACCTAGCAAAAATGTCTGTGAATCGCTCATATGGCTATTTTTGCACTTAAATAGGTCATCAATATTGGTATTATGAGTGGTGGAGCTAAACTCATAAAGAAATTACCTGTGAAGATATTCCCAACCAGTTATGGACTCGATGGGTAACTAGCTATACAAGATGAATGCAGTCCCTTCCAATGTTTGTACGAAGCACCATAGCTTGGAGGGATCCTGTTATGTTAGAGTTCCCAGCATGGGTCCACACCTTGAAATAAAGTGGGCTAGATACTGCAGTGGGTCGCCCATCTCATTGAAAGGGGAAAATGAAAGATTCCAAAAATTTGAGGGGTGATGACATATCATCCACCCATGCTAGATACAGATTTCCATCAGGTAGTATTTCCACCTATCATGTTTCAATGGCCTTGAGGTGGGAAATGAGAATAGCCATCAGATCACCCTGGTGGGGATTCCTATCTTGGCGAGGATTCCTAACCAAAAGTGTGTTAGCAGGATATTCAATGCAATAGGAAGGCTCAACAGCTCTTGGGGTGGGTGGTGGAACTGCTGGAGGAATGACCTATGGAATTTCCTAAAGAGAAAACTAAGGAGCTATTGGAGGAATGACCTGTTGAGTAGCTGGAAGAGTGTCCTGATCTAGTTCTCGAGGAAGCTTCTCATGCGGCTTAGGCAGGTTTGGTGATAAATATTGTGGTCACTTACCATAGTCTCTGATCTCTATCCTATTAATATGCATAGGATTTTCAAGATCAATAGGAGGTAGATGGCCAAGGAGGACCTATGGATTCCCCTACTGCCCTAGTAGAGGATAGATAGGCTTATATCGGGGATCATAGTAGTCCAGACATTGTTTTGTAAGGAACTCAGCAAGGAGCTCATCAATGAGCCATTTATGCTTTGAAAGATGTTGGAGCAGGGCGGTCCTATCGGTGTCATCCTATGCCTCCTATGTCGAGCCAGATAGTTCAGAGGGCTCAATGGTCCTAGTTTTTCCTTTACCCTTGTTGGGGTCTTGACCGAAAGACAATGACTCAGAGGGATCTACAAGGCCAGGTATCTGTCTTTGATGGTGAGTGATGATGCCCGTATGAGTGTCCACATGGTACTATGCTACCCAAGGAGGCGATTCTTATTTATCAACCCATGCCTCAGTATCCTTCTCCTTGAGTAGATTAAGTTCATCCATACTCACCATGATTACACTTGGTGGCATATCCTTGATATCACCAAATAATTTGGGTTAACGCAGGATGGGATTGAAGTGAAGAATATCATGTATCCCCCATCCATATATATGGATGTGTGGGGACACCTCCTCAATAATTCTGTGAAGCATAGTGAAGATCTGAATGCATCATTGATGAAGGTTCTGATGATAATCAGGCGATGCAGGGTACTGAGCCATGGGAATCATGGCTAGGTTGACCATGCGAGACACCACTGGCCGATATCATCATAATGTTCCTAGCATTTTGGATAATCCTCCCATCAATCATGAAGGTCGAAATGCACCGCCTAGACGGTTTTTCAGAGACACGTGACTTCATCCTAGGTATGGGACTCTAAAATATCAAATTTGAGAGTCGTGATCATCCAGAACATCTTGGGAAACTGGTCTTTCGCGAGAGTGTCCCATAAGATCCTTAGTTTAGAAGCTGGGTATGGTCCTTGGTTTCCCCATTCTTCAACTGGGGGTGGCTGAGGAACTGTAACCGACACTGATGTGGACCATTTTGGAACAGGACTGGCCAATGGAGAGAATGTTTCACGGGCTGGAAGGACACTACATACTGGGACATCTCTCGAGGGCGCTATCGACCACATCATCATGTCCCTATAGGATGGGGTGCTGACTACCACTTCACGTGCGAAGGTGGTGGTTGTTGGTGGAGGATCTGTATGGTTTTCATCATATACCAATCCCTAGAATAACTCTTTGTGATCACATGTTGAGGTAGATAATGAGTCTAGCGATGATAGGGAGTATTGCATTGAAAGACCATAGAAAGGAGCCAAATATTCCTCCTCCTACATGTACCTATAGAGGGTTTCAGGGATATATTACATTTCACTATCCGAAAAGACGAAACTCATGTGTCAGGTTCCTACCCCAGACTCTAATGCAGAGGATCAGGGTGAAGGTTCCATCATTGATTCACACTCTGCTTAGGAATCTAAAAAGAGGATTAGATTAATGATGATCTGGCGTGTCTCGGAGTTCTTCCTTCGGTGATGATGATTCTCCCTTCTACCCTAGGGTGGCTCTTTAGGGCAGGGTAAATATTTGGCATGGTGAGGACCTCCATACAGGTTGGTGCTAAAGTAGGGAGGGCCTCTGCTTGAGTTGGATAGGATACGGGGAGGACCTCTATACATGTTGTCTTCAGAGCGGGGAAGACCTCTGCTAGGACTACTGCAAGGGTGGGGAGGACCTTCACTCTGAGTGCTAGTGGGAACATGTGGAGGATCCCTATGTTGGGCATGAGAGTGGAGAGTACCTCCTCTTTGGTGAGTTGTGGTGTGAGGAGAACCTAGGTAGATGTCGAATGGGACACAGGGAGGACCTCCATGTTGGAAAGCTTGGGTATGGGGAGGACCTCCATACTGGTTGTTGGATGCATGGGGAGGACCTCCATAGTTGGGAGTACTGGAGTGGGGAGGACCTCTACTAGATCTAGTGAGGACATGGGGAGGACCTCCATGTCGGCCAGTAGTGGCACAAGGAGGACCTCTGTGCTGGCTGGCAGTAGTAGCACAAGGAGGACCTTCGTAATATTCAAACTAGATATGGGGAGGACCTCTGTTTTGAGTGTTGATGAAGTGGGGAGGGACTCTACTTTGATGGATATTAGAGAAGGGAGGACCTTTGCTGGTACTAGTGAGGACAAAGGTAGGGCCTCCATGTTGGTCGCCTATGGCACGGGGAGGACCTCCTAGCTGGATGGCAGTGGTAGCATGATGAGGACCTTCGTACTAGTTGCGAGAGTGGGGAGGACCTCCACTATGGATGGTGATAGTATGGGGAGGACCTTCGTACTGGATATCATCACCATAGATTGTCCTGTGATGGCTATTGATCATGTCGGTGACCGGAAGAGTCAACTTACCCTAACCGCGGGGTGGATGAGGTATCGATCTAGATCTAGCGTAAATGGATCTATGCTTTAAAATAGTAGGGACCTTATAGAATTCATCAGGGTGGCATGGGACACTAAATTTATAGAATATGACTCCCACTAACGAGCATCTCCCTGAGCTTGCGCCCGACACTGGCGTCAGGTCATCCGAACCGGGTATGATTGAGCAGGGGTATAGACCACTTGTTCTTCATCATGATGGATCGATAACTGGTGGCATTAACACTGCCTGGATGGATTCCTCCTTGGTGGATCATAGTCAGTAGTTGTATCCAAGATTACTCAAGCATCCCTCACCTCATCGACGTAGGGGAGTGGTTCATACGAACATTCTGGGGAGAGGCTCTCAAAATAGTTGAATGTTAAAGTGGGGAGTATCGGCTCCCTTCATGGACCTTGGGGGTTGTAGTTACAGTGAGGCACAAAAGCCTCTAGGTCCTGGCAGCCATATCCCTCATAGGAATGACCCCCACCTATTTGTTTCATCAGATGATAGCATCTATCACCCTCCTCTAAACAACTTCTGAGGGTGATACGGGGTGTAGGCACTCAGTAGCCATGGTCAAAAATGACGTCATGGAAGAGGTGGAACTATGCAGGACTTTCGTATTGATGATTCTCTTGCCCCTACATCTGTGGGTGGGGTGATTGGTTTCATGTAGCTTGGGTCATACAAAGCAGAAAGATTCAATTATCAGTATGGATAGTAGGAAAACAATACCCAATTCCCTAGTGTCGTTCATTCTTCCATGGAGGGATAGAGAGATACACGTTGATGATGTCACAGACCAAAATTCCCAACAATTAATAGCCCCGAATTCTGGTGAGTTTCACACCATACCCGCTATTTTCTTGGCAGGACCTGACGCTAGATAGCTGGATCCGATGACATGCTTATCTGATGATGTCTCGTATTCTACTGATCCCCATGTTGAGGAGAAGATATTCACATCGGGTTCACCGTTTTTATTTCCGACACTTTCTAATCGGGGTGTGTCCTCCTCACCCACACTTGTCGCTCGCTGATGAACTGTGTTTATTTCCCTATATTCCCACTTCCCAAAGGCGGGCGGCATTCATCACTTCTTTAGAGATATCTAATCCTTGATCGAAATGGGATGATGGGATGTTGGTCCCTCCTTTTTTGGATCCCTCCTCAAAATTCATCGCCTACTCTGGGTCTCCCTTATAGATTAATACATTGTTCATGAAACTCCTCCCAGTGTCATCTCTTTGTAGATTCTATTTAATTACACTTCTTTTGTCAGAAGATTCCAAAGGGGTCAAGTTAGGGTTGTAACCTTTAGTAAGGAGAGTAGTCATGTTGGGCATCACTAGAATTTCTGGATTCTAGAACATTGGTACGCCTAAATTATACCTTACAATAGGGCTTCTCAAGTGTTCAGAAACTCAAGGCATCCCACATCGACTACAGGGTACTTTTATGCCAAAGGCGTGTCTTCTGTGGTTTTCCTCAGCATCCCATGTTTAACACGGTGTATTCTGGAAGTTTAACATTTAGAAGAGTTTGATCAGACTAATCAGAACACTTATGAAGGTGGATCAAATGGGAACATCCCTATGAGGGAGAACCTAGAAGGTTTCTAGATAAATAGGTCAGAACGACCAATGAGTACGGACTCGGGATGGTGTGTCCCATAAAGGGAAGGTTTTACACCATGAAGTCTAATCTGGACACCACTAAGGGTGGATCAAGGAAGTTGGGCCCTAATGAGGGGGACACCAAGGTTTTCCATTAGCTGGAATTGAACCTCAGGGAGGCTTCTTACATACCTTGTTTAGAAGACAGGGATCAAAACCCACTTAGTTCGAGGGGACATGGTGTAGGGATTACACATGGCTAGCTTCCCGTCACAAGAGGAGCACTCTTGGTTGGATGAGTATAGATTGTGTGGGGATTATGCATGGTTAGCTTCCTAGGTTCCACTGGGAGCAGTAATGTGATGAATGGGGCTTATGCATGGCTATAGGCCCATGTGGAGAATGTAACCCCACCATGATAAGGGTGAGGTGATGGAGCAGATGGTTGGGGATTATGCATGGTTAGTTTCCCATATGAATGGAATGATCCCGCCAGGACATGGCATCCTAGGTAAAATCATGATGGATATAGAGGAAGTGTCGAAAGGGATGGAATGAATGATATGTAACCAATGTGATGATGATGGTGTTGGGATTGAAGCTCAGGGAGGTTTCATATGTATCCCAGTTGTTTGGTAATCAAAGTTCACATAGTTTGGGGAAGGGTTAGTGAGACACCTAAGGAGGTGGATCGTGAGAATGGAATGCATGGATGGGGACCCCAAGGAATTGAAAGCTTCGGGTTAGGGCATGATCCTCTCAAGACATGGCTACTCGAAGGAAAGACCAGGATGGAAGTGGGTGATAGGCTTGAACCTCAGGGAGGCTTCCTACACACCCTATGTACGATACAGTGATCAAATTCCATGTAGTTATGGATGGAATAAGGGCTTAAATATGGATATCTTCCCTTTGAAATGTTGGGGCTTACACAAGGTTAGCATCCCAAATGGATATGAGGCATGTGGTAGGGTCTTACACACTGAGGCTTCCTATATGAACGTTGATCTGGACACCACTGCGGTTGGACCAGGGGAATTCACCCCTAGGAGGGGGTGCCAAAGTTTAACTTTGGTTAGGATTGAACCTCAAGGAGGCTTCATATGTACCCTATTTAGAATATAGGGATCAAAACCCGTATAGTTTGGCAATTGTGGGGCATGGGTATACGCACTGAGGTGGACCATATGAAGTCGCAGTCACTGTTAATCTCTAATCCCACTTGAGTCATGCTTGGTGTGAGAAATAAGAGGTAGAAGTAGACCTGATAATTGTGTCACAAAAGATTCATCGACAAGGAATGATGTAGGTCTTACACTCTAAAATGGCCCGAGGAGATATAGATTGTGACTTACTCCAGGAGGGAGTCCAAAGGAGGATGTCTTTCTGTATGAGGAAGATCTTATTCCATGTGAGGAAGATCTCATTCTATGTTAGTCATACACAAAGCACCCTATCAAGGTGTGTCAGGGCTTATGTGGAGACTTCCCAAGATTCACATGGAAATAAAGCCCAAAGGGAGAGAGAGGTGAGAGGGTTGTGGTGCTCATCCCCTCTCTGATCCTCTCAAACTTTCCACGCATGTAGAAACCACAGTTTAACATAATGTGTTGAAGATGTTGATGCTGAGAAGTTTAACATCTTATAGCTTATATGATGAGGACTCACTCCTCATCCCTTGGACTACTTACGTAACTAATGTCAACCCACAATTGGGGAAGGTAAGGCACCAGCAATGTCTGACATGAGTGAGGTGGAGGAGTGGTCACTTGAGAGGTCCATGTTAATGTGGCTATGTGAAGAAGCAATAGTTCTTAGCGTACCTATACGAAGAATCATAAAGTATGGAAATTCGGTATGAGAAACTACACGAGGGACCATGAAATCACTTCACATAATCCAGAAGGGCCTCATGGGAAAGGAGTTCACAAAGACGTGGGGCTCGCTAAGATGAGCTTCACAAAGTAAGGGTGTTTCGTGAAGAAAAGGTGTATCGCGAAGGAAGGGTTCTTTGTGAAGGAAGGATGATTCGCGAAGCAAAGGTGTTTCACAAAAAAAAGGTGTTGTGCAAATAAAAATACCTCATGGAGCATGGCATTGCCTTATCATAGGGCTTATTATAAGAGTTCTCCACAAAGGATTAATGCTTAGTAGATCCTCAAGCAACCCAAAGGGGCTCCCTCCTTCACGAAGGGTTGAGGCCTTCACGAAGGGAATCCCTACCATAGGTAGGGGCCATGAAGAACAAAAGAAAGAACAGCTCACGATGCTTAAGTACCTTGGGAGATCCATTTTTCTCTTAGGTTCGCAGTGCTTGGGAGCTTCATGAAATTGGAGATCAAAAGGAGAAAGGTTAGGGTAACAATTCTTATAGTTTAGGGTGAGCTGACTATTTATAGGCAAAGGGGTTTCGCGATGTTCATGGTGCTCTTCATGAAGAAAAAGGATGCTGCAAATTGGTAGGGGCTCTGTTAGACTCCATCAAACTCATGGAGGTACCATCATCCTCCTTCATGCTCGCGGTGGCGAGGTTCTTGTAGGACATGTCGTGAAGAAAAAGGACACTGCGAAGTAGTAGGAGCTCCTTCAGACTTCGTCAGACTCGTGGAGGTACCGTAAACTTCCTTCGTGGTGGTCGTGGTGCTCTTCAGACTTGCGTTCCTCAACTGCCTTCTCAATCACGGTGGTAAAAGATCTCCATGAATGAGCTTTATGAAATAGACTCCTTTTATGAATTTTGAAGCTGTTTGGGTCTGGATAGCTTTGAACCAACCATGACTATATGTGTCTTCGGTATCATAATTTTTAGCGCCAACAGCATTGCATCATTCATATCATATTGTTTCATTTGATATGCCATAAATATTCTATGCTTAAACAATTGATTAACTTTGATATTATAAATCAAATTTAAATTATTATGATCCTATTTATTTTTCATAATCACTTTAATTGATAATTATGTGCTCACTCTTATCATATCTTGATTTAATTATTGAGAACATTCATCAATCAAATACTATGATCATTTTATCTTTATTTGATTTTATATTTTTGCTATGTGTGTTATTTTAATTTTTAGATTTCATTGCACTTTATTTTAATTTTTAAAAGGCAATTCACCCCCCCCCCTCTTGTCATCCTACTCTGACCAACAAGACGCAGGTCAAGAAATTGCATCAACACAAATTGAACCACATAAGAAGTGACCCTTACAATTAAGAGGTCAAGATCCAATATGGTGGGAAGAACTTTTGAAAAGTATTCATAACATAATTCACCCCCTAAGGTATCTAATCCCCTTTTGGGCCTAACAGTTTTGATCACGAATTTTTGAAATCTACAGGGATTTAAAGAGAAGAGTATTATAGAAGGAGGAAGTGGTTGTAAGAATATTTAATGAATCCTTTTTTATTTTCGGTTGTTAATGATATAAAATGTTACATCTTCTATGGGTATATGATGTTTCCTCAACATTTAAATCCACTTGTGATATTTATGAGTGAACGGAACACAAACCATGTATGGTTGGAAAACATTTCCTCTCTCACTCGCATATGTAAGTTACCAAGAATACAGACAATAGAGTAAAAGTCTTAATTTAAGACCATGAGGATGGGATATATGTGAGAGACATCCACATTATGTATATACACACACAAAAACTACCACAACAATAAAAAATGGTTACGTTTTTTTGTTCACATGATGTGGTACAACAACATACATAATACACAATGACGACGAGGTTGCTCTGGATCATCTTGGAGACAGCGTGCTTGGCGTCAGCGTGGCTCATGTGGTTTCGGCGTGGCTCAGCATCTATCTCCAGATTCTCGACCTCAGTGTCAATGAGGCTTGGGGTGGCTCTGGTTTCTGGCACGGATCAGCATGGCCCTGCTTCCTATTCCTGGAGATGTCATAGCTCAGTGTGGATCTGGCTTTCAGCTTGGTTTTGTGTGGCTAGGCTTCTCGATCTGGGTGACATCATGGCTCAGTGTTGCCTCATCTTGTTTTGGCGTAGCTTGGTGACGTCTCCGACGTTTCTGATGTGGATCGACGTCAGATCTTGAGTGGCGTGGAGGGGGGAGGTAATGGTTGTCTTCCGAAAGTTTATTAATGGTTTCTTGTTTAGTGATGTTCTTGGTTCGATGTTCGTGGTTTTCTGAATGGCGTTGAAAGTTTGTGTCTGTTTGGTTAGCATTGAAATTGGTTTTATGCTGATGGTTTTTCTATGATTCTTCTTCTTACGGTGAATCTGCTGTGCGAATCTGGTTGATTCTGGTTGGGTGGTGCGTTATGCTGTGTGGTCAGAGGTCCAAGGGTCTATGTTTCCATATCTGCTTCACGGGCTGCTCCAGATGAGGTTTAGAGCTTCCAGTTTTCATCAGATCATAGCTATTTGGAATCAGATGTTTGAGAGGGTATGGATTTTGTCATCAGTACCAAGCTCATGCATCACTGCATGGGATAGCTAGCCGAGTAGCATTGAGAAGGTGGAAGCTGAACTGATTGTTTTATACTGGGGAGGGGTTTCCTTTGTTGATTTGATCTGGTTTTATGTATTTTTATCCTTTGAGGCACAATTTAATGTCTTATTTCCTTGAAGTCATGTTGGGTTCCCCCTCACCCTTTAAAAGGGGTTTATGATATAATAAAATAATAATTTTTAGTCAAAAAAAAGTAATTAAGACAATAATGTCCATAATTTTGGATTAAATATTTCTTAGTCAAATGAGAATATAATTTATTCTGTAATGATCATTGTGTAATTTCTATACCATTTTATATTGATTATAATAATTATGAATCATATTACTAATCATAAAGAAACAAATAATAAAATGTTAGTTGTGATCTGACCCTCCAGTGTAACGTCTATCACTACACTTTTGTCCCTTAACATCAAATATGAGTAAGATACATTAATATTATTAATCTCAAGAAACCTATATTATTTTCATATCATCAAAATATCATGATCAAAAATAATATATGTGTCTAATTCAATCTAGTATAACCACACATTTTCATTTAATCTCATCAAGTACATATATGTCATATGTAACACCCCAAATCGGGTTTACTCTATAGTAATAAGATTAAAGCACTACATGACCTCAATCATACCTCCTCATGCATCAAATTATTCCAATTGGTAGAAAGATTCTATGGTAATACCATGGAGAGACTATAACATCATATCAGAGTAGTGCAACAATGGAAATAATACAACATATATATAGATGAGTAATAAATAACTTATGTCAAGGAAATCACCAATAAACAACATATACAACCCATGATATATCAAAACGAATGTTTTAAAAATCATATATAACAAATGAAGACCCCCCCCCCCCCCCGTAGGTGGGTTGTATATTTAAAAACAAACAAAAAACTGATAAAGAAGCGGAATTGGTTTCAGATCCTAGCCCAATCCCAGCTCCCATGCTCTATCCTAGCTAGTCAAGTCAACCATCAATCGTAGGGAATTTTCCCTTAATGTATCCTTTCTAATTTTCAGTTTTTAATGGCAGAAAATGCTATATCTTCTATGGGTATATGTTGTTTCCTCAACAGTTAAATCCACTTGTGATATTTATGAGTGAACAACACACAAACCATGTATGGTTGGACAACATTTCCCCTCTCACTCACATATGTAAGTTACCAAACATATGAACAACAAAGTAGAAGGCTTAATTTAATACCTTGAGGATGAGATAGAGGTGAGAGACATCTACATTATGTATACACACACACAACTACTACAACAATAACAAGTTGTTATGTTTTGTTGTTCACATGATGTGGTACAACAACATACATAATACACATATATTTATTATATGTTTCTAAATTAATATCATAAATTAATTAGACACAACCAAAATATCTTCAATTAAATATCTAATATTTAATTAAGACAATAATGTCCATAATTTTGTATTAAATATTGCTTAATCAAATGAGAATATATTTTCTTTTGTAATGCTCATTGTGTAATGTTTATACCCTTTTATAGTTCTTGTAATAATTATGAATCATATTACTACTCATAAAGAAACAAATAATAAAATGTTAGTTGTGATATGGTCCTCCAGTGTAATGTCTATCACTATACTCTTGTCCTTTAACATCAAATGTGAGTAAGATGCATTAATATTATTAATCTCATGAAACCAATCTCATTGGCATATCATCAAAATCTCATGATCAAATGGACTATATGTGTCTAATGTAATCTAGTATAACCACACATTTTCATTTAATCTCATTGAGTACCTATATGTCATATGTAACACCCCAACTCAGTTCACTCTATAGTAATAGGATTGGAGAGCTAAATGACCTTAGTAATACCTCCCCACATGTCAGATTATATCCATTAATAGTGAGGGTCTATGGGAATACAATGGGGATACTATAGCATCATATCAGAGTAGTGAAACAATGGAAATAATACAACATATATATATATATATGAGTAAGAAATAATAGATGTCATGAAAAGCACCAATAAACATCATATACAACCCATGCTATATAAAAATGAATGTTTTACATGTCATGTATACCAAATCAAGATCCCCCCCCATAGGTGGATCGTATAAATAAAAAAACCAAAACAAAAAAAACAAAACTAAGAAAGCAGCAAAATTGGTTTCCCGTCCTAGCCTGATCCCATCTCCCATGCTTCACCTGTTGGATTTTGTGCCCTAAAAACCAACTTCTTTGTAATTTATGATAAGCCTGTATTCATTGGATGAATATTAATAAACTCCTTATCACATCATGATTTTTCTTATGTGTGACATAGTATGTGATAATGTATTAAGAATAGTTTTTGTGCTAAAATGTCATAGAGGATCTCTACTATGATGAGAACCCGGAAGTGTCATGACGCTATTCTTGAATATATGTTCTATGACCGAATGATATCATTTAAAGGGACAAAAATGGTACATGCTATCAGGGGTGGGGACTCATGAAACTTTGAGGAACCTTCTCATAGTGTGCGCCCTTGGTAATATCTAGGAGGATCTTATGAGAATAAGACTCGCCAGTAGGAAATCCACATTCATAAGTGTCATTGGATGTTCCTATCTGCATACGTGTATATTGGTCCTTAGACTTTAAGATTATTATTAATGGGTATTATGACTTGAGCACTTAGATGTATTGATGAAAATCGTGATGAAAGGTGTTCGCGGTGAGGTAGGATATGTTGGGTGCGTCGCAAGTAATGTTGCATTAATGAATAATGTGAGAAAGGATTTTTCACTTCTATAGAAGTAGATATCTCAGGCCCTTTGATGAAAATGATATAGCTTAACTAAATCCATGATCATGGTTTTCAATTGACAAGTTCAGTTTCAGGAAGTCAAAGAATGAGAAATTGAGCACATGGGTTGATGTGACTTGCATGCAACCCGCTTTATTGGATATATCAGGATAAAGGGATTATATTACATGGTAAGAGTTCGTATGAGGTGACATGTCGTTACAACATCAACTTATTTCTTTTGGGTGTCTTAACCCATTGCTAGAAAGTAATCTTGGACTTTAGGAAAACCCACCTAATGTCAACGAGAAAGAGGCATAGAGGGTCACACACTAAGTATAGCCAGTATCTTAGTTAAATAATTTATTTATTTAATAGGTTGAATAAATATTATTCATGGTTTTGGTTTAATAATTATTCAAGTATGTCTGATCATATTTATTTCATATCTAGTTATTCGAGAGAATATATTGCGGACAGAATATTTATTTATCATCAAATAGTGCAGTTATAATTATTTAATAAATAAATAGTTATTATTCAATGCCCGATAAATATTGAGGAGTATTGGCGGACTAAGTTATGGGTCCGGTGATAAATAATATTAAATATTATTTAGTTTAATAATATTTAAATATAACGTGCAAGTTTTCACATGGAATAATAAATTAAGTAACAGAACACGTGCTAATTATTTATTATTACCTGGTGAATTAAATTCATTAAGCATGTGTCATGGAAATAACAACATTGTCATTATTATTTGACATGGGGTTTTTCACATGGAATAATAAATTAAGTAATAGAACATGTGCTAATTATTTATTATTACCTAGTGAATTAAATTCCCCATTATGTTATTATTATCTATATAAGTCAAAGGTTCATTCCATCGACTAACCAATCGTTGTGTACACAACATCTTAGGAGAAAAGCTCTCAAGCCTAGAGAACTCTTCCCTCTCCAAGAATTCTCTCAAGAACGAGAGATATCCTTCTCCACCAGATCAAGGAGCACGCTTTGGAATCTATTCTCAAGGCGATCAAAAGCGGACATCGCAAGAGTAAGGATCTTTCGCGCTAGCACCCGGAGACTCCTTCGGTGATGTCTGGAGATACATGGAGCACATGTGGATCACCGCTAGAGGATTTATATCCTTGGATTTTACATCGCACCTCGGACCCTTGGTCGAACGTATAAATGAAGAAAGAATCACCTTGGAGGTAATTCTATAATTTAATTATAAACAAAATACGTTTACCCTCTCTTCTTAATTCTGGGTTCTCTCCTTTATCTTTTATATTTGATTCAATTATGTGGATATTAGCATTCACCATCGTATTGATCCCAGATTAATCATCGATTATGGAAATTTGTAAAGTTTGGTACACACCTATCATGTGCTTCTACTGCACCCAGAACTTACAAGTGGTATCAAAGGGGTCATATTTTTGTTTATAATTATTTAAATAATTTGTTGATGATTTACGCTATAATAATTTAGTTTGTTAATTCATATTTAATCGTTCTTGTAATGTGAATTTCGAGATCTATTTCTCCCTTATCATTTCTCGCAAATCTAATAGAAATGAATAATTTTAGGGTTAAAATTAAACCGAGGATCTCATTAGGAGGCGTCGACAGTTCTGTCTAGATAACACAAGAATACACGTAGTGTAGTCGGATCTACACGTCGTGTGTTTGTGTTCAATGCATCAGGAGTAATTTAGAAATTACTCAACCAGTGTGCATTAATGACACATGGTGTAGTTAATTCTTACACCGCATGTTGACCAGGACAAACTAGTGCACAGTCAGCTGGACTACATGTTGTGTGTCCCACTAGACACGGAGTGTAGTCCCTTTGGGTCAAGGTCAAGTCGTGTATCCCATACATGGCTTACCCGACTGGTGACCATGTAACGCGGAGTCTACATGGTGTGTGGCCCACTGGACACACCGTGTACTCCGAGGATTTACGAAGTACACCTCACATGTTGTTTCCTCAGGCATGTACTTCAGATGGATGGTGAGGAGGGTACACGTCGTGTAGTCAGATCTACACATCGTGTACAATTTCTAGATTACGCAGATTTAAAAATTTATTATTATATTATGTAAACCCTTGAGACATGTACCTTTGTGGGGGCATAAATATGGGACACAACACGTGATAGGTGTTTGATATATGTGTGTGTGTGTATGTGTGTGTGTTTAATTAAGATAAAAAGGATTGATTAATTAAAGATAATGATTAATCGATTCGAGTGTAATTTATCTTGATGAGAATGATTAAAGAATTGAATACTAGTTTTATTAAAATGCATAATCTGTTGCATGTATGTAGATGATCATAAGTTAGACCAGGCCTTTGTATGTGATTGGTTCCCTTTTAATTTATTTATTAAATTAAAATTGTTAGTTTGTGTGTCTTCTCCTCATTAATATGTAGGGTATGCGTTCACATGGTTTCTTTTATGTAAACCCCCTTTTACCCCTCACCTGTGTGTGAGTTGAAAGAATATGTAATGGATGGATCTCCCAAGCTAGTGGAGGCAGTTCAAGTTAGGAGTTGAGGTGAAACCAATCCAAGGAGATACAAAGGTGGACAGGTGGAAAGCTGTAAACACGAACCTTAAACGATTCAAGGTGTTTCTCCACTAGGTCAGGGTTAGTTTATCAACCGCTAGATAAAGTAACCAATAGTAAAGATCATGATCATACCCGTTATTTTATTTCTGTCAGTTGTATGATTATTCATTATGGATGTTTGACGTGATCACGTAATTAATGAACTAACAAGCATACAAGATGGAACTAAAATAAAAATGGCTTATGCGTAAATATTATCTATACATGGTTAATCACTTAAGTATATCCCACTTAACATTAACAAGCATGTGAAAAGATAATAGATGGAAATTTATGCATAAAGGATAAAATCCCTCAATTAAATATTAATTCGGTATAGTCTTCCATTACTTCAGTTAGAATCTAATCATAGTTCAAAGTGTTTGACCAACCCTGGTTGGGGTGTTTTCAATTATTGGGGAATTCTAATTTGAATTTTTGGGTTGACTTAACATAGTTTACATCATTGGTTGACTGCCCTAGTAGGAATTGATGTAACTGAGAGGCAAAGGTTGAGGAAATCCAAAATTAAGGATTTCAGGATTGGAGAGTCCACTCAATGGATCAAGGAGATGTGAGTTAATGCAGTTGGCATTTGGAATGTCTTCCTAAAACCTTTCAAGTTTATTGACCAACCCTAGTTGGGGTAATGAGAAGGTCAATATAGATCATTACCATTAGAATGTCCAAGTAACAGGATATTCTGAAGCCAATGGTGAGGGATATTGGGTTTCGACAAAATAGTGGGAGGCTAATAGATATTAATTTATTTATTTCTCTATATTTATCAACATAAAGTACTAAAACTTTGTTCATCTTAATTTGTAGAAACAGTAATCAAAATGACATCAAACATATCATTATGATCCATACTCAAGAAGGAAAACTTTATCACTAGCACTAATTTCCAAGAGTGGAAAAGGCACCTCCAGATTATCTTTCACCATGAGAGGAACCTTTATGTGTTGGAAGAGCCTTTACCAGTTGCGCCTGGAAATGAGGAGAGAGATCAGGAACTCTCTATGTACGAGAAACATCTAAATGATGCTACAGATGTTCAGTGCATCATGCTATCATCCATGACCAATGAGCTCTTGAAGCAACATGAGGAAATGGATGCTTATAGCATGATGTCTCACCTTCGGGATCTCTATCAAGAGAAGGAGAGACATGAGAGTTATGAGATATCCAATGATTTGTTCACTACTAAGCTTGAAGAGTCTGCGCCAGCTGGACCATATGTAGTTAATCTTATTGGCTACATTGATCATTTTGACATCTTAGGAATTAAATTATCATATAAGTTGTGTAGAGATCTCATACTATCATCGATTCTTAAGACCTTCTCTCGTTTTATTGTGAATTATAATATGAGCAATAATGAGAAGAGTCTATCAGAGCTTCTTACACTGATTCACCAAGTTGACAAGGACATGGGGTGTGAAAAAGATACAGTGCTTGTGGTGAATAGGAAGAGGAAGGACAAGGTAAAGGGGACTAAGATTTATAAACAATCTAAAGCCTTTGAGAACTGTCCGACCAAGAAGAAGAAGATCTAGAAGCAGGGCAAGGAAAAGGAGGCAGTATGCTTTGCATGTGGCAAGTCAGGCCACTGGAAGAGGAACTGCACCCAAAGGCAAGGGGAAGCCAAAGGTGTATTCGTTATTGAGTGAAATCTTTCCATTTGTAAACATTGGGTATTAGATACATCTTGTGGGGCTCGCGTCTATATTCAAATTCAAGAACCAAGTAGATTCTAGAAAATTACCATAGGAGAGGTGGATCTGCGAGATGCCAATGGTGCGAGGCCGGTTGCTCTTGTCATTGGTGATTACCACCTCACATTGCTGATGGGAATGATTTTGGTTTTACATGGTTTTTATTATGTACCTAGTGTTACCAAGAACATAATTTATGTATCATGTTTAGATACAGATGGATTTATTTTCAATTTCGAAAATAAATGTTGTTACTTTTATAAGGACAACATATGTTATGGTATGACACATTTAAATAATGTTCTGTATGTATTAAATTATGAGAACCAAGTGTTGGAAATTGATAACGAACCAAGTTCACGTGAATCATACAACACTCAGTTGTGACATCACCACCTTGGTCATGTAAATGAGAAGCGCCTGACAAAGTTTTGTCAAGATGGTTATTTAGACTCTTCTGAGCTAAAACCACTTGATAGATATCACACTCGTTTACAAGGGAAAATGAAAAAACCACCATTTGGTGGACAAGGTGAAAAGTCCACAAAGCTTCTAGGATTGGTACACACTGATATGTGTAGACCATTTCTAGTAGAATCTAGAGGTGGGTATTCTTACTTCATTACTTTTACTGATGACTTGAGTAGATATGGTTATGTCTACTTAATGAGGTATAAGTCCAAGTCCTTTGAGAAATTCAAGGAGTTCAAGAATGAAGTAGAGAATCAACTTGGTAAGAAGATAAAGAAGCTTTGATCGGATTGAGGTGAATAATATATTAACCAAGAGTTCATCGAATTTTTACAGGAGTCTGGGATTCTATCTCAACTCACTCCACCTTATACACCACAGTGGAATGGTGTTAGTGAAAGGAGGAACCCTACCTTGTTGGACATGGTAAGGTCAATGATGAGTCACACAGATCTTTCATTATCCTTTTGTGGAAATGCATCGCAAGTTGCGACATACACATTAAATCAAGTACCAACTAAGGCGGAAAATGGGATTCCCTTCGAGCTATGGAGTGGAAAGAAAGACACTTTGAAGCATACATGTGTATGGGGATGCGAGGCATTTTTTAAGGCTTTCTCAGGCAACAAACTAGCACCTCGGGGCATAAAGTGTATATTTATAGGGTATACCAAGGAAACAAAGGGATACTACCTATACACCCCCTCAGACAAGAAAGTGATTGTTTCCAAATGGATTATCTTTCTCGAGAGGTATTACATACTCAAAAAGGATAGTGGGAGCAAAATCGACTTCGATGAAGTTGATACTCACAATACACAAGAGTTTGTACATGAACAAGTTCCACAGGTCCTCATGGAAGAGGCAGCTCCTGAAACACAAGTACTGCATAGGAGCATAAGAGATGTAAGGGAACTAGAGGGATATGGTTTCCTTATCACCGAGGAAGGTGACTCGTTATTATTGGACAATGATGAACCTCTCTCCTTCAAGGAAGCAGTAGAGAGCTCAGAAGTTGCAAGATGGCTAGAAGCTATGAATTCTGAGATGGATTCCATGTATCAGAACTAAGTCTGGGTTCTGGTCAATGCGCCAGTTGATGTAAAGCATGTTGGGTGTAAATGGGTATTCAAAAAGAAACTGGGCATGGAAGGTCAAGTTAGTACCTATAAATCAATGTTAGTGGCTAAAGGTTTTAAACAGCGTCAAGGAATTGACTATGATGAAACCTTTTCACCAGTTTCCATGTTTAAATCCATAAGAATCGTACTTGTCATAGCAGCTTTTCATGACTATGAGATTTGGCAGATGGATCAAAATTACATTCCTTAACATGAACCTTCAGGAAGATGTCTATATAACACAATCAGAAGGGTTTGTGACACCAGGTGATGCTAAAAGGGTATGTAAGTTGCAGAGACCCATTTATGGATTAAATCAAGCATCCATATCATGGAACATTCGATTCAATGAAGCCATAAGAGAATTTTATTTCATTAAGAATAAATGTGATCCATGTGTTTACAAGCAGTTTAATGGGAATAAGATCGTTATCCTAATAGTATATGTTGACGACATATTGCTTATTGGAAACGACATACCAGTCTTGTAGTACATACATTGACCAGATACTAAAGAGATTTAGTATGGAACAATCCAAGAGGGGATTGGTTCCAGTGTCACATGGTATACATCTTTCCAAGAAAATGTATCCCCAAACACAACATGAGAAAGATAGTGTTGGGTACCGGGACGCGCAACGGAAGCCGGTGGGCCAGGAAATTAAAATTTTTCACATCATCGGAGCGACTTTAGGACATCGACCCTAGTGAGCTATCCAGGTACGGTGAGGATCATGGGTTGATTTGACAGAGCACAAAATATAAAAAAAAACGAACAAGTACCTTGTTCGGATCTGACGTGTGCAAGTGTGTCGCAGGTTTCCGGCGACCGTTGCTCAAAGACTCTAACGTCAAAGTCCTCTAGATCGTCCACACATGTCTTTCGAATCTGCACGCGCGTCGTTCATTGGAATTCAGGTTCTAGCGCAGCACACCAAATATCTCCTTGACGCAGCGGTGATCACTGCAAGGCAAGGAACTTCGATCCATGAAGGAAGATCTTGAAGTTCTTCATTGCTTGAGAGGATCTCTCTCTAAAATCCAGGAGGAGAGAGAGGCTCTCAAAAACGATACATGAATAGTTACATGAGGAGACCTCTCTCTTACTTATATAGGGGATATCTAGAATACCCGGTATGGGTTCCTGGACCCATGTAAAAAATATCCTTTGTATAAATACTATAAATATTTATTTATGTCAAATAAAATTATGCCATAAATAATATTTATAATTTTATCACTAACTGAAATATATATTAATTTATATTGCGTGATAAAATTGATTCTTATAACTCGACTCACTTCTCTTGAAAATATTAAACGAACCCTGGATGTTTAAATCTGTCCAAATAATATTTTATTTTTGTATTTACTAATCACTTGTAAATACATGTTATAAATAAATTCAACATATTATTCCAAGCTTGAATAATTAAAGAATTTATTTTTTTTCTTGGTGATCCATAGAACTTGGATAGTACTCGGACCCTTTGGTGGGGCCCACCAAGTTCTATTTTCTTATTCATAGAATAGGGAAGATTCTCAAAGTGCTATTGTATGTGACCCTCTAGGCCCTTACCTCAATAGTAGTGAATCATATCCATCGACCAAGAGCGGGGTCTAGCAACTCATCGAGGCCCCTATAGAGATAAGGTAAAGTCGGAGCAACGGTTTCCTTCCTACGAACACGGTCTGTGTAATATAATCTCTTCATCATCGATATCTCAATAAAGTAGAATGCACACTAGTTTCATCATTCTTTATCTTTCTTTATTTTATTTGTTGATTTGTCTGGACAGTCTTACCTTCCACTACCATGGCCATGGATTTAATAAAGGTGAAACCAACCTAATCAACCAGGCCCAAGATATCTATTCCTGAACTCGGAAGCGACAAATCCTTTCTCGATTATTCAATCAATGTCATGTCATTAATGACGCACCTGATACAAACTACATCACCACGACTTTATCGCCATTTTCATCAAATGTACATAATTAAATGAAATTCCTTGATAATGATCTCAAGTCTTGAGACCATTACACATGTCTGTAGATAGGAATGACCAATGACACCTGAAACATGTGGTGTTCCTATTATGTGGGTATGTCCTCATGATCTCAACTACTAGAGATCATCAAGTGAAAACTTCATGAGATGAAGTCTCAATGCTTATGAGCCCCCAGCACCTGATGGTCACACATCATCTGTGTCCTTTCAGAATGATGTAACTGGACCACAGGACATTACTTTAAGATTACTGTCATGGTATCTCGAGGTTCTCATTATAGCCCAGGATCTGCTATACCCCCTTGATACGACATGTAATCTAAGGACATTGTCATAAACAAAGTGGATGCAGAAGTATCTACACTATTATGGAAAGATAAACACGTGTATTATAACAAACTGTATACATGTAGTGGTAAACAAAGTACAATACAAGTTGGGTCTAGGTCACCCACTTTCAACACTCCCACTTGCACTAGAGCCAACTACTAACAGGTTTCAATCCACTAGCTCTCACATGAGAATCATACTTCTACTGAGAAATGGCTTTAGTCAGGGGGTCTTCCATGTTGTCCTCTGTGGAAACTCTGCTAACTTTCACTTCACCTCTTTGAGTAAAATCCCTCAAGAGATGAAACTTCTGAAGAATATGTTTTGTCCTATGGTGAGACCTGGGCTCCTTGGCAAGCACCAATGTAGCAGTATTATCGCAATATACTAGAACAGGGTCTGCACTGCTGGGCACAACACCAATGTCTGAGATAAATCTGTGTATCCAGACTGATTCCTTTGTCGCATTGGAAGCTGCAATATATTTGGATTCTACTATAGAATCGGCAACCACAGCATGTTTCGAGCTTCTCCAGCTCACTGCACCACCATTCAGGTAAAAGATGTAGCCTGACTACGATTTCGTATCATTATTATCTGTCTGGAAACTAGCATCAGTGTATCCCCTCACAACTAGTTCCCCGTCTCCTCCATACACCAGGAACATATCCTTAGTACGCCTCAAGTACTTCGGGGTAGTTTTAACAGTTGTCCAATGCTGCTCTCCTAGATTGGCTTGATATCTACCCACCATGCTTAAAGCAAAGGTGACATCAAACCTAGTACATAGCATGACATACATGATAGAACCCACTGTCGAGGCATAAGGGACTCTACTAATTCTGTCAATTTCCTCCACTGTTTGTGGACACATTTTCTTGGAGAGATTTATACCATGTGACATAGGCAACAATCCTCTCTTGGATTGTTCTATATTGTACATTTTGAGTACCTTGTCAATGTATGTACTTTGACTTAGCCCAAGCAGCCTTTGAGATCTATCTTGATAGATCTTGATCCCTAGAATGTAGGCTGCTTCACCTAAGTCTTTCATGGAGAATCATTCATTTAACCAGGTCTTAACTGACTATAAGACTTGCACCTTGTTTCCCATAATTAATATGTCATCAAAATATAATACTAGGAAAACCATGGAATTCCCTTCAATCATTTTATAGACACAATGATTGCTTTCATTTTTGACAAAACCAAAATCTCTTATGGCATCATCAAAATGAACATTCCATGATCTTGATGCCTGCTTCAATCCATAAATGGATCTCTGCAGCTTGCATACTTTATTGGCACTCTTTGATTTGACAAACCCTTCGGGTTGAGTCATATAGACGTCTTCAACCAACTTCCCATTTAGAAAAGCAGTTTTGACATCCATTTTCCAAATTTCATAATCATGAAAGGCTGCTATTGCAAGCAATATTCTGATGAATTTAAGCATTGCTACTGGTGAGAAGGTTTCATCATAGTCAATACCTTGACGTTACATGAAACCCTTTGCAACCAGTCTTGCTTTAAAGGTATTAACCTCACCATCCATGTTCAACTTCTTCTTGAATACCCATTTGCATCCAATGGGATTTACATTAGCTATAGGGTCTAACAAAATCCAAAATTGATTTTGGTAC
This sequence comes from Viscum album, assembly GCA_963277665.1. Taxonomy (NCBI): domain Eukaryota; kingdom Viridiplantae; phylum Streptophyta; class Magnoliopsida; order Santalales; family Viscaceae; genus Viscum; species Viscum album. The sequence continues at coordinate 604,971,008 of OY728119.1, read as the reverse complement.
ATGGACTCCATCTCAGAATTCATGGATTTTTGCCATTTAGCAGCTTCTTTGCCTTCTATTGCTTCCTTGTAGGTTAGAGATTCATCATCCTCAAGGAATAATGTGTCACCTGACTCGATGACAAGAAAACCATAACACTCTGTTTCTCTAACCTCGTGCGTAGACCTACACAGTATTTGTGTCTCAGGAACAACTTCTTCTTCCACTTGTTCTTGTGGAGATTGTTCTTCTACCAACTCGTGTGCATCTAGAGCATTAACTTCATCGAAGTCAATATTTCTCCCACTATTTCCAATGGAAATTTTTTCCATTTCTTGAAATGTGGTGTATCTTGCCACAATAATTTTTCTATCTAAAGGGTTATATAGGTAATATCCTCTAGTTTCCTTAAGATAACCTATAAATATGCACTTAGTGCTTCTAGAACCTAATTTTTCACTTGGTAAAGTCTTGATAAATGCCTCGCACCCCCATACACGTATGTGTGTCAGACTGGGTTTCTTTCCATACCATAATTGATATGGAATCACATATGCAACTTTAGTTGGTACTCAGTTAAGGGTATATGCTGTTGTCTGCAAGGCATATTCCCGAAAGGATAATGGAAGAGTTGAATGACTCATCATTGATCTGACCATGTTAAGCAAGGTCATATTTCTCCTTTCATTAACACAATTCCATTGTGGTGTATAAGGAGTGAGTTGGGATATTATCCCACACTCCTTCAAGTGATCAATGAAAGCTTGGTTAAGATATTCTCCACCTCGGTCTGAGCGGAGTGTTTTTATCTTCTTACCAAGTTGGTTTTCTACTTCATTTTGGTATTCCTTAAAAATCCAAAATGAATCTGACTTATACCGTATTAATTAGATATAGTCATACCTACTACAGTCATCGGTAAAAGTAATGGAGTATAGAAAATCACCCCTTGCCTCTACTAGAAATGGACCACATACATCGGTATGTATTAATTCTAGCACTACATTGGCTCTTTCTCCCTTTCCTGAGAAAGGTGTTTTGGTCATCTTTCCTTGTAAACAAGCTTGACATACATCCAAGGGTTCTAACTGTACCGAGTCTAAATACCCTTCTTGGTGTAATCTTCGTAATCGCTTCTCGTTTACATGACCAAGCCTGAAGTGCCATAGGCGGGTGATATATTAGTCATGTTGGTTGTTTTTTTCATTGATTTCCATTATGGGGTTCTCAAGTTCCAGCATATATAAACCATTGTTAAGATGTGTCATACCATAACATATGTTATCCCTATAAAAGAGACAACATTTATTTCCAAATTTGAAATAAAAACCCATAGTGTCTAGACTCAACACATAGATAATGTTTCTGGTAACATAAGGTACATAATAGCAATTGTTTAAAACTAGAACCAAACCAGTTGGCAAGGTTAAGTGATAGTCTCCCACTACCAAGGCTGTCAGACTTGCACCATTTGAAGCTCGAAGATCCACTTGACCTTTTGCAATCTTCTTGAACCTACTTGGTTCATGTATATGAATACAAATGTATGAGCCACATGTCATATCCAATACCCAACTTGTAGATAAAGATAGATTGCATTCAATGACAAAAATACCTGAAGTAGAAGCATCAGTTTGCTTCTTCTTCCCAGCTCTACAATTCATCTTCCAATGGCCTTTCTTGCCACATCCAAAGCAGCCAGCTTTCTTCTCATTACTTTGCCTCTAAATCTTTTTCTTCTTTGCAGGATGATGCATTGGTGTCTTTGGCCTTGACTTGGCCTTAGACCCATTTGCATTGCCCTTGTTTTTCTTGTTCACGAGAAGGACAGATGAATTGGTATTTTTCATATCCTTGTCAGCTTGGCGAACTAAATCCAAAAGGTCTGGGAGCGACTTTGTCATATCATTCATATTATAATTGACAATGAAAGTCGAAAAGTTTGATGATAAAGAGGCAAGAATGAGATCCACTACTAGTTCTTGGTTCAGTTTAAACCCAAGGGCTTCAAGCCTCTCAATATACCCAATCATCTTAAGTACGTGAGGGTCGGCTTGGTGCCCTTTTGCTAGTCTGCACTTATAAAGAGCACTTGAAATCTCATATCTTTCCTGTCTGGCCCTCTCCTGATATAATTCTTAGAGATGTGAAAGCATCTTGTAGGCGTCCTCATCCTCATGCATTTTTTTCAATTGGCTAGACATGGATGACAACATGATGCATTGTACATCAAGCACATCGTCTACATGATTTCTCCATTTATCTTTTTCCGTCTTTCTTGCTCCCTAAGGAGGCTCAGCAGGAATTGGGGATTCCAGCACATATAACTTTCTTTCTTGGCATAGTACTATGCGTAAGCGCCTGTACCACTCCTGGAAGTTATTGTCAGTCAGAATATTTTCTTTATCCAAAATTGATCACAGTGATAAAGTACTTGTGGTGTTGGTGATTGTCATTATGAATCTACATCAGATAAACATTTAGCAGTTAGTACTTTGTCTTGATTACCTTTTGACATTTATGATTAATAAATTATTATATCATTTTAATATCTCCCACTATTTTAGTGAACCTTAATAGCCCTCACTATTAGATTCAGAATACTCTGTCGCTTCAGTATTCTAGTGGCAAGGATCCTCGAAACCTCCCTCGTAGTCTACAAGCTATGGCTACGCCACTACTTGGAGGGTTTCAAGGTATGCACTAGGCTGGCCAGCCACTTGGCTTGTGGTTCCTTGTGTTGTTGAGTAAAGTCCCAGCTTTTTGGAATCTGAACTTGATTCCCTCAACATCTTGCATCTAAAGTGATAGAAAGTTAGCTAAGGATAAACCTTGACTACTCACTTTAGTTAAGTCGACCCAGTTCTCTCATGAAAACGCCACAGTAGTAAGAGGCACTCTCAACTATGGCTGACGAGCACCTCAAATAGCTGGTTTTGTTTAGATGTGATAAATTGAAGGCATTCATTGGACTTAATATAACTTTGAGGGATTTTTAATATTTATTGACAAATAATCCTTTTCTATCTATATGTTCAAACTATATTGTCGCGTTCACAATTGAACATGCAATAGAAATATATATTCATCAATTCTTTATGCATTTTTTATCTTGTTTACTATTCTATGTGATCAAGCAATAATCATGCACTCGCATAAAATAATAAACTATGCATAAAGTAAATCATGTAGTCCAACTGGTCTTGAGTATTCTATAAAGATTTATCCATAATGGATCAATCTTGACCTAGGGGCATTCATACCTGAGTCGACACCTGACTCACATTGTAGGTATCCCCAGTGCAATGCACTCGGCTCCCGTCTGTTTTACCGCCTCGACTTGGTGGGGTCTGCATCTCGGATCATCATCACTTAATTACAAATATACTCGCACGTAGGCGAGGGGAACTGGGGTACAAAATACAGTTTATGCATTGGACACGCAAGTCCTTATACATATTTGAATTAAAAGGACGATTCGCAGACCGTCAATTATCTAATTAATTATTACAATCATCACACGCATTGAATAAATAATTAAATAAGTAAATAAACACCAGACATGCACAGTTCGGTCACTTGCTCAAGACCAGTCGGTAAATATAAAACGCGATTAAAATTAAACTGCAATGAAATTTAAACAATACGGGGGTCCTTATAAATTAAATGAATTTAAATAAATTCAATTAATTTATTTTTATCAATTCCAACTATTTAATTTAATTTCAATTCCAAAATTAAATTAAAGCATCAATTTCATTTAACTATAAAATTAAATTAAACCATCAATTTCATTTAACTATAAAATTAAATTAAACTATTAATTTAATTTTCATTTTAATTAAATTAATTGTTTCGGAATAAAATTAGATTTAAACCCCAATCTAATTCTAATTAATTTAATTTAAAAACTAAATTAATTAAAACTAAATGACGGGGTTACCTCTAGCGGGAGGAGTCCGGCAGGACTGCAAACCACCGTGAGTGTCATAATGAAGCAGGGCCAAATCGTAGTGTGATCGTGGCGTGACTGTGGCGTGACTGCGGCGTGACTGCGGTGTGACTGCCCGGTCCAGTAGCACTCACAGCGGCATCGACTTCCGGCCAGCAGCGGAACTCCTCCAGCAAGGGAGCAGAGGCAGCGCGGCACCGCTCCAGACAGGCGTAAGGGCGGCTGCCCGTTGCTCCGACCAGCCGCATGGGTGGCGGCCCGCTGCTCCGGCAGGGGCGTGGTTAAGCATCAGCGTGTGGCACGGGGTGAGCGGGGCGGCGCCGTCCGGCAGAAGGGAGGAGATCTGGTACCTTGGTCTGGTAGCAGGTGATTCGGAAGGGTCTGGTGTGGCCTGGTTCGGGGTACGGCTGGTCCGGCACGGTGAGCCCGAAGCGCTCCGATGAAGCGAGCAGGGCGGCGGTCCTGGTTCTGGGCGACGCGACCTGCAGCGGCTAAGGGGAGCGGGACGACAGCAGGGAGCGGCTCAGGGTGGCGGTCCGGCTGGGGACGGCACGGGGCGGCGGTTCAGCCGAGGAGGGCGTGGGGTGGCGGTCTGGCTGAGGAGGGAGGCCCCCTTTAGGGTTTCACCCTTAGGTGCGCCACGTGAAGAAGACCCCGTTTTGGGTCTTCTAATTTTTTTTAATTCGTCCTTAGACAAATGACACCTCCCCCTTTCCATTTTTTTTATTTTATTCTTTTTTAAATAAAAGGGAAGAAGACCCCAAAATGGGGTCTTGGGGTCCTAATTTTTTAAATAAAAGTAAGACTTGACTTGACCCCAAGTCTTTAAGAAAATATTTTATTTGAGGAAAAATAAAATATATTATTTTATTATTTTATTTATTCCTAAAATTAAACATACCGGATTATGTCTGTCTATCGGATTCCAGCCAAAGCATGGCCGGATTTTGGTAATTTTTGAAGAACACATTAATGAAGTTAAAACACGTTCTTCTCAAAAAAATTAATCTGAATAAAAATTAAACCAACGAGTCGATACAATTGAATTTTTCAAATGGTCATAACTTGTCCATTCGAAAACGGATCAACGTGTGGTCGGTTGCGTTGGAACCGATTTAATCCCCCGTACTTAAATTTTATGCAATTTAATTTTTCCTTTTGACTCTGAAAAATCATGTGTCGCTCTGATACCACTGTTGGGTACCGGGACGCGCAGTGAAAGCCGGTGGGTCGGGAAATTAAAATTTTTCACATCATCAGAGTGACGTTAGGATGTCGACCCCGATGAGCTATCCTGGTACGGTCCGAGGATCACGCGTCGATTTGACAGAGTACAAAATATAAAAAAAACGAACAAGTACCTTGTTCGAATCTGACGTGCGCAAGTGCGTCACAGGTTATCGGCGACCGTTGCTCGAAGACTCTGACGTCGAAGTCCTCTAGATCGTCCACACGCGCCTTTCGAATCTGCACGTGCATCGTTCATTGGAATCCAGGTGCTAGCGCGGTACACCAACGATCTCCTCAACACAGTAGTGATCACCGCAAGGCAAGGGAACTTCGATCCACGAAGTAAGTTCTTGAAGTTCTTCCTTGCTTGAGAGGATCTCTCTCTAAAATCTTAGAGGAGAGAGAGACTCTCAAAAATGATACATGGATAGTTATATGGGAAGAGCCTCTCTCTTACTTATATAGGGGATATCTAGAATACCCGGTATGGGTTCCCGGCCCCGTGTAAAGAATATCCTATGTATAAGTACTATAAATATTTATTTATGCCAAATAAAATTATGTCATAAATAATATTTATAATTTTATCACTAACTGCAATATGTATTAATTTATATCACGTGATAAACTTGAATCTTATAACTTGACTAACTTCTCCTGAAAATATTAAACGAACCTTGGATGTTTAAATTCGTCCAAATAATATTTTATTTTTGTATTTACTGATCACTTGTAAATATAGGTTATAAATAAATTCAACATATTATTCCAAGCTTGAATAATTAAAGAATTTATTTATTACTTGGTGATCCATAGAACTTGGATAATACTCAGACCCTTTGGCAGGGCCCACCAAGTTCTATATTCCTATTCACAGAATATGGCAGATTCTCAAGCGCTATTGTGTGTGACCCTCTAAGCTCTTACCTCAATAGCAGTGAATCATATCCACCAATCAAGAGCAGGGTCTAGCAACCCATCGAGCCCCCTATAGAGATAAGGTAAAGTTAGAGCAACGATTGTCTTCCTACGAACACGGTCTGTGTAATATAATCTCTTCGTCATCGATATCTCAATAAAGCAGATTGCACACTAGTGTCATCGTTCTTTATCTTGCTTTATTTTATTTGTTGATTTTTTCGGACGGTCTTACCTTCCACTACCATGGTCATGGATTTAATGAAGGTGCAACCATCCTAATCAACCAGGCCTGAGATATCTCTTCCTGAACTCGGAAGCGACAAATCCTTTATCGATCATTCAATCAATGTCATGTCATTAATGACATACCCGATACAAACTACATTGCTACGACTTTATCGCCATGGTTTTCGTCTTGCATCAAATGTACGTAATTAAATGACATTCATTGATAATGATCTCAAGTCTGGAGACCATTACACATGTTCGTAGATAGAAACGACCAATGACACCTGAAACATGTGGTGTTCCTATTATGCGGGTATGTCCTCATGATCTCAACTAATAGAGATCATCAAGTGCGAACTTCATGAGATGAAGTCTCAGTGCTTATGAGTCCCCAGCACCTGATGGTCACACATCATCTGTGTCCTTTCAGAATGATGTAACTGGACCACAGGACATTACTTTAAGATTACAGTCATGGTATCTTGGGGTTCTCATTATAGCCTGGGATCTGCTATACCCCCTTGATACGACATGTAATCTAAGGACATTGCCATAAACAAAATGGATGCAGAAGTATCTACACTATTATGGCAAGATAAACACATGTATTATAACAAACTGCATACATGTAGTGGTAATCAAAGTACAATACAAGTTGGGTCTAGGGCACCCAATTTCAACAAATAGGATGAGTAAGATTCCATACACTTCAGTGATAGGATCTATCATGTATGTCATATTCTGTACCAGACTTGATGTTGCCTATGCACTGAGCATGGTAGGCAGGTATCAAGCAGATCTAGGAGAATAGCATTGGACTATTTTCAAGACTATCCTTAAGTATCTGAGAAGAACTAATGATATGTTCCTAGTGTATGGAGGAGATGAGGAGTTTGTCATCAGAGGGTATGTTGATGCTGGTTTTCAAATAGATCAGAATGATCTAAAGTCGCAATCAGGATATGTTTTCTGTCTCAACGAAGGAGCTATGACCTGGAAGAGTTCAAAGCAGCCAGATTTCGTTGATTCTACAGCAGAGTCCAAATATGTAGCAGCTTCTGATATAGCCAAGAAAGATGTTTGGATTCAGAACTTTGTTCATGAGCTTGATGTGGTGCCTAGCAGTAAAGATCCCATTATATTGTATTGTGATAATACTGTAGCGGTGCCTCTTGCAAAAGAGTCAAGGTCATATCAACGGACAAATCACGTACTCCGAAAGTATCACCTCTTGAGAGATTTCTATCAAGGGGGTGAAGTTGTAGTGAGCAGAGTGTCCACGAAAGAGAACGTGGTGGACCCTTTAACTAAAGTTCTATCTCAGCAGAAGCATGAATATCATGTGAGAACTAGCAGACTGAAGGTTGTTAGCACTTGGCTCTAGTGCAAGTGGGATTCTGTTGGAGTTGGTGCCCTAGAAACCAACTTCTTTGTACTTTATGATAAACTTGTATTCATTGGATGAATATTAATAAAGTCATTATCACATCATGATTGTTATTCTCTGCGACAAAGTATGTGATAATGTCCTAAGAATAGTTGTCGCACTAAAAGTTCATAGCAAATCCCTACTGTGATGAGAACCCAGAAGTGTCATGACACTATTCATGAATATATGTTCTATGGTCAGATGATATCATTTGAAGGGATGCAAATGATACATGCTATCAGGGGTGGGGACTCATGAAACTTTGAGGCACCTTCTCCAGGTGTACGCCCTTGGTAATATCCAGGAGGATATTATGAGAACAAGACCCGCTAGTAGGAAATCCACATTCATAAGTGTCATTAGATGTTCTTATCTACGGACATGTGTATTGCTCCTTAGACTTTAAGATTATTATTAATGGATAGTATGACTTGCGCACTTAGATGTATTGACAAAAATCGTGACGACAGATGTTCGTAGCGAGGTAGAATATGTCGGGTGTGTCACGAGTAATAATGCATTGATAAATAATGCGAGAAAGGATTTTTCACTTCTACAGAAGTAGATATCTTAGGCCCTTTGATAGAAATGATATAACCTAACTAAATCCATGGTCATGGTGTTCTCTAGGCAAGTTCAATTCCTAGAAGTCAAAGAATGAGAAATCGAGCACATGGGTTGATGGCACTTGCATGCAACCCGCTTGATTAGAGATATCGGGACAAAGAGATTATATTACGCGGTAAGCATTCGTATGAGGTGACATGTCATTGCGACATCGACTTCTTTTTATTGGGTGGTTTGACCCGTTGTTAGAAAGTAATCTTGGACTTTAGGCAAACCCGTCTAATGTCAACGAGAAAAAGGCCTAGAGGGTCACACATTGAGTGTAGCTAGTATCTCAGTTAAATAATTTATTTATTTAACAAGTTGAATAAATATTATTCCCGGTTGTGGTTTAATAATTATTTAAGTATGTCTGGTTGTATTTATTTCGTCGCTAGTTATTCGAGATAATATATTGCGGACGGAATATTTATTTATCAGCGAATAATGCAGTTATATTTATTTAATAAATAAATAATCATTATTCAAGGCCCGGTAAATATTGAGGAGGATTGGCAGACCAAGTTATGGGTCCGGTGAGAAATAATATTAAATATTATTTGGTTAAATAATATTTAAATATAACATGCAAGTTTTCACATGGAATAATAAATTAAATAACAGCACATGTGCTAATTATTTATTATTACCTAGTAAATTAAATTTGTTAAGCATGTGTCATGGAAATAATAGCATTGCTATTATTATTTGACATGGGGTTTTTCACATGGAATAATGAATTAAATAACGACACATGTGCTAATTACTTATTATTACCTAGTGAATTAAATTCTTCATTATGTTATTATTCTCTATATAAGCCAAGGGGTCATTCCACCAGCTAACCAACCGTTGTGTGCACAGCGTCCTTGGAGAAAAGTTCTCAAGCCTAGAGAACTCTTCCCTCTCCAAGAATGCTCTCAAGAACAAGAGAGATCTTCCTCCACCGGATCAAGGAGAATGATTTAGAAGTGATTCTCAATGTGATTGAAGCCGGACATCGCAAGCGCAAGGATCTTCCACGCTAACACTCAGAGACTCCTTCGACGACATCCGGAGATATGTGGAGTACGTGTGGATCACCGCTAGAGGATTCTTACCCTTGGATTATACATCGTAATGAATCTGAACCTCAGACTCGTGGTCGGACGCATCAACGAAGAAAGAATCATCTTGAAGGTAATTCTATAATTTAATTTAATTAATTATAAAAAATATATATCGATCCTCTCTTCTCGGTTCAGGGTTCTTTCATTTGTCTTTTATCTTTGATTCAATTCTGTGGATATTGTCGTTCATCGTCGTATTGATCCCAGATTAATCATCGATTATGGCAATTTGCAAAGTTTGGTACACACCCATCATGTGCTTCTGTTGCACCCGGAACCTACAAGTGGTATCAAAGGGGTCATACTTTCATTTATAATTATTTAAATAATTCATTGGTGATTTACGCTTTAATAATTTAGTTTGTAAATTCATGTTTAATCGTTCTTGTAATCTAAATTTCGAGATTTGTTCATCCCTTATCGTTTCTCGTAAATCTAATAAAAATGAATAATTTTATGATTAAAATTAAATTGAGGGTCTCGTCAGGAGGTGCCGACAGTTCTATCCACATAACACGAGAATACACACCGTGTAGTCGGATCTACATGTCGTGCATTTGTGTTCAATGCATCAGGAGTAATTCAGAAATTACTCCAGCAGTGTGCATTAATGACACGTGGTGTAGTTAATTCTTACACCGCGTGTTGACTAGGACAGACTGGCGCACGGTTAGCCAGACCACACATCGTGTGGCCCACTAGACACGGCTTGTAGTCCCTTTGGGTCAGGGTCAAGTCGTGTATCCCATACACGGCCTACCCGACTAGTGATCGTGTAACGCTGAGTCTACACAGCGTGTGGCCCACTGGACATGTCATGTACTCCGAAGATTTCTGAAGTACACCTCACACATCGTTTCCCCAGGCGTGTACTTCGAATGGATGGTGAGGAGGGTACATGCCATGTAGTCGGATCTACACACCGTGTACTGTTTCCAGATTACACAGATTTAAAAATTTATTATTATATTATGTAAACCCTTTGAGACATGTACCTCAGTGTAGGCGTAAATCTAGGACACAACATGTGAAAGGTGCTTGATGTGTGTGTGTGTGTTTAATTAACATCTGTGTAATGTTCAAATATATGCACATCATGTATGAGTTGTATTACAATTATAATTTTGTGTGCATGTTGCATGTCACAAAGAATAAAGTGTATACAAGTATAAATACATGTTGGGTAGTTTTGGATGGGTATTCATCGGGTTGCTTCCAAGATACAAGTTACTTACAAGGTTATGGATGAGAATCTCAAGGAAATTTAGAAAAAATATTAAGATAAAAAGGATTTGTTGATTAAAGATAATGATTAATTGATTCGAGCGTAATTTATCTTAATAAGAACAATTAAAGAATTGAATGCTAGTTTTATTAAAATGCGTAATTCATTGCATGTATGTGGATGATCATGAGCTAGACCAAACCTCTGTAGGTGATTGGTTCCCTTTTAAACTATTTATTAAATTAAAATTGTTGGTTTGTGTGTCTTCTCCTCATTAATATATAGGGACTACATGCTCACGGTTTCTTTTATGTAAACCCCCTTTTACCCCTCACATGTGTGTGAGTTAAAAACATATGTAATGGATGGAGCTCTCAAGCTAGTGGAGGCAGATCAAGTTAGGAGGCGAGCTGAAACCAATCCAAGGAGATACAAATGTGGATAGGTGGAAAGTTGTAAACACGAACCTTAAACGGTTCAAGGTGTTTCTCCCCTAGGTCAGGGTTAGTTTATCAACCGCTAGATAAACTAACCAATAGTAAAGCTCAAGATCATACCCTTTATTTTATTTCTGTCGGTTGTATGGTTGTTCATTATGGATGTTTGACGCGATCACATAATTAATGAACTAACAAGCATACAAGATGGAACTAAAATAAAAATGGGTTATGCGTAATTATTATCTATACATGGTTAATCACTTAAGTGTATCCCACTTAACATTAACAAGCATGTGAAAAGATAATAAATGGTAATTTACGCATAAAGGATAAAATCCCTCGATTAAATATTAAGTCGGTATAGTCTTCCATTACTTCGGTTAGAATCGAACCATAATTCAAAGTGCTTGACCAACCCTAATTGGGGTGATTTCAATTATCGGGGAATTCTAATTTGAAGTTTTGGGTTGACTTAACTTAGTTTAAATCAAGGGTTGATTGCCCTAGTAGGACTTGGTGTAACTGAGAGGCAAAGGTTGAGGAAATCCAAAATTAAGGATTTCAGGATTGGGGAGTCCACTCAACGGATCAAGGAGTTGTGAGTTAATGTAGTTGGCATTTGGAATGTCTACCTAAAACCTTTCAAGTTTCTTGACCAACCCTAGTTGGGGTAATGTGAAGGGCAATATGGATCCTTGCGTTAGAATGTCCAAGCAACGGGATATTTCAAAGCCAATGGTGAGGGCTATTGGGTTACGAAAAAATAGTGGGAGACTAATAGATATCAATTTATTTATTAGTCTATATTTATCAAGATAAAGTAATAAAATTTTGTTCATCTTAATTTGTAGAAACAGCAATCAAAATGACATCAAACATATCATTGTCATCCATACTCGAGAAGGAAAATCTTCTCACTGGCACTAATTTTCAAGAGTGGAAAAGGTGCCTCCGGGTTATCCTTCGTCATGAGAGGAAACTTTATGTGTTGGAAGAGCCTTTACCAGTTGTGCCTATAAATGAGGTGAATAATGAGGAACACTCTGTATATGAGAAACATCTAAATGGCGCTACAAATGTTCAGTGTGTCATGTTATCATCCATGACCAATGATCTCTTGAAGAAATATGAGGAAATGGATGTTTATAGCATGATGTCTCACCTTCGGGATCTCTATCAAGAGAAGGCAAGATATGAGAGGTATGATATCTTCAACGCTTTGTTCACTACTAAGCTGGGAGAGTCTGCACCAGCTGGACCACATGTAGTCAAGCTTATTGGCTACATTGAGCGTCTAGACTTCTTAGGGATTAAATTCCCAAATGAGTTGCGTACAGATCTCATACTATCATCAATGCCTAAAACCTTCTCTAGTTTTATTGTGAATTATAATATGAGAAATAATAAGAAGAGTCTATTAGAGCTTCTTACCCTGATTTGTCAAGTTGATAAGGACATGTAGCGTGAAAATCTGCAGTCGTTGTGGTGAATAGGAAGAGGAAGGACAATGCAAAGGGGCCTACGATTTATAAAAAATCTAAATCCTTCGAGCACCGTCCAACCAAGAAGAAGAAGATCCAGAGGCAGGGCAAGTAAAAGGAGGCAGTATGCTTTGCATGTGGCAAGTCAGGCCACTGGAAGAGGAACTGTACCCAGAGACAAGGGGAAGCCAAGGGTGTGTTCATTATCAACTGCAATATTTCTATTTCTACACATTGGGTATTAGATACAGCTTGTGGGGCTCACATCTATATTCAAATGCAGGAACCAAGTAGATTCCAGAAAATTGCAAGAGAAGAGGTGGATCTGCAAGCTGTCAATGGTGTGAGGTTGGCTGCTCTTGTCATTGGTGACTACCACCTCACATTGCCGACGAGAATGATTTTGGTTTTACATGACTGTTATTATGTACCTAGGGTTACCAAGAACATAATTTATGTATCGATTTTAGATACATATGGATTTATTTTTATGTTCGGAAATAAGTGTTGTTACTTTTATAAGGACAACATATGTTATGGTGTGATGTGTTTAAATAACGGTCTGTATGTATTAAATTATGAGAACCAAGTGTTGGCAATTGATAACGAACCAAGTTCACATGACTCATACAACACCCAGTTGTGATGTCACCGCCTTAGTCGTGTAAATGAGAAGCGCCTGACAAAGCTTTGTCAACATGGTTATTTAAACTCTTCCGAGCTAAAACCACTAGATAGATGTCACGTTTGTTTACAAGGGAAAATAACCAAACCACCATTTAGTAGATAAGGTGAAAAGGCCGCAGAGCTTCTAGGATTGGTACACACTGATGTGTGTGGACCATTTCCAGTAGAAGATAGAGGTGAATATTCTTACTTCATTACTTTTGTTGTTGACTTGAGTAGATATGGATATGTCTACTCAATGAGGTATAAGTCTAAGTCTTTTGAAAATTTCAAGGAGTTCAAAAATGAATTAGAGAATCATCTTGGTAAGAAGATAAAGAAGCTTTGATCGAATCGAGGTGGAGAATATCTTAATCAAGAGTTCATCGACCTTTTACGGGAGTCTGGGATTTTATCTCAACTCACTCCACCTTATACACCACAGTGGAATGGTGTTGGTGAAATGAGGAATTGTGTCTTGTTGGACATGGTAAGGTCGATGATGAGTCATGCAGATCTTCCATTATCCTTTTGGGGATATGCATTGCAAACTGTAGCATACACATTAAACCCAGTACCAACTAAGGCAGTAAATGGGATTCCCTTCGAGCTATGGAGTGGAAAGAAACCCACTTTAATGCATACACGTGTATGGGGATGTGAGGCGTTTGTTAAGGCTTTCTCAGACAACAAACTAGCACCCTAGGGCATGAAGTGCATCTTTATAGGGTATCCCAAGGAAACAAAGGGATACTACCTATATAACCCCTCAGATAAGAAAGTGATTGTTTCCAGACATGTTGTCTTTCTTGAGAGGGAGCACATCCTCAAAAAGGATAGTGGGAGCAAGATTAACTTCGATGAAGTTGATGCTCACGATACACAATAGTTGGTATAGGAACAAGTTCCACAGGTCCTCATGGAAGAGGCAGTTCCTGAAACACAAGTACTGTGTAGGAGCATAAGAGAGGTAAGGGAACCAGAGAGATATGGTTTCCTTATCACCGAGGAAGTTGACTCGTAATTGTTGGACAATGATGAACCTCTCTCATACAAGGAAGCAGTAGAGAGCTCAGAAGTTGCAAGATGGCTAAAAGCTATGAATTCTGAGATGGATTCCATGTATCAGAACCAAGTCTGGGTTCTGGTCGATGCGTCAGTTGATGTAAAGCATGTTGGGTGTAAATGGGTATTCAAAAAGAAACCGGGCATGGAAGGTCAAGTTAGTACCTATAAAGCAATGTTAGTAGCTAAAGGTTTTAAACAGCGTCAAGGAATTGACTATGATGAAACCTTTTCACCAATTTCCATGTTTAAATCCATAAGAATCATACTTGTCATAGTAGTTTTCCATGACTATGAGATTTGGCAGATGGATGTCAAAACTGCATTCCTTAACAGGAATCTTCAGGAAGATGTCTATATGACACAACCAGAAGGGTTTGTGGCATCAGGTGATGCTAAAAGGGTATGTAAGTTGCAGAGATCCATTTATGGATTAAAGAAAGCATCCATATCATGGAACATTTGATTCGATGAAGCCATGAGAGAATTTGGTTTCATTAAGAATGAATGTGAGCCATGTGTTTACAAGCAGTTTGATGGGAATGCGATCGATATCCTAGTAGTATATGTAGACGACATATTGCTTATTGGAAATGACATACCAGTCTTGCAGTCAGTCAAGGACAGGTTAAACAAGTGCTTCTCCATGAAGGACTTAGGCGAAGCTTGCCTACATTCTAGGGATCAAGATTATTCGTGATAGATCCAAGAGGCTATTTTGGACTAAGTCAAAGTATATACATTGGTCAGATACTAAAGAGATTTGGTATGGAACAATCCAAGAGGGGATTGGTTCTAGTGTCACATGGTATACATCTTTCCAAAAAATGTGTCCTCAGACACAACATGAGAAGGATAAGATGAGTAAGATTTCATACACTTCGACGATAGGATCTATCATGTATGTTATATTATGTATCAGACTTGATGTTGTTTATGCACTGGTCATGGTAGGCAGATATCAAGCAGATCTAGGAGAACAACATTGGACTGTTGTCAAGACTATCCTTAAGCATCTGAGAAGAAATAAGGATATGTTCTTGGTGTATAGAGGAGACAAGGAGCTTGTCATCAGAGGGTATGTTGATGCTGGTTTTCAGAGAGATCAAAATGATCTGAAGTCGCAATCAAGATATGTTTTCTATCTCAACGAAGGAGTTATGAGCTGGAAGAGTTCAAAGCAGCCATTTGTCGCTGATTCTACAGCGGAGTCCGAATATATAGCGGCTTCTGATGCAGCCAAGGAAACCGTCTGGATTCATAACTTTGTCCAGGAGCTTGATGTGGTGTCTAGCAGTAAAGATCTCATTACATTGTATTGTGATAATATTGTAGTGGCGGATCTTGCAAAAGAGTTAAGGTCACATTAACAGACAAGCACATACTCTGAAAGTATCACCTCTTGAGGGATTTCTATCAAAGGGGTGAAGTTGCAAGTGAGCAGAGTGTCTACGGAAGAGAACGTGGTGGACTCATTGACTAAAGGCTTATCTCAGCAGAACCATGAATATCATGTGAGAGCTAGCGAACTGAAGGTTGTTAGTAGTTGGCTCTATAGTGCAAGTGGGAGTTTGTTGGAGTTGGTGCCCTAAAAACCAACTTCTTTTTACTTTATGATAAACTTGTATTCATTGGATGAATATCAATAAACTCCTTATCACATCATGATTGTTCTTCTGCGTGACATAGTATGTAATAATATTCTAAGAATAGTTGTCGCACTAAAAGGTCATAGCGGATCTCTGCTATGATGAGAACTCGAAAGTGTCATGACACTATTCTTGAATATATGTTCTATGGCCGGATGATATCATTTGAAGGGACACAAATGATACAGGTTATCAGGGGTGGGGACTCGTGAAACTTTGAGACACCTTCTCATAGTGTGTGCTCTTGTTAATATCTATGAGGATATTATGATAACAATATCCGTCAGTTATAAATTCACATTCATAAGTGTCATTGGATGTTCCTATATGCGGACGTGTGTATTAGTCCTTAAACTTTAAGATTATTATTAATGGGTATTATGACTTGCAAACTTAGATGTATTGACAGAAACTGTGGCGACAGATGTTCGCAGCGAGGTAGGATATGTTGAGTGTGTCACGAGTAGTACTGCATTAATGAATAATGCGAGAAAGGATTTGTCACTTCTACGGAAGTAGATATCTCAGGTCCTTTGATGGAAATGATATAGCCTAACTAAATCCATGGTCATGGTGTTCACTAGGCAAATTCAATTCCAAGAAGTCAAAGAATGAGAAATCGAGCACATGAATTGATGGCACTTGCATGTAACCCGTTTGATTGGAGATATCGGGACAAAGGGATTATATTACACGGTAAACGTTTGTATGAGGTGACATGTCGTTGCGACATCAACTTCTTTTTCTTGGATGTCTTGACCCGTTGTTAGACAGTAATCTTGGACTTTAGGCAAGCCCCTAATGCCAACAAGAAAGAGGCCTAGAGGGTCACACACTAAGTGTAGCCAGTATCTCAGTTAAATAATTTATTTATTTAACAAGTTGAATAAATATTATTTCTGGTTGTGGTTTAATAATTATTCAAGTATGTTTGATTGCGTTTATTTCGTTGCTAGTTATTCGAGAGAATATATTGCGGACGAAATATTTATTTATCAGCAAATAATACAATTATATTTATTTAATAAATAAATAGTCATTATTCAAGACCCGGTAAATATTGAGGAGGATTGGCGGACCAAGTTATGGGTCCGGTGAGAAATAATATTAAATATTATTTGGTTAAATAATATTTAAATATAACGTGCAAGTTTTCACATGGAATAATAAATTAAGTAACGACACTTGTGCTAATTATTTATTATTACCTGGTGAATTAAATTCGTTAAGTGCGTGTCATGGAAATAATAGCATTGCTATTATTATTTGACATGGGGTTTTCTCATGGAATAATAAATTAACTAACGACACTCGTGCTAATTATTTATTATTACCTAGTGAATTAAATTCCTCGTTATGTTATTATTCTCTATATAAGCCAAGGGGTCATTCCACTGACTAACCAATCATTGTGTGCACAACATCCTTAGAAAAAAGCTCTCAAGCTTAGAGAACTCTTCTCTCCCCAAAAACGCTCTCAAGAACGAGAGAGATCATCCTCCACCGGATCAAGGAGAACACTTTGGAGCGATTCTCAAGGTGATCGAAGGCGGACATCGCAAGCGCAAGGATCTTCCGCGCTAGCACCCAGAGACGCATTCGGCGATGTTCGGAGAGACGTGGAGCATGTGTGGATACCGCTAGAGGATTCTTATCTTTGGATTCTACGTCGCAACGAAGCCGCACCTCGGACCCCTGATCGGGTGCATCAACGAAGAAAGAATCACTTTGGAGGTAATTGTATAATTATATTAAATTAATTATAAACAAAATATGTTGATCTTCTCTTCTCGGTCATGGGTTCTCTCCTTTGTCTTTTATCTTTGATTCAATTCTATGGATACTGGCATTCATCGTCATATTGATCCCGAATTAATCATCGATTATGACAATTTGCAAAGTTGGGTACACGCTCATCATGTGCTTCCGTTGCGCCCGAAACCTACATCATCCTAGCTAGTCAAGTCAGTCGTCGATCATCGAGCATTTTACCTTATCATGTCATGTAACCATGAAGTCTGCTCGGGTACCCACATTGGATGTCTCTGAACCGGATACATAATCACCCAGGGAGAACCATGTCCAACCTCGAAACCATGAAAATATCATTCAAGGGGACTCATGTCCCAACTCTAGAATCATAAGAATACCACCCAAGGGGAACTACGTCCTGCACCGGAACCAAGAGAATATCACCTGGGGGGAAGCAAATCCATCCCAGAAACCATAAGTATCACCCAGGGGGAACTGGGTCCTTACCCTAGAACCATAAGAGTATCGCCCATGAGGAACTACGTCCTAACATGGTACCATTACCTTAATTATTCAACATTTACCACATCACACACTTTTTAACAATTCATTTACATAGCATACCAAATCAATTTTTTGAGGTTAACACTTTAGCTTTTCTTTCCAGGAGAATCGCATTTTAATTTAGGGCACCCCTCAGGTTGCCTCCCAAATATTAACATTTCTTCAGTTTAAGGCACACCACTCTTTAGTGGTCGTATTGATCCCGAATTAATCATCGATTATGACAATTTGCAAAGTTGGGTACACGCCCATCATGTGCTTCCGCTGCGCCCGGAACCTACATCATCCTAGCTAGTCAAGTCAGTCGTCGATCATCGGGCATTTTACCTTATCATGTCATGTAACCATGAAGTCTGCTCGGGTACCCACATCGGATGTCTCTGAACCGGATACATAATCACCCAGGGAGAACCACGTCCAACCTCGGAACCATGAAAATATCATTCAAGGGGACTCACGTCCCAACTCTAGAATCATAAGAATACCACCCAAGGGGAACTACGTCCTGCCCCGGAACCAAGAGAATATCACCCGAGGGGAAGCAAATCCATCCCAAAAACCATAAGTATCACCCAGGGGGAACTGGGTCCTTACCCTAGAACCATAAGAGTACCGCCCATGAGGAACTACGTCCTAACATGGTACCATTACCTTAATTATTCAACATTTACCACATCACACACTTTTTAACAATTCATTTACATAGCATACCAAAACAATTTTTTGAGGTTAACACTTTAGCTTTTCTTTCGAGGAGAATCACATTTTAATTTAGGGCACCCCTCAGGTTGCCTCCCAAATATTAACATTTCTTCAGTTTAAGGCACACCACTCTTTAGCGGTCAAAGGTTTTGGATTTCCACTTACTATCAGGGCTTAGGAACCACTATCTTAAGCTTGAGAGAAGCTACTCATCGAGTATCAGCAACTAATCCGAACTTAAATGGTAGGAATCGATGATTTTGACAAAACTCCTAAAATAGGGCACAAACGGCCATAACTGGCATAAGACCACTAAACACCGAGAGAATCTGAGAAGACATCAAGGGGGAGTGATAGCCTTACATCCATCTAGCCATCTCTAGAATCGAACGAAACTCAGATGTGTTGAAGATCGAAGGAGAAACCACCCCTCGGGTCGCCCTCCAAATATTAACATTTCCTTAGTTAAGGCACACCACTCTTTGGCGGTCAAAGGTTTTGGATTTCCACTTATTATTTGGCCGCCCACTGCCAAATAATATTATTCTCTCATGGTACGATAGTTTATAGCATTTAATTGGTTTTTAGGTCAAGTGCACATTAGGTCGGTGCACCCACACATCATACGTAAATGGAAAAGGAGCGAGACTTTTAGGGATAGCTTAAAAACCAACCTTAAGCTTGAGAGAAGTTACTTGCCGAGTATTGTCAACTAATCCGAGCTTAAATGGTAGGAATCAAAGATTTTGACAAAACTCCTAAAATAGGGCACAAACGTCCATAACGTGTTAGATTGGTGTAGCCCGATCTGGTTGGGCCGAATGTTTGTAGTTCGTACTGCGCACCAGCCCGCAACTTTCGCGGGTCGAGCTCCGCGGTGAGATCGTTGGGGGTTGCAAGGGTAACACGCCTCTGCTCTGGGGGTCCAGGAACGAAGGCCCCCGACCCAATTTTGTTGGGAACTAACTGTAGCATCTCTAACCATTGTAGCAGAGCTGACCGATCGACACCGAACCACTGTAGCAGAGTTGGCCGATCGACACCGACAGAGCACTGTAGTGTGGACTTTGGAGTAAACTTTACTGTAGACTTTTGGACTTTCAACCGGCAGCCACTGTTGCACTTTTGACTTGGGTGCCCACCTTTCACTCGACTTCCTATGCAGTTGGTGGAACAGTGGATCGTCTTCTCCATTTGTAGCTCATTTCGGGCTAGGGTTTCTCACTGAAAAACTCTGTAATTGTGCTCTCAAATTATAGTGAATATTCTGCCTCTCCGTGGACATAGGGATTATTCCCGAACCACGTAAATCCTTGTGTCCTTGTGCTTTTTTCCCTTTTTACTCTCTGATCCGTTCTTTGCTTCGTTGCTCCCGGCGTTTTCGCAACATAACTGTCATAAGACCAGTAAACAACGAGAGAATCTGAAAAGACATCAAGGAATGATAGTCTTACATCTATCTAGCCATCTCTCAGACCAAACGACACTCGAAGGAGAAACCGCCCAAGAGCTTGGAGAAAAAAATAGGCCACGACTGAGGAAGCTCCTGAACGAACGAGTGCGGGGGTTTAAAATCAATAGGGGTCAATTGTACAACCTACCCTTCACCATCAAACAATGTCACGGTTTGTCTGGAAATCCACACGATTTGGAGAACAGTGTCAACCATGCAAACAGCATCAGAAAACACCTCCCCCTTCATCAATAACAAATTTAGCAACTAATTGGTTAATTCAAGCTTCCGAATGACATTGGAGTAATGTTATCGAAAGTTTATTATGCCAAGCCTATTGAACCTTCCTATCAAACAACACATTAACAAAAACACTACAACCATTCATGATATTTTACAAATCGAGTAGTTAACATATCAAACACGTGAGCGCATGTGATATTTTAGATCAATTGCTAGTCCGACATCACAATTCTTATACAAGATACATAATGTGTTTAAATTCTGCAAAAATGCAAGGATGGAAAGAACAAAAAACAAAACAAAAACCCTAACCAATGCACACCCAATCAACTTCAGCTGGGTTCGTAGGGAATATATTGCAATTGCAATTCTTAAACAAGATACATAATGAAGAGAGAGATTTAAATTCTGCAAAAATGCATGGAAAGAACAAAAAACAAAACAAAAACCCTAACCAATGCACAGCCAATCAACTTCAGCTGGGTTCGTAGGGATTATACATTGCAATTGAAGTCTCACAACGGATCATAGCCAACTGCCATTCTACGAATGCCAACAACCATTGGGGTCTGCATTTTGAATAATCCAAGGATGCTCCAGAAGCTTGTGTAGTGGTAACCGCTGCCCGCAGTCCTTCACCAGCATCTACTTAAAACCAACACGACTCAAAGATGAGGAAGGTAAAGGTAAAAAATGAGAACGAAGAAGGCCGCGGTTCACCTGAGTAATAAGATCCTTGGCAGCAGAAGAAATGACTGGTCTTAGAGGAAACTTCAAATCCACTTGCACGATTCTGAAATTTACAGCAACATGGAAATTAAAAGCTTGGAACTTGGAATCACTGAAACAGGTAAAAGCCACCAACAACATACCTTTTGTACGTGTCTGAATGTTCCTGTGCCTCAAAAGGAGGAACCCCATAAAGAAACTCATAGCACAGGACTCCCAGACTCCAGATGTCCACATTAGCATCATGCTCCCCACTCTCAACTGTACAAATACCCAGCAATGCAAAATTTGAGTAAATGTTGGTAATTTCGAATTCCCATATGCCCACAAAGATCCTCAGGCAAATGAAACAGAAAATTGAAAATCATATGGATACAAATGAGACACAATTGGTTAAATTGCATACCCATTTCTGGTGGGAGATAATCAGGTGATTAAAAATTGATCTTTTCTCGGGCAAATAAAACAGAAAATTGAAAAACTGGGATACAAATGAGACAACTGGTTAAATTGTATACCCATTTCGGGTGGGAGATAATCAAGTGTGCCACACATGGTTCGCCTACGATCAAATGTGTGCACCGACCAACCAAAATCTGCAATTTTGACCTCACCCTAGAAGAAAACCACCTCGCATCAGCAAGCTGAGCGAAATTATCGGACCACTAATAAAAGAAGAAGAAGAAGAAGAAGCATTAAACTGTCATGCATACCTGTGTGCCAATCAAAATGTTCTCTGGCTTAATGTCTCTGTGTATTACATGCTTCCCATGTAAATAAATGAGTGCTCGAGCTAATGATGATACATACTGTCTCACAATATTAATTGAACACAAACAGTAATTTATTGTCAGCCACTCAAAAATAATTTTGCATTTCGTGTTTCAATGATGACATTGCAATCTTCGATTACATTTCAACTGTTTTATATAAATTTATTCAATAATGATGAAATCTGGATGAGAAACATCAAAGAAATGAGAGAACCAACCGTGGCAGCACGTCTTTCACTGAAGTACTTGCATTTTTGCAGTTCCTTATAAAGTTCACCCTTGGCAGCATACTCCAAGATCAAATAAACTCGCTTCTGAAAGAAAGACAGTAAACATTCCAAAGAAAATGAGAGAACCAACCGTGGCAGCACGTCTTTCACTGAAGTACTTGCATTTTTGCAGTTCCTTATAAAGTTCACCCTTGGCAGCATACTCCAAGATCAAATAAACTCGCTTCTGAAAGAAAGACAGTAAACATTCCAAAGAAAATCTATATATGACAATGCAGTTTATAGTTTATCCTTAAACAGGTGAAAGTAAGCGAAACTTGACTGCAATTCACCTGTTTGAGGATAAAATATAAACTGCATTGGCATATAATAAATGAGAGAAGCGAGTTTATTTGATCTTAGAGTATGCACCCAAGGGTGAAACATCAAAGAAATGAGAGAACCAGCTGTAGCACCACGTCTTTCACTGAAGTGCTTGCATTTTTGCAGTTCCTTGTAAAGTTCACCCTTGGCTGCATACTCCAAGATCAAATAAACTCGCTTCTGAAAGAAAGACAGTAAACATTCCAATGAAAATCTATATATGTCAACGCAGTTTATAGTTTATCCTTAAACAGGTGAAAGTAAGCGAAACTTGACTGCAATTCACCTGTTTGAGGATAAAATATTAACTGCATTGGCATATAAGAAATGAGAGAAGCGAGTTTATTTGATCTTAGAGTATGCATCCAAGGGTGAAACATCAAAGAAATGAGAGAACCAGCTGTAGCACCACGTCTTTCACTCAAGTACTTGCATTTTTGCAGTTCCTTGTAAAGTTCACCCTTGGCTGCATACTCTAAGATCAAATAAACTCGCTTCTGAAAGAAAGACAGTAAACATTCCAATGAAAATCTATATATGCCAATGCAATTTATATTTTATCCTCAAACAGGTGAAAGTAGGCAGAACTTGACTGCAATTTACCTGATCATAGAAGTATCCATAGAGACGTAATATATTGGAGTGTCGAAGATGACTTTGAATCTCAACTTCCCGTCGGAGCTGGTGCTCAACCTGTGACTGTTTCAACTGGCTCTTAAAAAGAACCTTTAATGCCACAATGTGGCTGCTCTGCTTAGACAAGGCAGATTGAAATCATGGAATAAACAAAAAATTAATGGAATAGAAAATACAATAGCTGAAGTAAATCATTACAAGAAGCCTTAAAGGGGCCAAAGTATCACCTTCTTTTCCCTTGCCAAATAGACGTGACCAAACTTCCCACGTCCTAGAGGCTTTCCGATGTCAAAATCATTGAGGGTCCATCTCTTCTTCTCAGCCGATGAAACCTCTGAAGAAGAAGCCTGGGGAAACGGAACCTCCATTGAACCCTAATAAAAAGCGATGTCTGATTAACTAGATTCGAGAAATCACGGGTTCATACAAAGCTTCCACCGGACAAAGACAAGTCCAACATTCCTGATTGCACGCAAACTGAACAGATATTTCGAAGGAATTTATACGCCTAAGGTTCAATCACAACCCAAGGAAGCATAATTGGGGAAACCATACCGCCCCTCATATTCAGATCTAAAACCTAAATTGCAACGTTTAGAAACCCTATCGCCCCTTCCACTCCAGGAAATGATAAACGAAACCGAAATCGCTGCTCAAATGGACAACATCTCCATGTAGGGAAAGTGGAACATAGATATGGAATGCAAAATCCCCGGAATTGTCGTGCAATCTAGGAGAGAAATATCGTCGAATCTACAAGTTAAAGAACCTAAAAGACAAAGCGCGGTTTCTTGTACTGGCCTTATCTCCCGGCTTGACCTCTGCTGCAATCACCATGAGGAAGAGACACCCTGCGTGGGCGAGTCGAGAAGGAGAAAGGGTGGGTAGAGAGAGACTGGAGAGAGAGACGGAGGGAAGGAGCTTGTTGTAAAGAAAAGAAAACAACATAAAAAATGGGGGTGGCCTCACAACGGTCGAATTTGAAGATCGGGCACATGTTTGTGGGCCAGCCCGCACCCTGGTGTGAGCGTTTGGGAGATACAAAATGAGACAAATATTCAATGTTAGGGATATTTTTTTTTTAAAAAAAAAATAGGCTAAAAATATTTGTTGCTATAGAACATATTGTTTTTAAATGTTTTATTATATTTTTAATATATATATATATATATAATAATTAAAATAGTATTTAATTTTTATTATATTATAATTAATTGTATTAAAATATTCTAAAAAATATTATCTTAGATCTCATTACAATTCCTTTTATAAGAGAGTGCTCCTTGAAATCATTTTAGAATATTCAATTTGGGATTAAGACTCTCATAACAACGTTGAAATAATAATATATTATTATTAATGCATGATCAATAATAAAATATTATTAATAACTAATAATGATATAATTAATATTAATCAATAATAATAATCTAATTAATAATGTAATTAAATAATTATTATTTATGATAACAATAATTAATAATGCAAATGGTTAAAATTAATATTGCAATTAATAATGTAAGTATTGGTTTATATTTAATTAATAAGGTAATTAATGATAAAGTCCCTCCGTAATTTTGCATATGATCGGAGTTTAAATCCTAACAACCCATGGGAGGATTTCTGGGTCATATATGATTGCAGATGCAAGCGATGACGCGGGTAGAGATGCAGACTCAAGTATACATTGACGCGTGGGTTGTTTCCTTTTCTAACCTCTGAGACCTTGATAAATCAATAATTAATAATTGTTAATGTAATTGTTAAAAATTAATAATTGCAAGTGTAGCGTCCCGCGTTTTGGACCAGATGAAATTTCCAAAGGAATATGAGTTTTTCCATTGGTGGACGAGTCGTCCTGGATTTCAGAAACAGAGTGAGGTTCCAAGGGTTTGAACGTCCTCAAGTGATGTTTTCGGGCATGGTTTATGTTCTAGTGGAAGCCCCAGAGGTTCGGGCGAGCATCAGAGGAAGAATGGGTGGTTGGGATGTTGAAAGCAGCAGCAGTTGGAAATTCATGTCGTGTATTATTTACATGACATTAATGTGTTTCATGGGATGCGATCAGGGAGGATAGAAGAAGCGCCCAGAGGGTGCCCTCGACATTGAGTCCTCTCCCTCTCCTAGCTAGGGTCGGTCCTGGGGCAAGCCCAAAGAGCCCCTGGGGTAGGGCAACACTCAAGAAAGAAAAAAAAAATACAAAGAAAGGGCATCAATTTTAGCTTTTTTACTGTAGCACTCAATGCATTTAGGGCAAAATTTCTGATATTGGTCTGGGGCAACTAAATTTTCCGGGTCGCTCCTGTTCCTAGCCCCCCCTGGTTCTTCACCATCCTGCCTCATATTTGAATGTCATCTGTCGTGTTGGTTAGCTATCGGTAAGTGTTTAACTCCTCTTGCTTCCTTTTTCTGTTTATCTCACCGTCTTCGGTGTAGTTTTGGTGCGAACTAACATACCCTATTTCCAGGACGTTTCTTTCTTTCTTCGATTTCTCTCAAATCAGCTCGATTCAAATCTCTATACTAGATGAGTGGAACTCCCTTGGTGTAAGGTAGGTGGTCAATAGCTTTTCTCTTAAAGTCTAGCTCATTTATAAATTACGCCGTTGTGTCGCACGCCAGATTCTCCGCACGTTGTCCTTAAAATGTGAAATTAATTATGTAAGACCTAATGCCTTAAACTATATTTTCATTATGCTTTAATTTAACCCGTTGAAGGGTTTCCACTTCAACTCGAACCACCCCTTAGGATGCGTTACACATGTTCCATGACTTAGGCCTCTTTCAGGCTATAAAATCACCCCTTTTGGTGATCCTTCAAATGTTACATTTATAATGCTCTTCCAATGTTTTGGACACCATTGAAGGTGCTTGTTTAATCCAAGTGTAAGAGATGTTTAAATTGAATTAAATAAATTGAAATGATAAGCTCGCGTTGTTTAATAATAAAACCACTTATGAGGTTCGCTTTCTTCTCTAATAAAATGGGGCAATTAAATAGAGATAGTGGAATTGATGAATGCCATGCATATGGACATGACCTTCTTTGTTATTATTAGTTGAAATGTGTTACGACATGCTTACCACCATGGCCTACTTATAATGTTGAATTTAAATGATTAAATGAATTGTATCATGCCTTGAGTGATACCTGGCTTCCTCTTTACAGAACGCTTTGGACGAGCTCATAGGCTATTGAGATCCCATGTACACCTTGAGAGCGATACTTGGGTTCCTTTTAATGGAACACCTTAGATGGGCTCATTGGTTGTTTGAGATTATATGTACCATGAGCGATACTTGGGTTTCCTAATTACGGAACACCAAGGACGGGCTCATAGGTTACTTTCATTATATTCTGCTTTGAGTGATACTTGGGTTCCCTCATTTCAGAACGCCTTGGACGAGCTCATAGGCAAGATGAATTTCCATACGCTCTGAGCGATTCTTGAGTTTCCTTTTTACGGAATTCCATGGGTGATCTCATGGGGCAGTTGGATGTTACGAGCGATACTTGGGTTTCCCTCTTTATGGAACACCATGGATGGGCTCATTGAATAAACAACATTACGTGACTCTTTGGGAAATACTTGAGTTCCTCATTATGAAACACCTTGGACGGGTTCATAGGACGAATGAATTATATAATGCATGTTATTATTGCATATGGCTAGTGGCATCTCTTTTATGATTGTTATTATACTAGGATGCCTTGGGTATATACCCGGGTCCTCGACCAACTAATGGTCTTATGTTCAGTACTTGTGACTACCCGAAATTGCTTCATGGTTTTAGAGAATTCTATACATGGACGCTAGGGCTTATAACCATGGGTCCTGGGACTACTTTATTACCATCACCTGTTGGTTATGCATGGATGCTTGAGTTACGCCTCGAGTCCTGGCTAGCACATCATGCCCACATCTGTCTATTTATATTACTATGACTATGGTACATATATTTATATGCTTTCACATTTATGTATTCATGCCTACTTGCATAGTGACACTTGTTTAGAGATATTCTGGATTAGGCCGAAGCAGGTATTCTCAGCCAGGTGTCCCTATGGAACCTTAGCCCGACTTGTTTGCTTTTAATTATTTACTGCTTTATTGATATACTCGCACACTGCTATATTTTGTATTCCTGAACTAGATTATTTTAGACACTGTTGGTGTTGGACTACTGAGTATATCTCACACCCTGTTCAGGACATCATTACACTGGGGTACCTGAACAGACCTCATGTTTGCGGGTTCAGGTTTATGGATTATGCATGTGCTGTTTATTTGTACATGGGAGCTTAAGAGCATAAAACTGAGTTGGAGCTCAGGATGCTCATATAGTTAGCCCTTGGAGATTTTTGTTCATTCTCATTATACATGTACTGTTTAGTATTGTCCCCCCTGTTTTATGATTACTTCTTAGATTATGTAGTCTCATATGGACATGCTTGCATAATTGTATATTTGGCATTGGCCTTTTTATTCAGTTTTTTCATTTATCTCCCGCTGCTCTGCTACTCATCTGCTTCCATTGTTGATTAATTTATATATGATATACCACATTTCTACTCTGATCATGAGGGTATAGTACCCCCATTGTACCATCATTAGACCCTCGCCGCTAGTCGGCAACCCCTAGCATACGGGGATGTGTGCTTGAGGCCAAGTGACCTACCAGCTCGGGGCATTGTTTAAGTGGCTCTCAGGTCGGAACATTATAAGAGGTATTAGAGGTGTTTTGTTTCCTTTTTTTACTAGTTTGAGAATTGGTATACAGTAGATTAGGAAATTGTTGGTACTTGGTAAATAGTCATGTCTAGGAGTGATCAACCCACGCACGGGGAAAAGACCAAGTGGTCATGGATGAGATTGTTGTTTGTATTGTTCATTGTTAAAGTTGATCATGATTTCACTTTGAGTGAATGATTCAATTTCCTCTATTACTGGTTTATGTGATTTACAATATTTACCCTTGGATTGGTATGGTAAGTAAGTATCATTACATGAATCATTCTAGCTACATAGAGAATCACATTCCATGCATATTCCATGCTATGCAATTACATTGATAAATGTGCCTTGTGTGATTATTTAGCATTCTTGTTTTTATAACATAATGTGTAGTTTATTAGCATGTTTTATTGTACAACATGTTTATATGATTATAGTTATATGTTTAACATGTTATTTGCGTACCTTGCTTGAGTGTTTCCTTGATTACGTTGTAGCTTTCCATGTTTATTTGTTATGATTTTGTTCTTATTTAGAATGTTTACCTGTATTTATTGCTTAGAATAGCATATATTATTATAATTATGATATACAATTGGTTATTAAAGTGTTAGAATAATCCTATATGGTGTTTTCCCATATATCTTGATGGTGGCACCTAAACTAACCAATCATGACATGTTTGATCCATGGAACATTGGTTTCATGGGATGAAACATATTGGTTGTGATTAAATGAGATCCAATTTTCAATTTATAATCTGTATGGGCGCTTTATAAATTGGAAAATGGTGACCCATATAATCAAACCATTGTATATGATATTGATATACCTTGAGACTATTTTATAAATAATAAAGCTATTAGTTTTGATTTTACATAAATTGGTTGCCTTTATAAAGGCTTGTAACTCTATCACTCGGGCATGACGACCCATGTGGCTAAATTTCTAAATGCACAACTGGTCCCAAGTAGGTTAGTTAGGGCATATTGTTTATATGATAAACTTGCTAAGGGTGTTTCATAATATTAATGATTTAAATGTTTTCAATTTTTATTTAGATGAACCCATAACAGTTTAATGGGACCCTCATAGGTTTCCTTTACTTTATCTTTTATGCCTTAGTACTTAAACCCATGGGGGTATGTTATGTTATATAGGTATGGTTATTTAAAGTGTCTACAACTGCTTATATGGGTTCACATATAGACATATGGTAGCATATTACCTGACCAATACCCTCTTTAATTTATAAGAGACCTGCTATCTACTTTTGAACTATACTTATATGACACGTTAGTTAATTAAAATGTCAATTACAACCTAAAGGGTGTTTTCCTATATAACTTGAAATTGAAATTTTACTTAACTAGTCCAATTATGAAGGATTATAAATAAATAAATGGGGATTAAAATGGATTTTATGTGATAAATTTCCTAATTATGACAAGATTTTAGTTAAATAATTAACATTTGAAAGGATGTTTGATATAACTTGCCTATGTGCCTTGTGGCGCTGGTTAAATGAAGTGTTAAGTATAGTTTTACTTATAACTAGTACTTAATGTTTTAAATTGAAACTTTTAATGTTTAAAGATTAAGTGTGAATTAATGTAATGGATTAAGTGAAACCTTTAGAGGTTTTTTTAGCTTGAAAACCCGGGTAAGGGTTAGCTTTACCTTTTCCATTTTAAATGTCTAGGACGGGAGCATGGAAGTTTCCCGTAGATCCCGATTGACCCTTCTTAGGTTGTTTTGAACCTATATAATAAGAATTAGGGCCTAGTAACCTTTTCAGGCATGACCTCATGGTAGGATAAATGCTTTATGTTTTGGTAATGGGCCTAGCCTGAGGTAGGTAGATCCCTCATAACTTTAAAAACCTCGGTAAATGCTCATGATGGGTTTTTGATGTGATGTATCGTTTGAGTGTTGTTTTTCCCTATCAAGATTCTTAGTTTAAAAAATGACACTGGATTGATGGGTGGTTGTTTTGTAATTTGACCCTTGTTAAGGGCATGAACATAATGTAATGCTCGGTTTTAGTGGGTTAGACATGCCTAGGTCAAGGTCAGCCACTTACTAGATCATGTAATATGTTTCCCTTTTAGAGATGCATGGTTCTGTTGGTCTTTCAAATTAAAAGAAGATAAATATGCCAAGTGTGTTTTTATGAAATTTAAGGTATTACACATTGATATATGCGGTACCCATCAAGTTGATAAAAATGGTGTAGCAAATCATATGAGTTCGGTGGTACTCATTAAATCCATGAGCTGTTTTGCTGTGTTTATAGGTCACTTTTAGGGTAGAGCGACTTGACTTTATAGATGTTGAGTTATCTTGATTCTAGTTGATGACATTGTAAAAATGATTAGATGCTATGATACCATTGATTGGTTTGGTTTGGCTTCTATGTTTGATGTTATGGAACACATAGACGTAACTCGGGAGGAGTGTCACATGTATGTCCAAAGTAAATATAATCTAGTAGTGGATATTTTTAATATCTTTCAGTTAAACATTTTTTGAAGCTTGTTGACCACATTCAGGACCCACAATCAGTGGTTGATGGAACATGTTCCATGGGATGAGTTCCCTTTTTTAATAAATCTAATGATAAGGACACTCCTAAGGTGGGGATCATCACATCGATCACAGAAAAAATGTGTCCATCCAAGTAGAAGGAATAAAACCGAGGGGGGCCATTTGAAGATGGTCAGTACTAATTTTGAATTCCCATGAGGCTGGTAAGCTTTCAAATGTGTCAGTTCTTACGAGGCAACACGACAATGATATGGTTGGATAAGTATACAACCCTTGAAAAACATTGTTGATCATGGATGGACTTTGGTGGTTGTGGTTTGAGTAATCACGAGATGCCTCAGTAGTGAGGGCATCATGGTCAAGTTATGATGATTCATTGTAAGGTGCAGCTGAGCCTCTTCAAAAGAGTTGGACTGAGGTGTTCTGACTGTCCTTTCCTTTGTGTAGTTGGATTATGGTTGGTTTGGAACTATACCAAGAACTTCATTTTGATGCAATAGGAGTGTCTCAAGTATTTGTTTTGGAAATCATTTAAATCCTCTTATTTCACCCTTAGAGAGCATCAATTATACAATGATCTAAATAAAATTTTAAAATTACCTTCTGTTTCAATAAATAAACTTCATTGGAGTTATGCTTATGCAACTTGGTAAGTTTAGAGGAATGGTTATTCCTGAGTGATACTCGGGTTCCCAAGTAAGAATACCCTAGATGGACTCACGGACACTAGCTGGCTCTTTGAATTGAATGTTGTTGGGTTCAGTTAATGTTTTGATGCATGTACATTTTGACTATGTACCGATGCCACACTTGTAAATGGAAGTGTATGGACTACCTTAGATGAGATCCTCATACTTCAGTAGATGATTCTATGGTTACCCTAGACTTGTAGTCAGGATCTATTAATTTTAATTAGAATGTGCCGATTCAAGGGTGATGGATCTGGTATACACCCACGTTTATGCTACAACACGATAACATAAATGAATATTTGGGTAGGAGATGTCATTGAAAGCCAGTTACAAGATTTGGTGAGCACGCTCAAGGAAAGCCCGAGTTCCTTAGATAAAAGGCTCATGTTTGAATTTTAATGCAACAACTTCTAAAGATGATCATTTTCAAGATAGCCAACCAGTAGTGTCATGAATTTATTTACCTTTTGTTCACTGAATGCGGTCGACGAGGAACCCATTAGGCACATTGATGGGATTATATGAGTGAAGTGAAAGGTCGGTTATGGATTATTAGAAAATCTGGAATGACCAAGTTAATTTTTGGATGATTGGGAATTGCCCATTTGATCATCCGAGAATCATTCCAGGAGCATCGTTAAAATTCTAAAAGGCTTGTTCATTGGGAAATTCCGACGATGGAAGTACCGTGACACAGAATTGGCCATTAAATGTTAAAACCTATGATGGGATCTCTATTGGGATAGATGGTGTAAGGGATGGCGATGTGATCATGTATCGATTTAGAAAGGATCAGGTAACCACTATCTTAATTTTTATCTTTGAATATGAGCATTGGATCATGTTTTAATAGCTTACATACTGTACTCTTAAAGGTGATGCTTAAAGGTGAGTTAGGTGTTTGGGAATGAAACATGGAAATTTGAAAGGAACTTCACGATCTAGGTAGGTCATGTGTTATTTTCATAGTTTCCCCAAGGCTTCTTGGGGATAAGAATTTTTAAGATGGGGATATTTTAGTGTCCCACATTTTGGAATGGATGGAATTTTCAAAGTAATTTGAGTTTTTCCATTAGTGGATGAGTCACCCTAAATTTTAGGAACTAGAGTGAGGTTATGAGGTTTTGAACATCCTTAAGTGATTATTTCATATGTGTTTTATGTTTTGGTGGAATCCCCGAAGGTTTAGGCGAGCACCAGAGGATGAACAGGTAGTCGGGATGCTGAAATTAATAGCAGTTGGAAATTCACATAATGTACTATTTGCATGACATGAATACGTTTCACAGGATTTGGTCAGGGAGGATACCGGATGTGAAAGACCCAGGGGGTTACCTTGAGGAATTCACGACACAAACCTAGTTCACATCGTGAACTTTGCGGGGCTTTTTTTAAAAGGGGAACAAGGGGGATCGACCCCCTTCTTTTTCTTCGGACAGAAGAGGCACCCAGAGGGTGCCCTCAGCAGTTGCTCCTCTCCCTCTCCTAGAGTCCCCTGGTTCTCTATCCCACCTTAGATCTGAGTGTTGCCTATCATGTTGTTTAGATATTGATAAGTTTTTCACCCCTCTTCCTTCCTTTTTTTGTTTATCACACCATCTTCAGTGTTGTTTTGGTGCGACCTAATACACCCTATTTTTAGAGTGTTTATCCGTTTCTTCAATTTCTCTCAAACTAGATCAATTAAAAGCTTGATACTGGATGGGTGGAACTCCATTAGTATAAGGTAGGTGGTTTATATCTTTTACCATAAATTCTAGATCATTTATACATTACACTGTTGTGTCGCACGCTGGATTCTCCGTGCATTGACCTTAAAATGGGAAATTAATTATGTAAGACCCAATTCATTAAACTATAATATCATTATGTTTTAGCTTAACCTATTAAAGGATTTACGATTCAACTTGAACCACCCCTTATGGATTTTTAATCATGTGCCGCAACTTAGGTCGCTTCTAAGAAATTAAATCACCCCTTTTGGTGATCCTTCAAATGCTACGTTTATAATGATCTTCCTACATTTTGGAAACCTTTGAAGGTGCTTATTTAATCCTAGTACAATAAATGTATAAATTGAATTAAATAATTTGAAATGATAAGTTTTCCCCATTTAATAATAAAACCACATATGAGGAATGTTGTCTTCTCTAATAAAATGGGGTAGTTAAATAGATACAGTGGAATTGATGAATGGCATGCACATGGACATGAAATCCTTTGCTATTATTAGTTGAAATGTGTTAAGGAAATCTTACTAGCATGGCTTACTTACAATGTTAAATTGAAATGATTAAATGAATTGTGTTATACCTTGAGAGATTCTTAGTTTCCTCTTTATAGAATTCCATGGACGAGATCATATGATGTTGAGATTCCATATACTCCTTGAGTGATACTTGAGTTACTTTTTATGGAATTCCTTGGACAGACTCATTGACTATTTGAGATTATATGTACCATGAGAAATACTTTAGTTTCCTGATTATGGAACACCAAGGTAGGGCTCACAGGTTACTTGTATTATATTTTTCCTTGAGCGATACTTGGGTTCCCTCATTTCAGAACACCTTGGATGGGCTCATAGGTAAGATATATTTATACATGATCTGAGTGATACTTGGTTTTATTTTTTATATAATTACATGGAAATGATCATTGGACAATTGGATACTACTAATGATACTTGGGTTTCCATCTTTACAAAATTCCAAGGACATTCTCATTGAATAAAAAACATTACATGAGTCCTTGGGTGATAATTGGGTTCCTCATTACGGAATGCATTAGACAATCTCATAGGATGAATAGATTATATCATGCATGTTATTATTGCATATGGATAGTGGAATCTCTTTTATGATAGTTATTATACTAGGACTCCTTGGGTATATACTTGGGTCCTTGAACAATTAATGGTCTTATGTTCAGTACTTATGACTACCCAGAATTGCTCCATGGTTTTAGAGACTTCTATACATGGAAATCTGGGCTTATAGACATGGGTCTTAGGACTACTTTATTACCATCAATTATTAGTTATGGATGGATGCTTGAGTTACACCTCAGATCCTGACTAGTACTGTATGCCCACATTTTTCTATTTATATTACTATGATCATGGACCATATATTTATATACTTTCATATTTACGTATTCATACCTATTTGTGTGGTTCCACTTGTTCATAGATATTTCAGCTTAGGCCTAAGTAGGTATTATTGGCCAGGTGTCCCAATGGAACCCAAGATCAACTTGTTTACTTTTATTTATTTACCACTTTATTGATATACCTATAAACTGATATATTTTGTATTCACAAACTGAATTGCTTTAGACACCATTGGTGGTTTCCTATTGAGTATAGATCACACCCTTTTCAGGCCGTCATTACACTAGGGTACCCAAACAGACCTCATGCTTGTGGGTCTAGGTTTATGGATTTTTCTTATGATGTTTATTTGTACATGGGAGCTTAGGAGCACATGACTGAGATGAGGCTTAGGATGTCCATGTAGTTATCTATTGGGGCTTTTTGTTCACTTTCATTATACATGTACTATTCATTATTGTTCCTCCCACTATATGATTACTTCTTAGATTATGCAGTCTCATCTAGACATTTATGCATGGTTGTATATTTAGCATTGGACTTTTTATTCAGTTATTCCTTTTATCTTACATTTCTCTATTAATCATATACTTATACCATCGATTGATTTATATCTAATATAATAATGTTCTACTCTGATCATGAGGGTATAGTCTCCCCATAGTACCATAATTTTACCCTTGAAGCTAGTTGGAAGCCTCATCCATACGGGGAGGCATGCTTGAGTCCATGTGACCTACCGGCTCAGGGAACTGCTTAAGTGGCTCTTGGGTTGGGACGTTACAACAAGAACCACTCAACATAATGGTTGAGGTGTTTTTCCATCATCTCAAATGTCTAGAGTTTAAAAATAAATGGTAAAAATTTATTGATTTGCCATAATAAATGTCATAGTGGGGGGAGGAGGTCATTATAACAACATATTGTAGCGAGGGGAGGGGGGAAATGTAGTGGCTAAACTAAATATCTGACACTAGTAGTGATACTATAGCGGCACTATAGTGGTGCACTATAGTAGTACTATTATGGTGAAGCATAATAGTGGTGTACTGTAACAACATCATATAACAAATCTTAGTGATTTGTAATGGTTAAGGTTTGTATTTTGAGTTTCTTCAAGAGTCTGAAAGAGTGCAGTGCAGGCCTTTGGGGAGATGGTGGACTGGCTCAATTAGACCCTATGAGTTCATGCATCTACCTTCCTTACAATTTTACCCCCAAATAAGTATAGTAATTAATAATTAATCAAAGATGGTATCCACATTTTAATCAACTTTAGTCTAAGAAAAATCATATTCAAGTTTGAGTTAGAATTTATGGACTTTGTTGGGTTATTTGTTATCCAAAAATCTTAATAGATATTTTATCTTCCAATGGATTATCGATTAAGATGGGAAATGGAATATAGAATTCAAGATACAAGTATTTTTATCATATCCTTGTTGAGGTTGTCTTATCTCATGCCTTGGTTGAAAAATTTTCACTTTCATCCTCTGAGTTTAAGGGTCTGGAATATTCCTGAGACTTGCCTTTTCATTCTAGGGTGTCTGGTGGTTAAGGAGTAGTTTCATAAATTTTAGTTTTTGTTTTAAAATGATTTTATAATTTGTAAAGTTGTTTTAGAATGATTTTAAAAATTAAGTAAGGAATTTAAAATTTTTAAATGTTTAATTGGAATTAAATTTGGAAGTTTTTAAAGTGATTATAATATGTAGAAGTGTTTTTTGGATTTTGGAAGTGATAATAAAGCATTTTATTATTTATTTATAAGTTTTTGGAAATATAAATTAAATTTTTTTAAGCTTATTCTTACCCTTACGCATGACCATACTTCTACATAAGGGTAACACATGTTTTTAAAGGGGTGGGTAAGGGTAAAGGTTGTTTCCCATGTGTGTTATAAAGTTAGAGCTCATTTTATATGAGTTGTGTAAATGTAAGCTAGAATTTAAACTGTCTGTGTAAGGGTAGCATTAAAATTCTGGAGTTGCGTAAGGGTAACCTATGAGTTCTAAATCTCATGTAAAGGTAATCTAAAACTTGTGTAAGGGTAAGCCATAGATTCTAAAGTCTGATTAAATGTAGGTTGTTCCTTAAATAAGGGTAGCTTGTGGCTTGCGTAACTATACCATCTCACGTGAGAGTGGAGTTTCACAAGGGTATCGGTGCATGTAATAGAAAGATTCGACTTGCATGAGGGTAGAACTAGAATTCTTAAGGTCATGTAAGGGTAAGATAAAGCTCATGTAAGGGTATCCGATATTTTATACATGCTACATAAAGGTATATTTGACCCATGTAAGAATTAGCTGAGATTTCCAAAACTTACATAAGGGTGGACAAACATGTAAGAGTAAAATCATGTTACCCTTATGAAACACATACTCTATACATAAGGGTAGTGGAAAATTTATTAATAACAAAGTTTTCTTTCTCAAAACCTCAATTAATGTTTTCTTAATTTAAATTAAAGAATAATGTTGGAATCAATGGTTGTTGGCTTGATCAAGAGTTTTTAAGGTGATTTTTTTACTCTTCCTAACTTTTAGAGTTATGAATGAGCTGTGAGGGAATTAGTTGGGAACTAATTAAATGAATATTTAATATCCATGTGAACCTATATCTATATATTCTAAAATACTAGATCTTCCCTGTTTGAGTCTTTCTTCTTTTCTCGAGTCCAAATGATCTCACACTCTCTCTCCTCTATCCTTATGGGAGCAACGATTTACACTGGAGAAGAATTTCTAGGCATTATATCCAAATTCTCTCTTTATTTTCTATGAATATGTGCTATTATCATGATTTTTATTACTTTTAGGTGGATGATAAGAGTTTTCCTAATGAAGATAATTAATTGGATCAAATATTAAATTGAATGGGATGAGGATTTTTACCTATATTTTACATGATTTATTCATGTTATAGATATTTTATTCCCTAGAAAATATTATCGCATGTGTATGGATTTATTATTCTTATTATCTCATACCGTGTTAATTTAGAAAATAAAAATATTATCCTGGAAATAGAAAGTGATTATCATATGAAGAGATTAATATTGTTTATATTTCTTTAAAATGAAAATGTTTAATTTTATAATGTGTTATAATGTGATGATCTATAAATTAAATAATTGAAGTAGAAGTATTATTGTTTCACGACCCGCATCATCACAGGTAGTGAAAATTGGAGGACATTTGAACCTATTTGTTCATGGGAGTGTTTAGGTGTAAAATGGTATTTTATCCTATAAGATGATCTTAGATAATTTTTCCAACCACTGTGTTGGTCTTGGAATAGGGTTTTTACCCTAGGAAAGTATTTTGGTGGAAATTCGAGTCATTTGATTTTTTGGAATATTTAATATTTAGATAATTGAATATTAATTTAGTCACGTATGTGTATTCGGTGATATATTTTAAATAGAGTGTTGGATTGATATTCCATTTCTATGGTTGATTATTGGATGGGGTTTTTTCCTAGGCGAGATATAACCTTGCGTCGGGAACTTGGGCAGGGTCGAGACCCCTCTTCTTTCATTTTTCTTTTCCCCCTTTTTCATTTTTGTTCTTTTTCCTTTTCTCCCTTGGTTTGTCACATATTCCCTATGGTCTCTCCCATTTTGGGGTCTTCATCTAAGAGAGGGATAGGGAGAGAAGAGGGAGAGGCAGGATGAGGCGCTGCCTAGGGATCTCATCCGGAGGTAGATTGAGGCTCGACGGGTGCATGCCATGAATCTGGTATGAATATTCAGTAGTTTATGCTTTGAAGTAGTTCTGTTTTTATGTTTTCACTATAAATCCCCATAGTTTAACTTTTTTAAGGTTTAAATCCTTTATGGGTTGTTTGGGACCCCGTGTGGGTTGATCCATATCTTTAAAGGATAAATCATGCATTTCGAGCAGTTTTGAGGGGTTTCTTTTTTGGAATACCCATATACATGGTGTATAGTTCAAAGAACACACACAATGTGTTATTCTTGTTTGGGGAAGATGAGTTTTTGGGACTACATTCCATGTACTGGGGGTACATGTCGTGTAATGGTGACTTGAGGTGTGTCGAGGACACATGGTCGTGTAGGGTACATGGCTAGAACCCATGCGAGGTACACGACTAGTGGTCCTGTACTATGCTTGGCCTGACCCCATGTGGGGCTACATGGATAGGTACACTTTTGGGGACCCCTTGTGGGGTATACATCTTTTACAGGGCAGTACATGCCATGTAGTCGGTGGTGTAGATGGAGAGTGAGGTTGTGGTACATGGGAAGGTACCCATGTCATGTACCAAGAGGCACATGTCGTATACTTTGAGAAAGTACATGCTGAGTTACATGAGGCACATGGCTAGGAAGGACCTTTGGGGTTACATTCCATGTACCCTAAGTGCACACTGTGTACTTTTCCTACCCTGTTCTGTTTTACCTATTTTTCTCCTTGGTGTAAGAATTGGACTTGTGAGTAGCCCATTCTAAGCATTTTACATGTGGATCATGATGGTGCAATCCTTTCATCATTTAGAGGACATCTTGATGGTTTTTTGGATTGATGAGCATTTCAAGAATATTTATTTGAGGTTTGGATTTATAATCCTTCGGGGGGTTGGTTTATGAGCTACGAGGCCCTGGTGAGGGTTGTGAGGTCATTGATAGGCATGAATCGAGTGTTCTATAATGATTTGTTTGGGGTTCTTTGAATAGATTCTAGAAGACTAGATTGAGTTGTATCTATGTGGAGATATTGGTTTGTACCTGCGTGTTAGGACTAGTTTATTGAGGTTAGATCAGTTGAGGTTTAGATCTTGTGTTTAAGGATTAGAAATGTTGGATACTTTGGGATGAGTTGACACTATGGGATGGTGGTTTTAGTCAGATGTCATCGAGCCATTGATATGAGTCAAAGGGACTCTTGAGGATTCCCTTATGGGTTGGTTTTTGATTGAGTGATTAGTGGTTTCCGTAGTTATCTTTTAAGGTTTTCTGAGTGGCATGGTGTTCTTTGGATGCCCTTATGGGCGAGTTGGTACCCATGGATGGGTTGTTTATCGGGAAGTCCATTTGAGGTTTTTTGGTGTGGGATTTTACCTGAGGTTTAGCTTAGGTTGATGATCCATTTTGGAGGCTCCTTCTTTCAAGATAGTTATAAGGATTTTTGGAAAAGACCTGGTTGGTGTGATTTGCTTTTGGATCCCCTTTAGGTGCATTGTTGATCGAGGATCAGTTGGAGGCACTGAGGTCCATTTGGAATGTTTATGCACTAGGTGTATCCCATTATTTTGGATGAGCTAGAGGAACCCCTTATAGGGAATCCTACTTTTTCTACATCCTTTAGTCCATTTGAAGATGTTTCTATGGGTGAGTCTTGAGAGCTTGGGTGAAGTAGGGGAGTCCCTAATAGGAAATCACTTTATTCTATGATCCTAAGGACCGTGGGAGCCCTGAGTTTTGGATGGCCCTAAGGTGGGTCGTTTAGAGCCAGTGGTGGTTGTTTGTTGGATATTGAGATCCAGGGTATCATGATAGGACCTGTTCTTTATTGTTTGAGAGTTTATAAGAACTAATAGTTCATCTATTTGGATTGTGGGTTCGAGAGGTGGATCATACCATGTTTGGTTGGCCTTTTTCTGTGATGTTTGAGACTGTTTCTTCTTAGGAATTTCATTTGAGGAGGATACCCTTATGGAATTTTATATTGGGCATTAACCCTAAGTTTTTATCTGGTTTTATCCTATGTTGTCTAGATTTGGTTAGATGGTCTTTGGGAGATAATGGATGGTCTGGATGAGGGAACCCATTCTAGATTGAGTGTGAAACTTAGTTAGAGAGTATGCTCTCCATGGATGTTCTAGAACTACTGGTTTGGTTTATAAAGCCTCTTGTAGTGAATCCATTGTGTCTATATGGATGGAGCCTATAGGGTAGTGTATCTAACATGTCCATGGTGGAGCCTAAGTTATTCTACATGACTTCTGAGATATGATAGATCTATGACGTGTGGAGGGGAGGTTCTATCTCTAGTTTGGATTATTCCATTAGAGTCCTAGAGCTTGGTAAATGTGATTTTTTCACATAGATTCCTATAGCTACTTCATAGGGTCCAAATTTCATGCATGTTGCATTTAGAAGTCTTAAAGCTCCTGTATAGATTTGGCAGATGTGCCGATTTTCATGTAGCAGGGTGAACCATGTGATGAAATCCCCCAGAAGGGGACAAAGTGGGGGTATATTTACCTTGGGTGTTAGGATAGAACCTATGGTTAGTTGTTTTCCCTTTTGTTTTCCCCTTATTTATGTAATTGTTGTTTTATTCCATCTATTATTAGTTTTGACTAGGTGGGGCATATCACATGTGCATGTACTTGTTATAAAAACATATTATAGGTCAACCATTGGTGGTGGCCTACTGATATTTATTTCTCACCCCATGTAAATGCACCTCAATGTGCTTTTAGACCTGATGTAACCTTTCAGGTTGGAGCATAGGTTGCGTGATGGATAGGGCTGAGGCCCAATGTTGCTTGATCAAGTGGAGTTACTCGTGTAGAGTCTCAGGATCAGGCTGAAGCAGCTTGAGTGTTGTGGATACCAAGTATATGATTTGGATCAGATTTTGTAGTAAAGACAGTTGTATTTTATTTTTAGTTTGTTTATTTTTGTATGTATATTCATCCTAGTTGGTTATTATTTGTTTTATGTTTCACATGCCAGAGTTTATATGACTTTATGATGCATTTTATCTATTATAGCATGCTTCTCTTTCAATTATTTATTATGCATACTCTGATGTTCATCCTAGTGTATGATTTTGGTTATTTCTACTATTATTTAACTCTAAACAGAGGGTATAGTCTCCCCACTATAACTGTTATAACCTTACTACTAGTTGGCATCCACTGTCATTTGTAGAGGCATGCTTGAGGCCTTATGGCGAGCTATATCAGGAGAAGTGTCAGGTCGGCCTGGATTTTTTCATTACAAAATGGTATCAGAGCCTTTTTGGTTTTATGATGTGGGGATTTGGTAGACATGAAGTCTAGGAATGTGTCAAAACTTGTGATGGATATCAGATTGGTGTGTCAAAAACACCTTTTTCAATAGGAAGTCTAAGTTTCTAGGGCATGGGATTGATTTTATTGGATTCTGTTTTTACGATTGCGTGATTTCACCTAGTGTGATGCACTTGAGTTTTGGATTTATGGTTTATTATGGTTTATGGCTCTTGGAATATGGGAAAGAGGACAATGTTTATAATCATTCTAGGTATGTAGTATTCACATGACACATGCCTGTCTGTGGTGCTTTTAATGATGATGGAGGTTCAATTTTTTAAAGCTTCAGCAACTGATCATATAGTTTTTTCTCATATAAGTACTTGGTGGAATTATACTCAACTAAACAACATGTTTATATTTTATTTTTATGAAAGGTCATGTGGATCTTTTGGTGAGAGGTTTGTTAGTGGTGGAGATGTAGTTTCGTTG
This sequence comes from Viscum album, assembly GCA_963277665.1. Lineage (NCBI taxonomy): Eukaryota > Viridiplantae > Streptophyta > Magnoliopsida > Santalales > Viscaceae > Viscum > Viscum album. Next base: position 604,929,014 of record OY728119.1, on the reverse strand, counting down.
TCGAGGGATGAATGGAGTCCCTTGTGGGTCGGTAATGGGATTCGAGTGCCCAATTTGCGGCTTGATGAGGGAAAGGATGCCTGAGGAATCATTGGATTGGACTTGAGTTTCCCCAATGTGGTGGTTCCCTTGAAGTCCCATGTTCTTTTTACTTGGGAGGGATTTGTTTTATTCATGTGTTGTTTGTCGGGTCATGTGGTGGGGCTCGTATTCCTATTATCACCAATGTCTTAGGTGGGTGTAATTTCTCTTCCTTGGTGGGGCCATTGAGTTATACTATCATTAGGATGTGGTTAGGCATGAGGATGACTGGTGTTTTAGAAGAGGAGCAGTCCATATCTCGTGGATGGCTTGAGAGGGTAGGTTTGGTTGGTTTCCTAGCCCAACTCATTTGGTTTCTCTTTGGGCAGTGTTGTGGAAGCATTGTTGGAATCTTATGACTTTGTATTGACACCTGAGTGGAGGGTGTTCATGTGGTTGATATTGGTATGATTAAGATTCCATGTTTTTAATAGGGGTACTGTGGGTGCTCCATTTTTTTCAATTGACCTACGTAAGGAGCTTGGTCAGTTGTTTTAGGCACGTTAGCATGGTTTTTTAGGACTTGACCCATGCGATCATGGGTCTTGGTGCTCGTTTAGGAGTATTTTATGGAAATACTTATGGTGGGGAGTGAACCATAGGTTTTTGGAGGTCATGATCCTTTTTTAAGTAGTTTGTTGAGTATAAAGGTTTTGGTTTTCCTAATGACGCTCTAGGTGTGAGCAGTTTTTACATGTACATACATTTCTTTCAGTGATGGATATAGCATGGGATGTGTGGTCTACCATTGGGAAGTGGGGAGATGATAAGGATACTCCTATGGTGGGCAGTATCAGATTGGTCGCTATCAAATGTATCTCGTGTTGGGAGAGAGGGATGTGAACGTTGTAAGACCAGTCATTGGATGGTTGAGATAATGTCAGTTGAACCGATGCTTGGGGGATATCCTGACTTCTAGTTTTCCACTAAGGCTTCTTGGGGGTGAGAAGCATTTTTTTGGGGGAGTATGTGATGACTCACACCATCAAGGGTTGTAAAAATTACAAAAAATTTGAACCCTTTTGTTCCCTGGAGTGTTCAGGGAAAACATTATAATTTATCCTCTACAATGATCTCAGATAATTTTTATGACCACTCTATTGGTCCTGGAATAGGGTGTTTACCCTAGAATAAGAGTTTGGTAGAAATTAGAGTCGTTCAGTTTTTTTTGAAATATTTAATATTTAATTAATTAAATATAAATTTATTCATGTATGTTCATTCAGTGATATATTTTTAATGATGATTTATATTGAAATTCTATCTTCATGATTGTTTTAGGGATGAAGGGTTTTTCCTAGGTGATACATAACCTTATATTGAGCACTGGGGTTGTGTCGAGGCTCCTTTTCTTTTTCTTTTTTATTTTTCCTTTTCTATTTTTCCATTTTTTTCTTATTTTCCATTTCTACCTTGGTTTTTCATGTACACCCCATGGTCTCTCCCCTTTGGGGGTCTTTGGTTGAGAGAAGGAGAGGGAGAGAAGAGGGCAAGGGAGGAGGAGGTGCCGCTTGGGGATCTCGTCTGGAGGTAGATTGAGGCTCGGTGGGTGCGTGGCACAGATCTAGTGTGAAGCTTTGACAGTTTCCACCCAAAGGTAGGTCCATTTTTAAGTTTTCACTATAAATCCTCATAATTTAATTTTTTAAGTTTTAAAGCCTTTTATGGGTTTTTGGGGACCCTGTTTGGATCGATTTGTGAATTTTAAGGAGAAATCAAGTGCTTCAGGCCTTTTGAGGGGTTTTTGTTTGGGAATACCTGTGTACATGGTGTGTAGTTTAGAGAACACATGTTGTGTGTTCTTCTTATTCATGGAATATGAGTTTTTAGGACTATTCTCTATGTAATAATGGTATACACTGTGTAGTGTCAACTTGGGGCATGATGAGGGAACATGGTTGTGCAGGGTACACGACTAGAATCCATGTGAGGTACACAACCAGTGGTCATGTATTGTTCTTGGCCTAACCCCAAGTGGGGGTGTATGTCCTAGTACGTGGTTGGGGACCCCATGTGTGGTACACATAATGTACTGGGAGGTACACTCTGTGTACGGGGCATTACAAGTCGTGTACAGGGTGGTACAAGTCATGTAGTCAGCAATGTACATGCCGAGCGGGGTTGAGATACACGGGAAGGTACCCATGTGGGGTTATACATCGTGCACCAAGAGGCACACATCGTGTACTTTGGGAAAGTAAACACCAAGTGGCATAAGTCACATGACCATAGAGGACCTTTAAGTTTACACACTGTGTACCCCAAGTGCATGTCATGTACTTTTCCTACCTTGGTCTGTTTTTCCTGATTTTTCACCCTAGTGTTGGTTTAGACTTATGAGTAGTCTATTATGAGTGTTTTTCCACATGGATCATGATGGTTGGATCCTTTCTATGTTTAGAGGTTTTCTGGATGGTCACTATAAGAAATTGAATTTTTTGCGATGATCTATTTGTGATGGGATCCCATCATAAATAGCACGTGTGTAAAAAATGCATCACAAAAGCTATTTTTTTGTGATGGTTCATCATAAGATTTTTTTATGCTGGGAAATTACTCCATCGCAAAAAGGTTTCACTAGTTATATATGTATGTGAGAATTTGTGCTGAGATTTTTTTACCCATTGCAAATAAATTTTAAAAAATAATTTTTTTTAAAAATAAAAAAATATTATTTAAAAAAAAATAAAAAAACTTAAAATTTAAAAAATAAAAAATAAAAAAAATAAAAGACAACAAAATAATTTTAAAAAATGAAATATATAAAACTTTAGACATCTGAATTAATAACAATATCACATGCAATATGTTCACTCAAAGTTTATCATAATAAATGTGTCAACAAAATACATCAATCACTGTGAAGGGGGGGGGGGTCATCTAGAGGTGGTGGTGGAGGGAACTCCATCCCTATAACCTACATCAGTCGTCGTATGTGCTCCATAATCTACTTGTGTTGCGGCTCCTGCCATCGATGCTTCTCATCCTACTACTACTATTGTCGATGAAGCTATTACCACTCTATACACAGGGTCTCTATAACCTCATTTTGAGCTCAAAACTTCTCCTCATACTCTACAGATGATGATGATAACTATCTATGAGATCCCCTAAAGCTGGATGATGACCATGAAACAATAACATGACAACTTCCAATCGTCAATTGAAAATCGATACCAAAAACCCGACCCTTCTCAAAATCATACCAAGTTTCCTATATCTATGTTGTGTCATCAAATCCTTATGCATCGGTGGCCTGAACCTCAGTCTCGGCCTGAATCTCATCATGTGTGTGATAATTATCAACCTTATATGACTCCTTCAAATGCAATTTGAAATTAAAATAATTAAAATATTATTTTCAGTTAATTTTAAAACTCAAAAAATTGTACTAACCGTAATCTAACACTATCAACCACCAGTAATCTCTCCAGTGATATGATCAACACACACCATCTTATAAACACCAATCTACATAATATCGGGATGCTTAGCTACCTATATGAATATAAAAAATAAGTTTACATTTAAAGTCATATAAATTATTAAATAAAAGTACTTACCATATGTTGTCGATGAATACTAAATGTACGACTACCATCTCTATGTGTGACCTCCTACTGCCACCGATTCTAACGACCTGATGATGATCTCCTATAAAACTATCTCCCATCTAGTATGAGAAAAATCCATCCCAAACCTGAAAGGAGATGTAATCGGTTCGATGGTTATAACAAGACTGATAAAAAACTATAGGTCTAGCTTTATTTATGGATCTATTCCTCAGATTGTGAAAAAACTAATGATAATGTTCATGCATATATACTACCCATGGCTACCAGATAAAGGTCCTTGTGTTATCTTTGATGGGATACCATAAAACCTATAAATAATTAATATTAACAAATTAATAATTAAATAAATTTTAAAATAACTATTATTTATTTATGTACCATTAAATGATCAAACATGTGGTGTCAAACATCAATGAGAATAAGATCTCACATCACCCATGCTCTAGAAAAATAATTCCATAGAATAACACTCCTTTATCCAATAACTATATGAGAAAAACTGTGAGAAAACAGAATAAATAATCAAAAAATTAGTACATAAATAAATTAATGAAAATTAATGATCATTACTGAAAATTAACTAAAATACACAACCGAACATACATCCACATACATGGATAAAAATCAAGATGTGGAAATTTCTCAGGAATAGGGTCGAGAATCATTGATCTTGCAATACCATGACCCCTCCAAGTCAATGATAAACTACCAACAACCTAAGGGTCGGATGATGAAGCATCAGGCTTGTCACTAGGAAGTATAGCCTCCTCAAGGGTATGGAACATCTCATCAAAATCCTTGAAAGCCATCTAAAACTTGAAAAGAAATTTTTTAGCAAATAATTGAAAATTAGTATTATATATATATTAATTATGACTATAAAAAACATGTAATCGTATCATTATTCATCTTTATCCTCATTTTCATATACTACAATGTCAATATATTTATATTCCTCCTTAGTATCATCAATTTTGATAGGAGCTTAAACTTAATCATCTATTTTTATTTCAAATTCATTTGTTACATCATCAATATCATCATCACCATCGACCTGTAACTATGGGGTGTCAACATGACATTCAAGTCTATTCATGTAAAAGATGTATTTGGAGATATATCTTGAAAATTTTCAATTCATTTCACTTCAGCAAAACCATATTAACTTTTCAAAAACCGATTTTCATGAGATTTAATTTTTATAATTCTTCACCAATCAATTATATCTCTTAAAGAAGCACAACAATTTTCATAATAAATTTTATGTTCTTGATGAGAAAAAAATGGTCCATTTATTAACAGAATGTTTTTTTATTTAATTTCAACTATTTCATGGTACAGATGAGAACACAAGTCACTATCAGTATCAAACCAATGACATTTAAACATCATTAAATAATTCTCTAAAACATAACAATTCTCAATTATTTTATCCAGCATATCATAAAAGTCAAATTCACTTTATCTATGATGAGATCCTTTCAATCAACCACCACTATTCATTATTTTTTTGATTCACCATATTCATCAGCACGAAATCAAAAATCATTCACCACATATGATTTTTTGGATTTGACCTTTTTGGATGAAGGGTTACTCAATAAACCCAATAAATTATCAATTTTATCAACATGTTCTGATACCTAAAAAATTGAAAAAAAATTAGCAATATAAAAAATAATAATTTGATTTCATATATTAAACCATAAAAAATTCACTTCACTAGTCTTTGAAACTAGTAGGAAAAATTATGATACCGACGTTCTTCAAGAGAAAAAAATTTAATTTGCAGAAACCATTTCTTGATATGATCGTCATATAATCTACAAATAAAATAATATTAATTTAGTTTAAAAAAAATTAATGAATAGGTAATAGTAGCACTCACTATAAAAATCATGCCATTTCTTCAAAGTTGGGAAGAACATATGTATGATCCCTATGACGTTCATCATCTAAAATTCATCATTCACGAACTCCACCAAAAAATTTTTTAGGTTGATTAAAAAATGATAATTTAATGTTCATTACATCATCAACATTTCCATCATTATAGTCCATTTGGTTATGTTTTGAAGTATATTTAGGTTGGAAATAATGGGAGTAGAAGAAATAAATCTCCTCCTATAAATAAGGTTCTGTAATTGACCCTTCAAGTAATTCTTTGTTATGTACATTTTTCTTAAATTTATGTATGCCTATATCGTATGGGTACATCCATCAGAACTATATTGGCCCTCCACAATTTGCTTCATGTGGCAAGTTTAATATCAAATATTCTATTCAATCAAATAAAGTTGTTGGATTTTTTTCTAGATTACATAAAATTAAAACAAAATCGTTTTATAGTATAATAAGTGTGTCATAGTCTATTGTCGCCGCACAAATTGTTTCAAAAAAATATGATATTTCTATCAGAACATCCCAAATCAAAGAATTCAAAAAAACTCTAAATCCAATCAGTAGAATTCTTTCCATTATAACATGACAATCGTGAATTTTTAATCCGATAATATGACTATTTTTGGCACATCTAGACAAATTGGAAAATTAACCATCCAATAACCTCAAATCCAAAATCCACTGAAAAAATAATAAATTATTTTCTTTGGAAACTATATAAGCTAATTTTTCCTTCATTAACTTCTACGATATATCATTTTCAAAAAAATCAAGTTCCAATCATCTGAAAATTTGGGTAAGATATAATCATTCATTTACATTATCTTTGGTCTTACCAGGTGTGTCCAAAACTGTATAAAATATATTATCGAAACAATTATTCTCAATATGAATAACATCCAACATGTAGAAGACCAAAAAATCAGACCAATATAGGAGATCCCAAAAAATATTTTTTTTATCTAATTATGATCTTTCTCAAAGCCATCTATTTTTGTTTGGTTTCTAGTTGGACATAGAAGGTAATGAACAATAGATTTTAAATCAATACCTGAGATCATTGTTGAAGGTCTATTTCTTTAAATTATACCTATTCTAAAATTATTTATATTCCTTCAGAAAGGATGATCAGTTGGAAGAAATCTATGATGATAGTTGAAAAAACAAGGTTTTCTTCCATTGATGAGCATAAACACTTTACTGTCACTCATACAGCATGGACATGATTTTTACCATGTGTACTCTAACCAGATAACATTCCATATGTTGGAAAGTCACCAATTTTCCATATTAATACTTATTTCATTAGGAAATTCTGTTTCACAACAACATCATATATATTGACACCATTACTCCACAATAAATTTAACTCATTAATCAATGGCTTCAAATAAACATCAATATTCTTTTTCGGGTTGTCCTAGAATTAATAATGTGAAAAAGATATATGGATCATTCATCAACATCCAAGGAGGTAAGTTTTATAGAGTTATAAAAACAGGATAATAAGAGTATTGACTACTGTAAGAACCAAATGAAAAAAACCATCAATAGAAAGTCCCAATCACACATTATGAGCTTTTGAAGAAAATAATGGACATACCTAGTCAAAATGTTTCCATGAATCACCATCAAAAGTATGATTTAAGCTTTTATCAGTTTAAATATTTGATTTACACCATGACATCAAGGCTTTTGTGTTCTGAGAGATAAATAAATGCTACAATATGGGTGTAAATAGGAAATACCTCAATTATTTAATGAAATCCAATCCATACTTCCCTTGTTGAGCCTCTTTGTACCTCTATTTTATACATGCAGGACAACTAACCAATGAATCATTTTCACTATAATATAAGATGTAATCATTTGAACATGGATGAATCTTATGATAACCAATACCCAAATTACGAACCAACCTCTTTCTCTTATATAAATTTATAGGCAACACATTTACTAATGTAACAATGATTTAACTAAAGAGAATATTTGATCAAAATAGCTATTTGATATTCCATTATCTTATTTAATAGACATAATTTTTTTTAACTGCTTCAAATTTGCTTATCTTGCAACAAGGATATAAAGCATCCTCAGCAGACTTCAGCAACTCATAATTTTTACTAATAACTGCTAATTACCACTAATTTTTACTAGTTACCATAAGTTACCACTATTTTTTACTAGTTATTAGTAATTACCACTGATTTTTACCAGTTATCGCTAATTTTTACTAATTACAACTATTTTTTTTCTATTTTTTACTAATTATTAATAATTACTGCTAATTATCGCTAATTTTTACTAATTACTGCTAATTTTTACTAGTTACTTCTAATTTTTACTAATTACTGCTAATTACTACTAATTTTTATCAATTACCACTAATTGCTACTAATTTTTACTAATTACTGCTAATTTTTAATAATTATTGCTAACTACTTATAAGTTTTACTAATTACTGCTAATTATAGTTATTTTTTACTAATCACTGATAATTTTTACTAATTACTGCTAATTTTTACTAATTATTGCTAATTTTAACTAATTACCGCTAATTACCATTAATTTTTAATAATTAACACTAATTTTTAATAATTAATGCTAATTTTTACTGATTACCACTAATTTTTATTATTTTTTTTAAATTATTAATATTTACCATCAATTACTAAGAACTATTATTAATTACTACTAATTACTAATTGCAGCTAATTATTACTAATTACTGTAAATTATTACTAATTATTACTAATATCTATTAATTATTACTAAGTTATATTAATTATTACTAATTATTTATTAATTATAATTAATTACTTCTAATTATAAGTAGTTATCGCTAATTCTAACTAATTACAGCTAATTATAACCAATTACTGCTAATTACAAAAAATTAGTGCTAATTGAAACTAATTACTGCTAAATCATAATACTAATTTCTAATATAAAATAAAATAAAATAATTAACAATTAAAAAAATTAAACAAATACGACAAAATTGTTGCTTTATTGAAATTAAAATACTGATGTGAATCTTAAAGGATTACTTCACTGTAAAAATTAAAAAATTTAAAGGGAAAATCAAGGAGTGCAGAGGAGAGAACATTAGAGGAGAGAAGATCTAGAGATAAAAATCACCTGGGGGTCATATATATATGTTAGATTATTAGTGACATGATTTTTTATGTCAAGAGTCCCATCGCAAATATTTTTATTTACGACAGAACTCATTGCAAATAGTACCCATCATAAATAAAGGAGGCGGTGGTATAAAAGTTATTTTCAAATGGTTCCATCACAAATAATATTCCGCTGACATATTATTTACGATGAGTTATATAATCCCATTGCAAATAACAATTCAATTGAATAGTATCTGCAACGAGAGCAGATTCCCATCACATATAATGCTTTCCTCTATTTAGTGTGTATGCGTGCCAAAGGTATTTGTGACAAGAAATATTTTCCATCACAAATAATAGTAAACAAATGATTATTTGTGATGGGAAACCCATACCATCACAAATAATTTTTACTACAGGACTATTTTCAATGGGCATCTAGCCCATCACAAATAGCCTTTCACAATTAATCATTTTTCCTGTAGTGGGTGTTTTGTTTAGATGAGCGTTTCAGGAGGATTTCTTTGAGGTTTGGATTTAGAATATTTCTGGGGGTTGGGTTGTGAGATGCGAGGCCCGAGTGAGGGTTGTGATCTTGTTGATTGACCTAGCTTAAGTTTACCAGGCGATTTGTTTGGGGATCTTTGGATAAATTCTAGAATACATGACTGAGTAGTATCTCTGTGGAGATCTTGGTTTGTCTCTACATGTCGAGATCGATTGCTCGAGGTTAGATTAATTGAGGTATAACTCCTCTATTTGAGGATCATATCTCTTGGAGCCTTTGGGGCTGGGTTGACGTCATGGGATGGTGGTTATAGTTTTGTGTTGTCGCGACCCGACCTAAGACGAGGCTCGATCCGTAACTACCCAAAGCCCGCCTCCATAGGCCAAGGGTGGTGACCATCACCGAAGGAATATTTAACAAGGGGATTCCTTTTCCTAAGTACCTATATGCACACACACAACCATATTAATGAAGAAGTGCATAGGGAAAGAGTAAAAGATGCAACACAACTAGACAGTAAACCAAGCATGCATAACCTCTAGGGTGTATAAGAGCAAGACAATGCAAACTGAAAATTAAAGGGAAAAAATAGATGCACAACTAGAAATATGTCCCATCCTGAAAAAACTAAAAAATTAAACTGTTGAGAGATCCCAACTCCTAAATCCCGAGTTGTGACCACCGTATGTGGTCCAAATTACAAGGTATCCATAAGCTCCTCTGAAGTCATCGTCGACCTTTCCATCATCTGCATAAGACACAATACATGGGGGAAAATCCCATGCATTTGTGAGTATATACATACCCAGTAGGACACCCCGAAATCTAAAGGGGGAAGTGGGGTAGTAGTAAGAGATACAACAAGAAAGGAAAGATAGTAAATGCATGATATATTCAAAGAGAACAACTCAACTTTGTGGGGTCCTGAAAATTATGCCAAGGGAAGAAAATACCCCCATAATTGAAAATGATTTGCAGAAGGAAGCAAGTACTTCTATAAGTCAAGCAAGGTGGATGGACTCAAACTGAGTTGAAATCTTCAAAAGAAACTTGAAGGGATTCAAGTTTTCAGGGCATTTTAAGTGGCCCACGTACCATCACCGAGAAAGGTACGCGGACCAGCTGGATCACGAACCACCAGGTATGCAGAACGATCCACGAACTGCTAGTCCATGAGGTGATGTCCAGCGAGCAAGGCAGACCATGAACTGAGTCACCGATAGATTCATACGCATGAGGACCGTCCGCATACTATGTCACAAACTCATTAGTTTGCGGACAAAGCGAACCAGCGAGGTTCCGCGAACCATTATCGCGAACCGAAGCCTCCGCAAACCCCAGTTGACCGATTCTTCTAAGGGTTAGGATATTCCTTCAACGGGCCTCCGTAAATGGTGTCACGTTCCCAATAGATATGTTAGGTCTACTAGGCTAGATACCCCGAGAGGGGGGGGGGTGAATCCGGGTATAGATTAAAACAATTACCCCTTTAGATCTTGTTTTGCTGTTAGACAAAACCATATTCTCTCTCTTTCCCATAGAAAAGTATAAATAAACCTTAAAGCATGCACATGACACAACAATTTTTACTTGGTTCACCCTCACTGGGCTACGTCCAAGGAGCATACACCGGCAGTGTGCCGATGTACCAAATTCACTAAAAATCGCACTGCTGTTTACAAAGTTCGAAGTGGACTCACTGTCCCTCCTGGTTTACAACCATTCACAATATGAAAGCTCACTTCTCTCTCAACTGAAGTGTGATCACTAATTTTTCAGAAGATCCACTCATAGTTTATAGACCTGTAGGTCTCTTCATTATCTCTAATGAAAACTGCATCTTTAACTGTTGATAGATGCCCTATTGAAGGTCAACTTTCACCCACATATGAATCTCACTTTACACCGAGTATACCGGGAAACTTCAAATCTTTCGTGCAACCCTTTCTGTATCTTGCGTGAAACTTTAATGCCTTGAGTGTAAGATTCCACTTTTGTCGTGAAACACCCTTTGCACGCAACTTCAATCTTTCACGCAACTCCCTTTTCACAAAATTCTTACGTGATCTGGTGCTCAGATTTTTTCTAAGTGTTGAGCTCTGCCGAATGTGGGGGGTCACCTCATACTTATAGGCATTCTTGACCCATGAGTGGAAGATTCCACTTTTTTCGTTAAAGTTCCTCTTCAAGTGCACAAAACCCCGTTTGTCGTCGCATTGGGCACGTAAGTTTCTTTCGTGCAATCCCATCTTTCGCGCCCATTTCCAAATATTTCGCGCACATCATGCCTTTTCCATTTTTTGGCGTTCTGACCCTAAAACATGCCTTGCGCACAAGTTTTAAAACCACCCTAGATATTGCGTGCGACATCCTTAGCCAAAAACATGTTTCCCCATTTTCTGATTTTGAGGCCCAAAAATTTGGCAAACACTGGAAAACGACGCCACCTTAGATTTATTCTTTTTGTATCGCCTCCAGATTGTCTATTCCTTTGTCATCATTCTTTCTCAACATGGGTTGTCAACAATATCTATGAAACTTGACAAATAACCATAAAACCCCCTTTTTTAAGAAATTAGACATCGTGATCTGCTCTGTCAACAAACACATCATGGAGGTCCACTTTGTCAACAAACACAATCACCTCAAAAATGATTCAATGATACCTTGAGGGATTTTTTCCCAACAAGATACGATTGCTATGATTCCCTATAAAAAGAGCACAATAAAAGTATGGAGGAGACACAGAGGGAGATAGATAGAGATAAGGAAGGATGACAAAATCTTGAGGGAGACTCAGAGGTTGCACTCTGGCTTCCGTCTTGTTTCATTGGAAAATCCCAAACCGTGAACCACTCCCTCCGCAGGTACAACTGGCCGCGAACCATAAAACGGGAAAATTGAATAATAATAATAGAACCAAAAACCTAACTAGTGAACCACAAACCAAAGGCTTCTCATGGATGAACTCCCTGCAAATTATGATCCCCTAGACCCTCCTTCAACATGGTGCTCCACGTAGCGTACCGCTATGCAGACCGAACCCCGCACCGCATACTACATCAGTACGCGGATGGAACCCAAAATGACATGATGGGACGCGTACCATTATGGTACATGGTTGTCTATACCCATACATGCATACCGCAGCGGTACGCGGATGACCCCTCTTCCCACATACCACTATGGTATGTGGAGACTCCCCTATCCCACATAAAAAGTCAGTACGTATAATGGGGTGTTTTCGGGTATTGTTTCTTCCAGTTCCAACCTCACCCCTCCACTACCATCCATTCCTCCATGACCCCTCCACTAACCAGTCCTCCAGTATTAGGCCAAAGCCTCTTCCAAAGCCACCAGACCCATTTGAATAGACCATCGGGTGCATAAGCACACCCTTTTGATTCTACATACCCACTATAAGTGGAGTCACGAAGGCTCTCCCCACAATGGTGTGGGCTTCGGGAATGCCCGTGGGTTTACATTCCCATGGTAACCCGAAGTCCAACCTTGGGACACCGACGTGAACCTCACCATTCTAGGGATTAAGGGTGATCACTTGATTTTCCCTTCAATGAGGAATAATGATCAGTTGAAGGGGTTATGTTCGCTCCCACCTTTGACGAGGATGAAATTCCTTCCCTTACCAGAACGTGCTTCAAGGCCCTCCCACTGAGGTAAGTCCCCAATATTATGGGGCAGGACTGCGTGACCTTCAATGTAATTTCACATTGAAAGGTTCATTGCACCGTGCCCTCGCCCATGGTCACCCTAGCCTCTTCCGTCGCGGGCTCTCCCTCCCCCACCAATATAGAAGGAGGCATGTGCATTGTTGAATCTTCCACATCCTCGTGTTTCTCACATCGAGCATGACTCATGTGGGAATAGAGGTTTGGGAGGATTACAACATCCACGTGATTCCGAACTATGAGAACTCTGATTTCTGGTATAAACAGGATATGTAGGATTCCTACCAGAAGGCCTAAGATCAAAAGGGTGCCCTCCCATAAAGGGTCCACCCAATCATGTCTCCATAAATGGGAAGCTTCCATGAATAAGCCCCACACATTTTGAACTATGAGAACTCTGATTCCTAATCAAACCAGGATACGTAGGACGCCTGTGAGAAGGCCCGAGCTCGAAAGGGTGCCCATCCATAAAGGGTCCACCCAACCATGCCCCCTAAAATGGGAAGCTTCCACGCATAAGCCCCCCACATTCTGAACTACGAGAACTCTAATTCCTGAACAAATCAAGGTACTTAGGACACCTACCAGAAATCCCAAGATCAAAAGGGTGCCCATCCATAAAGGTTCCATCCAATCATGTCCCCTCAAATGGGCAGCTTCCATGCGTAATCCCCACACAATCCAAACTACATGGGTTCTGATTCCTCTCCCGAGGATACATAGGAATCCCTCCTTGTGGGCATGATCCCAATATCAAGTTACCTTCTGTCCCCCCTGGATGATGATAAAATCCAGAGCACCTTATAATATGGTTCAAGTCAGTATCACTTCTCTGGCATCAAATATATGCATACTTATGACAATCCTACAAAGAAAAGGTAGCCTGTGGACACACTCTTTAGGAATGAACCAAGGATTCATGAACCTATGAACATGAATTAAATCTATAAGAGAGTCCCAGAATAGGAAAAAATCCTCCCTCAGAAGGGTGCGGTGAGACTGACCTCCCATCCTCTTGACCAATGGAGTCCTTAAGTGTCGCTGGCCAAATCGTCAGCTAGCGAGCACCTGCCTTTGGAAAGTCGGTCCATGAATAATGGATACCAGGGCTATTGGGTGTTCTTGGATCCACGAATCTACCTATTGGAGACCATACAAGGAAGTTATATCCGAGAAGGACTTATTTCACTAGTGATTGACCCCCACGCAATCGCCCATTGGGAATAATAGTTACTGCATGGTTAATTCAACCTTCTTTAAAGGATAATGACACTGAACAGGTCGAAACAAAGGAATGGTGAACTCAACGAGAGACCATCTCCATAGAAAAAGGGACGGGTGACGATCCTCGTTGGACCATTTCCACACCACCTACAAATACACCACCTCAGAGGCGGAACAAAAAATGGTGAACCCGACATGAATCCTTAACCAAGGTGGTGGTTCTACCCAAATGATAAAAGACAAAAGGATACTGCATGTCAGACCATTTTGTTCACCCTGGTACGCAGAAACACACCACCTCAGAGGCGGAACAAACATGGTGAACCCGACGTGAATCCTTGACCAAGGTGGCGATCTTACCCCACTCAAGCCCCTTCGCCCCACAACAAAAGAAAAGGGGAAGGTGGCCAAGATGAATCTCCAAATATGCATATGTCTAAAAGAATGATACTTTGACAAGGTTTTGTGGTCTGTATGTCATATATGTATATTTCAGGTTCCCGCAGAGCAACCTTCAATCCAAATAACATCCCAACAACCCATGTAAACACACACATCAGTGATCCCGTAGGTGTATGGGGCCCCAATGAAGTGCAGGACCCCCTCGCCTACCTAACATCTTCAGCAATGGGTATTGGTTCACGCCCAAATTTACCCAAGAGAAGAAGGGTAGAACGGTCCTTGTAGTGTAGCTTGGGTTATCGATTCCACAGAGACCTAAGAAGATACCTAAGATACACAACCTAAGGGATAGATTTTTGGCTATGAAGTGGCCAACTTGGATTGATTTTGGATGGGTTTTAAAGATATCTAAAAGATTTAAGTGGATTCAATTTAAAAGAATGAGTTGATCCTAGGTTATCGCTCGGGGTGGATTGGACGTATTTTCTTTTTAATGATTTCAATTTCTTAAATTTGAGATGGTTTCATTTAAGGAGATAAAACAACATCATCACTTACTGGTTTAATGCCTACACCCTCTAATACTAATCACCTATACACTTGAAGGATCAACGTTTTGAGCACTTCAAGGTAAAGGATCGTATTAGTACTTGAAGTGTGTGGCCTTAAATTCAACAAGGACGATGGAGTTTAAAAATCATCAAATAAAAAATCTCAATTAAAGAAGTGATTATACATTAATTAGGTGATAAATAACATCCAATCCAGCCCCTTTCTACTCCCTTGGATCAACCCATAAGTGTGTTAGCCCTCCATTGATCCCATGGTTTCAATGGAAGCGGAAAGTAGACTCATGAGGGAGGAAATGGAGAAGTAAAGAAAACAACAAAAATAAAATGATTACTCCACCGTTGTGTGAATAATTTCACAAGGGTTGGTGTGAATAAATTCACACCTTGATCCAACGGTATCAAAGTGATATTAAGAACAACAGAATAAGAGTAGAAGAAGAACTTTTATTAAGAAACTAAATTGAATTGAACAACTTACATGTGAATGACAAAATTGAGGCAACAAAAACGCAGCATAACATTACAATTGAACAAAGCATCCAAAATCTTTAACTCCTTCACCACCACTGCCTTAAATAGGCATTTTGGGAGCCTTGGGTCGAGCCTTCAACAGTACAAGTCATCCCACTTGAGTATGGTAGGCCTAGGGTGGTGGAAAGTTTGTGGAATTTGGAATTTTCCACATTTGACCCGAGGTGGCAGCCAGATTTCATCCACCGAACAGACGCATTTGGATGACCTTCTATATGGCCGAATCAGGGTGGGCCATAGAAGAAGAAAATGGAGCTCCGGATGTCTTAGAACCTCCTGTAAAATTTGGGCCCATTTGGAGTTGTGGATTCCGATATATGATCAAATTGGTGGAATGTTTTTCTGGGACGCAGAATCTGGCCCAGAATTTTATCTCTAACTTGGGCCGCCTAAATGACCAACATGGAGGCCGAATTAGCATTGACTCCTGAATAGTGATTTGTTACTGTACATGTCTTAAATCATCCCACGAAATTTGGGATTAATTGGGCCTGTACGTTGGGCCCCACAGCCTAATCAGTGGGCTGATGTCCAATCTGCCTTCTCCAGAATTGCTTCCTTTCATTTCCAAATATCTCCATCATCTTCCATGAATTCTCCACTGATCCCTGAATCAAACATGTTCATATTTAAGTGTAGATCAATTTAAAAAAATATAAAATTAAAATATGTATAATTAAATTCCTTAAAATCAGATGAATCAATGGGTACTTTAAATGATGTTCAAAAATGTACCACATAATAGTGCATTTTAAGAAGGTATTACAATCATAATGTGAAATGATGTTCAAAGTGTAAAATGCACTAAAATGGTGTTTATGAATAACAAAGAACATGAACATTATGTATATTAACAATGAATATTAGCCTCATTTAGTGGCTAATCAGGTATCCAACCTGCTGATCAAAGAGTACCACTGAAATGGTACTCTCCCCACACTAGAGGTTGCGAGATAATCCCTCCAGTCTACAAAGGTATACCAGCCACATCTTCAACCATTATCGGCACCCCATCACAAGGTGGCCCTGGTGGTCGTCTCAAACCATTTCGAGAGCCTGTCCCCGGAACATGACAATGAGTACCTCCCTTATCATAGGGAGGCATATGAATTCAATGATGATGGCTTCATCTTATTTGCATAGGGGTCCTAACCAAGGGCCCTGCCAGAGAACGTCGCCACTGACACCGGACAACCAAGCCTTCTCCCACCGAGGAGGATCTTATGCCGAGGGTACCTGCCAAAGTCTAGGAGACCCAGGCCCCTCGGGCTACTCGCCAAGGGTAGCGAATATATAATCAGGAACACTCTATTACCCTTTTTTTTGAGGAGAAACTCCACCATACTAACATGGTGGAATTCAATGAGCAGATCTATGACTCTGCCCCCTCTACTCAAGGCCACCACAGAAATAAGATGGCACAATACGAGCACATGAACATTCTTGCTAGTGTTTGTCAGTCCCGACATGTATACAAAGTGGTAAAATATAGGTAAATGAATATATCTACTGAGCCACAAAAATCCCGCCATCCAAATAGGGAAGCACTCAGCTACACGCAGGCATAAACACCTGCTGATGAATTTCAATCCTTCCATTTAAATAGGGCAGCAATAGGCTATACGTAGGAACAAATACCTGCTAACGCATATCAAGTCCATCATCAAAATAGGGAGACAACCAAATATGAGAAGAGTCAAATTTTTGCGAATGTATACATAGCCCGTGAGACAAATACAGTGGAAAGAGAGCAAATGAAAGTCCTCGCTTGTGAATATGAATACCACCAATCAAATATGGTGGCAAATGGAGAAGACAACCAGTGATAGAATTGTTCCTCTTTCCCGGCATAGGAGAAGTGCTAGTATCTACTGGAAACTCATGGAGGACCGGAGCAGGAACAAACTCCTGCTCCGACATCGGAATGGGCCTTCATACCCGTTCCAGCCAAAGATGTATCTTAGCACATTCATGGAAATGATGGAGGATCAGACGTCAATTGCAGACCATATCCTCCAAACATGCCAAGATATCATTGCATCAGCGGAAAAGGAAAGAAATCGGGTCTATGACCCGATTTCCTCGAATAGAATGACTCACTCGCAAAATGAGTTAGTCACTACAGAGTAGCTATGAATACCTACTCTAGACCAGGAGGGTCGATGAAAATATCCCGTGATACACGGACAACTGGATCAGGAAAAAATACCCGTTCCAACTGGGGGATGCCGATCCAACATGGTGGACGCTCCAGGGCAGACACATATCCCTTCCAAAACTCAAGATGTTCATCGACGTTTCCTGAAAATATCATAGGACCCAACGAGACAAAGACCCATATATGAAGTCCATTACCAACATCAGATGGCCTAAGATACCCACAAGAGGGAACTCAAAGATAAATGCGCCAAAGGAAATCAGAAAATGAAGAGAACATACATGATCCTACTCTGCCGGAATCTGGGGTTCTTGATGCCCTCAAACATATATCAATAAAGGATTAAGACCCTATCATTCCATTACCAAATTATGGAAGTGGCGGTAGTAGTTGTGAAGGTCCTCCCCACAATATCACTACCAGCAACTCTGAAGGTCCTCGATAGAGCACCCACGAGGGATTACTCCATCACTACTGAAAATCAGGCCATTAGTGACCGCCATTGGCGGTCGCTGAAGGCCCTCTGCCGGGCACCCTATAGCGACCGCCTATGGCGGTCGCTAATATAATTTTTTTTTTTTAAAATTTTTTTTATTGAATTGAATATATATATATATATATATAAATATTCATATATATACTATTAAATACAATATTTTAAATATATATATATATATATATATAATATTTTAAATGTTTTAATATATATATAATATATATATAATATCAAATCATTGTGCTATAATAATTTAAAAACTTCGATTCAAGAAATAATCTCATTTCAGGTCTTTCGGAGCACGTTTGCTCCGAATGGGACCGCCGCACGCCGTTTTGGTGTTTTATGGCGCCGGAAACGCGTTTCCGACCGCCGCGGTCAAACGGAACCTCCGAATGAGGTGCCGTCTGGCCGACCATTTCACAATTCACGCCCCGGATGTTGTCGTACGGTTTCGTGGCATTCGGAGGTCGTTCGGGTGGTTTTGACCCCCCAACGCGCCATTTCAGCGCGCGCTGCGCTGCTGAAAAGGACACAATCAGACATGCCGCGCGCACCGCACGTCCGATGGACGTGCGGCCTCCTCCTGCATCTCAGGAATAATATTTCTATCGTTCCCGTGCGGTTTCAGGTCGTTCGGAGCACGTTTGCTCCGAATGGGACCGCCGTACGCCGTTTTGGTGTTTAATGGCGCCGGAAACGCGTTTCCGGCCGCCGCGGTCAAACGGCACCTCCGAATGAGGTGCCGTCTGGCCAACCATTTCACAATTCACGCCCCGGATGTTGTCGTACGGTTTCGTGGCATTAGGAGGTCGTTCGGGTGGTTTTGATCCCCCAAAGCGCCATTTCAGCGCGCGCCGCGCTGCTGAAAAGGACACAATCGGACGTGCCGCGCGCACCGCACGTCCGATGGACGTGCGGCCTCCTCCTGCATCTCAGGAATAATATTTCTATCGTTCCCGTGCGGTTTCAGGTGGTTCGGGGCACGTTTGCTCCGAATGGGACCGCCGAAACGCCGTTTTGGTGTTTTATGGCGCCGGAAACGCGTTTCCGGCCGCCGCGGTCAAACGGCACCTCCGAATGAGGTTCCGTCTGGCCGACCATTTCACAAATCACTCCCCGGATGTTTTCGTACGGTTTCGTGGCATTCAGAGGTCGTTCGGGTGGTTTTGACCCCCCAACGCGCCATTTCAGCGCGCGCCGCGCTGCTGAAAAGGACACAATCGGACGTGCCGCGCGCACCGCACGTCCGATGGACGTGCGGCCTCCTCCTGCATCTCAGGAATAATATTTCTATCGTTCCCGTGCGGTTTCAGGTCGTTCGGAGCACGTTTGCTCCGAATGGGACCGCCGCACGCCGTTTTGGTGTTTCATGGCGCCGGAAACGCGTTTCCGGCCGCCGCGGTCACACGGCACCTCCGATTGAGGTTCCGTCTGGTCGACCATTTCAAAATTCACTCCCCGGATGTTGTCGTACGGTTTCGTGGCATTTGGAGGTCGTTCGGGTGGTTTTGACCCCCCAACGCGCCATTTCAGCGCGCGCCGCGCTGCTGAAAATGACACAATCGGACGTGCCGCACGCACCGCACGTCCGATGGACGTGCGGCCTCCTCCTGCATCTCAGGAATAATATTTCTATCGTTCCCGTGCGGTTTCAGGTCATTCGGAGCACGTTTGCTCCGAATTGCACTGCCGCACGCCGTTTTGGTGTTTAATGGCGCCAGAAACGCATTTCCGGCCGCCGCGGTCAAACGACACCTCCGAATGAGGTGCCGTCTGGCCGACCATTTCACAATTCACGTCCCGGATGTTGTCGTACAGTTTCGTGGCATTCGGAGGTTGTTCGGGTGGTTTTGACCCCCCCAACGCGCCATTTCAGCGCGCGCCGCGCTGCTGAAAAGGACACAATCGGACGTGCCGCGGACACCGCACGTCCGATGGACGTGCGGTCTCCTCCTGCATCTCAGTAATAATATTTCTATCATTCCCGTGCGGTTTCAGGTCGTTCGGAGCACGTTTGCTCCGAATGGGACCGTCGCACACCGTTTTGGTGTTTTATGGCGCCAGAAACGCGTTTCCGGCCGACGCGGTCAAACGACACCTCCAAATGAGGTGCCGTTTGGCCAATCATTTCAAAATTCATGCCCCGGATGTTTTCGTACGGTTTCGTGGCATTCGGAGGCCGTTCGGGTGGTTTTGACCCCCCCAACGCGCCATTTCAGCGCGCGCCGCGCTGCTGAAAAGGACACAATCGGACGTGCCCGCGCGCACCGCACGTCCGATGGACGTGCGGCCTCCTCCTGCATCTCAGGAATAATATTTCTATTGTTCCCGTGCGGTTTCAGGTCGTTCGGAGCACGTTTGCTCTGAATGGGACCGCCGGACGCCGTTTTGGTGTTTTATGGCACCGGAAACGCGTTTCCGGCCGCCACGGTCAAACGGCACCTCCGAATGAGGTGCCGTCTGGCTGAACATTTCACAATTCATGCCCCGGATGTTTTCGTATGGTTTCGTGGCATTCAGAGGTCGTTCGGGTGGTTTTGACCCCCCAACGCGCCATTTCAGCGCGCGCCGCGCTGCTGAAAAGGACACAATCGGATGTGCCGCGCGCACCGCACGTCCGATGGACGTCCGGCCTCCTCCTGCATCTCAGGAATAATATTTATATCGTTCCCGTGCGGTTTCAGGTCGTTCGGAGCACGTTTGCTCCGAATGGGACCGCCGGACGCCGTTTTGGTGTTTTTTTGGCGCCAGAAACGCGTTTCCGGCCGCCGCGGTCACACGGCACCTCCGATTGAGGTTCCGTCTAGCTGACCATTTCACAATTCACGCTCCGGATGTTTTCGTACGGTTTCGTGACATTCGGAGGTCGTTCGGGTGGTTTTGACCCCCCAACGCGCCATTTCAGCGCGCGCCGCGCTGCTGAAAATGACACAATCGGACGTGCCGCGCGCACCGCACGTCCGATGGACGTGCGGCCTCCTTCTGCATCTCAGGAATAATATTTCTATCGTTCCCGTGCGGTTTCAGGTCGTTCGGAGCACGTTTGCTCCGAATTGGACCGCCCGCACGCCGTTTTTGGTGTTTAATGGCGCCAGAAACGCGTTTCCGGCCGCCGCGGTCACACGGCACCTCCGAATGAGGTGCCGTCTGGCCGACCATTTCACAATTCACACCCCGGATGTTGTTGTATGGTTTCGTGGCATTCGGAGGTCGTTCGAGTGGTTTTGAGCCCCCAACGCGCCATTTCAGCGCGCGCCGCGCTGCTGAAAATGACACAATCGGACGTGCCGCGCGCACCGCACGTCCGATGGACGTGCGGCCTCCTCCTGCATCTCAGGAATAATATTTCTATCATTCCCGTGCGGTTTCAGGTAGTTCGGAGCATGTTTTCTCCGAATGGGACCGCCGGACGCCGTTTTGGTGTTTAATGGCGCCGGAAACGCGTTTCCGGCCGCCGCGGTCAAACGGAACCTCCGAATGAAGTTCCGTCTGGGCGACCATTTCACAATTCACGCCCCGGATGTTGTCGTACGGTTTCGTGGCATTCGGAGGTCGTTCGGGTGGTTTTGGACCCCCCCAACGCGTCATTTCAGCGCGCGCCGCGCTGCTAAAAAGGACACAATCGGACGTGCCGCGCGCACCGCACGTCCGATGGACGTGCGGCCTCCTCCTGCATCTCAGGAATAATATTTCTATCGTTTCCGTGCGGTTTCAGGTCGTTCAGAGCACGTTTGCTCTGAATGGGACCGCCAGACGCCGTTTTGGTGTTTAATGGCGCCGAAAACGCATTTCCGGACGTCGCGGTCAAAACGGCACATCCGAATGAGGTGCCGTCTGGCCGACCATTTCACAATTCACGCCCCAGATGTTGTCGTACGGTTTCGTGGCATTCGGAGGTCGTTCGGGTGGTTTTGACCCCCCAACGCGCCATTTCAGCGCGCGCCGCGCTGCTGAAAAGGACACAATCGGATGTGCCGCGCGCACCGCACGTCTGATGGACGTGCGGCCTCCTCCTGCATCTCAGGAATAATATTTCTATCGTTCCCGTGCGGTTTTAGGTCGTTCGGAGCACGTTTTCTTCGAATGGGACCGCCGCACGCCGTTTTGGTGTTTTATGGTGCCGGAAACGCGTTTCCGGCCGCCGCGGTCAAACGGCACCTCCGAATGAGGTGCCGTCTGGCCGACCATTTCACAATTCACGCCCCGGATGTTTTCGTACGGTTTCATGGCATTCGGAGGTCGTTCGGGTGGTTTTTTGACCCCCCAACACGCCATTTCAGCGCGCGCCGCGCTGCTGAAAAGGACACAATCGGACGTGCCGCGCGCACCGCACGTCCGATGGACGTGCGGCCTCCTCCTGCATCTCAGGAATAATATTTCTATCGTTCAACGTGCGATTTCAGGTCGTTCGGAGCACGTTTGCTCCGAATAGGACCGCCACACGCCGTTTTGGTGTTTTATGTCGCCGGAAACGTGTTTCCGGCCGCCGTGGTAACACGGCACCTCCGATTGAGGTGCCGTCTGGCCGACCATTTCACAATTCACGCCCCGGATGTTGTCGTACGGTTTCGTGGCATTCGGAGGTCGTTCGGGGTGGTTTTGACCCCCCAACGCGCCATTTCAGCGCCCGCCGCGCTGCTGAAAATGACACAATCGGACGTGCCGCACGTCCGATGGACGTGCGGCCTCCTCCTGCATCTCAAGAATAATATTTCTATCGTTCCCGTGCGGTTTCAGATCGTTCGGAGCACGTTTTCTCCGAATTGGACCACCGCACGCCGTTTTGGTGTTTAATGGCGCCGGAAACGCGTTTCCGGCTGCCGCGGTCAAACGGCACCTCCGAATGAGGTGCCGTCTGGCCGACCATTTCACAATTCACGCCCCGGATGTTGTACGGGGGTGCGGGGGGTTGTACGGGGGTGCGGGGGGGGGGGGGGGGGGCTGTACGGGGGGTGCGCGGGGCTGTACGGGGGTGCGGGGGGCTGTACGGGGGTGGAGGGGGGCAGTACGGGGGTGCGGGGGGCAGTACGGGGGTGCAGGGGGCTGTACGGGGGTGCGGGGGTGCTGTACGGGGGTGCAGGGGGGCAGTACGGGGGTGCGGGGGGGGCAGTACGGGGGTGCGGGGGGGCTGTACGGGGGTGCGGGGGGGCAGTACGGGGGTGCGGGGGTGGGGGGGGGGGGGCTGTACGGGGGTGCGGGGGGGGATGTACGGGGGTGCGGGGGGGGGGGGGGGGGGGCTGTACGGGGGTGCGAGGGGGGCAGTACGGGGGTGCGGGGGTGCGGGGGGGGGGGGGCTGTACGGGGGTGCGGGGGGCTGTACGGGGGTGCGGGGGGGGGGGGGGGGGCTGTACGGGGGTGCGGGGGGGGGGGGGGGCTGTACGGGGGTGCGTGGGGGCAGTACGGGGGTGCGGGGGGCTGTACGGGGGTGCGGGGGGCTGTACGGGGGGTGCGGGGGGGGGGGGGGGCTGTTGGAATTAGTTCGACTTTTTCAAATGTAGAATCATTCAAGATTATCTGATCAAAAACTCAATATGTGTATAAAATATTTAAAAGACCACCATGGATGGTAATAATGCATTACTTAAATGAATAAATACAGTACATCAATGTCAACCCTACCAGTAAAAACAAAAAACATATCTCGTGAATATATAGTGCGTCACGCGTTGTCATCACTGCTACCTCCTTCTGGTGGGCCAGGTGCCTGCAACAAATAAACATTATAAATATTTTAATAACAAAAATAATTTAAATTAAATAAATAAATACAGTATATACCTGCGTCGTATGATCCCCTGTACCATCAGCTCGACGCACATATTCCCGTAGTGCTCTAACCTCAGCTGTCAATTGCGCATTTGTCTCCTCGGAAGCGCGCAGTCGTGCCTCAAAATCTGACATCTGCTGTGTCATATGAGCAATAGCAGGACCGACAACCGCAGTGCGTGACACTATAGAACGAGGAATCCCTGCTCCATAGGTCAAACTATAGCCATGCCCGTCCCGACCAATAATGCGATGAAAGATCTCATCCCGTCGCATGGGAAGCTGTCGCTGGTCCTCTGGCAGATGCTCTAACTCAGCTTCAAATTGAGCCTGTGAAATATTTAAATATATATAAATATATATATGTTAATATATAGATTTATGTAATTATTGGTAAGTACAGACACTTACTATCAATGCTGCAACCTCTGGATCATTGCGATCACGAGTCCTTATCCACACCGACATTTTAATCAGTTGCTTCACCTTGCCCTCGCAACTGTATATTAAAAGAATATAAACACAAAACCATATTAATTAATAAATTAAAAAATGAATAATATATACCTCATGTCGGATCTGAGACACGTGATGAGTCCCGAGCCTGTGAGCTGGTCCCTGCAACGCTCGATTCTCCGAATGGCGTGTTGACACCTCCTACATTCAATTCATTCAAATTTCAAACAAATCACATATTCTTGAAAATATATATACACCAAAATAATTAATATACAAACCGCAACACCCTCAGTAGACCAATATGCAACCAAGTCACGCTATTGAGCCGGAGGACACCTCTCGGGACTTTTTCCAAAATGTCAAGGGCACCCACATTTGGTACCCAGTGGTCCCTCTTCACTTTGCCTTTATAATCTTTCCACATCTTACGGCATTTTTCTCATACACACGGGCCGAAACTCTTCAGGGCATACTTTCAAATTTTGCTATAAAGAAAATAATCAAACATATTAGTATTCTTTATAAATAGAAAATAAAGTAAAATTATTTTCTTACCTGAACCTCCCTCCATAGACGATCTAATGTGTCCTGAGGGATAGAAGCCCAATCACGCGTGGTCAATGGAAATCGATGTGGGTCACGTATGATATGACCCAGCTGACGAATAAATGCCGGGGCATTCGGTCCCACGGGATGAAATACCTCATCAAATGAAACATCTATCGTCGTGTCGGAATTCCATGATAATATGCCACGACCAGGGCCTCTCCTGCGAGAGGAAGAAGCAGACGAGTCTGATCCTGTTGAAAACAATTTTATATATAAATTGAAAAATGTTATATATATATATATATGTCAATTACATAAAAAATATAGACAATGACATTCAAACATACCTCGACCCTGAGACGTAGATGCCTCAGATGGATGATGTGGATCTTCTGCCTCTTCCCCTGACATGTCTGCAGTCATAGAAAATATCAGTAATGAGTCCAAAGTGTTTAAAAGATAAATTGGATTGTTCTTAATAAATCAAACTTGTACAACTGTTAATCAAACAAAAAATGGATTGAATAATTAGTTGTGAATGAATTTTAAAAAATCAGAAAGTTAATCAACCTAAATATTTATGACTGAATTAACTTACAAAAGTGAGGATTAAAACTTATAAGGATTTATAAAATGATTAGATAATTTATGATATCCTAGGACATTCTACTGAATAGCGGGAAAACAATTATACCTTTCATTAAGCATGAAAATAGACCATTTCTCCTTCAACAGCCGCTCTGACCCAATAAATATCTTCTTCATGTTGAACTACGGTATGTTGATCAAGTTGTTGGTAAACAAACGGAACAGTCTCGGGTTCATCTTCTTCAAATAAAAACACTCCTCGCCGAGACATTTTGACAACAACTTGCCAACTTGGATCCGAAGGCAAAGTAACGAAGAATACTTGTTCCGCTTGTGATGTCAAAATGAAAGGTTTCATTCTCAACTCGTTCATTATTTCTGTATAACATATAGTTAAAATTCACCAATGAAAACTGATATTGATCGACTTTACATCCACGCACTGGATCAACCCAATTACACTTTAACAATATGTACTTCAAACCGTGTGTGTATACAACTTCAATGATGTCTATCAATTGACCATAGTAATAACCAGAATCGACAAAGGGACAACCGATGCCACTGTTTTGTGTTGCTCGTTTGTCGTCAACATCTTTAATGCGAAATCGAAAACCATTAGCATCAATAGCTTTATAACGACGAGCCGTTATAGATGGACCCTCAGCCAGTTGGATAAATACTTCAGGTAGCATGGGGTCCCCTAACTCCCTCAGCTTACGAACCTACATAATTTATAAAAATCAATAATGATATATGCAGAAATAATTAGTTTAATACTTCACTCATAATGAAAATCAATTTATACATACATAATCCTTGAACCAATCATGAAATGCCGCATAATGAGATTGTTGAATTTGCAACTCAGTCGCACGATGCATCTCTTCTTTTATCTCATTAATGTGTTTCCTGCAAATGATTACGCGATGTTTAAAAGATCAACTTATGCAAACAAAAACATGTAAAAGTTATACAAGCACATTGATAGATACTTACTGCATTAATGGTGCAACTGATGGAGTATTGAACAAGATATATCGATGTGCTTGTATCCACTCGATGTTGTCCATATCAAATGTGGTTCCTTCTCCAACTGGACCATCATGAATCCGAGAGGGCTTATCTAATTTTGTTTCAACATCCGTAAGATATTCTGCACAAAAGGTAGTACACTCATCCATCAAATAACCATTGGATATTGATGCCTCTGGACGAGCTCTGTTGCGTACAAAATCTTTTCAATGTACTCAAATACCGTTCAATAGGATACATCCACCTGAATTGCACTGGACCAGAAACCATTACTTCATCAGTTAGGTGCACTGTCAAGTGGACCATAACATCGAAAAATGAGGGGGGGGGAAAGTTTCTCAAAGTGACAAAGCGTAAGTACAATTCGGTCCTGCAAACTTTTTAAATCACTCATTCGTTGATTTCTTAAACAAATCTGTCTAAAAAAATTACTCATCTCAATCAAGGGCTGAACAACATTGGGGATAAACAATCACAAATTGCGATTGGAATCAACTGCTGAAGTAATATGTGATTGTCATGACTTTTCAACCCTTGAAATGTCTTGCTCGTCAGATTAACACACTTTGAAATATTAGAAGAGTAACCATCAGGCACCTTGACCATCTTCAAAATAGAAAGAAATGTCTCTTTCTCCTCTGTAGTCATCGAATACTGTGCAGTAGGCATATATGCCTTGTTTCCCTCAGCTAACTGTAAATGCATCTGTTTCCTTAAACCCATTTCTTCCAAATCACGGCGTGCATTAACATGGTCCTTTGACTTTCCACTGACACCTAAAATGGTCCACAATATGTTATCACAAACATTTTTTTCAATGTGCATGAAATCCAAATTATGCCTCAACATGTTAGTTTTCCAATACGGAAGACTATAAAAAATACTTTTCTTTTTCCAATTGTGACTGCGCTGCCTACCCACAACACGAATATTACGTACTGGAGGAGCCACCAAATCCTGAATTTCATATACCGTGCGGATATTTTCTTCCTCAATCTGCGATAACATTTCGACTCCTGTCATGATCTTTGGTGCTGGGCTGAACTCTCTAGAACCATCAAATGCCACTCTGTCCTTTCTGAACCTGTGCTGGGGAGGGAGAAAATGCCTGTGACCCATGTATGCCCATTTTTTGGAATGTTTAAGCCATACAGATTTTTTACTTTTATTGCAACAAGGGAAAGCAAATTCCCCTTTCGTACTCCAGCCTGATAAATTTGCATAAGCTGGGAAGTCATTGATTGTCCACAATAAAGCAGCATGCAGTTTGAACATTTCATTCGTTTCGCAGTCATAAGTCATCACACCATCGCCCCAAAATTCATTCAACTCATCAATCAATGGCTGAAGGTAAACATCAATCTTATCCCCCGGACTTTTAGGTCCATCAATAAGAGTGGAAAGTAATATAAATTGTTGCTTCATACAAAGCCACGGAGGAAGATTATATGGAACCAACACCACGGGCCATGTTTTATGAGTTGCACCAACCATAGACTTGAATGGATTGAAACCATCTGCTGCCAATCCCAATCGGACATTACGAACATCTTTAGCAAAGTCGGGATGTCTCTTATCAAAATCCTTCCATGCATGAGAGTCTACCGGGTGGGTTAACATGTCACTTTCATGAACTCTTTCTGCATGCCATCTCATTAAATTAGAAACTTTAGATGACATAAAAAATATTTTCAACCTCGGTTTAAGGGGAAAGTAACGCATTTGCTTTACAGCAATCAGTTTCCCATGTATCGCAATCTGACTTTGATGAGTCTTATTTCCCCTGTTCTCTTTCCACCTGGAAGCGCCACAAACCGTACAAATATCCAAATGAGCAGTTTCATTTCTAAACAACATACAGTTGTTTGCACATGCATCTATAGTCTCATATGTAAAACCTAAGTTCTCTGTCAACTTACGAGCATAGTAATACGACTCAGGAATCTTAGCGTCGACAGGAAGAACTTTTTTCAATAAAACCAAAAGCATATCGAATGATGTGTCTGACCAATTATTCAAAGTCTTCAAATGCAACAACTGCACGATAAACGACAGTTTATTGTAAGACGTACATCCAGGATATAATTCTGTTTTCGCATCATCAAGTACTTCATAAAACCTCCTCGAATCACGATCTGCACCATAGCGAAGATATATCTCACCGGTCTCAAGATTCTAGATGTCAATGCCTTCAGGATCAAACCCACGTACCATTTCAGTAAGCATTTCATGCATTGGATCAATCATCCTTGCATCAACATCCATCTGAGCTGCATCTGTATTTTGACAACGAACATATTCTTCTCCATGACGAGTCCAACTCTTATAATTTTTCAGAAATCCATTAAAGAAAAGGTGTTCCCTCACAGTATCTCGTGTGAATTGATATCTGTTAGCACATTTTCTATATGGAAAACTAATATAGTCACTTTCAAATCCTCTCGTGAAGTCAATAAACTGCATAATGCCATTGAAATATTCTCTAGATGTTCGATTTGGAAGATCAATCCAACTATTATCCATAATAATATCTGTATAACAAACATTTACACAATACTTATTACATTTACATTTTTCAAATCAACTATATTCAAAATAAATATTAACCATTTGTTTATGAACCATTGATAAAATAATAATGTAACTGAAAGCTCATGTTACCTGATTGAGCTACAAACCTGAAAGGGAGGGGAGCCGAAGGTGGTGTTGCAAGGGAGAGGAGGCAGCGAAGGGGAGCCGGAGCCAAAGGCGGTGCGGCAAGGGAGGGGATGGGTGGCGGCGGCGGCGGAGAGCTGGAGGAGAGGAGGCGGTGAGGGGACGGGGGACGGGCAGCGAGGGGGGGGGGGTGTCCGGGGTCGGGGGGGGGGGGGGGGGGGCTGTCCGAGGTGCGGGGAGGGGTGTCCGGGGTGTCGGGGGCCTGTCAGGGGTGCAGGAAGGGGTGTTCGGGGTGCGGGGGTGTTCGGGGTGGGGGGGGGGGCTGTCTGGGGTGCAGGGGGGCTGTCAGGGGTGCGGGGTGGGGTGTCTGGGGTGCGGGGGGCCTGTCCGGGGTGCGGGGGGGGCTATCCGGGTTCGGAGGGGGGGTGTCCGAGTGCGGGGGGGGGGGGGGGGGGGGGGGCTGTCCGGGGTGCGGGGGGGCTGTCCGGGTTCGGAGGGGGGTGTCCGGGGTGCGGGGAGGCGTCCGGGGTGCGGGGGGCGGTCCGGAGTGCACGGGGGGGGGGGGGGGGGGGGCTGTCCGGGGTGCGGGGAGGCGTCCGGGGTGCGGGGGGAGGTCTGGAAGTGCGCGGGGGGGGGGGGGGGGAGGGGGGCTGTTTGGGGTGCGGGGAGGCGTCCGGGGTGCGGGGGGCGGTCCGGAGTGCGCGGCGGGGGGCTGTCCGGGGTGCGGGTGCCGTCCGGGGTGAGGGGGGAGGGCCAAGAGGCCGGAGGGCGGCGGCCGGAGGCCCGAGGGCGGAGGGCGGCGGGGGAGGCCGGGCGGCGGGGGAGGGGAGGGCGGCGAGGGAGGGCGGCGAGGGAGGGAGGGGGTTAGGGCGGCGATCGGGGGGGATCAGGGTCGAGGGAGCATGGGGGGGGGGGGGCAGAAGCCCCCCGTTTTTTTTATATAGGTTAGCGACCGCCATTGGCGGTCGCTATTGGTTAGCTATAGCGACCGCCAATGGCGGTCTCTCGAGTCTGGGGGGCTTCAATGCCCCCTTTTCTAGTAGTGCATGGGCCAAGAATGATCGATCAGGAGATCTTATCTCCTAATTCATGTCTGGGTAACCCTCATCTCGACCTGAAGATCAGAAATCAATAAGGTCCTCCCCTTGCTGTCAACCACCTTGATGGTCCTCCCTAGGGTTTATGTTGTAGATATGCTTCTCCTTGTATCCGAACATCAAGTCATGATGGTAGTACTCGCCATGATGATTTCCGTTGTAAAGGCCCTCCCTGCAATGGTAGTTACTCTGAAGGTCCTCCCCATGGTAACACCAAGAAACGAGAAGGTCCTCCCCTCATTATAGTACATCCCGAAGGCCCTACCCAAGATGTATACTAAAAAAATTCTCCCTGCATCCAGATATCAAGTCATGATGGTAGTCCTCTCCATGATGACAGTCATTGCGAAGGCCCTCCCCACAATGACAGTTGCTGTGAAGGTCCTCCCCTCAGTGACATCAAGCAGCAAGAAGGTCTTCCCCTTGCTAAAAACTGCCTTGAAGGTCCTCCTCAGGGTATACACCATTAGGAAAATTCCTGCGTTCGGGCATCAAGTTGAAATAGTAGCCCTCTCCATTTCAGCACCGATTGCGGAGGTCCTCCCTACAATCAAAATTAGTTCTGGCAAGAAGGTCCTCCCCTTTCTAGAAAAAATATGAGAAATCCCTCCTATGCTGAGGTGCTTAGAAAGGAGTCAGACACATCGGACACTCCGTCTATAACAAGTGATATTCTTTCTCAACCAGAGGATGGTCCGGGGCCACGTTCATCTTCCGAGCCACCCTTGCACCATCCACAAATCAATAAGGATCCCACCAGCCTGGTTTCTTGGAACAAAATTATTAAGAAGCAGTCGAGCTGAGTATATCGAGTAGAGGATCCTCTGGAAGAACAATATCATGACATGTTGCTTGTGAGAAGACAACTAACTAGGGATAATATACCAGTGATGTATTGGCCTACGACCACTTCTCACTTTGACATACCAGGAGAGTTGTCTGGGGAATGAATTCATGACATTCACCTCAATATATGGACGACTCTTCGTTAGCTGGAAGATAAATTCCTACCTTACGAAGGGTATGTGGACCATGTCAGCATGATATGGGAGATTCTCTGTCTAATCGACCTAGAATCCTTCCCATCCACAAGGTAGCCATAATAAAAAAGGTGAAAGAAAAACCTTGAACTGGTCTGCCTCCATGCACTACATAAGTTGTGTCACCTCATTGGCGATGCCCTGGTTGGTGTTCACATTTGGGGATGGGGATAACATGGAGCTCTACACTTCACCCCACGTACCATCCAGCAGGCCCCATTGGAAATGAAATTCTACAATTTCATCACACATAGGCATAAATCAGGTGAAACCTATTCTCAGAAAAGATGGGATACTCAACAAAAAATGGCCTGAAGTAAGTCTCAAAAGTGTTAGGGCCGAAGGGATCAATCCATCCAAAAACTTCCGAGTTGGACAACCAGGAACATCCAACATGCTTCCCACCTAAGGAAAGCCAACTATCAAGTAGTTCTCATGTCTTAAAAAGACCATATAATCAGTGCAGGACCAATGCCATGCTCTTATTACACCCGCACAGAAGTACGCAAAATTGAAAAGGTGGCAATAGCGACGGCTACCACCGCAATACAGAAACAACCCCAGCACACAGGGTTGGTGGAATTTTTAAATCAAAATTCCCCCATAAGACCAAAAAATCCATGACATAGAACATCTAAATGAGAATGATAACAACCCCAACCTATAGGGTTGGGAGAATTTTTACCTCAAATCCCCGCACAATGGACATCTGTCTTCCACCGTTTAGGAAGAACGATGGACAGAGGAGTTACCCGTTCCACCCGTTCTCATGGTTCGCACCCTCTGAGACATATGTGTGTTATGAGGTCAGACAAGGGCTCCCTTTGAGTCAATATTTTCTAAGAAACCTGAATAATACCACATAATGGAAGGAGAAAGTCTAGCAAAGGGTGCAGAAAGCCTTCCTACCATTCAGCACCGGGCACACCACCCCCAATGTGGTATGCCTTAGTGAACGTGGTAAACATCAACCCCAAAAATATCATAGGAAATGAAGTGGAGGGAGAGGATTTGAAGGAATATGGTTCCCTCCTAGAGGCATCCCACACCAAACCTGATGGAGTGCATACCTAGAACCAGAGTGCAATCCTAAATCTGGGTGCCCAGTCAATCCGACATTACCTCCCACGCGAAACCCCAACAAGAAGAAGAATAAATCCAAGGTTGTCTATGAACCAACTTCTCCTACCCCTGAGAGTACATACCTCACCCTTGAGGAAAGGCTCGCCAAGCAGGAGGAATAAATGAAAGAGCTTAGGAGAATTAATGTCAATCTACATCGAGGGAGATACCTTTCCAGATGTGTTCCCCCCATGGAACATCAACAGTGCTCCCAGAAGAGGTGTCCATGTCACACACACTCATCCAGGTGAATGAAGGAAAGCTCGGAGGACCATTCAACCCGGCCCTAGAAGGACATCAAGACTTCCCACAACTGGGAAGGTATCCAGAGTATATCTAGGTAAACCCACAAATGATACCCCCAGTTGGGTATCAAACCCAAATTCTAATAGCGCTGACACACCCAGTCTTGGCCACCGCCACACCAGCTCAAGCTCAAGCCCGGAAGGATATGCATCAAGGGATCTTAAACACCATTGAGTAGGTAACATATCGACTAGAAGCCATGGAGGGGTGGCATGCTCCGATAAAACCAGAGCATAAACCCTAACCCGAGTGGGTGAGCAATGTTCCACCACCACCAAACTTCGAGAACCTCGTATTCCCAGTATTCAATGGCTCAGGAGACCTATAAAAACATTTGATTCAACATGAATCTTACTGTGATCCCATTATGGGCACTCCAGAGTAGCAGAAGCCATAAAACTCAGGTGCTTCGTACGAACCCTACATGGATTAGCTTTCATATGGTATACTAGCCAGCCAGCCAATTCAATCATAGGCTAGGAGGACCTCTGATGATAGTTTCTCTTCTAGTTTAGTTCAACTCTGCCTAAGACGACGGTCAATGATCTCATGAACTGCAAACAGTGAGAGAAAAAAAGAGTCCCAGACTTAATTTCTAGATGGAAGGGCCTAACATATTCCCTAAACCAACCACTCCCCCAGGATGAGATGCTCGCCATGTGAATCGATAACCTTCAGGATGAATTGTGAAAGCTGTTCATCCTAGTGAAGTACACAAGTGGGTTTAGAGACTTATCTTCCATCGCCCAAAGGATATAATACTCCTTGCAATAGACCAACCTTAAGTTCTGAATGTCCACATCATCCCTTTGGAAAAGAACAGGAAAAGATAAAGTGACTTCTATCATGCTTAAGCCACCCCCAGTGCTAGCTCCAGTTGCGAGGCCCCCACTAAACCGTGTGGGACCCCCTGGATGCCAACAACCACCCCACCTTAACAAGATGAGCAGTGGGGCGCCAAAATAAATTAGTTCAAAGAATGAAGAAATAAAGTTTACTCATTCCGAGGCGACCAGGTCCGCGGCTATTTCATAGCCACTATGAATTGCAATTTTCTCTGGCTACCAGAGACAAAGAGGGCCGATGAAGTGGGTCTCAAAGACCATCCAAATTATTTTCCCTACCACTGGATACTGGGAAACACCATCTAGAAATGCTTCATTTTCAAGGATATCTGGAAAAAGATGGTGGATTCTGGGCAAGTCAAGTTGGGTCTGCCACCATCATAAGTAGCGTATATCTCCACCTCAGACTCAAGAGAGGAAGAGTAATGGAAGACAACCACCAATAAGAAGGAGATTTTTTTTGACAATTGTATGACTTGGAAGACCATCAATCGAGTTCATGGCATCCTCCAGGTGTAGTTGAAACAACCAACTGTTCCCCCAAGAGCTCCTGATACAAAAAATCCATCCTCCTCAACCCCGCAACCCTCTAAAGGCCAGAAGGGAAGAAAGAAAGAGTAATAAGATGATTTGAAACCAAATCTGAAGTCAGTGTTGAAACTTTTTAACTTCATACCAATAGTCTTGGTACAATGGGAATCGCCCCGCCAAATGCTACAGCGGGAACCACCCCACCAAACGACACCATCAGAAGGAGACAGTTAGACAGAAACAATGTTGAATCAAGAACTGATCTTCGACTCCATTAATTTTATTCACTTGATGAACCCCTTATCGGATGAAGACTATGTCCATGAACCTGAATTCCTTGTGTCCAAATAGATAGATGGAGGAAGAGGTCGCATAGGCCAGAGGTTTCCTAGAAGGCATGATCGTGATAGGAGTCAAATTCCCAGCCACGCCACAAGTCAAGCCTTTAACATCATGAAAAATCATGGAAAGACCCTTTTTTAGACACAAAAAGAAATATAATTCTCCTTCTCCCCCATTAGAATAAATCCAAGCCCAATTATCTTAGAATATTCATCAGGAGAAGAACAAATACCGAACCACCCAATGTATATAGGTGGACCAGTTCTCCCAAACATGGAAAGGACCGCAACACCACCTACCCCTGTTACAAAGGTCGAACCATCTACATTCAAAGCTAAAAACCCTAGAGTTTCTATAAAAGAGAAACCCTGAGTCGGGAAGCATCGACCTTTAGATCAGAAGTATGATATTCTAAAGCATCTGGCTTCATTACCAGAAAAGCTGTCAATCCTGGATGCGTTGAGCCTGTACAAAGATCTTAGGGAGGCACTCATAAAAGTCTTGCTAAGTCCCCAGGAGTTCGAGGATGAAGAAGCAACAGTCGAAGTCTACTAGATGAAGACTAGTCCTGAAGAATGTCATGCCATCATCTCCTTCACAGACAGGGATGAAGATGCCATCATGTAAGGGAACATCAAACCCTTGTATGTGTCCGGAAAGATAAATGGAATTTATGTTCGTAAGATCTTCATCAATAATGGATCTGGATTTAACCTCCTCCCGCTACGAACACTCTATTGGTTGGACTATGATAAAGACAACTTGACACCATGCACTACAACTCTACCGGGATATGAAAAAAGTGAGTAGAAACCATTGGGATGAATCAAGATTAAAACTTAGCTCAGAGAACTCATATAGGATTCTGAGTTCCTGGTAGTGCAGAAAAGTATATCCTTAAACGTCCTGTTAGGGAGGCCTTCGCTACATCAGCATGCTGCAATTTCATCCTCATACCATCAGTGCATCAAATATTGCACTAACATAAAAAATGAGATGTTGCACACTGATAAATCCCCATTTGAGTCTTGTGAATCACATTATATCGACTCTGAGTTTTATGAATCATAATAAAAACATCTTTTAGCTGACGACGTTGATTGGATCAATGCTCCGAATATATTGGAAATAGCTCCCGCCGACCCCCTAAAGCAGCTTAGGGAAGAGTATGTACTACCCATCAACCAAGTTGAATGAATAAGTGCAAGTCCTGATACAGAATCAATTTTCTGCATGATATTTGTCATGGCCACCAAGTCCAAAGACATGGGAAAGCGGGATGACTCCCATGTTGTCAGGAAAAACCCTATCAAAGATGCTTCCGACCCATCCTCAGGACATCAAACTGCCCTTTCCTCACACACTAAGGCAAAAGATGATTTCTCTCCCAACATTGGAGAGTTTGTCTCAAAAACCCTTTCTCCATCAGAAGAGGAAAATGATGAAGATGATGATGAAGAAGAAGAAGAGGAGGAAGAATACCTCAAAGATGATCCTCCTGCATTCGAAGAAGGTGTCTCCACCACAATTGATGAACTTAAGGAGATAAATCTGGGCACCAACAATGACCCGCGACCCACTTTGATCAGTGTGGACATGCTTGTCGAGGAACAAGAGGCATATACCTCCTTCATAAAGAATAATCGAGATGTGTTTGCTTGGAATTACACAAAAATGACAGGCCTCGATCCTGAGGTCCCCACCCATCATATGGACTTACCAGAAGATCACTGGGGCTATAAGCAGGTAGCCAGAAGGACCCAACAAACACATACTGCCAAAATAGAGGATGAATTTGTCAAGATGATCAAAGAAAACTTTATATGGGAGGTCTAATATCTGACCTGGATGGAAAACATAGTTCCTGTCAAAAAGAAGAATGGGCAGATTAGAATCTGTATTGACTTTAGAGACCTTAATCGGCATTTCCCAAAAGATGACTTCCTGGTCCCGATCAAAAAATTATTGATCGATGCAACAGCCAGATCTGAAGCCCTCTCTTTCATGGATGACTATTCTGGATACAATCAAATTAGAATGGCCCAAGGATATGAATAAGCTACTGCTTTTAGGTCCCCTAATAGAGTGTTATGTTATAAAGTGATGCCATTTGGTCTAAAGAATGTCGGCACCACATATCAGCGCGCCATGCATCGCATCTCCAAGCCCTTATTGAGAAAATTCATCGAGTGTTATGTTGATGACCTGGTGGTTAAACCATGATAGTGCTCGAATCACTTGGATAATCTTGAAACCATCTTCAACAAGTTACAACAACATAGTTTAAAGATGAATCACCTAAAATGTGTCTTTGGCGTTACCTCAGTAAAATTCCTCAGCTTCATTGTATGCCATCGCGACATCGAAGTCGACCCCGAGAAGAAAAAATCCATCCTTGGAATATCCCTACCTCACAACCTCACTGAGTTGAGAGGTATCTAGGGGAACCTAACCTATATTCGGTGCTTCACAACCAACCTAGCAGGTAAATGTTTACCTTTAACCAGGTTCATGAAGAAAGGAGTTACGTATGATTGGGATAATGATTGTCAAGAAGTGTTCGAGAATCTTAAAAGATGTCTCCTAAGACCAATGGTGATCATTCCGCCAGTTGATTTGAGACCTATCCTTTTATACGTAACTTCCCTAGAACGGTCATTAGGCACCTTCCTCACAAAAAAGAATGATGCCAGCAGCAATAACAACCTCTACTACCTCATATGGACAATGATCGATGCTGAAAATCAATATTCGAAGATTGAAAAGAACTTTATAGCACTAATATTCACAGTTCAAAAATTCCAGCATTACCTACATCACCATGAGGTCTACTTGGTCTCCCGCTACAACCCACTCAAGTATATCCTTAACCGTCCCATGCTAAATGGGTGCCTATCACAATGGGTGGTCATCCTACAAAATTTTGACATATAGTACATGCCCTAGAAGGCCATCAAAGGCCAAACATTAACATACTTCCTAGATGAGCACCCCTCAAAATAAAAAGAACCACTCGGTGCCGAACTTCCGGATGAAGAAGTGTTTTCTGTTCGGGAGAACCCCCAGACATGGGAAATGTACTTTTATGGTGCTTTCTAAAGCCCGATAGGGAAAATGATAGAGCATCCCAAACTCAACAAAGTGGGGTTGGGAGTTATACTCATATCTATTAAAAAATCCATCTTGTATTACACTTTCCTACTTTCATAAGGGTGTACAAACAATTAAGTAGAGTATCAGGCCCTTATTCCAGGATTGGAATTGGAACTTTAGGTGAAATCTAAACGCCTAAAAATAAAGGGTGATTCAGAGCTAGTCATCAAATAGGTCAATGGTGACTATGCCATCAAGAAATAAATATTGGTACCCTTGATAAACCATGTTCAAGCACTAATGGAAGAATTACCATCAGAACCAATGTTGAATTATGTCCCCCAGTAAAAAAATGCATAAGCCGACACTTTGGAAAACGTAGCCACAACCTTGGCTGATCCAGATCGGGATGAAACAATCATTAGCATTTCCCACTGTCGAATAATCTTTCCATTCATCCATAGAGATACAGAGGAAATTGATGAAAATTTCCCCGTCTCTGAACCTTATAGTCATACCACTGGTTGGATGAAGCCCATTGCAAATTACCTTCATATTGGGGAACTCCCACCAAATAGGGCTGAAAGGGAGAAAGTCCAAAGAGGGGCAGTAAATTTTTTCCTATACAATGGGGTAAACCAAGAAAAGATCCTCTACAAATGAGGCCTTGATGGAGTCCTTCTCAGGTGAATTGATGAAGAAGAAACAACTATCATCATGAAATAAGTGCATGCCAAAGTTTGTGGAGCACACCAATCAACAACCAAGCTCTCTCACCAAATCTGAAGGCTTGGGTATTACTAGCTGACCATGATACATGATTGTTCCATATTCACCAAGAAGTTCCATTCCTGCCAATTTCATGCTAATTTCATACACCTCCCCCCAGAGTTACTTCATATAGCTAAGTACTTCTGGCCATTAGTCTCCTGCGAGATGGATGTTGTGGGACCATATCCTCCCGCTACAGCCAGACAGTTCAAATTCATACTCACAACAACCAAATTCTTTTCCAAATGGGCCAAAGTCATACCCCTTAAAGAATCCAGATAAAAAAAACAACACCATCTTTGTGAAGACCAACATCATTACCATATTTGGTGTCCCTCATAATATCCTGATGGACAAAGACACTAACATCTGCTCTGCTAAGTTGTACAAGCTATACCAGGAGTATGGAATTAAAGCCAACCATTCGTCCCGTTACCATGTGGTGGCCAATGGGAAGATAGAGGCTTTTAACAAGAATCTGTCCAACTTACTTCAAAAAATGGTTGATAAGGATAAGAAATCATGTACAGACAAGCTCTTTCATGCTTTGTGGGCTTACTGGACCACGAACCGCATGACCACCCAGGCAACCCCATACTCACTGGTATATGGGGCAGAAGCGGTTTTTCCTATCGAAATTCAAGTTCCATCACTTTGTGTGGCCATTTATGATCGTCTGTCTATGGATGAGCAATCAAAAAGATGATTTTATGAATTATTGCTGCTTGATGAGAAAAGGCTGCACACTCTGCACCATTTGGAAATCTACCAAAATCAGATTGCACGATCCTTCAACAAAAAGGTTCGCCTTCGATCCTTCCCCAAAGGTGAAATGGTGTTAGTCCTCAGAACCCTGATGATACTCAAAAATAATCCCCCAAATATTGAACTAAAGTGGGAAGGACCATATTTCATACATAGGGTCTATTCTAATGGAGCATACGCCCTGATATCAATGGAAGGACAACTCATCACAGCTCCTACAAATGCAAAGTTCTTAAAGAAATACTTCACGTAATAGAAATTCCATGGTCCAAACTATAAGACCTTAAACTAGGAGTCATCATCCTAGCTACATGATGTTAAAATGTACAGTATTAGTCCATGAAACATGACATTAAACTGAAATGCCATGGTACAAACCTTAAAAACTTAAACTAGGATTCATCGTCCTGGCTACATGATGTTAAATTGTACAGTATTAGTCCATGTAACATGACATTAAACTGAAATGCCATGTTCCAAACTCAAAGACCTTAAAATACGAGTCATCTTCCTTTACACATGTCATTAAACTATAAGGAACTCATACCTGAAACATGACAATAAACTATGAATCATGTACTCTTCATAGAACGTTAAACTACATGACACAAAATGTCCTAATTGCATGAAAATAAACTATATAATCTCTTACAGAACAACATATGGATTGATTTCTGCCCTTGCAGGATACGTAGTGATGCCTCAATATTCGATCTTGGCCCAACCCCCACTATAAAAAAATGCATCCAACATGCCCCCTATCTACCCATATTCATAAGGGAAACCTTTATCACTCCTTTTTTCTCACATTGAGTATAACTCATGTGAGCTTAGGATTAGTGGTAGAGATTCTCTTACGAAAGACAACTATGGAGTAACATGATAGACCTGGAAAATTTGATGGATAGAATGAAAATTCCCCTACCCCTGGACCGAGAAAAATCAGTACAGGGTATGTACAAAACTATGTATGACTTGATTCCTGCCCTTGTGGGATATGTAGCGATGCCTTGATCCACAATCTTGGCCCATCCCCACTAGGAAAAAAATTCCCCCATAATATCCTCTACCTCCCAACACCTATGAAGGAAACCCTATGTCCACTCCATGTTTCTCACAATGAGTATGACTCATGTGAGCTTATGATTAGTGGTAAGGATTATCCTATGAAAATAAGTTATAGAGAATTATGGTGGACCTGGAACCCCTGAAAAATGAAATAGAAATGTCCCTATATATGGACCAAGATAGACCAGTACAAGGAATGTCAAGAACTATGTACGACTTGATTCCTACCCTCACAGGATACGCAGTGATGCCTGAATTTGGGATCCCGACCCAACCATCATAAAAAAATACCCTCAAATGTCCCCACACATCAAGCGAACATTTCTAGGGATCATCAAGAACTATGTATGGCTTGATTCTGACACTCACAAGATACGTAGTGGCACCCAGATTTGGAATCCTATCCCAGCCACCAAAAAAATTCCCTTTTCCCCCCATACGTAGGTCATACTTGTACAAGGAGTCCATGAAAGGTCCTATCGCATGATAATAAACTGCAAAATTCTTCAAGAGTTATGTGAGGAACATTCCTCAGTATTATGAGATTCCGAACACGCCTCTTAGTCATGAGAAGTCAAAAGATCCTACTTCTCCCTATAAATATGATTCAGACTTATGTGGAAGATCCAAGTAGTTCACAATTAATCATGGTCCGGGTATTCTCATGTTCCTAGGAACATATTTCTCATTTGTCACACTCCATACATTAGGAAAACTTGGATCCCCATAATCATTCAAGGCCATCTGGGTTGGAAGGCCAGTGTCTTGCAGACACCTTTGCTTGACTATACACATCATGCCCTAGTGGCTCTGCATATGTTGCCCACAAAAATGGATTTCAATCAAAGGAAAATTCATCCTCAGGTGAGTCCTCTCCTATCTCAGTACGCCCAATGGCTTCCAAGACCCATGTCACCCCTCCCAATTCAAGTTTCCTCTAGGACTATGGTTTACAACTTCTATCATCACTCACGTCTAAGGAACACCAGAACATACTGATTGTGATTAACTTAAAACTATTAAAGATCATTATGATAGTATAATCCTCCTCACTGCATGACTCTAAACTACATAACATCATGTCCTCACCACACAACATTAAATTTCAAGGCCAAAATCATCCTTGTTGTATGACGTTAAACTACATAACAATGGTTTAAGCTCAAAATTTGCCTCTAATATTGTTTTTTCTATTCCTAATCAATGAAATGGAATCCTTGTAATCCCTTGTTTCGCACACCGATCATAGCTCACATGAACATAGGGATTTCAGCAAGAGATCCATCGTGGCATTGTGGTAGAATAGTCCAGGAATTTGGTCCTAGAAGCACGACCCTAAAAGGAAT
This sequence comes from Viscum album, assembly GCA_963277665.1. Taxonomy (NCBI): domain Eukaryota; kingdom Viridiplantae; phylum Streptophyta; class Magnoliopsida; order Santalales; family Viscaceae; genus Viscum; species Viscum album. Next base: position 604,887,370 of record OY728119.1, on the reverse strand, counting down.
ATCACGATTCCCTCCCCTGAGAGGAACCCCAGGTTTTTTCCATGTGATGTTAAATAACCAGGTATCCCAAAGATGGAGAGAATTCCTCACCCTGCGTACGAGTCATATTTATGTAATGGACACCCAATTCCATGAGTAAATCGTAGCCCAAATGTCCCCAATATGTCCAGATACACTCCTTCCATATTTGAAACTCTGTGCTATGAGTGATATTGAATCTATATAACCCTCCAAGTCCATTTGGGATGGAAGTAATGTGTCTTGCGGACACCTTTTCTTGACTATGCACATCATGCCCCGGTGTCTCTGCATATGTTGCCCACAAAAATGGCTACCAATCAAAGTAAAATTCGTCCCTAAGAGAGTCCTCTCCTATCTCAGTATGCCCAATAGCTTCCAAGCCTCATCCCATCCCTCCTAATTCAAGGGCCCTCAAATTCATGGTTTACACTTTCTTCCTTACACATATCCTAGATATATTAGAGCATATGGGCCAGATTCATCTCTGTTACCTTTTGAGGTTTCTAAATGTAGAGACCCGAAGCTTGACGTACATGAACATTACATTACTTTTGTGGAATACTTGGTACATAACAAAAACACACACACAAGGATCGTAATAGTTTAGTGTCTTTGGAAACTCGGAACATAATCTTCTAATCGTGGTGAAAGATCTTCAATATCTCCCATAAAGATCTTCCCCTTTTTTTTACCTAAAACCTTTCTTTATATCCTGGGGAAAAGAAAACATAAAAGGGTGAGCTCAAATGCTCAACAAGGGCAAATAAAGGAAATAAAAATCATATCATATCTTTTTGAAAATCATAACCTGCAAAAGAGATCATAATATCTTAACATGGAATAAATCATAGAAGTGAAAATGAGATCCCCATAATCATAACATGAAACTTGAAACTTTGTGTCATGCACACATAATCATGGAAAATCATTTCTTGTTAGTCATGACTCATTGCCAAGACTATCTTAGTGGACAAAGTCCCTTTCTGAACCGAGTCACCCTCGTTCCAGTCCTGTTTCACTGAACCGGTATAACCTACCGTTCCAGCCATGTCTATCTCATGAGATATAAAATCTTTACCCAATGCATTGGAGGGAGATATAGGTCCCACCCATCTTATAATGAATCCTTTCTTATGTGTTCCACATAATCATAAATCATACATCATCGCATAACACATATAACAAAAATGGGATTCTTGAAACATCATGACATCATAAAACAAATCATATAAGGTAAATTACTTCATAAAAATAATTCCCTCAAAACATAATCAAATCAATATAATAATAGGTATAAAAACATAACCCTATATTATCTTAGATGGAAAATAATTTTGATAAAACATTTGAACTCCATTCTTGAGGAAAATATCCTTTCTACTTCAAAAAAAACACTTTTCTTTTCTTAACATGTCATACAATTATAAACTAAAAGAAGTTTATTAAAAATAAACTTGAAAACTTGTAAAGTAAGCTTCTTGGAAATAAATTTTTAAAAATCCATTCATGCCGTATAAGTTAAAAAAACATTCTTCGTACTTTTGTCGGAAAAGTCAAAAAGTACCTCGTACGAAAAACGACAAAAGATTCCTTTCATATCTTTTAAAAAAAACTTACCGAAGGGTAAAATTGGATATAAAATATTGTAGAAGGATGTAAATAATATTAAATATTGAGGGAACATGGATGTGGATGATAAAATACACCCCACTAATTACCAAAGTAAAAACAATCTCGGATAAAAGTGAGATTGTGATATTTCCCTTACCTTAGGTCCGATTTGCTTTGTACGTGTCCGAAGCTCCTGTATAATGGTTTAAATAATGTTATTGACTTATTACAGAATCATACATATTGATATGATATCATATATGGTCATATTCTTAGCTTCTTGTTAGTAATATTTCATTGTTACTTGTTACTCGGGTCTTTATTGCCTTTTGTTCTTATGCGTGTTTTGCCGAATAAATTCTTATTCTTATTTTAAGGTTATAGATACCTTATATACATAATGGTATTAGTGTAACATATATAATATTTATTTATTCAATTCATTTATATAATTACTATGTAATGATGATCATGTAGAACGAGTCGCATCACATCGTGGAGACAGTATTCTGTACGTACACACGAGTGATGATATCGTTCCTATGATCGTGGAATTGTATTTGAGAATATATATATTATTTCAGTATCAATATTAAATTATAATAATCATAAATAGTTACTCATTACACCATTATACCCATCCTTATAAGGTGATGGTGGAAAATAGATTACACCACGGCGTGGAGACGGTATTCCGTACGTACGCACGCGCGGTGATTTCATTTTTCCGTAGGATGGATAGAAGGTGAATTAGGGTTGTTTCATATTTATAATAACATATCAGTATGTAAGTAATACTGATGTTATTGCTTTATAATTAAACAACTAAAGAAGAAGAAGTTGAAGAAGAAAGAAATTGAAAAGATCGGTAATGGATATTACCTCTTCTTTGGAACGCCTCTTTGAATCCTCCACTTAGGGAACTAAGATTGGTCTTTGAAGAAGACCAGGACCTCTAGGATTATTCTAGGGAAGTGGAGAGGAGAAAATGGCAGGGGTTTGCCGAGCTTGAGTGCTCAAATTGGTGTGAGGAGGAGGGGGAGGAGGTGCCCTTTTATAAGGGAGGAGAGGGGCACCTTAGGAATATCTCAAAATATTATTTTATATTAAAGTCAAAATCGGTTTATAATGGTTCCAAAGGGTCTTATTTCGAAGATAAAGTGGGGATGGGTCTAAATCCTATAAACCAATAGGATTTAGACAAGTTTAGGGTATTATTTTAACCTTATCAATTAGATTTAACTCTAAGTTAAATAATTTAACTTTTACCGTGTCTTTTTGTTTTCTTTCACTATATGGTTAATACACTTACTATAACATGCCAAACGAACCCCAAATTGTTTATTATATATATATATATCCTTATCTAAGTCATTTGGCCGAACCTTAGATTTTTAGGAATAAAATAACAATTAATAATATAATATTTGATTTAAAAACTATTTTGTGTCAATTTTGACACTATTTGATATATGATTTTTGTGAAAGTCATAACAGAATTATATGTTCGAACCAAGTTGATTAAATCCACAATAATATATCATAGTAACCTAGAAAATTAGTTTAATTCATAAAAAGTGTCAAATTGAATTTATTTTTGTGTTTATAACATCAATTATGTCAATATTTCATTAATAAGATAATTACTGCATCATCATCGTGTCATAAATAAATTAAATTATTTAATGTCTAAAAATTATAAATAAAATACCATTATGTATGAAATCTTTTTATATTTCTAATGAATATTTATAGTCGAATTTATCTTATGTATAACCACATATTAAAAATGATTTACTTATTAAACTTTGATTTTAACTATTTTAACCCATCTTTAAATAAATTAATAATAAATGTCCTAATCTAATCCAAGTGGGCCTAAATGGTCATATTTTATTCCTAAGTTTGTTTTTGGTCGAATTACACTTGTCCAATAGAATTAGGACATGTGTTAGGGTAATAATAATATCATTTCTACCCTTAATTACCCTATTTACTTTTAACCGTGGTAAATAAAACTAAAAAGTTACTATTCACCAAAAATTATTTTCATCTCATTGAACCACATTTTACTTACTGAAATCAACCGTGTCTCTCGGATTTTTGAAATTCCATTCAAAGAAGCGGTAAAATTAAGTTTTATGAAAAATTCAGTTTTTTAACTACCACTTAGTAGTTTCACTATTCATCAAAAATTGATGTTTTTCAGAACAATGCCAAAATTTCATCCTAAGATATATTTCATATTCCAAATTCAAAAATGAAGTCTATTTTACCAAATTCATAACATAGAAGTTGCATTAATTAATTTTATAATTAAATCCCGCTGTTAAAACAAATAGCGTGTTTTTAAGAAACAATATCTATCAAAAGATTAACACTTGTTTATGTCTGGTTTAAATGTGAAATTACATCCAATGACCAACATTGTATTAAATTGTAAAAATATATTCTAAATATACTTTAAAACCACTCAAATTAATAATTTATCACTATTAATTATTTTTATTAAAAAAGTTATTTTTAATTATAATTTAGTAATTTTCACTATTCATCAGAATATGAAAGTTATCCGAAAAAGTACCAAAATTTCACCTTAGGCTAAATTCGATACTCTGAATCCAAAAATGAAGTCCATTTTGAGAGATAAAAATTTTAAAAAGTGGTTATTACTATTCATAACGGCTAGTTTTAATAATATTTTAATAGCATATCGATGTTTAGTGAAACTTGGTGTTGCGTACAACACACGCTATCGTGGAAGGTCGCGATTGCGTGTAATTCAAGCCAGTTCAGAGATGTGTGTTGTGAAAGCTCCTTTTGGTGTAGCGTATAACACAAGACATTAATGAAATTAAAAAGAATATTTTTCATAAAATCTCGGGGTGTTACATTCTACCCCCCTTAAAATGAATTTCGCCCTCGAAATTCGTCGGGGTTATAAATGGTTTACTATTCGAAAGTTTCTTTAATAGAAACCCACATCGTAAAAAGGAATATCAAAACCAATCTTTAAAAACAAAAGTATGAAATGTAACGGTTACCCAAATAAACTAATCACTGGGTTTCCACATAGGTGAAAATATGGATATGGAAGAGAAATCTAACCATCATGTTCTGATGGAGAGTGGTAGAGAACATGGCTATGGAAAATCCAATAACCAAAAATCCATAAATTTGTTATGATCTAAGGTACCATCTGATTAATCAGATATAAGAGCACTAGGACAACATTTTTGGTTTTCAAGATCGTTTCCCTAAAGTTAAAGAATTTGAATTAGAATAAATACTTACTTTATTTTGGTACAATCTCACTGTTGTTCGTGCCTTTAACAATTTCCACTTCATCTCTTAAATAAATGAAGTTGAATTTGTTATTCGTGAAGTGTTAGCAGATCATGTGATAGAATGACGGGTCATTCCATCTGTCTCAAACAAAAGGTTAGAAAAAATTATATACATAAGTCGATCTATAGTGATATTAATCATATATGGTTCCTAAAATGGACTTTATACTTCATATATCATACTGCTTAATATAATAAAACTAGTTTCTAATAAACAGGGACTTCCTGTAGGCCAGTGGTAGGCGATAAAGGCCAGTCGCACTTCGGTTGTGGGTTCGATTCCCACATCCTTGTCCGACGCGATGGGCTGTCGCCCGTCCTGCAGGTTGTCCTTTTTCTAAAAATACATTAATATAACATCCCATCAATAATATCAAAAAAAAACTTTTATCCTTAAACAATACTAACTTATGTCCAACATAATCCATTCCAATCTTTAGGCTTATCCATAATACTGCAGTCCACTCTCATAACATAGTGAAAATGATTACCAGAGATTTAACACCATCGTCGATCATAAGATATGTTTTGTTGGTCACATTCCAAACATTCAAAGTCCTTAATCGTGTATTCTCTTGAATACCTTAGTGAAAACATGAATTCAGTTAAAAGTTAACACTTTCCACATACCAAAATCCTCAAAATTCTATATACTCAAACAGTGATATGACTTAGTCCTTATATCAATCATGAGCTCATGAATACTGTTAAACATTTCATTTTCTCATTTTCCCTTCATTATGTGCATATCATCTTATTTCCAAAAATATCTCAATCACTTTGAATACCACATTAGACCAATACATAAATATTCCAATACTCCATGATACAACATTATTTTGGAATCCCATTACATAAACACTTAATCATTCCACCACATCGTTGTCATATTCAACATCGCCAATAGTGATCGCATGTGACTTCCCTTTGTCCTTTGCCTTAAGTGGTTGCTCATGTTGATCATCACTAACCCTTGGATTAGGGCATTTATTAGCATAATGCCCCATTTCCTTGCACTTGAAGCATTGAAGTGTTGGTGGTGCGTTCTCTGCAGTGTTTGCTTTGTTCACATCATTAGAAACCCTTTTTCCATTACTTTGACACTCTTCTGCTCGATGACCTTATTTTCCACACTTAAAACATTTTCTAGTCCCTTTAAGACAATATCCACCATTCTTATTTCCACACTTTGTGCATAAGGAAACATTCATCTTCTTTTCACCATTATTATGAGATTTCTCCTTGAACTCTATCTTTCGTTTCTTGTCAAAACCATGAGATGGATATGTAACATCAACTTCCATTTCTACCTTGATAGCACAACGCACAATTTCTTCATAGCTACTGAAGTATTTTATAGCTAATGCCCTTCGAAGACTAGGTTTTAAGCCACTGAAAAATCGATCAACTTTACTTTCAGGTTGGATGATAATGCCAGATGCATACCTTGCAAGTCTTGTAAAATTCGCTTCGTATATACCAACAGATTCATCATCCTTCTACTTCAGCTCAAGAAACTCCTTTTCCATCTTCGTTCGAAGAATACGAGGGAAGTACTTACTGAAAAACAAGTTCTTGAACTCGTCCCATTCCATGGACTCAATTTCATCTCTTTGCCTCGTATTCTTGATAATATTCCACCATTGATCAGCTTCACCTTCCAAACGATATACTGATAAGATGACTTTATCATGATCAGAACATTGAAGAACTGAAAATATATTTTCAGTGGTACTGATCCATTGTTCAGCAACAAGTGGATTAGAAGACCCACTAAAAGAAGGTGGACGTTGCCTCATGAAGGACTCAATAGAATATTGTTCCCTTCTCTACTCATTTGGAAGTCCAGAATGATTCATAGCTTGTGTAAGTATAGCAATAAGATTTTGCACTCCATCTCCCATAACATTTGTTTGTTCAGGAGGACAATCATTGCATTGTCCATTTCATTGATCAACACGGTTCCTTCGGGTTCCAGCCATCATCTAAAACCCAAAAAGAATAGTGTGAGAGGCAAAAATCATGCTAGGGAAAACAAAATAATAAAGGAGAGTACCTTCAATATCTAACATCTTAGGTTTAATTCTATGATCGTTAGCATAATTCTAGTACTATAACCTATACGTATACTTAACCTTAGGGACATGCCTAGACATACCTTAGAAATATCTCTAGGGATCTCACTAACGTTTTCGCATCCTAGTTTCCAAAGGTTGAATAAACCTTTCCTCTTATACCAACTGTAGAGACCCAAAGCTTGACGTACATAGACATTACATTACTTTTGCGGAATACTTGGTACATAACAAAAACACACACACAAGGATCGTAATAGTTTAGTGTCTTTGGAAACTCGGAACGTAATCTTCTAATCATGGTGAAAGATCATCAATATCTCCCATAAAGATCTTACCCTTTTTTTTTACCTAAAACCTTTCTTTATATCCTGGGGAAAAGAAAACATAAAAGGGTGAGCTCAAATGCTCAGCAAGGGAAAATAAAGGAAATAAAAATCATATCATATCTTTTTGAAAATCATAACCTGCAAAAGAGATCATAATATCTTAACATGGAACAAATCATAGAAGTGAAAATGAGATCCCCATAATCATAACATGAAACTTGAAACTTTGTGGCATGCACACATAATCATGGAAAATCATTTCTTGTTAGTCATGACTCATTGCCAAGACTATCTTAGTGGACAAAGTCCCTTTCTGAACCGAGTCACCCTCGTTCCAGTCCTGTTTCACTGAACCAGTATAACCTACCATTCCAGCCATGTCTATCTCATGAGATATAAAATCTTTACCCAATACATTGGAGGGAGATATAGGTCCCACCCATCTTATAATGAATCCTTTCTTATGTGTGCCATATAATCATAAATCATACATCATCACATAACACATATAAAAAAAATGGGATTCTTGAAACATCATGACATCAGAAAACAAATCATATAAGGTAAATGACTTCATAAAAATAATTCCCTCAAAACATAATCAAATCAATGTAATAATAGGGATAAAAATAGAACCCTATATTATCTTAGATGGAAAATAATTTTGATAAAACATTTGAACTCCATTCTTGAGGAAAATATCTTTTCTACTTCAAAAAAACACTTTTCTTTTCTTAACATGTCATACAATTATAAACTAAAAGAAGTTGATTAAAAATAAACTTGAAAACTTGTAAAGTAATCTTCTTGGAAATAAAGTTTTAAAAATCCATTCATGCCGTATAAGTTAAAAAAACATTCTTCGTACTTTTGTTGGAAAAGTCAAAAAGTACCTCGTACGAAAAACGACAAAAGATTCCTTTCATATCTTTTATAAAAAACTTACCGAAGGGTAAAATTGGATATAAACTATTGTATAAGGATTGAAATAATATTAAATATTGAGGGAACATGGATGTGGATGATAAAATACACCCCAGTAATTACCAAAGTAAAAACAATCTCGGATAAAAGTGAGATTGTGATATTTCCCTTACCTTAGGTCCGATTTGATTTGTACGTGTCCGAAGCTCCTATATAATGGTTTAAATAATGTTATTGACTTATTCCATAATCATACATATTGATATGATATCATATATGGTCATATTCTTAGCTTCTTGTTAGTAATATTTCATTGTTACTTGTTACTCGGGTCTTTATTGCCTTTTGTTCTTATGCGTGTTTTTCCGAATAGATTCTTATTCTTCTTTTAAGGTTATAGATACCTTATATCCAGAATGGTATTAGTGTAACATATATCATATTTATTCATTCAATTCATTTATATAATTACTATGTAATGATGATCATGTAGAACGAGTCGCATCACATCGTGGAGACAGTATTCCGTACGTACGCACGAGTGATGATATCGTTCCTATGATCGTGGAATTGTATTTGAGTATATATATATTATTTCAGTATCAATATTACATTATAATAATCATAAATAGTTACTCATTACACCATTATACCTATCCTTGTAAGGTGATGGTGGAAAATAGATTACACCACGGCGTGGAGACGGTATTTCTTACGTACGCACGCGCGGTGATTTCATTTTTCCGTAGGATGGATAGAAGGTGAATTAGGGTTGTTTCATATTTATAATAACATATCAGTATGTAAGTAATACTGATGTTATTACTTTATAATTAAACAAATAAAGAAGAATAAGTTGAAGAAGAAAGAAATTGAAAAGATCGGTAATGGATATTACCTCTTCTTTGGAATGCCTCTTTGAATCCTCCACTTAGGGAACTAAGATTGGTCTTTTAAGAAGACCAGGACCTCTAGGATTATTCTAGGGAAGTGGAGAGGAGAAAATGGCAGGGGTTGGCCGAGCTTGAGTGCTCAAATTGGTGTGAGGAGGAGGGGGAGGAGGTGCCCTTTTATAAGGGAGGAGAGGGGCACCTTAGGAATATCTCAAAATATTATTTTATATTAAAGTCAAAATCGGTTTATAATGGTTCCAAAGGGTCTTATTTAGAATCTAAAGTGGGTATGGGTCGAAATAATATCAACCAATAGGATTTAGATAAGTTTAGGGTATTATTTTAACCTTATCAATTAGATTTAACTCTAAGTTAAATAATTTAACTTTTACCGTGTCTTTTTGTTTTCTTTCACTATATGGTTAATACACTTACTATAACATGACAAAAGAACCCCAAATTGTTTATTATTAATATATATATCCTTATCTAAGTCATTTTTCGGAACATTAGATTTTTAGGAATAAAATAACAATTAATAATATAATATTTTATTTAAAAACTATTTTGTGTCAATTTTGACACTATTTGATATATGATTTTTGTGAAAGTCATAACAGAATTATATGTTCAAACCAAGTTGATTAAATCAACAATAATATATCATAGTAACCTAGAAAATTAGTGGAATTCATAAAAAGTCTCAAATTGCATTTATTTTGGTGTTTATAACATCAATTATGTCAATATTTCATTAATAAGATAATTACTGCATCATCATTGTGTCATAAATAAATTAAATTATTTAATGTCTAAAAATTATAAATAAAATACCATTATGTAGGAAATATTTTTATATTTCTAATGAATATTTATAGTCGAATTTATCTTATGTATAACCCCATATTAAAAATGATTTACTTATTAAACTTTGATTTTAACTATTTTAACCCTTCTTTAAATAAATTAATAATAAATGTCCTAATCTAATTCAAGTGGGCCTAAATGGTCATATTTTATTCCTAAGTTTGTTTTTGGTCGAATTACACTTGTCCAATAGAATTAGGACATGTTTTAGGGTAATAATAATATCATTTCTACCCTTAATTACCCTATTTACTTTTAACCGTGGTAAATAAAAGTAAAAAGTTACTATTCACCAAAAATTATTTTCATCTCATCGAACCAAATTTTACTTACTGACATCAATCGTGTCTCTCGGATTTTTGAAATTCCATTCACAGAAGCGGTAAAATTAAGTTTTATGAAAAATTCAGTTTTTTAACTACCACTTAGTAGTTTCACTATTCATCAAAAATTGATGTTTTTCAGAACAATGCCAAAATTTCATCCTAAGCTATATTTCATATTCCAAATTCAAAAATGAAGTCTATTTTACAAAATTCATAAAATAGAAGTTACATTAATTAATTTTATAATTAAATCCCGCTGTTAAAACAAATAGCGTGTTTTTAAGAAACAATATCTATCAAAAGATTGACACTTGTTTATGTCTGGTTTAAATGTGAAATTACATCCAATGACCAAAATTGTATTAAATTGTAAAAATATATTCTAAATATACTTTAAAACCACTCAAATTAATAATTTATCACTATTAATTATTTTGATTAAAAAAGTTGTTTTTAATTATAATTTAGTAATTTTCACTATTCATCAGAATATGAAAGTTATCCGAAAAAGTACCAAAATTTCACCTTAGGCTAAATTCGATACTCCGAATCCAAAAATGAAGTCCATTTTGAGAGATAAAATTTTTAAAAAGTGGTTATTACTATTCATAACGGCTAGTTTTAATAATATTCTAATAGCATATCGTTGTTTAGTGAAACTTGGTGTTGCGTACAACACACGCTATCGTGGAAGGTCGCGATTGCGTGTAATTCAAGCAAGGTCAGAGATGTGTGTTGTGAAAGCTCCTTTTGGTGTAGCGTATAACACAAGACATTAATGAAATTAAAAAGAATATTTTTTCATAAAATCTCGGGGTGTTACACTAAAGATATCCCACTCATATGTGTGAAGTTGATATGCATACAAAGGAAGAGTTCCCCCACTCATTTTTCGGTTTCCCTGAAGAATATTAGTTTAAATGCACCTTTTTGATGCTCAGGTTCACCCCTCGTCGAAGGTCACATACCATATTTAGAAAGTCACCAATCTCCATAATCCTCAATGGCCATCATAAACGGAAGTCCAGTGTCCCGCGGACACCTTTTCTTGACTATGAACTGCATATATTTCCCATAAAAATGGATATCAATCAAAGGAAAATTTTTCCCCAGGAGAGTCCTTTCCAGCTTCCGTGTGCTCAAATGACATTCATGTCTAGTCACACCCTCAGATTTGGAAAACTCCTAGATGAAGGCTTATGTACCTCCTTCTTTCCAAGTACCCCTGACATAAAAAATAATCTTAACTGAACTGACCATTCACCAGCTCTCCCTCACACAAGTAAGAAATGTGCGGGAATAGTTTCCCACACAAAGCTGATAGAAATGTTCCCAATGTTTTCAGAAAACACCACTCTGGCCAGCCACCAATTGTGGCTCACAACATCAAAATAAATTCAAAATTTTGAGAATCCCACCAGGACATTGGAAATGGAAGGCTAGTGTCCTATGGACACCTTTGCTTGACTATGCACATTATACCTCGGTGGCTCTGCATATGTCGCCCACAAAAATGGTTGTCAATCAAAGTCAAATTCTTCCCTAAGTGAGTCGTTTCCTACCTCTGTACACCTAAAGTGGCTTCCAAGCCTCATTCATTTCCATAATCCAAAAATAATGGGTCAAGAAAAATCCTTAATCCATGTATGAAGGATATTAGAACATTCTCAACTAATGGTCCTGAATTGGGGCCCTTTCCCCATTAAGTCTGGTCAAAGCTGTTCGACCAAAAACATCATCAATAAGTTTGGTTGGTAGGACTGTGAACTACTAGGGAAAAAGATGCTATACTTTCCAGAGGAAAAATCCACAAATAAAACCTCTAGAAAAAAGGCAAGCATTGGTTTGTTAAAAAAGGAAAACATTAATCAATCAAAAAAGGCGTAAATCTTGTTAGGTCGAAAACCCGCAAAGGGAGGCCTAATAAAAATCCAAGTTATGACTGCTAAGACCATACCAAGAAGGATTAGAAAAAAATTAGGGTAATATATAAAAAAGACACAAAAGTTCATGGGTTTTTCCATGAAACCCTAGAAATAGTAGAACTATGCTCGTTGAGTCCTGCGGCTCAGGCAAAAATTAGAGCCCAATTCTATTATTTCAGTTTTCTAATTTCAAGTCATGGTTTAAAATTAATTCCTAATTGAAATGATGTTTACACAATAGGAAAAGTTAAAGGGAGTGATATTTAAAATTCAAATCAATTTCATTGAGTTCAGCAAAAAATGGAGGAACATCCCCAATTCAGAGTCTCTCCAAAGTATCAAAAAAATGAAGATTACATATCATGATTTGGGACAGAACTACAACAGAGATCAGTTCTCCATTTCTAGAAGGATGGCAAGTGATTTCCATGGGCCATCAATAGTCTACTCCAAATAAGATCTTTCCTCCATTTCGGCCTTGACCATTGGACACACCCATTCCATAATGACTTTAAGGTCCTTCCCTTTCTTTTGGACAACTTCATAATTATAACGTGAAGAGGCTATTTGTTCCCTCAACCTTACTGCATGGGCCTCACACTCCCTAAACTCTTCCTCTTGGGTGTCCACCAAATCACGAGCCTTCACCTCCTCAGCCTTGATATGATCAAATTATTTCAAAACGTTTTGGAGGGTTGCCACTTGGTGATGGGAAGAATTGAACTTGGCCATCTTGTCCTCACAGGAGGCAAGGTATTCTCAAGAAATGATGATTTGGTAAATAAGGAGGTGTAAGTGCTGATAATAAAAGACATCAGAACCCATCTTAGTGAATAAATGCTGAAAATTGACACCCTAGTCAGCAAAATTGGCCAGGGGTGTCTCTGCGGCAAGAGAACATAACTGGCTCCATGCCTCTTTTCGCACTGCCTGGTGCCTTGCCATAACACCAGTACTTTGATTTTCTCATGCTGCCACGTGTTTGTAAGCAGGAAACATCCCCATAGGAGTGGGGAGGGACCTAAGGTAGGTCACCCAAGATGGGAGACTCTCTTTTCCCTCAGATGGCCCAGCCACTGGAGTTGGATGTGGAAGACTAACTGCGGATTTTAGGATGATCGATGATACTCGACTGGTGTCATTCTCGTTAAGATCTTGGAAAACATCTATAGAAGGGGAGTAGTCTGAATCACTTCCCACTGAAATGGGTTGTATTGATGAAATCCCTCCCATACGCTTTTGACGATGGACCAAACACCTTCTTACCACAAGAGAAAAAGCAGGATGTGTATCCATCTTGGGTACTATAGGGACGATAATAGAAGGCATAGTCGTTGCACACTTCACAGTAGAAAGAATGTGTAGCATTGTCGTTGGGGAAAGGACAGGGAAGGAAATGGTCAAGGGTTTCTACACCCGCCGAATTGGTTCTTTTAGCATCCCTCTGGGGTAAAAATCTGCCCATAGTTGGGCATACTCCAACAATAGGAATGTGGGCCCCATTGTGTTAGGAATGATAATCTCCCTAGCAGCACCTTCATGCATCATCATAATCCACAATTGGTGGAGAACCACAAGATGAGATTCTCCCCTTAGTTGAACAACTGGAAGTAGTACAGTCTGCTTAAGGCATCTGAATTTCTTAGAAAACTGGTAAGGGAGGTATGGCTCACAAATGACTACTCGGTCTATACGAGCAGTGAGAATCCCATACTGAAGGTTGATGAGGTATGATCATTCCTCCAAGGAACTTACCCTGTCACCTCTCAATGATCCATGAGGGGTAGGATGTGGTACAAATGAGAAATGAGAGGCATCGTTCAACAACCCAACCACATCAATAATGTTCAGAGTCCTGGGACGAATAACATAAATGTTGAGAAGACCGGGATGAAATTAAAAATGGGGAACCCTTGAAGTATGACGTTATTCATAATAGGGGAAGTGTTCCACCATCCACCTGTACCAGAATTGGAATGGTCTGCTGAGACGATGCGGAGGCCTGCCTTCTTGTATCTATCCCAACAATTCATAAATCCGGGAGAGGGTAGGAAGGGCCAAATTAATGGGTCAATCCTCTACCAGTATGGCCACCATCATCAAGGTACAGACCCAAACCCTAGTATATAAATCACGGGATGGGAATATCCATCCACTTAAAAACATGGAAAAGAAACATACCAGTCTAAGAGCTGGTGAAACGTCTGGACAAAGCTCATATCCCCACGTGGTATATCGCCCTGCTTCAAGGGTAGCATAATACGACCCTGGAGTTTGGCAGGACTGGCGAGTGGGATGAGTTAGACTACAATGATCCCTCGACTTGATTCCATTTTTCTATAGTAAAAACCTTATCCACACTTTGAATGGGATGAGGGAATGATCCTTGAGGGGATGATCCAGTGATCCCGCTGCCATGACCAGTAAACTCCTTGTCAAAGGGGACACATGATCAGTGTCGTTCCATGTGGCAGTTTCCAGGATAAACTCATTGATAAAACAAATTTTTATTGAATATTTTATTGATAATAAATGATAAAATTTCCTCACATTGTGTTAAATATGTTTATTTATAAAATATTTGGGATTAGATCATTCATTTGAAAATTTGATGGAAATTTCAGTTTTAGCCTTTATAGTGTACTGTAGTATTTCAAAGATAAATATTTTAATATTTATTATTTTAACTAGAAATTTTTTAAATGTTTTTATGACTTAATGGGATACAAATTTTGTTCATGAAATTGGAGCTAAAATATACATTTGGTTGGAATAAATGGACCATGAAGTCAAATGTGGGTTGGACCCACCATATTGGATATTGGTTCTGTATTTGGCCATAACTTCTTCATAAGATCTTGGATTGGGCCCAAATTTTGAGAGGATATCTCCAAAAAAATTATAAACA
Source organism: Viscum album (assembly GCA_963277665.1). NCBI lineage: Eukaryota > Viridiplantae > Streptophyta > Magnoliopsida > Santalales > Viscaceae > Viscum > Viscum album. Next base: position 604,872,144 of record OY728119.1, on the reverse strand, counting down.
AATAATTATTCAAGAAGAACATATGGTTCATACATTTTTGAGGTCAAATGGGTAGTAAAAGTTTGATTAAAATATTTGGCCGAGATTCCCCATTCACACTTAAAACCTCTTTAAACCTAGCCTCTCCTTCACTCTATAAATTAATGTTTTTCTCATTTGGTGGGGTTGGGACGTGCATTATGAGATTGGGAGTATATGATAAGTGGTTCTGCACCATTTCAATTCACAATTGGAGGAGTTAATCTACCAAGCTAGGATCTCCTCCAAAATGCTCTTCTTTTCCTCTTCTTTGTTGTAATGTAGTTGTGCTTTCAATAAACTCTTAGTTTATATTCAACTTATTATATTATTTTCAATTTTATTCTTCTATTAATATTAATATTTGGTCTGGAATTCAAGAGTGGAGACAAGATCAAGTTCTACCCTTTCAATCCTTTGCTCATGCAAAACGTCTTCACAATGGCCACACCAGCCATGGAAGAGTAGTTTTCTTAGCGATCAATCTATCTTCTACCCTATTAATTTAATTATTTTTAATTATTGAGATACTGTAATTCACTTAATATGATCCATGAATTAAGTTTTTAAATTATAAGAAACTAATCAAGCAATTGAACAATGAACACAAAAACACGCGAGGTTGAGTATTGTGTGAATTGTGAGAGCACGATCTTAATCGGTAATACAAGAACACACGGGATAAGTTTTTAGAGTTAAAATATAATACCTAAACTCAATTAATCCTCATTTACAGAATGGATATGTGCTATAATTAACCACTAATCATAATCTAACCTTAGAACATCAATCAAAGCAGGGTGTTGTGATTGCGTGTTCCGAAGCTAGCCTAGGGTTTAACTAATTTCATCTTTGTGGTTAAGTTAAATCCCATAGGGTTAGAGAGTTAACAAATTATGGGATCATAATTAAGTGGGTATTAATTTAAATGATAATGATTAATAAGTAAATAAAGAAGTAGAGTTAGATCTATTACTCCTTTTAATATTTTCTAAAAATAACAGCTTCTTATTGTGTCATTTTAATCGAACTTCATTTCAAAAAAATAAAATAAAATATTCTTCCAGAAAACTTATTCTAGATATATAAATGATATATAACCCTCATAATTTTAATTATTGTTCTCATTTACTTTTATTTTATTTTCAAAAATTCCTTTAATATGTTATTAAATTTACTTCCTCCTCTGAGAGATGACCTTGGTCAACCACTCTGCTGCACCTAAGTACCCCAAAACCACTAATCATTTGAGGGAACCCACAACAATGCCTTTAAAATTGTCTCCGTTGCTGGGGAGGAAAGTAATTATTTCAACCAATTAGAGGTATTTATTTTATTTTACATTTTATTCTCTTCTTCTCTTCTTTCTTCTTTCTTTACCCAATCTGAATTTTTTCTTCTTCTTTTTAGACCAAAAACTCAAACTTCCCATTTTTATTTTACTATGGTACACTTTCCTTCTTTTCATTTTCATTTTATTTATGAAACAAACTAATATCAAGGATCTTTTAGATCTTGACCCTAAGATTGAACATAGACTTTGGGCTCGAATCAGACATTCTCAGTCCATGGGAAGTTTCAATATTCAATCAGTTGGAAAATTCCTCCACTCCTAGAACATTGAAATTGGAAGAAATTAAAATTCAAACATAAAAAAAGAACCAATGGATAAAAATAATGGAAATTAACTTAATATAACCACTCCATAATTAGATTCACCTGATATTAATTATCAACCAAATTGCATTGAATACCCAAATCTCAAATCAGACGTTGAACTGAAATCTGGGTTAATCCACCTACTTCCAAAATTTCATGGCCTCTCTGGTGAGGATCCCAATAAACAATTAAAAGAATTTAATGTGGTTTTCTCAACCCTAAAACCACGAAATGTTTCTGAAGATCAAATCAAACTAAGAGCATTCTCATTATCACTTGATGGAGTTTCAAAAGATTGGATGTATTATTTACAACCTAAAGATGTAACATGTTGGAACGATTTGAAACGTATTTTCTTGTAGAGATTTTTTCCAGAATCAAGGACCAATTCCATTCATAAGGAGATCTTGGGGATTAAGCAAGCCCAAGGGGAGTCAATTTATGAGTACTGGGAGCGATTCAAGAAGTTGTGTGCAAGCTTCCCACATCACCAAATTAGTGAGCAACTCCTCATCCAATAATTCTATGAAGGAATCACACATATGGAGACAATAATGATGGATTCCGAGGCTGGAGGAGCATTGGTGGACAAAACACCAGCAGCTTCACATGAGTTGATTGACAATATGGCCTAAAACTCCGAACAATTTGGCGATCAAGGTACACCACATGTCAGGGGAGTACATCAGGTAAGTCCTTCTTCTCTTGAGAGTTATTTGATTAATACCATGTTAGAATAATTGACCACTATGGTGAGGAAAATTTCTTTAGCTCAAAAGACATATCAAACCCCCCTTTAAGGCCTTGTGGTATTTTCACTGAGACAAGCTACCCAACTGACTGTTGCCCCCAACTATAAGAAACAGAATATTGTGCAGCAGTGTTTCTTGGGAGACCATATCAGCAGCAACAACAACCATATCCCCCAAAGAAGCTTGATTCCTTTACTCCAACATAAAAATAAGGGCGGAAGGATCAATAAGATATGAGGTATGTATATGGAAAACAACAAAGGTCCCCTTTTCAACAAAATTTACAGCAGCCTCCACCCTACCAACAGAGTTTCCAACAACCCCAAAGGAGATTTGAAGCTCAAACATCAACAAGTCAACAATAAGGGAACTCTCAACCAAAGGTAGATTCTAACACTGATGACCTTTTGATGAAAATTTTTCTTAATCAACAGAATGAGTTGAAGAGTTAAGGTTCAGAGATGGGGGAGTTGAAGACTCAAATGAGCCAGATTGCCACCGCCCTCTATGAAACGGTAAGTAAGAATTATAGAAATCTACCTTCCCAACCTACTCCAAATTCCAAAGGGAATATCAGTGCCATCACATTGAGAAGTGGGAAGAAAACAACTAATCATATACACCTATCATTCCATCAGGATTCACCTCAACTCCGGAGAAGACCCATTCAAAACCAGATGATGAGCAACCTAAGGAGAAAGATAAAGCTAAGAAAAAGATTGATGATGTTCATCCTAAACCCCTACCCTTTCCAAACAGGTTTATACAAACCAAGAATATGGATAAATAGGTGATGAAAAAATAAGTTTTGGATACATTCAAGCATGTGGAGATAAACATCCCTTTACTTGAATCCATCAAGAAAATCCCAAGGTATGCAAAATTATTAAAAGAAATTTGTACCAATCGAAGAGGGATCAAGGGAAATGAGAGGATCAATATTAGAAGAAATGTGTCAGCACTCATTACACCAACTCTAGCAATGCCAACAAAGTGCAAGGATCTAGGGACATTCACCTTCCCATGAACCATAGGGGAGTTGCACTTTTCTGATGCACTTTGTGATTTAGGAGCTTCCATAGATGTGATGCCTCACTCTGTATTCTCTTCTTTATAGGTTGGTGAGTTGAAGCCGACAAGAGTAGTGGTGCAGTTGGTGAATAGATCTACAGTATATCTACCGGGAGTCCTTAAGGATGTACTTGTTTAGGTAAAAGACATGATCTTCCCAGCATATTTCTATGTGCTTAACATGGAGGATGATCAGGTAAGTTCTCATTCTCCCATTATCTTAGGTAGACCCTTCCTCAAAACTAAAAAAACTATCATAAATGTCAATGAGGGTACACTTTCCATGGAATTTAGTGATGAAGTTGTGATATTTAATGTTATAGAATCCATGAAGTACCCCTCAGAGGACCATTCTGCATTTGTTATCTCCCATTTTGAACCACAAAATAAAAACCCCATGGAATTTGATTGTCCTATGCTTAGGGAGGTTATGATTATTGGTTATAGTTTGATGTCTAAGAGTAATTCCACACCTATTTATAATGTTAAAGAATCTCTTAGATTTGATTTTGAAATGGATTCATATTTTTATTTTGATCATGTTCAATCTAATTATGACATGGCTGTGGAGTATGCTGATGGATTTGATGTTTTATTCTTTGATTGTGATGATTTATATTATGATACTGATGCTCTTTGTGAACATATTAGTTCCTTCACTATATCCATCCATACATCACCCCTACATTGGAACTCAATCCATTACCACCAAATCTAAAATAATCATACTTGTTAAGTGGTGAGAAATTACCTATTATAATTGCTAACAAACTCCATTTTTAACATGAAGAATTTTTTTTGAATATTTTGAGGTATAACATCAGGTCAATCAGGTGGACCTTGGATAACATATCAGGTATTAAACCCTCCATTTCATTCATAGGATTCTTTTGGAGGATGGATCTAAATCGGTTAGGCAGCCACAATGGAGACTGAATCCAACACTTTTGGAAGTTGTTAAAAAAGAGGTTGAAAATTTTCTTGAGGTAAGTATAATTTATCCCATTTCAGATTCTCAGTGGGTGAGTCCTATTCAGGTTGTACCTCAGAAAAGTGGTGTTACAGTTGTTAAAAATGAGAAATATGAGTTAGTTCCAATGAGGGTACAAAACAGTTGGCGTGTGTGTATTGATTATAGGAAACTAAATCATTCCACTCACAAGGACCATTTCCCCCTCCCGTTTATTGATCAGATGCTTGAGAGACTAGCTAGGAAGACACATTATTGTTTCTTGGATGGATTTTATAGATATTTTCAGGTTCATATAGCTCTTAAGGATTAGTATAAGACTACATTCACCTATCCCTTCAGTACATTTTCCTACTGGAGGATGCCATTTGGACTTTTCAATGCTCCAGGTACCTTCCAGAGATGCATGGTGAGTATTTTTTCTGATTTTATTGTGACTTGCATGGATGTATTTATAGATGATTTTACAGTGTATGGGTCTTCATTTGATGATTTTATCTCTAGCTTGGGAAAGGTTTTGAATCATTTTATTGAGAATAATCTGGTCTTAAACTTTGAAAAGTGTCATTTCATGGTAGAGCATGGGATTGTATTAGAGAATTTAGTGTCAAAACATGGGATAGAGGTTCATAGATATAAGGTAGATATCATTTCATCCTTACCCTATCCTTCATGTGAGCGTGATTTTAGATCTTTCCTATGGCATGCAGGATTTTATCAGCACTTCATAAAATATTTTAGTAAGATTGCTCTTCCTATGTCACAATTACTTCAAAAGTATTTTGATTTTATGTTTGATGATTCTTGCAGGACTTACTTTGATGAGCTAAAGAAGTGTCTGAACACTCCACCAATCATACAACCCCCATGGTGGGAGCTTCCTTTTGAGCTTATGTGTGACGCCTCCAACTTTGCGGTCGAAATTGTCTTATCTCAGAGGGTGGAGGGACGTTCACATGTGATTTCATATGCATCAAGTACATTGGATCTGACCCAATCAAACTACACAACCATAGAAAAATAGTTTCTTGCTATTATATTTGCTTTAGATAAATTCCATTCATATTTATTGGGATCTAAAGTAGTTGTTTTTTCTGACCATGTAGCTCTGAGTTAGCTTTTGAAGAAGCTGAATACAAAGACTAGGCTAATACGATGGATGATCCTTCTTTAGGAATTTGACATTGAGATAAAGGATAAGAAGGGTTCAGAAAACCCAGTGGAGGAGCACATGAGTAGACTTACTCACACACTAGAGGATAACACCTTGGACCAGGTACCACTTCGGGACACTTTCCTCGATGAGAATCTTTATTCCATCTCAAGTACACATCCTTGGTATGATGATTTAGTTAACTACCTTGTTGCCTCTAAAATACCTGCAAATTTAAAGAAACATAAAGTCCAAAAGTTAAAGAGTGAGTCAAGATTTTATACTTGGGATAATCCATACCTATGGCGCATGTGTAGTGACTAAGTTATTAGGAGGTGTGTTCATACTCATGAGTTGGAGTCTGTTTTACATTTTTGTCATACACTTGCTTGTGGCAAACACTTTGGACCCCAACGGACAGCTAGGAAAGTTTTGGACTCTGGATTATATTGTCCTAGCTTATTCCATGAAGCCCATGTGTTTTGTAAGTCATGATCTCATTGCCAACACACTAGGAACATTTCTAGGAGGCATGAGATGCCCCAACAACCCATACTATTCTATGATATTTTTGATGTATGGGGCATCAATTTTATGGGTCCTTTTCCAAGTTCATTTGGGTTTTTGTATATTTTTTTTCTGTTGATTATGTGAGAAAATGGGTGGAGGCTAAGGATACAAAGACTGATGATTCTCATGTTGTTGTGGAATTTGTCAAAGAACATATTTTTTGCAGGTTTAGAGTACTGAAGGCCATTATCAATGACCAAGGGACACACTTTTTCAATCAGAATTTGGCTTCCTTTTTTCAGAAGTATGGGGTGACACACAAAACATCAACACCATACCACCCCCAAAAAAATGGTCAGGATGAGGTTTAAAATAGAGATTTGAAACACATTTTGGAGAAAACCATGCAACCAAATAAGAAGGATTGGAGCAAGATATTGGATGATGAATTTTGGGATTATATGACAACATACAAGACACCCATTGGTATTTCCCCATTTCAGATTGTTTTTGGGAAAGCGTGTCATCACCCTGTGGAAGTTGAGCATCAAGATTATTGGGCTATAAAGAAATGTAACATGGATTTGGAACAAGATGGAATCCAAAGAAATATAAAAATTCAATATCTTGAGGAGATTCGATTGTGTTCATATGATAACTCAAGGCTCTACAAGGGAAGATCAAAAGAATCTCAGGAAAAAATGATCCAGAAAATAGAATTTCAAGTTGGAGAGCAAGTCTTTCTCTATAGTTCATGACTGAAGTTGATGCTTGTTAAGTTGCATTCCAGGTGGTTAGGTCCTTATGTTGTGACTAATGTTTTTTCTTATAGTGCAGTGGAGATCACATAAGAGGACATAGGAAGGATCTTTACAGTCAATGGGCAATTTTTTGAAGAAATACATTGAGGGACTTCCTACTGATGCAGTGGATTTCATCACACTGCATGACCCCATAACCACTTGAGCATATCAGGATGTTCCTAACTCTTTCACTTTTATATTATTTATCCTATTTAAAATTATACATTTAATGTACATATATCATCTCATAGGTTCACATTGAGGACAATGTAATATTTTAAGTGTGGGGGAGGGGACAACATTTTGGGGTAGATATTTAGGATTTTCATTCGTGTGTTTTATGTGTATTTTGTATTAAGTTTTTGGTTAAATTTTTTTTTAAAAAAAATCAATAAAAAAGAAACAAATATATCATGTAACATTCTCATGTGGAACATATGGAAAATGCATGTTTTCTAAATTCATTGGTAGAAATATAATAATGAGTAAGATTTCATCATCAAGGGTTGACTTTTATAAAAATTTAAGTCGTCGATGATATGAATGGTTGTTTCATTATAATGGTAAATTGTGTGATTGATTTCTCTACAAAAGTTTTCATACAATAATGACTTGTGAGTTTATCTTACCCAATTGAATGTATATTTAGGGTAAGTAATTCTTTTCAACTTATAACAAGGTCTTTCCATATGTTCGTTTCTCTTCCGATTGTTTCCATCACTGTACCAGATTGACCTATGTGTGTACACATAATATTTTACTGTTGTATTCCCTCTAAAAAAATTCAACAAAAAAAATTCAAAAAAAAATCAATCAATAAAGAGGGGAGTGAAGAAATGTACAACATGTGGGGATATTTAGGTCGGGAGCTCATGGTTTGACTTTTAGGAATGATTAAATGAGTGGGTTTTGGAATTTGATTGCAAAGGATGTTGAAAAAGTTCAGTGGAATATAATCATGTAATAAGAAAAGTTTTTATTGACATGAATATACTAGATAAAGGGTGGAGAGACAAGCTTGGAATGGTTGGCACACACACACACGTGGAGAATTAGTGGCATGGTAGACCCATGACTTGTTTCGCTATGATTAGTGTTATGAATCTCACTGGATTTTGTTTTGACACAATTTATGTGAAAATGAATTTAAAATTTATTGATATTGACTCTTTATGGGATTCTTACTTTTCCTATATTTTCACTTTGGATTGAGAAATATAAATATGCATATCTTGTCACAATTTTTTCGAATACATGATATGAGGTTTTTCCTAGGAGTGAAAAAGGGTTAGTGTGGGGGAGTTGATAAAACAAATTTTTATTGAATATTTTATTGATAATAAATGATAAAATTTCCTCACATTATGTTAAATATGTTTATTTATAAAATATTTGGGATTAGATCATTCATTTGAAAATTTGATGGAAATTCCAGTTTTACCCTTTATAGTGCACTGTAGTATTTCAAAAATAAATATTTTAATATTTATTATTTGAACTTGAAATTTCGTAACTGTGTTCCTGACTTAATGGGAGACAACTTTTTTTCAGGACATTGGAGCTAAAATGTACATTTGGTAGGACTAAATGGATCATGAAGTCAAATGTGGGCTGGACCTGCCAGATTGGATATTGGTTCTATATTTGGGCCATAAATTCTTTATCCAAGCTTGGATTGGGCCCAAATTTTGAGAGGATCTCTCCAACCTAATTATGAACAAAAAATTATACTGTACGAATATCTGGTTCACTCGTTTTGGAGGTTAAATGTGTGGTGCAATGTGGCTTAAAATATTTGTCCAAGATTCTCCACTCACACTTGAAACCTATTTAAACCTAGCCTCCCCTCCACTCTATAAATTAGTTTTTTTTATAATTTTGAGGGGCTGGGACGTGAATTAGGAGATTATGAGCAAAGTAGAAGTGGTTCTACACTATTTAAATTCAAAATTTGAGGAGGGAAGCTACCAAGCTAGGATATCCTCCAAAATGCTCTTCTTTTCCTCTTCTTTGTTGTAATGTAGTTGTGATTTCAATAAACTCTTAGTTTATCTTACAATTATTCTATTATTTTCAATTTTCTTCTTCTATTAATCTTCCTATTTGGGCTGTAATTCAAGAGTGGATATGATATTGTGTTCTACCCTTTCAATCCTTTGCTCATGCAAAACTTCTCCACGATGACCACACCACCCATGGAAGAGTATTTTTCTTAGTGATTGATCTATCTTATACCATATTCATTTAATTATTTTGAATCATTGAGCTGATTTAATTCACTTAATATGATCCATGAATTGAGTTTTTAAATTAGAATAAACTAATCAATCAATTGAACAATTAACACAAAAACACACGAAGTTGAGTATTGTGTGAATTGTGAGAGCGCGATCTTAATCGGTAATACAAGACCACACGAGATAAGTTTGTAGAGTTAAAATATAATCCCTAAAATCAATTAATACTCATTTATAGAATTGATATATACTCTAATTAACCACTTACCATAATATAACCTTATAACATCAATCAAATCAGGGTGCTGCGATTCCGTGTTCCGAAGCTAGCCCAGGGTTTAAGTAATTTCATCTTTGTGGTTAAGTTAACCCTTGTAGGGTTCGAGGGTTAAAAAATTAGGGGATCATAATTAAGTGGGTATTAATTTAAATGATAATGATTAATAATTAAATGAATATCTAGAGTTATATCGATTACAACTTTTAATATTTTCTAAAAAAACATCTTATTGTTGTGTCATTTTAATCGAACTTCATTTCAAAAAAAAAAATACAATCTTCTTCTAGAAAACTTCTTCTAGATTTATAAACGACAAACAACCCTCATCCTTTTAATTAGTGTTCTTATTTCCTTTTATTTTATTTTCAAAAATGCCTTTAATATGTTTTTAAATTTACTTCCTCCTTTGATAGACGACCTTGGTCAGCCACTCTGCTACACCTAAGTACCCAAAAACCACTAATCATTTGAGGGAACCCACGACAGTTCCTTTCACTCATCGTACATTTATTCAAGGATAGGGAGTCCCCCAAGTTGGTGGATATCCCATAGGCTGATCCCCACCCCCATGAAATAAGTGGAAGGTGTTCGTGCTTGAACACCAGTGGCTTAGGAATTCCAGAAGGACTTCACCTGGGGAGAAGACTGCAAACTGAGAAACCCAGGTCACCTGATACAATCCCACCACCTCCAACTAGTCGGGGGACTCCAAACAGGTCTAATGAACCTAGAACGCCCAGGCCCACTCGTCAGAGAAACATCCTCTAGCCCGCAAATCCCACTTGGTGCTCCAACCGCTACTAGTATTTTCTTGGGAGATACTGATAATGGATGGGTATTCTCGAGCATTTAGTATCGAGACTCCAGCGTAGCACTCACAGTTTTCCTGAGTCCATGATGAGCCTCAGAGTATGAAGACGTTCTACTGAATTAGAGTGGCGATGACTTCTCTTACTAGGTAAATTTTGGCATGGTCATGACCTTGTGGTTCCTCTAATAGGATGGAAGAGGCATGTCGGCAAGATGACCAAAGCTGTAAAGTGGAAAATGTACGGATAACGGGTAAGCTAAGAGCTATGGTGTCAATAATTCTATCAATAAACTGTCACGGGGAATGATGTGGGTTCAAATATGATCATCGCTATTCCCCGGCATGGTTTCCCTTGTCTTCATCGATTTTACAACAGCATATGAATCATCCATTGTAACCTTCACAAGAAGATCTAGAAGCTGATGAAAAGTCAGTCCAATAAAAAATTGTTGGATAAAGGTTATGAAAAAATGTCTATAAGATTCAAAATATGTCCACATAGGGCTCCACGTAATGGATTCAATAAATGGTACACGATAGACACATCCCACGTACTGCATGATACGCAGAAATAATCCCACCTACAACTATGGTACACAGTCGCATTCCACCGCATACAAAGATAGTATGCAAACCAACTGCAAGGTGTTGACCCGCAGATCATTGGCCGGAAAACAGAATGGCTTGTGAAATATGGCCCATGAACCTGGGATTTTATTAAGTTCATGAATTATGGGTTAAAGTTTAAGTTTATATTGTTCATATTCTTAAAGTTCGGTCTGCTGATCCAAGTGAGGTATGTGGACAAGTCAGCCACGTAGCATCCTCCTACATGGAATCCGGGTTTTAAGTCTTAAAATTCTACAAAACCGTTTGCGAAATCCAAAACACGGTATGCGGACGAACAAATGGTGAGGATACCGGTTCTTGGAAATTACAAAATGGTTCGCGAACATAATTTTCACAAAGATAACAGTAGACGAGAGTAGAGGAGGCCGAGGAAATCGAGATCACTTTTAGCTGCGAGAAAAGGTAAAAGACAAATGAAATGGGCCCCTATATATAGGTGTGGTCCCCTCCTACCGGGTCCATCTGTTCTACCATGAACCATTTCAGTTCAAGACCATTTCTACATCGGAATAGTCCCCTTTTAATTCTGAAAGGACACCATTCTGATGGGAGGCATTTGTAGGGTCCTGAAAATTCTTCCAAGGGAAGAAAATTCCCCCACAATTGCAAACACTTTGCAAAAGTAAGCAAGTACTCCTACAAGTCTAGAAAGGTTGATGGACTCAAACTAAGTTTCAATCTTCAGAAGAAACTTGAAGAAATTAATGTTTTCAAGGCATTTTAAGTGGATCACGTACCATCATCGGGAAAGGTATGTATACCAATTGGATCACGAACCACTAGGTATGTAGAACAATCCATGAATTGCTGGTCTGTGAGGAGATGTCCAGTGAGAAAGGTGGACCATGAATCGAGTCACCGACGAATTCATACACATGAGGACCATCTGAATACCGTGCCGTGAACTCATCAGTTCGTGGATAAAGCGAACCCGTAGGGTTTTGTGAACCACTATCGTGAACCGAAGTCTCCACAAACCCCAGTTGACTGAGTCTTCTGTGGGTCATGATATTGATTCAATGGGCCTCCACGAATGGTGCCGCGTTCCCAATAAATACGATTGATCTGATGCTCTATAAAAATAGCACAATAGAAGTATGAAGGAGACACAAAGGGAGATAGACAAAGAGAAGGACGGATGACGAAAGCTTGAGGGAGACTCAGAGGTTGCACTTCGGCTTCCGTCTTGTTTCATCGACAAATCCTAAATTGAGAACCACTCCCTCCGCAGGTACATTCGGCTGTGAACCATAAAACAGGGGAATTTAATCATAATAATATAACCGCGAACCTAACTGGTGAACCACAAACCAGAGGCTTCTCATGGATAAACTCCTTGCAAATGATGATCCCCCAAACCCTCCTTCAATATGGTGCTCCATGTAGCATACTGCTACGCAAACCGAACCCGGCACCGTGTGCTGTATCGGTATGTAGATGGAACCCAAAGCGGTGTGATGGGCCGCGTACCACTATGGTACGCGGTTGTCTGTACCCATGCCCACGTATCGCAGCGGTACGTAGACGACCCCTCTACCAAGATACCACTGTGGTATGCAGAGCCTCTCCCATCCCACATAAAATGTCAATACGCAGAATGAGGTATTTTCGGGTATTGTTTCTTCCAGTTCCAAACTCACCCCTCCACTACCATCCAGTCCTCTATGATCACTCTACTAACCAGTCCTCCGACATTAGGCCAAATCCTCCTCCAAAGTCACCATACTCGTATGATCTAACCATTAGACGCATCAACACGCCCCATTGAGTCTACATACCCACGGAAGTGGAGTCACGAAGGCTCTCCCCCCAATGGTGCGGTCTTCGGGAATGCCTGTGGGTCTACATTCCCATGGTAACCCTAAGTCCAACCTTGGGATTCTGATGTGAACCTCCCCATTCTAGGGATTAAGGGTGATCAATTTCTTTTCCATTCAATGATGAATAGTGATAAGCTGAATGGGTTATGTTCACTCCCCCCTTTGATGAGAACAAAATTTCTCCCCTTCCCAGAACGTGATTTGGGGCCCTAACACTGAGGTAAGTCCCCAATATTCTAGGGAACGGCCGTGTGACCTTTAATGTCATTTCACATTGAAGGGTTCATTACATCACCCCCTCACCCACAGTCTCCCCGACCTCTTCCGCCACAGGCTCTCCCTCCCCCACCAATAGGGGAGGAGGCATGTGCATTGTTGAATCTTTCACATCCTCTTACTTCTCACACCGAGCATGACCCATGTGGACTTAGAGGTTTGTAAGGATTAAAAAATCCACGTGATTTTGAACTATGAGAACTCTGATTCATGGTATAAACAGGATATGTTGGATGCCTACCAGAAGGCCCAATATCAAAAGGGTTCCCTCCCATAAAGGGTCCACCCAATCATGTCTCCATAAATGGGAAGCTACCACACTTAAGTCCCACACGTTCTAAACTATGAGAACTCCAATTTCTGATCAAAATAGGATACATAGGACACTTTACAGAAGTCCTGATCTCAAAAGGGTGCCCATCCATAAAGGGTCCACCCAACCATTCCCCCTTAAATGGGAAGCTTCCACGCGTAAGCCCCATACATTCTGAACTACGAGAACTTTGATTCCTGACCAAATCAGGGTATGTAGGATGCCTACCAGAAGGACTGAGCTCAAAAAGGTGGTTATCCATAAAGGGTCCACCCAATCATGTCCCCTCAAATGGGTACCTTCCATGTGTAATCCTCACACAATCCGAACTATGTGGGTTCTGATTCCTCTCCTGAAGATACATAGTAGGCCCTCCTTGTAAGATTGATCCCAAAATCAAGTCACCTTCTATCCCCCCTGGATGACAATAAACTCCAGAGCACCTTATAATATGGCTCAAGTCAGTACCACTTCCGTAACATCAAATATATGCATGCTTATGACGATCCGACAAATAAAGGGTATCCCATGGACATACTCTTCAGGAATGAACCAAGGATTCACCAACATATGAACACGACTTAAATCTATAAGAGAGTACCATAATAGGCAACAATCCTCCTTCAGAAGGGTGCAGTGATCCTGACCTCCCATTCTCTCAACCAATGGAGTCCTTAAGTGTCACTGGCCAAAACGTCATCCAGCGAGTGCCTTCCTTTGGAAAGAAGGTCCATGAATCATGGATACCAGGGCCGTTGGGTGTTCTTGGATCCAAAAATCAACCCTCTAGAGATCATATGAGGAATTTATATCTGAGAAGGACTGATTGCATGAGTGATTGACCCTCATGCAATCGCCTGCTGGGATTAACAGTTCTTTCTAGGTTAATTCAACCTTTTTTAAAGGATAATGATGTTGAATGAGTCAAAACAAAGTAATGGTGAACTCAACGAGAGCCCATCTCTATAGAAAAATGGATGGGTGACGATCCTTGTCGGACCATTTCTGCATTGCCCGAAAATGCGCCACCTCGGAGGTGGAACAAACCCAAACCAAGAGTAAAAGTAACATCATCCGAGTATAAGGGGATTGACATGGTGAGTAGATGAACTAAATGTTGAGTCTTCACCACCTATAATAGGAGAGTAGACTCATCCTACCATGAGAAGCTAATCACATAAAGCACATGGAATACCCCATGCATATTCACCTCTCATGGAAAGAGAGTAACCAAAACCAAGTGTATGGAAATAGAAGAATATATATATGTGCCCAGTCAAAGAAGCCCAAATGAGGGATTAAAGAGATATCCATCTCAAAGATCCTCCCAAGAAGAAGAGTCTACAATAGTTCCAAAATTCAATCAACGATTCCCAATATCTCATGCATCTTCCCAGAAGTAACCATGCAAGTTAAGCCACTCCTTGTCATTGTGCCACACAGTCGAGTGGAAAAAAACTCGAAGTAAATGACCCACACCCTAGTACATCAGGTGGGTTCCACTCTATAGGTTTTCTTAGATGAACCACACCCATATTGGTGGGGGGGGGGTTATACTATAGTGTCACAAGGACCCACACCCTATCCAATAGGGGGGTTCAACTTGGTAGATAGAGGACCCACAACCAAGCTCATGGGGGTTACACTCTGGTGTCACAAGGACCTGCACCCTATCCTATAGGGGGTTCCACTCAGTAGGCAGAGAAACCACACCCAAGCTGATGGGGGGTTCCACTCTATTGGTTGAGGGCCTGTTCCCTATACAATAAGGGGTTCCACTCAAAATTTGAGGACCTGCCCCTTGGTATGTTAGGGGGTTTCACTCAGAAGGTAGCTGTAGGGTACCCACACCCATGCTGATGGGCGGTTCCACTCTAGTGGTCAAGGACTCGCACCTTGGTGTGACACAGAGTTCAACTATGATAATTTATGAATAGTTCCCTATCCTATAGGGGGGTTCCATTTAGAAGTATCTATAGAGGACCCACACACATGCTGATAGGGAGTTCCACTCTATAAGAAGCCTTTGGTGATCCCGCCTGATCACTGCCATCTTCGAGCATCACCTTAGTAAGCGTCATTCCTGGAACATTCCACATAATATCTCAAAAGCCACAATAGAGGGAACCATCATGTTCTATGTGAAAAACTACTAAGTATAGGTTACTCACATGCCAAAATCTGAGTACAAATATGGGAGATACAAAACCTTGAAGTTTCCTAAAAAAGGAACCAAGGGATACATGACATGTGAGAGGACCCACACAATGTGTGGTCCCACTCCACTACCTGGTTGTGCCCCATTCTAGTACACAAATCCCTATCTGTGTACTAGTACATACCATGTAGGTGGACTACATGGTGTGTCCAAGATAATCAGGATTGAGTTTTGTCCTTATAGTCGTGTTTGTATACATGACCCCATGTCTATGAACTTCGGTACTTGGCCTGTGGCTTCACATAGGGTTCTTCCTATTTTATTTTTGTTGTGTCCATGTACTCTGGTACACAACCGTGTGCCTGACTGTGTACTCTCACAAGGAGTCCTTCCTGTGTGGTCCATCACATGGCTCACCCATCTAGGGATGAGGTACACAAAATGTAGGTGGGATACATTCCATTCCATCCATATGATTTCCAAAAACCCTAGCTGCAACACTTAAGGGGATACACACTGTGTGACCATCCTTATACATAGTGTGTAGTTAGGTTTTTCACAGAAATCTAGATCAACTCATTGAATCTGGTATTCTGTCTTTATATCTGGCCCTATCTCTACCCGAGAATAGTAGATATAGCTGTAGATCATGATTTTCGGCCATTGTTCACCAAAAATCAGTCTCTATTGTTTTTTGGAGGTCTTTCACACGTCCCTCACACCACCACATCTTCATTCAATAATGATTTGTTCAATGGTCATCAAAAAAATCATCCTCATCTCGCAATTATCCCAGAATTGGTCTTATTTCATTGACCCATTCCTTGTTTTTCAATCCATTGTGATTACAGGGGTCTAATCAGGCTCGGTACTGACCGACAATGTCGAAATGGGACCATGGGGTCCTACTGGTGAAGAACATAAAGAAAAAGAGAGGTAAAAGCATAATAACAAAATTCTAACTGATTGTTTCAAAACATTCATGGACAATGATCAAGAATGAGAATTCAAGGTTAGAAAACACCAAATAAATCAATTTAATTCGGTACGTAGGCGCATTCTAAGTCCACAATTGGCGCAGATCAATAGAAGGGATTGATATGATCAATTAGTTTAATAGAAAAGGTTATAAAATAAAAATTTATGAGTCCTACTTAGATATTGGATCATTCATCATCGAAGAACACACTTGATAATTATTGAAATAAGTCGTTGTGTTAGTTGCTTCTTGATCTGATTCGATCCAACATTTTTTCGTCTTCCGAGGTGATTCGTCAATAAAGGAGGAAGGAGAATCTCTGGAATCCATGTAGGGTTTATGCGACTAACCATGGAAGATTTTATATAGAGATTCATTTTTATACATTTCATTTAGGTCTAAAATGAATGAATGAATGAATGAATGAATTAAATAATTAATTAATCCACTAAACATATTGCTAATGAGATCGATGTTCGAACACCCCACACTGACCTATTTTAGGTCATGACTAGGGTAAACAACACATTCTGGACTCAACTGCAGTCTCATATTTATGTTCCAAGCTTCCATTTAAGAGTTACCCCATTTTATTTAAGAAAATATGCATGCATAATATAAAATATATTTAATATTTTTATAAAATTAATTTTGGGCACAGAAAGACTCAGAATCGCATGCCATCTCAGCACCTAGCTCTGGAAATATATATATATAAATATTTAAAAGTCTTACAAGAAAAGAAGGGTCTCTAAATCATTCCCTCCTTTAATATTTTCAACCCTAAAAAGAAAATCTAAAAAAAAACTTGGGATACCAATCCCGCATCTAGCTATCCCGCTCCTAGGATATCTCCTGCACGTGCCACAACACACAAACCAATGGGATGGTCCATTCACACTGGGTCCTATCCAATCGATCCTTGATCTCTACTGGGTGCTTCACAAAGTTGGATCCATCCTCAATGTCCAGATCACGCTTGTTAATGATGCACATGGGGTCATGAACGTATCTTGTCAAATGCAACACATAGAAGACGTTGTGAACCCTATATAGTTGTGGGGGGTAGGTAGATGTGGTAAGAAACCTCAAAAACCTTTTGCATGATCTTGAATGGTCCGATAAACATCAAGGATAGCTTGTCTCCCTATCCAAACCTCTATAATCCTTATCGTGGGGAGACTCTCAGGAAGATGTGATCTCCCTGATCGAACTCCAAGGGCCTATGATGACAATTTTCATAAGATTTATACCTAATCTCGGGCATCCTTATCCACCCACATATGACCTGGACTTTCTCCATAATCACCCACACCATCTCTAGGCTCATAAAAGATGTCTCACCGATCTCTGTCCAACACAAGGGTAACCTACATGGTATTCCGTATAGGGCCTTAAAAGGTGTCTTTCTAATGGTAGAGTGGTAGCTGTTGTTGTATGAAAACTCTACCATGGGAAAGTGATCCTCCCAGTTCTAGACAAAGTATAACATGCAATCCCTCAACATATCCCCCAACACTTGGATAGTGCGCTCGGTCTACCCATCGATCTAGGGGTGAAAGGCTGTACTCATCCTCATTTGGGTCCTGAATGCATCATGCATGCCTATCCACAATCGTGACATAAAACACACATCACGATCAGAGATGATCATTGAGAGAACCCCATGAACGAGAACAATCCCCCATATGCACAACTTCCCTAAACTCTCCTCCGAACTCTATTCCCTGATAGCAAGGATGTGTGATGACTTCGTGATTCAGTTAACTATCACACAAATGGTGTCATGGAACTTCATTGTTCACTGAATCCCCATCATAAATTCCATGGATATGTTATCCCACTTCCACTCTAGGATCTCAAGGGGCTATAAAAAACCTTATGGAACTTAGTTATCAACCTTAACCTATTGAAAATTGAGGTATAGAGAGATAGACTCAGCTATGATCCATCTCATGTAGGACCACAAAAGTTACCACTAAAGGTCTCTGTACATCTTCCCCACACTGATATGTATATCTAGAGGAGAAGTGTGGAACTCCCACATCACTTCCACCCGTATAGTGATTGGAACCACCTTACCTCCCTAAAAAAAGATGACATGATCACCCCATTCATAATATGAATATGGTGATTCTCTTATAGATATATGGTCATGTTATAACTCACATTCGATGTCTCATAGCAGGGAATCTCTCACACACTCAAGAAGAGAAGGATTCAACACCATTGACTACATAAATATATACCCTTCTATTCCACTAGGGTCAGTTGTAGAGAGGCCAACTGATCCGAATCCTCCTATACCAAGTGAGCCTAGAACTTCCTACTAAAGGAATCTACTAAAATGTTACCATTACCTAGAGTATAGACTATCTCGAAGTAATAGTCCTATAGTAACTCCAACCAATGCTGTTGTCTCAGGTTCAAGTCTATCTATGTGAAGACGAACTTGAGACTTTGATAGCTTGAGTAAACCACAAAGTGATCTCTCAGAAGGTTGTTCCTCAAAATACTCAAGAAAAATACTATCGCTTCCAAATCTATGTCATGATTCACATAGTTCTGTTTGTGGGGTCTCAACTGCCTCGACCTGTAGGCAATAACTGTCTACCACTGCATCAACATGTAGTTGAGCCCAGCTCTTGAGGCATCACAATATACCATGTACTCCACTCCCTCCTCTGTTAATCTCAATAATGGATCACTCATCATCCTTAGCCTCAACTCATAAAAGGTACTTTAGAACAAATCAAAATAGGTAAAAGACTATCCTTTTTTCATCAGGGTGGTCAAAGGGGCTGCAATTTTGGAGAAGTATTCCACAAACCGTATATATCACCCTTACAAACCATAAAATACCTGCACCTCAGACATGATATTGGGTCACTCCCAATAAATAACTACATCAATATTCACTAGGTCCATGGATAAACCATGCTAAAAAATGACATGTCCCAAAAATTTAACCTCATGAATCCAAAACTAACACTTCAAGATCTTTACATAAATCTGGTGCTATTGAAGAAAATATAGAACCATACTAAAGTGATCTGAATGTTCCTCCTTTGATGTAGAGTAGATGAGGATGTTGTCAATGAAGATGACAAAAAACTAGTACAAGTACAACTTGAATACCTAATTCATCAAATCCATAAACACGGTGGGGAAATTCATCACACCAAAGGGAATCACTTGGAACTCATAATGTCTGTAGAAACCTCAGAATGCCAAGTTTGGAATGTCAGCCTCAATAACCCTCAACTGTTGGTAGCTGGACCATTAATCAATCTTCAAGAACCATTTCATACCTTGAAACTGGTCAAATAAGTTGTTAATCCTTGGTAAGGGGTACTTTTTCTTTATCATGGCTTGGTTCAAGTGACGACAATCCACATAAAGATGCAAAATCTCATCTATATTTTTCATGAACAACACTGGATATGCCTAGGGGACAGACTGATCCTAATGAAACCCTTATCTCCAAGGTCCTCCAACTACAACCGTAGCTCTTGGAGCTCGCTAGGGGACATCCGATATGCTGTAGAATATATCAGAGCAGTTCCGGGATGCAATTCGATGCAAAACTCCATCTCCCACCTCAAAGGTAGTCCCAAAACTTCCTTGGGGAATAAATCTATATAATAATCTATGACCGAAGGAATCCATATGCCTAAATATATTTATAAACCAAGGGATATACTCACCAATTAATGGGTGATGGGATGCAGCCTCCGGCTCGAAGAACCCACTCACCTTTCCATGAGATCTATCTCACCCATAAAGGTGAATCTCATTCCATCAGTACGTAGGCATCTGAATCTTATGAAATGATAGTCAATATAGACTCAGACCATGGAAAACCAATCCATACTCAAGATTATTTCATAGGGTTCCATAGTGACGACCAAAATGTCCCACATGAACCTCTCTCTACTAAGTGATAGCTCGCAATACCAGAAAATAGAAGATATAGAAGAAGTGTTCCCTATAGGAACATCAAGATAAAGTTTCTAGGCTAGAACCTCAACTAGGAGCTCCAAATATTTCATTGGGAGTATAGAGATGAATGAATTTTTGACACCTATGTCTAATAATACTAAATAAAGTGTATAAAATACATATATCATACATAGAATAATCTCGTGTGCTGCTGGGTCATACACCTCCAAAGCCTGAAACTGTCCATGGCCCTAGATTCCAGCTTCCTAAGCATGAAATGAGATTCTTGGTGGTGGTGGTGAAAGGATATCATAGTTTTATCCACCACCAATAGATCCTCCTGTTCCTCTTATAGCTCCGCCTCCCTGGGGACCACCCTAACTAGGCTTGGGAGATCCCTGATCATGGCACTGCCTCTGCTGTGGCAGTCTGTTTGCTATCTAACTGTATTGCTTGTCACGTCTGACTGGGAATTATAGTGCTATGAGGCCTCACACATCACAAGTTAAGAACTGACCCTCTTTGGGCTACCCAAATCCTCTATGCTTCCCCTAACCATGTGCTTGAGTCTGATCATGGGGAGGTCTCCTGTGTAGAGATACTAGCACCTTCTGTCTACTATCCACTACAGACGACTCAACCCTGTGACACCCACTGCCATCTCCAGTTATCTGGAATCTCTATGATAGAAATCTATCTGTCACTAGTGCCTGCTCTAGTACCCTAGAATATGTGGGTATGCACAAGGAAACAATGCTTGCTTGAATATCTCTATGGAGTCCCTACTCAAAATTCCATGCTCAGAAGTATCTATCCTAGATCATATCAAGGGAGTATCATGTAAGGTCTATGAACCTCTATGCATACTCAACCACCACTATCCCTCTATGTTATAGCTCTAAAGGCTCCTGGATCCAAACTAAGCACAAGAAGGAGGGGTAGTACTCCTCACAGAACATCTGCTGGAAGTCAGGCCACGAGAGTGTAGAATCATCATGAATCTACGTAACAAGGCTCCACTAGTGCCGAACTACTATGTCAAAAAGGCTAGCCACATGTGCAACCAAATGATCCTTTAGTGTCTGGATGAGCTTGAAGACACAGACTACCAACTTTATCCAATCCTCCACTGCTTGAGGATATAGATCACTATGAAACCTCAATAGCCTCTGGCACTGGAACTCGTAGAGCACGCTAATACTATGAGCATCCTCAAATTGCTTTGTTGGAATGATCTATTGCTCGACATGTAGAGGTTCTGATACCTTCCCACATAGAGGAAGGGGGGTTATGGGGTGGACCTTGAACTGAGGCCTCATTGATCATCAAATCATCATCACAATCTAGAATTAATATCCCGGCTAGCTGTCATCGTGGAGGCATCATGAGATTTATCAAGACATATTGTGGTATGATGAACACACACACACACACACACACACACACACACATATATATATATAAATAATGGGGGAGAGGAGTTAAGAAGGATAGTCAAAGACTCAATCTTATATGTTGCATGTACTATTAAACCCTTCAACCAATGTCTTTGTATTCTGAGTCAACAAGTAGGTAGTCAAGGTTCTGGTGAATGGATACATTAGCTGCTTGCACCATCACTGGATTCCCTAGTTTGAGAGCCACACTCGAGACACTTTGAAATAATTTCCCTAAACCTAACCAAATAATCATAAGGGTACCAGTCTGAACAACATCCCAAGGAATGAAATTTCTCTAATACCAATATGTTGTGACCTGACCCAAGTCGGGGCTTGAACCAAAACTACCCCAAGCCCACCTCCATAGGCTAGGGGGTGGAGACCAGCACCAAAGACATATCTAACATGGGGATTCCTTTTCCTAAGTACCTATATGCACACACACAACCATATATATGTATAAGTACAAAGGGAAAGAGTAAAAGATGAAACATAGCTATAAAGTAAACCAAGCATGCATAACCTCTAGGGTGTACCAGAGTACGATAGTGAAATCTAAAAAGTAAAGGGTAAAAATACACTACTAACTTGAAAAATGTCCCAACCTGACAAAATTGGAAAATTAAACTACTAAGAGAGCCCAAATCTTGAATCCCAATCTGAAACCACCATAAGCGGTCCAAAGTACCAGGTATCTGTAAGCTCCTATGAAGTCACCGCCAACTTGTCTGTTGTCTGCATAAGACATGACCTATGTAGAAAATAAAATGAAGGGGTGAGTATATACATACCTATTAGGATGCCCTGAAAGCTGAAGAGGGAGAAGTAAGAGATAAAAAAGGAAAGGAAAGACAATAGATGCAAGATGAAATCAAATATAATAGATCAAAACAAACCAAGAGTAAAAGTAACCTCATCTAAGCACAAGGGGATCAACATGGTGAGTAGATGAACTGCACGTTGAGTCTTCACCACCTATATCAGAGGAGTAGAATCATCCAAAAATGAGAAGATAAACATGGAAAGCACATGGAGTACCCCGTGTGTCTTTGCCTCTCATGGAAAGAGAGTAACCAAAACCAAGGGTATAGAAATAGAATAATATATATATGATCAGTCAAAAAATCCCAAACGAGAGAGTAAGGGGATCTCTATCTCATAGATCAGCCCAAGAAAAAGAGTCACCAACAGTTCTAAAATTCCATTAGTGATTCCCAAAATCTCACATGTCTGGACACAAGTAACCGTGCAAGTCAATCCATGCCTCTTTATTGTGTCGCAAAGTCAAGTGGTCATAAACTCGAAGTAGAGTACATGTTCCCTAGTATATTATGGGGTTTCACTATATAAGTTTCCTCAGTGGACCCACACCCATTCTGATGGGGGGTTCCAATCTGGTGTCATTAGGACCCATGCCCTATCCAATAGGGGGTTCCACTCGATAGATAGAGGATCATCACCCAAACTGATTGGGGGTTACAATTTGGTTTCACAAGGATCCACACCCTATCCTATGGGGGGGGGGGGGTTCCACTCTATAGGTTGAGGACCCACTCCCTAGTGTGATAGGGGGTTTCACTATGGTCATTGAAGACCCGTGCCCTATCCGATAGGGGGTTCCACTCAGATGTCTAGGAACCACACCCTGGTATGTCAGGGGGTTACAATAATAAGGTAGCTATAGAGGACCTATTCCCATGATGATGGGGGGTTCCAATCTATAATAAGCCTTTGGTGATCCCACCTAATCATTGTCATTGTCAAGCATCGCCTCAGTAAGCACCATGCTTATAAAATTCTACATCATATATCAAAATCCACAACGTAGGTCACCATCACATTCTACAAGAAAAAAAACTTAGGATAGGATACTCGTGGGATAAAATCCAAGTATAAATGAAGGAGGTACAAAACATTGAAGTTTCATAAAAAAAGGAACCAAGGGATACACAATGTTTTAGGGGAACCACACGACATGTGGTCCCATTCCACTATATGTCCACATTACTGGTTAATACAAAGATCCCTATCCATGTAGTAGTACATGAAATGTAGGTGGACTATACGACATGTCCAAGATAATCATTACAGGGTCGCATCCTTCTGGAAATGTCTATGTACATGAACTCATGTTAATGTACTTCAGTACACAACATGTGTCTTCACACAGGGTTCTGCCTGTGTGCTCTAGCCATGTTTGTGTACTTTGGTACATGGCCATGTTCCTAACCACATAATCGCACATGGAGTCCTACTCATGTGGTCCATCACATGGCTTATCCATCTGAGTATGAGGTACACAACATGTAGGAGGGATACACGCCATGCCATCCTTATGATTTTCCAAAAACCTTACCTCCACACTTAAGGGGATAAATGCCATGTGTCCATCGTTTTACATGGAGTGTATTTAGGTTTTTCACAGAAATTCAAATCTGCAATCCACACATTGAATCTGGTCTTCTTCCTTTATATTTGGCCCTATCTCTACCCGATAATAGTGGATCTATCCATATATCATGGTTTCCGTCTATCGTTCATCGAAAATCGGTCTCCATTGTTCATCAGAGGTCCGTCGCATGTCCCGCATGCCACCACACCTTCATTCAACAACAATTTGTTCAATGATCATCAAAATGACCATACTCATCTCATAATGATCCCATATATGGTATTATTTCATCGATCTATGCCTCCCTTTTCAATCCATCATGATTCTAGGGGTCTGATTAGGATTGGTACTGCTCGACAATGTTGAAACAGGACCGCGAGGTCCTATGAGTGATGAACGTGAAGAAAATAAGGGGGAAAAGCACATGGAAACAATTTTAATCAATCATTGCTAATAATTCTTGGCCAATGATCAAGAATGGAAATATGAGGTTAGAAATAAATTAATAAATCAATTTAATCTGGTACATAGGTGCATTATTAGGCCACAATTGGTTTAGATCCATAGAAGGGATCAATATAATTAATAAATTTAATCAACAAGGGAATAAACCAAAAATTGAATATTCCTATTTGGAGATTTAATTATTCTTCATCGAAGAATTCACTCACCAATGATTTAAGGAATTTATTTCATTTGTTGTATCTCGATCTTCTATGATTCAACATTTCTTCCTTATCTGAGGTGATTTTCCAATAAACGAGGAAGGAGAGGCTATAGAATCCCTCCAGGATTTATGTAGCTAAATTTAGAGGATTTTCCTTGGAAATTCATTTTTATACATTTCATTTAGGTTTAAAATTAATAAATTAATGAATTAAATAATTAATTAATATAATAAATGTACCACCAATGAGCATGATGTCCAAACGACCTACACCAACCTATTTTAGGTTGTTACTATGGTAAAAGACATGTTCCAAACTCAACCATGGTCTTAAATTTATGATTCAAGTTTCCCTTTAATATTTATCTTGTTTTATTTAAGAAACTATGTATGCATAATATAAAATATATTTAATATTTTTATAAAATTAATTCTGGTCACACCCAGCCTCAGAATCGTATGCCGTCTCAACACCTCACTCTGAAAATATATAGAAATATTTCAAAATATTATAAGGAAAAAACTATTTCTCTATAGGTGATATCAATTTATCGAGGTAAGTCTGAGGGATCTTGAGGATTCCATTGTGGGATGGTTTTTGATCAAGTGATCAGTGATTTCTATAGTCATCTATTGAGGTTTACTAAGTGGCATGGTGTGATTTATATACCCTTGAGGGTGAGTTTGTAGTTATGGATTGGTTGTTTTCTAGGAAGGCCAGATGAGGTTTTCTTATGTGGTATTTTCCCCAAGGTACGTTTTATGCCAAGGAGCCCTTTTGGAGGGTCCTACTTTTGAGGTGTTCATAAGGACTGTTGGAAACTCCTTGGTTAGAATACTTTTCTTTTAGATGCCTGGTGATTTTTTGATCTAGGATCATTTGGAGGCCGTTGAGTTCCATTTGGGATGTTTCTGCACTGGGTGTATCCCGTGATTTTGGATGAGTTAGAGGAACCCCTCGTAGGGTGTCCAACTTTTTCTATGACTTTTGGGACATTTGAGGATGTTTATTCATGTGAGGCCCAAGAGATTGGGTGTAGCAGGGGATTCCCTAATAGGATTTCACTTTATGTTGTGACCTAGAGACCGTGGGAGTCTAGAGTTTTGGTTGGACCTGAGGTGGGCTGTTGAGATCCCATAATGGTTATTTTTTGGATTTTGATATCTAAGGTTCCATGAGATGACCCATTATTTGTTGGCTGAGAGTTTATTAGAACTACTAGTTCAGTTGTTTAGATGGTGGGTTTGATTGGTATATCATACCTCATTTGGTTGGCCTTTGGCCATTATGTTTGAGGTAGATTATTCTCAGGACTTTGGTTTGAGGATGAGACCCTTGGGATATTTTAGATCAAGTGTTAGCCTTGAGTTTTTATCTGGTTCTCTCCTCCCTTGGATAGATATGGTTAGATGGGATTAGGGAGATAATGGATGGTTTAGACGAGTTAAATCCTTTTAGATTGAGTGTGTGTGCTAGATAGAGGGTATGTTAGCCATGGATGCTGTAGTGATCTCGATTTGGTTTATGGATCCTTATGAAATGAATTCGTAGGGTCCATGTGGATGGATCCTGTAAGGTGGTGTATCTAATAAGTCCATGGTGGAGGTTGAGTTATTATGTAGGACTTATGGGACATGGAATATCTTTAATGTGTAGAGGAGATGTTCTATCACCAGTTTGGATCATGCCATTGAATTCCTAGATCCCGTTAGTTTCACTTTGTTTGTGTGGATGGCTATGGTTATGCCTTGGGGTATTAAATTCATTACTATTGCATTTAGATGTCTTGGAGACCTATATAGATCTAATAGATCCATCAATTTTCACGTGGAAGTGTGTTCCATGTTCTATAAATCCTCTAGTAGGGGCCAGAGTGGGTGTCCATTTACCTCAGGTGTTAGGATAGAACCTATATTTAGTTGTTTACCTTTTTGTTTTACCCTTTTATTTATGAAGTTTTTTTATACCAGATGTTATTAGTTTTGACTAGGTTGGGAATATAATGTGTGTATGCACTTGTTATGATAGTATATTATAGGTCTATCATTGGGGGTGGCCTATTGAAATTTATTTATCACCCCATATACGTGCACCTTGGTGTGTGTGTAGACCTGATGTTTACCTTTAGGTTGGAGCACAAGTTATACAATGGATGGGGCCATGGACCATTGTTTCTTGGTCAAGTGGAGCCACTCTTGTGGTGTCTCATTATTGGGATAGAGTATCTAGATCATTGTGAAGACTGGGTATGTGGTTTGACTCGGTGTTGGCAGTAGAGATTATTGTATTTTATTTTCAGTTTGTTTATTTTTCATATGCGGTTATCCAAGTGGGAGACCAATTGTTGTATATTTTTCATGATGGAATCTATATGACTATATGTTTCATTTCATTTATTATAGTATTATTCTATTTTAGTTATTTATTATGCGTACTCTGATGTTCATCCCTGTGTAAGCATTTGGTTTTTTCTACTGTTATTGCACTCTAATATGAGGGTATAGTCTCCCTACAATACCTTTTAGGCCCTCTCTACCAGTCAACAACCCTTTTCATTTGTAGATGTGTGCTTAAGGCCTTGTAGAAATCCATATTGGGTGACATGTCAGGTCGAACCATGCTGGTTTGTTACATATTTCATGCTAAAATTAATATTTTTTTTCATGAAATAATTTGTTATGTTGTACCTTTCTTGTGAAGTTTATTAATGTGGTTTTATGTGTAATGGATGTAATTATGGGTGTGGTTATTTTTTAAGTTTGACTTGTGGAGATGTGGTGGTGATATGTGATGTGGATATATGTAATTGATATTGAAATGGTTGGGGATAGAAATAATGAATGGTAAATAGGATAATAATGATTATTTTTAATATGGAAAGATGATAATGGATGTAAAAATGGTTGGAAATTGAAATGGTTAAATGAGACCTATGAAATTGATGTGTGGTTTTTGGATTAAGTAAATTGAAAGATAAAATATTGATTTGTATGAAATGGAATGGTGTGGGTTGGAAAGGATAATTAATGCTTGAATTAAAATCATAATTGTGGTTAAAGTGGTTGATGCTTAATATTAAAATCATGGGATTAATAAATGAATATGGTTGGTAATTGGAAAATCTATAAATTAATTATCTTGAAAATAAAGATAGAATATGGTTTGCAGTTTTGGTTTTCTTGTGTGGTGTGATGCATTTAGAAGTGGAAATGAAAGTGGTGGAGGTTGTGAAGCCTTTGTGGAAATGTTGTGAGTGGAATGTTATTCTTATTTTAAACCCATAGGTATGTA
Source organism: Viscum album (assembly GCA_963277665.1). Classification (NCBI taxonomy): domain Eukaryota; kingdom Viridiplantae; phylum Streptophyta; class Magnoliopsida; order Santalales; family Viscaceae; genus Viscum; species Viscum album. The sequence goes on along the minus strand of OY728119.1, from coordinate 604,843,972 downwards.
TTATGTGTGTGTCTATTATATATTTTATTTTCATTGTGATTTTTATATGCACCCCACAAGCATCAAGAACTATGTGCCGAAACCCATTTGTGTGTGTGTGTGTGTGTGGGGGGGGGGTGTTTTTCCCAACATCCTGATGGTGAGGACATATGGATGGCTACCCCTTCTTCCCTACTCTCTCTTCTAGTCAAGTATGATATACATGGGATGTGATGGTCAGAATTTAGAAGTGAAGTAGTGGTGATGTTTAATGAGAATGTGATGTGGTTCATGGTGGGGGTTGTGCATGATAGGAGGAGGGAACGAGGTTGATGTACTTCATGTTCATGATACCCTACTATTCTAGTTACAACCACGTTTGAGATGTGATGTGATGAACCATGTATCTTCACGCGAGATGTCATGGAAGGTTACACGTGGGGATATTGACATGATGTGATGGACCAGATGTATTTAGGCATGACTATTATACAGAAGAAATGGGAGTTCCAAGGCATATAACATTGGGGTGTGAGAGTGACACACCAATGGTAAAGTGGTGTGGGGTACCATTTTTATCTATATGTTTCATATTATGTTACTATACTTGGAGGCTTTATTTGGTGAGCATGCCTTTTTGAGGTCGATTACTAGTTGACCTGATAGGTGCTTGTCGATTTTGATATTTTTTCATTGAGAAATTAGTATGATCTTATCACATTTTCATGAGAGTCCTTGGGTATGATCCTATTGAGTATACATGTTATGATCACCCTATATATAAAAAATATTTTTCAGGTATCCAAGAATACTTCAGGGATCTATTAAGAAATTACTATCTTGGGCATTGGAGCTGTTGTTGAGTTGTTTTCATATGGATGTCTTTGATGTTTTACTTGGAGACTTTCATTGTATTCGTATGAATTTAGATGCATTGGGTAGGGTTTTGGTGGTTGTCTGACTCAGTCAGGCGATCGTCGTTGTTTGTTGCTCGGGACTGATGGTGGTGGTCGCATCAGCATGTGCTGCTCGAGGAGGCTTGATCCAAGGTTCGATTTGGTCAGTTTCTTTTAGGTTATCGTATAACCCTGGTTCGTGGTCTCCCTGGTGGTGATTGGTTTGTTCTTCTTCGACAATGTGGAAGATGCCCAATTTTCTGATAGTCGACGAAGGATTTCTGGTATTGTGGTTTGGATGACGATAACGATGATGTCGGTGGTAACGACAACGATGAGTGGTGATGATGGCGATGAGCGGTGACGAAGAAACGATCTTTGATGTTAGCAATGATGTGGGGATGGACAACATCGGTGATTTTGATCTCTGGAGATGGTTTGCTCTAGGTTTTCCATCGCGGTGGGTGTGAGTTTCGAGGCAGATGTGTGCCGAGATGGGTGAAGAATTTTTAATTTTGAATATTTTGGATTTTTGGAAGGATAAAATGGTTTTAATTTTTTTTATTTGGTATGATTTTATTTTCTTGTTGGGTTGAATCTGGTGGTTTTTTTAGGGTTCACACTTACCCCTTAAAAGTGTCATTAGAAAATATAAAAATATGGATTGGCGGATATTGTATATTTTACTTTTTCATATGTTATGGAGTTTTTTAGTAGTTGATATCCCATCTCCTGATTGTACTTTTATTTTTATTGAGGTTATTGGCTCCCATATGTGTTACCTTATTTACACCATCGATGTTAGTATCCAACCCAGGGCCCACTGGAGGTGAGACTCAGGGATCATTATCTCCCTTTCTCCTTTTCCGGCCCATGAGGGGTACCTTTAGAGGTAGGGGGTTGTGACAAAGTGGTATCAAAGGTTTATGTTGAGATATAGGATAAAGTTTTTAGTCAATCAATATGGGTATTACATGAGTTTATAATAAAATGGTTCCAATCGGCCTTGGTATGTGACATAGGCCAGGGAGACCAACTAGAACACAATATTTTAGGGCTTCTCATGATCAGATGTAAGTAATCTGAGCCTATCAAATGACCAAGAGATGTGGTTTTATTTTTTGGGTAGAGACCTAGGAGAGGTACATGCATCATGATTTATTTTTCTTGTGATTTAACGATGTGTTTTTTTGGAAGTTAAGTAATTTAACTAAATAAATATTGAAATTTTATACATGTTTCTCTGACTGTTATCTTACTGTGGTTGCTAATGAAATACTATTGTTTATTGAATTAATATTATAATCTGAAAGGAAAGAGTAAAATGGTGATTAAGCGACATGTTTTGTTTGTTTGAATCCTTGTTGAGAGTTTAGTGTGTAATTCCCTTTCCTATTATAACATTATTCTTAATGAAATTTTTTTTATTCTTTCTTAAAATGTATAACTTTCTATCTTTTTTCCAAATTCTTAAAATATTTAGAGAATAATTATTAGTATATTTGTTTTTGTGAATAGCATCTAAATTTTGAAAACCCTCATTAATAATGTTACTATGAGTAGATTTCATAATTCCAAACTGAAATGATTATTTAAAAAAAATGATTAAGATTATTTTGGTTTCCATGAAAGTTAATATGTCATTAATTACTTCCCATTTGTAATTTATCATAAGAATATGTTATGGGATTTTTTTAAAACTTGGTTTTGAACATTAATAATTTAAATTTATGAAAAAATAACCACCATGAGTATTTATAATTCATTTAAATTTGAGATATTTGGCATGTATAACCTGCTCCTTCATTTTTGTTATGATTTTAGTTTTATAGTATTAATCTATTAATATATTATAATAATGTGTTGGGAATTTATTGTAAGGTTGGGTTTTGATTGTTTGTTTTCCATTCCAGGAAAATGATAAGCATAATTTTTAGTAACCATTGTAACTTGAAACTATTTACATGATTGAACCTAATATTTTCAAGATTGACCAAAAATTTTATAGTGCCAAAATAACCATGCCTCATATATTTAACTATGAGTAGTTTATTATTGTGAGCACGTATAGAAGTTGAAAATATTTTTGAGTCTTATTATGAAATTTCTAGTATCTAAATCTCGAGCATGTAGCATGTTTAGTATATTGTAATTAAAATATAAAATCGTGTTATTTATTGATCATGCTACACTTCAATATGGAAACAACACCACGCTACTCTTATTGTAGTAGATAAGCATGTTTCTTTGAGTAATTAAATGTTTAAAGAAAATTTATTTTGAGCATGATAATCATGACACCTAGTAATAAAACATGTGCTATTTTAATTTTTTAATCAAAGTGAATGTTTTATTTTGAGAATTATGAAATCATGTTGTATATATAATGATGCATTTGAGTTGAGCATAAGAACCTAGAATGCATAAATTTTCAAATTAAGTTGGAAGTGTGTTTACTCAATAAAAATATGAACCTAGAATGAATTATTTAAGTGTGTTAAGCATGGTGCATCAAATAACTCATGTATATTTTTTTTCTTTAACTTGGAATTATGTTAGATCTATTTAAATTCAAGGCATGATGTTTTCCTGGAAATGACTTAGAAACATTAAGTGTTGTTTGTGGTTTCATTTTTTATTGATTTATTCTTTTAAGTGTTGATATTACTTGACTAAAACATGTTTTTGAATTATAAGATGATGTTTTAAAGGCTGTTTAAGAAGAAGATATTCCATAACGAAGTTTAATCCATAAAACCTTTATGTTTTTTAACATGTAAAATTGTGTGATATATGAGATGATGTTTATTGTTGATGAAAACATGTACCCTTATTGTTACTATGTGTTGTGTTCATGGTTTCATCAACCTTCTAGGGGGTGGTTTAATCACTTAAAGTTGGTAAAGTTGATTGGTTAATGAATTATAGTGGCATGTTTATTGAATCCATTTATTATTATAATTTAATGGAAATTAAATGATATTTTATTCATGTTTAATTAAAATTGTTCTTACATATGTTAATGGGATTAACTAAAGCACATGAGGATGGAAATTCTTGTTGTTGGAAATAATGAAGAGGTATGTTAGTGATAATGTTCTTCCTTAATGTTTTTTTGAAACTGGAAGTTATGCTTGAAAGAATATTTAAATATTATATGGATTTACATATTTGATGCCTTAGGTTACCTATGGTAGTGTCCCGTGATAAAATAATTAATTAATCCAAAATGGTAATAAAACCAATTGTTTGATAAAGGTAATTGTTTGGGGTCAAGCGAAACCATTTTCTTGTAAAGGCTAGATGCCATGGTTTAAGGCCTAGATACCCTATTGACTCTATTTTTTTCTCCTTTGTTTTATATGGATGTGATACTTTATATATGATGTGATGTGAGCATGGGATGGCTGTTGGTTGACAAGATTTGGGTAGGTATGCCTAAGACTGTGATGGTGGCATGGGGTGTTGGTTATGGTGATGATATATGCAAGGATTCCCGAGGCTGTGATGGTATCATGGGGTACTAATTATGATGATGATGTAGGCCTAGGATGCCAGATGTTTTTTTATATATAGTGGTGTCGGGAATGGAACTAGGATTGATAAAATATGTTGAATATGGGATTTTCTGTTGTTGTAGTGCTAAAATATGGGATGCTTTCTTGATAATGAATATGTCTGTTTAATGGAAGGGTTCCTGTGTTCTTACATCACTTGAAGGGATTTCTCTCATAATGTTTAGAACCTTGAACATATGAAGATAGGTTACACTTCACATATCATGATGCATTATATTATGAAAAGTTTTAATACTGTGTAAAAGAATTAGTGCTACCCAAAGAAGATAATATCATGGTACGGTGGATGGGTTACTTAGATTTGTATACTTGTGGAAGCTCTGTTGATCTTGGTGCATGTGATTATTGGGGAATACTATGTGATGTTATTTTGAAAACTCTTGAATGTAATTGATTTCACCTATGGTCAATGAGACATTATATCCTTTGTATATTTTGTATGAGTATTCCCCTCATGAATAAAGATTTGTTAACAAACCTAGATTTTTTTAAAATCTAAATAAAGTTGATTGTTTAAACCTAATGCTTTGTTTGTAATGAATGTCTCATGTTAAATTGGAAGTTATGTGTATTAATATTAGTTTTAATTTTCTAAAGATAATGGTAGAGTTGTTTTTATTGAATAAAAAGAATTTTATGAAAGCATGTTTTAGATTTCTCATAGTTATCTATTGGTGAAAATTGTAGTAGTGGGTGGATAAATTAAAATTATTTATTTAAAATAAATTGAATTAAATAATTAATTTATTAGTTTAATTTTTTCTATTATAAATAAAATATTTTTGGAAAAAATAATTTTTATGGGAACATGTTTTCTTAAATGAGAAATTATATATTTCCATGTGACTTGCATTTATTTTAAAAGTAGTTTTGAAAAATGTTTTGGATGTGTTTTCAAAAGTGTCTTTGTGAAGTTTTTTTTCAGCATGTTTTTAAATTTAAGGAGTTTTAATATGAAATTTTTGGATACATGTTTAGAAATAAACTTTTGGAAAACATGTTTATGTTTTGAGCTCCTTAACCAGTATGACTTAATAAACTGTTATAAGTAGAATATCTAAAATTTTCAATAAACTATTAGGAATTGGTTACTATATTTTTTATGGAAATATGTGTGGAACTTGATATGACCTTACTTGGGAATGTGAGTCACAAAAATGTTCAAAACATTACAAAGTTGTTTGATGCTTGATTTTGTTGGGATAAATTATTTAATATCATATTGATATGTGGGATTGATTCTTCTATTAATGTAAGGTTTTATTATTGGACTTACACCTATTTGAGAGGTATCTCCTCTAGGATATTGTTTTAAAGTGTTTTTTAACTATACCCTTTGTTTCTCTTGTGAATATTGTGTTCTAAATATAGAGATATCCTACATAGGTATCTCGTGGGGTGGTAAAATTACCCCTTCCTTTTCCCTATCTCTTGGTTTTGATTTAATTCTAGAGGAAAAGAATTGTTTAAGAGGTATCTAATGTAAGTTTCTATAATATTCCTAATACATCCTTTATCATTATGGGGTTTCCGGTGGTTAGAGAGTAGTTTCATAAAGTTTAGAAGTTGTTTTAAAATGATTTTATAAATTTTAAAGTTGTTTTAGAATAATTTTACAAATTAAATAAGGAATTTAAAAAATTGAAAATTTTAATTGGAATTTAATTTATAATATTTAAAGTCATTATAATATTTAGAAGTGCTTTTGGGACTTTGGAATTTAAAATAAATCCTTTTATTATTTATTTATACATTTTTTAAAATTGAAATTAAATATTTTTAAGGTTATTTTTACCCTTATGAATGAATATACTTCTACATATAGGTAACAAATGTTTTTAAAGGGAAGTGTAAGGGTAGATATTTTTTCCATGTGTTTCATAAAGGTAGATAATATTTTCTATGAGCTTTATAAAGGTAATCCAAAATTTAATCTAGTTGCGTACGGGTAACCCTTGAGTTCTAAAGCTCACATAAGGGTAATCTGAAGCTTGTGTAAGGGTAATATGATGATTATAAAGGCTAAATAAAGGTAGGATTCTCATTACATAATGGTAGATCCTATTTTTTTTATAATGGATATGATGACGAAATAATAGGGGGGGGGGTGAATTGTTTCCATTAAAAAATATTGACAAAATTAAATCATCCCTCTTGAAATGAAGTGATCCTTTCCTTCTCTCTTAAAAATGAGTGAGCAGTAGAAATAAATAAATAAAATAACATGATGATGTATAGTGGTTAGAGGCAAAAAAATCCCCTTATCCACTCCACAAATTCTCTACTACATGATCTTAGTTATTTCACTAGTAGGTTCTCTTATTAAGATACATATACAAATGAGTACAAGTAGTTGACACCTTACAAGGTTTTTACAGGACCTTCTGGTTATTTTATAGGGAACTAAAAATATCCACAACTTATTCTAAGAAGATAAAACTCCACCACAATTGAGTCCAAGCATACAATACTCTAATAAATCAATAGATATTAATCTAATTGAGAAAAAATATTTTTCTCACAGTTGAAAAAGCAACTGACCTTTGTATTTGATCATCAACAATGCACAACAGTAGAAAAAAAAATTCAATGTCACAAAAGTTTCTTCTTATTTAAAGAGTATCAAATAAAATATTTCTCCTTTGGCACATGCTATTTTCTTATTTTTATTCTTCACAGAGTGAGAGAATAATAGACATACATAGTATTTCAATTCTCTCTTCAAAATTTTGAGTAGAATAATGAATATATTTCAACACTTTATTTTTGTAAGCATTTTCACATATCCTATCTTCTTCATATATTTATTTTACTTCCAAAGAGAGATATATAGAATAAATATCCATCAGTTGTAGCACTCCTCTTAATTTGGATACTCAAAATAAATTGATTCAATATCCTTTATAAATTTCCCCAAGAATAGAAGCACCATTGTCTTCTTCCTATAGAATAAATCTCTAATAAGAGCATTAAATATAAGTTGAATAATTATTTCAATAAAATCTCTAGAATAGTAGTATCATTGAATGATCCTCCAAAATAGATTTATATACCATTAAAATATTCCTTTAAAATAGATTAAATAATACTTTAAATCTAGAAGCACAATTCGTATGTAAATTCAAATGTTTAAATTTGAATAACCTTGTGTCCTCCAACTTTACTAGAAAAATGACATTAGAATAAACTATTCATTTTTTTCTTTAAATACTGGACCAAATATTTGAAATCTATTCGACCATAAACCTTTGGATTTATTAGAATTTATCCTATAGATAAATCATTGAAAGAATTATAGATAAAAATATAGTAATTTAAAATACCAAGAAACATGTAAAACATACTACCATAGGCTGCTTAAACTCCACACACTGCTTTCCTTATATTTCACAATTTAAATATTTATTCCATCTAAACTTGTAGTGGTAGTATAGGTTTCTCCATGTAGAAAAAATCATCAGTTATAAAAATCAATTTATACTGCCATAATATTTAGCAGGATAACTCCTACAACAAGGCACCAATAGATCTAAGATTTCATATTCATGGTGGACACATCCATCCTGCTAGTTTTCTCAAGGAACCTAGATACATGCTCTGCATGAAGGTTTTGATCCCAAAAGATTTTATAAGATTCAACAGATCATTCCAACTCCTCTACGAATCATGCAATAGATCTAATTAATACAAGGAAAATATCATCTTGTGTTTACTATTTAAAATAGTGTATAACAATGGAGTTTCCAGAGAAAAACACTATATATCATCTACTTCATGTAGCTCTCTTCATCTTCTCCTCACGAGGTTTCATTCTGTATCTTCATATTTGAGTTACATATTATCAAGTACTTCCATAGGTTGTAACATTTCAACTTGTGGTACATAGAGTTTCTATGCATCAAAACATGCAGCAACCATTTCCAATAACCACTCTAAAATATCAGTTCACATTAGGTCATGTTTTTGTATTTTAGTTTCAAATGTATGCAGTGAGTTTAAATTCCTTAGATGCAGTGTTTTAGCATGTAAAGGAATGTTCAGAAGAATCCCATAAGTTGCATCATTTTAGTTTGAGTTCTGTATATTATAACAAGAATATACAGTGGGTTTAAAATCCACTTTTATAGCAACAACATTCTTCTTTTTATCTTTTATGGAAGCATCAAATGTTGGGTTTATTTTTTAAACGTTGGGATCATGAATGTAGGGTTCATTAAAAGTAGTGTTGGGTTAATTGCATCCTGACGTATGGTACATAAACCATAATTTTGAATCAAAATTAGAGTTTTTGAAAAGTATGGTTCAAAATTAGGGTTAGTTTTGAAACGTAGAGTTCATTAACCCTACATTTAACTCAAATGTATGGATAAAAGTCCTCATATCTGAACAACTTACAATTATGGAATTCAATGATTTTTATAAGCTCTTAACAGTGGATTTGGCCTTTAGACTAAAATACTTATATTTAGATAATTTCGATACCTTTTCAATGGATCAAGAAATGACTCAATATAACATCCACAACTCCAGATAGATTCAAAAAATATAAGAAAATACATTCTAAAAAAACCACAGTTCTGTAAAATCATTGCATAATTTTAGATAATTTATTAACCAAACAAAAAAACTTTTTACCTTTTGATGTAAACTAATGAAATCCAGATAAACTTTTTGTATTTATATAGTTCTATTTTTGGAGTGACTCTAATATCTTTATAACTTTAATTAAATCAAATATAGTAGCTTTCCAAATTTTCAGACTGTAGAGTTTCAAAACTACCGCACCAACTTCAGTGATTTTTTAGAGTACCAAAACAGTCTTTTTAGACTTCCTCATAAACTAATGATGTTTAGATAAATATATTATATATCCAAATGAATAAGTATCATGTGAATCCATTCAATTTACTTTGATATATAATAAAAATTCAGAGGTGGATTTAAGCTGAAAAATGTAATGTCACTTGAACAACTTATAATGACTTTAGTGAATTTTTGCACCATTGAAAAAACTAAATTAGATTTCGACATCAATAGATAAAATAAGTATAATATTCTTATATTTAAAATGGAAAAAAATCTATAATAATCCAATCATTACTGCTTCATATATAAAATAAATAATTTTTCATACTAAATCTAAAACACTTAAAAAAATTTATCAGTAAACAAAGAATGATGGGTTGAAGTAATTATCAAAACCAAACTAATATGACAATTTCAAGGATTCACTCAACATTATACCCCTTTTTTATAATTAAAAAATCCTAATTCACTACCAACTTTTCTCCCCCTTTTTCTAAGGATAAAAAAATGATTTCTTGAGCATATTAAATAATACAATATATTTTCCCCTTTTTATAAAGAAAAAGAATTTGGAATTTAAGTAGTAGTATCAAAAATATTTAAAATTTGAAAAAACAATTCTTCCCCCATTTTAGAAATATCAAAAATATGAGTTATTAAAAATTATATTCTTAGTACATGCTGTGATATAAAATCCCCCTAAATTCATGATTCCTTAAAAAATATAAAATAATATAATCAAGGATCTATGAAAACATATAAAATATTATTCAATGACTGATAATAAGTTACAATAAATTAAAAAATATTTATTAAAACATTTAATACATTCCATAATAATAAAATATTTAAACACATGATAAATATTTAAAATAACTCCCCTTTAAGACATAGTATAATTATAAAATATATTCAATGAATTAAATAAAATATTTTCATGGAATTTTAAGTTAAAGAATGTATTCTCAAAGAATTTAAAATAAATGATTTTAAAATAATTTAAAATAACTTTTTCACAAATCATAATTGAAAAAAACATTTTAATTTAATAATAGAATATATATATATATATTACATAAAATGATAGATTAATTTTAGCACATGAAATTAATTTAAAATGAAAGAGATTAAAATACTTTCTTACAAGAAAAATAATTTTTAATAAATTAATACATGTCAATATAATATTTCAAAGAGCACGATTGATGTTAAAAAATTAATTCTAGGAATTAATTTATTGCATAAAATAATAAAATGAGAAAAATATTAACAGTTTAATTACAAGGATAATAAAATGTAGAGGAATAAAATATAAAACATTAATTTTTTTTTCTTCCCCCGTATAAAACAGTTAAGGAATTTAAATAGAATATTAAAATGGAAAATAAAATACTTTCTGGATTTTAATAGTTCCAACTATATGATATTTTTCAAGTAATGAATGACTTTATAGATGTTGGTCCTTTATAGAATATTTAAAATAAATCTCCAAGTATTTTTCAAGAAACCACTTGATGATATAACAGTGATGTTCAGTGCTGTAAACCTACAAAATATCAAAAACAAGTACCTATTGATACTCATATGCTTTTGGGTCCGGCATGTTAGCAATTAAAGACTTAGGTAACCAAACTTGTTTAATTTGACAAAACATTTTATAATTAAATATAGAAAATTATTTGAAATAATAAACATTCTTAACATAAAAAATTTAGGTTTTATAAATTAACAATTATTAGCATAATTTTTATTAATACCACAATAAAAACATTTAATAGTAGAAATGATTTTTCTATTTGAACTAGGAAAAAAATAATTCTTCTATAATTTTTTCTTTTCTCCATTACTACAAATACCGAGTTTTCATTTTTGAATTTTATTTTTACCAAGATTTTTATTTATATAATTCTATCCCTTAATAAGCATATTAAAAATTTGTTTTAAACTGTCAACTTTATCCAGTAATTCTTTGACTTTATTTTCATGTATATCACAAGAAATTTTGGAAGAATTAGATCTTAAATCAAAAATTTTCTTTAAAAAACTCTCATTATCAATTGAAATAGAATCATAAGATTTTCTAAGTTTTCTATTATCTTTATTTAAGGATTCATAATTTTCTTGAAGTATAAAACAATATTTATCACGTTCATCATGAGAAAATTTTTCCAAATAAAATTTTTAGAGTAAGATGATTGTACCTCATTAACATGAGCCATAAGACATGTTTTTACCTTTTTTTATTTTAATCTCAGATTCTATGTTTGTTGTTGATTCATCACTTGAAAGTGAATGACTAGAATCATAAAATTCATCCATCAAAACTTTGAGTGCATCATTTTCCTTTTTTTATAGAAATATGATTTTCAGTTTCTGATTCCATATCAACTTCAAATATCTCAATCAACTCCTTTAATGCCTCATTTGTTTATGAAATTGATTTTCCCAAGGCATCATCATCATTGTTAACTTTTATCAATTTATCAGTTCTTTCACAAGAAATTGTGATTATATGACACATCTCATAGGCAATAGCACATTGAGAAACTTGATTGAATTCATCAGGTCCAAGTCTATAGGTAATTGAATTCATTACTCTTTAATTAATATCATATTCAACTTCCTTCGCATCATACCACCTTTCTGGTTATCTAATGATTTTATAAGGTTTGACAGTCTTTATAAAAAATTTAATACCAAGATTATTTAAATAGATAGTAATGCAATATTTTTAGCATCCATAATTATCACAAATAAAATAAGGATCATGAATCATTAACATAACTTTTCTAAAATAATTTATTAATATTTTTATTCATCTAAATCTTTAACTCAGGCCTGTTGGAGACAAATGAAATCTTCAATATTCAAAAAGAGCCTGACCTTTGATATTACTTATTAGGTATCAGCTAGAAACAAAAGATTTTTTTAAGGATTTCTAAAAAGATAAATATAGATATAGATCACTTCCTATGATATCATGTTTTGTGTCAGAATGGCTATGATGATGACACAAGAGGGGGGGGGGGGTGAATTATGTACTTTAATTTTTTTGACAAAATTAAAATGGACCTCTTAAAATGAAGTGATCCTTTTCTTCTCTCTCTTAAAGACAAGTGAGTATCAAAAATAAATAAATAAAATAAAATGGAAATGTATAGTTTTTCGGGGAATATAAATCCCTTAGTACACTCCACCAATGCTCTAATCCATGATATTGGTGATTTTACCTAGTAGGTCCTCTTATCCAGATATATCTATAACTAATTATAGGTAGTTGACACCTTACAAGGATTTTATAGGGCCTTATGTTTCTTTTACAGAATCATTAGTAAAATTTATGAAGTATGAGTACCCTCCCCTTTCCTCAATATGGAATGGTTGACATGTTTCTGTATGAACTAATTCCAAAATATCTTTTTCCCTTTCACATTTTCCACTAAATGGGGATTTGGTAATTTTTCCATTTAAACACGCATTCCATACACCAAGTGGTTTTAGTTCAAAAAAATCTAAATATACATCTTAATATAATTTAGTCAAATTATTTTCATTTACATGACCAAACTAGTGATGCCAAAGTTGGGTGTGGTATGAGTCATGTGAATTTGTTTCATTATTAATTTTCATTACTTGGTTTGTGAAATGCAACACATAAATATTGTTATTTAATTGTGCCATACCATAAAAAATGTTATCTTTATAAAAATAGAAACATTTATTTCCAAAATTGAAAATAAAAACATATGTATCTAGAATATATATAAAAACACTATTTTTGGTAACTAAATTCACATAATAATAACCCTTTATAGCCAATATCATTTCAGTTGGAAATGTGAGTTGGTAGTCCATAATAGCCACAATAGTAAGTTTATCTTCCTTAGATGCTCGTAGATCTACCTCCCCTCTAGTCAATTCTTTTGAATCTACTTGTTTATTTTATTTAAATACACATGTGAGCACCAAAAGCTATATCTAATACCGAATTTGTAGAAATAGATAATTTTCACTCGATAAAAAACGTACATGAAGCTTCCCCTTTCTTCTTCTAGGTACATTTTTTCTTCCTGTGACCCTTCTTGCCACATACAAAATAAATAACACCATGTCCCCTTACTTTCCCAATGATCTTCCTCTTCTTAGAAGGGTGTTATGAGGAAGAATTGGCCTTGTGGATTTTCACTTGGCCTTTCTTCTTGTTCACTATATGGATTGAAGGATTTTTGTGCTTTGTATCCTTATCCACTTAGAGAATAAGAGGGGGAAGATCTTGAAGATAATTCTCAATGTTTTTGATATTAAATTTCATAACAAAACTAGAAAATCACTGAGGGAGTGATGAAATAATGTGATCGGTGCCCATTTATTTAGGAAGTTTAAACCCTATAACCTATAGGCACTCAATATAGCCAATGTGCTTGATTACATGAGGCCTAGATGAGGAAACCTCTCCCAGATTTCTCTAAAAACGCACCTTGGAAATATCAAACTGTTCCTATTGAGATATCTCATAGAATAGGCCACATAAATTCTCGAGTATGCTATATGCATCCAGGTTTTCATGAGACTACATGATCTCACTAGACATAGATGAAATAATCAAACATTGAATGTCAACCACATTGTTCATATGTTTCTCATAGACTAGAAACTCTCCATTACTCTCCTCCTTAGTAGGCAAATTTGGAAGTGAGGATTCTAGTATGTATTATTTCCATTCATGGTGAAAAATAACCTAAAGGTGTTTGTACCATTCTTGGAAGTTAATTTTAGTTAGGTGGTTTTCTTTCTATTATATTGATCATAGGGATAATGTGTATTATAAGCATTATAATTTATCCTATAATTGAAATAGAATATTATTATTACTTTTCTTCATTACAAATTATGTGAGAAATAATAACTTAATTTGTTTTATTAATTATTCCACTATTTTATCAAGTCTTAATAGCCCACACAATTGAACTTAGAATGTTTATTCACTATAATATCATAGTGGAAAGTATCCACATTACTTTTTTTAATGATCCATACTTTGGCCATAAAAACCATAAGAAATTAATTAGTTAGGCGGTCTTGCCAATTGCGGGAATGTAGCTCCTTGATATATTGAGTGGATTCCCCTATCATGAAATACTAACTTGGATTTCCTCAATACTTACCTCCAATTTTTTTTAATAGAAATTGGTCATTAAATTAAATACATGTTTGGTTAAGTCAACCCAAAACCCTCAGGAGAACTCCTGATAAAAGTAACTGTCTAGACTTTGACCATGTACTACAGTTAGTTCTATGGTTTCATTCCCAATAAAGTAGTGTAAGTCTTAGTTTGACTTAATAATTAATTGAGGGATTTTAATTTATTATGAATAAATTTTATCTCATTTTATCCTTTACATTTTTTTTTAATATTTAAGTGTATTTACTTAATTAATTAACCATATTGGATAAAACATTTATGAATAATCCATTCATTTAAATTATGTCTTTTCATATTAATTCATATATTTATGCGATTACAGTTTTGAATAAATAAATTAAATAAATTATAGATATAAATAAATAATAAATTTAATGACTAGATCATTAGCTTTATCAAAAAGTATATTTAATGAGTGGATATTAACTCAAACTTTGACCTAGGGGAATTAAATCCTATTTCTGGTCTTGGTATGAGTTACACCATTCCACATTTACACCTGTGTATCACTTGAGTTGGCATCATAATGGTTCCATCTTAAATCACATCCACACGGATTGGGATACTCCATTAATTACATGTATGTATAACTCACATGCAGGTGAGGGGAACTAAAGGATTGGTTTAAAGGGGTTTACATAAATAAGCATGGACACACAAGTCCTACATAATAATATAGGGAGGGATGACTCACATTCCATAGTTTTAATTGAAAATAATTATGAACCCATGAAGTAAATTAAATTAAATAAATTACAACACATATATAGGTCTTGGTCAAGCTCATGATTAGTCATACATGCAATGAATACAAAAAAGTATCCAGATAGCATTCATTTATTTATTCATTATTTATTATTGAGATAAACACACTTGCAATAATTAATTAATTCTATTTCATATTAATTAACATATGAAATTAATTTGAGATACCCATCAATTATGGAATTCATGGAAAATAAACGGTAGAAATAATAATGACATATTTATTAAAATAAATTAATTGAGAAACTTAAAAACTTCAAAACCCTTATTAAATTGTCAAACACACAACGGTGTGAAAATCAATAAAATAAGGTTTTAATGATTAAAATTTTAAATTTAATGTAATTTTAAATGTTTTCCTTTAATAGGAGACTACACGGTGTGTACAGACTAGTTACATTCTATGTATCTCATTTTTCATGTATCCATGGCACATGCCTGAGTCTACAGCATATATATCAGCCGAACTACACAGTGTGTACATGCCACCTACATGTCGTCTATTCCACTTGTCATGTGTACAGTATGTATGCATGGGTATTCGGTATGTTTTTCATACATATTAATTTATTAACTACATGTCGTTCATAGCATCTCGCGTTTTTAGACTAGATAAAATTCTATGGAAATTTTAGTTTTATCATTTGGTGGATGGTCCATTTTTTAAACTGATCCTCAATTTGTAAATAAAAGATTTGGAACACTTAAACTTGTTGTTTTTTAGAGTTTTTAAGATCCTGATAGGTGTCTAGGGTGGTTTATTGAGTTTTAGGAGTGTCGGGCTTTGGAAACTCAAGTTTCGATGGACCTGTAAGGGTGCACGGTTTTTCTGAAATTGTGCAGCAAACCTGTGTAAACTATGCGCCTTATGTAGGTGAGTAGAGGTGACCCACATGGTTGTGTATGGTTTTATCAAATCATGTTCCCAACCCACATGCATAGTGACACTTAGGAATTGTGTGTGTACTATTTTCAATACAATTGGAACATGGTTTAGCCAAACCGCATGGCCAAACTGCACGACCCCTCCCATTAAGAAGTATCCCTCACACGGTTAGCTTATGGTCTGACCAACCATGTGGCCAAACCTTGTGCCTCATTAAAGGGGTAAAATTACCCTTTCCCCCTCTTTTATTATTTCTTTTTTCTCCACCTTCCTTATTCCTCCTCTATGTGTAGTAGTCTCCTCTAGGGGTTTCTATCCTCCTCCTCTAGGAATGAAGAGATATACCTCATACAATCTCTGATTCAAGCATCATCAGGATTGTTTGAAGAATCTTGATAAGTCTATAACTTCTCCTGCTTCTGTTATTTGTTTATATTATCTCACTCTGTTTCATTTTGGTGCGACCTAATTCTCCCTATTTTCATAGTGTTCAACCATTTCTTCAATTTCTTTTAAACTGAACCAAATAAATCCTCAATATTGGATTTACGGGTATCCCTAAGAATGAGGTAGGTTGTCTATATATTTCCCCACATGTTTCATCATTTTTATAAAAAAATTCATGTTCCGCATATCAGACTTACCCAGTGTTGCTTCTAATTTTTATATTTGTTTAAATAAATTTATTATACCACCTTATGTTGTGTTTAAACCTTACTTGGTATGGTTGAAGATTATGACCTCAACTGAACCACCCCTTTAGGGTGGGTCCGTAAAACCAACCCTTATAATTTTTTTATTCCTTTGTTAGAGCCACCCCTTTAGATGTGATTTCATTTATATGATAAATTATAATGCTTGTTTATTAAAGGCCATAGTTTTAGTGGGTTTCTTTAAGCCTTGTGATGAAATCAAAGTGTTAAAAAAATGAAATAAATTGTTTGATAATAATATCATGTTTAATAATAAAACCTCTCTATCGAGGTGTGCTGTCTTCTAAGCCAAAAATACTATGTTTATTGGTTTTTTGTTTGGATTGGTGTCATTCTTAGAACATAGGCCTTATTTTTTGAAATTTAAATGATCAATGGGCTTGGCCCTCTCCATTGGTATTCATGACTTGTTATGCATATTTCTTATATATGCAGCCTTCTACTTTGTACATTGTTTGTGATAAGGAATATTTATATACTTGGAATCTTTAGTGATTTAAATTTAAAAGGAAGAATTTATTTTTTTACGCCTTGAGTGATAATCATATTCCTTTTTACAGAATGTCGAGGATGGATTCATGAGTCGAGGAAGATTCATATGTCCGGGGTGATATCTTCTATATCTTGGATAAGCTCACTGTGCATGTTTCTTACCTCTATATGAGTGATTATGGTTCCCATGGGAGCACCCGTGGATATGATCAGTGGAAAGATGGTTACAACATGCCACGAGTAATACTTGGATCACTTTTTGAGATACCAGGGACAAACTCAAAGGGGGATTACTTTACTTACATCGATAGTGATACTTGGGATTCTATTTATGGATCACCATGGATGGGCTCCTTTGGTTTTGGAAAATTGTTACACTCTTGGTGCGATACTTGGGTTCCTTTATAAGGTTCACCTTGGATGGTAATAGGATTACATATAAATTAATACTAGGGATTCCTATTTTAATTAACTACAATATGTTAAGTAATTAAATATAAAGGGAGCATTCACTAATCCAAATCATATGTTTGGGTTTAGGCCTTTCTAGATGCTTAAATTATGATGACCCATTATTACTTTATATTCCATTTACATAGGTTACCTTTGGTTCATACATTCTAGCTTATTCCAAAGTAGGTATGGTCAGGCTGGGTGTCCTAGAGGGACCCAAGATTGAATTGGTTATTTACATATTTCGAATTGTTTCTTTATTTTTTTTATAAATGATCACTGCTTATTTTATATGTATGAATTGGATTATGATTTAGAAACAGTTGGTGGTGGCCTACTGAGTATATCTCACACACTTATCAGGCCACCATAACACTGGGGTACTCGATAAGATCATATTGTTCACAGGTCCCTGATATTTTTCTTGTGAAATGCATTTCACCTATGAGTTCGGAGCAAAAGACTGAGCTAGTACTTAGGATGCTCAAGGAGAACTCCTACTGTCCCTTGTCATTATTTTATTTGTTCTTGTATTGTATCATATCGCCTACTATATGTTTCTTAATTTATTAGGTAGCATCACATGGACATGCATTAATGGTTAGTTGTATATTGGTGATGGACATATTTATTAAGTTATTATATTTATCTTCCATTTCTTGTCATTTATTATTACTTCTTCCACTATTGTTCGTTTATTTATATGTAATTATACCATTGTTCTACTCTGATTATGAGGGTATAGTCTACCCACCATTCCTCCATTAAACCCTCACTATTATTCAACAACCTATGGTGAATGGGGATACATTTTTGAGGCCATGTGGTGACCGGTACAACTATAATTTTAGCGGTCAGTTGGGTCGAGATGTTAGAAAGTAGCATTGAAGACTTTTTTACTATTTTCTTAATATTTTGGGCTAGTAAATAGAAGACTAGGAATGTTTAGACACTTGGTAAATAACTGTTCCTGGGAGTGATCAACCCACATATGAGGAAAAGTCTAAGTGTCCCTGGATGGGATGGTTGTTCATGTTGTTCATTATTACCATTGATTTTAATTTCACCTTGAGTGATTGGTGTACTTTATGCTACTTACTAATTTATGAGATTTAGAATTTACCATTGACTATGTATGGTAAGGATAAATAATTACATGAATCATGATAGAAATATAGGAATTCACATTTCATGCATATTCTATGACATATAGATTTAATTGTTTAGGATATTTGAAATTGTCGATGTTACTTGTGTGTTATTTGAATTCCTTTTTATGACATGTTTGAAATTTCAATAACATGTTTAGTTTTATACTTCTTAGGTATTTTATTATCACGATTCTATAATTTAAATTATTATTCTTGGCTTATATTCCATGTTTGAGTGTTTCCTGTTTACATAGTAGATTTCCATACTTACTTCACGTGCTTATACTTATTTAGCATGAATAGTGATTCATTTAGCATGTCTAATTGCATACCATGTTAAGTGAATAATTAATGATATTTTTTTCCAATTTCCATGATTCAATTCTTGTTTAACATGAACTTAAATGCTTTTTGTTGTGACTAAATGGGATCCAATTTCCAATTTGTATAGTGTATGGGTGTTTTATGAATTGGAAGTGGGTGACCCATCTAATCAAACCATTGTAGACGTAGTATATATATTTAAATTTCATTTCATAAATGTTAAGGCTATTGGATTTCCTTCCTAATCCTAGATAAAATGGTTACAGTTATATGGGATCCACCTGCAATTTGTAAAGTGTATGTGTGCTTTATGAATTGAATAGTGGAAACCCATATGACCAAACCATCAACTATGATCCATATATATATATATTTATAAAATAATGTGAACATAAATGTTGTTAAATTTTGATCTTAAATTCTTTGGTTTCTTTAAATCTTATACCCCTGTTTCTTGGGATTAATGACCCGTATAACTTAATTTTCTAAATGCACTAAGTAGGTCAGTTGGGGTATGTTTCTTAAGAAGTGAACCGTTAAGGTTGTTTTAAATAATTAATGTTTAAAATGTTTGGTTTTCTTTTAATTGAACCTAAAATGGATTAATGGACCCTCATAGGTCACCTTTTGTTTTCGGAATTTCTTAGTGCTTAACCCCGTGGGGTATGCTTATGCTATGTGTTGAGAGAATTTTAAAGTGTTTGTAGCCGCATATATGGATTTACCTATAAACATAAGGTGGCATAATTTTTGAATAGTACCTATTTAATTAATATAATACCTTCCTGCTGCTTTTGAACTGTATTTATATGAGGCACTAGTTAATTAAAATTCCAATTACAACCTAAAGTGTGTTTTCCTCTATAGATTTCAATTGGAATTTTTCTTAACTAAGACAATTGTGAAATATTATAAATAAATCGGTGATGAGTAAAATGATGTATATGAAATAAAATGACCTGATTATAATTAGATTTCAATAAATAAATAGATATTAAAAATTAATTTTAATATAACTTGCACGTTCTGCCTTACGACCTTATCTAAACAAAGTACAAGATGCTTTAACTTGTGACTAGTATTATATTTTCTTAAAAGTCAAACTTTAATTTTTTTTGAGTTCAAATTTAACTAAATGAACCTTCTTGGTGAAACTTTAAAGTTTTTTTAGCTTTAACCCTCATTTAAGGGTAGTTTAAATCCTTTCTATGTTTTTTCCTTGAGTAGATTCCTTTAGATGAAAACATGAGCGTTCCCTATAGGCCTCTTTCCTCATCGCTCAAACATAAATGATAGTCTCTTAAGACTAGTGACCGCTAATAGGTGTGACCTCATTTTGGGTCTACAATTTGAGTTTCAACAAGGGGCTAGCCTGTGGTAGGAAACACCCTCAGATCCTTAAATCCATTGCTTGTTATATATGAGAAGTTTCGGTCATAAGGTTCCATTGGGTGTCATTGTACCTCACAAGACTCTTAGCCTTTAAAAGTGACCCCTTGTCTTAATGCATGGTTACTCAGTGTTTTTACCCTCATTATAGGCATGAGAATCATGTAATGCTCAGTTTTGGTGGGATAGAAATTCCTAGGTCATGGTCAGCCAGCTAGTAGGTCATGTGACCCTTATCTTATTCCTTTTTAGTGCTGGATGACTTGGGAGATTTCCAGACTATTTTGAAGTTGTATTGGGTTAGTGTGAATCTGATCTAGTTCTTTTGTATGATCAATCAGATACTTGAATTCATAGGGCTGATAAGTCTATGGATAGTATCAAGGATTTTTCATTTTTATTATGAAACCTCGGGGTAGTATGTTTCGATACACACAGTACCTATCAAATGGTTAAATTGGTATGTTAGATAGTTGAGTTCGGCGGTGATCTCTAAATACTTGAGTTGTTATGTGAAATTTTCAAGTCATATTCAAGAAAAGTGACTTGAGAATTAAATAGGATTTACACTTGTCCCAATGTTCAAGATGACTTCATAAATATAATTAAGTGTTTGAAATGCTGGTCCATCATTTTAGATTTTATGCCTAATGCTATGGTGCACGTGGGAGTAACTCAAGAGGCGAGTCATGTGTATATCTAAATGTGAATCTAATCTATATCTCTTAAGCGGATGGTTTCCTATCTCTTTAGTTTAATGAATTCTAAAGTGTGATAGCCACCTATAGGACCTACGATTAGTGGTCGATGGAGAGTGTGCCATTGGATGTGATCCCTTTCCCTATAAATACAATTTTAAGGACACTCCTAAGGTGGGAAGCATTTCTCAAACTTTGGTTAATCATTTCCTTCCAAGTAGAAGGCACACAACCATGATAAACCTTTTAGAAATGGCCAATTTTACTTTTGAATGCCCATGGGGGTGGTAATATGGGATCATTTTAGTTTTTATGAGGTGCATAATGATGTCATGGGTGATTGGGTATGAAAACATTGATTATTCCATTAGTCAAGGATGAAATTTGGTGGTTACGCTTGAGTGACCATGGGATTACTTAGGTGGTGAAGGTATTGTGGTAGGGTTGGTGATGCATCGTTAATTGAAGTCAATATTTCTCTGAAATAAGTTTCCCAGTGATGGTTCAACTGCCCTTCCTTTCCATAGTTGGTTTATAGTTGGTATGTAACTATACAAAACACTTCATATTGAGGCAGAAGGAGTGTCTTGAGTCCTTTTTGGAGATCAGTTGAAACCTATTAGTGTGTGATTATTTTAGAAATGATCATGTTCTATATCCCGACATTGTCTGAGTACACTTAGAAAGAGTCTTAGTTATAAGTCATGATAAGTTTTAAAAGTCACTAGGTTTGTTAGGTGGTATCTATCAGAGTTGTGCTATGGAATCATGGTTTTCATTAGGGACATGGTTAGTATTGAGTGAAACCTTGATTCCTAAGTAGGAACGCCATGAACATACTCAGGTATGCCAGCTGTTCCCCTTTGACTGATCACCAGGTGAATTCCACTTGGGATTCAGTCAATGTTTTTGGTATATGTGGATGTTTGGTTTGTATCAACACCCCTCTTATAGGTTCCAAATGTGTCTTTCCTCATATGAGATCCTTGGACTCCAATTCTTGATTCCAAGGTTACCCCAGACTTCATTCAAACTCAGATGTGACATTTGAGATGTAGTGATCCAAGTGTGTTGGATTTTCTTTACATCTATGTTCATGCTAAGGTACGTTAGTTTAAAGTGACATTTTGGATAGAAACGTTATCGAAATCTAGTT
This sequence comes from Viscum album, assembly GCA_963277665.1. Taxonomy (NCBI): domain Eukaryota; kingdom Viridiplantae; phylum Streptophyta; class Magnoliopsida; order Santalales; family Viscaceae; genus Viscum; species Viscum album. The sequence goes on along the minus strand of OY728119.1, from coordinate 604,821,483 downwards.
ACGGGCTTCAGTGAGCATTCTCAGATAAAATACTAAGATATCTTTGATTAAATGCTTTGGGTTTAGATTTTTAAATACTTCAGTTGTCTAAGACAAGTGTTTTGAGAATAGTCAGTTAGTAGTGGCTTGACATGTCTTCATATGGCTTCGTTAGATGTGGAAAGTTAGGAGATTCTTCAGGCACGCCATCAAGTGGAGATGGGTGTAATGTAAATGTTGGCTGATTTTTTTCATAGAAAGGGTCAACATGACTAATTTAAATGAGGCCAATTTGGAATCGACCCTTTGAGAAAATAGTGAAGCATGTTATGAGCATCATTAGAATGATATGTGCACACTTTGAAAGATAATTCTGATGGTGGAGATACTGTGACTCGGAATTGGACATTAAATGGTAGAACCTATAGTGGGAAGCACCATATGACATATGTTTAAAGAGACAAAGTGGATACCATGTATCAGGTTATATGGGAATGGGTATCCCCATATCAATGATTCAATTTTTAATTTGAGTGTTTACTCGAGTTTCTATGATTTCTGTTCCATATTATTAAAGTGGATCTTAGAGGTGCATTGGGTATTTGGAAACAAAACACAACTATTTGGGTGAAATTATTGACTTGAGTAGGTTGGTTTTTTATTTCTTTATTTACCCAAGTATTCTTAGGGATGAAAAGTTATAAGGTGGGGAGATTGTAGCATCCCATGTTTTTGGACCGAATGAAATTACATGGGAATTTTAGTTTTATCATTTGGTGGATGGTCCATTTTGTAAACCAAGACTTATTTTGTAAATCAGATCATTAGAAGACTTAATAGTGCTATTTTTATATGTGGTTAAGTTCCCAAGAGGTGTCTCGGGTGGTTCATAAAGTTTCTAGAGTGTTGGGCCATGAAAACTCAAGTTTGGGTGGAATGGTAAGGGAACACAGTTTGTATGAAACCATGCAACCCACCAGTGTAAACCATGTGCCTTATGTAGGTGATAAGAGGTGAACCACATGGGGTATGCATGGTTTATAAAAACCACGAACCTAGCCCACATGCATAGTTCCACTTAGGAAATTTTTGTGCACTGTTTTACACACGGTTAGCACACAGTTTGGCCAAAGCGTGCAGCCAAAGCATGAGACCCCTCCCCTTAAGCAGTAACCCTCACATAATTGGTGCATGGTTTGGCCAATCATGTGGCTAAACTATGAGCCTCATTAAGGGGGTGGAATTACCATTTTCCCATCTTTTCTTATTTTATTTTCCTCCTCCTTTCCTCTTCCTCCTCCGCATGAAACAAGATCCTATGTGGGTTTCTCTTTTCATCCTCTAGGTATTAGTAGATCTCCCTCATATGACCTCTGATTCAAGCATTATTAGGTTTTTTGGAAGTGTCTTGATAATTCTATAAATACACTTTCTTCTATTCTTTTTTTATCTTCTCTCCCTATATTCTATTTTAGTGTGGCCTAATTCCCCCTATTTTAAGTGAATTGGACCATTTATTAGATTTATTTTGAACTGGACCAAATTAAGCCTCAATATTGAACATGTGGGTCTCCCTAATCACAAGTAGGTGTTCTATAGATCCCCCCCAAATTTCTTCATTTTTATAAAATGTTATCATGTGTCATGCGTTGACCTTACCTGGTGTTGCTTATAATTAATATTTTGGTTTAACTAAATTTATTAAACCACCTTATGATGTTATTAAACCCTTCTTGGTATGGTTTAAGGTTATGAACTCAATAGAACCACCCCTTTAGGGTGGATCTATATAACCACCCCTTCTAATTTATGTCTTCCATTGTTTGAGCCACCCCTTTGGGTGTGCTTTCATTTATATGATAAATTATAATGGTTTTTTAAATATCACCATTGTAGTGGATTTATTTGTGCCTTGTGATGAAATCAAAGTGTTTAAACAAAAGGAACTGATTTTTTTTATAACAATGTAATGTTTAATAATAGAACCCCTCGGTTGAGGTGCTCCATATTCTAAGAAAAAAATGCTATGTTTGTTGGTTCATTATTTGGGTTAGTGACATGCTTAGTACATGGGTCTTATTTTTTGAAATTTAAATGATAAATGGTCTTGGACCTCTCTTTTAGTATGCATGAATCATGATGTGTCTTTATTATATATGAATACTCATAATTTGCACCTTTCTTATGACAAGGCATGGTTATATACTCGTCATCTTTAGTGATTTAAATTTTAACGGAATAATGTATTGTTTATGCCTTGAGAGGTACTCAGATTCCTTTTTATGGAATTCCAAGGATAGTCTCATGAGTTTATGAGGCTTCATACATTGGGGGAAATACCTGTTGTATCTTATATGGGATCATCATGCATGTTTCTTACCTCTATATGAGTGATTCTGGTTCCTAAGGGAGCACTCGTGGATGGGATCAGTGGGAAGATGGTTACACCATTCCATGAGTGATTCTCAAACCACTTTGTGAGATACCAAGGACTAACATAGAGGGAAATTTTCTTACTTAATTTGAGAGTGATACTTGGGATTCTATTTATGGATCACAGTGGATGGACTCCTTTAGATTTAGAAAATTGTTATGATCTTGGTGAGATACTTAGGTTCCTTTATATGGTTCACCTTGGATGGTAATAGGATTGAATATAAATTTACACCAGATATACCTCATTTAATTAAATTCAATATGTTAAGTAGTTAAATATAAAGGGAATGCCCTCCAAGACAAATCATATGGCTGGGTTTGGGCCTTTCTAGTTGATTAAATTATGATGACTCGTTATTACTTTATATACCATTCACACATGTTACCTTTGGATTAGATATTACAGCTTAGGAAAAAAGTAGGTATGGTTGGGCCGAGTCTCCTGGAGGTACCCGAGACCATCTTGGTTATTTATCTATTTCCCATTTTTGCTTTAATTTTTTTATACACGCACACTGCTTATTTTATATGTATGAACTAGATTATACTCTAGAAACCATCGGTGGTGGAATATTGAGTATATATCACACCAAACTTGTGACACCATTGCACTAGGGTACCTAAGGATATCATCTTGTTCGCAGGTCCTTGATCCTTTTCTTGTGCATTTCATTGAACCTAGGAGTTTAGAGCATGATACTAAGCAATTACTCATGATGCTTGAGGAGACCACCATGTGTACATTTTTATTATTTCATTTTTTTCATATATTGTATCATATTGAATACTATATTTTTCATACTTTATTAGGTATAATCACATGTAAATTCATGAATTATTAGTTTTATATTGTCATTGACCATCTTTATTCAATTATTATATTTATCTTCCACTATTTTTCATTTATTATTACTACTTCCACTATTGTATGTTGATTATATCTAATTATAACATTGTTTTAATCTGATCGCGAGGGTATAGACTCCACATTGGTCCTCTATTATACCCTCACTGCTAGTTGGTAGCCTCTAGAGTACAGGGAGGCATGCCTGAGGCTATGTGGCGACTGGTCCAGCTACCAGTTTAGTGGTCATTTGGGATGAGATGTTACATCATATACACTGCTTAAACATATTTTTTATCATAAATATTATAGGTTTTCAGTCTCATATGGTTTTTACTATGTATATTGATTACATGGATTGTGTGATTTATACCGATAGCTTGTATAGACTACTTGGCATGTATGCTAATACGCACCGTGTAATCTAAAAACTGTATGCCAGGTTAGTCAGTTAACATGCAGTGTGCAATGTGTATCATTACTATGTGGCATTCCATGTATCCCATGACACATCCATATTTAATGCACTGGGTTATACGACATGTACTCATGAGTACATGCCATGTAGCCCTATATTATCAGCCAATAACTTGGCAGTTCCTAATGGAATATCCAGTAGTTCTTCATTTGTTCTTAGACCTTTAAGAAAATTAATTACTAAACAAACCTGATTAATATGTCGAAGTATGTTAATACAAATTGGATTATAGAATGAATAAAATGAATTGAAAATATAACCACAATTGTTCATAGATCAACAATAAAATAAATAATTATAAATTTAAACATGGCCCCTCGGATACCACTTGATGGTTTTGGGAATAGTGGGAGCATGCAGTGGTGGGAAATATATTAAAATTTATTTTAATATTTCTATGCCTGAAACTAAGACTGAGTATCTTTCACATCAAATTTATAATTAATTTATTTAATGTTTGAAGACACGATTACCTTTACTTAGTAACCTTTCTTAATTGATGATGTTGATCAATTGAAAATGACCCTTTTGGATTGCCTTTATTTCACTACAAGGATTCAAGGAAAGAATGCCTCTTACGGTGATCCACACACACTCCTTTGTTCTCCAAGAAACACCAATCAGTCTCTGGGTTCTAACATTGTGAATCAACTGTCTTGATTTGTTTTTATTGATCACTTTTCCTTCATTCTTGAATGAATCTCTTTTACATTTCTTTTTCTTGAGAGGGAGAGAAAAGGAGGAGAGGAGTCAAGATAGATTTCATTATTCACAAAAATTATCTATTCTCAATTGTAGATTATACATAATAGACATAAACAACTATTTTTAGAGCTAGGGTTTAGGTTAAAATAATTATTTAATTGTATTTAAATGATTAAATAATATTATAACCTTTAATGAACCCCATTCCCTATAATAATAATAATAATAATATTATTATTATTATTATTATTATTATTTTGTAGTGTATGATAACTTGCACAATAAAAAATATTATTTTACCAACTTTTTAATTAATAATTTTACTGAACACAGTCTTAGTTTGTTCAAACTACTCATGAATTTATTGAACACCTAAATGAATAATTAATTTAAATATTTTTTTATCAATAAATATTTATGATCAATAAAATGTGAATAAAATTACCCCCGATCTTGAGGACAATATTTATTCAATTAATTAAATTCAAATAGAATTTAATTTAGATCATTAGAAACACTTAGTGTGTGACTCTTTAGGATTCTTTATCATTGGAATTAGATGTGATTGCCTAATGTCCAAGATTACTGTGTAGAAATGGGTCAAGGCACCCAATTAAATAGATGAGATATCAACTTCCATAAAGATGTAAGAGAAAACACTTCCTCAACATATCCATTAATGATATGTCACTCATGACGCACCCAACATATCCAACATTTCTATGAACTATTATCATAATGGTTTATAAAATACATCTAAGTACGTGAGTTCTAACATAAATTAATAATAATATTAAAGTTTAAGGACCATTATATATGCTCGTAGATAGAAATATCTGATGACACCAAAACATGCAGAATTCCTACTATTAGGTATATTCTCATAATATACCATCTTTGAGATTACCAAGTGTGAAATTCATGAGAAGAAGCCTCATACACTTAAAAGTACTCACACCTGATAGTCTATATACTATGGGTCCCATAATAGTATGTTATCTAACCATAAAACTATATTAAGAATATTTTCATAGCACTTTAAGGTTATCATCATACTAGAGAACTGTTATGACCTTATCAATGTGACAAATACTCTTGGATATTATTACATTAAAGTCATGTAGAATAATGTACAATATATAATAAGATGTTTAATTAATATTCAATATATCGAATATACATGTAATCAAAGTATAATTAATTGGTTCTATGATACAAACTCCAACAATAAGTAAATTGTCACCCAAAATCAAAAGTAAAAAACTAGGGGAAAACCACCAAAATGGTTTTGAGTCCTAGCCCAATCCCAACTCCCATAATCTATCCTAGCATCACAACATAGACCAAAGACCTTTCCTAAGCCTAGAACTATAATAAAGTAGCATATTATTGGGTACCCAAGTTCCTTGGAGGCCTGAGAAGGGTGTGTGTACAACTCAGTAGCCCACCAACAATGATATCCCTAAATATAACTAGTTTGATAAATAGTACATATAGAAGTTCTCAAGATAAATAATTACAAATAAAGCTGTTAAACTATTTAAATTTAAAATTATAAAACAAACACCGAACTCAGGATCTATGATGACACTCAATAATGGTACATACCTGCTTCAGACAATGTCAGGATGACTTTGAACATGTTGTGATAATTGTTCCTACTCATCTTCTATCAAGGGTAATATACCCATCCACAAACAAAAAATGAGAACTTTTGGGTAATATAATCGTTCCTAGGTCCCAACCAATCAGCGTGATGGTAGGTTTCACCTTGGGTCCATCAAACACTACCAAATCCACTATGGGGTCGGGTTCACCCCAGGTCTATAGAGTATATCCCAATCCAATCTCATTTATTTTAAAAATAGAACATATATATTTCATAATTTCCATATAAAAATAAAACAATTAAAGAAATAAGGGATCATTTAATATTCCCATTAAAAAAACATTTGTAATTCACATTAACCAAGACCATTTAAAAAACCATTTTCAAATGCTTAAGAAAATTAAACCAAAGCAAGGGAAAATTCCATTTAACAATCTCATTATTTTACATTTACCACAATGATCCCATTTCACACCTTAATGTTATCCAAAACACTTTTAAATTTAAATTAATTTTACAGGACATTTCATAACATCTATTTATTATCATAACCACCTTAGGTCCTTTAAAATACTTAGTTTAAAATTCAAGACCATAAACACTTAATTTCATAAAACCAATTGATTCCTCCAACCAAAGTTAGTTTAAAATTTCCACAAATCATTTTAAGAACAAAAAATATTCTTTGAAACCCAATTTCATGACTATTTATGAGTGTGTAATCCCATTTCAAAACCACAAATATAAATACAATTTACCTTTTCAATTATACATATGAATTTTCAATTCCATTTTCAAGGTTCATTTCTAAAATAAGGTGTTCACTTGGAATCATCATTTTCCTTGGGATCTCACATCTTATTTGAGGTATCTAGCTAAGATGAGGCACAATTAATTTATTTAAAATAGATATAGGAAATAGAATGAAAAAATGTTATGATGCACCACACACACACTTTAAAAAACACACAAGATTACATGTTTAATTTAAGGGACCACCTACCTCATTTGAAGTCTTTTTTCTTTAAAACGTATCTCGAAAACCCACTACCCAAGATTATCTTAGACCAATATCCAACACTCAACCACCTTCTATGTTAACTCTAATCTAAACAACCAAAAATAATTAATTATAATCAAATTATAATTAATTAACCAATACTATTCACCATTTCATAATGGATTTATACACATTGAGTTCTCCTTCTACAACTAAACCATGATCAACCATCCTACAAAGGTTTGTTCCATTCTCCCAACACCAAAATGGGATAAATTATTATTAACCATAACCAAGACCATAAGAAAATACATTCAATTTGGATCAAAACCCTTGTAAGATCACTTGGAAATATAACACCAAAAAATGACGGGTGAAAGTGTATAGTCATTGTCTCAATACATCCTCAATATATGTTTCATAGAATCCCCATCATCTGGGGATTATTCCACCATGATTTATTGGAATTGTTACTAAAATCCCATGCTGGGAGAACCAAAAATTAGAGTGAGAGGGGGAGGAGAGAATGGTATATTTACATTAGGAGAAACTTACCAAAAATTGTCACAAAATAACACTTGAAACTACACCAACATGAGGGGGAACCAAGAGAAAGAAGGGGGGTCACCTTGGTCCATGCGATCCAAAACAATGGATAATATAGGGGTTTCCCCTTTAAAACCCCGAAAGGGTAAATGTATAGTTCTTACCCATAAAATCCTAAGAGACAAGAAAGTGGAGGCCACTTAATGTTAAATGACTTTGTGCAGTGGATTATGCCACTAATAGACTCCACCAACTAGCTGGTGGATTCCTACAAGATTGCAGGACCACTAGCCTATCCACTGGCTAGCTGATTTCAAGATGCAACCTTGACCACCCTTCATTTCTTCCCCTATACTTTTGGCCACCTTTTGACCCAAAAATATCATCCAAAAACACCTTTTTGAGGTATTAAAACCTCTAGAACACTCTTATCAACCCCAGTTCTTGAAATTAACCATCCACTAAATGAAATTCCAAATTTCCATTAGAAATTTAAACCCATCTATACACATGAGATGTTACAAAATCTCCACCATAACACTTATTATCCCTAAGAAATCCTAATGGTCGTCCAATTGGATCTTCCAACCTACATCATTCATCAATTTCCTCTCAATGATCGTGTTCCAATCCAAAATGCTCAACGTGATTTTAGAGTGAAAATTTTAATTCAAGTGCTTAAACTACCAAATCGTCTACCCTAAGAAACCTGAGGTTTCTTTATTTAGTTTTTTCACATAGTCTATGGTGATCCTCACTAAAGGAATTTTACATATAGGGTAACCTTGAACCAATATTCCTCCAACCTCTAGAATTGTCCAAAGAAACTCACATTTTGGGTTCCCATAATACACATGGTGTGGGCTCTAACTCATCGATTTAGATTTCTCAAAAATTCACCAATTATGTGTCTTTCCAATTTTTAATTCTCAATTTCTAACTAAATATGACGAGCCTTATTGATTTTGTACATATTTCTGAACATGCTGATTTATCCTTAAAAACTTATCCAATTCCTGAAACATACCAACTGTATCCAATATGACATGACCAGTGTAGTTTTCAACTCATCACATTTAACTACATGTGAGAAAGAAAGTTGAACCTCCCCCAATTAACTTTTCCCTAAAAACACTCTACTATAGCCACCAATAGGCCATTAAACATCATGAACACGATACCATAAACCCCAAAGGAATCCTATGATAATTCAAACATACCCTATCAAAGTTCGTACCCAACTTATGATGAAATTATAGGGTTGAACCATCAACTATCTATTTCCACCATGATTCCATACTGTGAAAACTGATGCACCACAAACCTGATAACATTTTCCTCATCTCAATTCACTCCAAACCCAAGGTTGATGCTCAGACCCCACCAGATACCACATATCAGTCTATACCTAGAATTTACTATGGAATACATTGAATTCAACCTCATTTATCTAATGTCCTCAAAATTCCATAAAAATCACCCATTCATCGATCTCATGTACCCCTGATCCCTTTCACATAAGGGTCGCATCACCATGACCAACATACCACTCTCCACCTTAGGATCATCCATGTAATCATATCACGAAACCATTTTATTCTCTCCACATCCTACTCTCCATACTTAACCTAACATGATGGTTAGATGAGGTCAAGACTGCTTACCATTTTACCTTAACCACACTAACAAAGATTTTACTATTTACTAGTCAATATGGTCATTATAAAATAATAAATTTTCCATGAATGGAAAATATTTTATATTCATTATCATTTAAAAATCACTTGGTAGAATATTGGATTTATAGTAGATTTAAATCATTTAATAAAATATAATTTATCATCAAATAACATTAATGCTAATTTTGAAATTAATCATTTAAATTGAATTTAAAAATATCAATACAATGATGGAATTTGAATATATTAAGTTAAAAACTTTTTAAAATGATATATTCATCTAAAAAATTAATTTAAGAAAATAATTCATTCAATTTACCTCACTTTTAATATTTTTAGTATCATTTATTTTCGTTAATTATTAATTGAAGAACTATTGTGTTGGAATTTCTTATGCATTTTAAGTAATGAATTCATCTCTAAAAATTAAAAATAAATTATTATGATTAAAAATAATCATTTATATTTCAAAATAATATGTATAATTGATCTAATGTTTTTTTCCTATCCCAAATCTTTATAGATATTAAAAGCAAGGAAGGTTGCATTTTTTTATTTTTTTATTTACTTTAACTTATTATGTATGTCACTTTCATGGAATAATGTCCCTAAAACTCATAAAAATATATCCAAAAGTTATAATGGTATAAATATGGCCATAAAAGGGTTGTTTTACAAGTGTGGGGTAATTCTTACAACTCATATTCTAAGTTTAACCACTAAGTAAACTCGTTTTTACCTTAATCATTATAATTAATTTTAACTATTTTCATTAATCATTATGGTAAAAAATTAAGTTGAACTTATTATATATTATATATAATTCTGATTCTAAATATAGAATCCATTTTTCAAATTCAATCCACATAAGTGGAAAATATTAATTTAAAATTATTCCAGTAGATGTGATGAGAAAGCATGTTTTTCAAAGGGAAAATATTGAAAAGTTTACAAATTTTATATATATAAAATCAATATAAAAATGATTCCAATGATATAAAATGGATTAATATAAGTAAAATTGAAAAATATTTACTTTATACCCAATTGAAAATATAATTTAAAATTATAATTATTTAAATGAAAATGCAATTTTCAATTAAAATTCATTATTATTCACTATTCATCGAAATATGAAACTTCTTATAAAATTCAAAAATGATCAACTTAATTTAATTTTTATATTCCAATTTAAAAAATATAGTTCATTTTCCCATGTAAATTTTCTAAAATTTTTAAAATTTAATTTTAAATTAAGTGTGGAAAGCATGACTAAATAGTGTTTTGTTTAAACCTAGTGTTGCGTGCATCACACGCTATCATGAAATTAAATTTATTATAAATAAAATATATTTTAGATTCTTGGGGTGTTAAATTCTCCCCACTATAAATGAATTGTTTCCTCTCAATTTAAAATTTATCTCGGTAATCAACGGTTTGACATTTAGAAATACCATTGTTGGAAAAAACCCACGTCATGAAAAGGTTAATAAAAAATAATCTTAGAAAGAGAGAATTGGAAGTAAAAAGGTCATCTAGAATAATAATATAACTAGGTTTCCGAGTAGGAAAACATAGAAGGGAAATGAAAACAAATACATTTAATATAAAACTAATACCAAAATACTAATGGAGAGTGATTGAGATCATTGATCACAAGTAAGTGAATGGTCAATATAAAGTTAATGGGCACAAAAACACAAATTTATGATGATTTAAAAGACCATATGATTCATTGAGTATGAATTTAATAGGATAATATTTTTGTTTCACGATCCTTTTCCTAATGTTGAGGGATTATTTTACTGTATAATAATATAAAAAAAATACTTACACGATGTGTTTCTAATTCATAAGCTCAATTTTATCCTTTAGTTGTGATTCAATCAATTTAAAATTCACCCCTTACCACAATAAATGAATATAAAAAAATTATATTTTTCATAAATCCCTAAATTTCACTTTTAATGGATCAAAAGACCCATAACATAGTGAAAAGTCTTTTCATATGTCTCTAACTATTTTCCAAAAACCTATATGGTTATCACAAGTCATACAATATGCATAAATATTTATATGGTGAAGTAATACATTAATATCTAAAACATAATCCAATATTAAACATAAACCCTTACATAAATGGTCAACCTAATTAACCTTACAAAATATTAGGATCAATAACTTTAGAAATAAGAAAAATGAATTTCGAAAATCAAATTATCATTAATGAGTTCAAATGTAGTTAGTACTATCCAATTTACATTATCCATATTAATCGTTTCTTTATCCAAACATCATTAAATCAAAATCAGTAACATATTAAGGTTCATATCTCAATCAACCGTGTGTTTTCCAAGGATTTCAACTTACCACTAAATCATTTTCCTTGGTTATCGGTACCATTCAACAGACACTTTAAACTCCTTAATTAAAAGGTATTACAATAAAATCATTATATATTTTATTATATAATCAATAAAAAAATATTAAAATATATTTCTTGGATCCAAATACAAAAAATATTAATCATTCCATTTCAATTTTATCAATAGAATAAGTTTGACCTTCTCCCATTGGCCTCCTCTATGGTGGATTCCCTTGATTCTTGGGAAATTGGTGTGAGTAATTCCATATCTCTCTATTGATAAAGCACTAGAAATAATAGATTTATTCCTTCCCCTTACATTCTTTATCACATCATCCCTTAAATCCACACTTATAACAAGCTCCCAATCCCTTCAACCATTTCTTAGGGTGATTCTTTCCACAATTCTCACAAGGTATAAATTGATTAATTTTATTATTCTTATTTGTTGTATTCCCTTTCTCTTGGTGTTTAGATGACCTATTATGCTCTTGGTTTCCATTGAATATATAGGATTTATATAATTCCTTCACATTTTTTTATGGATCATAAAACTATTTCATCATATAACAAAAACATTTGAGAGACCAATGCCCTTCAAAGACTTTTCTTAATCCCTTTAAATAAATGGTTAATATTTTACTCCTTTTTGATTATGTAATTAAAATCATACCTAGATAACCTTATAAATGTATCCTCATACTCATCAACAATTTCTTCTTACTTTTTATTTAATCTAATGAACTTTCTCTTCTTTTCATTTTGTTTCTCGTGATGGAAATATTTATCAAAGAATGTATCCTTAAAAGATTTCAATTCTATGAGTTCAATTTTATCTTTATTCCTAGTATTTTGGATCAATGACCACTATTTATTAGAATCACCTTTGAGAAAATTTACTAAAAGTATAAAATTTTCATTTTCACTACATTCCAAGGCTATAAATATCTTCTCCATACACTTAATCCATTACTCATCCTCCATTAGATTATTAGTCCTACTAAATCACAGGGACTCCATCGCATAAAGTGATCCAACATAGGAGAATATCATTATAGAAAAGGTTTCTCTATATAGGAAAGGTTATTTTTTATAATCTGATTTATCTTCCCTAATATAGCTATAACTTGTTCAGTTCCAATAATAGCTATATTGGCTACCTCAACAGGGAAATCTCTACATTGGGCACAAGTATTGAAACCCTTCTTCCTTCTAGGCTATATTTTCAAACAATAGAATTTACTAGATTAGATCATAATATTAAAATTTTTAAATCATAATGTATAATTCCAAATATGGTGTAACACTTATCGTAAATGAAAATTTATGTATTTTTAATATCATAATCCTAAAATTGGTTTCTTTGGGGTTATCTTTGTTTTCAAATCCATCGAAATGGTTTGCAGAGAAAATGTAAATTATCCTAATAATATCCCATGGGAGTGCCAAACTAGTTGTGCATTAAGGTCCATTATTGGGTACCAAGTAACTCTTGAGTCAATATCAACATGCCTTTTTTAGAGTTACTACCCCTAGGTACCTCTTTTCTAGAACCACGTCAACTTATAGTATCTAAATAGAGATCTATTTCTAAGAAACACCACATATTATTTATCTTTACATAACATTATTATGTAATAATATAATTATCCTCAAAGTTTATCATAAGGTTATTATTTCAATCTATTTTTTCCTAAATCTAGTTCTCAAGGTTTCTAGTAAGCTTCCACTGATACTAACTGTAATAAACCCAACCTGAGTAGCCTAGAGCCAGTGTCTTACTACATTACATTGTCATAGATACAAGGAATAAAATCCCTAAGGACTGGTCAGTTTAATAGTTTTATATAACCATATACATACATGATAACCATTTTAAATTGGGAATAGAAAATAAAACGTAATACATAACAAAATATAATAAACTGCATCCTTGAAAACTCATTCAAAGATCACTTTTTCATAACATGGGAAAGGAAAAAAATAACAGTGATATCAAATGATCAGTAAGGGTTAAGTACATAGGAATATATCATGAATCAATATGCATGATCAATAGGGAAAGGTAAATAACTGAACACACATGAATTTTTAAATAAATATTTCTACATGAATAGATATGGAATAATCAATATGGTAAGGTAAATAACTGAAAACACATTCCATTTAATCAATAATGTTTAATGAAATACATCCAAATATAATTCCATATTGAAAATATCCTAGATAGTAATAACTGAATACATAATGATAAAAATTATTAATTATTTTATTTCATGTTTCTCAAGAACATGATACATTTACTGTCAATATCTATTCTCAATATAGTTTAAAAATACGGTGTAAAAATCCATCTAATTGGGCCAAATAACTCATCTAATGAGACTACCATTTCATATAGGGGATATAATTAACTAGGACCTACACATAACTAAAAGTCCAAATAAATACTCATGTATCAAATAATCGATTTAATTCATGAACAATATTCCCATCATCAAATATCTATATTGAGTAAAGGATAAATATTAATCAATTTTCCCCAGTTAATAAAATAACTTAAAAAGTAAACATGGAATGTAAAAATGGAATATGGTTAATGAAATAACAAAATACATCATAAAAGAATATATCTATTTAATATAAATTAAGTGTTTAATAAAAAATGATCACAAGGAAGTGACTGCTTTAAGAGAAAGTTAACAATCATAAAAGAAAGTAAGATTGCACAATAACTTTTACCACTTGGTATTTTTCAAGTCAAATCCCCTTGTATTAAATTACTCAAATTGATACTTAAAATACCATGAATTATGAATTAATCATGATATTACATGTCAAAGGGGAAGTATATACACCACATAAAATTTAATTAGTTTATAATAAAAAATAAGTCTCAGTGGAATGTAAATTGAGACGAAATCCATTACCTTACTCTTACTTTTGGTTGATCATAATTTAACATCCTATATAGTGGTTTTAAAAATTTCAATAACTTATTCTATAACCATATTCATATTTATAATATAATATATGATCATTTTATAATATCTTATCACCCATTCAATAATAATCGTTCATTATTTTTGTTGTTTCGGGTGTTAATTTTCTTGTTTTATCATGCATGTTTTGTTATGAAAGTCCTGATTCATGTGTAAATTATATAGTTATATTATCTATATAAAAATAATAATGACATAATTATCATATTTTATATCAATTATACTTTTAAAACCAATCATTAATGATGGTTATGAAAAATTATGTGCGTTGTGATCATGGAGACAGTAGGCCATACATATGCATGAGTAACATTTTCCATTTTCAAGTATCATTATAGAAAGGGTGTAAATAATATTTTATATTTAAATAATAATAATAATACCATATATACCATATTATTTATTTAATTATACTTATATATATCACTCATGTGTTGTGGTGATGAAAAGACAGTGACCTCACTTCGTGAAGGCGATAGTCCACACGTACACGAACAATGTTATTATCATTTAGTGTAAAAAAATAAAATGAAATATTATCTTTATAGAATTATGAAAATGTCATGAAAATAATAACTATTTCATTTATATTATATATAATCATTAACATTATTTCTTATTACCTTCCTTACAAAGTGCCAGTGAAAGATGAATCAAATCACTTCACAAGGCAGTAGTCCACCATACATATGAGTGAAGTTATTATGTCTCCTATGAAATAGAAATAAAAAATTTATATATTATATAATTAATACATAGGTATAATAATTTTTTAAATATAATAATAATAATATATATATATATATTATTTAGATCCATAATAATACCCAACTTAGGAAGGTGGTAATGGAAAATTGGACGACATTAGTTTGCAAGGTGGTAGTCTATCATAAAAATGAAGGATGATTTTGTAATCCAATTGATGAATGTGTGTTTGGTTTTAGGTCATTCCCTTAACATAACAACATCTCATTATTTTTGGTAATGTATTGTCTCAATAGTACTCTATACTAAATGATGATTTTAGTGCTCACAAATACCCTTGTTTGTTTTCTAATGAAGTTTCATTAAGTATATTTCAAGAATATATATCATGTTTTTATTTATATTTTTGATGAAGTAAAAATCTATGGGATATGTTATGGAAACACTATTCATACCCTACATTCGGTAAATGAACATATGGATCATTATCCCTACGCTATGCTAAATAGTTTTCATATGGATTGACAACCCTATGCTAGATATTAAGCGTATGGATTATAAACCCTGTGTTCAGGAATCAACAAGCATATGGAATATCAAACCTATGTTGGAGTTTGAAATTACAGTTCATACCCTATATTATAGAAATTGAATGTATGGTTAATCAATGCTACATTTGGAATCTTATGATGAAAAGTATGAATGTATGTATCATCATCCCTACATTACATTGATCCCTACGTTATACACAGATGAATGTATGGTTAAGGAACCATATTTTGGAAGAAAACTTACATTACACAAAGTAACCCTATTCTACATAGTTCTACCCTACATTTTTCTACTCAACAACGGAGTTTTAAATTAATGATTTTATCCATGATTCATGCAATGGTTTTGAATGAATTACAAACTAATTCAAAGATCGTTTTTATTGATTCAAAGATCTGTATTCATCAAAGAAAATCACTCATATTGATAAGGGAAGTTACAAATCCACAAGTTAATTCAGATTTGAATTTATACAATATTTCAGGATACTTTCTTGGATATATTCAACCAGAATAAAGTTATTTATATGATCGAAATATTTTTAAATCATGGTAGTGTGTGTAATATATGTGATATGGGCGATACAAGTTTCATTCATACATATGATTGTATTTTTTTCCATATCTTTTATTATGCTATTGAGATGAGTGATCGACTTTGAAGAAGAGGCTACACTTTGATAACATATATATTTCAACCTCATACTATTTTCTAATCACTGTTTCTATTTGTTACTATTGTAATTGAAGATAATTTTATATGAGGATCACCCCAGAGCTACTATTTCTTGAAAACTGTCATTTCTAAAGAAGAAGATCTATATACTGTCAGTTGTTGCTACTGCAACTATGAAGATTAACTCGAAAAATCAAATCAAACTCTTTTGATTTTATAGAGTTTCAACTACTCATACTCTATTGTGGTTTAACTATCATCATCTTGTACTAAGATGTGGATAATTTCTTTCTTGTTAAAGAACCAGAAGACACTATTTTTCGTTATTTTAAAGTTGTAAACTTCCTGTACTTAGTTTTGAATTTGAGGTCTTGTGATAAGAGTACCTTTCTAGTGAAACTAACCAAGCTCGTAGAGAGAGTGATTTGTGGAGTGTACTAGGGGATCTTTGTTCCCCAAACCACTATAAATTTATTGTTCTCTTTCATTCTATTTATTTGTTGATCATTCTCATTACAGAAGAAAACACTACATATCTTCATAAATCACAATGAGAGTCAAAAGAAAGAATTAGTGAAGATTATCGAAATGACACAATTCACCCCTATTGTGTTATATTGTATTATTATGACCTAACAAACGGTATCAATGGAGAGATTTAGGGATAAATATATAGTGAGCTAAAATGTATAATTCCTATTCAAAGAAGATGGAAAATGTATGATCCAAGAGAAGGAATATTTATGGTTCTTTCTCTATAATTTAATGGTGAAAGATATCTATACTAGAAATATCATATGATCATATATCTGAAGAATGTTAGATTTAGAGTGTATTAAAAAATAATCACTCCTTATAAGATTCCTAAAAAACCAGAGACTTGGGATGCAACAATAGAATCTGAGTATGATATTAATTCAAAAGGGATGAATGTTATTATTTTTGGTCTTGAACCAGATGAGTTTAATCATGTATCACAATTTCATACTACCTATGAGACATGGAAAACTATTACAGTTTCTTATGATGGAACATATAATATCAAAAAATGAGATATACTAATGCAAAGCTAAATTTTGATACCTTTAGAATGTTTCATGGTAAAATCATCACAAAGATAAATGGAAGGTTAACATAAATTTTTAACAATATTACTTCCTTAGGAGATCCCATAAATCAATCTGATCAAGCACTAAATGTACTGACAGTACTTCCCTTATTGTGGAATGGAATATCTACAGTAATTCGACAATCATCACCTATCAAATATTTGAAAATGAAATAATTAATTGCAACTCTAATAAATCCCGAAGTAGATATGAAAGATAAAGTTTAAGATCATAATATTATAGTAAAAAGGTAAAATACTACCCTAAAAGTGGCATCTCAGAAGAATAATAGAAAAAAAAACAATTAGAAAAAAAGTTAAAAATTTAAATTTTTCAAATTCTGGAATTGAATTGGCTCAACTAGAGAAAATGTTTAGTAAATTCTACAAGAAGAAAAAAGGATCCAAAAAATACTTCAGGAAGGATGATAAAGACTGAAGAGATATTCGATGCTATGAATGAAAAAAATTGGGTCACATTAGACCAGATTTTCCTCAATTTAATGATGGAAGAAAAAAATCCAAAAAAGAAATATTAGAAGAATGATGACTATGAGTATAAAGGAAAAATAATAATGAAAGTTATGTGGAGTGTACCTAAAGACTCTAGAAGATCTTCAAAATATGATTCAGATAAAGATCCATCAAATATCAAAGCTAATATGTGCTTTATGGATAAGGAAGAAGAAGAATAGGTAAAAACCTATTACTCCTATGATTCTGATATTGATAGTTGCTCAAATGATAAATTTTCTGCTTACTATTCTATGTTATAAAAAAATATTATTTTCTATTAAAGAAGAATAAATCATTGAAGAATATTCATAATTTTGTTCTAGGTGATAGAGAAACTATGTTGAAACAACACCATGAACTAGTTGAAAAATTCAATTACTCTATATCAAACTGTATTGATCATAAAAAAGATTAAAGAATTGAAGGATGAAGTGGATTATTATAAAAGTAATGATATTATTTTTACTAAAGGAGAAAAAGTTTTAAAGATATTCTTGGAAAGAATTTTATTAAAATAGAAATATTTGGAATAGGAAGCAGGGGTGAAAAATCCAAATTGTATAAAAATTATTCTGTTCCCAATTTGAAAAATGCTACCTGTTATTATTGTGGAATAAAAGGCCATGCCACCAATAACTTTTATTTGAGAAATCATCAAATTAATGGTATTAAAAAGGATTTTATTTCTAAAAGTATGTCTCAACTAAGTGATATAAATTATGGTAAAATTAGGAAAATATAGATTCCCAGATCACTTATTGATGACGCTGCTGGACTCAAGAAAATATGGGTACCAAAACAAACATTTTCTTAATTATTTTTTCATGAAAAATTCCATAGGAAAAATAATGCTATATGGTATATGGATAGTGGATTTTAAAAGAACATGAGTGGAGTCTCATAAAATTTTTATATGCTGACTCAAATGAATATAGGTCTAGTCACCTTTGGTGTTAATGAAAAATGAAAAATTGTTGGAGTTGGAACCATTGGAGATCCAAAAACTATTTCAATCAACAAAGTACTGTATGTTCAAGGGTTAAATAGTAATATGATAAGTATCTCTAAATTTGTGATGATTTTTTTATACTGATTTTTCTAACAATTCATTATCTGTGTTTAAAGATAAGTTGATTAAATTTAGAGCACCTATAACTGAAATGGTTTATACTTTAGATTTAAATTATTTGTCTAAACTGAAAGTGAATTGTTTAAAAGCTAAGACAAATGAGTGATGGACTTGGCATAAAATACTTAGAAACTGTAATATTTATGATTTACATAAATTTTCTAAAAAATAGTTAGTTTTTAATTTTCCTCATATTAAGTTTGAAAATGATATATTCTACGATGCATGCCAAATTGGTAAATAGCACAAATATTCAATCAAAACTATTGACAAAATGTCTACATCTACACCATTAGAACTTATATATATTGATTTGTTTGGAACATCAAGAGTAGAAAGTTTGGTAAGTAAATTATATGTCTATGTTTTAGTTGACCATCATTCTCTATTTACTTGGGTATATTTTATAAAACTCAAAAGTGATGTTTTCACTATTTTTGAATTTTTTTTCAAAACTTTTCAAAATGAAAAAGGTTTTAAAACAATTTCATCGATAAGTGATCATGATGGATAATTTGATAATCAAGAATTTAATTATTTTTTCTCAAATATGGGTATTAAACACACCTTATCTGTACCAAGAACACCTTAAAAAAATAGAATTGTTGAAAGAATAAATAGAACTATTCAAAAAATGCCAAGGGCTATGCTGAATGAACACAATCTTCCTACCTATTTTTGGGCAGAAACTATAAGCACAAACTTCTATATCATGAATAGAGTTTTAATAAGGCTTATTTTCAAAAGGACACCCTATGAACTTTGGAATAACAGAAAACCTAAAGTAAAGTACATTAAAGGTTTTTGATGCAAGTTATATATCTTGATTACTAAGGACAACCTTGGTAAGTTTGATCCAACAACTGATGACAGAATATTTTTAGGATATTATGATAATTATAAATCTTATAGAGTGTTTAATAAAAATTCAAATATTTTTGAAGAATCAGTTCATGTTATGTTTGAATAAATTGATCCTTTCATTAAATATCAAACAAAAAAGTTACTAATTAGTTTGACAACATGAGACTTGAAACCCCTAAAATTGATTCTGAAAATGATATTAATAAAATTCAGTCTAGTTCAGAAGAACATGAAACTAAAGAACCTGAAATTATCCTTCATAGAAATCCTATAATATTAAAGAACCATCCTTTAGAAACTATTAGAGGAGAATTAGAAATAGAAATTAGAACTAGAAGAAATTTAGAAAACCTAGCTGATTTTTTTGCCTTTCTATCTTCGTTAGAACCTAAGTCTATTGAGAAAGCCTTATAAGATGAAATTTGGATGATTTAAATGAAATAATAACTAAACTAGTTCAAAATAAATGAAGTTTGGGAATTAGTAGAAAGACCATAAAATTATCCCATAATAGGAACCAAGTGGTTCTTTAGAAATAAATAGGATGATCAAGGGATTATAACCATAAATAAAGCTATATTAGCAGCTAAAGGATATAATCAGAATGAATTTATAGATTATGATGAGACCATTGACCCTGTATCTATATTAGAATCCATTAGAATACAATTAGTTTATGCTTCTAATATTAATTTTAAATTATATCAGATAGATGTTAAACCTTGCTTTTTAAGTGGATATTTAATAGAGAAAGTTTATGTTAAACAACCTCCTAGTTTTGAAAACCCTCAAAAACCAAATTCTATTTTAAAACTTACTAAAGATCTATATTTCCTTAAACAAGAACCTATAGCTTAGTATGTAAGATTAATTTCTTTTCTTTTTAAAAACTGATTTACTATTTGATTGGATGATCCAACACTTTTTAAAAAAACTGTTTGTTCTAATATTTTATTAGTACAAATTTATGTTTATGATGTTATTTTTGGTCCAAAAAATAAAAATCTTTGTAATGATTTTTCAAAAGGAATTTAAAAGGAATTCGAAATGAGTATGATGAGACAACTAAATTTCTTCTTAGGATTTTAGATTTATCAAAAATATTATGGAAATGTTTTAAGTCAAAGTAAATATATTTGTGATTTATTGAAATTTTTTGGACATGAGAACAGAAATACATATACAACTCCCATATGTACAAATGTAAAACTTGATTTGGATGAAACTAGAAAACCAGTTGATAAAAATTTATATAGAGGTATGATAGGTAGTTTATTATATCTTACTACTAGTAGACCATACATTATGTTTTCTATATGTTTATGTTCTAGATTTCACTCAAACCCAAAATAATCCCATCTTACTACCGTTGAAATAATTTTTAGATATTTAAAGGGAACTATTTTTCAATATCTTATTTACTACAAAACTTCTGATTTTAATTTAATTACATATTTAGATGCTGATTTTGGAGGTTGTAGAGTAGATAGAAAAATCACCTTAGGAACCTGTCACTTTTTAGGAAAATATTTAGTATTATGGTTGAGTAAGAAACAACACTCAGTTGCTCTGTCAATAGATGAGGAAGAATATGTTTCTATCGGCAGTTGTTGTGCACAATTATTGTGGATGAAAAACATAATACTGAACTTTGGACTATATTTTAATAGTATACTTATTTTATGTGATAATACTTGAGCTATAAATATTTCAAAAAATCTTATAAGTCATTTTAAGACTAAGCATATTGATATAAGGCATCATTATCTGAGAGATCAAGTTCTTAAAAAGGATATATATCTAGAATTTTTTAGTATTGAATATCAATTAGCCGATATTTTAACTAACCCACTTCCCAGTGAATGTTTTGATTTTATTAAGAGGGGGTTAGGATTATTTAATTTTAAATAAATGTTTAGTATTTTTTTAATATCTTTGTTTTTATTTTTCTTTGTATGTTGTATTTATTTATTTAATTCTCTTTATTTTGATTGGTTATATATTGATGAGATTTAAAAATAATTTTGTTTCAATTTATTTTAATTCATATTTTCAAATTAAAAAGTAATGAGTACACTCTCAATTATCACGAGAAAACTGTATGCATTCTCTCTCTCTTCTTATACACGTCCCTTTGGTTTTTAGATCATTCTTCATTCTAGTTTACCCAAACCCTAAACCTTCAAAAAATAAAATCCTTTAGAAATGGAACCACCAGGAAGACTTGAAGATTATTATTTGGTTGTGTCTATGTACCTGCTAGAGAAGTATTACAAATTTCTTCAAGGTAAGGTTATAGATTTTCAGTATTTAAATGAAAAAATATGTCTTTAAAGGAAGAAATTATATTTCAAGGAATGAATTTTGTTTTTTGAATATGATAACACTCCTCTATTATTTTAATTAGAATTAAAATAGTTCTATAGAAATGTAGAGTTTAGTTTTTTAATTGATGAAGATTCTATAATCTCTATGATTCATGATAAATACTTTTCTCTTTCATCGATGGATATAGATAAACTGTTGTGATGTACCCATGAGGGGGATTTTCATTTCAACTTAGGAAATATTGGTGATAAAAAGTTTAAGTCATAGGACATTATGTTTTCTTTGTTTGGATTAAGAACCACAAAAAAGGTGATGATAAAGGACCTTACTCCTGATAGGAAAGTCATAATGAAGTTTATTAAAACTAGAATTTTTCCATGAATAGCTGAGCATGAGAAAGTTCTGTACCCAGACATGTATGTTCTATTTCTATTTTTGAACTAAATTAATTTGAATTTCTCTTATTTTATGATGAGGTATTTAATTCATTGTTGTCACCAAGAAGAAAATATGGTCTACTATCCCTATGAAATAATCCTTTCCTTTTTGTTGCTCAAAAAAAGGAAAAATTGATAATCTGACTCTCAGAAATTGATGTCATCATGAAAAAATTATAAATGATAGAACTGTCAAGAAATTGGGACATGTTTGGAGAAACTCATACAATAGTGTTTTACAGGTTGGAGCTGAACAAAAACAGAAGTTGATAGTAGATGCTTAGGGGGAGCAGAGGATGATTCTGTCTGTTTGTTTTGTCAGAAAAAGGCCTGATGAAGAAGCTGAATCTATACCTAAAGGAGGTTATCTTATTTGAAAAAGAATAATTACAATCATCATTCCTGAAGTTGTGGTTGAATATGAAAATGTAGTTTATCATGAGGCTCAAGTGAATGATAATGTTGAGTAAAAGGCTCATAGATAAGAACATCATAGGGAATATGTCCCTACCCCTATAAACCTTTCTCTTATTACTCTTGATTATTTCTCTATAGAAGGATATATATTGAGAGACAGATCAAAAGGTCATGGAGAGCCAAGTTTGGCTAAGGTAGAGGGTATAAACCCTTTAAGATAAATCACTCAAGAGTCTTCTAACTCTTTTGATTAATCTTTTATTAAAAAGTGCATGCATTTAGAGAGCCATAATTTGTCTTTGAGAGAATATTTAGAAGATGAGAAGAAGAAATATGAGGATCTCATAAATTCAAATGGTCCAAGATCTAAGTTTAAATCCCTTCAAACTCAACTTAAATATATTCAATAAAATTTGGCTTATGTGGGAGATGTTGAAGAGTTAATCACTTATTTAGGAAGAGAGTTCATATATTTTAAAGACAAGTCTATGAAAAAGTCCGATTTTGATGAGATGAATCTTATGTTGGGAAGAGAATTTCAATCTATCATGTATAGTCATAAATCTTTGATCTCTACTCCTCAACCCACTTATCCTGATCTGATAAAGATATTTTAAGAAATAACTATTGTGATGGCTAAATTCAACAATAGGATTCACACTCTCTAGTGTGATAGTACACATTTGAATATGCTTTTTAGAAAATCATGTATATTTGATCAGTTGGATTAACTCTAATGAATCTTGGTTAAGGATAATCATTCATCAAGTTGGAGATATATTGATAGCCTTTTTTCAATCTAGAGAATCAGTAAATGAGTTCATTAAGGTGAATCTAGTGGAAATATTGAAGACATGACAATATTCAAGGATGATTCTACAGAAATGGATGGATGTCTTCAATAACCATTTTTAGAGTGTGTTGGTGAAGATGCTTGAAATTAATAGTATTGTTGAGACCATTCCACATCCGGATATAGAAACTACAACCCATTGATATTTTGATCTAGGAAACCAATAATAATAGATCCCCTCATTTTGAAGAAATCTTAAGTTGATGTTGGGATGTACTCATAATTTTTCAAACATTTGATCTGATCTTAACCTTATATTCATTTACTTTAATATTTTGTGTTTTATATTCTAATTTTCTTTTTGTGTTATTTTTGTTCAAATTTACACTGCCATATCACATATCTTATTTTTTTAATAGAAGACTATAACATTTATTTACAGTTCATTGCTATATTAATTATGATTTATATTATTTTCTCTTTAATTTTTTTATTGATATCATAAAAAGGGGGAGAATATTTGAGAAACTCATATTTTTTGTGATAAACCTTTTCAATCAAAGTAATTTTATGAAATCAAAATATTTTAAAAAGTGTTTACAAATTAAATATTTTCTGTTAATTGTTTTATGGTTTTTGTGATCAATAAAAAGGGAGGGATTATTGGGAATATATTTTCTCAACAATAATTTATATTAAATGATGATTTTGATTCTAAAAAATACCCTCATTTTTCTTATAATGAAGTTGCATTATGTATGTTTTAGGAATATATATCATGTTTTTATTTATATTTTTTATGAATTTAAAAGCTACAGGATGTGTTATGGAAACACTGTTCATACCCTACATTT
Organism: Viscum album; assembly: GCA_963277665.1. Lineage (NCBI taxonomy): Eukaryota > Viridiplantae > Streptophyta > Magnoliopsida > Santalales > Viscaceae > Viscum > Viscum album. The sequence goes on along the minus strand of OY728119.1, from coordinate 604,796,462 downwards.
GGTAAATAAACATATGGATCATCATCCCTATGCTATGATAAATAGTTTTCATATGTATTAGAAACCATATAATAGATATTAAGCATATGTATTGGAAACCCTATGTTTAGTTATCAACGAGTGTATGGAATATCAACCCAATGTTGGAGTTTGGAATTACTGTTCATACCCTACATTTGGGAAATTGAATGTATGGTTAATAAATTATAAATTTAAAATCTTATGCTAAAAGGAATGAATGTATAGATCATCATCCCTACATTACTTTGATCCACACATTATGTGCATATGAAAGTATGGTTAAAGATCCGTACGTTGGAAGAAACATTATGTTATGCAAAGGAACCCTATTCTACATAGTTCAACCCTATGTTTTTCTACTCAACCACGATGTTTTAAATTCAAAATTTTCTCTGATATTCTTGAAATAGTCTTACCTAAATTACAGACTGATTAAAAGATAATTTTGAATGATTCAAAGAACCATATTCATCGGAGAAAATCACTTTTATTCTTAAGGGAGGATACAACTCCCCTAGTCAATTAATATTTAAATTTCTTTAATATTTCAGGCAATTTTATTGGATCAGTTCAACCAAAATAAAGTTATTTATATGATCAAAGTATTTTCAAATCACGATGGTGTGTTTGATATATGTGATATGGGTAATAAAAGTTTCATTAACACATACAACTATATATTTTTTGAATATCTTTTAATTTTATACTGTGAAGAGAGATTGAATTTTCAGAAGAGGCTACACTTTGATGACATACATATTTCAACTTCGTACTACTATATAATCACTATTACTATTTTTTTATGTTATTATTGAAGACCATTTGCAACCAGGATTGATTTAGAACTACTATTTCTTGAAGGCTTTCATTTCTAAATGATAAGATCCATCTACTGTCATTTATTACTATTGTAATTGTGAAGATCAACCGAAACCATTAAATCAAACTCTTTTGGTTTATTAGAGTTCCAATTTAACTAACTCAATTGAGGTTTAATTATCATATTCTTGTACTAAACTCTAGATAATTGGTTTCTTGTTAAAGAAACATAAGGCTCTGTTTAGCCTTGTTATAAAGGTGTCAACTACCTGTACTTAGTAGTGGATTTTAGGTCTTGTGATAAGAGTACCTTTATAGTGAAATTCATTAAGCTCACATAGAGAGTGATTGGTGGAGTGGACTAGGGGATCTTTGTGCCATGAACCACTATACATTTTTGTGATCTTTATTTCTGTTTATCCATTGCTCATTCTCATTATATAAGAAAACACCGCATATCTTCATAAATAACAAAGGGAGTCAAAGCAAGAATTGATGATGATTATCGAAAAGACACAATTCACTCCCTCTAGTGTTATTTTTTATTATTCTTACCTCAAAATTATATATAATATAATGAAGTTATTATATAATAATGTTATAATATAAATTGAATTATATTGAGAAAGAAATAAAATAAAGATGCTTGTTGAAGACATTTTCTCTTCTTCGGGTGTCCTCCTTAGGTTTAAAGTAAAGACTTCAAAGGTTGGATTATGCCCAAAATAAGGATTCTAGGATTATGCTAGGTATTTTTTAAAGTTATTTAGGTAGGTAGTTTCCAAACCAAAGATGTTTTAAAGTGTGTGGGGGGGGGGGAGAGTGAGTTCCCTTTTATAGTTGAGTAGGGGTGTCATTCTTGTAAATACTCAAATGTATTCTCTATTGGGAGGTCTCTCTTACCTCATGTGCCTCAAAATTTTAATAATAAATGAGGGGAGAGTTTATATGGTCGATAAAAACCACAAAAAATAAAAATAAAAACATTTTTATCATTGTTTTCCTCAACATCCAAGTTTCCTAACTTCTAACATTTTTTTCACCACGGTAACTAGTTTTCAAACCTAGGTAATTTATCCTTTAAGACTAAATTAAAGAGTGAATTAATATATAATTTTGATTCCCTGATTCTAAATATGAAATAAAAATAATTAAATAAAAATCCTATATGTGTGTAGAATTAATTTTAATACAAATGCATGTAATGCGCAAAAATATCATTTTTACCTTAAATACTCTAACAGAGTGTTTACTATTTAATGGTAAATATAGTCATTATAAAAGAATAATTGGACCATTAAAGGAGTGAAGTTGATATTAATTTTTATTTAAAAATAAATTATAATAATATAGGTTTTTTGGTAATTTTAAATCATTTAATAAAATACAATTTATCATCAAATAACATTAATATCAATTTTGACATTAATCATTTAAATTGAATTTAAAAATATCAAGAAAATGATGGAATTTAAATATATTATGTTCACAAATGTATAACATTATATATTCTTCTAAAAAATTAATAGAAGAAAATAATTATTCAATTTAACTCACTTTTAATATTTTTAGTATCATATATTGTAGTTAATTATTAATTAAATAAATACTATGTTGGCATCTCTTAAGATTTTTAAGTCACTAATTCATCTCTAAAAATTAAAAAAACTATTACAATGAAAAAAACTCATGTATATTTAAAAATAATATGTATAACTTTACCAATTAGGTTTTTCCCTATCCCAAATCTTTATCGATATTAAAATAAAGGAAGGTTCATTGTTTTGTCTTTTTCTGTACTTAACTTATTATATAGGACACCTTCTTGGAAAGGTGTCACTAAAACTCATAAAAATATATCAAAATGTCTTAATTCTTGAAATATTTATAGAAAAATGATTTTTTAAATGTGTTGCATCATTATTACACCTTATATTCTAATTTTAACCACTAAGTAAACTCATTTTTACCTTAATCACTCTAATTAATTTTAACTGTTTTCAATAATAATTATGGTCAAAAATTAATTTGGCATTATTAGAAATTAGAAATTATGATGATTAAAAATATGGAATCTATTTTTCCAAATTCAATACACTTAATTTTCATAAATTAATTTAAAATTAATCCTTTAAATGTGAAGATAAAGTATGTTTTTTAAAGTGAAAATGTCCAAATGTTTATAAAGTTTTTATAACTAAAATAAATATAAAAATGATTCCAATGAAGTAAATTATATTAAAATATATACAATTGAACTAATATTACTTTAAAACAAAATTTTAATATAATTTATCATTATATTTTATTTAAATGAAAAAAACGTTTTTAATTAAACTTCAATATTTTTCACTATTCATCAAAAACTGAAACCTCTTAGAAAAATACTAAAACATTAGTATAAGCTAAGTTATATATTTAAATTTCAAAAATTAATTTTATTTTTAATTTAAATTTTATAAAATTATTAAATTTTAATTTTAAATTAAGTGCGTAAATGGTGATTAAACTTTGTTTTGTTTAAACCCGGTGTTGTGTGCAACACAAGCTATCACAAAATTAATTTTTTTTAAAAGAGATATAATGTAAATTATTGGGGTGATACAATACCTAAACAATGAAACACACATAATTATCTCATAACATCATGAATATTTACCCACAACATAAAAATCACTAAAATTTATTAAATATTATAGGGGTTTATCATAATTCTCGTGCAAACTATGTTCTTCTAAAATATAGTTCCCTATAGTCCTACAAAACTTCCTTTGATACCAATAGTAACATATAAAAATAAACCAAATATGGTGTTTAATTTATTACATTGGTATAAGATACAAGGGATTATAACACAAAGGATAAAAAAATTTATAAGTCTTCAGACACTAGATACATATATGTTTTTTATATTACATTAGAAAAATAAAACACGTCATAAAAAATTTTATTTCACACATAAAGATCATTAAAATATCCCGTATTCATACTTCGGGGAATGAAAAACATATTAAAGTGTGAGCTCATATGTTCAATAAGGGAAATAATATAATGTAAGCTGTCATAAGTAGATAAGGAATTAACAATATGGTCGAGTGGATAATCAATAAACATTAAATTTAATCAGTAACTTTAGCTTAAAAATATATCCATGGGAAATTTATATATAAAAGTCACATGGATAATAACAACTAAAATATTAATGAAGGAAATTCATAATTCCAAATTTAATTATACTATTATCAATTCATCATACCAAGAAATTATGAACCTTATCATCAAGGACTTGTTTCCAGACACTTCAATTAATGGGTAGGTATACACTAAATACCTAATTAATTTGGTCAATTGTTTATATCATGAGTTCTATATATTTATCAAGGGGATTTATATAACTGATCCCCACACATCACATATATATGTATAATAGAATCTGTTATAAGTAGATAAGTAATTAACAATATGGTCGAGTGGATAATAAATACATATTCCATTTAATCAGTAAATTTAGATTTAAAATATAAACATGGGAAGTATCTATATAAAATTTACATGGATAATAATAACTGAAATCTTAATGAAGGAAATTCATAATTCTAAATGTAATGATACTATCATCAAGTCAACATACCAAGATATCATGATCAAGGACTTGTTCCAAGATACTTTAATTAATGGGTAGGTATAACTAGGACCCACCCATCATATACATATGTATAATGAATTCCTTATATATTTAATCAATAATAAATAATAAAACTCCTTATAAATAAATAAATAGTTTTATTGAATTAAGAATACATAACATTAATACTTCTTGAGTAATCGAAATAAAAATCAAAATAAGCTTCCTTAAAATGATACCTTATATTGAAATTGTTTACATTTAAGATGATATTGAAGCAGTAGAAATAATACTAAACATATACATGATACTTAAAATATAGACATGAAGGAGAAAAACAATGTCTAATGAAGAATGTAGAGTGTGAGAGAACATGATCACAAGAAAGTGAATGACCACAAAATAAAATATAATCCATAAATTAGTAAAGGGTGATAGAAGACTACCAATTTATCAGAAATGAAGGATTAAAATAAAGTAAGGTATTTTGATAATTAGAGGGGAAAATTAAAGATAAACTTTAAAGTAACATTTTATTAATTATTTTTTATTTTTTTTAAAAACAAAATTTTGGATATTATCCAAAATTAATTTTAGTCTTTTAGATAAAATGACTTTTTATTTTAATATAAAAATTCTCAGAATAATGGAAAAATTATTTCTTTAAAAATTTAAGGAAAATTTTATAGAAAGATAAATAAGGAATAATTATTGTAGAGTTGAGAAAAAACATTCATGTATTATATATTAAAAATAGTATTCCCATTGGTTGGGAAGATCCATTCTTAGGCCATCTCCTCTCTAGTTGTTCCTTCTCATTCATCAAAAGAGAAGGTAATATAGCGACACACCATTTGGCGACCCGTGGTCTTTTAGGTGGTTCTTTTTTCTGGTTTCTTTATTTCACTTTGTGGCTGAAAAATATCACACTTTATGATTTTATATTATCTTATTAATGATTATTTTCCCTTAAAAAATAGAAATATTCCTCACTGAAAAATAAAAATAGGTTTGGTTTTGTTTGAAAACATTCTTTCGGTATTTTAATACTAATTATTGAAAAACTTGAAAGAAAACCATAGAAAAATATAAATTTCTAGAGTACATAAATATAAATGTGATTTAATAATATCAATAGAGTATAACTCTTCTAACATAAATTTATACATTAATAATCCCGAATAAGAGAGAGATTTTAAAATTAACCTTTATGACTTTTAATATTTTTTGAATAAAAAACCTTAAGAGAAAAAAAATAAATTAGAACATTTAATTTTATGAAATTTTTTTTTAATGATATAATATATAAAAAGGTAAGTATATGCACTGTATAAATTAAAATAGGTTCACAATATAAAATATGTCGCATTGGAGTGGAATTCATATGAGAAACCATTACTATGGATTCACGCTTAGTATAACTCATTATACCCCTGGAATAATCAATTTAAATTTATTAAATTGTTTATTAAGAACCTATTTCATCTATATTAAAATTTTAAGTTTCTTCTATATTCATTTTATATCAATTCATTGAATTTTTCTTGCTTACATTGACCATTTGAGGTTGTTCAGTCAATTTATCCAAAAATACTTCAATATATTAACCATGGTCAAAAGTGTTATGAAATGGTTACTTTACCTATATAATGATAATAATTATATATATATATATATAATTTTTATTCATTATATTCAAATTTATAATCATATATTAAATGTGGTAATAGAAAAACAATTCACATCGCTCTGTGGAGGTGGTAGTCCACACATATGCAGAAGCGACGTTAACATTTTCCAAGATATTGTAAGATAAGAAGGTAGGTGATATATTATATTTAAATAATAATAATTATTCCATAAATATCCTATATATTCCTTAAATTCATATTTATAACCATTCATGTGAGCTGATAATGAGAAATGATATACATCACTTCGTTGAAGTGGTAGTCCACACTTACACATGAGAAAAGTTTTAATTTCTATCAGATGGAGAATAGAAAGATAATAATTATTACATAAAAATAATAAAATTTAAGTGTATTTATTATAATAATTTCATTATATTATAATTTATACAATATATTTTATGGAGTAATAAGAAGAAATACATTTAAAGGATTTAGTTAAGATGATTACCTATTCTTTTGTAACCCTCCTTTGGATTACACTTTAATTATTCTCAAATATGTATTTTATGAAGAAAAAACCATTTAGGATGTGTATAAGTATTTTTTGAATATATTTGGGTAGATTTTTTTGAGAAAACTGGATCAATAATTATGGATAAGTGAGGGGAGGAGATTCCCATTTATAAGTGAGGTAGGTGGGAAACATCTAAATATTTGATACTTTATTATATAATATATGTCTTACTCATGTAAAGTGGATCCAAATTGTCATAGTTCCAATTATATGAATTAAAATTAAAATATACATTCATCAAATGATATTTAATAGTTTTTTTGTGCGTTATTTTTAATATTTTCCCTTTATTTTAACCCTTTTAACTCATTTTACCCTTAACCGATGTGATAAGTATTTACCATGGTTACTAATCATTATTAAACAAAATTAAGTTGAAATTATTATCTAAATTTAATTATAATTACTGAAAATAATGAATCCATTTTATAATATTCAATTCCTAGAAGTGGCATGAATTAATTTTAATATATGTTCACAAAACACAAAGAAACCTATTTTTAGAAAAATTCATGTTTTAAGAATAAATATTATTTTATAGAAAAGAAAACTATAATGTTAATTTCCATGGAATTAATTGTGTTATGTTAAATATAATTATACTTAAAATACTTTTAAAATAAACCAAATACTAAATTAACCTTCTGAATAATTGATTTGGATAGAATAACCAAAAATAATTATTTGAATAAAAACATTTCTTAGATTTATAAAATATCAAACATAAATTTATAAGTTTGAAATTATATTTTTAAGTGTATTATACTAATTAATAAATATATGTGTTCTATAAAAAGTTTTCATAAACTTTCAAATCATTCTTATATACCGATGATGTCATAAAAGTGACAATATTTGTAAAATCTGCATTTTTAACTATTCACCCTAAAATCAACTATTTCTAAAAAATCTCAAAAAATTTACCCTAAGATAATTTTGACATGCTGAATAAAAAAATGAAAATATTTTCATAAAATTATAATTATTTTTTTTTAAAATTATTTTTTAATCACATTCTTGAATAAATTTAAGTATATTATTCAATTGTTTATTTATAATGAAATATTTACATTCTATAATTAAAACTTGGGTGTTACAACCCCAATGTAAAATCAAGGAAATTGGGATCCCTCCAAAACTCTAGTTATGTTTGGAAGTACAATTCCCAATACCTAGGTCCACTATAAATCTTGTAGACCTTTATTGGAATTTCTCTACAATAGGTAGTGGTATTTCCCCTAGCTTAAGCCTTATAGAAGTCCAATGGCACCCACCAAACTTCCAGTGTGAAATAATATCCCAATATTTTTTCCAATTTTCAATTAATTTTACTTGAAAAAGGGACCCACTTCTATCCCATACCCTTCTACAACCAAAACAGTTAAAATAAAAAATAACCAAATTTAAATCGAAAACAAACCTTAAAGTCACATGGGGTGTTTCAAAGAAAAATTACCATAGAATGTTCACATAATATTTACATGTTCATCAAAAAAATAAATTAAAATTAAACATTAAAATTGTATATAATATATATAATATATGGTACATAATATATGGTAAAAAATATAAAAATGTATATAAGTAGAGAACATTTGAGTATATATAGATCATGTGTTGTGAAGAGTCTAGAATATATACATGAAAGAGTAACTAAAATTAAGAATAAATAATTCTAAATCATTGGAAGATTATTTTTCATAGAATAGATGAATAAATTTACATTTATAAATAATATAACATATGTTCTAGGAGATATAAAATATATACTAGATTATAACATTAATTCTTTAGTGGATTTGAAATTTTTATAGTTGGGTAAAATTTTTCTATCTGACAATAGTTTTCAATAATATTTGAAAAATTAGTCACTAGATTAAGAAAACATTTAGTTATCAAATAAACAATTAAACTTATTATTGTATATTTTTCATAGTAAAAGATCCAAATATTTTTTGTAAGAAAAACAATTTTCTTAAAGTAATTATTGAATATTAAAAAAAGAATTAATGATGAAATCATAATAAATTTCAATGAAATTCAAATTACTATAAAAGTATTTGAATTTTTTACTGGTCATATATTTGAATCATTTTATATTTTCTATATTATAATTTTAATGAAACTTTAAAAGGATGTTAAAGTAAAAATTATTGATATGATATTCATGGATGTACAAAGATTATATTAAAAACATTATCTTTGAATTTATGGTAAACCTATTTAAAATTATGAAAAAAATATAAGTCATTAAAAATTTAACTAGTTAAATATATTATCAAATTTTTGGATATTAATTAATTTATACTTTGACCATTTATATTGAATAATTTATAGAATGGAGTATTATGCATTTTTTAAATTTTTGTTAATCTATATTAGGGAGAACTATAATTTTCTAAGACCTTTATAATTAAGAAAATATATATTATGTACAAAGAATATTTCACTTGGTGTTTAATTTACTCCTATAATGGATTTCTAGACTCTATTCATGTCCGTAAGGAGATAATCTTGTTAATTCAATGATATTAAACTCTTATTTACTAGTTTTCATTATCCTTATAATATTATTCATTATATAAATATGATATCTTCCTATGATGTGGTGTGATTCTATGAAATTGGGTAGAAGGATGATACCTTCTCATTAACTTTGATAATTGACTTCATGAAATTATATGATTTTGATTATACTTACCATTTGAAGGATACAATCATCCACATTAGAGGTGACACTTATAAATCAGGTGTCTTATTATACAATCTTTAATTTTCATTCATATTCATGTGGGTGTCATTAAGTTGAATACTGGATCCTTTTTCTATAATAAGAAGATATATGATAACATGAAATATTTTTAAAACATTAAACACTAATTTTCCACTTTCCAAGTATATTTGAACTTTTCTAAATAACCCACTATTATATTTGATTAAAAGCCTCATACCCCCTCTCAGTATTTAAACCATCATTTTATTAGATATTTAGAACTAAATTATAAAAATTTAGGTTTCCTCTATTTCATCCATTGAATACTGATATAAAATATCAACTGAATTATACTTATTTTTTGTTTTTTTATAATTAATATGTAATGTTAAAACAAATTAAATATCAATGGTATTCCCAATTTTGGTGGAAAAAAGACATTATTTGTAATGCTATAATGATTCCCTATCTATTTTTCACTTTGATTAAAGGTGTTTGATTATCTTTTAGTGGGGTTTAACTCTTTTGAAAAAGGTATTTTACATACTCCTACTAATAATAGGAACTTGAAGTATACTTAAAAATAATGTAATAATATATTTAACTATTTTCCTAAAAAGTAATTGATAAATTAAATGAGATGATAGACAACTAATGAAATGGTAGATAAGTTTCGAAAAAAATATATGAATAAAATAAAGAGGTGAATTAAAGTTTTAATTATGGAGGAAAAAATATAAAATGCCTTGGATAATAATTGGTGAAACAGTTAATAAATTTTTATTATAATTAATGATAGATTTATTTATATCATCTGATATGGTGAACCTATTAAATTCTCTATTGTAGTGAACAAGTTGTTAAAGATTGTACCTAATTAGTTTGGTGTAAAATTATCATCCCTTAAAGATTGAAATGTGATTTACTTTCTTCTCTATAATATTTATTATATTATCATTACTTTTTATGTGATAAATTTTTTTATCTCTGAATTGATGATGAAGGAAGAGAATTAAGTTTCATTCAAAGAAATAATGAATTTAATGTTGAAATAAAAATAAGTACATCGTCTTACTAACACTAAAAATGAATAATCAATGAATAAATATTTCTATAAAATTTCATCTCTTATCGTAAATATTTTTAGAATATGTATATAAAATTATAAAAGACAAAATCCCTTTTTAATTCTTTATTTATGGTTGAATAATGCATTTTTTGATGAAATTTCCAAAAAATATATTTATATCATGAATAATATAAGAAATATTATATTACAAGAATAATTAAGTTTAATAAAAATTTGAAATTCAAAATTGGAAAATGATAACCCATGATAATAATATTTTTTTACTATAATAAAAGGTAATATTTCTTAAGTGAAGAAGATAAAGAATATATATTTTTTGCGTAGAGTAATTCTTTTGGATATGAATTGATTATATGAATAATTAAAATATTTATATATCCTATTGAAAAAGGAGTAGATGAATCATGTGTTAAATATGATCAAGAATCAATCAAAATTTAAATTATTAAAGAAAATTTGTATGATTTTATTAATAAAATTTTTAAAATAACAAGAGATGAAAATAATAATAAGAAATGTATTTTAAAAATAATGAATTTAAGTTGACTAAGATAGAGCTTCAATTTATTTAATAAATTAGAGTTCTAAAGGATTATATGGTTAAATTTTAATAAAAATAATAGATATTTTTATAAAGTATTAGAAATTAAAGTTGAATCATTAAATTATGTTAAAATGAAAAACATGTTTTTTTAATAAATTTTTGAACAGATAGATATCACTTGTTCTAGAGAATAAATTATTAATTTAATGTCTATTTTGGGTGTTATGAATTTTATGGGAAAAAAATTATTTACATTAATAGAAAATTATATTTTAATGAAATAATTAATTATAAAAAATTAGGGGGAGGTAGTTCGTGATGAAAAGATATAATATAGAGATGAAACAATTTAAAATGAAGTAAATTTAAAATTTAAAAATCTATAAAAATTATTATTTATGTGAATAAATATTTTTAATATGTGACCAAATTGGTTATATATTTTTATAATTTATGAATTATTCTCATTAAAAAATTTTAAGAATAAAATGACTCAAAATTAAGTCAAATATAAAGAATAAATTAATATTAAATAGTCGTGTAAGTTTCGTTGAATGATTCTAATTGTGAAAAAAAATATTACTATTAGTGTTTTTTTACACATCATAATAGGTATAATTTTTTTGAATAAAATTTATAACCATAGTAGTGACTCAATTATTTTTATAGAGATAATACATTGAAAATACATGTAATTCCTATAGATAAAATTGAAACAAAGAATATCTAATCAAAATACATCTTATATATTGATGGATTGAAACAAAATATCTTTATTATTAGAAAACTTTTTCAAGATTTGAATATATTCAATTTCAAAAAAAGGTTGCTTTATAAATTATTTAAATTATCATAAGGTTGTTGATCAATGTGAATAAATTACTGTCATTGTTTTCTAATTTTGAAATACAAAAACACATGTTATTTTAGTGAAAATGAAAAATATATGAAATATAAGGTTTGGTTACCTTGGTCAAATTATTATAAGAAATACTATTAAGGAATAATTTTTCATATATCTTAATAAGTCATAAGTGTAAATGATATAATTTTTGGACATGTAAAAGTAAAATATGGATTACGACAGACATACGAGAGTTGATATTCAAAAAACACTCCACTAGTTTTAATTAATTTGGATATGTGTGGCCCAATAGGGAATCAATATTCAAAATTACAATATATTTAATTATATTTATTTATGATTATACTAGGTTAACTAACATGATGTTCATGAAACACAATTCATGTCTGATCTTGGAGATTTAATATTTTAGAAGAGATGTTGAAAATGAATTAGCGAAAATTATAATGAAATTGAAATAAGATAGTGTGACACCCCGACCTAAACCATCAGGTCCAGTATGAAGAGTTAAACCTCATGCACACCTACCCATATGAAATAAGTTTCTTAATAGTAGTGATGGTCTGAAAATCACCTATGAGAAGACTATACATTCGGTATCATGCACCTACATAAAAAATAATAAATTAAAATATAACAACTCGAGTAAGAAATATGGGAGAAAAATAATTTCAAGAGGAACACCTGTCATTCAAATATATAATGGGATCCCATAGTGTAAAACCTAACCTGAATAGAAGTTTAGGTTGACTAATATATAAAAACTCTATGGAATACACCATACTCTTTCTCGGTCCTTCCACTATCTTCATGCTCCTCAGCTCAACTATCTTTCAGGATCCCCATACCCCTACCTGGATCCCTATATATAAAGTCTACACACAAATCAAAATGCCTATATATGGTGTGAGTAATAAAATACAATAGGAAAACACAAATGAATCCTTAACCAAATGTACACATGTATAAAAATTGTATTCTATGATAAATTTTTTTTTTGAAAGAAATCATAAACATACATCTACTAGGAACCTATGTACTAACAAAGCCACCATGATACACAATCATACCTTATTAGGCTCTATAATATAAGGATGGTCAAGATGAAGGAAAATTTATTTAGAACAGGGCACAAGTATAGCAATATGTCACACAGAATCCTAAAGGCATCGAGTGAGAATAATACTCAGTATCCTCAAGGCATCGAGTTATGACATGTTCCCCAGTATCCTCATGGCATCATGTTCTATCTATTCCATATTACTATCATGCTCATACCCTATGAAAGGGTCCACCACCACCATCATCATACATCAAGTTCACTTCTTATCTAAGGGGTAGTAATACCATGACTGTCACCTACCATGAAATATCAAGAATAACCTCCAATGACATAGTAATACACATAACAAGGTAGAACATAATAATAATATATTAACATGGAATCATGAAAATATAGAATCATCATATAACAAAATTTTATTAACATCATTTATGCTAATAAGATACTCAAGAAATACTTATGGAAACAAGGATCATATATGAGTATCATAATAACACCCACACCCACAAATAATCTCCAACAATCAATAACATTAGGCCATTACAACAAAACATGAATCATAGAAATAATAGTATACAAGGTAATAAAATGATACAGAAATTCCTACCTCAAGGTTTTCAATATCAACACCGAGGTTTGTTTTGTCGAGGATTCGAAGGCATGAATTGGGTTTCGCTTGTCTGGATACCATTATCACTTTTCCTAGAAACTCCTAATAGTTCCATCATCTATTTCTAGGTATATAGATACTTTCCAAATGTTGGCATTCATCTAGGATTTCAGGCCCAAAAACTCTTGGGGACTCGCATAGGTCGAGGTGATGGGAGTTCAGGCTCATCACACCCTTTTGGGGAGAATTGTTTCCTACTCCAAGACTCTATTATATATTTAAGATATGTTTGTGAATTTCTTACTACTCCAAAAATAAGACCAGTTTCCCTAAAAAACAACTAATAAAAAAATTATCTTTCATGTGAAAAAGACTGGGATCTCTTTAGTAAATCCATCTATATGTATCTAAGGTTATCCAACATTCTCTAGTAATGGGAGGATGCTTATATGCTAAATATATATAACTATGTGCTTCAGAATGTGTGTCATGTAAGGAGGTGATTAATATTCCAAGGAGGTGATTCATTCATTATGATGTGTCCTACATATCCTTGTTATTATAGGAATACAAACACAAGTAGTTTGTTTGAATCGTGATGTTTAACTTCATGCATAACAGATTTATATGGGTGCTCTGGGACACTGAGTATTCAAGATAGAACCCTAAAGGGGCGTCCTACATATCCCAAGTATAGCGAGAATTAGAGTTTTTTGTAGTTCATTTGTTTTTTGATTATATATTGAGGTTACCCTATCATTATAGAGACTCATGGTTTAGATGATATGATTATATAATCTCTCTAATCTCATGTGAACCATGATCAATTTGAGAAACAAGGTATGTAAAATGATCATTTCATTACTCATGATGTGGGACTTATGCGCTGGGACTGCCCTGAGATGATTTATTATTGAACTCAAGTCTTAGAGAGACATCTTGTGTATCCTAATTATGGAAGGAATCAAAGTCATCATAGTTAAGTTCATTTCTCAATCCATTGATGGATGAGATAAGACGATTATCTCCTAGTACTAATTGGATCCTGATGCTAAGATGTTAGAGTCTTCAAAGGACTTACACCAATAGGGGTGTTTATTTGAGCTTAGAACTTGAGAAGTAATCCTATGTATCCTGGTTATGGAAGGAATTAGTGTCATCATAGTTCAATTTATATCGGGGCTTACACACCGAGGACACCTTATACCATTTAGGAGGTTTATAGTGTAGATGTTATGATAATTGAAATTCCCTAATCCCACACGAGCCATGATAATTGTGAGAAACAATGGATAGAAAGTAATAAATGTCATTGCTTTGAATAAGGGAATTAGATGTTGGGATTTCCCTAGATGATCAATTTGGAGCTCAAACCTCAAGGAGAGTTCGACTACATATCCTGAATATGATAGGAATCAGAGTCATCATAGTTCCCTTTATATTGGGAATTACACACTGAGGATGCCCTATTGACCGAGGATTAAACACAGAGGACAAACAATGTTATCAAGTCCTGGGATGCCCTATTTATCCATCCTTCTTGTCTAGAGGGTGTCACATGGCCCAATTTGTATATCTTGAAATCCGTTATATGACCTGGTTGACTTATTAAAGGGGGGTGTCACATGACCCAACTTATGTGACTTGGTGTCATTCACAAGAGTTGACCTGACACATATGGAGGGTGTCTCAAGAGTCAGTACGACATGGTTTAAAGGGTATCATGTATCCTAGATAATATCCCTGGGAGGCATCGCGAGACCCGACCATCATGTATGGAGGGCATTGAGGGTCTCAACCAACTTTTCTAGAGGGTTTTACAAGAGATTGGTTTTCATGACAAGATGCATTCTAAAGACTTGACTGATATGATTGAATGTTGTTATATGAGTCAGGTGATCTATCTGAAGGGCGTCGCAAGGCTCAGATGATAGACCTGTAGGGTCTTATGAGATCAATGTGGTGTGCCTAAGGGGGATCGTATGACTTGATCTAACATGTTTGGAGGACTTCCTGTGTCCCAGATAGCATGTTGAAGGAGTGTTATGAGATCTATGTGACATGTCCCGATGCTGTCACATGTTTATGGATGACTCAAGCGAAGCGCACATGGCTAGTGAACATGTTTTTTTCTTAAGTATTCCACTTTTAATCTTGGTTCTAACTCCTATATTATTAAGGCCTTATATTTATTCATTATTAGTTCCTTTGAGTCTTGTGTGATATGGAATACATGCGGTATGTTATTCACACATCTTTCCAGATGTACTTAGTGTGATCTACGAATGATCATGTGAAGTACCTTATGTATGGTGCATGATTTCTCTAGTTATCCACCAGTGTATTACCTAACCGAAGGCTTTCCATTCACGTGATCAGTTATTCCAAGAACTCTACAAATGTTGAGAGTCAAATCGTACAGATTCCAAGCATCTATAGTCTTAGAGTCCAACCTGTGTGCTAGCGATGCATTTTTCACATTGGGGTGGGGAATTTATAGGAATCACAACCCTAGTTGTTCGGTGCTTTGTGTGGTGTATCTATAATGAGTCAAGGATGGAGTCAGCGAAGGGGTTTGGTGCCATGCATCTTCGCGAGTCTCTACCGTCGACCGTTCTTAGAGAGTCTCCTACTTTTTTGTGACCGTGAGTCCCTCTCGTCAACGATTCCATTATTGGATTATATCTAATTAATGGGGACTTGTTTGATCATGCATATGTTTCAAAGGACTTACATGTTTTCATATCGACATGTCTAAGGACCTTTATAAGATCCAATTTCCTATTGAAAGGAATCCATGAGATACTTGGTGTGTTGTCTGGCACTCTCAGTGAGACAAGGATTGTTTTTCCATGGGTCTTACGGGACCACGTGACAGAATCCCTTAGCACTTCGCAAGAGTTTTATGACCATGAGTTCCTTCCTCCTCCTCCCTCTTTTATTTCCTTATTTTTATGTGAAAAAGGTTGGGATTAATGAGATATTTCATGAGTAATGTCAAAGACAATTACTCTATTTTTTGGTGATGTTTCACCTGACCAATAAAGGTACCATGGAGATGCGTGATCATGTCATGGAAAAATCTATCTGTTTTTCCTTAGAGAAAAAGGGGAAGTTCAAGGTTATCTGGGCATACCCAAGGAATTCCACATGGCGAGGTTGACAATCCAAAAGGATTTCTCTAGATGAGGCAGACGTGTCTCCAGAGACTCATGGCGCCTTGCGGGTTGCCCGGGGCACATTTCATGTCTTTCAGTGGTCAAAAATACTTCTCACCTCATCCCATTTATCCCATTCATTTTATTATATAAAGGTCATGGATTATGAAAGTTTTTACAAGTAATTTATAGGATATTTAATTTATTTTTATGATGCCTTGCATGACCAATATGGGTCGTATGAGGGAATACGAGCATGTCATAGAAAAATCTATCCATTTGTGCTTAGAGAACCATAGAGTTTCTTGGACATACCTAAGGACTTCCATGAAGTGAGGATCATAAGACAGAGGGATTTTAAAAAGAGATTCTTACATGTTTTTGAGGTCATACGGTGTCCTGTGGATCACTCGGGTTGTGTCACATGTCTTTCAATGACCGTGAGAACTTCTCACCTCCTCCCCCTTATCCCCTTTGTTTTACCCTACAATGTTTTGTGGGTCTTGTGATTTTTATTGGATATTATCAAGGAAATTTATCCTTTCGATTGATGATATGGTGCATGATATTTAATGATGTTGAGGGTATCTCCCTTTGGATAACATTCCTCATTATTTTCAAAGTATTTGGGATGGTTTTTCAGGAACTTTACAATGAAAAACCATGTGGCCTGGGGAGCTCATTCGATTGTCTTAAAACAACCATTGGTTTTCTAGAGGACCTATGTAAGAGTATGAAGGTTTTTTGAAGGGGGATCCATGGGATTTGTTGCAGGATATGCACTATACATGGAGTCTTCATGTGGCCTAAAAATGGTCACATGATCATGAGCCCTTTAGTGGATCATAAACTCTATAAGTCTTGATTCCTTTTCTTTGATGGGGAAGGTAATAACCATATTAAGATATTTATTCCTTTGTAATTTTTATTGATGCTTATTTTGAGGGTGTGAACAAATTCTCCCCCTCAGGATCAATGCCTAAAGGGACAAGGACTCAATTATGAGGAAATCTAATGACTGCCCCTATGTCTTTGACGGTGTCACAAACCGATATCTTAGGCAAATTCTGGTATACTGAGTGGTGTTTGGTATTCTGTGAAATGTACTATGTGTAGGGGGTGAATAGAAATTAACTCCACCAGACACCCCTTCTGTAGAGAACAATATACTTTACTTTCGTTGAGTACCTCTGTTGTAAGACCGTGTTGTGAACCCTGATTACGAGCCCCATTCATAAGTCTGCACTGCATTTCTATTTTTTCATAGCTCTTTAATGGGACTATTTCTTTCTCAGACGCCCATGCAACCCAATCTTAAACTATACTTCAGTACTTTCTCGAACTTTAGCTATGAGGGTTTTGGTTATCTTGAAGATTTCACGGGATCTGCTAGCTCAATAATTCGATCACATGAGACTCATGTGTCCATGTTCAGGTCATGATATTGCGAGACTCCAAGGGGGTGATGTGGTTCATGTGATACCTTGTGGGGGTTATGTGCCCCATTAGTCTTATGAAGGTAAGGAGATTTGCGAACTCCTTATGCGGTTTGTGAATCCCTTACCGAGTCATGTGATGAACATGATGCCGCTGGTCCATGTCATGTATTGACAATATTTATTTTATGCGTTTAACATTTTCCACTTACTTATTTTTATATGGCTTCTGGTTCTCATAGAGGTCCCCCGACAATGGCCAATAAAAGGGCCCTGATTTCTAGAAATCGTAATGCTAATCCCCTCTACTGTGTGTATACTACCAATGAGAAGCTAAAGGGATTCCTCTCACCTAGTATTTGATACCACTCCTTGTCTCATAGACTCCCTCTATATGAGTTTATATTTCTAGATGACGCCGCCATACCTCCCCCAAACTTTAATCATCCATCTCGCTGGGTGTCTACTTCTTCCGACTATGTTCAAAAAATAATTTCCAAGAACGATTAGGTGGTTAAAAATCAATCCCAAGGTTTTACTTATCTATTATCCAACTATACCCTAAGTCCATATGGTCATGACCTCACTCATTAACCAATTTCTCAAAGTTATTTGAGTATAATAACCTCTTTTCTAGACACTTATGGCGGAGAATGGAATTTTAAATGGGGTCTCCTTCCTGGTGGAAACTTTTCTAATGAATTGGCATGGCTGTTTTGGGTGAGGCAAGGCTATTTAGAGTTTTTTGATGATTTATACACGGTTCATCTCTATGAAGTTGTGTCGATCTCTCAATTCAACGTTTACTGCTAGCCCAAACTTCTTTGGGAAATAATTAGATGTCGGTGTTCTGGGAACAACATATTCTATCTTCCTCATGGTGACATGGGTATCATGTTATGGGATGTCCATCAACTGGGTGGTATTCCTCCTCATGGAGGGATGTATGATGAATTACTTCCTACTATGGATGTGTGGGAAGATCCTTTACAGGCCCTGATTTTGTAATGAGAGATGCTTGTTATTGTGAAGGATAAATTGAAGAAATAGATAAAGGTGTACTCAATTATTTCTTTTACAGACTGGATCATTATTTTTTTATGAGGCAATGGGGCTATACCAACTGTTATTAATCCAAATCAATTCCCTTCCCAACAAGTCTATGATAGTTCTGGCTTGTATTGGTCCATTCTGGAAGCTGTGGACTACACCTCATGGGGATATCAGTTGAACCCAGAGGTTTGTTTGGACATTAGGTTGGGAGAATTTCTAGCTATGTTCCTAAATGGGTGGATTTTCTAGGATGAAGACTGTGTTAGGACATTGGTGATGGTGTCATGACTTGCATAAGGGTTGATTCTTAACCTGGAAGTGACAGTCCATGCATGCCTCTACCAAATTTTGGGCCTTATCCAACAAGTAAACACTCCATACATGATTAGTGGTCCTCTCCAATTCATGTTTGGATGGATATGAGTACACTTTCATTATTGTGAGTACTATAATTCTTCTAGAATCTCATATTACCCATACCATCCTAGAATTCTAAATATCTCTAGTATTGGGGTTATTTTTTAATCCCTATTGAGGTCAAAGGTGCACTCTGGAAACCTGCTAGTTTTGAATTTGCTACTTTCTGTGCACAGAGTGGTCCAATTATTAATTATGGCAGTGGTTATCTTTATGAAATATCTTATATGATCTCCCTTAGGGATGGGTTTCTCATAGCCATAGTGGATGATCTCATCATCTATGAGTCTTATGTACTATATCGATTTCCTTGAAATTTTGGCTGTGTTCAGAGAGTTTCTCCCATCCCTTCAATTAGCATTTGAGGGGAACAACATCCTGAATTCATTTTTCAATTTTGGAAGATATTTTCATGTGAAGATATTGGAGATAAGATCATAAATCTTCCTAATTATTCTTCCACCTTTCTTACCCATGATTATTCCCAAGATTGGGTAACATCTTATCCCAATGGTGTGTTAGGTTAGCTAGTTCATCATGTGGATGGGCCTTTTCCATCACCAACTCTTTTATCTATGGCATTGATGGAGTTGATTTTAGACCAAGTATAGGCATCTAGAAAGTGAAACCACTCCAATGACGTTCATTTTGACAATGGATATGATTATGTTGAGGAGATCAGTCCTCCAACATAAGATATGGGTGATACACCTATTGAGAGAATAGATTTTGGGGCCTCTTCTCCTTTTTTCGCATTGGTTCAGCTAATTAGACCTCCATCCGTCCAACCTACTCCATTAGTTATAGGTCCTCAGGTGATACATAGGCTTTTCTAGTAATGGATTCATGTCTTGATCCCTAAAACCCCCTTGGAGGTATTCCATGACCAATGGGAACGACTTCATCAATTATTTCATGACTTAGGGGGTAGATGGTTTTGACCGTTGACCTCTATATAAAATTATGAAGCAAATTGTTTTGACATGGTGAGATCCAGCCATGAGTGAATGATATATTTATAACATTGTGAATGAGTCTCCCCTTTCTAGGCAAATGAAGGAGATGTCAGGGGAATTGAAGTAGGGTCATCAGCTGATATCTGAATTGAGAACTCAAATGGATGTTTGGATTGTGAAATCGTGGTGGTATGAGGATATGGTTTATCATTTGAGGTCCATAATTTCAAAATCATTATCCTCATTGGATAATACTCATTGGATGGTTGAATAGTTGACTACTCTGGTCGAAATGATTCGTCCTGGGGTAGAAGAGGAAGAAGCGGGGAGAGTGGAACTCCAATGCTCAATTGATGCCTCCATCCAGACTCTTTCCAGCCTTTCCAGTGCTATCAAACTTCTTTTATCATTAAACAAATTTTGTACCGCACTCCACTTATTTTTTGATGAGTACTTAGATTGAATATGACATGTGGATATTACTCCATTCTTTTCATACTATGAATGGATGAATTTTCTGAAATTTCTAAAATATTATTCAGTTTTCTTCCCTTCATTATGTGCATGTTATCTTTATAATGTATCATTCTAGAAATTTCCATCGATACCCATACCTTTATTTATGACTAATAAGCAAAAATTCATGGAATTGAATATTGAAACTCTAACAGATTCCCTCATAGATATGCTATTGAATGCCCACCCATACGATATTCTATATTTGTAATCTATTCTAGCTATCTTAAAATAGCCTGATTTGCATAGGGATCATCCAGATATGAGATATGTCTTGATGGGTGAGTGATCTATTATTTTCTGAAGTCCATAGTCTTGGTGAGAATACCTTTATTTTTCTAAGTTTATATGGAGAGCCTTACAAGATTTTGTAGATTGAATTATTGTCATGCTTTAGTTTAGGGTCTTTTAGCTCGAGCCTTTTATCACTTTAGTTTACAGTCTTTTTATATTAGAACTTCCATAACTTTAGTTTAAGGTATTTTAGCTCATACCTTCTATGGATTTATTTTAGGGCCTTTTATATCAGAACTTCTACTTCTTTAGTTTAGGATATTTTAGCTCAGACCTTATATTACTTTATTTTAGGGTCTTTTTCCTCGAACCTTCTATTTATTTAGTTTAGGATATTTTAGCATGGACCTTTTATTGATTTAGTTTAGGGTCTTTTAGCTTGTACATTCTATTTCTTTATTTTAGTGTATATTAGCTTAGACCTTCTATATGATCATGGGATATGGTGCAAACATGCCATGAATGACCTAAAACACTCTGAGGTGATGGGTTATACCGTGGTGTTTCAAAGGATCATGAGGATCATAATTACCTTTTTGTATAGTGATTCATTTGTTTTTATAGCCATAGGAGTATATGTAGGGGCCATAAGAATGCATGGATAGTCAAGAAAACGGTTCTTGAAGATGGGTATATTTCCCATGGGCTATAAAAGATTTATGGAGCTGACATGGCTGTGGATGAAATTTCAGGGATACTAGGACCACCTAAGTAGTTGGAATGTGGGTGATATAAATCATAACCCAAAATCTTGAGTCTGTGAACATGGGATGGGACATACATGTCAAGGATGGCACATAACACTCTAAGGTGATGAGTTCTGTCGCGGTGTTGCAAGGGATCACAAGGATTAAAGCACCTTTCAGACAAGGTGGTGATGCATTTAATTGGCCTATTAGGGCCATTATGCATGAGTATCTTGGACCACCAAAGCTAATATCCACTTATTTTTGTGAGATATTAAATATTTATGAAGATTCAAATGTCTAGATGATGAAGTTGGGTATGATAATAAATCTATCCAGGAAATGTTATGAAACCCTATGCAGTTTAACTCTTAATGTGAAGCTCGAGATCTACACCCTATGGTTTTGAATCATGAGGTTTGGTACATCGAAGGTTCGATAATGGAGTTTTGTATTATGGACTTTATAAAGGGTAAAAAACACTGTATCATAATGTTGAGGATGTTGAATCTTCTTGGATAGTTTGGTAGGGGGTTGTTAATCATGATCTAAGGTGAAAAAATTAGGAGAATGGAATGGGACAGTCATATTGGGAGTATTTTAGTCACATTGGGGTGTTGAGTTCTTCCACGATGATTTCAAGGATCACATGTATTGTAATTCCCTTTTTTCATAGTGATGTATTTGGTTGCCGGCCATATGCGCATATGTAGGATCCATAGGCATGCATGCATAGTCATGAAAATGGTTCCTTCATTCCAGATATCTTTTCCATGATCCATGAAAGGTTTACAATGATCTGAGGCACCCAAATCATGAAGTGTGATTTGATAAAAGTGTAATACCCAAGAAGGGTTTGAACTCCCCAAAGGTTGTTTCACCGCCTAGCAAATGTATTCTCATAGTGAGAATATGTGACAAACATTTCTCTAACTTTTTCCTGGATTAGTGGGTCTAGTGATCATAGCTTTGATTTTTCTAAGGATATAAGGTAGACCCTATGATCTTTATTACTTATATTTTTGCACCCTAATTTTTTCCTAAACTCTAATAATTAGGAGTTTAGCAGGAGGAGACTCGACATTTGATCAAGTCACCCTTTACATTTTTTCGACCTAGAAAGTATTGTGTATCTTTCATTAATAGTTTAAGTTGTTGTGATTTGGACCATTAAGGGATAGATTTTAAGGTCATATATCTTTGACTAGAGCACATGCAGTTTAGGGTCATGACTATATGGACCTAACATGGGAGATGTTGTATAAGAGGAAAATTAGGATACCCTGGGTCAAGGGCACTCCAACATATTTCTGAGGATATGGAGATGTTGAAAATCACAACTCAAGTTTCTCAGGTCAGGAGTAATGATATGGGACAGTCATACTAGGAGTAATTAAAACACACTAAGGTGTTGAGTGCTGATACGATGATGTCAGGACTCATAAGAATTGGAATGTCCTTTTTACAGAGTGAAACATTTGGTTGACATCCATGGGTGCATATGCAGGAGCCATAGGCATGAATGCATAGTAAAAAAAGGGTTTCTTGAAGCCAGATATCCTTTCCAAGGGACATAAAAGGTTGATAGATACCTGAGATGCTCAAGACATAAAGTGTGGTATATGAATTGAGGTGATCTTAAAAGATGGTGGAAGCACCCCATACTCTGGTTGACCGAGGTAAGTCTTTTTTGGTCCTTTGATAAGGGATGATGATGAGAGATGGTCTGCATAGTTTATTTTCATATAGTGGAGGCATTTTTTCATGCAGTTTAATGCCACGTGGTAAGGACATTTACCGTGCAATTTATCATCATGCGGTAAGGTCATATTCCCATATAGTTTATCATCATGTAGTAAGGATGTATTCCCACGAAAATTATCATCATGTGGTAAGGATGTACTTCTATTCAATTTAACATCATGCAGTAAGGACATACTTCCAAGTAGTTTAACATCATGCAGTAAGGATGTACTTCTGTGCAATCTAACATCATACAGTAAGGACGTGGGAACCGATGTGAATGTGTGGAAATATTGTGGTTGGGACCAAATATGGAGATATGGGTGTCACTACGTATCTCATGAGGATGATATTGAATCCATACATAGTTCTTAAATGTAAAATACTCTATATAGGTCTGGACTATATGCCGAGGTGACCATTATTTCTGTTGGCCATTGCAGTTGGGACTAGGATTAGAGATCCATGAGTCACTACGTATCCTATTATGACAGAAATCAAGATACACATAGTTCTTAATATTCCATTCATTTTAACATCATACAAAGAGGAAAAAGATAAATTGATGTGAATAAATTGAAATGTTGTGGTTGGTCCCAAAGATGGAGTCATGTGCATCACTACGTATCTCATGATAATGACAATCAAACCACATGTAGTTCTTGAATAACCATGTAGTTTAACATCATGCGATAAGGAAATCGACCATGTGGTTTAATGTCATGCAGTGAGGACTCATGGTATTCCTTTTATGGTGTTTCATTTAGGTCCGCAATGGGCCTATTGTTTTCCTTTTTTCCTTTCTTATGAAGGTGAGTCTCAGGTGCAATTCCTAAGCTCACGTGAGCTATGATGGGTGTGAGAAACAAGGAATGGCATAGGTTTCCTTACAGTGTAGGGATATAATGGGGTAAAACAAGGGAATTATGTATCATATAGTGGCTGAATCAGGATACATGATCGAGGTAACCCTACATATCTCGATGGAAATGAGAATCAAGCCATACATAGTTCTAGATGAATCATGCAGTTTAACATAACATGGAAAGGACGTAGGTGACTCGACATGAATAGAGATAGATATCATGAATCCATGTAGTTTCACATCATGAGGAAAGGACATTGTCTGTGCAATTTAATTTCTTGCAGTAAGAACATAAGTGTTATGTAGTTTAACATCTTGCTTTTAGGATGAAAGATTACCCACAGTTTAACATCTTACTGCCAGGATGAGCATGTAAAATGTAACATAATGTATTTAGGATAAGTAATGAGACTTAAATCGATGTAGATTCCCTAATTATGATATCTATGAAAATTATTTCTTTAGAAATCTTGCATTGGTGGGTGGTGTGACACGATCCCCATCCATTGTGGCCAATGAGTAAGTACTTTTGTGGTAGAACTTATATATGATGTAAGGTCCCTCCCATTTAGATTCTAGATTTATGGGATTATTTCCTGGTATCATTGGGTTTCTAAGGACCAACACCAGTTCTCCTTGAAGGAATGAATAGAGGAGAGCCTTTTTATTAAAGGACCATGCTATTTTATTATGAAGAATTTCCAGATTATGTAGTGTGCACAACCTCTTCTCATTTAGTTGTTCCAACTCATCCAGCCTCTTTTAAGATTATTCATCATCTAATAGTTTTATACAAATAGCTATTTGGAGTGAGGGTAGCTAGGCCTCTATGGGTAACATTGCCTCAGTCCCATACACCAGTGAGTATGGAATTGCATGTGTAGTAGTATGTGTGGTGGTATGGTAGGCCCATAGAGCATGGAGAAGTTTATCCATCAATGAATTATTATCCTTGTCATATTTTGGAGTATATTCTATAGAGTCTTATTGAAGGCTTCTATCTATCAATTTTCTACTCCAAGAGAGCGGGACGAGTGATTGGACTCAATATTGTACTCTTGGTACAACTTATTCAACTCCATGGAATAGAAGTTGGGTTCATTGTCCATAAATATTTTATGAGGGGCTCCAAACCTAGAGATGATATGGTACTTCATGAAGTTGATGATATTATTCATCTGGAGTTCCTTGAGGGGTATTTCTTTATCCTATTTGGAAAAGAAGTCAGTGGAAATAATGATGTACTTGAACTGCATGGCTATTTCTAGGGGATATGGTCCCACAAGATCCATCCCCCAAATGGAAAATAGCATAGAATATTTATTTGTATATAAAAAATTTGGTGGATTATTGATGAAGTTTTCATGAATCTGGTACGAATGACATTTCCTGGTGAATTCCATACAGTCATGTATCATGGTTTTCCAATTATACCCCAACCTCCTGATTTGGTGGGAGAGCCTAGTTCCAGATTTATAGGAATCGTAGGAGCCTTCATGGACTTCTTACATGATGTAAAAAGCCTCTCATTTTTCTATGCAATTGAGGATAATTCCATAAAATCCACATTTGTAGAGTATTTTTTACTCATTTGGATCATCCTATAGAGTTAATTTTGTTGCCCGACACCAAATTTGTTCCCTTACGTCATGATCTATCAAGAGAATCACATTTTTAAGATAACCAATAATGGGATATATCCATCTAGGGGTGGTCATTAGTTCAACATGCTCTAAGGTGATTTTAATCTGATTGATTTCTTCCATATCGCACATGACGATCAGCGAGACCATTCTTTGATGCATGATATAAAATATTTATTTCTCCTAATCAGGGTTGGTGAGGATGGTGGATACGTTAGCTAGTGCGTTGTCATGATCATTATTTGACCGAGGAACATAATTAAATGTGGGATCAAAAGAGAACTCTACCATCGGTTCCCTAACATAGCTAATAAGAGGGTTAAGTTTCTCCTTTTTTATGGAATATTATCCATTGATCTTCTTTATCACTAGTTTCAACTCCCCTTTGATATTTAGGTAGGATATGTGTAGTTTTAGGTCTAGTTCCAATTCATCGATGAGGGCTTGGTACTTAGCCTCATTACTTGTACATCCTTTGGATAGTGAGAAAGAGTAAGGAAAAATTACTTTGTATGGAGAGGAAAATAAAATCTCTATACCAACCCAGATAAGCTTCAAGTTTTCCATTCTTGCGACGACAGGAATTCAAGAGGCACTATAAAAGTACATATCCCATGTACGGAGAGTGTCATGGGAATAAAAGACCTCTTCATTGGGGATCTTAGTGTCTTTCAATGTATTTTTCAGGGCAGGATGTGTTGTAAGGAAATAATCTAGGGCTTTCCCTTTCACCAACTTCTGTGATATGAACTAAATGACATATTGCTGTAGAATGACCACCCATTGAGCTGAGTGCCTGATCAATATTGAGAATCTAATTATGTACTTGAGTGGGTCAATATGAGAGACAAAGTGGACTTTGTGGTTCTTCAAGGAATACCTATGCTTATACACCATAAAGATGAGTGAAAGGAAGTTATTTTCGACATCAGAGTATCTTATCTCAGTTCCTAGAATAGTACAGTAGAGGTAATATAGTCTATTATCTCTTCCTACACCATTATTATATGAAATTAGGGCGCCCAAGGAGTTTTCCATGGTGGGAAAATATAAGATGAGTGTCCTTCCTTGCATCAAAGGAATTAAGACTGGTGGGTGCATCAGGTACTGCTTGAGTCTTTCAAAGGATTTTTGAAATTCATCATCCCATTAGTAGGTGAATACCTTCTTCAATAGCCTGATTAAGGGGAGATATTTCTCATCTAGGATGTCTATGAATCATTAAATGTAGGAGAGGTTCCCTTGGATCCCCCTCAATTATTTTAGACTTCTAGGGGGTGAAAATTTTAAAATAGCACTAGTCTTTTTGGGTCAATCTCAATGTTGCAGTGGAGTACCATAAAGCCAAGGAACTTGCCCGATGTTACCCCAAAAGCACACTTTAGAAGATTGATCTTTAGACTATGATATCAAAACTTTTCAAAGATTGTTTAGAGATCCATGAATTGATCACATCACTATCGGGATTCAATGACCAGGTCGCCGACATAACACTCGACTGTCCTTCCTAAAAATGTCTTAAAGATGAAATGAATGACATGATTATATGTGGCACCAAAATTCTTTAATCCAAATGGAATGAACTGATAGAATAAGATCCCCTAAGGCACTCTAAAGGCATTGGATTCTTCATATTTGGGGGCCATCTTGATCTAATTATACCCCAAGTACCCATCCATGAAAAAAAGTGCTTGCAATCTAGAAGTTGGATTGGTCAAGAGTTTTTTATCAGCAATGGGAAATAATCTTTTAGGAAATACTAATTAATGTATTCAAAGTCAATTAAAAACTCAATCTTCCCATTATTCTTCTTGAAGAGGATGATGTTTGCAAGCCATATTAGGTATTTCACTTATCAAACAAAGTTGGATTTGATCAATTTTTCAATTTCTGCCTCTACATTGGTGGAATGAGAGGGTTTCATCCACCCAAATGCCTTCTTGAAGCCTTGATGCTCATCAAGTAGTCTGATATAGTGCATAACCACATCTTGATTCAGTTCGGGCATTTCTATATAGTTTCAGGTGAACACTTATCAATGATATTTTAGAAATGATATATACATCTCTTCATATTAGAGTGTCATGGTGGAACTAATAAAAGTAGGAAGTGGGTCTTCTTCTATCCATTAATTTATCTGCCTAAGCTCATCTATGGTGGTGGAGACACCTCCCTTGAATTATAGAGGTGCATTACTAATATCATCATCTTCCCCTTCCTTTTCTGAGTCTGTGGAGACATTTTAAAGTGAAGATGGAATCCTAGGGGCCTCTCCATCAGTATCATGGTGGGGGAGTTTATTATAAGATACATAATCATCCCTTTCTATTTGAGTCATTGCATAGAGATTTCGGAGCTGAATTTTTTTTAAAATTGTTGCTAAGGACATGTGAGGATTGGGATTTTGGTATTAGATATTCTACTTCTACCATGTTTATCGGAAACACATAATTACCATTGAGAATACTCTATAGATTCATAGGGGCAGTCAGTAAACCATCAGGAGCTACAACCTCTATATGATCATCCACCATTGGTTTCATACCTCCCTTATTATAGAAATATTCTTTAGCATATGTGGATATGAAAGTCTCTAAGGGGGCACTATAACCTTTAGTATGTCTACCTTTCCATTTATGGGGTATTTCAGACATTTCCGGAATGATTATGGTACTGCCAGGTGGCTATAGAGCTAGGTCATTCCAAGTAGGAAATTATATGTGGTGCATTGCTCGATAAGCATGAACTTGGAATCATATATGAGTTTCCCAAATTGTTCCTTGAGTTTGGTATTCCCGATAGGCCTTTGATCATGCTAATCATATCCCTAAATGGCCATCTTTATATGGGATAAGTATCCTTCGCTATTCCCCAACATCAGAGAGTTAGAACTGGGATGAGATTGATCATAAATCCATTATCAATCATCACCCTTTGGACATTGACATTATTGAGTCCTGAAAAAATGTATAAGGTCCCGATGTGCCCTTGGATGGCCTCTTCTTGATCTTGATCGATGAATGAGATGGTGATATGACATCCTAAGGACATAGTATCCACCCTATAGAACTCAATGGAAGTAAATTATGTCTTCAATTCCTATGAGATTTGGAGGGCTTCAAAAAGTGCCTCCATGAGTTATTTTGAAAGGTGGAGTGCATTGAGGATTGAGAGCTTGGCTAGGACTATAGCCATCTATTTCAGAACATAATTATTTTGTGCCATAGGTCATCACTTCCTGATATTGGACTACTCTTGGGCATGTGGTTCAGGATCTAGAGCATCTGAGGTAGATATACCTGGTGTTTGTGTAGAGGTTGATGGACTATCTTATTCCAATAGCTTAGGTCACACTGGCCTTCCCTGTTACATGTGTTGATTGGATTTAACCTTTGCTAAGTGGTCATACAAGACAATTGGATGCGAGTGACTGTTGGAGGGCTATGAGGACTCCCATTCTCTTATTATATGAGGGAAGAATACATTTGGGGGCATATTCATCATCAGATAATGGGGTTTTCAAGTGTATCACATTGAAAAAACCAAATATGAACTCTTCATCCAATGAGGATTCTATTTGGTGGGGCATTACTCTAGATGTAGATGTTGCAGGGAAGAAATCTGAAAGAGATAGGGCTTGATTTGAAGATAAATATAACTCTTCCTCCTATGTCTCTTTCTTCTTCTAGTTGTCACACCTACCTATGGGAGTAAAATTTGTTATCTCCTTGGGAGGTGGATCTATAGTGAGTTTTTTCAATTTTGACTTCAAATTGGTGTGAGCTCGATAAACTGTTTTTTCAAGTCATCCAGTTGTCAAACATCTGCACTCTCCTGGATAGAACTTTGTTCCAAACATCCTCTTCTTCTGACTAAATTATGGTTAATCCATCCACCTACTCTGGGGATTTGTCTATAATAACCTATCTAGATTCAACCAGTCCTTAAAGGATTTCCTTGAAGATGAATCCATTCTGAATATTTTGACCCAACCTTCTTTAGAAAGGGAAATAGTCAGGATGGTTGGTGAGGTTGACTTCATTAGGCTTCCTAGGTTGTGGAAGTGTGAGAATGTTATTATCCATGGTTGCAAAGAAATAATTGAGGACTTATTCATTTTATAAGGAGTATATTTTTTCATCCATTCCTCAAATCTTGGGCAACCATGATTTCTATGTACTTCTGGTTAAGAGAGATTCTGTGGATTTCTCTACTCGGTAGGAGGTTCTGGGTGGTTCAGAGATTTCTTAGGTGCGTGGATGGGCGTCAGTGTGGGATTGAGTGTAAAAAATGTAGCATATGATCTGTATGTATTTTTTCCCTATACTGCAGGCATGATTCGAGACTTGTATCGAGTTCACTGAATAACCTCTTCAATGAGTTTTTCCATTTCAATGAACTATCAAAACCCACATGGATATTTCATGGGGATTTGGGGTGCCTGTAACTCATCCTCGATATTTTCAGCAAAATGTTTCAGCATCTTCTCTTATAAGAGGTGGAGGATGAGTTAATAGGTTAAACCTTTCCACCTTGATATGAAATCAGAAACCCTCTCATTCTCACGTTTCATGCATTTCTTTATGTTGATGATCGTAATTTGCCTAATTGTTGAACTTAACTAATAAAGGAACTAACAAAAAAGGTCTTCGCATCCTGAAACAGATCCTGTTGGAAAACTGTTGTACAAAACAAAGGTTGTCTCTGTCAGATTTTGTATGAAACATCATAGTTTGTTTTGCCTCCTATTGATATTGAGGGCTCATCATCGGCCCACATCATGATACGAAGTGTGTTAGATGTTGTTCAGGGTTTCATTCACCATCAAAGGTAGAAAATTTAGGGTTTTTGAAGTTTGGTGAAGATGGGGTATCATCCACCCATTTGGTATATGGATTCCTTTCCATTTGCATAGGTGCACATATCCCTTACATGGCTTCAATTCATGTAGATATAGATTCAATGGTATTAAGTAACTCTAAGGGTACAATTTTTTGAGTCACCTCCCATCCATAGGGAGCAGGTGGGTTCCAATTAGGTTGTCCTGATTTCATCTCCCACTAATCCTTGATTCATCCTATGACTAAATGATTACCCTGGAGAGGGATAGGCTGTCGCCGCAATGGAGGGAAGTCAGAATCATTTTCAATTTCCTCATTTATGTATATTGGTTGTCTAGATCCAGATCCAACCCGATATTCATATACCTCTCTAGTTGTAAGATCACCTATGAGAGGGAGAATATTTGTCTTTGGATGGAGACAATACCCAATAAGAATATTTTCCCTGAGTATCTCCCCATTAAGTTGTCGGAGAGCTCATATTTCACTCTCATATTGTGACAAATATTCCTCTATAGATGAAAACTAATATATAGTCATGTCTTTCCCTTTTTCTTTTCAATCATTCCTTTAAGGTGGTGGAAAATCGTTATTTTGTGGTTCCAAATTTTGAAGCCTTATTTGTTTCTAGGTGAGTGCAACCTCATTTTGTGCATCCAGATCACCCTCCTCCTGGGGTAAAATTTCCATGATGTGGACCTCTTTGTTTGTGTCTTGATTGATGTATTCCGTGTTGACAATGACAAAATTCATAGAGGCATATCATGAAATAGTGGTTGTGCCATTTCTTTCTATGCAAGAATATTATTCTTCATAACTTCTAATAAGGTCATTATTTTAACCCTTGGCCTTATTGGTCTATTTTGGCTTGTGACCCCAGTGGGGTCTGATTTCCTTTTTTGTACACTCCTATAATCTCAGCCTATGAATAATGACTTTATGGGAGTTTTTGGTCTTCATATTTGAGTGAGTATTGACCAACAGAGGTTTGTATTATGGTGAGAGGAATAGGTGGGATGTTGACCATTGATATCTTCCTCTCAATCTAGAGAAGGATTATTCTATCTATGGTAATGATGATGATGAACATTCCCCTAGTCCTGTGTGGTGGGGGTCATTTGGGGCTGCCATTGGCATTGATCGGTCTTGTTGTTGAGGGTCCAATGGCTCCAATCAGGGACTTGATGATTCTTGGGATGGACATGAAGATACAAATGCCCCAATCCTAATGGGGTGGGGGTGATCTGGAACCACCGCTGATGTATCCAGGGTTCTCTCAAGGGATGATGAACCTAGAGATGATGATTAGGATATAAATTTCCCTAGCCTAGTGGGATAGGGTTCACCTATGGCTGCTGAGGGTATCCTCTTAGGAATTAATGATATGAGGGGTAGAGGTGGTGGTAGATATTCTACTAGCCCAGGGGTATGAGTCTGCTCCTGGAAGGATACTATAGCAGATGCTACTGTGGTCTGTGTGATGCGGTGCAGATGGGCTTGCGTGGGAGCTGGGTGTGATGAGATCCCATAGTGAGAATATTCCTTATGGGAAGTTGTCCGGGTGATCATAAATTTGGTATTCATTTTTTGAATGTCCTCATATTGTCTTGAGGGGCCCAGTTTGAAATCCTATTGGCTATCCTCTCTTCCCGTTTGTAAAATTTGAGCATCATTGAAGTGAGGGAATTTTTTTTAAGTGACCAACTAGCCTGAGAATTACCCAGTCCCCTAATTTCATCAAAGGTTATAACATTATAAAAATCCATATCTGAGGGGTTCTTCTATTCTAGGGGCATGGAAAAGTATAACGCTCCATAAATTCCTCATCCTTAAATAAGGATGCATGACGTGGCTTCTAAGATCAGCTGTTGAAGAATCATGATGCAATGGTAGCAAGCATGGTGTAGATTTGTGCTGTTCTTTTTCAGTTTTGGATCCTGAGCCATGGAGATAATATATAGGTAGAACTGAAAATAGAGTATCTTGATTTTATGAAAGTGACACTCATATCTTGGATAAGGGATATATCAATCCTTCAGTCATTAAGGAGTATCCCATATATTTTGTCATAGGTAAGTAATGAAATCCCTTTATAGCTCATTGATGAGAGGGGTTTGTTATAGATCCCCCACCAATAAATTATTATTACCTAAGAGTGTACAATAGTGGCATAACCTAGGATCGATCTCAAAGAGGCCACCCACAACACACTGAAATTCTATTATCATTATTTATAACCTAACTAATATAAAAATGATTGTATACTAATATAAATGGGGTTTTTATTATGAAAATACATAAAATATAATATATATTAATAAAAAAATTAAAAACACAAAGGAAATAAAGAAGACACAAAGAAGTTAGTGAAGAATCATTGTCGTTCTTAGGATATCGTGGTAATAAAATCACTGTTCTCTAAAAATATTTATTCTCAATACTCTACTCAATGTTGAGATCAACCCTATCACTCAACCCCTTCCCATGAATTGTTATTATCCTGCATCAACGCTTCATATGCAAGATAATACTCACTCACATCATCACCACAATGCCACTCCACCCTAGATACAATATTATGATGATAGAGAGGGAAATTTTAAAATGAGAAGAAGAAATCAATATCAATGAAAGTGGGGTGAAACCTATAACAGAACCATTTTAGTACTATTAAAATTTCCAAAATAAAATAAAGAGAAAAACTTAAGTATAATGAACTCAAGGACCACCACTCCCCCCTCAAACAACAATGAGATTTAGTTCTCCATTCGCATGGAGATTAGAAGGATCATTATGGGGGAAAAAATAGAAAATGAAAGACAATAGAAATGCACAGAAGAAGAAGAAGAATAAATAAGATAAAATATAATTAAAATATTAAAAAATATTACAGATACCAAACTCTACCATGCCCCCTTGAAAATGGATATCTTGTAATAGGTAGAAGAGATGAAAATTTATAGAGAAAATGTGTGAGAAAATTTGTCTCCCAATATGTCCACCTGAATGATCCGAACTTTATCACAATTAAATTGACAAATATTGGAAAGTTTCCTTCATAAAGGTTGTTACATTTTTTCTCTATCGTCAACTCTCAAAATTTCAGATTCAATGGAGATGTGTGTAGAAGGTTATTATAATTTTAGTCCGAAACATTTAATCTGGTCAGTTGACTTTCCATATCCCACTTTTCCAACATTCCATGCCATTATGACCTTTAATAAAGCTTAATACTTCCTGGAATCCTCTATAAAAGTTGATCCGCATATTCTTTTATATCTCCATGACAAATATAATCTTCATTGGACCGTCCCACATGGATATATAATCTCAATAGTAAAAGTGTCCATATTTGTACACAGTTTTTGAGGCCTGATTTGTGAGCTATATTTGGGCCTCAAAACGAATGATTGAGCATTGAATCTAGAAGGATGAAATGGGCCCCATGATGTTTGGAAACCTAAAAAAAGGAATTTTAAAATTTAATTTAGTTTAGAAAAATTTATGACTGAATTACAGAACATGAATAAAATAATTAAATCCCAAAATTAGGCCATTTAGTAATTATGTTCAAAATTCATCTAAAAATTAACAATGTGACAATTTACCATAAAATAACACTATGGTGGGATTTAAAACATTTAATTAATTTATAAAATATGTGAACATTTTGTCTTCATCACTCCCCCATACTTAACCATTGCACTCCTGGGCAATCATCATATATTCAAATCATAATCCACACAACAATCAACCATGAGAAACATCAATGATCATTTCCAAAGTAGAATTCCATCATGTATCCTCTATTTAAAAACAATTCAATATCATCTTAATTCATCACATTTAAAATTTTTCAACCTCAAAAATCCATCCATGTCCCAATCACAACCTACCTCACATTAAATTTTATGTCACTCATCACTCAAGAAAAATTAAATCTAGAGTTATGCTCACACTTGGAAATCGCAAGTATCACCATATACTTGTGAAAATTCTCGTTTCTCCACAAAATTAAACCTGAAAATATTTTCAATAATGAGGTATTTTTTAGGTGAATTCTATGTCTTAGGGTTAGTGAGAAAATGATTGGAAATTTAATTCCAAAAAGAAGAGGTTTTGAATCATAAGTACAATGCATGAATATTCAAGTAAAAACACAAGATGAACCTCACTAAGATCCCCGTGAAAGTATGAAACACAACTCCAAAGCCCATTTTATGAAATGTTACATGATACAATCATTGATTAAAATTAATTATATCATCCAAAATCTCCCTCTTTTTTTTCGCATTTTTTTAAAGCTCTAGAAAGGTTCATCTTTATTTTCTTTCTTTTTTTCCTTGAGAATGAACTAACAATTGAATACAATGAATGGATGACAATCATGAACTTTATTTGAAAGAGTAACACGAGTCATAAAAGGAGATACAATAAAATATTCAAGCTCACCTCTATTTTGTTCATCATTTTTTTAATTTTTTTCTGGAAGGAGAACCGAATGAATGAAATAAAGTACAATGCAATATTGACTCAAGATCAATTCTATCATTATCCACTGCCCATAATATTGACACAAACCTCAAAATACCAACAAGTGAAACACATCCCAAAACACACACTCACGAAAGGTCCTTCCCCACACTCAAACTTGAAATATCCATGCAAATTTACCAAGAGTGTGGTTAGGTAAGAAAAAACCGGCTTTTAATGTGGCTTGAACCTATAAGGAAATTCATGGAATATAAGGGATAATGAAGGATAGATGTAATGGTGGGTCTCAAGATAAAAATGTGGCTAGCCAAATAGATTCCCCAATAATATCAAAAACATTCCATGAAATCCAAATATTTGAAAGAGAAAAATAAAAAATTCTGGTTCTCACACAAAATCCATGTTTCCCTTAAGAATGTGTGGGTATTTAGAAAAATATTTCAAAGTGGTTTAGAATACCTCACAGGACGGGAAAAATTATTTGAGTTAGTGTTTCATGGTCATTCATTTCAAAAATTGGTCAAACTCATAAGAATTCTTGAAAATCCAATTCAAGGAGAAAGTTTTCACATCAACAATCATTTAAAATCCATTTTTTTTCAAAAATCATTTCAATTTTCCTAAAATCAATTGATGTGTGAAAAATGATCAGAATTTACATTGAAACTCAATAATCCTAAAAATATGAAAAACAAAAAGGAAAATCATACATGAACAACTAATAAGTTTGACGCTCCCCACACACTTAGATTTAACTACCCCTCATTTTAGCATAATAAAAATAAATGTATGGCCACAGAAAAATGGAAAGGAAAGATACAACCTGACATTTTTTTTCCAATGGTAGCTTTGAGATAAGTTGTTAACAACTACCACTTACTCCTAGAAAGTAAGAAATAAATAAATTCATAAGAAAAATAAATAAAAATAAAGAGGTAGGGAAAAGAGGATAGAACATGATTTAGACCCCCATGTGGGTGATAAGATTTTACTACCCCTAATTAGGTAGTTGCAATAGTTTAACCCCAATCGGATGGTGGGTGTGGTTTCATTGAGATGAACCACCACATCTGAATTTTCTTAGTGTCCATGAGTAGACACCAAGAATAGATAACCCTGAAGAAGATAAGAAAATCCCCAACCCCTAATAATGAATAAAGAGATAAATTAAGGTTCAGTGTGGGATGAAAAAGAAGATAGGGGTACTCCCTGATGACTTTTGTGATGTAATCCTCCATATAATATGCAATTTGTTAAATAGAGGGTAGTATAACCACATGATTCTCTATCTATTCTTCTTCTTTGACCACCACTACTTGGGTGTTGCCTTCCTTAACATCGAAAGTCTTCTCCATTTGTGTTATGTCAAAAATTTTAGTAAGGGAAAAGTATGCAAATAGTTTAGCTTGAATAAGATTAAAACATGAAAAATCAATAAATAAATCTTCCCTTTCAAATAAGTCATCTTGGAAATCGATCTATTCAGTAAAGGAAATTGGAAACTCCATCTAAATAGTTATATCTTCTTTATTATCTTCCAAAGCAAGAGAGAGGTAGAATGGTGCTTGATCTCCCAAATGTGCATCATCTAGAAAGTATTATTCTTCAACCTACTCTAGAAATGGTGTGGATAGGTTTGAGGCTAGTTCCTTCATAATCTCATCCTCACATGGCTATTCAATTGAAAATTTTGCAAAAATAATCTTTAAATCCTCTTTTTCTTGAGACTCCTTTTGGGCTGTCAATTTCTTCAAGGAAGATGAAATAAATGACATTTTATTCCTAAAATATTCTATCATTTTTTCATTCTCATCCAACAGAATCTTTAGTTATACTTGTTTGATAACCTCAAAAATATTTTTATCATGAAAATAATATGAAAAATTACCTTGAAATTCCATCATTGAACCAAGAAAATAAAGATATGCAATGAAGTTCAATTTTTTTGGTTTCTGAATTTTATGATTTTTTTGGTTTTTTTTGAAAAACAGTGTGAGTAAGTTCTTGGAATCCCTAGAAATGGAACTAAATTGATGATAGGGGTTTTTCATAGATCCCTAACTAATAAACTATTATTACCTAAGAGCGTATCATAGTGGCCCCACCTAGGGTCAATCTCGAAGGGGCCCCTCACAACACACCGAATTTCTATTGTCACTGTTTATAACCTAAATAATATAAAACTGCTTATATAATAATATAAATGTGGTTTTGATTATAAAAATACATAAAATATAATATATATTAATAATAAAATTAAAAACACAAAGAAAATAAATAAGACACAAAGAATTTAGTGAAGAATCGTTGTCGTTCTTGGGAGATCGTGGTGATAAAATAATTATTCTTTAAAAATATTTATTCTCAATACTCTATTCAATGTTGAGATCAAACATATCAATCAACACCTTCCTGTGAATTGTTATTATCCTAAACTGACCCTCCACATTCAATATAATACTCACTCACATCATCACCACAATGATACTCCACCCTGGATACAAGATTATAATGATGAAGAGGAAAATTCTAAAACGGGGAGAGGAAATCAGTAATAATGAAAGTGGGGTGAACACTACACCAAAACCATTTCAGTACTATTTAGATTTCCAGAATAAAATAAATAGAAAAATTTAAGCATAATGAACTCAAGGGCCACAACTCCCCCCTCGAACAACAACGAGAGTTAGTTTTCCATTTGCATGGAGATTAGAAGGATCATTGTGGGGGAACACAAAATAGAAAATGAAAGAGAAGAGAAATGAATGGAAGAAGAAGAATAAATAAGATAAAATATAATTAAAATATAAAAAATTATTACAGATACCAAACTCTACCATTCCTTCTTGAAAATGGATATCTTGTAAGAGGTAGAAGAGATGACAATTTATAGAGAAAATGGGTGAAAAATTTGTCTCCCAATCTGCCCACCTGATTGATCCACACATTATCCTAATTAATGGCTGAATATTGGAAAGTTTCCTTCATAAAGGTTGTTAAATTTTTTTACCATGTCAAATCTCAAAATTTCAGATTCAATGGAGATGTGTGTAGAAAGTTGTTACAATTTTAGTCTAAAACATTTAATCTTGTCAGTTGACTTTCCATATTCCACTTTTCCAGCTTTCCATGCCATTATGACCTTTAATAAAGCTGAATACCATGTGGAATCCTCTATAAAAGTTGATCCCCATATTATTTTCTATCTCTGTGACGAATTTAATCTTCATTGAACTGGTCCACATGGAGATATAATCTCAATTGTAAAAGTGTCCAGATTTGTACAAAGTTTTCGAGGCCCGATTTGTGAGCTATATTTGAGCCTCCAAATGAAAGATTGAGCATTGACTCCAAAAGGATGAAATGGGACCCATGATGTATGGAAACCTAAAAAAAATTAATTTCACAATTTAATTTAGTTTATAAAAATTTATGTCCGAATTACAGAATATGAATAAAATAATTAAATCCCAGAATTAGGCCATTTAGAAATTATGCTCAAAATTCATCTAAAAATTAATAATGTGACAATTTCCCCTAAAATAACACTATGGTGAGATTTAAAACATTTAATTAAAGTATAAAATAAGTGAAAATTTTGTCTTCATCACCTCCACACTTAGCCATTGTACTCCCGGGAAATCATCATATATTCAAATCATAATCCACACAACAATCAACCACGAGAAAACATCAATGATCATTTCGAAGTAGAATTCCATCATGTATCCTCTATGAAAAACAATTCACTATCATATTCATCCATCACATTAAAATTTTTTCAACCTCATAAATCCATCAATATCCCAATCTCAACCTACTTCACATTGAATTTTATGTCACTCTTCACTCAAGATAAATTAAATCTAGAGTTATGCTCATACTTGGAAATCGCATGTATCACCATATGCTTGTGATAATTATTATTTCTCCATAGAGTGAAAAATGAAAATATTTTCAATCATGAGGTCTTTTTTAGGTGAATTATGTGTCTTAGGGTTGGTGAGACAATGATTGGAAATTTAAGGCCGAAAAGAGGAGGTTTTGACTCTTAAGTACAATGCATGAATATTCAAGTAAAAAAAAAGATAAACCTCACTCATATCCCCTTGAAAGTGTAAAACACAACTCCAAAGACAATTTTATGACATGGTATATGAGCCAATAATTAATTAAAATTAATTTTATCATCCAAATTCTCCCCCATTTTCCTCATTTTTTTAAAGCTCCAGAAAGGCAAAACTTTATTTTCGGTCTTTTGTTCTTAGAGAATGAGTTGGAAAGTGATTACAATGAATGGATGAAAAACATGACCTTTATTTTAAAGAGTAACATGAGTCATAAAATGAGTTACAATGAAATTTTCAAGCTCACCTCCATTTTTTTCAACATTTTTTTCTTGAAGGAGAACCAAATGAAGGAAATAAAGCACAATGAAATATTGAATCAAGCTTAATTATCTCATTATCCACTGCCCATAATATTGACACAAACCTCACACCACTAACAAGTGAAACACATAAAAAAACACACACACACACACACGAAAGTCCCTACCCTCACACTCAAACTTGAAATATCCATTTAAAATTACCAAGAGTGTGGGTAGGTAAGGAAAAATTGGATTTTAATGTGGCTTAAACCTATAAGAAAATTCATAGAATCTAAAGGATAATGAAGGATATATGTAATGGTGGGTCTTAATATAAAAAATGTGGCTATCCAAATATATTCCTCAATCATATGAAAAACATTCAATGAAATAAAAATCTTCAAAAGAGAAAAATCACAAATTCTGGTTCTCACACAAAATCTAAGTTTCCCTCAAGAATGTGTGGGTATTAGGAAAAATATTTCAAAGTAATTTAGAATACCTCTCAGGTCTGGAAAAATGATTTGAGTCAGTGTTTCATGGTCATGGATTTCAAAAATTGGTCAAACTCATTAAAATGCTTAAAAATACAATTCAAGGAGAAAGTTTTCACATCAACATTCATTTAAAATCCATTTTTTTCAAAAATCATTTCAATTTTCTTAAAATCAATTAATGTGTGAAAAATGATCATAATTTACATTAAAATTCAATAATCCTAAAAATATGAAAAAAAGGAAAAGCACACATGAAAAACTAAGAAGTTTGATTCTCCTCCCACACTTAGATTTAACTACCCTTCATTTTAGCATAATAAAAATAAATGTAATGGTAGAAAAAATGGAAAGGAAAGATACAACCTGAAATTATTTTCCAGTGGTAGATTTTAGATAAGATCCTAGATGCTACCACTTCCTCCTAGAAATCAAAAAAATAAAGAAATTCATAAGAAAAATAAATAAAAAGAAAGAGGTATGGAAAAGAGGATATAACATGGTTTAGACCCCCATGTGGGTGATAGGATTTTGCTGCCCCTAATATGGTAGTTGTAGTAGTTTAAACCCAATCAAATGGTGGGTATGGTTTCATTGAGATGAACCACCACATGTCACTTTTCTTAGTGTTCATGAGAATTAATGAGAAATGGGTGGGGTAGGATAGGGTGGGCCAATCCCGCATGGGTTTGATCCCATGCGGGTTTGTCTGAAAAATCTTTCATATAATGCGAACAAAAAAAATCCAAGCTCACCTTGCCCCGCACAAGCCTATGGGTTTCCCATGGGCTTCCCACATAAAAAAAATACTATTTATAATCATTTAAATATTGTATTTTTTTCCATTCTTAATTTTAGTTGTTAGGAGAAGTATGAATTTACAATATCTAGATTTTTAAGAGATGTGATGGAACCTTTTTCTATTGGTTAATGGTGTCATGTGCCGATGCCAATGTGGTGGTGAACTATTGTAATGAAAAGTAGGTGAGTGATCAATGAGGGGTGAAAAATGATGATGTTGATTGTGTGGCAATGAGAATGGCTAGACTTATGAATGAATGATGACACTTCAAGAAATGACTAGTTTTAGAGGATCCTATTAGGGTCTCATGTGGTCATTTCATGTTTTCTTAATAACAAAATAAAATTAAGTAATAAAAAAATTAAATCGGTCCAAAAAAATATTATAATTATTATAACTCTTTTAGAATTGAAACCAAGTGCAAGAGTGATGAATTACATTTTTTTAGAGGTGCGATGACAAACCATGTGAATATGGTTAATAATTACTATATAAATATTATAATAGCATTTTAAAACAATAAATATTGACCTATTTAAAATTCACATGTAAATGAATGGTGAATTTGTATGAAAATTACAATGAGAAATCCTATGTCATGGTTTAATCATGTTTTTTAAAAAACTAAAATTCCAAAGAAGCATATATTGTGAAAAAAAAAATTAAATTATGCTATCGGGTCAGCCCGCACCTGCGTGGGCTCAACCTTCTTTGGCCTGCACCCACGCGGGCTCAACCCACATTGGCCCATGCTCTTTATGGTCAAAACTTTTAGGCCTGCCCTGCCTCGTATCCACCCCATAACCGCAAAGCCCGCAAACCCATTTTTCATCACTATCCATGAGTAGACACCAATAATAGAGAACCCTAAAGAAGATAAGAAAATTTACAACCCCTAAGAACAAATAAAGAGATAAATTGAGGTCCAGTGTGGGATGAAAAAGAAGATAGGGTTACTCCCTGATGACTTTCATGATGTCCTTCTCCATATGGTATGAAATTTGTTAAAGAGGAGGTAGTAGAACCACATGCTTATCTATCTATTCTTCTTCTTTGACAACCACCACTTTGGTGTTTCCTTCCTTAACATCGAAGGCCTTCTCCATTTATGCTCGGTCAAAAATTTTAGTATGGGACAAGTATGCAAATAGTTCATCTTGAATAATATTAAAACATGAAAAATCAATAAATAAATCTTCCCTTTCAAGTAAGTCATCTTCTAAATTGATATCATCGGGAAAGGTCATTGGCAACTCCATCTCAATAGGTATATCTTATGTATTATCTTCCAAAGTAAGAGAGAGGTAGAATGGTGCTTGATCTCCCACATGTGCATCATCTAGAAAGTATTCATCTTCAACCTCTTCTGGAAATGGTATGGATAGGTTTGAGGCTAGTTCCTTCATAATTTTATCCTCACATGGATCTTCAATAGAAAATGTTGGAAAAATAAGCTTTTATTCATCTTTTTCTTAAGCCTCCTTTTGAGCTACCAATTCCTTCAAGGAAGATGAAATAAATATCATTTGATTCCGCAAATCTTCTATCATTTTTGAATTCTCATCCAACTGACTCTCCAGTGATTATTTTTTGATAACCTCAAAAATATTTTTATCATGAAAATCATATGAAAAATTACCTTGAAATTCCATCATTTAACCAAGAAAATAAATATATGAAATGAAGTTCGATTTTTTTGGTTTCTGAATTTTATGATTTTTTTAGTTTTTTTGAAAAGCCATGTGAGTAAGCACTTGGCCTCCCCAAAAACAGAGCCAAATTGATGATAGGGGTTTGTTGTAGATCTCTCACCAATAAATTATTATTAAATAAGAGTGTACCATAGTGGAACAACCTAGGGTCGATCTCAAAGAGGCCACTCACAACGCACTGAATTTATATTGTCACTGTTTATAACCTAACAAATATAAAATTGTTTATATACTAATATAAATGGGGGTTTGATTCTAAAAATAAATAAAATAAAATATATATTAATAATAAAATTAAAAACACAAGGGAAATAAAGAAGACACAAAAAAGTTAGTCAAGAATCGTTGTCATTCTTGGGAGATTGTGATGATAAAATCATTGTTCTTTAAAAATATTTATTCTCAATACTCTAATAAATGTTGAGATCAACCCTATCACTCAACAACTTCCCGTGAATTGTTATTATCCTGCACTGACCCTATCTATATGGAGGTGTCTAGAAAAAGGGAGGATTTTATTTTCCATGGGAGAT
The DNA here is from genome assembly GCA_963277665.1 of Viscum album. Taxonomy (NCBI): domain Eukaryota; kingdom Viridiplantae; phylum Streptophyta; class Magnoliopsida; order Santalales; family Viscaceae; genus Viscum; species Viscum album. Next base: position 604,752,889 of record OY728119.1, on the reverse strand, counting down.
ATTGTTGTGGGGAGGTTGACCATAGTGTATTTACGGAGTAGAGATCACGTGATCCATCTATACACTACTGTGAGGATGACTATCATGGAAATGAATGCATTCTACTTCTGCTTATATAAAATATCTGATAGACACTTTTAGTGTTGAGAATGTGTCTTTAATGACCTCAAGGACACTAGCATTGAGAATATTAGTAATATGTTCCATGTTTTGTGTCATGGTCAGGATATGTTGACCTACCTTTTATGATTGTGTAGGGATATGATCCTACTATGTGATGGTTGTTGGAACTTGGATATAATTTTCTGGTGCTGAAAGAGTACGAGACAACTACTGAGGAGTTGTTGGAATATTCCGATAATATGTCTCATTATTGATAGGGATGTGATACTTTCCCTATGCATGTGTCATTCTCACTTAGTGTGCCTCATTAAAGATGAGAGTATGAACCTGATCTTGAGCCTTTAGGATATGTCACTGGTCTTTCCTGGTAGGAGTATGAGCCTGCCCTGAGGTGTGTGTATCTCTTATCTGGTGATACCTGGTTGGAAAAGGAATATGAGCCATGTTCAAATATGAATCACCCACTAGAATATTCCCATATACCTTTGGAATGGGAGAAGGAATATGTGACTCTGACTATATTTCCTTAGAATGATACTTTTGCAGTCATTCTTTGACAGAAGTTGGAATTGTGCCTTGCTTCCATGATCTACTGGATTATGCCAGTCAGATTCACTGATAGTAATATGAGAATATCCTGATGCTTATACCATTATCACTTGGTCATCCTCATCCATAAATGGGATAAATGTCCAATCCTTGGCCTTTGAAGTATGCCATTGGACTTCTTCAATAGAAATATGATCCTATCCTAAGGCTTATTCCCCTCTCATATGGTGATCCCCAACCAGCATGGGGATATTATCCCAATCCTAGGCCTTTAGAATATTCCACCAGACTTTTTCAATAGGCATGTACCCCTATCCTGAGGTGCATTCCACTCTCACCTAGTGAGATCTGGTTGGAATGGGAGTATGATCCCAGTTTAATGCATCACCCTTTATCAAAATATGCTAACAATCCTTCTGGTCAGAAGCAATAATGTGTGCTTTCTCCAGTACAACCACTTGTTTGCAATTAAAAGAGTGTTGAGTTTCCCTACCTATAGGGATATGAGTATTTTCCTATCCCTTTATCTAGAATAGTTTCAGAATATTCCAGTGGATCTCTTCATTTGTTGCTAAAATATATTTACATTTTAGCAAAGTGTGTGCTGGGATATAATCCTACACATTTTCCATCTCTATTATCTTTTGTTAGATATCTTCAATTGAAGCAGAAATATGCACCCACTTCTGTCCTTCTTATGCAATCAAAGTATGCTGATGGACGTTATGCACAGGGGGTAGGGATATGAACCTCCCCCATTATTTCTATTGATATATGCCCACAAACTTGTTTTGAGTTAATAGGGATATGATCCTACTTATAGAATCATGCCGGAGTATGTCGATAGGAATCGTCTGTAGGAGCGGAAATATGTTCCCTATCCTAGATATTCAATTACTTTATCCTCTGATGAGTCTTCCTTGTAACCCGTGCATGGGAATCAAAGTCGAATTTGTATTATATGGCACCCTTAGTAGGTGACTGGTGGGTACTAACAGAATGGTGTTGGTGATGGCGATTGACAGGTTCCCTCCTCAGTGGAACCTAAACCGAAAGGGAGTTTTATTTGGTTTCTTGGTCCACCTTCATCATATATAGAAGGTGGGAGTTGTCATTATATGGGGATAAACTTCTGAAGAAGTTGGTTTTAGAGATGAGGGCTATTGGCTTAGCTGTATCCTTTTTCGGTCGACACAAATTCGATGGATACCGTGCTTAGAGAATCTTACGAGCAGCTTCCATGGTGGGGATTGTATTGTGTCGGTGGTACTCACAGACCATCATATTTTCCAATTTTCATTCTATCTCTTGAGATTGTGATATTTCTTTGTGACTCGTGGGGGTCACAACAGTAGATGATTTACTAGAGAAGACACTAGATGATGAAGACATTGCCTTGGGTTAGGATGTTGTTGATGAGAGTAGTATCTGCAATCACACAAGTGAAAAAGAAAAAGGTTACCGATTGTTGCTATATCATATTTATACAAAATAATCAATCAGATATGCATGGTTAATATAATTTTCCTACTTTCCCATTACACTCATTCTACTCATTTAGAATTTTCAGTGTGAGTATGGACTTACAAGAATCTATATTCACACTGGTCTTAGTACTTTGTTAGTATAGGGTATGCAAAAAAAAGTTTCCTAATAGATTTACATCGGACCTATCAGTATTGTTTGCATATAAGAAGAAAACAAAATGGATCCATGGATAATAACCAATCATTTTTTCATTGGATATATTAACGCCAAGTTCACCATTTTTTTCATTGGTGATTTGAAGACATGAAATGGGGTTTTCTTGTCAGGCTACCATTTTCACTTTTCCCAGAAAATCCCAACAGTTCAACCATTATTAGCTGGGTATAGACCTTCTTTCTAAATGTTGGTATTCATCTGGGTTTTCAAGCCCAAAAACTCTTGGGGACTTGCATTGGTTGAGTAGATGGGAGGCCAGGATCATCACACACTTTTGGGGGAATTACTTCTTACTCTGGGAATCTCTTATAGAATTAAGATATTTTCATGAATCTCTTCTTAATCGAAATACGGTACCGGTTACTATAAAAAAATGACTATAGGTTAATTCTATTTCATGTGAAACATACTGGGATCTCTATAGTGAATACATCTGCATGTATATGAGGTTCTCCAACATTATCTGGTAATGGGTGGCTACTTATATGATGAATTCATATAACCAAGTGCTTTATAATGTGATTCCATGTAAGGATGCAATTAATATTATAAGAAGGGGATTGATCCATTATGAGTCATCCTACATATTATATTTATTGTAGGAATCATAACCCACATAGTTCATTCGACTCGTGTAGTTTAACATTATCCATAAAGGACTCATGTGGGTGCTATAGGACATCGAGTATTCATTCTTGAACCCAAAATATGCATCCTATATATCCCGAGTATAAAGATAATTAGAGTTTTCATAGTTCATTTTTTTAGGGATTATATATTGAGGTTACCCTTGTCATTATATATACTCATGGTGCAGATGATATGATTATCACATCTCCCTAATCTCACATGATCCATGCTCGGTGTGAGAAACAAGGGATGGAAAATGATCATTTCTTTTTTTATGATGTGGGACTTATGTGCTAGGACTTCCTTGAGGGGATTTATTATTTAAACCGAGTCTCACAGAGACATCCTACGTATCCTAGTTATGGTAGGAATCAAATTCATCATAGTTTAGTTGATTTCTTAGTCCGATGATGGATGAAATAAGACGATCATATCATGGGACTAATTAGGTCATGATGCTAAGATGTTAGAGTATTTAAAGGACTTACACTGAAAGGGTTGTTTATTTGAGATCGGTTCTTGATAAGGTGGCCTACATATCCTAGTTATAGTAGGAAACAATGTCATCATAGTTCGGTTTATATCGGGACTCACACACTATGGTTGCCCTGTACCATTGTAGAGGTTTATTGTACATATGTTATGATCATTGAAATTACCTAATCCCACATGATCCATTATCATTGTGAGAAATAAGGGATAACAAGTAATCAATTTTATTTCTTTAAATAAGGGACTTAGATGTTTGGATTTCCCTAGAAGATTAATATGAAGCTCAAACCTTGGGTATATGTGTACTATGTATCCTAAATACGGTAGGAATCAGAGTCGTTGTAGTTCCCTTTTTATTAGGGCTTACACAATGAGGTTGTCCTATTGATCAGGGCTTATAAACTGAGTACAAATAATTCTATCAAGTCCTTATATTCCCCATTGATATGGTCTTCTTATCTAGAGGGTGTTGCATGACCCAATTGACCTATTTTAAAAGACATCACATGAATTGGTTGACATGTTCAAGGTGGTGTCGCACAACCCACCTGACGTGCCTTACTGTCATTTTCAAGAGAATGCCTGACACATATGGAGGGTGATGTAAGAGTTTGTACGACATGGTTCAAAGGATGTCATGTATCTTTGATAACATCCATGGGAGGCATCATGAGACATGACCGTCATGTTTGGAGGGTGTTGTGGGTCTCATCTAATTTACATCAGAGGATGTCATGAGACCTAGACGACATGTCTAAAGTGTGTCATTGATTTCAACCAAATTTCCCAGAGGGTATCATGAGATCTTGTTTGTCATGCGAAGATGAAATCACAAGACTTGAATGATATGAGAGAACACCACCATATGAGTCATGTGATGTATCTAAAGGGTGTCACAAGGATCAGATGATAGACCTAGATGGTCTTGTGAGATCAAAGTGGTGTACCCAAGGGGATCTTAGGACTTTCTATGACATGTATGGATGACTTCACATGTCCTATATAGCATGTTTAATTATTGTCTCAAGATCTAGGTGACATGTCCTGGCATTTTCACATGTCTTTAGATGACTCACATGAAGTGCATGGGGTCAACAAAAATGTTTTATTCTTAATTATTAAAATTTTAACCTTGGTTATAACCCTTGTATTGCGATGGCCTTATATTTTTTCAGTATCAGTTCCTTTGAGTCTTGTGTGATCTGTAAGACATGTGGTTTGTTTTTCAAACATCTTTCTATAATTCGTTCATGTGATCTATGAATGATCATGAAAGGTACCTTATGTATGGTTCATGATTTCTCTATTTGTCTTCTAGTGTATTACCTAATGGAAGGATTTCCAGTCACATGATCAGTTGTTCCTAAAAGTATGCAGAGGTCGATAATCGAATCATATAGAGTCCAATCATCCAAATTCATAGAGTCCAACTTGTATGATTGCCATCCATTTTTCATGCTAGGGTGGGAAATTTATTGGTATCTCCACCCTGGGGTTTTATGGATTTTTACGGAATATATGGAAAGAGTCCATGATAGAGTTGATGAAGTGGTCTAGTTCCTTGCATCTTCACGAGTCTATATTGTGGACCACTCTAAGGGCGTCACTTGATTTTCAGAAATCGCGAGTCCCTCTCATCAAAACTTCCATTATTTCATTATATCCAATTAATGGGGACTTATTTGATCATGTGGATGCATCAAAAGACTTACATGTTGTCATGTTGACTTGTCCGAGGGCCTTCGAAAGATCCAAGTTCTTGTTGAAATGTATCCACAATATGCTTGGTTTCTTGTTAGGGACTCTCTGTGAGACAAGGATGGTTTGTCCTAGGGTATCGTGCGGCGGTCTTCCTTAACACGCTACAAGAATTTTATGATCTTGAGTTCCTTCCGCCTCCTCCCTCTTTTATTACCATTGTTTTATGTAACAAAGTTTGTGAGTCATGCAATATTTCATGAGTAATGTAATGGAAAATCACTGTATTTTTTGGTGATGCATCACATGACCGATTAAGGTCCCATGGAGATGTGTGAGAATGTCATGGAAAAAATCTATTTTTTGTCCTTGGAGCACCAAAGAGTAAATATAATTTTGTATGGTCAGACCCAAGGACTTTCACATGGTGATACTGACAAGCCAAAAGGCCTTTGCGATATGAGTTAAACGTGTCACCAGGGACTCATGGTGCCTTACGGGTCGATAGGGGCACGTCTCAAGTCTTTCAGTGACTGTGAATACCTATCACCTCCTCCCCTTTATCTCCTATTTTTTATTTTACAATGGTTAGGTATTATGTGAGTTTTTATGAGTAATTTATAAGATATTTACTCTATTTTATGATGATGCCTTGCGTGAATAATATGGGTCGTATGAGGGCCTGTGAGAATGTTGTGGAAAAATCTATTTGTTTTTCCTTAGAGCATTGAGGATTTTCCTGGACATACCCGAGGACTTATGTGCAGTGAGTATAATAAGACAAAGTTATTTTGAGAGGTGAGTTTTACATGTCACTGAGGTCTTGCGATGTCCTATAGATCGCCCGGGGTGCATCGCATGTCTTTTAATGACCGCGATCACCTCTCACCTCTTCTGCCTTATTCATTTAGTTTTATCCTACAATGGTTTGGGGGTATTTTGATTTTTCTTGGATTTTATCAAGGAAATTTATCCTTTTGATAGATGATATGGTTCATGATCTTTACGAATACTGAGGGTCTCTCATTTTGGATATCATTCCTCATTATTTTGAAAGTATTTCTGATTGGTTTTCAATCACTTACCAATGACAAATTATGTTATCGGGGGAGATCATTCAGTTTTCATCATGTGGCTATTGGTTGTATTGAGGGACTTTGTAAGAGAATGAAGGTTTGTTGAAGGGGGATTTGTGGTATTTGTTGTAGGTTATACACTATGTGTGGAGTCTTTTCATGACCTTGAAATGGTCATGCAATCGTGAGTCCTTTAGAGGATCATGTGCTCCACAAGTATTGGTTCCTTTTCTTTGGTGGGTAAGGTAATACCCATATTTAGGTAGTTCTTATTTTTTGATTTTTGTTGATGCTTATTTGGCGGGTTTCAGCAAGGTTCATCAAGGGGTGTCCTCACCCGAACCATGTTTTCACACCAAATAGATGAAGATCAAACACTAATAACTTTTATAATCAGTTTCATAAAAAAATAGTTTATAGATCATGAAATTAGGAAGAATGAGATAAGGGTATAAAAAACACTTACCCATTAATTACAAATTACAATAGTAAAATTTGATACCGGTTAAAGGAAGAAGATATAGTCTCTCTTGGATAATGATAAGAGGATAATCCACCAATTGTATTCTGTTGAGACATCATATAATTCCACCGATCCTTAAGAAAATTTTTGATACAAAAATGATAGAATTATCTAATTGGATGACACAAGGCATCATTTTCTAATCCATAAAAACACATCTCCTGATCGAATAGATATGAATAGAGGAAAATTGGGCAAACAAGTAGCCTCACTAAATACCTTCACTAAATCACCAAAATATGGGATTACTAGTGAAAAAGGATGAAGGAAAAACATGTATCAACCAAGTAGAAACAAAAAGTAATAAAAACCCACAACCATATCTTTTCCAATAAGTGTTCTTGAATAATTTCCCTAAAATTTCAAATATATTTTCAAATTCAACAAATCTAAAAGGATAGAGAATCTAATCGATTAATAGGGGTTTTGAATTGATTAAAAACCTCATTAAAACCCCACAATTAAACCCTATATATTTCCCCATTTAGTTAGGTAATTATATAATAAGAGAGGGAATTAAAATATTCTATTTTAACATTTATTAAAGATAAAATGACATGCACCATAGATTATCCACAACCGTGGTGGTTCTTGAACAAACCAAGATGAAATGGTGTGTCTTATAACATGTTGGATAACTCGTAGCCATTTTACCCTCACCATGGCTTATACTACGCCATTGTGAGGTTGGTCAAGTCATTTTTTCATCGAGATAAGTTAGGTCTTCCACTAAACAACATATCTTGGAAATGTCTTGGCCAAGTCATTTCACTTAGAAAATTTTATAATCAAGGAACACCAAAACCATCACTATGGTCATAGTGTTGGGTTTTATGGACCAAAAAACTAAAAAAATTCTTTAGGCCTTCACAAGCTACCCAAGCACACAAGCCTTTACATAAACATGGATTAACATAGAAAACAAGATAGAAAATAAGGGAAAAGAAGTATTCACAAAAAAATTTATTGTACTTTACAATCTACCCCTCTAAAACTTCTCATCCCTTAGAAGAATATATATAGTCCCTACTTAATCATCTCAGTCCACTGAGACTGAACATCTACCTCCCAATCCCAAGTCTCCTCATGGATCCATATATACTACCAAATGAACCAGATGAGTGGTACCATCATCTCTCAATGTAATTTCTCACTACAATTTATAATCCACACCAATAACTCTATGAAAGATGTGTCAGGCTCTAGTTGACATCCAAAAAGTTGATGACATGCAAGAGATTTGGAATGTACCTATGAAGCTGAGAAATATGGAACACACCATGAATACCCCAATAATATGGAGGGAGTACTAAATGGTGTGACACTTTCCCAACCATTTAGATGATCTCAAATGGTCTAATAAACCATGGTTATAACTTCCATTATTTCCATATATGGTGAAGCCCCAATATATTTTACACTCGCAAGAAAACATGATGGCAAATAGTGAACTCCAAAGGTCATATCCTCCTGTATGAATATGTCCATTACTCGTATTGAGTGGTCAAAAAATTCTTCCTATCTATATTCACCCTCTCTAAGGTCTCTTGAACCATACTAGACACAAAAATTGTTGCCTCACCCAACTCATGCCTACATAGTAGTGAAGGAAATTCCTAGCATAGAGGGCCTCATAAGGTTCTATATGAATCAAAGTCTGGTACCTGTTGTTGTATTCAAACTCAACCAAGGCTAGGGATTCATACCAAGCTCCATAAATGTCTATTGAATAATACCAAATAATATCCTCCAATATGTGAATCTTACACCCAAATGTTTCACCAGTCTAGGGATGGTATGCTATATTCAACCTTAATCGAATACCTAAGGCCTTATACAAGCCCTTCCAAAACCATGAAATAATACATGTGCCTCTATTAGATACAATTATCAAGGTAACTACATAGAATAATACTTTATCATTGCAATATATCTTTCCTAGTTCTTATACTAAGTGAGTCTCATGGATTAGTAAGAAAGGAATGGCTTTTGTTAGCCGGTCAGCAATCACTCAAACAAACATCATGACTCTTCAAGGCCCTAGGTAACCCCATTAAAAAGTCCATCATGATTTCCACTAACATAAACATGTGAAATATAAGTGGTTGAATCAAACTATACAGATTCTAGAGCTTGTCCTTTACCCTCTGGTGGGTAAGGCATTTGGAAATAAAACTAGCAATGGAACTATTCATCCTCAGATGCCAGAACTGTCACCTAAAGTCATGTTATATATTTTTCAACCTAGGATGTACTACCAACCAAGAGGTACTAAAATATATCATAATATATTACTTTATGGAAGTAGGGAGTAAAATCTCCCATGTACTAGGATCACATCATCTTTGCTGAATGACCGCCCAATTATTGGGTCACCTCCAGCTAGCTATTCTGACATCACAGTGCACTATGATTTCATATCCTATCTATCCTTTACTTTATTCTAATAGGGATGATGTGACCACAAGTGGAGTAGATATTTTCAATCCCTGATACTCATCATAATCCATCATATGGTCATACAAAAAGATCATCAGGTATCGTTGTTCCTCTGAAGGTCATTCACCAAGATTTTGAGCTACTTACATATTATAGTTAAGAGGATTTAAAATGACATTAAATTTACCCAGTGTATAAGCCATATAAAACTGAAATGTCTATAGATACTATACCTAGCACCTCTATCTCAAGTTTAGGTCCTTTTATGTGAAGATATAGAGAATGATTTTGTAGAAATTAGAGACAAAAAACCTCTAGCTGAATAGAAAGTGTCACAAACAATTAAAATCATGGACAATAACTACCAACTCCAAGTCGAGGGTAGGTTAGTTCCACTCATGGGGTCATAGATACCATGAACCATAAGATACTACCCACTCTATCTACATTAATACTTCTCCAAAAATAACACTTGATGTGTCATAGTATACAACATAAATGATCCCGAGATTGGGAAGTATCAACAATGGATCTACACTAAACCTCATCTTTGGATCAGAAAAATCCTCTTCACACTACTCTGATTGTTTAATCTTTACTCTCATCATAAGCATAGTAATATTTGTTGGTAGAGAGGGGAAATCTTGGATAAAATGTTGGTAATATCCTCTAAACCCAAAAATATAATGATATCAACTATGCTATGGGAATATGTCCAAGACATCATTTCCTTCAAATTCTCTGGGTCCATGGATATACCTTCCTAAAACACCACATGCACCAAGAATTTTACCTTATGAATAAAAAATATACACTTTTATATCTTGATATAAAGATGATGTTCTTGAAGAGTACTTATGAATATCTTAAGATGTATAACATGCTGCTCTAGGGTCGGTGAGTAGATGAGGATATAGTCAATAAAATACAAAATGAACAAGTCAAGATATGGGTGGATTATCTTTTTCATGTGTTTCATGAACCCTTTTTATGTATTTGTTATCCCAAAAAAGCATCACTATATACTTGTACAACCCATAAATGATATGAAATTCCATCTTTGAGATTTATTCCCCTTGAACCCAATTTTTTTGATATCTCTATCAAAGATAAATCATGGAGAACCACCAAGATCCCCATAATTGATTAAAAAGATCATTAATCATGGGAAAATAATATCTATTATTTACATTTACCTGATATATATTTTGTTAATATATGTAGAGTCAATTAATACAATCCTCTTTCTTGAAAATAAATATTTGTTCACCCCATGGTCAAGTACTCAGCCTAATGAATCCCATCTACTCCTAGTCCTTGAACTTAACTTTGATCTCCTTTAACTAAAATGGTTCCATATGATAATGGGGTATCAAAATAGGCAATGGACAATAAATGAGATTTATATCAATGTCTAATAATTTTTCAGGGGGAATTTTTATGATTTTATTAGGTAAGAGGTACTGATAGAGATATAAAACAATAGATAAATTTGAGGGGGGATTCCATTGATATTACTAATAGAGATAAGCAGAAAATATGTGTTGTGATAATTCCAATATGACTCAATTTTGGACCAAAAATACATGCTCTCAGTTACCATTTTATAATCATCACTTATTTCTATCCTTTGGGTGATGAAAAAGATATCCTTCTCTGATAGAAATCAATTTTATCTTAAAATCTAGTAAACTGGTCCATGCTAAGAATCATATCAAAGCTTGTCTTCACAAGAAAAATATAGTCCCCTATATTTTCATAACTGTCAATGATTATATAAAAATCTAATCATTACTGAATAAGGTCAAATTTTATGACCAATGGTGTATTAAGGGAATGTAACTAATATTATAACTCTACTTGTAAGTAAAGTCCAAAAAAAACTTGTGTAGATTTGAAAAAATGGGAAGAATGATATCAAACAAGGTATTATATTAAATAGAGGTGACCAAAATTGTACCTCAAATAGTATATGGTCCCACACCATAATCTACTAGAATCTGATCCAATATATAACCATGACATTCCTTAGCTCTATAAAATTATTATTAAGATGCATGATTGGTTTGAATTGTTGTTTGAGATTGATTTTAAAGACCCCAGTTAGATCCCTGGGTCAAAGATCACATCTATTATCCACCAATATGAAACCTTAGACTCAAATCCCTATAGAAAAACATTTTTAGATGCTTTTTCTTTCTATATAATTGACACATAGAGTGAAATTATGTATAAAACATACTATAATGTCTATTATTCCCACAATTGAAGAACTATATAACTCCTCCTGATTGAGCTGAAGAGGACATACACCACTCTACCTACAAACCAATACTCTACTACAGGTCCTTAGTCTTTCTCTTACTTCTATGAGAGGAGAAATTAACCATAGATATAGAAGTTCCACTCACCTAATTAATAAAGAGTGAAAGAAAACCAACTGAACAATCCTCCAACTGAACCTTATTGATAGTCAAGGCCTTGTGTAGAACCTTCATATATATAGATAGGTCAAAAATCCAAACCAGTATTATAATATAATGAAGTAGTCTGATCTTAAACTTCCTAGAATTTTGTTCCTAACTTATAGAAAAGATAGGAGAAAAGTGTATAATTTATGTGAAATGAGTAGATTATGAATATACTAGAATTGACTCCTACTATAGCTCATTGAACACCTACGCTCAATCCAATATTAGTGATTTTTGAAAGAATTCCCCAAAGAAAACATTCTTCATATTCTACCAAGTGAGATCCTTAAATATGTCAGCTTGTCCCATCACCTCCCCCCAAATGCTTGGATGATCCCTACAACATGAACACTACTAGATTCACCTTTTACCCAATAGGTGTCTCAATGAGTTCAAATACACATTTGATCATTTCTATTCAGTCCTAATCATCCTATAGTCCTCTAGTTCCATGAAAGGTTTGTGGATACTAGAACTGTAAGTCTGGTGTATTCGACCATAGACCTCGTCACCCCTCTTCCCTAGATAGAAACAATCATGTGGGATCCTAGTTGAGGTGGGATTTCTTCTTACATTGTAGTAGGTGTGTGAGTTTGATCTGGTGCAACATCCTACATAGAAAATGGCAGAACAAGGGAATCCTCCCTAGTGGGAGTACCCTAACTTATGTTATCTAGAGGTACCATCATTCTTCTATATGAAAGTATCTTCTATAACATGAAGGGAAACATTTAGGAAATTTAATAAAAATCCAAATTAGTTTATGGGATCACACAAATTTTTCCCTAAGGAGTCTACCAATAACCCAAGGTATAATCTTCTTAGAACTAACTAGGTTATCCATCCATGCACATTAGTCATAGTCACATTTATATACAAACCATAACAACATTCTCAATTTCAAATAATTAATTCCTGAATATATATATCATAATAACCATAAAAATAGACATTTTACACAGTAGAAAAAAAGTATATTTGAATAGATATAAAAAAAGTCATTAAATTAAATAATTAATTTTATGCACAACAGTAGGTATAAATATGACATGTGATCCAATGTGTATACTCATGATGCCTGAACAAACCCAAAAAATCCCTAAATCTCTAACAAAAATCCCATCAATAGTAACTTGGAGGTCCCTTAAACATGTGATATTTAGGAACATGGAAATTACCCTACTCAAGTCACACATAACTACGTCTTTTCTATCGTGTCACAAATTTTTCAGAAATGAAATGAAGAAACTATTCTTCAATACCATTTTGCAATGCCTCGAACTGAACCACTATAACTGAGCCAGTGAGTTTCAAGATATCATGAATGTCTCCCCATATAAAAGAGGAATTCAATTAGTAGTGAGGGTTTGAACACTGTTAATGTGGATACTATACCCTTAGTTTCATGTCCTTCCCTAAAAAATAATAAATTAAAATATAATAAATCGGATTAAAAAATTCAAAAGACAAATATTTTCAAGTGGCACACTTTTAATTGAAATATATAATGTTCTCAAAATGTGGAAATACAAATAATAATTTATGTACTGGATAAATAATAAATAAAAACATTATTAAATTCACTAGAGTCTATCTTGGTCCCACCACCAACTCAATACTCCTCAACTCAACCATCTTCCATTGGCCCCTTTCCCTTAACTGGATCCCTATACATGAAGTTTGTATGCACATAAAAATTCCAATACAGGGTGTGAGTAACAAAACCTGGTAGGAAACTACCAATGTTCCCTTAACTGAATGTTCACATGTTAATAATTATGTTTCGTGATAACAATAAATACACAATAAATAATAAACCCTCATCTAAGAGGTAGCAGTGCACTTAAGAAGCCACAATGAGCCCCATTCATACCTATTTAGGCCCCATATCGTAAGGATGGTCTGGATAATAGAAAAAATAATCAAGAAATTTCTAAAAGGAAAATTACATTTCACTCAAAATCCTCAATGAATCAAGTGGTCACACTACTTGATATCCATAAGGCATCAAGTTATGAAAGGTTCCTCAGTATTATAAAAGAATTTAATTCTGTTCATGTTGTAAGTCTATCATGATCTTACACTACGTAGGGGTCAACCATCTTCATAATCAAACATTACATGACCCCCCATGAACAAACTCTAATGGTATAGTAATACACATTTCACGATAGAGCATAAAAAGAAAATCATAGCATGGAATAATGAAAAAATAGTTACATCATATAAAAACATGTAATTGACATAAATCAAGGTAACAAGCTACTCTAGAAATACTCAAAGAAAAAGGATCTTATATGGGTATAACAAAAAAATACACACCCACAAATAATCTCTAATAATCATGAATAAAAATTCATGCCATAATATAATTAATCAAGGAATTCTGAGAATAAAAGGGCCTCAAATGATAAGGAACATCCTATATAAATGTTTTCAATGTCAAATTAGAGGTTCTTTAAGGGGTTTCCTAACCCAAACCATGTTCACACACATATCATAAAAATCTCAAACACCAAGAACGCCTAGAATTAGTTTCACATAAAATAAAAAAATTTCTAGAGCATGGAACATGAAAGACTTGGACAAGGTGTATAATAGTACTTACCCAATAAAAACTATGGATAATGGTGGAACCCAATCCTTTTTGAATTAGGAAGAAACTTTCAGCCTTGGATATTAACAATAGGATGAGTCACCAAGAAAATTCTACCGAGATGCTGTAAAATACCACTAATCCTCAAGAAGTTTTTTGATACACCAATTTTAGAATTATCTCACCGGATTACACAAGTAATAATTTTCTAAATCATAAAAACATCATTCCACGATCAAATAAGAAAGAAGAGAGGAAAATTGGACTAACTAGAAAAATAACTGAAGAACTTCATTGAATCACCCAAATTTGGGAGAACCAATAAAGAAGATTTAAGGGAGATCTTGGATTTACTAAGGGGAAAAAAGGAAGAAACAGCCATGTTCATAGCTTTGCCAAGATATTCACCTGAATCTCTACCCTAAAACGCCCACATGATTGTCATATTCATGGAATAAACAAGGATAGAGCATAAAATATTTTAATATGGTTTAGAATTGATTAAAAACCTCATTATGAACACACAATTAATCCTCACATGTTTCCCTATCTGTTTATATCAAGATCCATGATTAGTGGGAATTGAAATTGTCCATTTCAATATTTCTCAAAGCCAAAATATATTTCACTATAGCATATCCATGGTCATTTTTGTTATTGAATAAACTAGACCAAATTGGTAAGGACTATGACATGTTTGATAACTCTACAATGTTTTAAACACACCACAAATTCCACTATGTTGTGGTGAGGCTAGCCAATCCATTTTGCATCAAGACAAGCCAATCCTTTCATAGAACACTACTACATAGCCATGTATTTTCAAAGAAACTTCCTTTAGGCTATTTTATACTTAGGGACCACCATATCTAGCAATACATTAGTAGTGTTGTCCTTTTTGATCCAAAAAATCACTAAAACTCCCTTTTAAGAGTTCACAAACTACCCAAGCTCACATTACTTTACCAAAACATGGATAAACTAAAAACTATAAGAAAGATAATTGAAAACATGGATCCACATAAAAATATATCGGGACTTTACAAACAATGGAAGTGAGTAAACATCAAATTATTTTAAAACTGATTGAACTAAACAAGAGTATATTACTCCTTACAATCTTTAACAAAATGGAGAATCTAATATGAAAAATATAATGTTGACTAAAATGGGATAAAATATGAAGGATAAATATAAATTATAATAAATTTTATAGATATAGGTTGCATCTAATGTTTTTTATATTATAAAAATATGTTTACTGAAGCATACATATGATAAAATAACATAGGATATGTTGTAAAATAAGGAACTTCCAGTTAAGTATTTTATAATTTTAAATTTCCCTATTTGAATAAAATCTAGGATAAAAAATTGGAAAATTTATATTATAATGTTTTTGAAGGAATATTAAAGGGTTTTGTTGTCTAATGGAATAGGATAAAAATATTTTATGCATATAATACAATTTTTTTTATTTTTATAATGTAAAAATATTTTAAAATAATCCCATGATCATTAAAAAAAACATGTTAATGATAAAAATAATTTAGAGTGTGATTATTTATAGATTCTAAAAATATGTAAAAATAATATCCCAAAAATAAAAATGTAGTTGGTTATATTAATTCTTCTTATAGTAGAGATGTGGAAACTTAAAACTAATTCTTTTGAAGAATTTATCATAGGTTAAAGAAATATATTTGAAAGTTGGAAATATTTTTATTGATCAAAATAAACTAGTATAAACCTAATGAATATTTAAATAAAAGTCACATGAATAATTTATCTCAAACTAAACTAAAATTAATTTATTAATATGTAAATATAAGGAATTGGTAAAATACATGAATAACGATTTGGGTCATATTTAGAATAAATCTATATCAAAAAATTTCACTAGAGTAAAAGGGAGGAAAATAATTAGAACCAAGTTGTTTTTTAGGGATAAACTAATTGAAAAGTTAATATTTTAGGGAATAAAAATATAATTATTTTTTAATTTTATTATCAATTTGATGAATCTAAATTTCCAAAAACATTTTATCTCATGGAAAAAATTAAATTCATATACTAGTTTTCTCAACACAAAGCCTATATAATATTAATAAAATTAACATTAAGTTTTTATTTTTAAATTTTATTTCCAATGTAAAATTTACAATGAAATACCTAGGGGATTTATTAGGGTTAAAAAGTATACAATATGGATACTAATTTATGTGGATTGAAACAAGCTCCCTGAGCTTAATTTTAAAGTTGTAAAATAATTTTGAAAAAAAATTTCATAAAATAAATGATGGAATATAATATCTATATAAATGTAATTAAAAAGAAAATTTTAATTTTAATTTATCATTTTGATGAAATATTTTTTTAGAATCCAAATATTTTACCTATGAGAAGTTTTCTAATAAAATTATTTTATTTAAAATTTTTATGCTATGAAACAAATAATTTTTCATTTAGTTGTTACTAAAATAGAATTTTATTTTTATTTTTTGTCCCAATAAAATTATTGCCACGAATTATTGAATAAGTTTAGAATGTAAGAATATAGTTAAATATACAAACCCATGATTATTATGTGAAGTTGAGAATGGATGATGAATGATAAATATTTATTTAAAGGGAATTCTATTTTTTTGGAAGTATTAGTTATCTTATAACAATTCTAAACATAGTGTATGTTGTTGCATGGAATACTAGACTTTAACATGATACAAAGTAATTATTCATGTAGTACGAAAATGGGATTTTGAGACATTTAAAAGGTTCTTCCAATTATGGATCATTATATGGAATAAAATATTGTGATGAGTTATTTAGTTATATTTTTATATATTAAGTAGATAATATTGATGATAAAAAAATTGTGTCTAATAAGAAATTAATTTTGGGTAGAAAGTGTGTATATTATAATTTTAAGAAGAAAAAATCCATGTTGATAATGAAAAAAATAGGGTGTATGTGTGTTTTCTATATAATAATGGACTCAAATTATGTCTATTAGAGAGAAAAAATAAACAATATGTCAAGTTTTCACTATGAATTGGATACGATAAAAAAATTAATTGAATTATCAAAGAATATAATGAAAAAATAAAAATATAAACATGCTTATATCATATATAATTTTATTAATTTATTGTGAATATGGTCCTAAACACCTTTAGGGGTTTAATTAGGGCGTAACTACTTTTTATTGAATGCCTCAAATTTTGGATCATTTTCCCAATGTAAAAGGAACTAATTTTTTTCAATCAAATAAAACATATATAATAGTAATGTGATGAAGAATAAAGTTAAAGGAAACATGTATTTTATATATTTCACTCAATAGGTTATATATAAGGATCCTATAAATGGTTATGTGTTGATTAAATAGAGTATCCATAATCCATTATTGAGTGACTATAATTTTAGGAATAGTTTACCATCGAGTCATTAGGAAATTTCCCCATTGTATATGTATATGTAATATTTTTTAGAAAATAATTATAAAATAATTGGAACAAAGGGTATTATAATGAAGGAATCAAAGGATAAAATACATAAAAATAATAGCAGTGCTTCTCTTCTACTCATTATTGACATGAATAAAATGTTCATCTCCTTGTATTCTCATGATCTTTAAATCAGTATGGTGTATCTAGATAAATAAAAACTTGTTCTCTATTCTCTATATGTATCTTCATTTAGTATTAAACCCATGTACTTCTAAATTACATGAAGACCATTACCTTATCTGCAAAACATAAAGAAGATAGGCATATATTTTCTATGATTTTCTACCTATGATATATCAATTTAAGAGTAGTTAAAATATCAAAATTTGTCAAACTATATCTTCCAAATTATCTCTAATCCTTCCAAAATAAAAACAGATATAATTGTATTTTTTTTTTCAATATATGAAAAATCATGGAATGATTATTTTCTACTATGAGTGTGGTAATATTAGTTAATTTTTTGACACAATAGTCTACAAAAAATATTCCTTACATTATAATTTTTCTTTTCATTTATATATTATGATATTTTTTCCATAAAACATTTAATCGAATGGTTTGGTGGGAAATGAAATGATTTTATTAAAAAAATTATTTATTTTTTGGGTAAATAAAAGAGTTTACACACTTTTAAAACCATTAAATTGTGCTCCTTTTAAGTTTTTCCAACCAATGAAAGTGCTTATACATATCTTGAAAACACATTTTTCCATAGCGTGATCTATAACTCTAAATATTTCATGAAGTATCTCTAAAAGAATCATCATCCACTATTACTATAAAAATCACATGAATAATTTATAAATTTATTCTATATCATTAGTTTATAACAGTTCCATATCAAATATCCATGGCCAAAACATTTTTTTCATACAGACGCATCATAGTCTCTTTTCCTTCAAATAGTTTTCTATGTCACTTTCAATATCATGTTACAAACATTTAATGTTTTAACATAGTAAAACCATAACCTCAAGTACAACATATAATATGGTGTTATTTGGTCAACCTCTACCAATGTAACTTCTTTTCACTCTAGATCATCTCTAAACTCATTTATTTAAATTTAAATAAACTTCATCCATATTATAGTTTCATATTAATTCTTGAATTACCAATAAAATCTTGATTTCTATTTTTTATGTGATTTACCACCTCCACCATTTTTCTGAAGGTTCCTATGATGATCATGATCCAAATCACCCAAATAGTCCCCTGATCAGTGTTACACATTACCTTATAAGAACTACCAAATCTTCATAGAATATAGACTTATGTCATAGGTCTCTGAATACAGTTTGGGATTAATGTACTCTCTAGAGTTAAAAAAATAAAAAGTTATGGGAAAGAATTTTATAAATGGAATGTGAGTCATGCAATATAAAAACAAATCCCATGTAAAGGTTAATAACTACAATGGGCATCAGATACATATGGATAAGTTCCCAAAAAACATACATTATCTAGATCCAACACCAATTGGAACTCAATCTATATAAATTATAAACTTACACAACAAATATAGTCTTAAAATATCTATTATTACATATAAGTACCAGAAAACATACTATGAAACTACAAATCCACCATAGTGAACATACAAGGCGTGAGAATAAAACACTCAGTAGAAAAAAACAAAGGTTACAACACACAAGGAATGTACCCAAGTACCTAAGTTAAATCAATCTACTCATTTACATCAATATAATAATTCATTTAACCACTAAAAATAGGAAACCAAACAATTTAAAATAAATATTACATGGAATATAAAATACTATTGAAATTAACTCCCAATAATAGGAGGATAAATACCTATCAAACATACTTCAAGACCCAGCTCGAGATCTGAGATGGACTAGGGAGGGAAACCATGTCACCCATCCATTCACTAAGATTTCAATAAGCCAAAATTATACATATGAACCCAAACATATGAGTAAATGTATATATATAGAGATATGGTGAAATACATATCCCAAGGGTAAAGTGAATGGTGTATGCTATGTCAGGGCTATAACCTGTTCTAGTGTGATGGATTAGTTGTATACCATGTTAGGTAACTATAAGATCATCCCAACCATCATGTTTTAGCTCATTTTTTTTACATTATTGACACATATATATAATAAACATATACCTTCAAACATGATTTAAAATAAAAAATAAGTAACTATTCCTGGATACATGTCATTAAAACAACTATCATACTGTTATCAAAAAATAAATATTCATTATCCAAGTTTAAAATAGATATCAGATTCATCTTGTTTATAAATATTAAAAATAGACACACTTATTTATATTATACTATGATATTCTAATTATGTTAAATAACCTAAGGGGGGTGAATAAGGGTATGAAATATTAAAACACCTACCCCTTCAGATATTGTTTCATTGTTAAACAAAACACTCTTCTCTCTCTTTCCAGTAGTAATGTATGAACTGAATTGAAATTAAGCACGAGACACAAATTTTTTTACTTGGTTCATCCTCACTGGGATATGTACAAGGAGAATACAATGATTATTTTTCAATGTACCAAATACACTAAGGCTCACTTCCAAATTACAATGTTTAGTCTAGATCACTTCTATGCCCTGACTCACTGCCTTTACAATGTTTAGGGTCAGCTCACTACTTTCCTAAGGGTCACTAACTATGTCTCTTTATCTGGATCACTACCGGTAGAAAGGATCGCCATATTCCTCTTTATTTGATCACTATTATTGGAAGGTATCCATACACAGTTTATGGACTTTTAGGTTCCTCCATTTGAATGAATGCATATATCTTCAACTGTAGGTAGATGCTTTGTTAAAGTCCTTTTTTCACTGGTAGATGAATTCCACTTTTTTTCAAATTGTTAGTTTACACAAATTTCTTTCAAGAAATATTTTAGTCCCTTTGAGAACTTACTTGATTACTCCACGGTATACCTTGATTCCTCCACGAATTGTGCTACACCGCATGGAACGAGTGCTTCACGAACACCTCTTCCTCTACGAACCGACTTCTTCTTTCGCAGATGACTTATTCTTCTGAAAACTGTCACTTCTTCTATGGAATATATTACTTTTCAAGATACAGAGCCCTGAAAATTCATTTTATGGAATGTTCCCATTAACAAATTAACCCTTCTTATAATCCCCCCTCGTGAACTCTTTACCCTTCACAGAATTCTCTCTCACAAACACTTCTCCTTCACGAACTCCCTCATGAACTCTTTCGGACTTAGCCAAATTCTTCCCAAATTTTTGATCTTTTCTAATGGTATTTTATATACTTAATCATATTATTATTGGTCCTTATATAGGTAAATAGATCTATGAAATTTTATAATCTTATTTCCCTAGAGTTTCATACTTGGATTTTACTTTAATAAAAATATACTTTGGTTTTTATGTTATCAAAGGTTTTATTTTGAACCTGATTATTTTTGAATAAATTTATTTTATAACTTATTTTATAAAGGAATTGGTTTTAATAAAATGAATATATGAAATAAATTGTTTTCTATAAATAAAATATGGGTTATAAATTTTATGAGAAATAAATAAATAGAGGTTTTAAAAAATAGTTTTTCCTATTTAGGGTAACCAAATTGGTGATTCCAATAAATTTTAGTTATTAAATAATTACATTCCTTTTGAATTAAACCCAACCACCACATCATCACTTATGAAACTTTTCACCTAAGTTATGTTCAGATCATTGCATTATAACTCTTCTTGGTCAAATTGGGAAGGAATGATTTCATCGACAAAAAAATATTTAATTCAATAGAAATAATTCAACCATTTAAATGTGTCTATATTCCTCAACATCATAAACTAAGGAGGTTATTACCCAATTCATTACAATATAATAATTATTCAATGAGGAAAACTTTAAAGCTAAATAGTAATGTCTAATATTTTTTAAAACATTGATTATCAACCGATGTAATGTAAATTGTGCATACTTATTAACACATATAATTTTTTTTTCCAAAATAATTAGTGCTTAATAAATAATTTACAACACCTTAGAAGGATTTTGAGGTCAAGGAACTATTTAATTACATTATTAGTTCTGTTTAAGATCATGTTACCTCTAAATAGTCACCACTTAGTAATTAATAAAATTGTAAAATATGTTCTCAACATAACATTCCATGATTCAAATGAAAGTAATGTGAAGAATATAAGTTTTATTCATCACTATTGAATAAAAAGATATGAAATTTTATAAATTATATCGACATATATAAGTACCAAATAATACTTTAGAGACATACCCAAACTATTCAATTGGTCACAAAGCAGTCAATACTGGAATTTAAAACCAGAATAATTATTTTAAAATTTTAATAATTTATTCCAAGTATTAAAAATATTTATAATTAAAATTTAGTTGAATTTATGATAAAGTTATTAATTAAAAAATAATGGATTTATATATTTAAAAAACAAGCAGAGTTTGATATATTAGTTAAGGACATTACTGGTGGATGAATCCAAAGAAGGCCATAATAATTTCTAGATGGGTCAAAAGAACCTATCATTTATTAATCCTTAATGATACCTTTCCAATATTATAATGTCGTTGTAAAATCACTAAAAATCTCCAAAACACAATATAAATCTAGTCACAATCAATTATATAAAAATCCAAAAAATACCATATAAGTAATCAAGTGAAACCTAACTGAAACTAGGATAATAACCAATGAAATCATGTTAACCATTAATCATACTAAATAAATAAATAGATACAACCAAATATTACCTAAATCATCGTTTGATATTAATAAACCATAAATAAAATCATTTCACCATTAAGATATACCAAAAATTGGAAACAACTTAAAAAAAAACTGAGCAAAGTCCTCCAAAACCCAAGAAAGAAGAACCTAAGAAAAAGAAATGGATTTTACCATGACATTGGTGAAATACCTAATTATGAAAACTTAAAAAATAGAAGGAATATATACATAATCCTAATAAAAATAGATGAATGGATATATGAGATATTACCATGGATTTTACAAGAATAACTCCCATAATTTCACTTAGGATCAATGGGACAAAAGGATAAGGAAGGAGAGGCCAATAGGTGTCCATAGTAGTGCTCTAAATTTGTTGGAGGAGAATGGGATAAAATTTCCCTAAAATATAATGGAAAGGATGGCCAATAAAAAGATTTAAATGCCCCCATTTAAAAAAAATACAAGTCTAGGACACCAAGTACCCAAACCAAGGATACTGGGTACCCAGTGCCATCCCAAAGCCTTCCTTACCTCTAACAGCCACATTGAGTACCTTGTTCTACCTATAGTTTTAAACTATTGGTAGTTCATCCTATAATTCATACTAAAACCCAAATGAATCTATAAAAACCCCAAACCTTATCCCAAAACACATTGATTATAATCCTTAGTTTTCTAATTCATGGAATGAATTCCAAAATAGAAAATTACCCCCTATTCAGATCATAAAATTAAAATTTCTGTAATATTTTATAACAAAAATTACTCAAAATTGTAGTGACCAAATTCAAGGCCATTATAAACACCCAAACATAGAATTTTTCTACCACAAAAAAATACATTATTCAAAGATAGTTTAATAAGTCCCTAATCCATTAATCATACTAGAATCATTATAATTTATACCCTCAAGTGCCCTTAAAAACTCATGGCATCAACTGAAAAATGCATCCCAAACTAGTAAAATAAATCTATGTATCTAATACACGACTAGAAATATAACTCAAGAAACATTCAAATTATCTATTCCATTTTATATTTACCACTCCAAAATTTGATCCAAATCACTAAATACCACATAGACTCTGCATTTATATCTATCACACCATAAAATAATTTAATTATTAATCACACTACAAATATGTGGCACCTAAAACCTAAAATAAGAAACCAAATAGAAAAATATATCATCACATAAGTTAAATTATCACTTATATTATTATTTGAAAACCAAATACCAATAGTATTCATACTTTTAGACTCCCAAAAATAATAAATACATCAGTTGTTCTTACCATCATATTATAATTTACTCAATTTTTTAAGAACTATTCATTATAAAAAATAGTTTTCAAATTCATTTCAAAACCACATTATAAACTATGTTTTAAAAAATTACATTTGAAAACAAAAACGTATTATCCATTTTTTAATGAAATAGTTTTCAAACTCCATTATAAAATTTAATTTAAAAATATTATCATTTAAAAAAATTGTTTATTTCTAATCCATAAATATAGCGATTCATTTTAATTTCACTATAAAACACACTATCATTATTTATATAAAACTATTTATAATAAATCAATTCCCCTATTACATTTGATTTTTCTTCTTCAAAATTTCATCTCAGTGAGGACTATAATTTCATTATGGTAGAAATATGAATGTATATCAAAGATTTTTATCCCACATTAATCAACTATAGAACTAAATAAGGCAATAAAAATAAAGTTATAAATAGAAACATGTAAAATAAACTTTAACTGAATGTGTGGTAACTATATATAAGTAGGAAAAGAAGTCATGATTTGATCAATGGTAAAATCGAAGGTAGATATAACATATTAGTAGATTAATAAGTATTAAAGACACAATTTTACCAATACTAATTACTAACATATCAAAAATATATCCATGAAGTATCATATCCAGGCTCTTAGATTATTTTAAGCACAAGGGGTTGAGTTTGATTTATTGACAATAAGTGGTTTGTTTTCAAGTGGTTTTGTATTAATATGGTTTATTGAAAAGAAGATTTGTTGATAAGTGGTATGTTTAAAAGAAGTTTTTTTTAAAAGATGGTTTTATGATAAGATATACTGGTGGAGAAAATAAACATTTTTTATAAGAATTAGATTGTTGAAAAAAACATATTTTAAGGTTTTTTTTATTGTTCTTGGTGTAAAAAGTGTTAGAACCAATGTAAGGATAGCCAAAGGAAATACAAAAATGTGAAGGAATTCTATAAGAATCCTACATGGAGGAGAAGAGGATAGATAATTTTTTGAGTAATCATGTAGAAAGGTAGGTGCAAGCCATGCACACATGGCCTCTCATGTTATAGGTTCCCAAAATGGGAAACCTGGAGAGGAATACGCTGTGGTGGTCCCCGTGGTGGGGTTCTAGTTCACCAGTGAAAACGGTGAATCCCAATATGGGCGTTTTAGTGGTTGTGTTCAATGCATTAATCAAATGGAATATCAATAGATTCATAATTTCCAACTAAAGATCATTATGTCATGATGATGGGAATGGAACATTGTAAGTTAATATGTGTCAAATAGGAAGATCAAGATGGGTGTTGTAGAAATGCTGGATAAAGAAACAATCTAAAGAGGGCCACACAATAATAGTGTTTGAGCTTCATTCAAAATGTATGTTGGTTCATCACTATTCCATTTAACTAGGAATTTCGAGTTGGATTTTCACCTATTAGAAATGGTGAACCCAAAATGTTGTGGTGGTGAATGTGGTGAAAGTGATTTCCTTGGATGATAGGAATAGGTATTTGGAGCACTATAGAGAAATTTAAAATGGATAACAGGATGTAAAGCTATATATTTTAGAGGTAATTTTTCCACGATATTTATAGGTCACCCCATGGTGTTTTGTAGGAATGATTTTTGGTGGGTGGGTTAATTGGAGATGCGCCAAATATGGATATGAGATCTTTGGTGATGCATAGAAAATTCATTAATGATTTAATAATTGTGTTCCTCAATTTTAGGCCATTATTCAAGATAGAATCAAAGAGAGTTTTCAGAATTATTCAATGTGTATTAAATAGAATTTATTACTTGTTATAAGAAGAGAGTAGTTGAACATGAAGTAGTTATTGTTTTTTTATAGTAATAGTTGTGGAGGAAATCATGGGGAATTATGGGAGGTTTTTGAGGACCCATGATGTGCTGAAAGATGTAAAATTTAAGTGTCTTATGATCATATATTACAAAATGGTAGATAAAAAATTAAAATAGTGTGATTAAAGAATATTACATATTTTAAAATAGATAAAATTAATAAGTAGTTATAAGAGAGGTCCATGAAGTAGGAAGAAGATGATTGAATTCATTATGATTTTTTTTGAAAGTGGTTAAGAATGAGTTATTGTGTCAAACCAAGTTGATGTCAAGATAAAGAGGAATTCTTGAAGGAATTCACTACCACATATTCTAGGTAAAAGAATAAGGTTTTTAGAGGATATATCATGAAGTATTTAAATAGTAGTAAGTGGACATCAAGAGAGCATCAACATACATTCAAAGATACATTTAGAAAAAGTGATGTTGTTGAAGGGACCTATATGTCCTTAAACTATGTGGAGTCCTTCTCGAAGTATTGAGAAAATAAGAAGAGGGTAAATGAGTCAGCAATGAGCCATGGGTAGTAGTTAATTTCCCATAATCTTTGTAAGGAAGTGATCATAGGTGAAGAGATACCAAGAATAAACCCCTTTAAAGAGTAGTTCCATTTTAGTGATTCGGTGCATCGATACATTAATGATTGCATGATCCATGGACTATACTATAATGTTAAACTATGTAAAAATATCCTTGTATTATTTATTTTATGCATTCATGCCAAAAGGTTTCATGTAACATAAAGAATAACTAGAAAAAAGGACAGGTAAAGTGAATTTCATCAAATTAACGTTTAAAGTCAAAATCATAACAAATGACCCTCATAGTTGACAGTTGAAAATCCATTAGGGCATTTATACATAAAAGGAATGTGTTTAAATTGTATAAGAATGTTTTACTTGGATTAAACCCCCATCAATTTTAGGGTTTATCTCACTCTAAGATCCTTTAGGGAATAAAAACATATATCAAATGGATAGGTTTATTTACTCATATTTATACTTGCTCTGACACCATTTCAAGTTCTTAAAAATGGAATATGTGGTAAAGGATCCTTTTTATAATAGAAATAATTTTAGAAAATATAAAATGGATTTCATGGAATTTATATAAGATTCACTTGGAGTTTCTCAAGAGGCTATTTTCGATAGAATTATTCTATTATGCCAACATTGGGTTATACTTCAGACATATCAAAGAAATATTGAGATGATGATTTAGTAAAAAAAAGAAATAAAGAATGCTCTTGAAAATGATGTTTATAATGATTTTTCACATTTCAGATTCTCTAAAGACATGTGGATGCAATTGTAATATTAACTTGAAAAAGAAAAAAATCCATATGATAATGACCTTATATCAAAATAAAGGAAGAATAAAAGCATAAGGAAGTATACCTATAGGATTATCTCTTCAAATAGGGTAATATCTTCTAAACCTAATGCTTCAACTGATTCTAACTTTGGTTTATAGAAGGAATGTGTGCCATAAATGTAATACTCTCTCTTTGAGATGAAAATGATATGTTATTTTTGTGAAGTGGAAACATCATTATGTTTTATATCAAGGAGGTGTTCAACCAAATAGATAATAGAATATCCCATACATACATGAAATTATTTAACAATGGGAAGTCATGCATGAAATTTATTAGGAAATGTTTTATGATCTTACCTTGAATAACAAGATGTAAAAGAGAGAAGAAGTGGCTATGGATTTTAATATGAGTAAAATGGGAGAAAATATAAAGTAACAATGTGACATGATTGAATAACTTTATAAAGAAATCTTAAAATATATTTCCACATATATGTATTTTTTAAAAATAATCATTCCTTTAAAAATAAATCTTTAGGAGAGAAGATAATCATGAATGAATGTTACATCATGTTTGAAATAAATAGATACACACTTAAGGAAAAAATATTATAAGATCAAAGAACTTTAGGAGAGGATAAACACCTAAAATTAAAAGATAAAAATCCCTCTGAAGGAAGCCTCAATGGAAAGAGTAAATCTATATCTAAAATATATAAGATCATATACAAAAAAGATTATAGAACAAAAATGCTACTTTTGTGGAAGATTTGAACACATCATAAGTTTGTGATTCAAATCCCAAAATATCAAAATTGAATTAATAACTACAACATATCCAACACATTATTCAAGGAATAATGAAATGAGGTATTATTATCATAGTGTTTGTTTTATTTTTTTTAACCCCAATTAAATGTAAAGTTAATACAATTAGAAAAATAAATTGAAGTGTAAAGATTTCATAAGGTTAAATTAAACTCCTATGAAATATAAGGATATATTTATCCATTTAAAATTCCTATTATAATGGAAAATGTGTTATTTTTTTGGAGAACAAGAATGAGACTTAAAGAAAGTGCATCAAGAACCAAAATTAGTATACTCAAAAATAATCTCTTGTCAAGGTAGAAAGAAAATATGGATACAAAAATCCAAGAGTTATTCCATATGTTAGAAAGTAATAAGAATAATAAATGGAGAACCCATCAAGGATAAAGCTAGAGTTTGAGATAGTAATTATAGATATCAAGTAAGAGGTATAACTAAGTGTTATCTCAAAAACCACTTAAAGGAAAGAGTAAAAGTATGGAGGAAGAGCCCGTTAATAGAGAATGAAACTATAGGGGAGATCCACTAATGATAAAAAATAATAAAAGGTGTTCTAAAGTCTGATAGATCCCATAATTCTAGAAAATTCCAATCCATGGATCAATGATAATCATCACATTCATGAAGAAAAAAGTGTGAGTGGATGCACACAAGGGAGATCCTTTTGGAAGATGTTTGGGAGAACATATACTAGAGTTGATGAATATTAATTTCAAGAGATAGTGAAATTCAATTCCAAAAACATGAAATGGAAAAACAAAATATGGAAGATGGAGGGTTGATCTATCCTGACTAGCCCCATTCATCAGTATAATGAAAATTGAGGAACCCCACTCACCATATGATTTACTATCACTAATTATTGTTTAAAGTGGTGAAATTTATAGGGGAGATACTATTCATGGTGTACTTATTCTAGAAAGTAACATGTTACGGAGTTGAAATAATATTTGTTACATATAAAGAAAATATTGTTAAGTCAACTGCATTTCAAGAGAATTTGGTAACTAAAAACACATGATTTTTTTATTCATATATATATATATATATTATAATATTTTATATCTTCTACCTTGATATATAGGATGAAAAAATCTATTTAGATGAAGGACATATTCCCAATAAGTGGTATCCACAAAATTGAGAAACAACCCTTGGTGAAAATTGTTGTAGACTCAGGGGGATTTAGTGATAAAAAATTCAACGTTTTATCAACCTTATCATAAATTATTGAATTTTATGAAGAGAAAAAAATTATATTTTTTATTTTTTTTCATTTGTTCAATTTTCAACAAGTGTTATAAAGTTACTCTTCAAGTGGTATTATACTCACACAAAGTGATTAAATGTTTTTATACTAAGTATTTGGTGTGAAAGTGTGATATTTATCATAGATTTTATGTTACAAAATGGATGTTTATAGACCCTATAAAATCATTGGAATTTATGAGTGATATGGAAAACCATGGTGTTTTTTAATAAAAATTTTGTTTCATACACCAATAATAATACTATTATACTTAGAGGATTTATAGAAATATAAATTTCCAAGTGAAAAATTCACTCAATTATTCTCTTAGGAAGGTGTAGCTATGTGAGAAAGGATATTATAGAATTGGTAATTCCATCCAAGAATTTGAGTTTAAAAATAGTAATATGAGCATCTATATTGTCAAAATGTGGTTGATTTCAAAGTATTGTAGTTTATTTTCACATAGGGAGATGGAAATAAAATAAAGAATATGACCCTATCCTCAAATAGGTATTTGTATCCCCTGAGAAAACCCCTATATATTCTGAATTCTTGATGGGGTATTGTTCTTTATTATAGTTTATTCCCACACATTTAGGGTAAGAAAATTTGGATAAAAGTGTAAAGATATTACCCCATTTTCAAGGAGTATATATTGAAATATAGAACCCCATTATGTGTGGGGGGGGGGTTCCTTTTAATTTTATTTATATGAAGGGGAGAAGATTTGAGATTTAATGTTTGTATCACCTTTTAAAAATATATATGAGATTTTAGAACTCCAATGGGTTGAGTTGGATTTAATAGCAATAAGGTGTTCGTTGAAAAGTTTTTTATTTACAAGATGGTTTATTAACAAGTGGTTTGATGACAAGAAGGTTTATTGACATGAATAATTTAAGACAAGATATATTTTTGAATATAAGTTGGATTTTTTTAACAGAACTAGGTTTTGGAAAAAATATTGATTAAAGGTGGTTCTTTTGGTTCATAGTGTTAATAGAGTTAGAAACAATAGATGTATTTTCAGAGGTAATTAATAAGTGAGAAAGAATTCTATAAGGATCCTACATGGTTCATAGGAGGACCGAATAAGTGTTTGAGGAATATTTAGGAGAGGAAAGTGAAGTATACTCTATAACATGTGGAATTTGTGTTGAAGGTTATAAAAATAGGCGTCCTAGAAAGGACCATGCCTATTGGTCCCTATAGTGGAGTTCCAGATCACCTAAAAAAATAGGGGAGCCTAATATGGTCATTTTAGTGGTTATGGTAAAATAAAGAATCACATGTATGATCTAGTTATTCAAAATAGTCAGATGAAGATTAAAATTTCATGTAGTTCAGTGTGGCACATTGGATGTTCACCCTTGAAAAATTGAAATCCCAAAATGGGAATTGGGTGTTTGTTGCTGAAATTGTAATATGAAGAGGACCACTTCATAATAGTGGTTGTGTTTTATTCAATATGACCAGTGGTTTATCGCTATACTGTTTCATTGGGAATTTCAATTTGGAGTTTTAACTATAAGAAACTATGAACCCAAAATAGGCATGGTGATTCTCATGTTGAAGGTGATTACCTTGGATGATGGGAAGTGGTATTTTGACCTCTACATCCATAAGAAAAATTGACAATAAGATGCGGGGTTGGTCATTTAAAATGTAATTTTTCATATAAATTCACATTTCACACCATGGTGCATGGGATCCCGGTGTTTTGGTGTGTATGTATGCTAAATAAAATCCAAATATAGGGATACATTATCAAAAGATGCATAAACCATTCTTTAATGATTTAATAACCATGTACCTCAATTTTATTCCATGATTCTTCGCATAATCAATGGGTATTTATGATAAGGTTCATGAGGTAAGCAAGCCTACTCCTAAGAAAATTATTATAAAAAGTAAATTTAGAAATAAGGAATTATAATGGGGGTTTACAAAGTTGAGTATAAAAATCACCTCGTGCATCCACTTCAACCAAGGTCAAACAAAAATTTGGGAAAACAAAATACCATCCAAATCTAGCCTCCATAATCTCCCTCTTTGTGAGAGATTTTGTAACCTGATTTGATTCCCTATAAACATGTGTGAAATCAAGGAAAATAAACTTCAAAAGACGGAGACAATCAATCCAACATGGAAACATTATCCAGGGAACATTCCTGGAACAATCTTTAAGGATTTACACAGCTAAGCTAGAATCATATTTAACCCAAAGGGAATGCCAACCAAATTGTACAGCATACCTGACATCCTTAATTATATCCCAAAGTTAACTTCATTTTCTCGATCATTCCCAATTAAGTGATATAAAAAACCTTTAATGAGGACATGATGGTTGTGGAAGATGCCACCACAATCGAAAGGTCCCAGTGCACTTAAATATGATCCATATATATTGAATCTAAACCAACCATAAATCAGAGGTATCTTTCTATTGGATCTATCCACCAAAGGTTTCATTGACCTTCCATTGACACCAATACTTCTTAGAGTAACTAATCATAAATATCATTATTCATATAAACTATTTTAATTTAGGAGGAAGTTTTAATTTCTATTTTAACTTTATGAACTCCAGATTATAGAGAGGTGGCATGATCCTCAAAATCCAATCCATTTATTTCTCTCCAAACACATGAAATGGTCACTATTGCGGCTATTAATATGAGGGATTGAATCTTCTCACTACAATTTTTATTGTGTATGCATATCGTCAGCATTTCAAAGATCTTGTAATCAATTTAGAATCCAAATAAATTCTTCACATAATGCCATAACCTACAAGTGAATATGCAATGGAAAAATAGGTAATCAATTGATTATTCAACCTACAGACACAAGTATCATGTCGAAAAAAATTGAATTATTTCACATTTGATGTATCCATGCATTGATAAATAATGTTTCCATATCCTACAGACCAGAATATGAGCAGTTTGTGGTATTTAATTTTTTTGAAACCCATCATCCATGATGGAAAATTCACATAACCATTACATGAGTTCTTATAATAGTCATTTGTAGTGAATATACCATTCAAATTTGGTGTTAAAACTAGAGTATCATAGTCAGTGAAGATGTATAAATTAAACTCCATGTGGGCCGAGGGGGAAGTATTTCATGGGAATTGGTATTACCCTAAAAAGTATCAATAGTGGCATATTTCATCGAATAAGGTATTTAAATCATCTCATTTATAGGTCTTGAGAGCCATGGGTTAGTCTAACAATTCAATTAGGATTTCTTGAAGACCATTAATATTAAACATAACATGATGTATTGATGGGCCTGAATAATGGAAGGTTAGACTGAGGAAGGTACATATATAGTATATCCATTCAATAGTTGAGGATTAAATATGGTTTCAAGGAACACTAAAGAATGATCATTTTTTGAGGAAGGAAGAGTCCATGTGAAAATTTTGATTAAATACTCATTGGAGATCCTTAGATCTTTAATTACCATCCCTCACATGTTAACCGGATTCAAAAAATCCTTCCAATCAACTATAATCATCTTCAATTCATGAATTTAACTAGTCCAAATTAAGTTATGAATCATAGTATTCATATCATTATTAAGATCTCTAGGCTACTTGTATAATGTGAAAGAATATACAAACATATATGTCATAACTAAATTAACCAAGAAAATTATGCCCACCTATGACATTGTTTTCCCTTTCCACATTACCATTTGATTGATGATTTTGGAATAATTACCCTCCAGGTAACATCTTCTCATCTTTCCCTAACAAAGTGGCACCCCAAGATAGGTAAAGGGGAGGGACCCTCTTTTCGCACCAAGGTTATTTGAACCCTTGTTTTGATTTGATATTAACACCCCATCCACAAACACCAAAAATGATTTGTTCTAGCTGATGACCTGGCCAGAAACTTCCTAATTGTGGCTAAATATTCCTTTAATGTAAGAGATATTTACTTTTTCAGATTTTCCAAAAAGAAGGACATCATCAGCATATAAGATATGTGAGGGTGAAAAAAATACTCTCACAAACTTCATCTATTTTTAAAGTCTAGCATGAACGATATCATTAAAGAAAAAACATTATTAGTCTTGAGCAATAGAAAAATGAAGTCTAGATAATGGGTATCCTTTCCTAGCCCCCTAGAACACTAAAAAAACCCTTTTTGGACTCATTCACAAGGATTGAGAGCCTAGAACTCTTGAGGATAAAACCAAAAAGGATGATAAATCTTGGACATAACCCATGAATTTTAAAAATAGAAAAAATAAAATTCCACTTTATAGTATAAAAATCCTTAGAGATGTCAATTTTCAAAGCCATATGTACATCCCTCACCTTTTTCTTCATGATGTTGAAACATTCTAATGCATTATAAAGACAATTATAAATGTTCCTCCCATTGAAAAAACTAAATTTATTTGTAGTGATGAATACTTTGGAAACTTCACCTACTCTAGAAGTCATAATTTTTTCGATAACTTTAAGAATTGAGTTTCCAATAACAAATGGTCGATAGTCTCGGATTTCAAGAGCATTTTATTTTATGGTAAAGAAGATATGAAACTATAGTTCACTCAATAAGGCATATATTCATGATTAAAAAAATATCCAACAAAATTAATAATCTCCATATGAATAATGGACCAGTAAAACCTAAAGACCATGACAGTGAATCCATCCGATCCAAAAACACTATCTAAATTCAGTGAAAACAGGGCTACTTTTATTTCCTTTTCATTGGGAACCTCAATAAGAAACCTATTCTATTGGTCATCAATAGTAAGAGAAATATTGTTGATTATTGTTTTGAGTGTTTTCATATCCTTTTTCCTCATATAGGTCCTCAAAGTATTTGGATACAGCATTTGAGATTTTGTTTTCAAAATTGTATAAGGTCCCATTAATATTGAGTTTAGGTAATACTTTTCTTTCCTTTTTCTCTCTGTTCATGCAATAAAATAGCCTTGAGTTTCAATCACCTTCTGTAGTCCATCTAAAATTAAGATGATTTCAAGCCAAGTTGTCCTTGAGGGTAAGCACGTCATCAAGCTTAGATAGAGCTTGAATCTCCTCCCAAGTGGGTACATCATGATTCTAATTTCTGTCTTAATAATGAGCCAATGGATTTTAAGCCTCTTTGATGTCAAATTCAATGTTGTAAAAGGAATATTTACTCCATTGTTTGAGCCTTATTATAATAAATTTGAGTTTTTTTGGCTAGAACATGTAATGGAATTCCAAGAAATTCAGTATTACATGATTCCATAATTATTTTTCTACATCCAATCATGATATGATATGCATTATTAAACATAAAATTCAAAGGGAATGACCTTGAATTTTCCACAAAAATATCAATGAGAAAATGATTATAATCAGAATTCACCTTTGGTAAAGTGAGACTATAAATAACAATAATAGCATTCCTTTCATCAAATTGCATAAATAATCAATATAATTTACTATCCTGGATCCTATTAAGGGTAAATCTTCCCCATGTGAAGTCAGCTCCCATAATATTAGCCTTAATAAAACTATATTTATCAATACATGAAGCAAACTCATGTGTTTCTTCCCTGCATAAATTTTCTCTAGTTTCTTCCTTAGGCTTTAACACCACTTTGAAATCAACAATTAAGATCCAAATCTTATTCATACTCTCAAATATGAATTCTAAATGTTCCCAAAGATCTCTTCTTCTTGTATAAAAATTAATGGCATAAAAAAATTTTATATAAAACTTAGTACCATTCAGACCAACATAAAATGTGATGGAATCTTGGTCATAGTTGGTTGAGTTAATAAGAATGTTTTCATACTTAAGAACTAAAATGGAATCATTATCACATTCTAACTGATTATTTGTGATAAATTAATACCCTAGTTAATTACATTTTAAGGCTTTACAATTGTTGAATGTTGGTCTTGGTTCAACAAGACCAATAAGAAGAGGTCTGTTGGTCATAATTAAATTCCTAAGGACATTGATTATGGGAGAGTTCACAAATCCTTGGAAATTAAAAAAGAGGACCTTTATTGGTTAATGTATATAATCCTTCTTTGAGACCCATCTCTTTATTTCTACCCCATGTGTTCATTTTTTAGACTTCCTCCATCTTTATCTTATGAAAATTCAGAAGCATAGTAATCCTCAACCAAATACCCATCATCCTTATCCTACTCATTTGAGGGTGAATTATCAGTATATTTGGCCCAAGTAGCTCCACATAAATTGTTGTATTTATTAGATGAATGGAAAAGTTATGGGTTTCTTTTATTGACCAATAATATATTGAGTGATTGATAGATTTATTTTCATGTGATCTCTTATAAGAAAAGTGATATCTACACTTTAAGAAGAAATAAGAGGATAAGATCATATTATATATATGAAAAATAGATAAAGAGAAAAAATTATTCCTATTGAGGGGATATAAGGAAGAATAATATGTTGTAATTTATTAAACACTATACCAAAGAGAAGAATAAATATTTTTTATATTACACTATGTTCATGTTAAGAAAAAGAGGAAATCTTGAAGGAATTTATACTATGTCTTATCGGTTAAAGAATAATATTGTTTGAAGGGATATAAAAATAGGTATGTAAAGAGTAGAAAGTGAACATAAACAAATAATATATATACATTTAAGGATTCATTCAATATAAGTGATTCTTTTAAAGAGACCTACATGTACCTAAACTATGTGAAATAATTCCCAGAGCAATGATAAAAAGAAGAAGAGGATAAGCGAGCATTAAGAATCAGTGATTTAACCCAAAACATTATAAGGATGTGACATTAGGCAATGAGTGACCACAGTTTAAACCATTATAAGAGTATGATATTTTTGTTATTTAGTGTACCAATTCATTTTTAGTCACATGATTTTTTGACTAGCCTATATTAGTAAACCAATTAAAAATATCCACATCATTTTTTTTCTTTATTCATAAAAAATGGGTTAATAAACTTAATCAAAAACTAGTAATAAAGGTTGTTCAAGTTAACTGCATCATGTCATCATTTAAATTCAAAATAATAACAACTATACCTCATAGATGAGATGTAAATATCCATTAGGGAAGTTAGACATAAAAGAAAAAAGTTTTAAAATCGAGTAAGCATTGCATACCTAGATTTATCCCATTATCAAGGTTTATCTCACTCTAATACTCATTATGAACTATCTTAGATCAATAGTAGAAACATGATAATCATTAAAAATCTAACAATGTAAGGAATAACATAAGAATTATTAGTAGTGAAACATTTTACACAAATGGTTTTATTAACATAAATAATCAATATTATCCCAATCAAAATAACTAATTAGTGATTCATATTAAACTATCATCACCAATATACATATATAATATATATATATATATAATTTTTATGTTTCATTTAATAAAAATCACCAATTGATTCCAACTAATATAAAAAAACACAAGGAATGACATGATATATTATGTTTCCCTATAGTTCCTACCCATAGATATATACATATAATGCATTAACCACTAGAGAAGATGAATCTTAGCTAATCCTTAAAACACTTGATAGTTTCTTACTTATTGATGTATGGGGTATTAAAATTAATAACTCATCTATATTGGTGACTCCTACCTATAAACCCATAAATCCATAGTAACTTCATATTCTACTATAATGAGGTTCACAATAACTTTTTATAAGTTACTTATAAATTCATGGCTATCCTAGGTCCAATATACTCACAATCTCAACTATCTTGAAATATCTATGTGATATATGATAGAGTTTCCCTTGATTTGATTCCATTTTTTAAAAACCATGACTTGAATCACTTGAATGGAACATAGAAAAGACTACCACAAGGATCCAATAGTACTCCTTGATCCTTAGGGGATAGTAACTATCATTGTGAGTCTTAGAATAATATTTGGAATAGATTCTACTTATAGAGTTTAGAAAACCAAATATGAAGGAAATGAAATCATATAAATAGAATGTAAGTCACACAACATAAGAAAAACTCATATGTAAATTTTAATAACTATAGTAGGTCTCAAATACACATGGATATGTATTAATAAAACCTCCAATCACCAACTCCAATACTGTTTGGAAAAATATTTTGACTCCCAATAAACATACATATAAAAGAAAACCATCTAATGGATATTAGCAAAAATAGCTACCAGAAAAATAGACCATGAAACTATATGTACATTAGAATGTAAATTCTAGATGTGAGAAGAATATACTAGGTAGGAAAACACCATGGTTCCAACATAGAAGGAATATATCAAAGTACATGCATCAGATCACTCAATTCATTTACAAAAATATAAAAATATTTTAATCATAGAAAATTATATTGAATCTATTGAAAATAAAAATATCATATAATATAAAATACTAATAAAAGTAACTCCCTATACTAATAAGATCCATACCTATCATTTCAGCTTTGATCCCTAGTTGTGGATCAAGGTCTGACCAGTTAGGGTACTATGTCACCCATCTCACTCATTAGTAGTACAAAAATATAAATGTATCATATGCATATGAACATATGAGTATATGTGTTCATTCCAAGTTCATGTGTAAAACGCATCACAGGGGAAATGAAAGGTTTTATACTAAGTTCCATAGCCCATACCAAGATAAATGAGTAACGAAAATAAAATTTCTAGTCATTTAATCCCATCTCATCCATCAGACTCCAACTCAAGCTATAAATTATTGATATATATATATATACCAAATAACCCTTCTAATATTCTTTAAAATATCAATTCAATATCTAAGATCAAAGAAATATCAAGAAAGATACTACAATACTCTATTCAGAAAATAAATAGTCACATGCTATTAATCATTACAATTATCATTCTTATTAATATTAAAAATAGGAATTATTCTCTATACTATACTAAGTATCATATAAAAATCACAAAAGTAATAACTTTATGAGAGTTACCATATCATGAATTCTAAATGTTCCCTATAAATAATAACATGAGGACAAAATACATCGATGGATAATATAACAATCTAAATTATCACATGGGAATCAATAAATATTTTAATAATAATGAATGCATAATGTTAAACATCTTAATATTATAGTCATTATTTATTGCAATACATATTACAAAACATCAAGGAATCATTCCAATACATCTCACATACCATCAAGGACATGTTCCAAAACATTATCATTATATGTTCTAGGATACACTAAGAAAAATCCATTATGATTTGTCTCATGATACCTACGTGATGCAACAAGGGACTATATAATTTAGGGGACCAATCATCACTTGAATATGTCAAATGCATTCATCATATGAAAATGAAAGTATAAATTATGAAATACATGACCAACCTTCCATGATATTTAATAATTATCTATATTGAGATAAAAAAATTAATTCCTAGAAAATAATTAATCTCCCTTTATAAGTTAATACTCATATATATGGAATAAATAAGTATATGTATTATAAATATTTTTCCATTAAATAATGGAACTATCATTCTTGAAGAACACCCTTGAATATAATTCATGTATGATAGGGTATTAACACCATATAGAGTAATGATTATAAATTTAATTCATTACTATAAATGATGTAGAATACATCCATGATAATAAGTAACAAGGTATTGAATGAGAAAAATAAAGTCAAATGGGTGGTGGGTAGTGATAAAGAATATAATCACAAGGAACTGAGTGATATAAGGATAATTATTGAACACTAATGAAGGTATAAAACATAAATTATTATGGGATTAAAGGATAATATAAATTCATCATAAGTGAAAGTTTTGTAGTGAAAGAAATTTATTTGTAAAATGGAAGTGAAACTTTTAAAATTTCCAAAAAACTATTTGTAGCTTTGTTACAAAAACAAAGTTAAAAGAAAATTACAAAATAAATTTCATGATATTTTTTAAAGTTTGGGGCCGAAGCCTCATTTATTATTAAAGAAAAGAAAATACCTCTTTAACTTGGTAGAGGGAGACCCATTACATAGCCCGAAGGCCCAGTGGAAATTTAGCCCATTACATGGCCTGTAGACCCAATTTTTTGGGCCAAGACCCAATCTGTGAATAGTAATACTATAGTACACATGCTGATACAATACTGCACAGTGCTCACCACTGATACAGTACCCTTCCACCGCTATAGTGACCTACCACTGCTACAGTACCCGTCATTGCTATAGTACTACTGCTGATATAGTCCTGCTACAGTATTGTGCCCAAGGGATTTTGAAAAATATTGAATAAATAATTATATGAATTATCAATATTTTCCCACTCAATAATGGAACTATCATTATTTAATAACACCCTTGAATATAATTCATGTATGATAGGGTATTAGCACCATAATAAATCATTTAAAAATGAATTCTTTTATAAATTTTTTAATGAAACCCAAAAAAGAATTATTTGGAAAATGTTAAAAAAATATTATAAAATTTGGAATAAAAGTCAAATATAATATAAATTAACCATAATAAATCATTTAAGTACAAATAAAATAATTATTGAAACAATATAAACAATATTGATATGGAAGGGAAATATTGACAACCAAAAATGATAATAAGGTTGTCTTTTCTTGTTAAATTTATTTAAGTGGTTTTGAGTATGAACGATAGGAAATCTGGAAATAATAGTTGAAAACTCAATGAATAATCATATAATAATAAAATAGATGGGGATTAAGATATAAATAACATAAAATTTCACTCAATTTCAATTGGAAAATAAATGATTTTGATAAAAAGTGAGATTGTAAAATAAAGCCTTACGACTTTGGTAACATTAAAATCAAAAGACATCAAAAGTAAAAAAATGATATGGTTTGGTAAATTCTATTAATTTCATGACATAATATTTCAAAATATATTCATTGAGTATTAATTACACCATGTAAAAGGAATCATGATGTACAACATAGAACATGTCTTAGGAAATTAAAAATGAGACAAAAAACATCATGACCTTTATAAAATTTCAATTGAAACCTATTTAAAGAGATTACATTAAATTGAAATTTAATTATCATTATTAAATAATATATCATGATATAATATTTCATAGAGGAATCATATATACCTTATAATGAAAATTGGTTCCAAATTCAAAACATGTCTCATAAAAGGAAATTTTAGAAGAAAACCCCTTGCCTTGGATTCCTACTTACTAGGAAAAACTCCATCCTCATTTATAATAAATATTTATTATTTGTCTATATTAGAACTATATTTATATTTATTTTACTGGGTACTATTCAATTATAATTTTTCATTACCTATTTATTAATAATTCTTTGTTAAAATCAATATTTTTTTGTTAAATATTTAGTTTTAGATTAATGTTTTGATTTATAGGTTATAGTCCATGAACCTTGATCATGGTATCATAATCTATTTTATTTTTATGATGGTGTAAAGTATATTGTTTATATATTTCTATAGTCCCATTTTCGTTTCATATAAATTAGTTTTCTTAGCTATTTTGATTTCATAAAATGAATTATATTCATTATAGAAACATAATAATGTTATAAATATCATATTTATTTAATAAACCCATTTGTAGAAACAAACATGTCATGCAGTGATGGATAATGAAAAACATTGTTTGTAGAGGCAATAGTCTACACATACACATGAGCGACAATTTTCATTTTTAATGAATATGAGGGAAGGTTGATAATGATTTATCTTTATAGGATAATAATTATGTCATATATATAAATATTCATATATATATATATATAAATATATATTATTTAGTCCTTATATATATCTTTTATAACTATCCATGTAATACACTGATG
Organism: Viscum album; assembly: GCA_963277665.1. NCBI lineage: Eukaryota > Viridiplantae > Streptophyta > Magnoliopsida > Santalales > Viscaceae > Viscum > Viscum album. The sequence goes on along the minus strand of OY728119.1, from coordinate 604,711,930 downwards.
AAAAATGAAAAACATCATTCGTTGACATGGTAGTCAGCACATACGCACGAGCGAATTTTTCTTTTTCCAAAAGATGGAATGAAGGTAGATACTGTTTATTCCATAAACATAATAAATTTTTTTATACTAATGATAATAATGTTATTAGTATAATATGGTTATATAATAATTAAAAGTGGTGGAATAATATATAAACTTCAATGAACTCAGTTAAGAGAATTACCTCTTCCATAGGTATCCTCCTTTGTATATCTCTTTAATCAATCTTGGGATGATTTTTAGTTATAAAAGGTACTCTAAATAATAGATTAGGGATTTGGGAAGTGATTTTATTTGATACTATTTTAGATAATGTGCTCAATGTGGGTGTAGAAGTGGTGAGAGGATATGTCCTTTTATAAGTGAGAGGGTTGACACTTTTATAAATACTCTTAACATTAAAATATTATAAATGAATTTATCAAGGTAAAGAAGCACCATGTAAACACAAATGAGAATATAATAACTTATAGGTATAAATCCACTAATATGGTAAAATTATAGATAGTATTTTTAGATATTTGTTACCTTATCCCAAGTTTTAACCCCTTTTAACCCATTTAACCCCCATCATGACCAACTTTTACTATGGTTTTATAAATAAAAACATAATCGAACTAATTAAATAATTTTAATATTATTATTTAAAATATGGAATCCATTTTATAATATTCAGTTTCTGTAGGGGGTAAAAAATACTTTTAATATGGGTAAGAAAAACAAAATGAAAAACTATTTGTAGAAAAAATGTCTCTTTAAGCATAAAAATGAATTTACACCAAAATATTGTATAGAACTAATCCCCATAAAATTTATTAGTTTATAAATAAAACAATTAAAGTTATGTGACTTTAAATACTATCTAAAACTGAATGTAACTTAGTAAATAGTTAATTAATTAAAGGATAAAAATATTTCTTTTATTATAAAAAATCATCACTTAGGTTTTAAAATGAAAAACATAGGTTTTTAAATTCAAATATATAATTTTTAATGTATTATTTTAATCATTAAAAATATAATTTTTCAATACAAAGGGTTTCATTAAATTTTAAGTCATTATTATATAATGAATATGTCCTCAAAGTGAAAGTATTTTTAAAAACTATATTTTCTCACTAATCTCCCAAAAATCAAACAATTTAGAAAAATCCAAAAATTTCATATTTAGCTAATTTTTAAATTATTAATAAAAAATGAATTTAATTTTAACATACTAAAATTATAAAAATTTATAAATTTTTATTTTAAATAACAAATATATAATATATAATAAATTCTTTTTTGAACAAAACATTTTGTTCAGCCATGAATAATTAAATTAAATGTATTTGTAGCCTCTTAATAATTCTATAGATTTTATTAATTTATTTTACTAATAATTAAATGATTTTTATCAATATATTTTATTGATATTATTTCCTTAAAAGTATTAAATTTATCAAAAATATGTAATTCATAAAAATAGTTTCAATAGAATTAATTGAAAAGTAAAATAGAAACTGTTAGTTTTAAAAAATTATTATTTTTAAATATGTTTCATTTTAAATTATTTTAATGTCTTTAATTTTTTATTATAATAAATAATTATTCTATTTAGTTCAGTTCAATGTGTATCAAAAGTTACCATACAAACTAATTTTATTTAATAGAGAATACATACTAAAATATCAGGGTGTCACATTTTTACCCTTCTTAAATAAATTTCACCCTCACAATTTTAATATCTTATAATAAAAATGAATGTATCTTGAAATAAGTTGAATTAGATTTATATTTTATTTAGATAAGTAATTTCTAAGTTACTACATTGAAACTTAATATTTCTAAATTAATTATTTCTAAAACCATTTATATACCATTATATGACTCATACTTATAAATGAGTTTCCAAAAGAATACCTTGACAGCTGAGAGATGTTTTACACATAATAATTTCTATATATTATTTTAAATCTGGTAATTTATTTACCATGAAGATAAATAATATGAAAAAATATACTTACTTGATTTTTTTCACCCTATAAGCCCAATTTCATCATTCAATTGTTTTTTGATCAGTTTTCCACCTATGATTCATCTCATATTATAAATGATAAATAACCATGATGAATTTTTCAGTCCTAAAGTATGAAAATCATCTTTTAATGGATCATAATATACATAAAATAATGACAAGTTATTCCTCCTATCTTAATTAATTTACAAAAACCAAAATGTTCAGCACAAGTTAAGAAAATACTCAGTATGAATAAACCTTCATGTGACTAAGTAATAAATTAATTTTCAAAAAAAAAAATAATTAAACCCAAATATCAAGTTAAATCATCCAAAAAACTCTTCAAATTATGTTTGACCATGTTTTAATGCCAAAAATCGGAAATATTTGATATTATTTTTTAAAAAAATCAACTTAAATTTTATCTTTTAAATTATTAAAACACAATAATAATTTAAAATCATCATTACTATATCCTAAAAAAAATCATTGAATCATATATTCCCAAAAATTAAACTTTATCTAGATCCCCAAATAATATTAATCACTCACAAAATCTCATATCTTTCATTATATACCTTAATCATATATACTCCAAAAAAGATATTAATTTTTCCCAAAATAACTTGAATTTATTTCACATTAAATTAATTATTAATCCCCAAATTTATCAATTTTTTTCAACAAATATTTCCAAAATCTAATAAACAATTGTATAAATTAAACATAATTACCTCAAAACCAAATCACATTGTAACCCAAAGGATTATTTAAACCTTCAACTTTTCCCAAAAGAAAATAATTTTTTTCCTAAATAAACTTCCCACTAAAATAAATATTATATATAAGGGTTATATCTACCTTAATCACGAATTATTCCTAAAAAATAATAAACATTTCCTAAAATATTTTTAATCACCTTAGAATGTAATCACCTAAGACCTCAGAATGAGTATTTATGCCTTTGAACTTTTGATTAACCTTAAATATATTAACCCATAATGGTATCCACAACCCTAAAATTATTCTTATATGATAACTTCATAACCTATAAAGTAATATAAACCCTAATTTGATACCAATTGAGATCCCCCAAACCCATACTCTCAGGTTTAGTGCGATGGTCATATTCCATATATACTGGATTCGATACCAACAGAATAGACCTAATATTAACCTTTCCCAATTACAAAATCAAAAGAAATTTTGAGGTCACTTAAATACCCAAGATATTTTTTATATTATATTTTTATATACTTTTGAAAAAAAATACATAAAAAACCCCATATCTTTCTCATAAAATGGGCATTTTTTCAATTATTCCATTATTTTCTTATTAAATAATATTTCTTCAACACCTCCTTAGAAATTTTCCAAAAATAATAACCTTATTTATATATCATATGTTTAAATCTTATTCAAAACATTTTGAAATAGAAACATAAGAAGGGTGAGCTAAAAAAGCTAATAAGGTTAGAATTTAATGGATACTATCATATAGAAACAAAACTTGAGTAATATAGAAGATTAAATAATAAATAATTGTTCCAAATGAAAAATAAATTGTGCAAAAATTAAATCCATGAAAAAAAAATTAATTAATCAAATGCAAATCAATAAAATTATTCATAATTATGAAATGAATAACATCACACAACTTAATATTTTTATCAATCCATATTTCTAAGAAATATTATATATCATCAAAGACTTGTGCCAAGACATCTTATATGCCTTCAAGGTCTCATGCCAAGAAATTATCATTTTTGGGATCAAATAATCCTAGTGATACCCATTTTATTTTTTCTCATGGTACCTACCTAATGCATTCTGGGGCTATATAATTTTGGGCCCCAACCGTCACTTGATTAAACCCAATGAATTCATCATATAAAAATTAATGAATATACTATACAATACATATCAAAACTAACATGACAATTAATATTCATTACTATTGATATAAAATATTATCAAAGTTTTCTAGTAAATAATCAATCTTCTATTATCAATTAATACTCATTTGTATAGAATTAAAAAGTATGTGGATTATTAATATTTTTCATATTGATAATTGAAAAATCATTCTTGATGTAAACTCTCCAATATGATTCATGTATGAAATTTAATTTACACTGTATAGAGTAAAAAGTACAATGATTATTTAATATTATAAATAATAATACATCCATAATTACAAGGAACATAGATATAAAGGATAAAAATAAAGTTACATTGGATATGTATGGCTATATAGAACATAATCTAAAGGAAGTGAGTGAACTGATAATAATACTTGTACAATAATTATTGTATAAAAAATAAATTTTTAGGTGATTAAAGGAGAACATAAATTAATAAAAATTAATGTTTTTTTATTAAATAAATTAATTTGTAAAATGGTAGAGAAACTCTAATTTTTTTCCCTTAAAGCTGTTGTAACTTTGTTGTAGAATGATGTTAAATGTAACAGTAAAACTATATTCATGGGAAGTAAAGAATAAATTTAAAAAATTATTGTAAACTAATTTAAGAATAATGATAATAAACTATTATTATGTAATATAATGTGTATTTGAGGATAATAATATTCATAAGTGGAATAAAATCCCTTTTCAAAATTTTTAAGAAAATAATACCCTTTTCATTTGAAAAATTCATATAATAATAATAATAGATATTAAAATGGGAGAATAATAAAAAAATTTAAATTTATCTATATAATGATTAATATTCATCAGGTTTTGAAAAATAATTCATGTGGAAAACATTATAAATGAAATTATTTTCTCAATTTGGAAAATAAAGTCAAAAATAACTTATATGGAAAACATTGAAGAAATTCATTTTTAAACTTTTAAAGCAAAGTAAATGTTAATATAAATTGATATTAAAAAATAATTCAAGTAAATAAAATTACATTCTTGGAATAAAATAAAGAATATAGATATGGAAGATAATGATTCCTGACCAAATAGAAGATCAATATTGGCTTTTCTTATAAAGATGATTTCAGTGATTTTGAGTATTATTGAGGGGAAAAATTGAAAGAATATATGAAAAACCTAAAAAAAACTATAATAGATGAAAAAAATTGGGATTAGGATATAAATAAAAGAAAATATACCTCAATATAAATTTAAACATAAACAAATATGATAAAAATTCAGATTGTTAAATAAACCCTTATCGCTTTGGTAAAATTTAAATAAATTGCCATCAAAAGTTATAAAGTTATATTATTATATAAATACCATGAATTACATGAAATATTATTTCAAAATATAATAATGGGCTAGTATGTAGACCATATAAAAGGAATCATGGTGTACAATATAAAATATCTCTCAGGAAATTGAAATTGAGACCCAGAACCCATATGAATTTTATAAAATTTGAATCGAAGCCTATTGAAATAGTGAACATGAAATAGAACATTAATTTCCATGATTTAATGGTGGTTAATGATATAATATTTTAATGATTCAATATATAAATAATTTAATGAAAAATATGTGCATATTTCAAAACATGTCTCAATGAAGGATGTTTGAGACGAGAAACCCATACCTTGAATTCATTTTTGATCTAACACATTATAACCTCTTGTATGATAAATTTATATTCATAATTAATGTATATAATAAAAATATTTGTATGTATCTTACTATTATCCATTCAATTATAATTTATCATTACTCATTTATTAATAATTCTTTCTTAAAATCAATATTTTTACATTAACTATTCAGTTTCCCACACATATTATGACTCTACGGTTCTAGTCCTTACACATTATTTATACTTTCTTCATATAAAGGATTTTAATGAAGGTTTATATTATGATATATATATATATATGTATATATATAATTTCCCATGGTCATTTCATGGAATGTATGGTAATTATTTACATGAGAACATCAAAAATCTCATTTTTAGAAATTTTGTTCCCATAAAAATTTGATTTTAGTAGTTGATAAAAATATGTACATAACTACTAAAGAAACTTAATCATGTTTTAAATATCATATTTATAAATTAAATCCATTTTTATAACTATCTATGTCAGGTGGTAATGGAAAGTGAAATACATTATTTATGGAGGTGGTAGTCCGCACAACCTCACATGCGACGTTTTCATTTTAAAATGAATGGGAGGGAAGGAAGGCATATAATTATTTATCTTTAAATAATAATAATTATTTCATATATATAATTTTTATTCATTAAATTTTTATTTTATAAATTTCTAGGAATTTTGGTAATGGAAAATAAAATATGTCATTCATGAAGGTGGTAGTTGGCACATACACGTGAGAAATATTTTCATTTTATAATAGATAAAAAGGAGTTGGATGATATTTGTTATAGAAAAATAATAAAATTATATAAAATAATTTTACCGATTTTTTTTTCATATGGTTATATAATATTTTCATGAGGTTTAATAAGAAATAAATTTGAATGAACTCAGTTATGATGAGTAACTCTTCCTGGGGTATTCTGTATTGGATCTCTCCTTAATCCTTCTTGGGTTTGTATTCAAATGATACAAGAACCTCTAGGTTATGGATAATGGTATTGGGATGTTATTTGAGAAAATATTTCATTCTAAAGCGCTCAATGTGGGTGGATAAGTGAGGATAAGAGGGGTCGTTTTATTGGTGAGAGGGGGGGGGGGCACATTTGTAAATACACTTAAATTTAAAATAAATTTTAATGTTTTAACTAGGTAAAGTACAACCAATAAATCCCAACATATAATATAGGATTGGTTAGTCTAAAATAAACTCATAAAATCAAGTTATAGATATGATTTTGTGACATTTATTACCAATCACATACTTTGTACCATTTTTTAACACATTTAACCTTTACTATGTTGACTAAATTTTACTATGATAACTTAATTTTATAACTAAAAACGAAATGGAAATTATTACATAATTTTAATTTTCTAATTTAGAGTATTTAATCCATTTTATAATACACTATTTCTAGAGGTTGTAAAAATTACATTTAATATAAGTATGAACAACGCAATGAAAAAATAGTTGTTATAAAAATTCCTTTTTAAGAATAAATATAAATTTACATTAAAATATTATATATAATTTATAACAATAATTTTTATTGTATTATGAATAAAAAATAATATTTATGTGACTTTAAAACAAATAAAAAACATAATGTTACTTTGTAAATATTTAATTAATGCAAATTTTAAAAAATAGATATTTTATTAGAATAAAACACCACTTAGGTTTTAAAATTTCAACAATTAGTTTCTAAATTCAAAATAATATTTTAAATGTTTTATTTTAATACTTAAACACATATTTAGTCTATAAAAAGGTTTTTTAATATTTTCACTTATTCTAGAATCACAAAGATGTTAAAAAAGTTATTGTATTTTTTAAAAACTATATTTGTTCATCTTTCACCAAAAAAATAAAAAAAATTAGAAAAATAAAAAAAATACACTATAATATATTTTTGAAATTATTAATTAAAATTTAAGTTCATTTTATCATAATAAAATTATAAAATTTTGAAATTAAGATTTTAAATAAAACATATATAATATATAATAAAAATAATTCTTTTGAACAAATCATTTTTAGCCATGAATAATTAAATTAAAATTCCATATGGTTTCTTGATCATTAAAAAAAAATTATTAAATTATTTTCAAATTAATTATTGGGATTTTATAAATACATTTTATTGATTTTATTTCCTAAAAAGTATTAAATTTATCAAAAATACATAATTCATCAAAACATTTCTCTAACATTAATGGTATTTTTCTAAGTAAAATAAAACCCATTTAATTTTACAAAATTATTTATTTATTAAGTATATTTCATTTAACTATCTTCTAATTTTTTTAATTTTTATTTTAATAAATAATTATTCATGTTAATTTTTTGTTTTGTGTATTAGAAGTTATAATACATTATAGTTTCATTTAAATGATAATACGTACTATTATCATTGGGTGTAACTTAAACCAGAATATTTCTAAGTGGTGGGATATTTATAGTATTGGTCATTACCAATAAATACTCTATGAATCCATGATAAGAGTTTAAGAGTATAATTTTTTAATTATAAATATTTATTTTAAATTATAATTCTTTTGAAAATAGATTTTCATACTTGATTTTTACATTAATGAAAACATACTTTTGGATTCAATGTCATGAAAGTTTTATTTTTACCTGATACTTTTGAAAGAAAATTTTGTTTAAAAATATTTTATATTGGAAGTGACTTTATAAAATTCAAGACATGATATAAATGGTTTTTTTTATAAATCAAGTGAAATACAAAATCCAAATTACAATGAAATAGGTAACAGTTTTCAAGAATAGGTTTTCTAGTTTTTGGTGTAACCTAATTAATTAATCAAATTAATTTTATACATTACATAATTCCTTTCCAATTTAATCTAATATAGTCTTCACCTCACTACCGATGTAACTATTAACCTATGTTAAGTTTGAATCACTATCTTATAAATCTTATAGTTTAAAGTGGAAAATAATTATGTCATTAATAATAAAATATTAAGTTATAAGAAACGATTCTTATATCTGAAAGTTTCCATGTTACTCAACTTACTCCACTAATAAGGATATTACCAGTCATTACAGGCTTCCAAGTATTCAAGGAGGACAACATTAAAACTAAATAGTAATGTCTAAGGTTTTCATAAAGTTTTTAACAACCTAGGGTAGGTTATTTATGAATACTTATAGAAGTTTATATAATGTTTTTGAATCCAATTAATGGTCTATAAAAAGGATACAACACCATATAAGAAATTTGGGTTCAAAGCAGTATGTTATTACACTATTTGTTTTATTTATGATAATACTGCATCTAAATGATCATTACCAAGTTATTAAACATATTTTGAAACATGTTATCCATTTATAATTTGATATTTTAAAACAAATGAAAGAAGATGATATAAATTTTAGACATTAGGAATAAATAATAATACCTAACAAGTTATAAATAATATCATTATCTATAAGTACAAAAACATTTTTTAAATTCATAGTAAAACAATTTAATTTATCAATAAGAATTTCAAATATAAAATTTAATACTAGCATATGTAATTAATCAATATATTTCCATTTATTAAAATATGGTTCCACAGAAAAATTATTTAAATTTATGGTCAAGGTATAAATTAAAAAATTATCAATTTATTTCCTTAGAAAACAAGGAGATATTAATTTATAAATTAATAAATGCAATAAAAAATAAATTTAAATATGGACTTAAGAATTTCCATATGGTTTAGAACAATATACTATTCATAAGGCCATAATAAAATCATTCTCATACTCTAAAGGCACTATGTTGGCACCCAAAATTACCAAAACACAATCCATAACCATTCACAACCAATTAACTATGGATCCTAAAATGACAATATAATAACTCAAGAGAAACCTAGAACAAATCTATGAAGATAACTAAAAATATCATGTTAACCATTAATAATTTAAAACGCAATAATAGATTCAACCAAATATTCCTTAAATAAATTTATAAGATCAAGTAATCCTAAATAAAATTGATTTTTAATGGAACCATATCAAAACAGTGATCAAAGGTTATGAAAAAACTCACCTAAATCCTCTCTAACCCAAGAACGAAGAATATAAGTCATTATGATAGATTTAAACTTGACTTTAGTGAAGCACCAAATCATGTAACCCTTTCATTAAGAGAGGAAAAGAAAAATTATCCTAATAAAAGGAGAATATTTTTTGAGGAAATATTAAATTTTATTTTACAAGAATAACTCCCATAATTTCACCTATTATCAATGGGAAAAGAGAAGTGGAAAAGAGAGACCAATATGGGTCCATATAGGGTCACTGGATTTGTTGGAGGAGAATGGGGTTGAAGGTCCCTTAATGGTAATTAAAATTATTGGATAAAATGACCAAAATTCCCCCATTTTAAAACTAATATTTTTCTAAGACCATAGGAAAGTATCATGAGGCCACTGGGTACTTGGTGAAATCCTAAGGATTACCTATAATCTTTTAGAAACATTGGGTATATAGTACCCCCAACCATGTAATTGGTTCCACACATATTTTTAAACTATTGGTGATTCCTTTTCTAATACCTATGTGAGCCATCGATCTTATTAAAAAACCAAAATTTACATCCCTAAAAACCATTAATTTTATCCTAAGACTTAAAATTCAAATATTGAATTACAAAACAAAAATGGCCCCCTTTCCAAATCTTAAAAATAAAATTTCATCAGTATTTTATATCTAAATTTCCTCAAAATATAATTATAAAGTACAGATTAATTACAATTCAATATTTCCCCCTTATATATTTGATAGAAAATAATTGTTTTTGTAAATTTTCTTTGTAAAATATTTTTTATTAATATATATTTGTCACCAAAAACTACAAATGACTAAGTATATCTTTTTTAATCATCTCTCAGACTACAGGAGTAATAATCTATGTATGAAAAACCATGATTATAATGAATTAAAATTACCCCACCATATATGGACTTATATTATATGATTTGAAAAAACTCACCAAAAATGTAAAAAGAGCACTATATATACCAATCATATTCTTAAAAATTTCATTTGGGTTTTTCGTTATATTTAAAAAATTACTCCCTCAATTTTTTCCCACTTGTTAATTTTGTAATTGATCTTCATCCCATAACAAATAGTTATGATGGATAATAATACCCTCTATTTTAAATTTTAACCAATTTTAAAATTATTCCCCTTTATATTAAAATTATATTATTCTATCCATTTGATAATAAACCTGGAGGATATTTAGGAAAAATTAAATACAAATAAAATTATCATTTTTATAAAATACAAGTGGAGAGGGGTTATTCCAACCATTATTAATATGAGGGATATTTTTGAACTATGAAATTAAATTCCTACTTCTCAGATGTTATATTGTGATTTTTTTGAAAACATCTACCACCTTTTAAATTGTTTCAATATGATCTAATTTTCCAACATCATTCTCTAAAATATACTTAATAAAATGATATCAAATTTTAGTAACAATTTTTTATTATTCATATATTTTTTTTATGAAATTAATGACACTTTTTTATCACACATGATCACCATGTGAATCTTTTATTCATCACCATGATCCTTGACATTCCACCGAGCACTGTCCCTATCTGATATTGGGTACTTATTTATAATTTAAAATCATGATTCATTATCACTAAAACTAATTTAATGTATTATAATAATGTAGTGAATTGAGTTTAAACCATTGGTAATGGAGTATAAACCATAGCCTTTTTTTCATAATTAGTTTTTGGGAATTTTTTAGTGAAAAGTAATTAGAAAACATGTTGAAAAAATGTAAAGACAAATCACTTTTGACAATAAAAAACTAAATTTGAAAATTGAGATGATGAAACATTTTTATAGGATGCATTTTCCCTAATAATAATGATTTCACAATCTTGTAAATTGTAATGAATTTATTACTCTTGAAAACTCCTAAAGGTAATTAATTTTAAAATTTTAATTTCTATATATAGTACCTTATTTTTTTCAATTGATTATAGTCAAATATGTTTTGTAAAATAATAGTTTATTAAAAATAAATATCCCAACTAAAATAAAAATAAACACTATTATCATAGTCCAATCATTAATTATCATAGTAATGATCCACCATTATTTTCCACTTCTCTTAAAGAACAAATAAAGAGTGAAGTAATATTAAATATTAATGAGATACTAAATTAGAACATTTATTCCATAATGAAAATAAATTATTCACATGAAACGACTATCCTATCACTCTTGATTAAACATAACCTAAGAAATTACTCACTCATCATATATTATACATCCATATTGAGTGAAGAAGATAACCTAAGAGATTTTGGAGACATGAACATGGAAGGAAGAATCAAATAAATCATGAAAGAGTGGTAAGAAAACTTCCTTATAAGTCAAAGAGTTTATAATACAACCCACATTAGGAATATTCTCTCCAATGTTCTCTCAAAAAGTGTTTAAATTTTTAAAAATATTCTAAACTCACAAAACAATCAGAAATATAAAGTACTAAAAATTTTAAATTATGTTACAAAGAAAAATTTTATGGATGTGGAATTACGCATTAGAAACTACAAAATTTTATCCTTGGGTGACATCTTGGATAGTGCAAGGCCTAGGGATCCAGTATGATTGAGAAATATCTCCTCTCAAAATAATTGAAAATCCCTAAGCTCATAGTGTGACCTCGTATTTTTCCATCCATGGGTTGACTTTATAATAACTATAATTCATATATATTTTTTAAAATTAAAACGAAGTAATTTTATTAATTAATTTATTATTCATTCCCGATTTCTAATAGTTTTAATAGGTTTTGGTAGGGAAATATTTAATTTTTTAATTTTAATAATACTATATTTAAAGGAATAAAAATATAAAAGGAAAATAAATACATTTATTCACCAACCTAATGGTAATCATCGAAATCCCATATAAGTTCCATAAGTTTCAGTGCAACAACCGTCCAACCAAAAATTTAGACACGACAAAGCGATATAAAAGGGAGAAATTTCCTAGATCAGGGTAACTATAGTCAAGAGAATTAGTGTATGGAGACATAATATGGGGAGGTGTATGGGATAATACCATGTGGGAGAAACAACTTGCTATAATGCAACCACATGCAAGAAGAAAATCCCAGATTATTTTTTATGGGGGCCATTATTAATACTGGGGTACTGTGTACTTACAAAACAACACTACTTAGTTCGTCTAATTCCTCTTACTTATAGTGTTTTAAGAGATATGTCTACAAAAATTCATTCTATTTTGTGATCTATTATGAATATATTAGGAGGGATAAAGTTTGAGCATTATGATCATTGAAGCCTCCTCTATGAATCATAGGACTTCCACGAATTCATTAGTTAGAGCTTGATAAATCCTCACCAAATATGGGAAATTACATTGGAGTGTAACCACAAGATTATAAATTCCCTACATGAAATGTTGGTTTCAATGCATAGAATAATGATACTCATGATTTTCATATCATACCTACATGTTTCATGCTGTGAATACTCACTAGCTGAGTTCCTTGGAACTAAAGGGAGTTCATAATGGTCACGAGAAGTAATAAAGTGTAAATGAGTTTTCTAAATATTTATGAAATTATTATTCTATAATAATTTGTGACATTTCATAATAAATATGGTAGTGTAATGAAATGAAGTTTTGTTTTTATGGGAGAATCCTTGTCATGTGGAGGGTTTACTTTACACCATATCCATACAAACATAAGAGATGCATATTTTTTGAAGTTGGTTTGTACCATGATGATAATAATATATGATACTCTCATTAAGATACACATAGAGGTGGAATGAAACAAATAATGGTTCAAATCATGGGGTACAATTGAAAATGTGAGGTTAATATCTTTATAGATACACAGTGGTTCCTAATTTCCCTATCTGTATGTTTTTTTAGATACGCTTTCAGCGAGATGCAATTAGTATACCATGAGGATTTGGGAAATAATAATTAATGAGTTTAAGGATAAATTAAATAGATAAATATTTATGTGTTGATACACTATGATATGGTCAAGAAATATAATTTGATATAGATGAGAGTTTCTGGATATAAATAAAGGGATCCAACTAGTATACTGAGGAATAAAATTTCAGGAGTGTCAAGCCTACATCTAGAGTTGTTTCATTTAGAGTTCTACTGATCCATGGTTATTTTTAATTTTTCACTTTCTCTTGAATTGAATTATAGTATGAGTGTTTTATTTCCAATTATATTATGATAGGGGATTGTATTTAGTGTTATTTTATTTTTATAGTTATAAAATAGGGGATAATGTATTTTTCTTTTTTTTCTATCTCTAATTTATTCCTTTGAAATGAGTGTTTTTTAAGAGTGATGATGTTCTTCTGAATGAATTATCCAATTTATCAAAGTCATTCATGGACATTGTATGATTTAAGGTTTTTTTAAATATGGTTTTGGGTAAACATTCACACTAATTAACCATAGTACTTTAACATAAGAAAATGGGTAGTGTTTGAGTTTGATAGTAATGAATAAGATAAAGGCATTGTTTTGACCCAATTATAACCAGCACTTGGTTAGATTATTTATTTTATACTATGCTAGTGTATGAGCTTAGATTCAAAATCATTGAATGTTCTCTCTTGATTGAATTTAGAACATATTTTATTTTGTTTTACAACTAGTCTTATTTTTTTATGTTATTTTTAAATATTCTCTGTGGGTTCAACCTTAGAATACCACATGATACACCTTAATTATTTATTTGTAGTCAGAGTATTTATAAATTCAAAATATATATACCCATGGATGTAATAACACCCTGTAGGTGACTATGTTTTTGGAATTATGTATAGGGACAACATTGATGGAGTATGGTTTACGCTAAAGTTTGTGGGTATAAACAAGCATTATAGTGCATTTGGTTGTTGAAAACAACTTTTAAATCAATCTATTGATCAGCCAAATGATCTCTAAATCCAATAAATTCATAGGGATACTACACAAAGACATTAAAAATCACATAATTAGTTTTTTAGAGCTTTGTGACATGTTTTAATTTAGTAACTTCTATATTGATGTAGTAAGAATATGGTCATTTTGATTTCTTTAAATGAAAAAACCTGAGAGTGGATCCAAATTCTAACCCCACATTTCATAACCACATGGTTTTAATTGGTAAGGAAAATCTTAACATTTTTCTCTACTCCCTCAATAACTATGTATATTCACATTAATATTTTAAATTTCAACCAATATAATGAAGAATCACTTTACAATTCATGAGGGAGGTTTATGGAATTTTTAATTAAGTTTCCCTATCATGGAATTAGGATTTAGTTGTTAATTAAAACTTTATTTAAGATTCTATGATAGGGTAATATATCAATTGTGGGTGTTTAATTTAGGTAATAATTAATGAAAAATAATTTAGGTTAGAGCTATGGCCATTTAGATAATATTATATTAAATAACTTCTGATGTAAAATGGAAGAAGGGAAAAGGTGAGGAGTCTAAATGGTAGAAAATATTGACATATTATAGAAAAAATGAAGTATTTGATGAAGATGATGGATGTGATGATGGTTATGCACCAGTGCTATAAAATTTATGTTAAAGATGAAAATTATGTATATTATAATTACTAAAATATTTTCCAAGGGAGAAGACCATAAAAACCAAGTTAATGGTACCATCCAAGAGCTTCGAGGTTTTAAAAAAATTAAGGACCCTCTCCTCAAATTCAAATATATATATTATTTTAGGCCTTATCAACATTCATGACAACCATCTAGGCTTCCATCAAGGAGTTAAAGGCTCGCTCAAAAGATCATAAGACTTCTATAGGGAATATGGAACACTAGGTTAGGGAAATTGAAAACCAACTCAAGGAGAGGCTAAGATGAGTGTAATTAAGTGACATGGAGGTCTAACCTAGTGAATAATTAAATTTTATTAAGTTTATAAGTTGGAAAAATATGATATAATGTATTGAAAATGGAAAAAATTAAATAGAAAAACATGAAAAAAATGAAAAAAAAACATAGGAAGAGATAAAGTAAAAAAAGAGAAATAGCTTGAGTAAGAATTTAAGAAGGAACCCTCCACTATATAAACCTTCACTAGCATTTATAAATAGTTTAAATAATAGTAAAATTAATTTATAAAGAGTTATTTTTTTAGAAACTTTCCAGAAACTATATATTAATATTTATTTAACATAAAATTTAGTAAACATGCCTAAATTTGGAAAATTTATGAAAGATATAGTGCTGAATAAGAGGAAGCTTGAGGTAATATGAAAATTACTTCTCACTGAAGAGTTATTAAATATAGTGTCGAGGAGTTTACTAAATATATAATGAGATCCAAGTAGTATTTCAATTCCAATAGATATTAGATCTAATGAATTTGGAAATTATTTTTTGTAGTATAGGAGTGAGTATAAAAATTATATCACAGTCAAAATTATATACATTTGAATTGTAGAAATAGATCCTATAAGGGGTTCTATTAAACTAGAAGATTCAATGGAGAAGTATCCATGAGAGGTTATTGATGACATCATGGTTAAAGTGGAAAATTTTAATTTCCCAGTATACTTCCTCTTGTTCACCATGGATGGGGAGAAAACCCCCTCCCATCTTTGGAATGAATTTGTCTTATATGGATATATACTTAGTTGATGTGAAATTTTGGGAGTTGTCTATAATTATTGGTAGTGAGATAGTAAATTTTGATATTCACCATGACATGAATCATTTTGATGAAAGGGATGAGGATATAAGTTTGGATAGAAATATGAAAGTTAAAGATGGAACTACCATTAGATAAAGAGAAGAGTTAGATCTTATTGAACGAAAATAAGTGGGTGAAAAGGAGGAAAATTATGAGAAAAAATTTCTAGAAAATATATAGGACACTATAGGTACTACCGAACCAAGAAATATTGTGGTCCAGTATGTTTGGTTAGTCCGTGACTTAAATTTTGATTTCTAAGATCTGAAAAGACACTGATGGACTTGAGATATGGATGTAGAAAAGGTACTACCACACAGAAGAGTGACACTAGTCTAAAAAATAAGAATAATAATATATGTGTAGGAATCTTAGATTCTTTTATTCATTAATCTATATTGATTAAAATTCTTTCAACCCTCTATTTCCTAAAATAAATGAGTTCTGATTGAGATAAAAAAACATAAAAAAAACATACTTTAGGAGGAGACCTAAGTTTTTTTATGTTTTTTTAATTAATAATTAGAAATTATTATTTTGTATTTAAAATTTTATTTTTTGATTTATTATATATCATGTTTTCTTTTTAAACCTAAATGAATATAACTTGCTCTTTCATTTGGTTATTTTCTCTTATATGTCCATCATAAAGAAGGCACATGAAGAGAATCTAAGATATAAGCACTTCATTTAAAAGTTTTTTTGATTATCCATCCTCTTACTCTAATAATTTTTTTTCAAGATCTCTAGATTTTCAAAGATAGAATTACATGATATACTGAGGATTACTTTCTAGTTTTTTTAATGATGCAAAAAATTACCATGTATTCCCATATTTCTATATTTCAGATATCGTTTTAAATAATATTGAATTATTCAAATGGTGGATGAATTAATAGAGATAAAAACGAGGGTATTAATTTAATGAATCATGATTTGGGAGGAATAGTTAACTCATGTAGATGAAATTACTTGAAAAATTTTCATGCTTTATTTTTTATAAATTTATGTTGATTGATTATTGTTATGCATGGAATGAGTGATTTTCTATTTCACATGTTCCCATTATTAAGTGGGTTTGGAACAAAAGTTTTCATATTATTAATAATACTCTATTTCTTAAGAGATACTTAGGGTAATATAAACCTATAAGATCGTTAATATATATGATTGAGGCTTTTTTCATTTTATCCATTTTATCCTTTAATGCCTAATGTGACATTTAATTTTTCTTTTAAGCTCATAGAATCTATAAATAAATATTATATTGAGATCCAAATTAAAATCCTATTTTATCCTTACTACCAAACTCTTGGTGTTTTTCATAATAAATGGAACAAGTTTAGGGGAGAGTTCATCCATGGTGGAAGGGGATGTTATGCATTGAATATAATATATTGGGATTTTTATTGAGTGTGGGAAAGTTTCATGGATTATTATTTTTTATGCTTCATTATTTACCCTTTAGAAAAATAAAGTAAGAATTATCATTTAAATATAAAGAATAAGAGGAATTATATTTGATAAATATTGAAAATAATTATTGAAAAATAAATCTTGAAATTAAATATGGTACATTATTCATTATGTTTCTTATCATGATTTTTGAGTCTTTTCTTTGAGTTGGAGTAAGATAGGTTTTCATCAAGATTTCCTTTTTTCTATCATGAATTATTATTTTTAGGTAACCTCCTTTTTTAGAGTTATATTTTTCATAATTTCCTACCAATCCTTAACATTATATTCATATAGATCATAATGCTAATACCTCATTATTAATGATAATATTTGACTTAATAGTGTATATATTTGATATTCATTGAAAGATTATGGTTATAACCATGTAAATGTGGTTTGAGTGTAAGTCTAGTAAAAAAATTACCTTGAGTAATGAGGGATAAATTTTTTTTGGGTATAATTTTTTTTAATACATGGTAATAATGAATTGTGAATGGATTTTATAAAAAGTTAAATAAATTTAAAATGGGGAAACTAAAATACATGATTTATTGATTAAATAAAAAATTGATAATTTTATGATACTCTTTCATGTGAGGATTAAAAAATTGTTTCTTATTGATAATATTTAGTTTTGTTGATAATTATATGTCAATATTGGTTGTATGGGTGTTACTTGGTGGATGAGTGGAGATTTTTGATTGAGGAAAAGAATGGTTCTAAGTGTGGGAGAATTTTATAGATATAATTTGAGCATGTATTTTTGAAATTTAAAATAATTAATTTTATTATTAAATTTACAATTAATTCCCAATTTCAAGTGTCTTTAATAAATTTTGATAGGGAAAATATTTAATTTCTAGTTTGAATAATTCCATATCAGTAATATATAAATGGAAATTGAAATACATTTAGTAAAAAAAATAGCTATCCAAGATAACCCATCAGATTTTTACCATCCACAGTGAAGTAGCTAGCCATCTTCAATAGTAGGTAGGGTTGTGATATAGATAAGGTAGAATGATTCTAGAATAAACTAGTGATTATTTTATATCTATAATTCATGTATATTTTTTTTAAATTCAAATTAAATAATTTTACTGGTAAATTTATTATTCATGCCTAATTTCATGTGGTTTTAAAATATTTTCATAGGTAAAATATTTAATTTAGAGTTTGAATAATTTATGTTTAAGAAGTACAAAAATTGGAAATGGGAAAAATACATTTAGTACCAAAAAATGTCTTGGCTAGATTGCATGAAGAAGTTTGGCCAGCTATAATGGAGTAGTCATCCTACCTCAACCACAAGAAGGGTCAAGTGGTAGATAAATAAGCATTCGACTGACATGGGGTGTAACTAGTCATAAGTACTAGTTTACAGTGGAAATGGAGGGTGGAAGGGCCTGAGGGGATGCCATATAGGTTAAATGACTAGATATAGTGTGGCCACATAGATGAATAAGAGCTCACATGAACTTTTTTCAATGTGATATGAAATTAATATATGGGTACTATGAACTTATAAAAATGAATCTACCAAGATCCTCTATTTCCTTGCATAACTAGGGTTTCTGGATCTCATTTCATTCTTGTTCAACTTATTTTTTGACCCACAATGAACATCATAGGAGAGCTCCAGTCTGGGCATGCGGATAATTTTATCTACCTCTATAATTCATGGGACCTCCTTTCATGCATCAGTTAGAGATCTATGAAGACTCTACGAAGCTAGGAAATACCAATGAAGTGTGATAATGATCAGGGAATATATGTCATGAAATAATTGTTTCATGAATAAAAATTTGATAATCATGAATTTCATGTCATGAATATCTATGTCATGTCATGAGGAATCATTAGAAAAGTTTATATGGGAAAAAGGAGGCTTTAAGTGTAATGTTAATTTTAGAAGAATAATAGAACTTTAAATTTTTCTATTAAATGATTAAATTAATGTAGTTCATGTCATGATGTAATAAATATAGATGTAAACTATAGTGGTAAAGTGTTTTATGGGAGAATCGTTACATTATGGAGGATTTTATTTGCACTACAACCTTATAGATTAATGAGATGCACATTTTTTAGAAGTTGGTTTATGATATCATGATAATTAGACATGAAATAGACACACTGATTCATATAAAGAAAACCCATAATAAATAATAGTTCATTAATAAAGATACAATTCAAATGGATAGGTTCATATCTATATAGATACATCATATTTCCTTATTTCCCTTTTTGAAAAATCTTTTAGCTATATATTCAACGAGATACATATAGTGTGCCATGCATATTTGGGAACCTATATATAAGAATCTTGAGGGAATTTTGAATAGATAAATACATGTTGTGAGAATAATAAAAAATGGATAATAGATATAGATAAATATTAGTGGGAGTTACTGCCTATAAATAAAGGGGTCTAACTAGGACATTGAGGGATCAAGTTTTGTGAGGATCCAGCCTATGCCTGGAGTGATTTTAGCTGAAGTACTAGTTATTTAAGGTTATTTTTATTTTTGAACCCTCTCATGACTATAATGTGGGGTAATTATTTTAGTTCCAAGTATGTGATTAAAGGGGTTTTATTTAGTGGATTTAACCTTTTACAGTTAAAAAAATTGGGCTTATGTGTTTATTCTTTATTTTTATGTCTGTTCTTTATTCCTTAGGCTTGACCATTATTTGTGAGCAAGAAATTTATTTTCAATTAATTGTCTAATTACTCCAAGTCATGAATAACCATTATGTAGTTTCAGGAAATTATGTTATATGGATTTGGTTTACCTTTATCACTAATTACACAATGTACTTGATAATAAAAAAAGGGTGGGTTTTTTTGTTAGAGAGTGATGAAAAGTACCAACACATTTCTTATCCCATATTCCTAAAGAAACTTTATTGGGTTATCTATTTTCTACACTTCTAGTGCATGAACTTAGATTCTAAAGTTTGGTATGTTATCTCTTAATCAATGCCACATCATAATTTTATTGTTTTTTCCAATTATAACATGGTTTATAAGAGTTTTCTAAATATTCTATGTCATTCATACATCATACTACTACATAATACACCTTGAATATTTATTAGTAATAATAATATTTATAAATTCTTAATTGGATTACCCATATGAAATAATAATACCCTATATGATAAAAAAATTTAGGCACTTTTTTAGGATGGTTGCTGAAGAATATTAAGATAATTAGGGTTTTTAAAAAATTTCATCTTGGTTTTCATTTATTTATTTTTGTATTAAATTTTTTCTATGATTTTAATCTTACAATTTTTATGAAAAATTAATCCAAATGGGGTAATATAAATGAGATTTTTGACTATGATATCCTATTTGAAAGAATCTTAAAAAGACAAAGAAAACACGAGGGAAAATCTAGGGTAAAAATAGAAAAAAGAGTCGAATGAGGTGTGAAAGGGAGATATATGGGACTATGAACATTAATAAAGCATGTTTGATCCTTTAATGTTTGGATAAAACCAAGAATTATAGTGACTAATGTCACTGTAGATCAATTCAAAATCAAGATGAAAATCATCCAAATGACCTCAAATTCAATTCAATTCATTAGGGCACCAGACGAAGACCTGAACACTCAATTCAGAAGTTTCC
Source organism: Viscum album (assembly GCA_963277665.1). NCBI lineage: Eukaryota > Viridiplantae > Streptophyta > Magnoliopsida > Santalales > Viscaceae > Viscum > Viscum album. Next base: position 604,690,434 of record OY728119.1, on the reverse strand, counting down.
ATGATCTTTGATACATGTTATAAGTAAATAATATCTATATTCATGTGATAATACTACAATTATTTATATTTTATATAAATGATAATGCTTGAGAGTGGATCAAAATTCTATCCCCACAATCCATAACCACAAGGGATAAATTTGTAAGGAAATTCATGACACTTTTCTTTTCCCCATAAAAATATTTGGGTATTTTAACTAATATTTTAAATTTTAATAAATTTAATGATAAATCACTGTAAAATTCAGAGGGGGGGGGGGGGTTAAGATATTATTAATTTTATCCATCATGGAATTGATAAGTTGTTTCTAAATCAAATTTCATATAAGGATTACCTCTATATAATAAATTAATTATTGATTCTTCCACTGGTGGATTATTGATGAATTATATTTTGGGTGAGATCCATGACAATTTTTATGAGATTATGAGAAATATATTCCAATGGAAAATGGAAGAAGGAAAAAATTGAAGATTCTGCATATTAGACAATAATAGATAGATGGTATCCCAAATGGAATCCTTGATGAATAGATAGATGTGATGATGTCCATACACCAAACCTATGGTATGAGTATTGATGATAAAAATTATATTGATTATAATTATGAAAATAATATTCTATGTTGGAGGCCATAACAACCAATTCAAAGGTACCAATGAAGATCCTTAGTGTTTTAACAATAAAAGGACCATATTTTCAAATCCAAATAAATACAATAGAGAATATGTTGTCCAATTTACTAACAAACAATGAGGATTTCATCAAGGATTTGAAGTAAAATTTAAAATATCATATTACTTACTTACAAAATATAGAACTCTATATGAGTAAAATAGAAATCCATATTTGGGAGAGGCCATTAGGAATGCTATCAGGGAACACATATAAGGTACTTTAGGCCTGCACTCTAAGATATGGTGCTAAAAATATAGTATTTACCAATTGGATTCAATAATAAGTGAGAAAAACCAAGATAAACTTGAATATAATTCACATTAATTAAATAATTTGGAAATTACATCTCACAAATACTCACAAAACCTTAGAACCCAAAGGTTTAACGTCTTTTGTGATTATCTATATAGAAATATTATTTCATATATTTGTGAATGTTTATCCATAATCATACCATACTAGAAATTATTATAGACATTTCATAGGTTATACTCATCTTTATAACCTTGGTAATGGTAAATAGAAGAAGGGGCCATCTCAAATACTCAATAATGGAAAAATTAGTCAAAATATAATCAAGGGTTACATCATAATCATGTGAGAAAATATGAGCATATGAGAAATATATTTTAAAAAAAAACATGGAAAAATAAAATTTTCCCATTAGGAATAATAGTAAATTTAATCTCAAATGATTATAAATATACCAAAATATAAGAGTGTGTAATCATGAGATAATAATCCCAATCCATAGAGCATTATATAGAAACATAACATAGAAATTTTGAATAATCATAAGCATAATAAATCATAACATTGTGAAATTATATTTTCGAATCATTTACATTCATAATCTTTTGAACATAGATAATATAATAGTGTATTCACTCAATCTTGTGAACATAGTTAAATACATTGTGTCTATGCCCAATCTTGTGAACATAGATAACTACATCATGTACATGTTCAACATCATTATATCATGAGATATAAAACCTAAAAAATTGTATTATAGGGATTCATAGGGCACCATATATCTCATAATGATAATCCATATACATGTGTTCTATAAAAAATCCATCATATAACATATCAGGATGAGATTCACTGAAAAAATTGGTTTTATAACATTTTTGAATGGTATAACATGACATTACCATAAGATTTAGAGATCAGTTGATAAAAAAAATTCAATAACCCAAAAATATTATCAGATATTTGAATTAAGAGATTTATTTATTAAAATTATCTCTATAGGAGATATATATTTTGGATATAAATAGGAAAATATAAGAAAAAAATTAAAAAATATCTTTTAGAAAATAATTATTAACACTATTATAGAAAGGTAAAGTATACCAATTTAAAAAATAATTCTCAAGAAGGAAACATGAAATTATTTTTGAGTAACCAATTTAAAAGAAATCCCATAAATGGATCCCATAAAGAAAATAAATGTTACCTTAAAAAAATATTTAGTGAAATATTTAATATAAGATCATGAAAATAAAACATTTTTTATATTTAAAAATAATTTTACAAAAAAAAATAATTAAAAAGGATGGAAAAAATTTATTTTGATAATATGTAATGAAAATTATTAAAATCACAATACATATTTCATATTTTCATTTCAAAATAACTATTAAAAAAATTATAGAAACAAAGAACATGGACATTTAAGAGAAAGATCCATTAGAAATGATGAAAATTATTCTTAACAATGTCATATTTTTATGAATAAAGAATTCCAAAATGAAGAATAAGTTTATGTTAAGATGTAAATTATACAAAAAAAGAAGGATTAAATATAATATAATATCTTCATATTATATAATTAGATGATCATAAATGATCATAGTCAATAGGTTTGATTATCACTCAAAGAAAAGAGTTGAGTCTAGAAAACCAATTATGAATGTCAGAATATTTAATGTAACAATCATTTTTAAATGAGTTTTTGAGAAATAATAGAAAATAAAAATTAAGTAAATTGGAAATAAAATTCAATAAAATCATATGGTGAAATAAAATGAACATATAAGGAAGAATCTTTAGAACTACCATTATAACCTAATGGAAGGAAATTAGAGTTATGAAAATTTCTTAAATTAACTCTCATCTTCCATGAAAGTAATTTAATCTCTTTTATAATAAATTTTTTTAATAAATAATTTAATTATGTTATTCATATCTATTAACTTTACCACACTTTAATTATAATCGTTAATTATTCCTTTATTAGTTACTTATTATTTATTTTCATCAACATATCCTTATAACCTTGATTATTTCATGTGAGTTTGATAATGAAGATATTGATACTCATTATTTTTAAAAAGGTAATAGTCATAATATAACTAAATTTACTATAAGAGGAGATCCATAATGATTTATATAGTTCCAATATCATTACATTTGATTTTTATTTATGATTCATGAAGATGAAATCGGTGACATAACTGTTTCAAGTAATTTGTTAATATCAAGAGATTAATTTATAATGATCATTTTTGTTATCCTTTAATAAATTAATTCATGAAATATATAAATATTAATATAACGTATATTCATAAAATACATTATAGAACTTTCTATGTAAGATAGTGATGAAAAATGAGACACGTTGTCCATGGAGGTGGTAGTTCGCACATAACTCAAGTGACATTTTTATTGGAAGGTGGTAGTTTTCTATAAATATAATAAAATTTAAGTATACATACAATAATAATGTAAATATGATATCAATATTAGAGTATATTTTTAGGAGGTACAAGAATAAACAAAGGAATAGAAATGAAAAAAGTGATCATAAGTTTTTACCTTACTCCTTGGGACAACATCTTGACCCTTCTTAGAATGAACATTTTGTGAGACTAAGACTTCTAGAACATGATATATATATTTGGAGAGTATTGTTTTCATATTTTGGTTGAGATAAATGGGTTTTGGTTTGAGTATAAGTGGGGTGGTGAATGGACCTATTATAAGTGAGGGGTGGCATTTTTGTAAATATTTGTAACACTATATTAAATACATATCACTTTCAAAGGAAAGTGGATCCAAAAGTGGACAGTAATGGAGAGTGGATAAGTCTTGGTTGATCCACCTCTCATACAAAAAAATAAGTGATACATTTTGAGATATTTTATGGAATTTACCCTAAATTTTACTTTTTACCCTAATTTAAGTTTGTCCCGGTAACTTATCATTCTACCTTAGTAAATTATGTTTATGTATAAACATAAAATGAACCTTATTACCTAATTTTAACATTATAATTTAATGTTTGAAAAACATTTTAAAAATAATATTTTTATAGGTTCTGAAAATTAATTTTAATAAAATTACCCTTAAAGTAACAAAAATTATTTTAAGAAAAATATTGCATATGTACCATGATATCAATAATAGGTCTCTAAATTAAAGTTAATATTTTTAAATATGTAATTTTAAATATTAAAATAATGGTCAATAAAATTGATAAATATATATTAATTACAAATTTATATCATGATTATTTCATAAGAGTGAAGGTATTTGTAAAAAAATACTTTATTTTTTACAATTCACCTAAAAATCAATCTTTCTAGAAAAATTGAGGAATTGTACTTTTTAATAAAATCATATAATACTTGGAAACATAATTTCATAATAATAAAAGCTATTTCTTTTCTATGAGTGATCATATTTATATTTATTTATATATATTACTTATTATATGACTGCTAATTAATTAATTTTAGTTCTAAAACATATATATTTTATGAAATTATTATTCTAATTAAGTTGAATTTAGCTTCTAAATGCATAATAGAGAAAGAGGTTTTAGAGTAATAAATTTTATAAACTATGATAAAATGATAATTTTTCTATTATTAATACTACATTATCAAGAAATAATAACCTTGATTTTATAATAAGACAAAATAAATAAAAGGAATCACATTCTCAAGTAAAAATAATAAATATTTCATAATTTTATTTTATTATAGAACATGTTACATAACATTTTAAAATGAATTTTTTTAGTAACAAAGTATGTACATAGAATATGATAAAAGCATTTATAAATTAAATAAGTTATAATGTAATTTGATGTGGAATTTACTTCAATATTTTTTTAAAATATTTTGTTGTAATTAATTATGTTTTTAATGTCAAATTATTTTTTTTGTTGAATAAATTATAAATTTTAATAATTTATTTTTTAATTACTAAAACTATGAATTTGATGTTAAAATATCAATTTATTTGTTTTTAGTCATATGGTTAATTTTTAGAAAAAACAAATAAATTATTTTTAACCACTATTTTTTTCATGTGTATTTGATTAATTTATAGCATTTCATTTATTTATTTCATTTAATTAGTCATTTTTTATGTTTTCGAAAATAATAATTTTAATTGGTTATTAATTTATTATTTTATTTTAAATTCAAATGTTATTTCAAAACTAATAATTTTTAGTCTTTTATTTTATTTTTTTGAGCAGATTTTTTCCTTGATTTTATTTTTTTAAAATTAATTATTTTATGATGTTTTTAATAGTTTAGCTTAATCCATGTAATAAATTTTTGCCTTTATTTATTTGTTTTTAATTTAAAAATAAATAATATGACATTGTTTCAATATATATTTTTTTTGTTTTGTTTTTCATTATTTTTAACCTCTTTAATTTATTTAGTTATTTATTTTTTAGGAGAAGGAGACACTATTAAGAATTTTTTGCTACTGCCAGCCATTGATCATTTTTTTCTACCGCCACACCTACTCTTACCATCCCTGCATATGTTTTCAATATCACCTACCACTCCCTCGTTTTCCTAATACTCTTCCCATCCCATCTGCCATCCCTATTTTCCTACTACTCCTCACCTACGCTCACATTTACCCATCGACCACCAACCCTCCTACTGTCCTACCTACCACTTCTCCCCCATACATCTACCTTCAACAACCCAATTTGTCACCATCGTCCATGGATATATCACTCTCTTATATCTATTCTCCCTACTACCACCTAGCTTCTTCCAATATTCTAACAAACACAACCACATGACCACCATAGAAGAGAAAGACCAACCACACCAAGAGAATTGGAGAATATGAAGGACCAAACCATCCAAGATTATGCAAAGCAGACCACCACCAAACCAGATGTTCACCCTAAAAATGAATAACCCCCATGTGAGGAATATGACATCAACCTCGTCAAACCCTCGTTTCCCCCACACTAAATTGAATGAAGACTAGCAAAGGAGGAAAATTGTGATGCCACTCTGATCTTCATAAGAGATTTCTGAAGCCAAATCTACGGGAAAATAAATTAATGAAACATAAACTGAGACCCACATTTGAAGTTTATTCCTCACCTAGCAGAGAGCACCATGAAGATCTCCCCGTATTTTGATAAGTCATTGCCTCATCCCGATCCTCAATCTGAAAAAATCTAAAATGGATGTTGATGAAGACCACCGATTCGACCACTACAAAGGAATCCTGGCTGAGAACCAGGCCCGTTGACATACATCTTTGAGAGGATGAAGAAACCCAACCCCCAACCTTTTTCTTATATAAATACAATTATAATTATATATATATAATAATATTTGTCATATATATTTTATAATAATCATAATAATAATAAATTCAATTGTAATGTTTTAATATTTTTGTTGCGTAGTGTCATAGATGGTGGTTTTCCTTGATACACCTCAATGCTATATAACATGTTATTTTCCATGATTATTGGTATGAAGATAGAAGAATTCAGTTTTAGTTTGGAGGTGATCCTGAAGCCATGAAATTTACCAAAACTTTCTGGAGTTCATTAGATTTTTTATACATGAGTTTGATCTGGGGAAGCAATGTAATGATGGTATATTTGTAACAAACTGGCATTTTATGTTTATTTTTCTAATAAATTAAATTTATTTTATTTCTTGTGTTACACACATCATCGAGTTTAGCTTTCATTAAATGCAACTCTAAGTTTAAAATGTGATATATTATTAATGTAGTTATTTAAATAATACTGTTATAACATATCCATTAAACTTAGTGATGTGAATAGTAAGATATAATTTGAAAATATTAATCATAATTGTTTAATACAAATATAACATATCATTACTAAAATACATAATTTTCAGTAAAGTCTTTATATGCTTCAAAAATATTATTTTCTCAGAAAATGATTTTATGTCTTTTTGTGAACAATAATAAAATTAATTTTTTACACTTTTAGAAAATTTATATGATAAAATAAAATTCATTTTATAAATCACCATTTTGAAATTATCTTAGGGTGAATTTTTAATATTTTTCTGAAATGTTTTGTTTTTTGGTGAATAGTGAAAAATATAAAATTTTAACTGAAAACTGCCTTTTCGTTTCATTTATTTATAAAATGAAATTATATTATAAATTAGTTCTAAAGTAAAATTATATCAATTAAAAATGAATTAATATAATTTATACCATCTTAATCCATTTCATATTGAATTCTAGTATAAAAACTTTGTAAACTTTTAAACAATTCCTCTTTAAAAATATGTTTTGTCGTCGCGTCTGTAAGATTAATTTTAAAATAATTTTTCCATTAATCTAAATTAAATTTGGAAAAATGGATTCCATTTTTGGAATCAGAATAATTTATATTATATAATAAGTTAAATTTAATTTTTGTTCAAAGTTAATAGTAAAAATATTAAAAGTTATTTATCGTAGTTAAGGTAAAAATTGGTTTATTGGGGGTAAAGTAAAAATATATGGGTTAAATTTACCAATAAAATTGTATAAAATATCTTTTATTTCCATATTTATAACTTATCATGAATAAGGTTCTATTTTTTATCCATTTTAGACCCTTTTGGAATGTGAAAAACATTGGTACACATTTTCGTTTCAAAGAATTACAATTATTCCACTGACCTCACTTATATGCCATCCTATAATCCTCTCTTATTAACACATTAAAACACTTTTTTTACCAATACATTCCCAAATAATTTCCCAAATTCTCTCCTCTCATATTTAAATCCTACTTTTATATATAAATTCAACCTAGGATGGATTTTGGTGCAAATCTAAGGAGGATGCCCAAAGAATATGTAACGTTCATCAATGAGAATTTTTGTTTTATTTCTTCTTATACCCATTAAATTATTTTATACATTTATGATTTAATAAAATAAATATATTCTATATTATAATATGTTTTTATGTTAAGTTAATGACCTACAACTATCTCCAATTTCATCAAATGGGTTACGAAATTATCATTCATGTGTTTGGTGAAATATTGACTCGCAAACAAATGTCATTCATTTATCCATTATCACCTCTAAAGTCTAGATATAATGATGAATTTATTATTTTTTATATGATTTTTATTATTTTTTGTTACTCTAGAATAATTATATCACACATACATTCATACTCTCCATTTTGTTGGAACATGACAATGTCCATCATGTGTGCGGAAAACAACCACCTCACGAAGCGAGGTTATTCATTCAAAATTTACATGAAATGTATTATTAATGAGTTTAATAAAAATATGTGATATATATTACACAATAATTATTTTTTTATGATAATATATATCAGTTAATTTTTTTTCTTTCAGTCCAAAAAGAAAATGGAAACAACTTTCATTCGAACTTAAGGCTTACCGTCTCCATGAACAGTGCCTTTCATTTTCTATCACTAAATATTATGGATTACTAAATATATATATATTTAATATATATAATATTTATTTCATTTTCAATATTCTTTAAATGATGAAACCATTATCAGTGTAAGTGGGAAAAAATTAGAATCAAAACTTACAAGAAAAAAAGTAGTTATTGCCCAAAACATGGATTTAACAAGAAATTTTTAATAAACAATTAATAAAATATCATTAAAAAATCATATATGGTATGATACATATGAATATGGTTCTGTAATATATGTATAATAAACTTATATTCATCATATAGGATGTTTTAATGAGTACTATGGAAGTCAAGACTAATGGTAATGGATTTTTTTGTCTGAATTTTCCTTCTTTGTGATATATGTTATATTATGCACCTATATTATTTCCTGAGTTATATATTGTGACCATTTGACATGTATTATCATGAATTTATTTATCCTCGTGATATTTTAATTTTCAATTTATTTTATTCATTTATGGGGCTTATGAATCAAAGTTACCAAAGTGGTAAAACATTTATGTTACAATCTCATTGTTTATCAGGATTTGTTAGGATTTTGTTTCTAATGATTAAAACCTTATAATCTATATCTCAAAAAATAATGAATTTTATGATACTTGTGTTATTTATGATATTTCCAAGTAATAACACCATTTTCACACTCTTTATTAATTAAAATAAGTGAGAAGATATTTTTATGAAAATCTGAATTTATTTCTATATTTGGTCAAAAATCCATTTTCTTCCAAAACCATGTTTTCAAAAAATGTTTTCATAAATGTTTTATTATTATTCTATGATTTTTAAAAGTATTTTTTACCCATGTTTTACTTTTTGAAAAAATTAAAGGAAACTTCATGTCTTTTTTAAAATTATCCATGTTTGGATTTTACCAAAAATGTGGAAAAAAATATTTGTCTTAACGTGTAAAACATGATTTTTTTTTCATTTTCATTGAATATTACTTTATATTTTTTCCTGTTTATTCTGAAATAAAATTATTTTAAAGAGTTTTTTTTGTTTTAAAATTTTGTTTCAAGTGGAAATGATATTTTCCTCAATTTATTTTTAAATGATTAAAATCATTTTCTATCTAAGATTCTATCTATTGATTTTACCTATGCCTTATCAAGGATATGATCCAAGGATACCACTATTATTATTTCTCTGAATGTTATTTTTTTATGATGGCATGATTTTTATGAAAACCTATTTCTATTCCATGGGTAGTAAAATGATAAAATTATTATCAAACTTTCTTCTTTTCATGTGTTACGATATGATAAAATAATGAAGTGATTATGAAACCTATCTATTTTTTCACATGTTATGATGTGATGAAATGTTTATAAAACCCATTTCATTTCATGTGTTATGATATGATGAATTTTTTATGATCTTTTGGAACACATAAATATTGTTTTCATTTTTATACAAGTGGTACCTATATATCAATCAAATGAATTGGGTAAATTTGTATATCTTATGAGATAGAAAAGACTACAATAGTGAGTGAACCGAGTTAAATAAGGGACTTTATCCATTATGATGGCCTTGGGAGTGAACCTTGACTACTAAGTTAGTTTTTATAGTGAAACAATTCCAATATGATATCCTTGGAAGTGATCCTTTACTAATATGATTTTTTTTCTATGCTTATGTGTACGCCACAAATTCCATGTCTTATACCAATGTTATGCTCTAATGGCTAATTTTCTTTGATTTCATTATGATTATTATCTTATTAACTACCAATTTTTATTCCATGATTGAATATTATCTTCTTTTATTTGAAGGGTATGGTTTTTAAATCTTATGATCATGTTATCATACCCTTATGCTCATGTTATGCTTACATATCTCCATTTTTTACCCTTATGAAGCATCTAATCTCACCCTTTATTATGTTTCCTATCCCTAGGTTATAAAGAATTATATTATTTATGATATGTCTAAGAAGGGTTCTAGTTATGATGAACATATTGGGAGATGATATAGTGTACCTATTAATTTTTTTATATTTCAATGTTTCCAAAGGCACTATACCTTTATGGTCCTCAGGAATGTGTTTGTGTAATGTAATGAATATTCATAAAAAATTATTTAATATCTATGTATGATAAGCCAAGGTCACTATAATTGGTATCAAATTATAGGTTTATTTAACCTTTTGAAACTAGTATTATAAAACCATAGTGAAATCCATAAGGACATGTCTAAGGATAAGACTGAGGATGAGTCAAAGTCTTTCTAAATATCCATGAATTTTGGTAAAGGATAGAGTGAGTGGTTTCAAAACAATTACATCCTTGAATGGTTATAACAAGTGTATGTGTATCTGGAACAAAGATACCTAGATGTAATGACTCCAAAAATGGTGCATTGAGCTAGACTCGATCATCACAAGGTGTATGATAATGGGACTTGCTGCACACCTAGTTTGAAACTCCCAAAGGATATGCTTTGTAAACTCAAAAAACATTTATGAACCATAATGAAGGATTTAAATAGATCATGACTATGAATTTACTGGGATAAACTTAAGTTTTCAGTTATTAAATAATAATTTTTCATGATTTAGACACCCTATATTTTATTTTTCATGATTATATGGTTCTCTACTATGATTATTATTTATTAAATTATTATTTTCAGTTTTATTAAATGGTTGGAACATGAAGGAATCATGTTAATGTTGAGTTCAATGGATAATGAATTGATTTTCCTCTTAATAATCCTAAATTTATGGGATATGGAGTAAAAAATATAATTTCTATGCATGCACAAATTTATCATGCTATGAATCACGCTGGAATTCCGAATGAACAAATAAGGGAAAAATATTATATTAATTCCTTCATGAGGCAAAATCCACCTTCCTTAAGTGGAACCACTGATGTTATAGTTGATGATAAATGGATTAGTACATCTTAAAATATATTTTCCATTATTCTATGTTTCGAACATGAAAAAATCATTTTCATTGTATATCGTTTTGAAGGTGAAGTGGATAAATGGTGGAATCCTATCAAGAATAAGAGGAAACATGATGAAATTGACTCCATGTATTGGGATGAGTTCAAGAACTTATTTTTCAAAAAATTTCTTTACTCATATAAATTATATGAATATAGATTAGGATTTAATTAATTAAAAAAATAATGATAAATTTGATAGTACCAATGAGGAAAATTTTACAAGACTTTCAAGGTACGCTTCTGGTATTATTATCCAACCTGAAATTAATGTTGATCGATTATTCAGTGGCTTAAAAGTGAGTCTTTGAATTGAGTTACCCATAAGAGTATTTAGTAGTTATTAAGATATTTTTATATGTTATATAATGCCAAAAATAAAGGTTATAGTAATGTATCAATCACATGGTTTTGAAAAGAAAAGGAATATGGAGTTCAAAATAAAATCTAAAAACCATAAAGAGAAGAAGATGAGATTTTATTTGTGCTCAATGTGTAGGAATAAACACAGAGGAAATTGTCTTAAGGGTACTAGTAAATGTTTTAAGTGCTTAAGGAATAGTCATTGGGAAATTGATTACAAAAGTTATGGAAATAAGTTAGCTAATGATACAAATAGAGAGAAAGCTTCACAAAATGCACCACCCACACTCTAGTGTTTCAAATGAAAGAAATATTAGAACTATGCTAACCAATGCCCAAATATGAAGTTTAATGATAGTGATCAATATCATCAACCTCTTAAGACAAGGGAAAAAGGGAAATCTCATGTGATCACTATTTATGATGATGGGTTCGATTAAGATGTGGTAAAAGGAAAACTTAGTGTATACTCTAAAACTGCTAATGTCTTATTTGAATCTGGATATACCCATTCATTCATTTATAAATAATTTTATATGGGTATCAATATTCCACCCAAATTATTATATGTATAATTAGTATTGAAATCCCCTAATGGTATGATTATCACTTCTCAAGTATATGATTTCTCTTTGGTGGATGTTTGTGGGAATATCCTTCCTACAAATATAGTCATTATTCATCTGGTAGAATTTGACACCATACTTGGCATGGATTGTATTTCTATAAATGAACCCATGACAATTGTCTAAGAAGGGAAGTCATTTATTATATTACAAACCAACATATGATCATCTATCAATGCGACGATAAGTATGAACTTCTGATAGATATTACATCTATTTTACGGGTCTTAATTCCCATTAAAAAGGATTTTTATCTCAAATGGATGGGGAGAGACTCAACATTGATGATATGCCTATTGTGTGGGAATTTTTTGATGTCTTTATAGAGGATTTTTTAGTCTTCCACAAAAATTTAAATATGAGTTTTCAATAGAAATCTTACCTGGTGTCACACTAATTTAAAATATGCCTTGTAGAATGTCCCTGATTGAGTTTTACGAATTAAGGAAGCAACTCCAGGAGAAACTTGACAATAGATTCATTCGACCATGTGTGTCACCTTGGTGTGAAACTATTATTTTTATTAAAAATAAATATGGATCATTGCGAATTTTCATTGATCATCGAGGTTTGAACAAGATCATTATCAAGAACAAGTATTATCTACCCCATATTTCTGACCTATTCGAATCAACTGTGTGGAGCTCAACACACTTCTATGATTTACCTTTGTTTTAGATATCATAAATTAAGGGTAATGAAGAAGGATATAACTAATATTTCATTCTGTATAAGGTATAAACACTATGAATGTATAGTAATATCATTCGGTCTTTTTAATTATACTGTTATCTTCATGGATTAAATTAATAAAGTCATTATATATTACCATGATCAGTTAGTGGTAGTCTATATAAATGATAATCTTAAATATTCATAGAGTATGGAAGAGTATGAATATAACTTGATAATTTTTTTAAATACCCTATGTAAGGAGAAAATATATGAAAAATTTACAAAGTGTGAATTTTGGGTGCAAAAAGATTCATTTTTGGGTCATATAATCTCAAGAGAGGGTATATCGGTAGATCCATAAAAGATGAAGACTATTGAATGTTGGCCTATACAAACTATAGTGACTGATATCTATATTTTTCTTGGTTTATTTGGACATTATCAATGGTTTTTGGAAAAGTTCTCATGACTATTAAATCTTCTGTCAATTTAAATCGGAAGGGATCCAAGTTCTTCTGGACTAATGAACATGATCAAAATTTCAAGTAAGTGAAGAGAAGATTAGTCAGTGCACCTATTTGTACATTACCCTATAGTGGGGAATGTTTTTTAATCTATAGTGATGCATCCAATAAGGGATTGGTATGTGTTATTATACATGACGACACAGTTATAGATTCTTCCCCAATGATAATTGAAGATTCATGAGAAAAGTTACCCAAATCATGATATCAAGTTAGTTGTGGTAGTTTTATATTAATTATATGGAGGCATTATCTTTACAAAGTTAAGTGTGATATATATATATATATATATATATTTTTGAGCAATGTATTGTTTTTAAACAAATCAAAATAATGTTTTTTAAAGGGGGAGATTATTTTAAATAATACTCTGTCTCTTTATGATGATTTTGATGCTCACAAATACCCTTAATTATTTACTAATTATTTCGTTGAGTATTTTGCAGGAATTTATTTTATATAACGAGATTTTATACTTCATTTATCCCGAGATCAATTTTAGTGTATTCTGGAATCACTGTAGCGCGAGATCAATTTTAGCGCGTTCTGGAATCACTGTACCGCGAGATCAATTTTAGCGCGTACTGGAATCACTGTTCATACCCTACGTTGATGAACGTAACGTATGGATGAAAAGTTTACTTTTTATGTTATTTTGAAACGTATGGTTAATGAACCTTACGTTGTTGAAAAGTATGGAAGAAGAACATTACGTTTGGAAGGAACCTTACGTTTTCGTTGTTGAAAAGTATGGAAGAGAAACCGTACGTTAGTTTTCAGTGTTGAGTTTGTTTCTCAAAAGTATGGATCATCAACCTTACTTTTATAATCAACCGTACGTTCTTTGGAGAGTTGAAGCAAGACAAAGTATGGATGATCAACCCTACGTTTGAATGCTGAAGAGAAAGTATGTATGTTCAACCTTACGTTCTGAACCTTACGTTCTGAACCTTACGTTTGTGAACCCTACGTTTGGAGCCACGTCATCAACCCTACGTTTGGCGTCGGGATATTTTTGACAGACGATATTTCCTTTTGAATTAGTCAATCAAGCGGATTATTAGGCGGATTTCGAGCTGATTCTTAAATACGACTTTGACTGAATCAAAGACGGTTTACAACGGATTAATGTTTGATTTAAACGGAGCTTTTTATGCCGATTCTTCAGGGGAGTTACAACGGCTTTGTTATTTCATTTAATATCGCGAATCTAAAGGAGATTTTCATGGATCTATTTATGCGGAAGATTTTCTCAGATTTGAATATATATGTTCTATCTTGGAAACTTCGGAGATATATATATACACGGGAAAGTGTGTGAAATAAAGAATGATTGATCTTTTTGACGAGCAAGAAAACAGAGACTGTGTGAAAGCGTTCTTTTCTGGTGATCGAGAAGAAGCGTAAGACCTTTTTACTGAAGGAAGATTTTGATAGCAGATTCACGTGTTCTACATCGACTACCTGTTGTGAATCTACTGCTGCTGAAGTTGTGAAGTTTCTGGTAATATCTATTGCAACTGGATCGACTCAGAACTGTTTTGATTACGGATCTTTATTTTCTGAAGACGACGATCTATCTACTGTCAATTGCATTCTGTTGCAATTGTGAAGAACAACTGGAGAAGTGTTTCTTTATCGAAACCTTTTTTATTTTTGAGTGATCAGCTTCTCGTTCTAAGCTGTGTGGGTTCGTGTTTGAACCAGGAAGGCTGTGTTTGCCTGAATCTTGTAAAGGTGTCAACTGCCTGTACTCAGTTGTGGACGGGTCTGTGGAAACGAGGACCAGATAGTGAAAATCGCCAAGCTCGTGGATTTGAGCGTTGGTGGAGTGGACTAGGGGCCTTCTGTTCCCCGAACCACTATACATCCGTGTGTTCATGCTTTTACTTTTTCCGCTGCATATTTAATCGTGCAAAAGCATAGTGAACAGAATTTGTCTAAATTGAAGAGATTGTATTAATTTGAAAAAGACACAATTCACCCCCCCTCTTGTGTATAATCCGTAGATTCAGATCCAACAATTGGTATCAGAGGAGGAGCTTCTTATTTCTAAAGTCCTATCAAGCTAGAAGTATTTAAAGATTATACATAGTGTATCATGGCTGATATGAGAGAGGGAATGTCAATGGTCAGAGCACCTTACTTTAATGGAGATAATTATGGCTGCTGGAAATCACGTATGATTATTTATCTGAAAAATCTTGGTTACAGAGTCTATTCAAAGATTCTGACTCCCTATGAAATTCCTGAAAATCCCGATACATGGAGTGCTGCTACAGAGGCTGAGTATGACATAAATTCAAAAGCTATGAATGCAATCATCTGTGGTCTAGGACCAGACGAATTTAACAGAGTATCTCAATGCCCGACTGCATATGAAATGTGGCAAACAATAGCTGTTGCTTATGAAGGAACAGATAATGTAAGACAGATGAGATATGCAACTGCTAAGTTAAAATTCGATACTTTCAGAATGATTGAAGGAGAGAGCATCACTCAGATGAATGGAAGATTGACAGAAATTGTCAATAATATAACAGCTCTAGGAGAACCAATCAAGCAGGCTGATCAAGCGTTGAAGGTACTGAGAGTACTTCCTACTCGATGGAATGGAATCTCTGCAGCAATCAGACAATCAACTTCTGTTAAAGATCTAACTATGAGAGAACTGATTGGTACACTGATGATGTACGAAGCTGAAATGAAAGATGAGGTAAATGAGCATAAAGTCTACATAAAAAGGGAAAATACTGCTTTGAAAGTGACTTCTCAACAAAAGGATAGAAAGATGAAGAACAAAGAAGTGAGTGCTAAATCAGAAAGCTCTGATTCTTCAAATTCGGATGAAGAACTGGCACAGCTAGCCAGAAAATTCAGAAAGTTTTATAGTAAGAAGAAAGACTTCAAGAAATCCTTTAAAAAGGATAGCAAGGAAGTGAGATGTTATGAATGCAAAAAGATGGGACATATCAGACCAGATTGCCCAAAATTGAAAGATGCAAAGAAGAAGAAATTCTTCAAAAGAGATGATTATGAGCAGAAAGACAAGAAAGCTATGAAAGCTACTTGGAGTGTTTCTGAAGACTCAAGTAATTCTTCTGAATCATGCTCAGAGAAGGAGGAAGCCAATTTAAAAGCAAATATGTGTTTCATGGCTGAAACTGATGAGGTACACTCATACTATTCCTCTGACTCAAATAATGAATCAAACTCTGAAACAAGCCTCTCAAATAAAAAACTTGCAGCTTACTGCAATATGCTTGAAGAAAGGTATGACTCATTATTTAATAAATATAAATCTATAAAGAACTTGTACAAAGCTATTTCAGATGAGAGAAATACTTTGCTAAAACAACATAAGGAATTAATTGACAAATACAATTCTGCTGAATCAAATAAAATTAATTTTGAATCAAAAATAAAAACTCTACAGGATGAAGTAGAATCTTATAAAACGACTGCATTAATTTTTACAAAAGGAGAAAACACCTTAAATGAGATACTTGGAAAAACTGTAATTAAAAAGGAAAGGTTTGGAATTGGAAGTAAAGGAGAAAAACCTAAGTTATACAAAAATTATTTTGTTCCTAGCACTAAACAGGTTATTTGTAACTACTGTGGAACAAGAGGTCATATAGCTAAAAACTGTTTTCTAAGACAACCTCAGATATGTGGAATTAAGAAAGCTTATATTTCCAACGATCTATATGATTCAATCAATTTTAAGAAAACAAATCAAATCTGGATACCCAGATCACTGCTTGCTAACACTCCTGGACCCAACAAAATATGGGTACCAAAGCAATTTGTTTGAATGTCTTTGCAGGTAGCAGGTCACCAAAGAAAGAAAGAAATATGGTATATGGACAGTGGCTGCTCAAGACACATGAGTGGAACTTCAGCTAATTTCTCTTCTCTTACTCGAAAGGAAGGAGGACTTGTCACCTTTGGTGACAATGCCAAAGGAAAGATTATTGGTATTGGAACAGTTGGAGATCCAGAGACAGTCTCAATCAACAAAGTACTTTATGTACAAGGGTTAAAACACAATCTGATAAGTATCTCTCAACTCTGTGATGATGGATACACTGTTGATTTTACTAACAAAAGTTGTACTGTTTCTAAAGATAAACTGTTTAAGTTTAGAGCACCCAGAACTGATAATGTTTATACTTTGGATTTGTATTCCTTGTGTAAACAACAAGTAAACTGCTTAACTGCTAATATAAGTGAATCCTGGATCTGGCATAGAAGACTTGTTCATTGCAATATATATGCTTTACATAAATTATCTAAGAAACATTTAGTTTCTGATTTGCCTAGTCTCAAATTTGAAAATGACAGATTCTGTGATGCATGTCAGCTTGGCAAGCAACACAAATCATCATTCAAATCTGTTAATAAAGTTGCTACAACTAAACCTCTAGAACTTATCCATATGGATTTGTTTGGACCTTCAAGAGTAGCAAGTTTAGCTGGTAAATTATATGTTTATGTATTAGTTGATGATTATTCTAGATTTACTTGGATTTTCTTTTTGAAATTTAAAAGTGAAGCTTTTAGTTTATTTGAAGGTTTTTGTAAATCTATTCAAAATGAAAAAGGTTTTAATATAATCTCATTGAGAAGTGATCATGGTGGAGAATTTGAGAACCAGGAATTTAATTCTTTTTGCTCAAACATGGGTATTAAACACACCTTCTCTGCTCCAAGAACACCTCAACAGAATGGGATTGTAGAAAGAAGAAATAGAACTATTCAAGAAATGGCTAGAACTATGTTAAATGAATATAGCCTACCTATATATTTCTGGGCAGAAGCTGTTAATACAGCTTGTTATATAATGAATAGAATTTTAATAAGACCTATTTTGAAAAAGACACCCTATGAACTATGGAATAACAGAAAACCTAAAGTAAATTACTTTAAAGTTTTTGGATGCAAGGTTTACATCCTGAATACCAAAGATAATCTTGGTAAATTTGATCCAAAATCTGATAAAGGTATTTTCTTAGGATATTCTGCAACCTCCAAAGCTTATAGAGTCTATAATAAAAAGTCAAGGATTGTTGAAGAATCAGTTCATGTGAAATTTGATGAATCTGATCCTTTTGAGAAAAGGATAGAACAAATAGATGAACCTGATTCTAATGAAAACATGAGACCTGAGAATTTAAAGAATGATTTTGAAAACGATATAAAAGAAATTCAGTCCAGTTCAGAAGAACATGATACTGAAGAACCTTTGAATGTAATGCCTAGACAGTCTAGAACCTCAAAGAATCACCCTTTAGAATCTGTGATAGGTGACTTAGAGACTGGTATTCAAACTAGAAGAAACTTTGGAAACATAGTTGAATTCTCTGCTTTCCTATCCCAACAAGAACCTAAGACCATAGAAGAAGCCTTAAATGATGAGAGCTGGGTAATAGCAATGCAAGATGAATTGAACCAGTTCAAGAGAAATAAGGTTTGGGAATTAGTTGAAAGACCACATGATTATCCAGTAATAGGAACTAAATGGGTCTTTAGGAATAAACAGGATGATCAAGGGATAATAACTAGAAATAAAGCAAGATTAGTAGCTAAAGGATATAATCAAGAAGAAGGAATAGATTATGATGAGACCTTTGCACCTGTAGCCAGGTTAGAAGCCATTAGAATCCTTTTAGCCTATGCATCTTATATGAATTTTAAATTATTTCAGATGGATGTTAAATCTGCCTTTTTAAATGGTTATTTAATAGAGGAAGTTTATGTTGAGCAACCTCCTGGTTTTGAAAATTCTCAAAAACCAGATTCTGTTTTCAAACTTACTAAAGCTCTTTATGGCCTTAAACAAGCACCAAGAGCTTGGTATGAAAGACTAAGTTCTTTTCTTTTGAAAAATGATTTTACTGTTGGACTAGCAGATCCAACACTCTTTAAGAAAACTGTGAAAAATAATGTTTTGTTGGTTCAAATTTATGTTGATGATGTAATTTTTGGATCGACCAATAAAATTCTTTGTCATGAATTTTCAGAATTAATGCAAAAAGAATTTGAAATGAGTATGATGGGAGAATTAAATTTCTTTTTGGGTCTTCAAATATTTCAAAAAGATTTTGGAAATGTTTTAAATCAATGCAAATACATTACTGATTTACTTAAGAAATTTGGACTTGAAAACAACAAGACATTTACAACTCCTATGTGTACTAATATAAAACTTGATTTGGATGAAACTGGAAAATCAGTGGACAACAAGTTATATAGAGGTATGATTGGTAGTTTGTTATATCTTACTGCTAGTAGACCAGATATAATGTATTCAGTATGTCTTTGTGCTCGATTTCAATCAAATCCCAAAGAATCCCATTTAACTGCTGTTAAACGAATTTTTAGATATTTAAAAGGTACTATTTATCAATCTCTGCTTTATCCAAAAACCTCTGATTTTAATTTAATTTCATATTCAGATGCTGACTTTGGAAGCTGTAGATTAGATAGGAAGAGTACTTCAGGAACATGTCACTTTTTAGGAAAGTCTTTAGTATCATGGTCTAGTAAGAAACAACACTCAGTTGCCCTGTCAACAGCCGAGGCAGAATATGTGTCTGCAGGTAGTTGCTGTGCACAGGTGTTGTGGATGAAAAACACTCTTATGGACTTTGGATTAAATTTCAATAATACGCCTATTTTATGTGATAATACTAGTGCAATTAATATTTCAAAAAATCCTATTAGTCATTCTAGAACTAAGCACATTGATATAAGACATCACTTTTTAAGAGATCATGTGTTAAAAAAGGATATATTTTTAGAATTCGTAAATACAGAAAATCAATTAGCAGATATTTTTACTAAACCACTTCCCACGGCAAGGTTTGAATTTATTAAGGGGGAGTTAGGTTTATTTAATTTTAAATAGTTTTTTTTTCTCTCTTTTTCTTATTCTGTTTTCGAATTCTGTTTAATTTTTTGTTTCCCGCTATAAGTAATTTTATTTTGTTTTAAATAAAAGTAATGATTAGTGATTACACGGGAATCAAGGCTGTCAGAACCGTTTCACCTTCTAAATTGTTTTCACCTTTTTCGGAAACCCTTTCGAAAACCTAAAACCGCACATCTGCTCCAAAACCCTTTTCTGAATCTTCAAACCCTAAACTTACGAACCTTCAGAAATCGTTGTTGAAATGGCAAAGACTAAGCGTCTAGATGAAGCCGAGAGCAGTGCTGCAAAGAAATCTAAAGTAGTTGGTCGGAAAATACTGCAAGGTAAAGTCATCGATTTAGAATGGCTGTTTGAAACTAATTTGCTGTTGAAGCAAGCGTTGTCGTTTCAAGGCCTTGAGCAAGCTTTTAATAGTGAAAACTCTGAGTTTCTATATGAGGCAGAAATGAGACATTTCTTTAGAACTGTTCAGTTTAGCCTTGGAGATACGGAGGACAGTTTGTTGGCTCAAATAGAGGATAAGGACTTTTCCATATCATCTGTAGAGATAAGTCAAATTCTTAACTGCCCTCATGAAGGAGTTTTTCATTTCGATTTACGGAATATTGGAGATTCTGTACATAAGTCTGAAGACATTATGTCTTTTCTGTTTGGAACCAAAGTGATAAAGAAGATGTTTATTAAAGATTTGGAGCCCGATCAGAAAATCTTGGTAAAGTTTGTTCAGACCGGTTTAGCACCAAGGATGGCTGAGATGGAGAAAATTCTGTACCCTGACATGTATATAATGTATCTTTTGATGAGTGATATTAAGTTTAATTTTCCTCGATTTATGATAAGATATCTGAGATACTGCTGTCAGAGTGAAGCAAGAATGACCTTTTTCCCTTATGGAAGGTTCATTTCTTTGTTTTTATTTAAAAGAGGAATGATCAGATTGGTAAGTGCTGGGGTGAAATGTCACCACAGTAATGTTTTTAATGCTGGAACTTTGAGGAAAGTGGGATATTTCTGGAGCACAATTAAAGGAAAACTCTTACCTGTTGGAGCTGAGGAAGACTCAGAGAGTGCTCAGGCTCAACCGGCTAAGTCCAAAGAGGGACAAGCAGAATCAAGGATTAGTACAGTGGCAAGGAGAATTCGCTTTGAGATGGAGGAAGTTGAGGAAGAGAGAAGTCAGGAAGGACTTCAATCTAGAAGGAAGAGGTCAATTGATGAAGAAATTATCTCTCCTGTCTTGAAATCTTCTGAACCTGTAATTTCTTATTCATTTGTGAGAGAAGCTGTTGTGGAGAGGACTGCACCGATAGAGGAACCAGTAGCTCAACCGGAAATTCAGCTAGAACCTCAAACTGCTGCTGTGGCTGTTGAAGAAGCAATTCCACAAGAACAACTTATGGAGGCAGTGCCTGGTGAAGAAGTGGCCCGACCTCAAGAAGTTCATGAAGATATTGTTCTTGATCATTCAGTAGAAGTCAGAGAGACTACTGTTCGTGATGAACACACTTCTGAAGTTAATACAGAAGTACTTCAGGAAGATTTTTCAGTGGAAGAGTTTCAGGCTTCAAAGAATAGTTCAGTGGATCAACCTTTTCAGGACAAAGAACAATCAGATGCAGATTCTTTACCCCTTGTCCTGCTTCGTCAATCTGATTCTGGACATGAGAATCGAGCACAGGGTGCCCCTGATTTGAGAAAAGAAAAAGTTGTTGAGTTGTACAAGCGTATCTCTCAGTTGGAATCTGAGAATGATAGTCTCAGAAATTCTCTGAACTTAGAGCAGTTAAAGTTTCAGAAGCTGAAAGAATGTACTGTTTCAAGACAGGAAGTAGATTTGTTTAAAACTGATATGTTGCATGCTGTTGATCAGTTGAAATCAGAGATGGTAACGAAAGATGATTTGTCTGAGATGAAAATTTACATGGAGAATAAATTTGAATCTGTTGCAAACAATGCTGTGAGTGGATCAGGTTCTTCACCTGATTTGATTCGAAGATTTCAAGCAATTACTGGAGCACTGAGCAATATGAGTGACAGATTACACGATCTTCAGTGTAATAGTGCCCCTTTGTCAGTTTTGCTAGATAATCAGAAATTTTTGGTAGATCAGTTGACATCTGGAGAGCAACCGATTAGGATTCTTTTGAATCAGTTATCAGAAAAGCTGGCTCTTTTTGTTGAAAAAGAAGAAAGAATGCATGAGTTTTTCAGAGTTAATTTGATTGAAGATATTCATATGACTCAGGAGAACAGGGATCTTATCATCAAGTTAGGAGATGGGATGATGAAGAGGCTTCGAGAACAGTTTACAGAGATCAAGATCGCAATTCAAAGGAGATAGACACCTTTTTCCCTGTCTTATCCCTAAACCTTGATTCCTCTGTATATCACTGTCGTAGCTTGTGAATAAAAATTCTTTTCTTATCTTTTTTGTTTTCTTATTTATTGATTTATGATTAAGTTAGCCAGTATAAGAAATTCACTTATTCATACCCAGTTAATTATAGCATTTACTTATAGTTCAGTGCAATATTGAATGTGTTCAAATCCGTAATTTTTCATTCTTTTTGATATCACAAAAAGGGGGAGAATTTGGATAAACACAACATTTAAATTCATTCGTTTCCTTTATCTTTTATCTATTTGAAAATTTATTTTTATGGGAGAGTTATGGGGGAGAAATTTTATAGTTAAATATTGTTTTAATCCTTTCAAAATTCTAAAATTTTATAAAACTTTTTTTTCAATCAAGATTGCAATTAAATTAGTTTTATTATTTTATGGGTTTTGTGATCATCAAAAAGGGGGAGATTGTTGAGCAATGTATTGTTTTTAAACAAATCAAAATAATGTTTTTTAAAGGGGGAGATTATTTTAAATAATACTCTGTCTCTTTATGATGATTTTGATGCTCACAAATACCCTTAATTATTTACTAATTATTTCGTTGAGTATTTTGCAGGAATTTATTTTATATAACGAGATTTTATACTTCATTTATTCCGAGATCAATTTTAGTGTATTCTGGAATCACTGTAGCGCGAGATCAATTTTAGCGCGTTCTGGAATCACTGTAGCGCGAGATCAATTTTAGCGCGTACTGGAATCACTGTTCATACCCTACGTTGATGAACGTAACGTATGGATGAAAAGTTTACTTTTTATGTTATTTTGAAACGTATGGTTAATGAACCTTACGTTGTTGAAAAGTATGGAAGAAGAACATTACGTTTGGAAGGAACCTTACGTTTTCGTTGTTGAAAAGTATGGAAGAGAAACCGTACGTTAGTTTTCAGTGTTGAGTTTGTTTCTCAAAAGTATGGATCATCAACCTTACTTTTATAATCAACCGTACGTTCTTTGGAGAGTTGAAGCAAGACAAAGTATGGATGATCAACCCTACGTCTGAATGCTGAAGAGAAAGTATGTATGTTCAACCTTACGTTCTGAACCTTACGTTCTGAACCTTACGTTTGTGAACCCTACGTTTGGAGCCACGTCATCAACCCTACGTTTGGCGTCGGGATATTTTTGACAGACGATATTTCCTTTTGAATTAGTCAATCAAGCGGATTATTAGGCGGATTTCGAGCTGATTCTTAAATACGACTTTGACTGAATCAAAGACGGTTTACAACGGATTAATGTTTGATTTAAACGGAGCTTTTTATGCCGATTCTTCAGGGGAGTTACAACGGCTTTGTTATTTCATTTAATATCGCGAATCTAAAGGAGATTTTCATGGATCTATTTATGCGGAAGATTTTCTCAGATTTGAATATATATGTTCTATCTTGGAAACTTCGGAGATATATATATACACGGGAAAGTGTGTGAAATAAAGAATGATTGATCTTTTTGACGAGCAAGAAAACAGAGACTGTGTGAAAGCGTTCTTTTCTGGTGATCGAGAAGAAGCGTAAGACCTTTTTACTGAAGGAAGATTTTGATAGCAGATTCACGTGTTCTACATCGACTACCTGTTGTGAATCTACTGCTGCTGAAGTTGTGAAGTTTCTGGTAATATCTATTGCAACTGGATCGACTCAGAACTGTTTTGATTACAGATCTTTATTTTCTGAAGACGACGATCTATCTACTGTCAATTGCATTCTGTTGCAATTGTGAAGAACAACTGGAGAAGTGTTTCTTTATCGAAACCTTTTTTATTTTTGAGTGATCAGCTTCTCGTTCTAAGCTGTGTGGGTTCGTGTTTGAACCAGGAAGGCTGTGTTTGCCTGAATCTTGTAAAGGTGTCAACTGCCTGTACTCAGTTGTGGACGGGTCTGTGGAAACGAGGACCAGATAGTGAAAATCGCCAAGCTCGTGGATTTGAGCGTTGGTGGAGTGGACTAGGGGCCTTCTGTTCCCCGAACCACTATACATCCGTGTGTTCATGCTTTTACTTTTTCCGCTGCATATTTAATCGTGCAAAAGCATAGTGAACAGAATTTGTCTAAATTGAAGAGATTGTATTAATTTGAAAAAGACACAATTCACCCCCCCTCTTGTGTATAATCCGTAGATTCAGATCCAACATATATATCAATCAAAAAAGTTAAAATTATATATTCACACATGAGGATTTGACAATGCACCAAAGAATATTATTATAGATAATTAAATATTATGTCTGCTCAATACATTATCACCCTGGGAAGGAAAAAAAGGTGACTGATGATTTAAGCTAAAAAATAATTCTAGATTATCCATGATGAGGATAAAAAAAGATCTAATATTTCTTGATTTTTAGGGGTTAGATCTATAAATCCATAATGAAGGGTAGAAATTGTATCATTCTAAATTAAATGTTCCACCATCTATCCAAGTGAGGATTAAAGTGATGAAAAAGGAATATATGGAGCTATAAAATAAGTTTAGAAATGTTCCTGAATTTAACAATGATCATGATAGAATAATAAGGTTCAAGAACTATGTATGTGTTCCTTCCATACCATACTTGAAGAAGTATTTGTTAGAGGAATCTCATAGTTCATCATTCTCTATCCATCTTAGAATTATGAATATTTATAGAGATTTAAAAGAATTCTTTTGGTGGGATGGCATGAAGAGAGATATCGATGAGTTTGTATCTCAGTACTTGGTATGTCAGCATGTTAAGGCTAAAACACCAAATCCTTAGGGGATGTTACATCCATTACCCATACCAGAATGGGAATGGAAGAACATCACCCTGGTTTTTCTTGCTGGACTCCCCAAAACATATGAATGAAATAATGATATATGGGTTATTATAGATCTCCTTACTAAGTTATCACACTTTATCACTATCTAAGAATAGTTCATTATGAATAATCTTTTCAGGATAGACATGAAGGAATTGGTAAGGTTACCAAGAGTACCACATTTCATTGTGTCTAATAGGGATATGAGGTTTACCTTAATGTTCTGGAAAAGTCTTCAGCAAGCTCTTGATACAGAGTTGAGTTTCATCACTGTGTATCATCCTCAAACAGATGATTAGTCTGAATGAAAAATTAAAACCATATAGGATATATTGATATCTTATTCTTTTGATTTAAAAGGTTATTGGGATAAGAAACTTCCTCAAGTTGAGTTTTCTTAAAACAATATATTTCACTCAAGCATTCAGATCACACTTTATGAAGCCCTCTGTGGAAAGAAATATAGAGATCCAACATGCTGAAATGAAGTTAGAGAAAGAAACCTATTGGTACTTGAGATAGATTAAGAAATGTAAGATAATGTTAGATTCATTCAAGAAAACATCGTGGTAGCTCAGAGTCAGTAGAAAAGTTATATTGATAATTGCTGGCATGATCTAGAATTTGAAGTTGGTGATAAGGTGTTTCTAATAATTTCTCCATGGAATAAGTTTATGACATTATAAAATAAAGGGAAACTTATCCCTGCTTCTATCAGTTGCTTTTTAAATCCTTGATCATATCAGGATGGTATCGTGTCGGTTGGTGCTTACACATAACCTCTCTCAAGTACATAATGTGTTCCATGTATCCGTCTTGAGGAAGTACATACCAAACCTTTCATATGTACTGAACTCAGAGGTCATACCACTAGGGAATGATCTTTCTTATGAGAAATAACTAGTTGAGATTATGGATCATATAAAGAATGTTCTATGAAATAATACCACTGATAAGGTCAATGTTTTCTGGCAAAACTACCAATTTAAGAATGTAATGTGGGGACTTGAGGATATGATGAGGCAGAAGTATCATAATTTGTTTTTATCAAAGTGATGAATTTTTTAGGTTAAATTCATTTTAAGTGGGGTAGAATGTAACAACATGAGTTTTAATTAAAATTATTTTGAATAAATTAAATTTCTTTTATATCTTTCATTATACACAACACTGAGTTTAACATTCATTACACATAAATCTTAGTTTTAAACCGAAGTATATTATTAATATAGTTATTAAAAGAGGACTGTTATAACCTAGCTATTAATATTGGTGAAATAAAAATAAATAAATACTTTTTAAATATTAAACATAATGTTTTTATATAAAGAGAACATATTTATAATAAAATACATAATTTTCAGTAATTCTTTATATGTTTTTAAAATAATATTTTATCAAAGAAAATGTTTTTACATCTTTTTATTAGTAATAATAAAATAACATTTTTACACTTTTAGAAAATTAAAATTTTAAAATATACTTTAATTTTTAAATCATCATGTCAAAATTATCTTATGGTGAATTTTTGGTATTTTTCTGAAAAGTTTCATTTTTTTATTAATAGTGAAAGATACAGAATTTTAATTAATAATCACCTTTTCATAAAATTTATTTATAAAGATAAATTATTTATTAAATTAGTTTTAATATAAAATTAGTTTAATATTAAATTTATTCATCTAATTTAGTTCATCATAAAAAATTTCATATTGAATTTCAATATAAAAACATTGTAAACATTTGAACATTTAATCTTTAAAAACATGCTTTCTCATCATCTTTGTGGAATTAGTTTTAAATTAAAATTTTCCACTAATGTGAATGAAATTTTAAAAAATTGATTTCAAAATTTTAATCATAGTAATTTATATTATCTAATAAGGTTAACTTAATTTTTCACCAAACTTAATAGTCAAATAAGTAAAAAATATTTACCATGGTTAAGGTAAAAATGGGTTTAATGGGCGGTTAAACTAAAAATATAAGGGTTAAATTTACCTATAACATTATCTAAAATATATTTTATAGACATATTTTAACCTTATAATGTATAAGGTTTTATTTTGAGAAATGTTTTACCCTTATGGAATGTGAAAAACATGGTTACACCTTTTCTTTACCAAATAATTACAAGTGTGACACTCAAATAAGTTATAAAAGGCCACCCCCTTTACTCTCTTATTCAAACCTTAAAACCATTTTGGTTTGGAAAAAACCTACTCAAATAACTTTCCAAAATCCCTCATATCATCCTATAAGCCTTATTTTTTACATTAAGTCATCTTATGAAATATTTTGGTATAAATCTAAGGAGGATATTTGAAGAAGTGGTAACGTTCATCGATAAGAATTTTAGTATTATTTCTTC
Source organism: Viscum album (assembly GCA_963277665.1). NCBI lineage: Eukaryota > Viridiplantae > Streptophyta > Magnoliopsida > Santalales > Viscaceae > Viscum > Viscum album. The sequence continues at coordinate 604,662,385 of OY728119.1, read as the reverse complement.
TTCCACCCCCTTAAATTATTATAATACCATATTGATTTTATAACCTCAGTATATTCCATATACTAAGATATTTTTAGATAATTTTAATGACCTACAACCATCTTCACTTCCATTAAATGGGTTACAAAATCATCATTGGAGTGTATGGTGGATTGCCGCATCAAGAACCGATGTCATTCATTTCTCCATTACCACTTCTCATAGAAGTTAATAATGGTGTATTTATTTTTTTATATTATATATCTGATTTTATTATTATTCTTGAATTATTATATTACACTTATATTCATACTCTCCATTTTTTTGGAATATGATAACATCGCTCGTGTGCACGACGGACTCCCAACTCACGAAGTGATGTGTTTTTTTCATGATTTACATAGAATTTATCAAGGATGAGTTTTATAAAAATATGTGATATATATTAAATAATAATTATTCTTTAATTATAATATATATCATTTAATTTTATTTCTTTCAATCCAATAAGAAAACTGAAACAATGTTCATGCATACGTACGAACTACCGTCGCCATGAATGGAACTTTTCATTTTCTATATCTAAATATTAAGGGATACTATAAATACATATACAATGAATATATATTATATTTATATCATAGTTAAAAAATTATATTATGAAACCATGATCAAATTAATAGGACCAAAAAAATAACAAAATAAAATATAAATGAAAAATAAAGCCGTTATTTCCTAAAACGTGACATTAACATGAAATTGGTAAGAAATGGGTAATAAAAGGTCATAATAAAATAATATATGGTATGATATATATGAATATGGTTCTATAATATATTTATAATAAACTTATATTTATTATATTGTAGGTTTCAACAAGTATGTCGTAATTCAAGACTTAAGGTAAGGGACTGTTTTCTCTCAATTTTCCTTATTTGGGTCATATGTTATGTTATGAACTTATATTATTTAATGAGGTTTATATTCAAACCATTTAACATTTAATATAATGAATTTATTTTTCCAAATTATATTTTAAGTTCAAATTTTTGTTATTCATTCTTGGTATTTTGATAAAAGTTACCAAAGTGGAGAAAATTTTATATTATAATCTCATTGTTTATCAGGATTGTTTACTATTATGTTTCTAGTGATAAAATATTGTGATACATATCTCAATAAAATATTGACTATTCTTATCCTCTATTTATTCATTATATTTCCAAGAAACAGTTCCATTTTTCTACTCTTTGGTACTTAAAATCAGTGAGAAAATGTTTTTATCAAAATCTGACATTATTTATCTCTTTGGTTAGAAAATTATTTTCTTCCAAAACCATTTTTATAAAAAATAATTTTTTATTATTATCCTATTATTTTTAGGAAATTTTTACCCAAGTTTTACTTTTTACAAAAAATGGAAAGAAATTTTTTGTTATATTCCAATCAATTCTCATTTGGCTTTTACAGAAAACGTGAAAGGAATATTTGTCTTAACATGTACAGAATCAATGAAAATTCCCATAATTTTCTTCAAATATTCCTTTATATGCTTTCAAGTTTATTTTAAAATAAAAGTATTTTTAAAAAAACTTATTTTTTAATTTTTTTTTGAAGTGGAAAGGATATCTTCCTCAAGAAATGTTCTAAATGATCAAAATAATTTTTCATCTATGATGAAATCCATTGATGTTACCTATGACTCTCTGGGGATATTATCCAAGGATACCATTCATATTATTTATCTTAATGGTAGTTTTTTATGATGGAATGATGTTTATAAAAATATTTTCTCTTTTATGGTTTATACCATGATAAAATTATTATTAAACCTTCCTCTTTTTATAGGTTATTCTTTGATGAAATACTGAAATGGTTATGAAATCTTTCTCTTTTCTACAGGTTATGATGTGATGATGTGTTTATGAAACACATTTCATTTTATTGGTTATGATATGATCAATATTTTAGGATCTATTGGAACACATAAATATATTTTTCAATATGATATGGATGGGACTGATATCTTCCTTTGATTTATTGGAGAAATATTTATATCTCATGAGATATATAGGACTAGAATAAGGAGTGAACCTAGTTCAATAAGGGGATTTGTAAGATATGATGGTCTTGGGAGTGAATATTTAATAATGTGATAGTTTTGGTATTGAACCCATTCTAATATGATGGACTTATAAGTTATCCTTTACTAATATGAGAATGAGTTTTAATTCCCTTGTGCATGCCACACGTTCCATATCTTATGCCAATGTTATTCTCTCATGGATCATTTTCTTTTATTTACTTATGTTTTTTATCTTTTTAATAGTTAATAATTGTGACATGATTTAATATTATGATCTTTTTATTTTCATGATATTTTTTTAAAATGTTACGTTCTTGTTCTCATACCCGTATTCTCATGTTATGCTTACATATCTCCCATGTTTACCCTCACTGAATATATGTGCTCACCCTTTCTTATTTTTACTTTCCCTAGGTTATGAAGAAATGTATTAAATATGGTATGTATAATAAGTGTTATAATTATGAATAACATAGTGTGAGATAGTTTATTCTACCTATGAACCATTTATTTTTGTTTCCAAGTTTCCAAAGGCACTATACCTTTACGTTCCTCAGGCGCGTGTTTGTGTAATGTAATGAATATTCATAAAAATGATGTAATATTAATATATTATAAGCCTAGATAATTATACTATTATATTTTGTTGACATATTTTATTGAATCACATATGAGGAAGATATACAATGATGTGTGTGCCACATGGAAGTCAGAGACATGTTTTTAGGTGCTGACTATGAATGCGCATTGGAGGCATGAAAAATATTCTGCTAAAGAGAGATATGAGCACACATCCTAAGGGTATGATCATCTATCATCCATTATATTCATTCATAAACTTATTTAGTATAATTTTGGACTTGATCCATAGAACAGACAACAAAGTGGATAAATAGTGGGTAACACATTGAGGAGATTAAAATTAAGGGTAGACTTCACGTCTTCTTCTTCTTTCTTTAACTCATGTTTTGTAATTCTATTTTTCTAAATTTAACTATGTTTTTTTTCTAAAAATATTGTCGAAGAAAGTTAGAATCATCTAGTTAGTCATTTATATCATTCTTTTTATGATCATGTTTTCATTATAATGAACTTATTCTTTCAAATTGATTAAGTTTTGTAAGTAAAGCATTTAATTTCTTTTCAATCTACGTGATAATATTTTGACTTCATATTTTCAAATGTTTATTCAAAAAAATAACCAAAAGGGAATACTTTAAATAAAGAATCAAAATTCTCCCCACACTTCAATCACTCTCTAATTAGTTTTCACTACCAATTTCTCTTCATCTTTTGAAAAATTATTTTTAATCGCTCATGTGTTGATTATTAATAAGTTAGAATCATCACAGTATTTAATTCATACATAATTTCTTGTTTTGATATTTTTTTGAGTTATTGTTTCTATACCTTCACCCATATTTCCTTTCCTATGGAAATGATAACCCACTCAATTATATCTAGTTGTTTTAGGAATTTAATTTGAGATAGTTTATGATCTATCCTTATCACTCAGTTCATGCACACCAGATCTATGTATCGTAATTGAGATCCCACAAAATAATAAATTGAAATTTTTTTAAGAGCTATGAGAAAAGAAAAATTAAAAATAGAAAACTTGGGAGAAAGATATATTGAACATAATCAACCAAAAAAAATATAAGAAAAATTTTAATTGATAAGAATGATAGAGTATCAACTCCCTTAGGTTTCAAATAACAGTCATTCCATCAGACCTACACATAGATCCGGTAACTATGAGTTGAAGCTAACATACCTTTTACTATTTCCTACATTCAATATAATTCTTAATGATGAATCATTATCCTTCATTATATATTTATTCAATATAGTGAAACAACTTCCACTACATGGGATAAGTTAAAATGATTTTAAATTGAGATCTTTTCCTTTCTATTTAAAGGGAAATGTAAATAATTGGTTTGTGGAACTTAATGAAGTCATATTTGAAACATGGGGAAAATATTTTAACTCTTTTTCCATTAAATTTTATCCTAGGATGGTTATAGGAGAATTCCAAAACTGGATCACTGGATTTACTCTAAAGGATGTAGATATTTTTCATGAAAAAATCAAAAAGGTTTAGTGACCTACTTATGTAGTGTCCTCATCACCAACTTCCTTAACACATACTCATTGATGCATTCTATGAAGATTTTTCACCTACCAATCATAACATGGTTGAATAATATTCTGAAGGAAATTACACTTGAAATACTGATGAAGATCTTAGGAAAAGTTTCTATACTTTGGCTCTTAAATCACAACATAAAGATTCATGTAGAAGAATGGTGAATAAAGGAGGGAATGACACTGATACAGGGTAGGAAATGAATGCTCAATTATATGAAATAAAAGTTAATCTCAAGTCACTAATGAATAAAAAATTTAAATAATTTTCTAATCAAGTTGGATGTCAAAATCAGGACCAATGTCTTAGAGAATATTTTCAATAGTGTCGAATCTCAGGACACAAAAGTTCCTAATATCCAAACTTTGACATGGCATCCCAAACTCAATAAGATTATAATTTTTTTATATATGGTAAAAGGACAAAATTTATAGATAAACCATTTTCAATCAATTATAATCCTGGATATAGTACCCACCAAAACTTATCCTGGAGAGAGAAAGGAATAATTAGATATAAACCTGCTACCTCTGGTTTTCAATAACAGCAATGAACACAATTTTATAATCAAACTATGGCCCACGATTCTAATTATCAAAATGATGTTATATAGTTGTTTCAACTATTAATGTGGAAACTTTATTCACAAAAATATCATCATGATTTTAATAAGGCCAGAAATTATGCTAGAATGCATAATTTAGAACTAAAAATAGTTCAATTGGCTAGAGACTTTGGTTCAAGAAAGAAATGTAAGGTTCCAGTACCACCGAGATGAATCATATGTATATTTCCATGTATTTAGTTACTATGAGTGGTTTAAAAACTCTATAGGATGTTAGAGTTAACTCTAGGGTGCAAAAAATGAAAATATCTAAGAATCTGTACATCCAAATCCATGAAACTCTCAATCTGGAATTTTGGACAAAACTATTGTAACATAATATAATTAAGATGATCCACCTAAAAATCAAGATGAAAAAGTCTCTAAAAGGAAAATAATAAAGGGAAATAAAATATTTTGGAGTAAATTTTGGAAATTCATTTGGTTCTTAGGAATTTTTACCCATCCATCCATTTTCCTCAAAGTTTGAAATCCAAAAAATAACAAACCTAAATGTCTTCAATTCCTTGGGATGTTCGACAAGATCCAAGTGAAAATTCCTTTTATCCAAGATTTAATTCAAATTATATAATTCTTAAAATCATTCAAGAATTTTTTTTAAAATAAATAAAACATTAGAGGAATTTTTAACTTATAGCCTCGCTAAAGAGTGTAGTGTTTCCCCTTAAAAGAAGATTTCACAAAAACTTACAGATCTGAGGAGTTTTGTTATTCCATTCACCTTATGGAAAAACTTTAAATTGAATTTAATTTTTGATATTGGGAAAACAATAAACATTATACCTTTCCCATTACCCTATAAATTTGGATAATTATAATTGAAACCCAAAAATTTGATTCAATATTTAGCTGAAAAATCTTTCACTCATCCCATAGGGAGAGTTGATGACTTACTAGTTGGTGTGGTTAAGTTGTTTTTATGTACATATTTTCTTTTTCTAGACATGGAGGTTGATGAATAGGTTTACATAATTCTAGGAAGGTCATTATTAACCAAAATAGAGTCTGTTATCAATGTGGTAAAGGGTAGTTTGATTTTTATGTTTGGTGAACAATATGAAGAGTTTTATGTGTTTAATAATGTGAATGTAACACCCCGTGATTTTAAAATAGGAACATCATGTTCGATACCATGTATGAAATGTAACAACAATATTAGAATAAAATATAAAACCCCAAGACTTTAAGATATATTTATTTTTAAATTAATTCAATATCTTGGATATCTTACAACAGATGAAACATAGGGTTTCAACAAAACACGACACTCTATTAAAATATTATTCTTCAAACATGGCCATTATAACTTAGTTGTTAAGTTGGTGGGTATGAATAGGATTAAATAAATTATCGAGATTATGTGGTTTAAATATGTATAAAATAAAATCAATGATTATTTTTTCATTATAAATAAAATAAGAACCATTTGAAAGAGAATGAAATTTGTTTTGAAAAAATGTATTTTTCTGAATGGTGGATTAGTCATGATTTGTGAACATAATTCAAAATTAATTTTTAAAAATATTAGAAAATTAATTAGAGTAAATAAAATTAATTTTAAAAAGAAATATTTCAAAATTATATTTGGGTGAATTTTGGATAATTTTTGGAAAAGATTATTTTTTTGATGAATAGTGAAAAATATTGAATTTTAATTTAAAACTGCATTTTCATTTTAATTTATTTATAAAGTTAAATTATATTTTAATTTTTTTTAAAGTAAAATTAGTAATATTATGTTACAAGTTTACTAATTTATGTCATTATAATAATTTGCATATTAATTTTTTATATTAAAACATTCTATACTTATGACAATTTTGTTGTTGTAAACCCGCTTTTTCATCGCATCATTGGGTATAATGTTGAATTGGATTATGAAACATTTGTGAATTGAATTTATAAAAAAGTATTAAAAAATTGAATCATAATAATTTATATTAACTTATAATTTTACTTAATTTTTCAACATTATCAATAGTAAAAACAGTAAAAATTAATTATAGTGATTAAGGTGGAAATGGGTTCACCAGGGGTTAAACTAAAAAGATAAGGGTAAAAATGACCTAAAAACTTGCCCAACACCCATTTTATGGACATATATAGACCCTATAATATCTATAATTCTATAACTATTCATTTTAGATGATTTTGGTATGATAAAAATGTGGGTGTAATTGATTCTTTTCAAAAATACCAAGTGTTTCCTCTCCCCCACTTATATAAGGCCACCCCATATCCTCAATCATTCACACTACAAAATATCTTTAGTTTGGATAATAATACCCAATTATATTCCTTAAATACATTCCCACATACTAGAGGCATATTTTAGAACATAAATATAATCTAGGAAGGATTTAGATTAAACCAAAAGTGTTTTCTCAAAGAATAGGTAATGTTTTAACTATGCGTTTTAATTTTACTTATTCTTCTAACTAATAATATTTTACCACTATTTAAGAATAGTAACAAAAGTATATAATATATACACAGAATGTATTATGTTAATTTAATAACCTATATCCATATCCACTTTCATCAAATGGAAAACAAAACCATGTATCATGTGTACAGTAGACTTCCGCCTCATGAGTAGATATAATTCTCTTTCCATCACTACCTTAAAGGATGGATGTAATGATGTTTTTAAAATATTCATATGATATTTATGATATTATTATACTTATTTAATTATTGTATCATATATACCCTCTTACTTTCTATTCCATGAGGGATGTGATAACATCTCTTTTTTTTATAGTGGACCACCACCTCACGAAGCAATGTGATTCATTTTTTCACTTATGATTTTCGTGGAAGGTAGTAACAATAAAAGTTAATGAATATATGTTATATTTATGATCGGAGAATTATTTTTGAATTATAATATCAAATCTAACTTCCTACCTTCCAATCCATTGGAAGACTATAACATCACTTGTGTGAATGTGTGGATTGTTGCCTCCACATAGCGATGAGAAATGTTTTTAATTTTATTTTAACATGCATAGTAATAAGGATCATTTTTATTAATATACGTGATATATATATAATAATAATTATTCTTTAAAAAATCATTAATATTTATTTTTCCATTCATTCCATCCATTTAGATAAGTCGAAACAATTTTCATGCATACGTACGGTCTACCGTCTCCATGAACGGTGTAATCCATTTTCTATATCTAATTATTATAGATTGCTATAAATAAATATATAATGAAAATATAGGATATTTATATCATTTTTAAAATTATATAGGTTATTTAACAATTATCAAATTAAAAGGAACAAAATTACCAAACCAAAACATACATGAAAAATGATGCAATTATCACCCAAACCAGTGATTTTAACAAAGAGTTTTTAATAAACAAGTGGAAATGAATATAAGAAAATAATATATGGTATTAGATATATGATTATATCTATTTAATGGAATTTTAATAAATATATATTTATTATTCATGCATTTCATTCCCAAATGAAGGAAGTCGAACAAGTTGTAAGGGTTTCTCATCTAACTTTTACTTTTGTGATACATACACCATAATCACAACTTATTACTTGGTGTGGTGTACATACTACAACTTTTGATACCTTATATCATGAATATATTTCTATTCTTGGTATTTACAGTTTTATTTAATGTTATTTCTTTCATGGGTCTTATGAACCAAAAGATACCCAAGTGATAATGGTTTATTTCATAATCTCATCATTATTTGGGATTGTTTTTTCTTAAATCTTACCTGGGTGAATTATTTCATATTTCTATATTAAAATAAATATATTTTCGTATAATATATTTATTAATGAAAATTTTCATGTAATAGTACAATTTTCTCACTCTTTAGTACTAAAAATGATTGTGAAAATGTTTTTAAGAAAATATGACTTTATTTTTCTCTTCAGTTGCAAATCATATTTCATCAAAATCAATATTTTCTAAAAATGTTTTAAAAAAGTGTTTTTATAATTTTAAAAATGATTTACTGAATAAAGTATTACCCATTTTAACTACTTACAAAATGTGTTGAATGTAATCTTCATTCCGTTTTAAAAACAAGGCACGTTTGGCTTTTAATAAAAATGCGAAAGGAATATTTGTTTTAATGTGTATGGAATGAATGAAATTGTCTTACATCATGACTAATCAATGTTTTAAAGATTATTTTAAAAAAAATTAAAAGTTTATTTTTAAATAATAGTATTCTTAAAATATTTTTTGAACTTTTATATAAAAAGAATTAAAAGTGAAAATTTTATTTTCCTCAAAAATGTTTTAATGACATTTTTATAGTGTTTCTATTCATCAATGACATCAACACTTTACTGTACATACAATCCAATGGGGATATATTGTATCAATACTATCGTTATTTCTTATCCAGATGGTTTATGATCAATTTGACTAAGCAAGTACAATTTTATTACCATTCTTCATATTAAAACAATGGTTCCATTATCTACATATGCTACTAAAGAAAACTGCTCGGGGACTCAACCCCACGACAAACGCCTCACACCCCACCCCCATGCTACCCCACCCACCTATGGGGGGAATTACCATTCACCATATTAATCTATATTTTTTAGGATTATTTTTATTTATTGGGTTAATTATTAACCTTTCATATGTTATTTTTCAATATGAATATTTATGTTTGTTATGTTAAACCCATTTCATGTAAGGAATTATTTAGAATTATTAAGTGTTGGATGTGTCCCAAAATTATGCAACCCCTTAAACTACTAGAAATTTAGGCTATATCCATGGTTTATTACTATGGCTATAGGTCAAAAAACCATGGCTATAGTTAATATCCATGGTTTGGTGAATTGTGGGTCCTATTTGTCTGGAAATAGGGCTACGTCTATATCCATAGTTAGAAACCATGGATATAAACCTATAACCATGGTTGGAAACTATGGATATAGGTAATTCTATTCTATACTATATCCATAGTTTCCACCATGGTAGTACACCTATAGTTATGGTTTTCAACTATGGATACATGAAATTCTATTCTAATCTATAGACACAGTTGGAAACCATGGCTACAACTCTACTACCATGGTAGAAACCATGGATATAGACCTATATCCATAGTTTCAATCTGTGGAAATAGAGTTCACTATAGGTATAGAAATATAGAACCTCCTTTACACTCATACAAAAAATAGAAATACACCATAATGAAATAATTCAACATATAAAGATATATACAGACACACCAAAATCCAATTCAATATAATAATAATAAAACTTAACTACATAATAAAATTAAACATATATACAAAGAATATATAGTTTACATCAAAATTGATCCCCAATATCAGTATCATCGTAACCATGATAACCCTCATCCACACCTCCGATAGAAACACCATCACCACCTCGCACACCACCAATATCATCATCGACATCAACATCAGCATCGACACCAACATTGGCTTCAACATCAGCATTAACATTGGAATTAGAAGGATTATAGGAATCAACATGAACATAACAGATTAACATAAAACTTGCATCAACCACTGTAGAAGTTTCTGGTGGAAGTATAGAAGAAATAGCCAGCATAAATTTTATTATATGTTAATTTATCATATTTTTACATTGAGTCTCTTATTATTATTTTTGAGTGACTTGTTTGATTATAGAATTCATTTTTTCCACTGAGATCATACCAGAACTAGTAATCAATGAAAATTTGTCAGAATTATAGCATTTAGATGGTAAAATATTCTTCCCATGTTGATAATGAAATCTTTCATGAATCTCATATCTTAATACCTGATGGAGATGATCGTTTGATCCCAAATTGTTGAGTTATTTTTCTACTAATTCTTCCAAATAAATTTTTCCAGTGATATAGAAAAAAAATTAAAATGATAAAGTATTATAAATAATTAAATTCATTAAAAATAAAATAAATTTAAATATACCTACAATCATCTTCTGGGTTTTTCTTTTCACTACAGTACCATATATCCTTTTCCTTGTTGTACAAAGCAGGGTAGACCAACGAACATGACCCATGATATTCAGTGCATTTTTCTGGAAGAAATAAAGAAATAAAGTAACATTATAATTCAATTAAATTACACTAAACCAAGCTAAATTGATCTTAATAAACAGTAAAAAGTCATACATCTTCTTTAAAATCTAGACCCAAGAAAAAAATACAAAATAAAAATCATTTTATCTTTTGATGTAAAATAAAATTATCATGTTATTCATAATAAAATTCTATCAGAATATGGAGCATGAATTAAAAAGATGAAAATTATAGAGAATAATAGAAAACATATTGGATCATAATGGGGCTAATCGCTTAATTTTAACATACAAAACCAATAAATGAATAGATAAGTATATCTAAATGAATATTGATTTTCAATTGGTGTTTGGAGGAATTCGATGAAATAGGTGATAATTCTAAAAATTTCTTCATTTTATAATCACTTTATAAATTTAAAAAGAAATTAAATGATTGATTTCCTAATTCCACAATTCACCCTTGATATGTAATTCATAGTGATATATTTCTCTAAATCTAAATATCATTGGTTATGATATGTATAAAGTCATCATGTCATAAATAATTTATTGGAAAGGATAATAGGGAAATTATTGGCATTATATTCTAAAAACTAATACATATTTTATAGGGGAACAAAATAATGAAATTCCCCACATCATATTGAAATAAATATAAAAAACAATAAAGGTGACCAACTAGGACTCCACAGAACACTGTGGAGTGTCACACCAAAACAATCCTCATGTACCACTTTCTAGGATACTCATATCAAATTAAAACCAAAACACCACTTTATTAAGAATATATTTTATGATTTCATTTTGAAAATATAGGTAATCATACTTCAATGGTCCTCAAACACTGATGATATCCATCAACTATTATGGTATGACTTCTTAAAAATCTGGGATGTCCGCATGCAATGCTAAATAATTTATACCTTACAAGGAATCTATTAGTTACAACATCCCTTGAAATTAATTTCCAGTAAATCATTAATAAAAAGTAACAAATATCATGATATTTTCTAGAATAATAAAAAATTGGACATCAAAGACTTAAGTAAAAGGGGAGAATATGACCTTGATGTTTCACATATGTTAATAGGTTTATGAAGAAGTGATTACTACAGTTATTTGAGTGGATATTAAAGGTTTCACTTCATGTTTCACCCATATCATCTGATTTTGGAATAAGTGATTCCAACTTTCATGATCCTTCTTATTGACTGTATAAGGATTACAAATTTTAACAGGGTGGTTTTAAGTTTCTAGAAGAGTACATGTGTATTTTTTGAAAACTGAATTTTGATTTTGAAAATGTAGTGTTTTTTTGAACTTTGAGATGTTAAAAATTTCTTGATAGCTTGTAAATTATTTTCTAGACTATTTAACTGAGTGTTAAATTATGAGAATTAATTTTAATGAAAATATAAAAAATTCCATGGATTTTGTGCTTTGTTTATTGCTGATATTGATTTTCTAGTTGTGTGTCACTTGTTCATTGATAGAAATTGAAATGTGTAAATTCAAGAATAGTTGAAGACTACTAATATGAAATATTCATGTTGTAAAGAACTCTCTAGTTTTTAATTAAATATGTTATTTAATGGATAGATGGTCATATGACTTATGTTTATGTATCAAATCATATGAATTTGGTGTAAAACTATCATCGTATGATGTATTTCGTATGACTTTGAAGATAGGCTGATCATATATCTTCAAAAGTACTTTGATAATAATATGAAGGTGCCAGGTCATTATGATCTATTTTTCCAAATATCACAACACTAATAATCATGATTATAGTATGTTATGGAATAAAATAAATGAATAACTATGTGCTTGGAACCATAAAGTATATAGAATCCATGAGAACACTATAAATGTCTAGATAAAATGAAATTGTAGAAAAAAATTAATATATATATATATATGTGGATTGAAAAAGTTATGTGTTGATATTGGTCAAGGAATGAATCCAAGATATAAAGAGGTTGAAGTCTTCATCCAAGCATTAAGGAAAATTAACCTGAAGAATAAAAAATGAAGAAAATCAAATTAATGTGGTGTTTTTTAAAAGAAAAAATATTATGGATTTTGAATTACCTATAATATTTTTAATTTAAAATAATAAATTCATGTGCTAATATGAATTAAAAAGAATGGGAAGAGGTTGATGTGGACTCAAAAATGTTATAATTATATATATATATATTTATATTTATATAGGTTGATAAAGTGACATTGTTATTATGAGAATAAGATCCTGCTATCATGAGAGTATAACTACTACTATACCTATAATCAAGAAAACATTAAATGTCAAAGTTTAGAGTAATGAGAAAATGAGAAAGAGTGAAGATAAGAAGGGTTTGATGCACTATATGTTAGAATAGAGGTAGAAGAAGGAAGATGAGGTATATTTTATTCATAGAAGTTAAGAAGAATAAATATAAACACTCCAATTTTCTATCATGATGAAGAAGAAAAAGGTTCTATGTATTTCTATTTTTACATATAAAATAAAATATTACATCCAATGTAAGAATGGAAGAGAAGAATAAATATGTGTTTGTAGGCTACTGTACAAGTAAGAAGGATCAGAAAAATAATAATGCAACACATCATCTTCATCATATAGTGTAAGAGGCACCTGTGTGTGGTAAAAACCAAAGGAATATCGATCGAATAAAGTAAAAACAAGAGTTTCGAGTATTTATATTTTACATTGGAGTTTATAATATTATTTCGAATGGGTATTATGATTGTGGATTTTTTCTCATTAACACAAAGTATAAACCTTTTATTTCAAAGTTAAACCTTGTAAATTATCATTCCACATTGTATGTTTACTCATGAACAAAGTAAAGTTAAGAGAACAACTATCTAGATTAAATCTAGATGTACCATCTATATTTAAATATAAATACTATTTATAATCTTTTTCAGAAATTATTGTTGTTTTAATTACAAATCATTTATAATATGGATGAAGAAAAGTTAAAATAATTCAAGATCCATGTCATTAGTGGAAAATTGAAGGAGATTGATTTCTAATTCCCCAAATGAGGCCCAACCAACCAAAGTGAATGCACATTAATATAATTATATCTAATCTAGAAAATCATAACACTAGAAATTAAAATAGACATTGTTTGTAGGGAATTATTGGTACTAAAAAATATTTAGTCATAACAAATTGGATTTTTTGTATAATCTATAAAGCATACATTCAAAATGAAATAACATTTTAATATTTTCATTGTTAAATTACCTATGCTTTATCATGATCTATGAGGGAAGTGTGTCGAAGAGTATGAATGTATTTTATTTCACTCTTATTTCTTATATTTATGTATAATTTCTCCTATAAAAACAAAATTTTATAATTATATTAACAAAAATAAAATATGTAATTTATAATTTAAAAATAATTTCCAAATATTAAATGATTATATATATAAATTTAACTAATATCATAAACTCTGGACTCTTATTATAGCTGACCATCTCTCTGTATTGTGATATTAATAAATCATGAATGATCGGTATTTCTTCATGCTTTGTATCAACTATCTTTTCAGAAAAACGTATAAGTCATACTTGTATTATCTCTAGATATCATTTAATTACATTAACCTTTTAACCTTATTATTGTTTTCATATGGAAAATTATATCAGAGCTGTATTGGATAAAATATTTTTTAAGAAAATATTATAAATTAATATAAAAAAATTATTGCCACTACTTACCCAAATCTCTAACCAATCATTTTTATTTATTTGTTCTCCAAATTCTCTCCAACTTATTGGTCGAAACATAATGCTATTTATATGTTAATAAAGTGTTCCCATAAACCTTTTAAATTCCTTACCATTTTCCCCAATTATAAAACTATTCTTGTTATATTGAACCATGATCTATGTGTGTCGATTCCATACCTCTTGCATTTTTCTGTGTCCTCGTCATCTGTTAGAGGATGTAGCTAATAATGAAAAATAAATTTTGAAGGAAAATAATATATATATATATGAATTTATCAGCAATCACTATCATAAATGTTTAATCACATTCCAATAGATGGTGTAATTTTTGACCCCTGAAGTGCTACATATAGAGAAGGAGGTATCCTCTATGGTAGGTTGGATATCTACAGTAGAATTAATCTATATATTTGATGATGATAAGTGTACTGATGGAGGGATAAAAACTGATGGATATCCCTATAATTATGAGGCTGGATATGGATATGGATATGGAAGTGGTATATATGGGGGAGAATTTCCCTATATATTAGATGGTGGGAATGGGTAATAAGGAGGGATAGGAGCCTGAAAACTGCCATCATGTGTGGGTGTAGGAAGAAAGGGATATGGAAAAGGTGGGTATGAAAAATATAGATATATTATAATTGGAGGATAACCTCTTCATCACCAAAGAGGGATGAAGGGAGGCTGAACTAAATGACCTCCCAGTGACAAAAGCAACATAGTGGTAGGATGAACTGTATAATCAGGTCTTACCAATACACCCCACCATACTATTATCCTCCTCAACATAATATAACTATCTCCTCTATGATGTATCCTAAAATAACATGGATGATAAAATAAAATGAATTATAACAAGATATATAATATTAAAGAACATAATGTCAAAACATAAATTGTATATATAGTGGTGACCAAAGGAGACATGCCTAAATCTCTAATATTTTGTTCATTTCTCTATATTCTTATTCTTCTAACATAATTATAATCATAAATTTTTACCTAGAAATTTAAAATAATATTCTATGAAAAATTGAAATAATAAAAATGTTAGATAATATAACTATCACATAAAACAATGAGATACATTTTGAACCAGTTTCATCTTTCTGTGATTGGAGTAAATTTACTTTAAAAACACATAATTTTTAGATATTATCTTCACAACGTTAAGAAATGGAATATTTAAATCAATTTTCTAAAAAATATTAAGTAACTTGAGTTCAGGTTCGACAGTCTTTTTAGCATTGTTTAAATATTGATAAAAAGGAACTACAAGGGTAGGAACATAGGTTAGAATAAGGGCTGGTTTGGAAGGTTCAAAACATGAATTAGTAGGGGAAGATTCACTAAATTAAGATGTTTTTTCACTTATAAAATCTTGGTTTTCAATAGGAACAACAATATTTTCTTCAAAATTAGTAGGTATTACATGTGCTTTAAGAGAAGCTTCACTGTTACCCACTAAATATTTTTCAAGGTATGGGTGGAAAACTTATCATTCTTTAGTTTTAATATTATAAACTCCTGTTTTACCAATTGAGTCATTTTTATCAAAAAATTTAGGTTGAATTAATAACATTAAATATATATGTTCAATTTTATTCACATTACCTTTAGTATTTAGAAGTGGTTATAAAGGAGATTGTTAATTTTAGTTTTGAATGAAGTAATTTATTTGACTTGATTGATAATTCATTTATCATAATTGGTTTTCTATGTTTTTGTTAGCGCTACATATATTTTTAATGGAAGAATTTTTATTCTCAAGATCAATTTCCCCTAGTTTTCTAGATAATGATTCCCCGTTTGAATTGTTATAATTTCCTTGTTTAATGTTACATGGATATTTGTTATTTTGGTTAAATTTTCTTCAGTTATAGTTATTAGGTGGAGGGTTGTTATAAAATGTTGGTTCATGGTTTGTTTGGTTCGTTTAAGGTCAGTTTTTAGAAAATTAATTCCTTATGGGTTGATTAAAATGAATTTGAGCCATAAGTTCATTAAACATCAGGTTCACACAGAAAGGACAACATCAATGCAATGAAAAAACATTAATTTTCAATAACAAATATGATAATATTTCACACTTCAACAAGAAAAATCAAGTAAAAAATCAATTTGAAATATTAATTTTCATAAAACAATAATTTTTCAACTCAGAAAGGTAATTATAGAACTTTATCAATATATTTCAAATAGTAAATAAGAAAAATCAAGCATTTTTCGGAAGAAAAATTATAACAAAAATAACACTTTTTATACACAATTCTATGACATATATTTTTTTAAATAATTTTTATGGACACATACATGTTTTTTTATGTTTTCTTTCTTATTATTTAGGATATTTAACTTTATTATTTTGTTTAGAGATTTTAAATTTTTCTATAACCCATTGGTTTCATCAAGGAATTAGAAGAACGTTTGAAAATAGGGGATACCACAGATGAATTATCATCTCTAGTTAATGGGATCAATGGTATCATTATATAATTTATATCTATGTTTCTATGGTAATGGGTTCAATGGTCTCACAATCCAAAAATGAAACACCCTGAACCTATTCATTATAACATAGTAATTTAACTAAAATGCCTCATGCATGGCTCCATGTTTGCAAAATATTTCCCAAGAGCAGTGAGGGAATGAACCACAATGTGGGGAGAATATTCCACTGCTATCAGTGACAATCGATAATATGAATAGTGTATAAATAATGACATTGTAGAAAATAATGATAAATTAATCTAATAAATATATCATATGCTATAATAGAATAGGTATGTCAGTCCTACATAAAAATTCAAAAGGGTCCCCACAAGTGGTTGATCAAAACATGTGACATATATAAACTAAAAAATATTCAATTTAGAAAAATATACTAGAGATAATACTTGAAAATTATCTAATTATGACTAGTTCTACCTACTTAGTAGCCCAACATAGGGACCTCTCTTTTGGATGTATACCTAATAAAAAATTATTTACACACATCGAGGTGACTGTGCAAGGTGCGAGTAACAAAACCAATTAGACACCTCCAATAGATCCTTGGTATAAGTCTATAAAATATATGGAAGTGAATTCATAGGGGGAAATAAAAAAATAATCATACATCCCTAATGGTTTATGATGCAATTAATAAGATAAAATAAAAATATAATACACCTAAATGGGATATATACTAAAAGGATGAGGTATCACATGTCAATATTTTTATAAAATATACTTTAGATAACTTTTGAGATGTCTTTGTTTACAATTATGTTGTGGTGAGACTTCCATATAATGATCAAGAAGTTATTAAAATGAGTTTTGTAAAAATCTATAAGAAATTGTAGTAGTACATTCTTAAGGTAATGAAATTGTTTTTTAATATACTAGATCTTTCTTTGAGCATGCTATGTCATAATACTATATTATGGAGTTTTGTATTTCGAGGTTTGGTTCACTCATAGAAGGGGAACTAGTCAATGTTATTATTTGATATGTTTTAAAATAATTAATTATTTAAGCTTTATAAATACATAAGATTAGTATTCTAGAGTCTTCTATAGCCACCCATATATGAATAAGTCAGAGTGAATGTTGTGCACATGACCTATACATTTGCATTAAGATATCTAGACTCTACTTGTCATCAAAAAGAATATTGTGGGAACATAAACAAATCAATATTTCATTTCCAAAAGTATTTCATATAGTCTAATGTTTGATATATTTAATTCATAATCAACCTAATTGTTTTTAAAATCATATCTCATGCAATTTCATAGGGGGAAATACCAGTTAATTTGATATCATGTATGAAAGTTTAAAAAAACATTCAATATTGTAATAATATTAGGAAAATACTTAAAAATGTTTCAACTCTATGTGTGCTCTGTTGGAACCAAGGATGGTGATTGCTGAAAATGGGAGTTCAGTTTGTGTTTATTGTAAATTTTCACTGGGTTGATCAAGGTTTTCATTTATTGTTGTTAATAATTCAATGGAATATTAGTTAGTTTACAAAGAAAGTGATATTATAGTTCAATCAGTCAACAGTATTGAAGGTGACGCCATTTCCCATTGTTTGCCAAATTTTTGGGTCCAAAAATTGGAATATAGAGAAAAGTGTTTTTGGCAAGGGGAGTTACACACAATATTTAAGGATTCTTAGGAACTTTCTCACAAGGATTGATTTGGGATCAATGCATCAAAATATGGAAAATGGAAAAATTGCGTGCAATATTTAATTGTATTTGAAAGATGAGGTTGTGCGGAAGAATCTTACCTTCCTAATGTGAAGTAAAAAGGGGTTTTCATGCTTGGAAAGAAACTTACGTGCACCAATTAAGACGAATTGGAAACTTTCACATAGGTTCGTTGAGGCTTATAAATAGGTGGCTACCCCCATGTAAGACTTAAGAATTTTCCAATGAAGATCTGGTTTCTATGTTGCATGAAATATTTCCACACAAAAGATTTAAAGAGAGTTATTATTACGTGAAATTTGTTCCTATAGTCTAAAAATACAAAGTGAACCTTGAGGTATAGTTTCATGAAAGATTAGGGTTGTGAGAAAGTAAATTTTTGTGACAAATATCAAATCTTTCATGCAAAAAATAGATCTTTCGTGCAAAAAAGAAGATGGTTCACACAAATCTAGTGTTGAGATTCTAAATGTCTTTTGATATTCAGTTTTTTCAGTTAGTGATTCCATGTGCATACTTTCTGAAATTTGATGCAAGTAGTGTCTCATGCTGGATAGAGATAAAGGATTCAGTGCTAATCTTTTGGAGAGACCTCAAAGTCGATTAATTAAGTAAGACATCTCCCAGTTCAGTGAGCCAAGGGGAGTCAATGGAAGTGATTCGAGTGGTGTAGTGAGCTATCCCCGAACATTTTTAAAGGTTGTGTTCCTAGAATAGAATTACTACCTTTGAAACTTTTTTAATCCACAACTAGTGAAGAATAGTGGACTTTGGTACGATCGAGAACCTGTCGGCGTATGCTCCTTGGACGATCCCTTTTTGGTGAACCAAGTAAAAATTGTTGTGTAATCTCTTTGAATGTGATATTTTGTTTTCTTCTATTTTATATCAGATAGGTTTAATATTTTCCTACCAATGTGGGAACAGGATCCATCAGGTCAAAATAAAATGTTGACACCCTGATCAACCCCTCTCCTCTCTGGGTGTTTCAGGGTCCTTCATGGTCTGTGAAATTTTTTGGTTTACAATATGCTCTGAAAATCGAATCATATGTGTTATCAAATGGAACATTTGAATAAATACCAATATGTTCATCCATAATATCATTATCATACATACATTCTTCAAAAATATGTCTATGAATGACATCAATAATAACACCAAATTTTTGTTTTAATAGGACAATTATATAAAACCCTTGAATAGCTTGTGATGCAAGAATATAAGTTTTATCAGTATAGAGATTGTGGTTCATATCAATCACTCTAGATCCACAGTTATAAATATGCATTCCTTGTCGTATCATTTAATCAAACCACTTGTATTTTATCATTGCGAGACAACTATATGCATAGTAATATAATAAAATTATTCTTCTGAAAACCCCATAATATGATATATTTTATGATTGAGGTTTCTTGTCTGATGCAATCACATAAAAATATGTTGTGGCGCCTATCATGATTCCATCATGTTGTGTTTCCATTTTTTTCACAATTATTTATAATGAATTTAAATCCATTGAAAACCATTACCTTGCAATCACATACCACATTTTTTTGAATGAAGGACAATGCTCTTATTTCATATGATACATCATTTATTGGTAAATATAAAACCTGAAATATACCAATATAAAATATTAAATGGATATCTGTAATTATTTTATGAGAAAAAAAGGAAAACCATTAACTTTTACTTTAACTATGAAGAAAATTATTTTTTGTACAATTTTTCCTTCCTCTTAATAGATAGATAATGATGTCTCCTTTTTATAATTTATAAGTGTTCTCTACAAATATGAAAGCTCTAAAATGTTATAAGATTTGAATAAATCTCACAATGAAAAAATCATATCTATTAGTTTAATTACTCTATGTAATCATCAAGCACACCAAAATTTAATAATAATGTTTAATGAGCCATTTCCCACTCTTCCCTACTTAAAGTACACAATGAATATGATCCAGATATACCCCATGTTTGGGGAAGTAAAGGAAATTTTGTCTCAATGGGATCATATTGCTCATCTACATTTCTCATTAGTCAATTAGACCTCATTGAGAAGTTATCCAAGTATGATGAACCGAAATCCATGCATTTTTATGATAAATATCCTTTCAAAAAATTTCCTTCAAGATGATAATTATTTATCACATAATATTTCAATTTAAACATCATTCATTCTGTTAGATACATTCACCGACTCAAAAAAGGACCACAAAAAAGAAATTTTGTGGGAAGATGCACAGTCAGGTGTAATATACATGTGAAAAGTGACGGTGGGAAAAGTTTCTCCAAGTCATAAAGAATAATCAGTACATCTCTCTACAATTTCTGAAAAACAATTCTAGTTAGTCTTTTGGCACAAAGGTCTTGATAAAAATGACATAACTTAATCACAACAACTCTAAAATTATGCGAAGGTAATTGTTCAATGGTAAAGGGAATCAACTACTGTAAAAGACATTATAATCATGGGTTTTAAGATATTTTAGTTTCACATCTTATGTACTTACCATTTGTAAAATGGTACTTGAATAATGATCTAGAACCATCAAAATTTCAAGGACCTAAAGAAATTGTTTTTTATCCGAATTTTTCATCAAATAATAGCAAAAAAGGATTTTCCACTTATTTTGACCAATTAACTCAGTATGAAGTCTTTCTCTTATATACCAGTCCATCAAATAATGACGTGACCACAAATCATATTTTGTTTCTTTCTTTTGAAATCTAAAATAGTAGTAAGTAACATCTCACAAATGTTTTTCTTGATATGTATTACATATAAACAACGACGCAATAATTTTGATGACCAATACAACAAATCAAAGAAGATAATCTTATTTCTATAACTTCTATTCGAATTTGAATTAATATTCATTCAATTTTTGATATTTTATTGAATTTCTTCTGAAAGTTAAATTTTTATTATCAAAACACTTTTAAGGAAAATTGAGAACCCCAAGTTCACCTAGGTACAACACAAAAGTAAACCACATACTTGTTAAAATATAACTTGAGCCTACCAAAGGCATTATCCCTACATAGATTCCGGGAAATGGATGGTACCTATAAGTATGGATCCTCTGTTATTAGATCTTCAATGTTTGTTTCCAGGTAATACCAAGCCTTCAAGTACTCATCTATATTGATATTCCCTTCATTGAATCCTCTAATCAGGATAAGATCCTGCTTGTCAATTCATTCAACTTTCTCACTATTAGTGTCCACACGTATCAATATTCACATCATCCTCTAGGATTCCTATTTTGTGAACTTAATAATAAGAACTTTGTGCCTTAATTATTCACTGGAATGCATAAGAATTTCTAGAAATTTCTCAGGTTCTATAGGAACCTCCCACTACTATCCATTTGATATGACCACAGTATCTGCAGCCTCCTCCTCCAACCGCACATCCTTAAACTATAGCAGATTCCCCCGGTAAGGTCCCCATCCTGCTACTCTGATGCCTCCCATTGAGAGACCACTAAGGTTTCAGAAATATTATTCCACTTTATAACCTATTTTACTTCACCTATTGGCTCAAGATTCTTCTTGCTTCTCTCCACCGCCTGGAGCAACTTCTTCTAAGTGTTACCACCTTTTTTAGCCGACCACGTATCCATTGGTTTAGGAAGGATTAAGTAGTATTTAAACTCCTTATTTTTCTTCTTCTTGTTGGCAATACAACTCTTCATATCCCTATTTTCCTTATTTACTCTCTTCATACTTAGGCTGTGAAGACCCTTACCATAATCTCCCATTGCACTGCCATATGAGGTTTCCTTTCCTAACTCTACTATGGAGAGGCCACTACTGATTCACTCTACCCAACCATCACCACCAAGGTGATAAAAGCAATTATTATTTTTAACATAAGACAGGGTCCTTCTCAGTTGGTGTCCCTGTTTATCATTCAACAAGATAATAGAGCCATGTCTTGGTTCTAGCCAGTCTTAGTCATACTTATAGATTCCTTTCCTAGTCAGTTGTGACACTCCTTCTACATTTATACCACTTCCTTCTCACATAACCAGCGCATAAGTTCTATGGATGGAATTCAAAGTGAAATCCATGGAAACCACACCACTTTCCACTAAGACCAGGGGGTCTTGCACAACAACCTGGGGGGCTCCCATATCCTTCCTTAAGCATTTAAAAATATATACCACCTTCAATTTTTCCTATATGGATGATCTATTAGTAGAAATCATTGATTCCCTTTGAAGATGAAATTTCATAGAAACATTAATATCTGGGAAAATGTATATTTCATATAACTAGGGATGGATAATTTACCTTTTTTACTCCAACCAAAATTCACTCCATAAGTTGGAAAATAATTTATCTTCCATAGTAAAGTTGCACGAAACATAAAGTACTCCTTCTTGAATTCATCGTACCCTTACACACCAAAAATCCAAAGCTCCTTTAACTCATATATTAATGGATATAAGTATATGTCAATATAATTTTTAGGATCACTGGGTCCAGATATCAATATACTCATGATATTAAACATATTTTTCATACAAATCCATGAAGGAATGTTATAAATGTTAATGAAAATAGTCTATGTACTATGTGTAGTATGAATTTGACAAAATGGGTTGAAACCATCAGAGGATAATCTCAATATAATTTTTTTGGGTCATTTGCAACATCAGGATGTAACCTATCAAATTTATTCCAAACTAACTTGTATGTAGGATTCACTATTTCATTATTTTCCTTATTTATTTCATCTTTATTACATCTCATATTCCTTTCCATTCATTCATAAATAATTTTTTTGAATCTTGTGAATTAAATGGATATACCATATCAATTTATCTAGTATACATGATTGAATTTTGCCTTTATTAGTCTTCCACCTTGATGTACCACTCTATTTTCACTAACTCAATGTTTCATTTTCCTTCCATAACAAAAAATAATATTTAGATCAAGAATGAATCATAGTATATGAATGTCCAAATTTTTCAACCAACTTTGATTGAATGTAATCACTTTTGGGAATATATGCATAATGAGGTACTAAATGCTTAATAAATGGAAGGATATAGTCAACTTTAGTATTAATAGATCCATACATTTCTTTTCCATGATATAATCCCATTAAAAACTCAAGTTTTCTCATTTTTTCCACATGCCTGATATATTGGGTTATTCATAACTTCTATAAGATTTCTAACACTCCCAATGTCATCATTATAATAAATAGATGCAAAATGTGTTATAGTATTCATTCCCTCTTTCACTAGTTCACATGATGAGATAACTTCATAAACAAATTCAAATCGATCAAAAACCGTATTTTTTATACCAATCCTTTCAAAGGAATCAATGTCATTCTCCACTTGATATTTTCCTCCATACTGATACCAAACATGTTATTTTTTTAGAAACTGTGTTTAGTGATATGGAAACTCACTACCTCATGAGTTAACCATAGTCTTCCAACACAATCAAAACATGGGAAACAAATAAATCTGTCTTCTGGATCATTATTGAATACAAAGTCCAAATAATTTCATAACTCCTTCTAAAACTCATCAGTGATCTGATCAACATTATATATCCAACTTCTATACATCCTGAGGAAAATAAAAATATATTAAATAAATAATATAAAAAATGAATTAATGGGATATGTTTTGTTTCATAAGATAAAAACTAATCATCAATAATATGTTAATAAAAAATCATAAAAAAATATCCTAAATGGAAAGTAAAATAATATACATACACACTCTTAGGAGATATCATATGTTGTTGATTTAAATATATTTTTCATATGAATTACATAATTTATATGTTTCTCTAACGAAATAATTATGGTTCTTGAATTATGGGATCCCTATTGGCATGGTTATTTATGGTGCAAGGTGCACAATGGCTACAAGGGCCTCTGATGAAATAGCACATTGTGAAGCACACATCACATGGAACTATTAACTTATGTTGCACAAGGGGAATATTAGTTCATTGAAATAATAAAAAATAACATATTATATGGTAAAATTATAAGTAATAATAAAAATAAAAAAATATAAAAAATACTTATAAATTTCAATGAAAATTTAGATTAAAAAATAAATTATTAATAATTGATGATTAGTCTTTCAAATAAAAAATCATTACAATTGGTCATGGTAAGGATAATTAGAAAGTTATAGGATTGTTGGTTGTGCTTGGTTGTAGTGATTGATCAATGCATCATGTAGATGTGTGGGAGGAAGGACGGGCATCACTTGACTTACAATAGGATGTTTTAATAAAGTATTTTAATAGAGTTGGGTTAGCCAGTTTAGAAAGGTTCAAAAAAATAAAAATAAAAAAATTATGATGGCTTAATTGTGTGCACAATGCCACACCATTCCATAGTGCAATATAGTTCACGCTACGACATGCCATCTCCACTAGGTGATTGTGCAAGAATTGTGTGTTGAAATGGTCCATGTATTTATCTATGAGGAAATAGCACATCATGGTGTGCTCCATTAATAACTAGGCTTATCGGGGAGATGTTCTTTCTCATTATAATCTTTTTATGATTATTTTTTTCATAGATGACTTCATATTTTTCATAATCGTGTAGTGCAGTAAGGCACAAAGGCATCTTGAGGATACAACATGATGTGCACACATCTCAAAACTAAGGCACAGAACATGAAAAATTATATAATTGTAGTTATATTTTAAATAAAAAAAGTAAATTAGATACAATTAATATTAATTACTATAAAAACTAGTAGTATATATAGATTTGTTTTATAAATAAATAAAATCAACATCAATGGGAATAGTTTTCATATAGGATATACAAGTAGTTTATCCCTCCAATTCAGGTTATATTAGTTGATCCAAAATGATCTCTATATATAAATTATATATATTTATATTTTGTTGAATTCAAATTATTGTTTAAATTTAGTTTTATATTGATTTTCTATTATTCAATAAAAAACATTATATTATTCAACCATAATTTCTAATAATTAATTCGGTGGGTTTTTAAAGATTTCAGTTAGGTTATGGAGACTATAATTTCCTATCCTTATATAATTATAGAGAGAATAATTTTCAATTTAACTAAGGAAATTAATTTTCTAGTTTAATATCTCTTTTATGTCTATTTTATAAAAAAATATGTATTGGTAAAGAATATCATAACCCTAATTGAACTTTATTTTGGAATATTTGTTATTAAAAAAGTTTAGCAACTATCCTTCATTGTAAAACTGATTGAACCTAACAATGCTGTGTTCTAAGAATTTAATATATAAAACAAATGAAATTAATGACTTACAATGGATAACTACATTTCCTAAACTATTAGACCTCATGATTTTTCCCTCAATGGTTTTTTTTCCAAATTTAACCTTTATGAGTGAAAGAAGTTTGATATTGTTTCCATTGTACTCCATCGAAATACATTATCTATGAAACACATATTTTGTTTTTATAGTTATGGAATAGTTAACAGTAGGAGTTTATGAATTAAGAAACCTAAAGAAATGCATGAAATATATGTTTAAGGGAAGCTTAATGTTAAGAGATATATATTAATTATAATGAATTTCTAAAATGTTTTTCAATCAGATATTATCATCGTCTAAAACATCATTGGGGGGTTGAGATTGTGTAGGTAATCTATTTACATCATTCATGCCTTATTTTTTAATAAGTTTCTCTAAAAATAAATTTCATTTCTATTTATCTTTTCCTATAAACCATATATTTAGGGATATATGATCATGATTTGATTGAATTTGAACTTTATAGATCATCTATAGATTACATTGACATGTTATTGACACATAATACTCATAAAATATAATAAAACTAAATTTCAATCTTAGTGAGGAAGTTTCTTTCATCATTTTTTTCATCAAGTGAGTTCTATAGATGACGGAAATTGAGATTCACCCACTCACATGGTGATCTATTGACTTAGTTGGTCAACCACTTTTTATCAGTATCTAGATATTTTTGTACAAAAAAAATAGAAAATATTTATAAATACATCTAATTTAATTATCCTATTTCACCAATTTACTATTTTTAATTTCTTCATGATATGTTGTCATTCATTGAGTTATATCACCTGATCCATACCGATTTATCATAATCATCACATTCCTCATCTAAAATTATTTATATGTTTTTTATTTATTATTTGTGTGTTCTTCCTTATTTTCTTTTTCACACATGAACCCGTTTTTATGTCCATCACTATGGATCAACAATTCCCTCAACTATAATATTTTTTTTTGTAAAAAAATATAAATAATTAATCTATTGAGCATTAGCTACATACTCAGTTTAATTTTTTTCATTTTTGAAGAAAGGTCATATAACCAAAAATAATTATGAAATTTTCAATAGAAATAAAAAAATAATGTTGAAATCTTTCTAAATGGGAATAAAAAATATAAATTCAATAAATCTATTTTGTAAAGGAAAAATTAGTCAAAAATGAAATATTGGAGCCCATTACTCCAGGAATTTAGAGACATCTATGTTCCATAAAATTGAAGATAAGAAAAATGGATGGTAATTGGGAGAATCTAAACCCTTAAACTTGGAATGAGTTAATGGAGTGAGTTAGGATTAAAGAGTTTCATATTCTATAGTTTATATAAATCTATCATGTATTATGAAATTCCCTAGGTCTATCAATTATAAGGTGAAACAATCATGTTTTTATATAATTCCACCATACAATGTATTACCTAATGAAAACACTCCTGAATGATTTTTTTTAATTTTATAGTGTGGTGAATCAACAAAAACATAGGGGGTTTAGCAAATTTGAAATAAAACTGAGTGTTTTTCCAATTTTCATTAAATAAAATTCAAGTATTTTGTTACATAAAATGGATAATGTGATTTTTGAAAGATGGTGCCAATTGTTTAGTTATTTTGTGAGTAAATTATATCCAATGGGAATGTATACTATGATAAGACGTAAAATTAAATATATTTATTCAATATGAGGGAAAAATATTTTATGAGGCTTGGGAATGATTCAGAGTTTTAATTAGGTTGTATAAGAACCATAAATGTTATAATTAATTTTTCATAAACACATTTATAACAATTTCACCCCATAACTGAAAACTTTAATTGATTAGTATTTTGGTAATGATTTAAATGATAAAACTACTGAGGAATTAAATGAAATATTTAATACTCAAGACTAAAAATCACATCATACCTAATAAGAAGAAGAACCATCATTTTAAATGTAACCAATTATGTATAAAAAGTTTAATTTTAAGGACAAAATAATACCACGAGTTCTATATAATGAAATTATCATGTTTTCAAAGTATATATAATTACATTGATATAATATTGTATGTAGGAAACTTTAGAGGCAAGAAACAAATAGATAATAGAAAATATCAATTAATATTACTAAATCCTACCTCCATAGTAATAAAAAATAAAAATTCTAACACTGTAATGAAAGTTTGGAATGGAAAAAATTAGAATATAATAGGAAAAATTGGGGCAATAGTTTAGAGGGAAAACATTTAATATAGACAGGGTTGAAAAATTAGAATAAAACTAGTTGAAAAGTTTATTAATGTAAGAGGGATTGTAAAAATTATAACATTCCATAGAAAATTGAGGAAATTCACCCATCAGGTGCTATCATGAATAGAATACTAGGTTGGAGATAGAGGAGATGATGTGTAATGAAGAAGAGTATGAACTAATTTCATCAACCTGATAATTGAAAACCACAAATACCTTCGGTGGGTAAGCGTATTCTGGAGGTGAGACTGGATGAGATCTATGAGGATGATGATGATCACTAGGAAGTGGGATGAAAGTGTCATAGGTGTGATGGAGGAGGAGGTGGGGAGGCTGCCTATGAGTAGTGTCAGCGGGGAGGATGGGTAGTTGTGTTGGGTGGAAGTGTCGGGGGAGGAGTTTCGTGGAGAGGAGATATCGAAAGGATAAATATCAGGGGCGGAGGGTCGTAGAGAGGATATATCCTAAGAGGAAGTGTTGGGGGAGGTGAGTCATTTAGAGTAGAGCTCACAAGGAGTAGCATTGGGGGAGGAGGATCTAGGAGAGGAGATATCACAAGGGTAATGGGAGGGGTCGTGGAGATGAGGAGAGCCACTCGATGGAATGAACCTTATTTATAGGGTTTTTATTAAACTATGGATTCAAATAACCATATATCCATGGTTTTATGTTAACCATGGATGTAACTTAAGATCTAACCATTGAATTATAAAACTATGTATATTGGTTCATTTCTATAGATCATTTTTCTAGTAGTGTTAATGCATCAATATGTCTCACAAGAAAAATTATATTGGGTATTTGGATGAGGCCTTACCCATTCATGTAATATGTCATGGAATGAAGCATTGATGGTAAGAAGTCCTGGTATGAAACCTTGATTGTATGTTTAAGAATTATAAAATTATTTATTCCATAATTTTGATTTCGATTATTGATATTTCATGTGATTATTTTATTATTTATAATATACATGGTTAAGTTTTAAGCTCATGTGATTATTTATATGGAATTATTTGATTATCATTTATTCCAGATATATTATGATTAAGATTTTATTAAATGGAATGTGTTTTAGTTATTTACATTTCTATATTGATTATAAATTTTTTTCATGATAGATTTTGTTGTAAACATACCCTTACAGAGTATCTGAG
Organism: Viscum album; assembly: GCA_963277665.1. Classification (NCBI taxonomy): domain Eukaryota; kingdom Viridiplantae; phylum Streptophyta; class Magnoliopsida; order Santalales; family Viscaceae; genus Viscum; species Viscum album. The sequence goes on along the minus strand of OY728119.1, from coordinate 604,632,800 downwards.
CACACACCTTTCATATTTTTTTATATTCCCATGGATGCTAGGAGGTGTTTTTGATTAATATATAAGGATACACTATGAGGAATATTGGCATTATCAAACAAAAAACTTTGGGTATTTTATGTTTTTAATTGTAATAACAATTTCAACTATGGATATATCTTACTAAGACTACTAAACTATTCAATGTATCAGGATGTGATTCCTTGTATCTTATGACAATGTAATAAAGTAACCATAGGTTTTGTGCTACTGGGGTTGGGGATGCTATAGTTGGTATCAGAGGAAGTTTAGTAGAAACCTTGGGAACTATATTTATCAATACATATATTATCAAACATAACCCTATGATATAATTTGAGTATAAGTATAGAAAAGCATCGAAAAGTTTTGGTAAGGAAGAGGTTATGTGGTTTTTCCTATAAATACATCCATGTCTAGAACTAAAAATTAATGTGGTTCTAGTACATATGTACCTAGGGGTAATAACTCTAAAAAGGGAACATTTTGATTGACCTGATCATCACCTTATGAAGAATAATAGTCCTTACTATGCACCTTGTTTGACACTCCTAGGGTATATTCTAAAATAATACACATTTTTTTTACAAACAATTATGAACGATTTGAAAATAAATATATCTGTTAGGAACCATGTTTATGATTATGATATTAGATCTGCATAAATTTTTTTAATTTGTGTCAAGTGTTTCACTAGTTTTGGGATTATACATTATGTTTCATAATGTTATGATCTAATATAGTGTATCTAATTATTTAAAAATGGTGCCAAATGGAAGAAATATAGACTATTCCAATTCACGTAATCCATGTAGGGATTACCCTCATGGGAAACATAATAAATATAGAGATGGAGTTGTAGGTGGAACTGATCAAATTATAACCATACTGGGGCATCTCATTTGGGTTATGTGTAAAAAACTTTCCCATAGAGATAAGACTTCTATTCCACCACTTGGTGTAACAATGTTATACCGATTTATGAATTAGCAACCTCCATCATTCAATTGGAGTAAAAATCCATTTTTAGCTATGAAATTTATACATTTATTAGATAAGATATTTCTCACTTTAGGATTTAGTGAAAGGGAGAAATTTACCATAGATGTTTATTGTCTCTCAGGATATGAAGATCAATGGTGGCCATTAGTTCAAGAAATTAAGGATGAATAAGAAATAGAAAATATATAATGTAAGGATTTAAATTTACTCTTATTGGAAAAATATATTCCTCATGAGTAAATAGAAGATATTGAAAGACAGTTCTTAATTCTAATACAGAAAGAACAGGAAAATGTTTCTAAGTATAAAGACAATATTAAAAGGTTAGAAAGGCATGTTGTGGAATACATATGTAATCCAAAGAGTACTATTGACCATTTCTTTTATGGGATTAATCCAATACTCGAAAGAAAACTAGTATCCCTAAATTTTTCATCATATAAGGAAATAATTTCTTATACTATCAAGATAAATAAATTATTCTCTATGTATTATGTATTTTAAATGAATTAAGATAAGAATAGGATGATAGAGGAAAAATGGATAAGGTAAGAAGGGAAATAAGGATTTTTCCATGTGTGATACTTGTGAAAAGAATCACCTTGGTGAATTCCTAAAAGGAAAAGTATTTTTCTTCCAGTGTAAAGAATAAGGTAATCATTCTCATCAATATAAGGGTAAGGGAGAATCCCTCAAATTATAGTGCTTTAAATGTAAGGATATGGGGAAATATTCCAATAAATACCCCAAGAATCAAGGGAATAAACATTAGAGTAAGCTAAGGGATCATGCTGAAGCTTATGATATTGACACAACCAAAGTGGAATGATTAATGTGATTGTGTACTTGTATCCATGAAATATATTGTAAAATTATTTTATTAATGATATTATCATTATAATAATCATTAAATTTATAAGGATTGTAATAAAATAGTATTTCTTTAAATATTTGAAAGTATGTATTGAATATTTCCAAGAAAAGTGATTCAGAAGAAATTTGATCTTTTTGGAAAACACATTATTAAGTTAATGTAACCATTAATATGTGCTCTATGTTGATATAATAATGAAAATGATATATTTATGGGATTGTATTAGTGACCATTAAATTGGTTAGTGATTTGATGGTTTATGTTATCCCTTCTAGAGTTCACTGCATGATTGGATCTATAGATTATATTCAACAACCCAAGATTTTATTTTTTTAAGAATGCATTTTCTCATTAAGGCATTATAGTTATCAAGGTATTCCAATATTTGGAATGTTACATTAAGATCTTCTTAACATTTTCTAGGGAATATAATGTTAATTTAGTGACCTTCCTTTAAAAGTTTTGGACTTTAAATTTGTAGAGACATATTTTTTATGAATATTAAGGTTAAATATATTTGAAATGTATTAAGTTTACTATTGGTTATTATTGGATAATGTGTTCTAACTATTTTTATTTTGGAAAGTGATAATAGGAATGTCTTGGAAATCGAGTGATATGTTAAATGTAATTTGGTCATAACAATTCATTTTAGATATTCATATATTAGAGTAAGAAATGAAGTGGGAATTATTCAAAACACAACCAAAGTATTAAATTGTGCCTATGAGATAGAAATATATTAAGTAAGTATGTTTTCATATGTTCTCAGTCTAGATAGTAAAGGAATTCCTCAACTCTAGGAAAAGGATCTTGAAACAAAAATGTCATCTTAGTAACTTCAAATATGATGAATCAATTGGTCCATTAACTCATTGTATATTTATGGTTTTGTGGTTTTTTAATTTCTATTGATAACTTTCCTTATTTTACTAAATTACATCTATCACCCACCAGTATTATTTAGGCATTATTCTTTTCTTTCATGTCCATATCTTTACTTCCCACCTATGTTCTCTTACATAGAAACCTAGTAATGTGATTATTCCATATGACCTTAGTAATTAACATTCCATCTTATCAAGTGTATATTTCATTATACCTTATAAATATATAGGATTTCAAGAGGTTAATTTTCAAATTTCAGACCTTGGATTATTGAGATCAATATTAAATTGTGAGGACACAATTTTTTAATTAAGTAGAGTGTCACTACTTGAGATTTTAAAATAGGAACATCATGTTAGATAGTGTGGATGATATGAAACACCAAGATTAGAAGAAAATATAACACCCAAATACATTATTATATATTACTTTTTAAATAAATTCAATCTATCTTATAGCTTGTGATGCACACAATATCAGGTTTAAACAAAACATGGCACTCTATTAAAATATAATTCTTTAAACAAGACGATTATAACCTAGTCATTTTGTCATAGGGTATGAATAGGACTAACTAAATTATGTAAATTATATTTTTGACACATTTATAAAATATATTCAACGTTTATCTATTTACTATTAAAAAAATAAGAACCATTTGAAAGAAAAATAAATGTTTCTTAAAAATAGTTTTTTTTTGAATGGCGGATTAGTCGCGCTTTGCATACAAAATTTAAAATTATTTTTCTACAATTTAAAAAACTTTATTTGAAAAAAAATATTCATTTTTTAAATCTAAATGTAAAAATTATATTTGGTTGAATTTTTAAAAAATTTATAAAAAGATAATTTATTTGATGAATAGTGAAAGATACTGAATTCTAACTGAAAATTATCTTTTTGTTTAAAGTATTTGTAAAGTTAAGTTACATTTTAATTTGGTTTTAAAGTAAAATTAGTAAAATTATATTAAAATTTAACTAATATTGGTGATTTTAATCAATTTAATATTAAATTTTTATATTAAAACATTTTATACTTATGCGAATTATCTCATTGGAAACCCTCTTTTTCATCACATCTACGTGTATAATTTTGAATTAGATTCTTCAACTAAGGTAAATTTAATTTGTAAAAATGTATTTCATATTTTCAATCAGTATAATATATATTATCTAATAAGTTCAACTTAATTTTTGACCATTATGAATAGTATAAATGGTAAAAAATAATTACCTTTATTAAAGTAAAAATGGGTTTTTTATGGGATAAACTAAAACAATATGGGTAAGAATGACCTAAAAACTTGTAAAACAACCTTTATGGGAATATTATAATCCTATAATATCTTTTTTTCTATAATGAATCATTTTGTAGGCTTTTGGAATGATAAAAACATGGGTGTAATTGATTCTTTTCAAAATACCAAGTGTGTCCTCTCCCCCACATATAAAAGGTCACCAACTCTCCTCCCCTCTTCACACTCCAAAAGAACTTTGGTTCAAAGAATACCTACCCAAATCTGTTCCTTGCACCCCTAATCACATACTAGAGTCTTATTTTTGATCATAAATATAATATGTGAATGAGTTATTTTAAACATAAAGAGGTTACTCAAAGAAGAGGTAAAGTTTTTTTACTATGAATTTTAATTTTAATTATTATAACTCCTAATAATACTTTCAAAATATTACCAAATAATAAAAAAATATCTTCTATATACTGATATATTATTATGTTAATTTCATAACCTATACCCATTTCCACTCTCATTAAATAGAAAACGGGATAGTGGATCGTGTGTATAGCGGGCTACTGTTACACAAACTGATATAGTTCATTTTCATTCACCACATTTCAAGTATGGATGTAATAATGTATTTAAAATATTTATAAGATATTATTATATTATTATAATTCTATAATTATCATACCACATATAACTTCTTACTTTCTATCCCGTGGGGGATACAATAGCATCGCTTGTGTGTACATGGGACTACGGCCTTATGAAGCGATGTAATTCATTTTTCACTTACAATTTACATGGAAGGTAGTAAGGATAAAAGTTAATGAATAAATATGATATTTATTATCTATCCATACTTCTGTAAATATAATATCACATCTAACTCTTTATCTTCTAATCCATTGGAATACAATATCGTCACTCGTGCGTACATATGGTATGCCGCCTCCGCGTAGCAATGTGAAATTTTTTTCATTTAATAATTATATGGAGGATAATAAGGATGGATTTTATTAACATATATGATATATATAACATTAAAATTATTATTTAAAAGTTAATAAATATTTATTTTCCTTTTTTCCATCTTTCAAGAAAAATGGAAACAACCTTCATGCGTACGTACGACCTATCGTCTCCATGAACAGTATAATCCATCATCTATCTCTAACTATTATAGAATAATATAAATAAATATATGATGAATATATATGATATTTATATTATGGTGATAAAATTATATTATTTAACCATTATCAAATTAAAATTACCAAAATTACTGAACCAAAAGATACATGAAAAATGAAATAATTATCAAATAAATTAGTGATTTTAACAAATAATTTCTAATAAAAGAGAGATAAAAGAGTATAATTAAATAATTTGTGGTATGATATATGTTATTATGGTTATTAAATTTAATTTTAATAAAACTATATTTATTATATGGGATGTTTAGACACATGCTAAGGAAGTCCAACAAGTGGTAAGGGTTTCTCGTCTCACGTTTACTTCTGTGAGATATATGACATAATAACCACTTATTCCCTTGTGTGGTGTATATAATTACAATTTTTATATGTTATAACATAAATTTATTTATCTTATTTCTATTTAAATTTTGTTTTAAATTATTTCTTTCATTGGTCTTATGATTCAAAAGGTACCAAAGTGGTAAGAGTTTATTTCACTATCTCATCATTATTTGGGATTGTTTTTGTTTAAGTATCTATTACAAGAATTATTTGATATTTATATAATAAAATAAATCTATTTTATTCTACTCTTTTTATTCCTTAACTTTTTCAATTAATTTTACCATTTTTTCACTCTCGTACTTAATATGGCCATGAAAATGTTTTTAATAAAATCAGACTTTATTTATCTCTTTGGTCAAAAATCATTTTACAGTAAAATCCATGTTTTCTAAAAATGTTTCAAAAAAATATTTTTATCCTTTTACAAAAGATTTATTAAGTATAGTTTAACCATTTTAGCTATTAATTTTTTTTAATTGAATCTTCATAGAATTTTCAAAACAAGGCACATTTGGATTTTTTTGAGAATGGTAAAGGAATCATTGTTTCAACATGTACAACATGAATGGAATTTTATTGACCAATAAATATTTTAAAATTTATTTTATAAGTTTTCAATGTTTATTTTTAATGAAACATATTTTCAAAATATTTTGTGAACTTTTTAAAAAAAAATATTTTCAAATTGAAAAGGTTCTTTACCTCAATTTTTTTAATGCCATTTTTGTTATTTATATTCATAAAAAACATCAACCCTTTATTGAAAATATTATATACTAGGGATATGTTTAATTGATATCATCCTTATTATTTATCAGGATATTTTATGATCTTTTTGACTGGGGATGTATAATTTTATTAAAATTAAACCTATTACTCTGGATGGTTTATGATTATGTTTACTGATTAGGGTAAGTATTAACATTTAATATATTAGTTTTTAAATATAAATTTTATATTTATTTTGTTTCCACCCTTTCATATGAGTAATTAATTGGAATTATTAAGTGATTGGTGGAACCCAAAATTACAAAGCCTAGAGAAGCATTGGTAGTTCTTATGAGACAAATTAACTTGGGTATTTCGATGAGGCCTTACCCATTTATGTAAGATGTCTTGGTAGGAAGCCTTGATAGTAAGAAGTATTGGAAAAGGGCCTTGATTGTATTTTAATATATCTGACATTATGCATTCCATCATTATGAATTTAGTTACTGATATTCCCTGATTTTATTCTATTAGTTAGAATATCCATGGTTAAGTTTCCAGATCATGTGATTATTTATATGGAATTGTTTGATTATAATTTATTTCTACCATATTATTACCAAGTTATTGATTAAATGTCATTTTTTTTGTTATTTACCATGCCATATTGATTAAGATTATTTATTCCTGATAGCTTTCACTTTACGCTTACCCTTATTGAGCATATGAGATCAATAATTTCTTATGTTTTATTTTCCCAAGATACTAGGAAGTGTTTTTTATTGATATACATGGATACATTCTGAGGAATTATGGAATTCTCAAATAAAACATTTTTTTTATTTTATGTTTTCAATGGCAATGATAATTTCAAGTATGTATCTAGTTTACCAAGGCTAATAATCTATTCGATACTTTGGTATGTTATTCCTTGTATCTTAGGTAAAGGTAATAAAGTAACCACTAGATCCTAGCCACTGGGATCCAGGTCTATAAAGTTTTTATGTGAGGATGTTTTTTAAAAACCTTGTGAACTATATTTAGGAAAAAATATATTGGGGAATGTAACCCTATGAAAAACTTTCAGGATAAGTATAAAAGAACATCATAATGTTTTGGTATGAGATATATTATGAGTTTTTCCTATAAATACATCCAAATCTGGATACTAATAGAAGATTTGGTTTTGGAATAGATGTATCTAAGACTAATAACTTTGAATAAGGTGAATTGGGATTGAACGAATCGTCACCTGGTGCATAAAAATGGTCCTTGTTGTGCATCTGGATTGAAAATATCATGGGATATGTTTATAATAATTCATATTTTCTTTATAAAGCATTAAAAAGGATTTGAAAATAAATATATCCCTAAATAAACCATTCTTATTATTATGAGATTAGATATGAATATGTTTTTCAATTTATGTCAAGTTCTTCACTAGTATTAGGATTATTCACTATGTTTAATAATTTTATAATCTAATCATGTGAATTACACTATTTAGAAATGGTTCCTAACAGAATGTATGGGAACCATACCGGTTCATGTACTCCATAAAGGGATTTCCCTCATGAGAATGATAATGATGTCAAACCTGGATTTATAGCTAGAACTGGTAAAATTGTAACCATATTGGGGCAACTGACTTAGTTTATAAATAATAACCTTTCATGTATGGAGAAACCCACTGATCCATCAGGTGGTATAACAATGTTATACCACTTCATGCATCAAAAACCTATATCATTCAATGTGACTAAAAATCCATTTTAAGTTAGCAATGGTTAAGTTTAGTATATAATATATTTCTTTCTCTGGGAAGTTCTGAAATAGAGAATTTTTTCATGGAAATTTATCATCTATTATGAGATACAGATCAATGGCGGTCATTGATTCAAATAACTAATGATAAATAAGAAAATAAAAAACATGGAATGAATGAATTTCAAGGTACTCTACTTGGAAAAATATTTTCCTCATGAGAAATGAGAAGATATTAAAAGATAGTTCTTGATTCCAATATGGAAAGAAATAGAAAATATTACTAAGTATAAAGAAAACTTTACAAGGTTAGGAAGTCATGATGTGGACTATGTACGTAATCCTAAGAGAAATATTAACCATTTATTTGATGTTATTAAGCCAATAATTCAATGGGAACTAGTATCCTAAAATTTATCATTATACGATGAAATATTATTATGTTATATCAAGATAAGTAATAAATTGTCCAATTATTATGAATTTTAAGGGAATAAAGAGAACAAGAGGATGATATAGAAAAAATAAATAAAAGGAAGAAGGGAAAGAAGGATTTTCCTACATGTGATACTTATGGAAAGAAGAAACTTGGTACATTCCTAAAAGGAAAATGAGTTTGATTCAAGTGTAGAAAAAAATTCCATCATGATCATAAATGTAAGGTTAAGGGAGAATACCTAAAAGTATAGTTCTTTAACAATAAGAAGACAGAGCACTATTCCAACCAATTCCCAAAGCATCAAGGAAATATACCTTAGAAGAAGTTAAGGGATCAAGTTTATGTTTATTCTATTGATATATATGAAGTGTAATTAATAATGTTCTTGTGTATTTGGTTCCATGAAATATGTTGTAAAATTATTTTATTTATGATATTATCATTATAAGAATCATGAAACGTATAAGGATTGTAATGTAGTAGTATTTCTCTAAGGATTTGAAAGTATATGTTGAATAGTATCAAGAAAATTGATTCATTGGAAAGTTGATATTTTTTGAAAACACATGATTAAGGGAAGATAAGACTTAATATGTTCTCTATTTTGATATACTAATGACAATGATATGTTTATGGGATAGTATTGGTGACCATGAAATTCATTATTGATTTTTTTTGTTATCATTGTGGGAGTTTACTACATGTTTCAATATATGGAATATATTCAAATCCTAATATATTTTAGGAAGGATGCATGTTTTAATTAAGGGTTTATGGTAGTCAATGTATTCACATATTTGAAATGTGACTTCAGTAGCCATTTTATATTTTTCAGGGAATATAATTTTGATCTAGTGGCCTTAAAAATTCATGGAATTTGAATTTGGAAAGGAATATTTTGGATGAGTATTAAGGTGAACTATATATGAAATGTATTAATTTTAACATTTTTTTGTTAGAAAACATTTTCTAACCATTTTTATTTTAGAAAATATATACTGATTGGAGGAATGAGTTGGAATTCTAGTGATATGTTAAATGTCATTTTGGAATAAAAATTCATTTTTTATATTCATTTATTGGAGTAAGAAATGATGTTATAATTGATAGAAGCACAACCAAAGGATTAAATTGTTCCTATTAAATATAAAGATATAAAGTAAGTACATTTTTATGTTCTCAGTCTAGATAGTAAATTAAATCTTTAACTCTAGTAAAAGGATCATGAAACAAAAAAATTATCCCAATAAATTTATTTTAATAAATCAAATGGTCCATTTACTCATAATATATTTATGGTTTTTTGTTTTTTACTTTCTATAGATAATTCAAATTCTTGTGATCAATTACCACCGTCACCCTCCATCATTATTTGGTAATTATGATTTTCATCCATGTCTATATCTTCACTTGCCACATATGTTCTCCAACTTGGAAACTTAGTTATGTAATTATTAAATATTACCTTCATACTTCTCATTATATATTATAAATAATATTATTTTTATACCTTATCATGATGTGTTATTTCAATAATGTAAATTTTATATGTTAACCCGTTAATTATTGAGATTGAGATTAAATTGCAATGATGTAATTTTTGAAGGGGGTAAAATGTAACACCCCAAGATTTTGAAATTGGAAAATCAAGTTCGAGAGAATTTGTGTCACAAAAAAACATTCATATAAGAATATATAACACCCTAATAATTTATGATATATTTCTTTTTAAATAAATTCAATATTTTTGATAGCTTGCGATGGACAAAACATTGTGTAAAAATGAAACATGACACTATATTAAAATAATTTTCATTATAAATGATCATTATAACCTATTGGTTAAGTTGGTTGATATGAATTATACTAAATAAATTATTTAAATTAAATGGTTTATAAAAGTATAAAATAAATTAAATGGTTATCTATTGATTATATATAAAATAGAAACCATTTGAAAGAGAAATAAATGTTTTCTGAAAACTATATTTTTCTGAATGGCGGAATAGTCACGGTCTACATGGACAATTTATAATTAATTCTCATAAATTTTAAAAAAATTATTTTAAAAAACAAAATTAATTTTTTAAATCTACATGTCAAAATTATATTTTGGCTAATTTTCAAGAATTTTCTGAAATATTAATTTTTTGATAAATAGTGAAAAATACAAAATTTTAATTGAAAATTGTTTATATTTTAAGTTATTTATAAATATAAAACATATTTTTAAATTGTATTAAAAGTAAAATTAGTTCAATTATATTAAAATTTAACTAATTTAGGTCATTGGAATCAATTTCATATTGAATTTGGATATTAAAACATTCTATACTTATACGAATTGTCTCATTAGAAAACAACTTTTTGAACGCGTTTGTAGGTATAATTTTGAATTGGATTCTTAAAATTCTATGAATTGAATTTGAAAAATGGATTTAATATTTGTAATCATCATAATTTATATTTTCTAATATGTTAAACTTAGTTTTTTACCATTAGGTATAGTGAAAATAGTACAAATTAATCACCGCAATTAAGGTAGAAATGGGTTTATTAGGGGTTAAAATAAAAAGATAAAGGTTACAATGTCCTACCAACTTTTCCAAAACATATTTTCCAGAAATATTCAGATTATATAATATCTATTTCTTGATAATGAACCATTTTAGATGCCTTTTTCAGGATAAAAATGCAGGTGTAATTGATTCCTCAAAAATACCAAGTGTGTCATCTCTCCCACTTATAAAAGGCCACCCCCTCTTCTTCCCTATTCACACTCACAAATACCATTAGATCATCCAATAACTGAAAAAATATAGTTCTTAAATCTCTCCCCAAATAGTGGTTCCCTTTTTTAGATCATAAATCTAATCTAATAAGGCTTTATTTTAAACCAAAAGAGGTTTCTTGAAGAAGCGGTAAAGTTTTTAACTATAAGATTTCATTTTACTTATTATTCAAACTCCTTATATTATTTTCCAAATATTCCCCAATAATAACAAATAAATATAAAATATAATTATATTTTATTATATTAATATAATAACCTATATCCATCTCTACTTTCATCAAATGAAAAACAAAATAATGTATCATGTGTATGGTGGACTACAACCCAATGAACTGGTGTCAAACGTTTTCCATCACCAACTTTCAAGGATAGATACAATGATCGATATAACTTATTTATATTAAATTTATAATATTTTTATTTTTATTTAATTATAATATCACATATTCCTTATTAATTTTTATTTCATGAGATATACTATAACATTTATTGGGTGTACGGTGGACTACTGCCTCGCGAAGCGATGTAATTTGTTTTCTTCCTACGCTTTACATAGAAGGTAGTAAGGATAAAATTTAATTAATATATGTGATATTTATGATATAGAAATAATTTTTTAAATATAATATCACATCTAACTTCTTACCTTCCAATACATTTGAAAACAATAATGTACTCGTGTGTATGTGTGGATTACTACCTCCACGTAGCGACATGAAATGTTTTTCATTTTATTTTTAAATGGATGGTAATAAGGATGGTTTAAATTAATATAAATGATATATATAATAATAATTATTCAATAAAGGTTAATTAATATTTATTTTCTTTTCATTACATCTGTCGAGAAAAATGGAAATAGCGTTCCTACATACGTACAACCTACCGTTTCCATGAATGATGTAATCCATTTTTTATCTCTAACTTTTATAGATTACTCTAAATAAATATATAATGAATATATCAGAAATTTATATCACGGTTTAAATTATTTATATTATTTAACTAAGATCAAATTGATATAATCAAAATTATAAAACCAAAACATACATGAAAAATGAAGCAATTATCACCCGCAATAGTGGTTTATTGAAAGAATTTCTAATAAAAGAGTGATAAAAGACAACAAGTAAATCATATATGATTATTAGAAGGTAAGGTGAGGAATATGATTTTATGAATTACATTATTATCATTTTTGATAATAGAGATAATTAAATATTGATTGGCTCTCCTAAAGAGGAGGAGATTAGGGAGTCCATTTCAGTATCAATCAAGAAAGTGAACCTGGATCTGACAGTTTTCCAGGATCATTTTATATGGTTTCTTGGGAAATTGTGAAGGGTCAAGTGATTTATGCAGTGTATTATTTTTTCAATGGATTTCTACTTAACATATTTTATTGTGCCTCAATTTTTGTTATGATTCCAAAAGTTAAGGACCCAAATACCATTAATCAGTATAACCCGATTTTCTTGTGTAATTTCTCCTATAAAATTCCCACCAATATCAAAAATAGGACACTTATCATTATCATTCCAAGACTTTTTTCTCAGTAAAATCACAATTTTTTTGAAAGGTATAGGTATTCAAGGGGAAATTGGTATTGCTAAGTAAATATTGGTATATTTGAATACACAACAATTGGTTCAAATGTGATTATTCAGGCCGACATGGATAAATATTATGATTGACTTGAATGGGGTTTCATTAACCAAGGTATGAGGAGGTTTTTATTTTAGGAATGGTTTTTCAATTTATACTTTAGATTCTTTTCTTCCCCATGTATTTACATTTGACTAATGGGATGAGGTTTTGGGTTCTTCAAGATTGTTCGTGGTGTTAGACAAGGCGATCCATTGTCTCCCAATCTTTTCATCTTGGTGTAGTAGGATCTCACAAGGAATGTTAATAAAGGTATGGGATAAGGGAAGTTATTTTTATACACAAATAGGTGTGGGAGAAGACTTATCTCTCATCTAATGTTCACAGGTGATATATTATTTTTCATTAATGGAAAACATAAGTCAATAATCATATTCATGAAAACCATGTCAATTTATGGTATTTTGAGAAATCAAAGTATCAATTAAAAGAATATTAATTATTTTATTTATAGTAAATGACCAAGAAAATGCAGTTGTGTAATTTAGGGGAAACTGGTCATGAAATGGTGTCAGATTCCAATGATCTATCTCGAAGCACCCATGTTTATTGGAAGAATTAAGAAGGATTTCTCTGATTAAATCATCGACAAGATTTTGGGAAGGATTTATAATTGTAAAAATAAGTTCTTATCATTTGGTGGAAGGGTTATGCTGAAAAATAGTGTTTTAACATCCATTCCCATGAATGTGTTATCGATCATTATTCCGCCCAAGGGAATGATCACTGGACTTGAAAATATCATGTCAACCATCCTTTAGGATGCATATCAGATGAGATGATGATATTGGTAATCATAGAAATTCTTGTCCAAACCAGTTAATGAATGTGGTGTTACTCTATGTAGTATAACTAAAACAATGCAAGCCATGCAAGTGTGGATGGCATAAAATTCCATGGAAGAAAATTCACTCTGGGAAAATTTCATCAGGGCTAGAAATGGGGGGATATGGGAGGATTGGGATAATCAATATAGGAGTCTCTCCAATATTTCATGTTCCATTATGAAACACATGTAAGAACTCTGGGGTCATGTTCTATGGGTTGTGGGGGCGTGGTGATTTAAATATCTAGAAGTCAAACTGGGCAGGTGATAAAATCTTTTTTATAGGATGTCATGCTCCATACATTTCTTTCAATGAGGAAAATTGGTTTCCCGTCTTGATGGAAGATATTCTCACTAAATACTAGAAAGATTTTTATGATGTCATTAAACTAGCTAATTAACCAAACAAATATGTTTTATGGGTTTGTCTTCTAAGAGTTTCAATAGTTGGTCTTGCAGGAGTTTGATTCATTTAGAACATGGATTGGATGAATGGGAATGATACTTTTGGTGTAAGGAGATACCAATCAATATGAGTTTTCTTATGTGGAGGATGATGAATTAGGTCCTCCCAATATATGATAATATCCTGAAAAAGGGGTCTCCTTTCCATCTTGATGTCACTTTTATACAAGGCCATATGTAGAGTCATCACAGAAACTTTTTAGGGAGAATGGGTTATTGAGATCTAGGATTATATTCACTAGTGTCTGAGTATTGGTATAAGAGAGAGATCTATGCAATATTTTCTCCATTTCTGGTTTTAGGGAGATAGACACAAAAAAAGTAATTAAGACTTCGGCTTCAGCTCTCAGCTTAGGCGTCCCGTCCATGACCTAGGCAGTCATGGCCGCCGCCTCCGCTCCTCCCCTGCCGGCGGGGGAGGGGGTTGCTCTCCCGCCCTTATAAGACTCCTCATTATTTTCCCCTTCATTCAAGCCTGATCACCTCCCCTCTTTCCCTGAAATCACCATTTTCCCTAAGGTTCCTGATCTCCATGATGGTTACCCTCAACTCGAGCTTTCGACCTCGGAATTTACGAATGCTTCGACTCTCCTTTCTCAGACCCTAGTTGCTCGGTTATCCTAACAGCATCCAACAGTTGATATATTTTATAGCTTTGTCTTCCAATGATGGGTCCTTCAAGCACGAATAATAGTCGGTCTCCTTGACATGCAACACATCATGATCCACTTCTCTTCTTCAGTAGATATGATCACTGCGTGGTCCGAGGCTCCCCGATCCTACAACGGCTTCCACTTCCATTTGCTGAAATTTTCCTTTGACTTTCATATGTTGTGGGATGATCTGACAACGTCTTTTTAGGTATGCTTCCCTGATCTCCCTCTCCCATTTTAGAATCCCTCTATTATTCGATTTCTTGGGAACCTGGTGGGTCGTTTTCTCTGCTCGGATTCGAGAACCAAATCGGTTTGTCACCCGATCTCTCTACGCATCTGCATCGAAGTTGATGTTTCAAAACCCCTGGTCGAATGGATTTGGATTTCGGTAGGGGAAGAATTTTGTTGGAAACAACCGGTGGTCTTTCAATCTTGCACGCATTTCTATTCTGTGTTCCATCATCTTGGGAACTTGTCCTCTTCATGTCGCAAAGTGGAAGGGCATGTCAAAGGGGGTCGGTCGGTGCCTCGGGATCGGCTGGGAATAAGGATGGGCTAGTCTCTAATGAAGGTGGTCTTCGGTTAGGGGCAGTGCCTATCTCTCCCATTCCGAGGCCTCAATGTGCAGAAGCCATGGTGCCCCGGAAGGAATCTCTGGTTTCCCAGATTAACCTAAGAGGCTGTTGTTGTGCCCTTGTGTGACAACGAGATTAGCAGTGTGGAGAGGTATGGGGTAAAAACCCTTGCAGGACTGAAACATGAAAGGGTTGGGTAGGAAGTGAGGTATGTTCACCTAGTTGTCTCACAAGATGTGGAGATGGATACACCAAATTAAAATAATGAAACAGTGGTGATAGTAGTTGTATGTGAGGACCAAAATATTGGTGACGATTCCCAGTATCTGGCAAGGGAGGACACCTCAATACATTTCCAATTTATGGGTCGTCGATTTGAAAAGCTATGAGTCTCAAACAAGTTCAAGCAGGTTATGTAGACTAATATCTCATATGCTGAGAAGGTTAAATCTTGGGGATCAACATTGAATTCTCAAAACCAGTTTTTAGTGTTAGCAGAGGAAGACAATGACTGCCATGCTAGTGCAGAACTGGGAAGGGAATAGGTCATCCATAGAGAGGACCCCTTTGTGGATGTGGAAGCTTCTCAAGAGGAAAAGGACGAGGATATGGAATCTGTTGTGTCCATGGACATGGCCATTATAGAGGACTATCTAAGATCCTATTCAAGGAAGGGAAAAGACATTACCATGTACCCTGACGAATTCATTATGAAAACTCGGGGGGCACGACATAAGAAGGATTAATCCTTCCTACCTAGTCCTCCTGTTACTAGATCCTCATGCAAGGGTAATATTCCCCCAAAGGCTCATACAAGTGTAGGATATGAGCCTACTATACCTGGAATAGGGGCCATGGGGAAACAACGCGAGTCAGGCTCGAAGGAAGACTCTCAGTGAAAGATAGCCTTGGTGCTGGAACACATGGATCTCCTTTTACACTCAGATGAAGAAATGTCGGAGGAAAATATAGAAATTATGGCATCAAAGAAGTTGGGAAAATCAATTTGTGTGATCATCACAAAGGAGAAAGCAGATTGGATTGATAAGAAGGGCCGTATTCTCCATAGAGGCTTCAACAAGGGCAAGATTAGTAAGTAGGAATTCAAACAATCTTGGGATAACATGGTGAATCAGTATGAAGACTTCTTGAAGAACTATCCGGACACTCAGGTAAATTACATTCCCTGGATACTGTTTAGGGAGATTGGTTCCAATCAACTCAAGTTGTTCTTTAACAAATCTGTTGTTTATTTTGGTGTTGAAATTGGTAATTTGTGAGGGTTCACACTTTTCCCTTGAAAGTGTTTGGAAAATAATAAAAAATTACGTTGGAGAAGGGAGATATACACAAAGGAATTGAGGGTAAGGTTCACAGTATGGTTTAGGTTTCTATTTTTTAGAATATTTGGGATACTAAGAACAAATAAATTGAGGGAAGGAAAATATATTTAATCTTTATACAAGTCCAGGTGAGGTTACTAGTCAGAAATCTAGGGTTTATGATTAAAGGAGGGGAGAACCCGACTTCTCTTAGAAGGATTTTAGGTGGGAACTTTTGGACTGTAGGAACTAGAGAGTAGGCATAAGGCAAGTGGATTATATAAAACCCTCCTATGAGAGGACTAAAATTAAATATTTATGGATCATTCATGTATGGAATTATGATAGGGTGAGGACTGGTAAGATATTTTAGAGGCTCAGTGGTTCTGGGGTTTAGTGATTTCTATGGGCCAGGTAATTCCTTAGGTGCAGAGGCAATATCCATGCATACTGGTCCCATGTTGTGTGATTAGTATAATCTAAATATATTGGATGTGGAATCTGCCTTAGTGGTTTTGGTTTGACTAATCAAAGGGATGTAGTATCTTCCTTAGTAATTGATTTATTTCATCAGGAGCTTTGAAATGAGAATCAATCTGGGTAGTAACATTGGTTACACTGGGAGAGAAGGGATCTTTTCCATAGATGCCTTAGACAAGGGAGGAATATTTGATGAGAGGTTGATTTTATATAACACCTTAGGGTCCCTACCTAGAGACTTAAAGATCATTATTCAGAGTGATTCCCTCAGCCTTCACCACTTTCAACCCCCTTAAACGGGTTCTCCCTTTGGTTGTATATTTCTTCATGGCTTTCCTTCAATAAAAAATTAATTTTCAGTCAAATTATATATTATATGAGATGTATAAGAATGATTCTGTACATTATGTTTTAAAAAAATTGTATTTATTATATAGGAGGTTCGTACACATACGAAGGAGGTTGAACAAGTGGTAAGGGTTTATCATCTCACTTTTTCTTCCATGAGACATATGCTATAATGACCAATTATTCTTTTGGGTGGTGTATATACTTCTCATTTTGATATGTTATATCATAAATATATTTCTATTTATGTATTTAATGTTTCATTTGAATTTATTTCTTTCATGGGTCTTATGATTCAAAAGTTATCAAAATGGTAAGGGTTTATTTCACAATGTCATTAGTATTTGGGATTGTTTTTATTTAAGTCTCCCTTAGGATAATTATTTGATATTTTATATTAGAATCAATCTATTTCCTTCTACTCTGGTCATTCATGAAATATTTTAAGTAATAGTTCCATTTTTACACTCCTTATCACCTAAAATGATTGAGAATTTTTTTTCATAAAATCTCAATTCATTTTTCTCTTCGGTCGAAAATCCATTTTCATCAAAATCCATGTTTTCTAAAAATGTCTTTATCCTTTCACAAATGATTTTTTAATACATTTTTACCCATTTTGACTATTTACAAAATGTTTTGAAAGTAATATTCATATTTTTTTTAAAACAATGCCCATTTAACTTTTACTGAAAATGTGAAAGGAATGTTTGATTTAACATGTACAGTATGAATGGAATTTTTCACTATCATGGCCACCCAATTTTTTAAAGATTATTTTTAAATTTTTAAAAAGTTATTTTCAAATAAAATTATTTTCAAAATATTTTGTGAACTTTTAGTTTTAAAAACATTTTCAAATTTAAAAGGTTGTTTTCCTCAAAAATATTTTTAATGAAAATTTTATGGTGTTTATATACATCAATGAAATAAACCCTTTATTGTACTTATAATATCCTAGGGATATGTTGTATTGATACTATCCTAGTTGTTTCTACAGATGTTTTATGATTATTTTGACTAGGGATGTACAAATTTATTACCATTCACCATATTACTCTGGATGGTTTATGATTATGTTTATTTATTGGGGTAAGTATTAGAATTTATCTATTTGTTTTTCAATATCAATGTTTATGCTAAGTATGTTTCAACCATTTCATATGAATAATGCATTGGACTTATTGAGTGATGTGTAGGGCCTAGAATTACATGTCCCCTCGATGCATCAGTAGGTATCATGAGACAAATTAGCTTAGTTATTTGACTGAGGCCTTACCATTTCTATAAGATGTCTTGGTAGGAGGAATTTATAGTAATAAGTATTGGAATGAGGTCATGATGGTATGTTTAAGATGTCCTTCATTATGGTTTCCATCATTATGAATTTGGTTTTTGATATTACAATTGATTATTTGATCATTTAGAATATTCAAGGTTAAGTTTCAAGCTCATGTGATTATTTATATGGAATTAATTGATCATAATTTAAACCTACCCTATTATTCTAAAATTATTGATTAAATGTTATTTATTTTAGTTATTAACCTTGTAATATTGATTATTCTTATTTATTCATGATAGATTTTGTTGTACTCTAACTATTACTGAAAATCGAGGCTCACCCCTTTTATGTGTTTGATTTTCCCAAGGATACATGGAAGTATTTTTTTTGATTGATATGTAGGGATATAATATGAGGAATAATGGATTTCTCAAAGAAAACACATTTTGTATTTTATTCTTTCAATTATAATGAGAATTACAAGTATGTATCCAGTTTACTAATACTATTAAACTATTTATTAATTCAGTATGTGATTACTTATATCTTATGCCAATGTAATAAAGTAACCCCAAGATTTGGTTGACTAGGGTCAGGGTCCCTATGGTGAAATAACCAACATTTGGTGAGAACTATTATAGAATGGAGTTTTAAGAATCTAAAAATTCATATGATCATATAGAGGAATCTAAAAAATAATCTTGTGTTGAAGAAATTCCTTTAGAATTTGAAAGTATTATTTCACACACTAATTATTATACTCAAAGTGAAAATCTAAGTTATTTTTCATATCTATACAACAACTCTATTCTATCACTATAAATCTTTCATGAAGATGAATTTTCTATTCTGGATATTTGGAAATTTATAGGAAAACTTGAGACTAATTTCCATTCTAAAAAAATTGAATAGTTTGATAAGTTTGGGTGAGAGTTGTTAAAGTAAATTAATGATTTCTCTTTGATAAATTTATTTAAAACTAATCTAGAAATTCATGATATTGGTATGTCCACCTTGAGAAAGGGTTAATAAAAATATAAATATGGCTATGAAATTCAAAATTGTTCTAGTTCTAAAAATAAATTTAAGAAACATATTGAATATATTGATACTCCAAAGACCAAGAGACCCCCTTCTAGTAAAGTGGTACACTCTTTAGAGATTAAACTGCTCCCATCACACATCAAATATTCATTCCTAGGTTAAAAATCAACACTAAATGTTATAATTTGTTTGTAATTGATTGAAATTCAATAAGAATTTTTTTTGTATGTTTTGAAGAAATTAAAAATTGTAATAGGTTGATCCATAGATGAAAAAAAATTGGTTTTCCCATCATTATGTATGAAAAATATTCTTATGCATCTAGTCAAAAAATCAAGAGCGGAATATGAAAGAATACTAAACCCAAAAATGAAATAGGTTGTGGGAGAAGAGGTAATTAAGCTACTGTATGTTGGAATTATCTATCCCATTTCAGATAGTGTTTGGTTCATTGAGGTCCAATCTGTCTAAAAGAAAGGGGAATTCACTATTGATACCAATGAAAATATTTAACAAAACTAAGTTATAAAATAAGCCAAATTGAGACTCTGTATAGGTTACAAAAAGTTGAATTCTTCCACTAGAAATGATCATTTTCCTATTCCCTTTTTAGATCAATGTTTTTGAGAGGATAGATTGAAATTATTTTTTTTATTTCCTAGATAGATATTTTAGTTATAACCATATTCTACTATCCCCATAAAATTAGGAAAAACCCAATTTCACATGCCCCTTTGTGAAATTTTCTTGCCGATGAATTCCATTTGGATTGTGTGGTGCTCCGGCTACTTTTCAGAGGTGTATAATAGAAATATTTTCGGAAATTATTGATAGAATAATTTATATTTTATGGATGATTTTTCCTTTGTAGAAAATAATTTTGATATCCTCTTATATAATCTGTAATTGGTTTTACAAAGATTCCTAGAGACCAACATTGTTTTAAACTAGGATAAATGCTAGTTTATAATCACTTAAGGAATAGTTTTTGGACATAAAGTGTCTAAGAGGGTTTTAGAGGTCTATAATTCCAAGATTGAGGTAATTTAATAGTTTTGTCCTCCTAGGAATGTCAAATATATTAAAATATATCTCAGTCATGTTGGTTTTTATCTAAGGTTTATCAAATACTTTTTAAAAAATTAAAAAACCCTAGTGTTCACTACTGGACAAAGACTAACCATTTGTCTTTCATGAAAATCATCTTGAATAATTTCACCTTTTAAGGATAAGCTCACTTATTCTCCCATAATCACTACAACAGATTGAAAAAATACATTTAAACTTATGTGTGATTCTATTTATGTGGCTATTTGATACGTTTTATTCTAGGGGTGAGAATGGAAATATTATTTAGCATGTTATGATATAAGGCTACATGATAATTCTCAAAGAAATTACATCACTACTAAGAAGCAGATATTAATTTTTTTTACTCTAGATGAGCTTAAGCAGTACCTTTTAGATTCAAAAGTTATTTTTTTATAGACCATAGTACCTTGAAATTTCTTATTTTAAAGAAATAATCCAACCTTAGACTCATTAAGTGGATACATTTGCTATAGGAGTTTTATTTGGAGATTATAGATAAAATTGGGGATGAGAATTTTGTTTCAAATCATATTTCCAGGTTTTCCAGTACTCAGTGTGTAGATACCAGGGATATTAATTATGCCTTCCCAGATAAAATTTTACTCACGGTTTTAGTTAAGTACTCTTCTTGGTATATAGACTTTTTTAATTTCTTAGTGGAAAGTTTCAACCCTAAATATTTTTAAAATAATCAAAGTTTATCTCTAAACTTAAGTACTATTTGTGGTATAAGCCTTTTTTATTTAGGAGGAGTATAGATGGAATCTGAAGGAGGTGTGTGCCATAAGAATAAATGCCACCTATTTTGGAGAATTATCACTTCATACCTTAGAGTGGTCATCATGGAGGTAAAAAAATATCCCAAAAATCCCTTCAAGCTGTATTTTATTGGAGTAAATTATTTAAGAATGCTAGGAGTTTAGTGGTGGGGTTTGATAAGTGTAAATGGTTGGGAAATGTTGTAAGGAAGGAGGAGCTGCCTCAGAAATATATTTTAGAGGTTGATATTTTTTATTTATGGGGATTATATTTCATGAGACCATTCTCATCTTCTCATGGGAATGCGTACATATTAGTTATTGTAGGCTATGTTTACAAATGGGTTGAGGAAGTGAAAACTCCCAATAACCAAGACAATCGTGTGATAAAATTCATTAAAAAGAATATATTTTCATGGTTTGGAGTGCCAAAGGATTTCATAACATATAATGGAACACATTTTAAAATTTTAAAAATCAACTCATTAATGGAAATTTATGGGTGTTCCCATAGAAAAGGAACTTCTTAATGTCTAAAATCTAGAGGATAGGTATAAATTTCAAATAGGGAATTAAAAAATCATAGAGAAAAATATTACAAGTTATAGGAAGGACTGATCATTTGTATGGTCCTGAAATTTTTTCCAAGGGAATAAATTACTCCCACAATCACTTTGAAGAAGGAAGAAAGTATTCTTACAAGTCTAACAAGGTGAATAGACTCAAATTGAGTTACAAACTTCAGAAGAAACATGAAGGAATTCAAGTTTTCAAATGATTTTAAGTAGACTGTGTACCATCACTGGGAAGGGTTTGCGGACGGCCTGGATTTTGAACCACAGGTATGAAGAATGAACCACGAGGCGCTGGCCCATAGAGCAATGGCTAGAGAACCCAGTGGACCATGAACTTCATCATTGAAGGAATCATGCACGCAAAGTCCACCTGCATACCATCTCATGAACTCAACAGTTCACAGACGAAGCAAACCAGTAGGGTTCTGCAAACCATGATCACGAACCGCAGCCTCTACAAACCCCAGTTGACCGAGTCTGCTACTGGCCAAGATATCTCTTCATGGGATTCCGAAAATGGTTCCGCATTCCCATAGATATGATTTCACTAATGCTCTATAAAAGAATCACATAGATAATTGAGAGGGGATAGATGAAGAAAGCTCAAAAGGGCCCCTAGATTATGGAAGGAAGAACCTAGAGAAGATTTTAGCTTCAGTCTTGAATCATCAGTGAATCTCAAATTGCAAACCACGCTCTCCACAGGTACTGTCATCCATGAACCATAAAACGGGGGAACTTAATAATAATAAGATAACTGCAAACCTGATTGGTGAAACTATGAACCACATATTTCTCATGGATGAAATCCCCATGAATGATAGTCCCCCAAACACTCCAATATAGTGTTCTGCGTAGTGTATCACTACATGGATTTAACTCGGTGTCACATAATGCACCAATACGCTGATAGAACCTAAAGCGGTGTGACGGAACACATCCAAGACCGTGTACCACTGTGGTGTGTGGTGGTCTATACTCATGCCAAAATACCACTTCGATACGAGGATGACCCCTCTACCTACATACCACTATGGTATGCAAAGCTTCCCCCATCATGCAAAAGGAAACAATATACAGAATGGGGTGTTTTTAGGTATAATTTCCTCCGGTTCCAATCTCACCCTTCTTTTACTGTCCAGTCCTCTATAGCTTGAATGGCCTGAAGGCCTTCATTTTTATTGATTTTTTATAACCCCCCTTTCACGGGATGAGGGGGAACCCTTACAAGGCCCGTAGGCTCATATATTACATGGATCGTAGGCTTAGGAGATTACATGACCCGAAGTTCTTAGGGAATTCAACCAGACTATCTACAAGGAACTGCCCCTACCCAGCATCTGCATCCTGATAGTATCTCTCCATCATTACATGACCGTCTAGCTAGGTTTCCCATACAAGAACAGGCTGGTACCAATGGCATATCCATACCCTCTCATTCTGACAATCCATTTGGCTCTGCTCTGGTGAGTGCACCTGCTCTAAATCCTCATTTGGGGCTGCTCTGATAGTCCTCTATAGTCTCTCTATGAATTAGTCCCCTGGAATTAGGCCAAATCCTACCCCAAATCCACCGGACTAGTATGATCATACCATCGGCTGCATTAGTGCTCCCCCTTGAGTCTACATTCCCATGGTAACTGGAGTTACAAAGAATATCCCAACAATGTTTCAGACTCCATGGATATCTGTAAGTCTACATTCCCATGGTAACCCGAAGTCCAACCTTGGGATGCTGATGTGAACCTCCCCATTCTAGGGATTAAGGGAGATCACCTACTTTTCCATTCAATGAGGAATGTTGATCAGTCAAAGGGGTTATGTTCGCTTCCCCTTGTGTGAGGACGACACTCTTCCCCTTCCTAGAATTCATTTCAGGACACTCCCAATGACGTAAGTACCCAATATTCTGAAGGCCTAACCACATGACCTTTAATGTCATTTCACATTAAAAGGTTCATCGCTCCGCTCCCTCACCCATGGTCACTATGACCTCATTCGCCGTAGGCCTGACCTCTCCCATCAGCAGAAGAGAAGACATATAGTTGGTTGAATCTCTCACATCCTCTTGTTTCTCACACCGAGCATGAATCACATGGGCTTATAGATTTTTGACTATTAAAATATCCACACAATTATGAACTATGCGAACTCTAATTTTTTTATCAAACCAGGATACGTAGGGCGCCTACTCGAAGGCCCAAGCTCAAAAGGGTTCCCTTCTAAAAGGGTTCACTCAAACATGACCTCCCAAATGGGAAACTTCTTTGCGTAAGCCCCATCAAATCTGAACTATGAGAACTCTAATTTTTTATCAAACCAGGATACGTAGGATACCTACTTAAAGGCTCGAGCTCAAAAAGGGTGTCCTTCCAAAAGGGTTCACCCAACAATGTCCCCCTAAATGGACAACTTCCATGTGTAAGCCCCATCTCATCCAAACTACATGGGTTCTAATTCCTATCCCAAGGATATGTAGGAAACCCGTCTTATGGGTCCGATCCCGACATCAAGTCACCTTCTGTCCTCCCTGGATTATGATAAAATCCAGAGTGCCTTATTGTATGGCTCAAGTCAGAATTACCATCATAGAATCAAATCCATGTATGCCTATGATGATCCTGCAAACCAGGGGTAGCCCATGGACACACTCTTTGGGAATGAACCAATGATTCATGAACATAGTAACATGACTTAAATCTATAAGAGAGTCTCGTAATAGGCAATAATCTCCGCAACCCCCAAAAGGGGTGTGGTGATCCCGACTTCCAATCCTCTCAACCAATGGAGTCCTTAAGTGTCATTGGAAAAATCATTGTCCAAGGAGCGACTGCCTTTGGAAAGTATGTCCATGAATCATGGATACTAGGGTTTTTGGGTGTTTATGGATCCATGAATAAACCCATTGGAGACTATCCAAGGAAGTGATATCCTAGGAGGACCGATTTCATAAATACTTGACCCCATGAAATCGCTCGTTGGGAACATCTAACTGTATAATATCTTTATAGGTACAGAAAGGGTAAATTACCCAGTCCCCAGGGGGTTAATCCAACCCTACTTCATAGGATAATGATGCATAATGGTTCAAAACAAAAGAAATGGTGAATTTGATATGAACCTGTCTCTAAAAAATAGATGGGTGATGATTCTCATCATATCATTTCATCATCACCCCGAAAACACCACCTCAAGACGAAACAAAAATGGTGAACCTGACGTGAATCCTTAACCAAGGTGGTATTTTTACCCCACTCAAGTCCCTTAGCATCTCAACAAAAACAAAAATAGGGGGAGGAGGCCAAACTGAATCGTCAAATATACATATGTTTGAAATAATTCTACTTTGATGGGGTATTGTGGTCTGTATGTCATATATGTATATTATAGGTTCCCACAGAGAAACATTTGATCCAAATGACATCCCAATGACCAATGCGGACACATGCATCAGTGATCCTGAAGGCGACCGGGGCCCCAACAGAGAGTAGGACCCCCTCACCTACCCAGGATCTTCAACACTGGGTATCCAACACGCTGATCAAAGAGTACCATTTAAACATTACTCTCCCCATGGTGGAGGCTGCGAGACAATCCCTTTAGTATACGAAGGCTCGCCTGTTACCTTCTCATCTCCAGCTGGTGCCCCATCACAAGGCGACCCCGATGGTTGTCTCAAACCATTTCTGGAGATTGTCCTCAGAACATGATAATGAGTAACTACCTTATCTTAGGTATGTGGATGAAGTTAATGCTAAAAACTTCATCTTAACCACACATGGGTGTTACTCATGATCCCCTTCTAGAGAGCGCCGTCATCGAAACCGGACGACCAAGACTCCTCACGCTGAAGAGGACCTTATGTCGAGGGAACCTGCTGAAGTCCAGGAGAACCAAGCCCCTCAGGATGCCCACCAAGGGTGGAAAATATATAATCAGGAAAATGCTATCACTATGGTTCCTAAGGAGAAACTCCTCCGTACAAACACAGAGACACTCAACGGGCAGACGTACAACTCGGCCCCCTCCACTCAATCCCACCACAGAAATAGGGTGGCACAATACGACCACGTGCACGTTCTTGCTAGTTCTTGTCAGTCCCACCGTGCAGATAGAGTGGAAAACTATAGGCAGACACAAATACCTATTGATTCATATCAAGACCATAAACCAAATAGGATGACAACCAGCTATACACAGGCACAAATACCTACTGACATGTATCAATCCCACCACCCAAATAGGGTGGCACACAAATATGAGCAGATTCAAATTCCTATGGATGCATACGAAGCCTGTGAGATAAATACAGTGGAAAGAGAGTAGATGAAAATCCCCACTCATGATCATGAAGGCCACCAGTCAAATATAGTGGCAACCTCAGAAGACAACTGGTGGTAGAATCGTTCCTCTGTCCCGACACAGGAGAACTTCTAGTATCTACTGGAAACCCATGGAGAACCAAAGTAGGCACACACTCTTGCTCCAATATCGGAATGGGCCTTCATACCCATTCTAGCCAAGGATGTATCTCATAAAATCCTATAAATTATGTAAGATTAGACGTCAATCCCAAACCATATCATCCAAACATGCAAAGACATTATTACATCGGCAGAACATGTAAGAAACTAGGCCCATGACCTAGTTTCCTCGAACAGAATGACTTACTTGCAAAATGGGTTAGTCACTCCAGATCAGTTATGCATCCCTGCTCCATTCCAAGTGGTTCAATAGAAATATCTCATGAAACACGGATAACCACATTGGGAACAAATACATGTTCCAGCTAGGGGATGCCAGTCCAACGTGGTTGTCGCTCCAGGGTAGGCATATATATCTGCCAAAACTCAAGATGTCTTTCTATGTATCTCGGTGACATCACGAGACCCAACAAGAAAGATACCCATATATGAAGGTCATTACCAACAGTAGGCGGCCCCGATTACCCGTAAGAGATCGCTCAAAAATAAAATGTGCCAAATGCAAACAGAAAATGGAGAGCGCATACATAATCTTGCTATGCTGGAAGCAGGGGTTCTTGATGCCTTCAAACATATATCAATAAAGTCTCAAAACCCTATTAGTCCATTACTAAATTATGGAAGTGGCAGTAGTAGTTGAGAAGGTCCTCCCTGCAATGTTGCTACCAGAAGCTCTGAAGGTCCTCCCCATAGCACATGTGGGGGCTAACTCCATGGGCTAGGAATGATTGATCACGAGAGCCTGTCTCCTAATGCACATCAGGGTAGACCTCACCTTTACATAAATATCATATAGAAAGAAGGTACTGCCCTTGATTTTTTCCACCCTGATGGTCCTCTCCAGGGTATACACTATAGATATGCTTCTCCCTAAAGTCGAACATAAAGTCATGATGGTAGTCCTCTCCATGATGACAGTCATTGCGAAGGACCTCCCTACAATGACGGTTGTTGTGAAGGTCCTGCCCATAGAAACATCAAGGAATGAGAAGGTCCTACCCTCATTGTAGTACATCCTAAAGGCCCTTCCCAAGACATGCACAGTAGAAATTATCCCTACATCCAGGTATCAAGCAGTGATAGTAGTCCTCGCCATCATAGCAGTTATCGAGAAGGTCCTCCCCTCAGTGACATCAAGCAGCAAGAAGGTCCTCCCCTTGTTGTATCCCACCCTGAAGGTCCTCCCTAGGGTATACACCGTAAATACATTTCCCATGGTCGGGCATCAAGTTTCAATATTATCCCTCGCCATTGTAGCACTAATTGTGAAGGTCCTCCCCGCAACCAAAATTCATACCAGCAATAAGGGACTCTACTTTCCGAAACAAATATGGGAAATCCCTCCTATGATAATGTACTCGGAAAGAAGCAGTCAAACATATCAGACACTTAGTCTATAGCGAGTGATATATACTCTCAACCAGAGGATGGTATGGGGTCACTCTCATATTTTGAGCCACCCCCACACCGTTTTCATATCAATGAGGCTCCCACCAGACCAATTACTTGGAACAAAATTATTAAGAAGTAGTCGAGATGGACATATCATGTAGAGGAGCCCCCATAAGAACAAAAATAGGATATATTGCTTGTGAGAAGACAACTATCTAAGGATAATACACCAGTGACGTATTGGCCTACGTCCACTTCTCACTGTGACATACCAGGAGAGTTTTCTGAGGAATGTATTCAAGACATTCACCTCAATATATGGGAGAACCTTCGCTAGCTAAAAGAAACATTCCTGCCCTACGAAGGGTATAAGGAACATTTCAACACATTAGGGAAGCTTCTCCATCTAATCAACCTGGAAGCCCTGCCGTATGCATGGAATCCACAATCATAAAGGAAAAAGAAAAACCTTGAACTGGAATGACTCTATACACTACACAAGTTGCGTCCCCTCATTGGTGATGCCTCGACTGGAGTTCATATTCGGGGATGGGGAGAACATGGTGCTCTACACTTCACCCCACATCCCATTCAGCAAAACTCATTGGAAATGAAATCCTGCAATGTCATTACGCAAAGGTAGTAATCAAATAGAAGTACTGATTAGGAAATATGGGATACTAAACAAAAACTGGCCTAGAGTAAGTCTCAAAAGTGTCCGGACCGAAGAGATCAAGCCATTGAAAGGCTTCTAAGTCAGGAAAATAAGAACTACCAGAAGGATTACCGCCTAAGGGAAGACAACCAAAAAGTAGTTCTTATGTATTCAAAAGACCATAGACTCCATGCAGGACCAATTCCATAGTCGGCTCACACCCGTGTGGGAGTGTGTGAAATTGAAAAGGTGGCAATGGTGGAAGCTACCACCGAAATGCGGGAACAACCCTAGCCCACAGGGCTGAGGGCATTTTTAAATCAAATTTCCCTCGTAAGACCAACAAATCCAGACCATTGTGCATCAAAGGATGAACATGAGAAACCCCATCCCATAGGGCTGGGGGTATTTTTACCTCAAGTCCCCGCACATCGGACGTCTGTCTTCTCCCGTATAGGAAGAATGATGGGCAGATGAGCCACCCATTCCACCCCTTCACGTGGTTCACACCCTCCGAGACAAAGACACATTATGAGGGTGGAATAGGGATCCCTTCGGGTCAATATTCACTAAGAAACCTGAAGAATACCACAGAATGGAAGGATAAAATCCATCAAAGGATGCAAAAATCCTTTCTACCATTCGACACCGGGTACACCACCCCAATGCGGTATGCATCAATGAATGTGGTAAGCGTCAACCCCACAAAGATCACAAGAAATGAAATAGTGGGAGAGGATGCAATGGAAAATGGTTCCCTCCTAGAGGCATCCCATACCAAACTTGATGGTGTGTATACCCAGAACTAGAGCACGGTCCTAAATTTGGGCGCCCCCTCAGTTAATCCGTCACTACCTCCCTCACAAAACCCCAACAAGGAGAAGAATAAATACAAGGTCATCTATGAAACACCTCATTATCCCCATAAGAATGTGTCCCTCACTATTGAGAAAAGTCTCCAAGCAGGAGGAAGAAAATAAAGAGCTCGGGCGGATTAATGTTGAGTTGCGTCGAGGGAGCTACTTGTCCGGATGTGTTCCCCCTACGAAATGTCAATAGGTGTTCCCAAAAGAGATACCCTTTCTCTAGGAACTCATCCTAGTGAATGAATCCAATATTAGAGACCCATCCAATCTGGTATCAGGACCATCAACCTACTTAAACCCAGCCCCAAAAGGACATAAAGACTTCCTCTTATTGGGTAGGCAGCCAGAATATATCCAGGTAAACCCACAAAGGATACCCAGACTGGGTATCCACCTCAAATTCAAGTAGTGTCGGCATGCCCATATTTGGACACTACTACACCAGCCCAAGATCAATCCCGACAGGATATGAATCAAGGGATCTTGAACATCGTCGAGAAACTAATAACTCAACTATAATCCATGGAGGGGTAGCACGCTCTTATGCAACCAGCGTGCAAACCCTACCCCAATTGGGTGAGCAACGTTCTGCCACTTCCAAAATTTGAAAACCCCGTATTCCCAGTATTAAATGTCTCGGGGGACCCAAAACAAAATTTAATGCACTATGCCTCTTATTATGACCCCATGATGGGAACTCCAGAGTAGCAAGAAGCATTAAAACTCAGGTTCTTCGTGCGGAACCTATAGGGCTCGGCCTTCATATGGTATAATAGCTTGCCAGATAACTCAATCATAGGATGTGAGGACCTTCAGCGATAGTTTCTCTTCTAGATCATTTCAATGCTGCCTAAGAAAATGGTCAATAATATCATAAACTACAAGCAATGAGATAACTAAAGAGTCTCAGACTTCATTTCCAGATGGAAAGGCCTGACTTATTCCATGAACTGGCCGCTCCCCCAGGATGAAATGATTTCCACCTTCATGATGATTTGCGAACACTCCTCATCCCAGTGAATTACACAAGAGGGTTATGAGATTTCTCTTCCACTTCCTAAAGAATATAAGGATCCTTGTAACGGACCAATATCAAGTCCTGAGTGGCCCCATCAGCCCCAGGGAAAAGAGTGGGAAAATCTGAAGTGACTTTTATCACTCTTAAGACCCCCCGACACCAGCTCTAGTTGCGAGGCCCCCACCAAATTGCGAAGGACCCCCTGGATTCCAACAACCATCCCCACCTCTATAATATGAGTGATGGGATGCTAAAATAAATTAGTTAGAATAATGAATAAATAAATTCTACTTGTTCTGAGATGACCATGTCTACAGTTATTTCATAGCCTCCACGAATTGCAACTTGCTTGGACTACCAGAACCAAAGAGATTCGATGAGGTGGGTCTCGAATACCATCCAATTTATTTTATCTATCACCAGATACTAGGACACATCATCTAAGAATGCTTCATTTTCAAGGATCTCCTACAAAATATGGTGGTTTTCGGGCAAGTCAAGTTGGGGCCGCCGCCAGCACAAGTGACGTATGTTTCCACATCAGACTGAAGAGAGGAAGAGGGATGGAAAAAAGTTTCCTATAAGAAGGAGAAATAATTTGAAAATTGGATGACCTGAAAGATAGTCAACCGAGTTCATGGAATCCTCCAAGTGCAGTTGAAACAACCAACCGTTCCCCCAAAAGCTCCTAATACAACACAACCACCCTCCTCATCCCCGCAGTCCTCTAAGGGATAGAAGGGTAGAAAGGAGTAAGAATATGGGATGAAACCGAAGTCAAATCTAGTGTTGACACTTTAGGATTTCGTACCAACAGACATAGTACAACAGGAACCTCCCCGCCAAATGGTATAATGAGAACCAAACTGCCAAATGGTATAATGGGAACCGCCCTGCAAAATGATACAACAGGCACCGCCCCGCCAAACAGTACAACAGGCACCGCCCCATCAAATGGAACCATCATAAGGAGACATTCAGAAAGAAAAATTGTCAGATCAAGAACTAATATTAGGCTCCATTAATCTCATTTACTTGATGGACCCCTTCTTGGATGAAGAATATGGACAAAAACCCAAATTACTCATGCCCAACCGGAGATCCAGAGGAAGAGGCCATAGAGGGTGGAGGTTTTCTAGAAGGCATGATCATGGAAGGAGTCAAATTCCTAGACATTCCAGAACTCAAACCTTTAATGTCGCATAAACTCACAAAAGGACCATTAGACAGGCACAACGAGAACTAGAATTCTTCTCCTCCCCCACTGGAGGAAATCCAATACTAGTTATCTTGGAGTATCCATCGAATAAAGAAAAAATTCCAAATCTCCCAAGGCATATGAGTGGACCAGTTTGGCCAAACTCAGAAAGGACTATAGCGCCACCAACTCCTATCATAGAGGCCAAACCATCTATGTCGAAACCCCAAACCACTAAAGCATCTGTAAAAGAGAAACCCCAATCTAGGAAGCGCCAACCTTTAGAGAGGAAATATGATATTCTAAAGTATCTGAATTTAGTACCAATAAAGCTGTCAATCCTAGATGCGTTAATTCTATCCACGAGTGATAGAAAGGCACTCATATAGAGATTAATCCCAAATAATGTCCCACCATCATCTCTTTCACAGACAGGGATGAAGACTCCATTATGCATGGGAAAATCAAACCCTTATATCTATCCGGAAAGATAAATATAATTGATGTTAGGAGGATTTTCATTGACAACGACTCTGAATTCAATCTCTTCCCACTGAGAATGCTTCATCGGCTAGGCTATGATGAAGATAACTTGACACCCTGCACCATAACTCTGCTAGGATATGAAAAAATAAAATAGAATCCATTGGGATGAATAAATCTTAAAACATGGATTGGAGACCTCATGTCAGATTCTGAGTTCCTGGTAGTGCGTTAAAGTACGACCTTCAACATCCTGTTAGGGGGGCCTTGGCTGCATCAACACGCTGCAATTCTATCATCATACCATTAGTGTGTCAAATATTTCACTCATGGGGAAAATGGGACATTGAATGATGATAAATCCCCATTTGAGTATTGCGAGTTGTATTATATCGACGCAAGGTTCTATGAACCGGAAGAGAATCAGTCTCTGGATGACGACGTTGATTGGATTAATACCCCGAATGGATTGGAAATGGATCCCTCTAACCCCCTATAGCAGCTTGAGGAAGAGTATGTATTACCCATCAACCAAGTTGAATGCATAAGTGCAAGTATGGATATCAACTCAGTTGTCTGCATGATCTCAGTTACGGCCAAAAAGTCTAAAGACATGGGAGAACATGCTGAATTCAGTGATAACAAGAAATTCCATACCAAAGGTGCCCACAACTCTTCCTCAGGACATCAAATTGCCCTCACCTTACTCACTAAGGAAAAAGAAAATTTCTATCCCAACATTGGAGAGTTCACCTCGAGAATCCTCTCTCCATCAGAATAGGAAAAAGATGATGATGGTGATGAAGTAAGAATTAGATGAATAAGACCTCAAAGTTGTACCTCCCACATTCGAAGAAGGTGTCTCCACCATGATCTATGAACTTAGGGAGATAAAACTGGGCACTGAAGACGAACCACTTCCCACTCTAATTAGTTTGGCTATTCCTATCAAGGAGTATGAGGCATATACCTCCTTCCTAAAGAAAAATTGAGATGTGTTTTCCTAGAACTACATGGAAATGCTAGGACTTGATCTTAAGAGAACCACTCATCATTTGGGATTACCAGAAGATCACATGGGCTATAAGTAGGCAGCCAAAAGAACCTACCCAATGCATGCTGCCAAAATAGAGGCTGAATTAGACAAGATGATCAAAGCCAACTTCATTTGAGAAGTTTAGTATCCGATCTGACTGGAAAACATATGCCCTATCAGAAAGAAGAATGGGTAGATTAGAATCTTCATTGACTTCATGGACCTCAATCTGCATTGTCTGAAAGATGATTTACCGGTCCCGATCACATAATTGTTGAATGATGAAACTTCTAGATATGAGGACCTCTATTTCATGGATGGCTATTCTGGATACAACCAGATCTATATGGCCCATGAGGATGAAGAAGCTACTGATTTTAGGGGCCCTTAGGGAGTGTTCTGTTATAAGGTGATTCCCTTTGGTCTAAAAAATGTTGGTGCCACATATCAGTGTGCCATGAATCATATCTTCAATCCCTTCTTGGGAAAATTCATCAATTGTTATGTCGATGATATGGTGGTTAAATCATGATAGCACTTAAACCACCTGGACAATCTTGAAACTACCTTAAAAAACTATAACATCATAGTTTAAAGATGAATCCCTAAAGTGAACATTTTTCATCACCTCTAGGAAATTCCTTGACTTCTTCATATGCCATCATGACATTGAAGTCGACCTTGAGAAGACAAAATCCATCCTTGGAATGTACCCACCTCAAAACCTCACTGAGTTGAGAAGTCTCCATGGGAACCTTTCCTACATCCGGCACTTCATATCCAACATAGTAGGTGAATTTTTACCTTTCACCAGGTTGATGAAGAAAGGGGTTACATATGAGTGGGATAATGATTTCCAAGAAGTGTTCAAAAATATTAAAAGATATATCCTGAGACCACTAGTGATGATGCCTCTAGTTGAGGGGAGACCACTCATTTTTTATGTAACCGCCCTGGAATAGTCATTAGGCACCTTAATCATACAAAAGAATAATGCTGGAAGCAATAACAACCTTTATTACCTTAGCCAAAAAATGATTGATGCTGAAACTCAGTATTCAAAAATTGAAAAGAACTACCTATCCCAAATATTCACAGTTCAAAAACTCAGGAATTACCTGCATCACCATGAGTTCCACCTAGTCTCCTATTGCAACCGGCTCAAATATATCATCAACCACCCCATGCTAATTGGATTCCTATCACGATGGGAGTTCATCCTATAATAGTTTGGCATACGGTACATACCCTAGAAGGCTATCAAATTCCATGCATTAGTAGACTTCCTATAAGATAACCCATCGTAAGAAACAACACAGTTGGATGTCGTACTTATGGATGAAGAAGTGTTCTCTGTCCAGGAGGACCCCCAGACTTAGGAAATTTACTTTGTTGGTGGTTGCAGAAGCCCGACAGGGAAAAGGATGGATGATCCTAAGATCAAGAAAGTAGGGCTGGGAGTTATACTCGTATCCACCGAAAAGGTAGTATTGCCTTATTCTTTCCTACTTTTGAAAGGGTTTAAAAATAATCAAGTAGAATATCAGGACCTCATTGCGGGCCTAAAGTTGGCACTCCATGCACAAGCCAAACACCAGAAGGTAAAAAGTGATTCAGATCTAGTCATAAAATAGGTCAATGGTAACTATTACATTAATAAAAATGTATTGGCCCCCTTTATGAACCATGTTTGAGAACTGATGGAAGAATTCCCATCAGAACTAATGTTGACCTACGTCCCCCGGTCACAAAAATGCTCAAGGGAATGCTTTGTAAAATGTAGTCATAGCCTTGGATGATCCAGATCGGGATGAAATAGTCATTAGAATTTCCCAACATCAGATGGTCTTGCCATTTATCCAAAGTAATACGGAATATATTGACTAAATTAGCCTCGTTTCTAAACCTTATGGTCACACCACTAGCTGGATGACTCCCATTCCAAATTATCTTCGAAAGGGGGAACTCCCACCAGATAGGTCTCAAAGGGAACATGTCTGAAGAAGGGTAGTCAGATTTGTCTTGTACAATGGAATAAACCAAGAAAAGGTTCTCTACAAATGAGGCCTTGACCGATTCCTTCTTAGGTGCATTGATGGAGAAGAGACTACTGCCGTCATGAAAGAAGTGCACACTAGAGCTTGTGGATCACACCAATCAGCAACCAATCTCTCTCATCAAATTTGATGGCTTAGGTATTATTGGATAAATATGGTACATGATTGTGCTATATTATCTAAGAAGTTCCATTCCTTTCATGTTCATTCCAATTTTATGCACCTAACCCTGGAGTTACTTCATATAGCTAAGTACTCCTATCCATTTTCTGCCTCGGGGATGGATGTTGTGGGACCATATCCCCCCGCCACAACTAGACAATTCAAGTTCATACTCACAGCAATCGACTTCGTTTCCAAATGGGCATACTCTATACCCCTTAAAGAAGTCGGGGAAAAAACATCATTATATTTGTGAAGTCCAACATCATTACCAGATTCTGTGTCCCTCATACAATACTGATAGACAACAACACCAAATTATGCTCTACTGAGTGGGAAAAATTATATGAGGAGTATGAAATCAAAGCCATCTGTTCATCCCGCTACCACGTGGAGGCCGATGGGAAGATAGAGGATTTCAACAAGAATTCATCCAACATACTCCAAAAGATGGTAGATAAGGATAAGAAATCATGGATAAACCAGCTTCATCATCCTTTGTGGGATTACTGGACCATGACCCACACTACCACCCAGGCAATCCTGTACTCACTAGTATATAATGTAGAGGTGGTTTTGCCTATTGAAATCTAGGTTCCATCACTTCGTGTGGCCATTTGAGATCAAATGTCCATGGAAAAGAAATACCAAAGACAATTTGATGAGTTGGAGAAGCTAGATGAGAAAAGGCTGCACACTTTACACCATTTGGAAATCTATCAAAAATCAGATCACATGAGCCTTCAACAAAAAGGTTCACCTTAGATATTTCCTCAAAGGATAAATGGTGTTAGTCCTCAGAACCCTGATGATACTTGAGAAGAATCCCCCAAATATTGAACCAAAGTGGGAAGGACCATGTGTCATACATAGGGTCTATTCTAATGGAGCATATTCCCTGATATCAATGGATGGACAGCTCACCACAGCTCCCACAAATGAAAACTTTCTGAAGAAGTATTTCATGTAATAGCAACACCCAGTCATGGTCCAAACTCTATGACCCTAAAATATGCGTAATAGTCCTATCCACATGATGTTAAACTGTAAGGAACTCATCCCTAAAACATGACATTAAAATATGAATCATGTACTCACTGCAAGATGTTAAACTGCATAGCACAAAGTGTCCAAATCGCATGAAAATAAACTGCATGATCTCTTAGAGAACTATGTATATAGCATCCCACCTTTTTATCACATAAACTTTCATTACATTTTACAAAACCGAGGATATTTAAGGTTTAGTGTCTTGGAAACCAGGAACTTTAAACATGAAAACATAAAAGATTATTCTTAAACACTTGAAAGGCTTCTCCTCATGTTCATCCTAGGTTCATTACTGCATCTCATAACCTGGGGACATAAATCAAAAGAAAGGGTGAGCGGAAGGCCCAGTAAGGGAAACAAGAGAAACATTTTACATGTGAACTTGAGATACTTCAATAAGGTCATGAAAAGAACATTAAGGCATGAGAAATAAATCATGAGGTATATCATAACAAAAATAACATTTTTCATAAATTGAAGATGTGTCTACAACATTTAATATTGACAATCATTTCGTTTCACCAAGGTCCATCCCCAAGGTGTCATTAAACATTACCAAGGTTATTCACCAAGGTATCAGTCTAAAAAGTCATCTCTAGAGATTAAGTCTTTACCCAATGCATTGGAGCGCTATCTGGGCGCACCCTTGACATGTATTTATTATCATGTGAGCCACATATATCATCATAAATCATTTCATAAACAACCCATATAGCATAAAAGAAAATGGGTTTGATTTCATAATCATAACGTTTTAAAAACTGCTTTAAAGACATGATCTTTATGTCACTTTAAACCCACAGAAAAGGGAAAGCGGGTTTCATGTATGTAAATACAAGAATTTATAATAGAACATTTTGATATATATATATATATATGTGAATACCCCTTTAGAAATAAGAGCTTTGATTATTCAATTAATAACATAAAATAATTTTGAGATAAAGATGGAGGCATTTTGAGACGAAAACTATGCAGCATAATGTCTACGAGACATGGTTTTAGAAAACATTGAAAAGAGAGGGGACATACCCACTAAAAAATGATACATAAAACAGTAGGGGAACAGAATATATAGTATTTAAGAACATGGTAATGAAATTTGAATGATATACCATATGAAATGAAGAACTTGAAAGGAAGACAAAAAATAAGATTTCTCTTATGAAAATTCGGCAGCCTAACGGCGTCACTTAAAACTTCCAAAAATGGATTTAAGAGATCAAATAGGGCCTCTCATCATATGAACATAGATGGTCAGTATTATAGGTATAGAGATCATACCCCAACATAATCAAAAGGAACTTGAAAGACTTGACATTAAAGTAGATCTTGAAAACGAGAAGGGTGAAAGAACCCCTTAGAAATTCGGCAGCCTAACGGCGCCACCTAAACTTCAACAAAAATGAATTGATGAGATCAAATAGGGTATCTCATCATATGAACATAAAAGATCAGTATGATAGATTTAGAGATCATACCTCAACATAATAAAAAGGAACTTGAAAGACTTGACATGAAAGTAGATCTTTGAAAACGAGAAAGGTGAAGGAACCCCTTAGAAATTCGGCAGCCTAACGACGCCACATAAACTTCAACAAAAATGAATTGATGAGATCAAATAGGGTCTCTCATCATATGAACATAAATTATCAGTATGATAGGTATATAGATCATACCCCAACATAATAAAAAGTAACTTGAAATACTTGACATGAAATTATAACTTTGAAAAAGGAGAAAGGTGAAAGAACCACTTAAAAATTCGGCATCCTAACGGCGCCACCTAAACTTCAAAATACTGAATTGAAGGGATCAAATGGGGTCTCTCATCATATGATCATAAAAGATCAGTATGATAAATTTAAAGATCATAACCCAACATAATAAAAAGGAACTTGAAATACTTTACATGAAAATAGATCTTGAAAAATGAGAAGGGAGAAAGAATCCGTTACAAAAATTTCGGCAGCCTAACGACGCCACTTAAAACTTCATAAAACGAAATAATGAGAGTAAGAGGGGATC
The DNA here is from genome assembly GCA_963277665.1 of Viscum album. NCBI lineage: Eukaryota > Viridiplantae > Streptophyta > Magnoliopsida > Santalales > Viscaceae > Viscum > Viscum album. The sequence goes on along the minus strand of OY728119.1, from coordinate 604,594,006 downwards.
TATAATTATGTGAACATGAAAAGGTCAGTAAGAGGAGTATAAAAGAACACCCTTTAACATAAGAACATGGAGCATAAAAGAAATTACATAAAAGAGATTTCTTGAAAAGAAAGAGAAAGATCGGATCCCTTACCTTAAAACGTAACTCTTAAAACTCAATGGTTGGGACCTTGAGGGATTGGGGGCACCTTGGGAGGACTCCTTGGGAGGTAATGAGACCATAAATTTGTTGGGGGAGAGTGGGGAGTCGAATGGATGAGAGGATGGCTTGGTATTTATAGGGAAAGTGAGGGGACAAGGCATTAATGGCCAAGGGACACCTCATTAGTGGTTTTGGAAAAACCATGGGCTTGCCCATGGTATTTTCCCATGGTATTGGACACCTGGGACACCTCATACCTTATCTTACTATTCATAAGTCGACCATATTGATTACATACTTAATACATCATTTAATTATGTCATTAAACACCCGTAACTTAAAAACTGTATTTTCACTATTCATCAAAAATTCAACTTTCTCAGAATAATCCCAAAATTTCACCTTAACCAAATATCAATGCTCTGATTTCAAAAATGAACTCCTTTTTATAAAAATAATTCTCTAAATATTTTTAATTTATTTTTTAAATATATACACTATTCACCGAAAATTCATTTTTTTCAGAAAAAACCCCAAAAATTACCATAACATAATATCGGTGCTCTGAGTTCAAAAATGAAATCCATTTTATAAAAATAATTTTTTAAATATTTTTGATTTAATTTTTAATTAAAAAACACTATTCACTCGAAAAAACTAATACTTGAATAATAATTTATGAAATCGTTATTTAACCATTTTATTGAATCACATTACTTAATCAAGGTGCCTAGATTATATTAATACTTTCTTTAAGTGAGATTACTAATCCATTTGGACACATTACTAATCCTAATCATAAAATCACTATTCATAATTTACTATTCATCAAACATTAAGTTGATCTTATTAGACTCTAAATTTCGTACTGAGCATAATTGTAGAAGGCCATTTTTTGAATATCATTACACATTTTTAATTATTTAAGGTTTACATAAACATTTTTAAAATATCCTTTTTCTAAAATTCATGAAAAATATGCATACTATATTTATCCGGTCATTTGAAAATTCATAAACTTCATCATAAGTAGAAATCCCAATTTTTATTTAAAACAAAGGATTACACAAGGCAGTTACGGTCTCCTTACATAGCCCCTTATCACACCAGCATAGGACCTAAGTGTAAGGTGTGCTAAGGTGAGAGAATCTGAGGGAGGCTCGGCTAACATCGCACGAGTAGTAATTTCTATCAGTTTGAAATTCTCACAAAGGTGATTCCATTCTAGCTTCACACGATGAAGTTCGGCTTGGGTTTGGTCAAGATCAAATCCCAGTGGTGCTACCTCCTTCCCAATTTCTTTTAGATGGGCTTCGATTGGTCCAAGACTACTGGGTGAGGCCATCAAATCTTCTTTCTATAATAATTAACCAAGATTACTTTTATTTAGAGACAATAATCAAAACGTTTAGTTTCCAGGGGTCATATTGACCAATGGTCATATAACAGTCAAAACCTAATGGTTTCATTTTAATTATACTCATGTTATCAAATGAAACATTTTTGTTGAGTATAAAAAACAAAATAAAAATAACACATAAAATTAGGAAACAAGATTTATTCAAAATTTCGGGTCGTTACAATCTTCCCCCCTTAAGAAATTGCGTCCTCTCAATTTTTAAAATTGGGTTTTGAAATTTCATTGAAAGTCCCACATCGGAAAAGGAGTCAATAAAACTATTACTTGAAAAGAAAAAAAAGGTAAGTGAAAAGGTCACTCGAGTTATCCCACACTAGGATTCCATGTATGAAAACATGGACATAGAGGAGAAAACAAAGGGTCAAGTTCTGAGGGAGAGTGATAGAAAACATGATTAGGAGAAAGTTAACCATAAGAAAATCCCAAACTTATGATGTGTGTAAACGGTCTTTGATTACCCAGTAGGAAACGTAAACCAACAACGTTTTTGTTTTACGTTCATTTTCATAATTTTGAGGAATTCATTTACAACATAAAACAAAAACATAAGAAAATATTCCTATCTTCATGTAGAGTTTCATCCTTTAATAAGTTTCTACCCAAAACTAATATTTTCTCCAAACTATGAGCATTCAAAACTACTTGGTCTCATCAAAACACAAGAACCATCTTCTAGAGAATCACATAATCCACAAAAGATTAACTATATATTTCTTCTATCTTTAAACATTATCCCAAAAATAGAAAGGGTAAGGTAAAACAACTCTTCAAAAAGAAATAATCCCATAGGAATGGAAACTACTTTTAAATCTTCAAAGTTCCATGGTACTACCCGAAGTTCATCATAGTACATTCCATAAATAACGGTCCTTAAAATTCCTCAAAATAAACCAAACTAAGATTGAAACCCAAATACAAGAAGGATTTGATAACATAGTCTTCCAAAATAAACTTCATTGTTCATCTCCAAACAACATCAAACACTCCTAACATCTTATAACAAAAGTATCTAACCTAAACATATTTTACCCAAGATAGGTTAATCATTCCCATAAGTAACCTAAATTACTATAAGTCCACATTAAATTCATCTATTCTTCAAAATATAAGTCAACCTTACTCCTCAATGAAAATACCATAGTAATCTATTTACCTTGATCATATAGGGTCCCCAAAATAGTGAACATCTTCCAAAATAATAATCATATTTTAATCCCCTAATCATTCATGTCATATTAATACGACAATCGTCGCATTTCCTATCACATTGGTTGTTGGGACATGTTCTTCCATTTCCCACCATTAACTAAGAAGGGAGAGCATAATTAGGGGCTTAAGTACTTAGCCAATAATCATGAAAAGGAACTGAAAGCATATAAGGATAACTTGTAGAAGAAAATTATACCCTAACTTGTGATCCCCTAGGTTCCCATCTAGGTTATCCATGATAATATATTATTATGTGAATCTTTAACTTATTTTATCTTTGTTCCTTTAATAATGATTCATACTAAGCTTATGAATTTACCAAATCATATCCCCCGGGAGTGTCATAACCAAGAGTGTAGAAAGGACCGTTGTTGTGTACCAGTTCCCATTCGAGTCTAGCTCAAAGCGGTGTTTTCGGGTTTTACCCCTATGTACATCTGTGCCAGAGCCACCTCTACCTACTCGTATCCAGACAGGGATGTATTTGCATGGCAACCCCTTACTCAATACTCACCAAAATACCAGGAAGATTTCCTATATTTAAACTTTTCTATAGGGTTCTTCCTAGAGTTTTCATATCCTAATTTCCACAAATAACTAAACCATACTTTGATACCAACTATAGCATCCTGCCTTTTTATCACATAAACTTTCATTACATTTTACAAAACCGAGGATCTTTAAGGTTTAGTGTCTTGGAAACCAAGAACTTTAAACATGAAAACATAAAAGATTATTCTTAAACACTTGAAAGGATTCTCCTAATGTTCATCCTAGGTTCATTACTGCATCTCATAACCTGGGGACATACATCAAAAGAAAGGGTGATCAGAAGGCCCAGTAAGGGAAACAAGAGAAACATTTTACATGTGAACTTGAGATACTTCAATAAGTTCATGAAAAGAACATTAAGGAATGAGAAAGAAATCATTAGGCATATAATAACAAAAATAACATTTTTCATAACTTGAAGATGTGGCTACAACATTTAATATTGATAATCATTTCGTTTGACCAAGGTCCATCCCCAAGGTGTCATTAAAAATTACCAAGGTTATTCACCAAGGTATTAGTATAAAAAGTCATCTCTAGAGATTAAGTCTTTACCCAATGCATTGGAGCGCTATCTGGGCGCACCCTTGACATGTCTTTATTATCATGTGAGCCACATATATCATCATCAATAATTTCATAAACAGCCCATATAGCATAAAATAAAATGGGTTTCATTTCATAATCATAACGTTTTAAAAACTACTTTAAAGACATGATCTTTATGTCACTTTAAACCCACAGAAAAGGGAAAGAGGGTTTCATGTATGTAAATACCAGAATTTAAAATAGAACATTTTGATATATATATGTGAATACCCCTGTAGAAATAAGAGATTTGAGTATTCACTTAATAACATTAAATAATTTTGAGATAAAGATGGAGGCATTTTGAGACGAAAACTATGCAGCATAACGTCTACAATACATGGTTTTAGAAAACATTGAAAACAGAGGGGACATGGGTCACCCACTCAAAAATGATACATAAAACAGTAGAGGAACAAAATATATAGTATTTAAGAACATGGTAATGAAATTTGAATGATATACCATATGAAACGAAGAAATTGAAAGGAATACAAAAAATAAGATTTCTCTTATGAAAATTCGGCAGCCTAACAACGTCACTTAAAACTTCCAAAAATGGATTGACGAGATCAAATAGGGTCTCTCCTCATATGAAAATAAAAGGTCAGTATGATAGATTTAGAGATCATACCCCAACATAATAAAAAGTAACTTGAAAGACTTGACATGAAAGTAGATCTTTGAAAACGAGAAGGGTGAAGGAACCCCTTAGAAATTCGGTAGTCTAATAGCGCCACTTAAACTTAAACAAAAATGAATTGATGAGATCAAATAGGGTCTCTCATCATATGAACATAAATGATCAGTATGACAGGTATAGAGATCATACCCCAAAATAATAAAAAGGAACTTTAAAGACTTGACATGAAATTAAAACTTTGAAAAAGGAGAAAGGTGAAAGAACCACTTAAAAATTCGGTAGCCTAACGACGCCACTTAAACATTAAAATACTGAATTGAAGGGATCAAATGGGGTCTCTCATAATATGATCATAAAAGATCAGTATGATAAATTTATAGATCATACCCCAACATAATAAAAAGGAACTTGAAATACTTTACATGAAAATAGATCTTGAAAAATAAGAAGGGAGAAAGAATCTGTTACAAAAATTTCAATAGCCTAACGACGCCACTTAAAACTTCATAAAACGAAATAATGGGAGTAATAGGGGATATCTCATTATGTGAACATGAAAAGGGAAGTAATATGAGTATAAAATAACACCCTTTAACATAATAACATGGATCATAAAAGAAATTACATAAAAGAGATTTCTTGAAAAGAAAGAGAAAGATCGGATCCCTTACCTTAAAACGTAACTCTTCAAACTCAAAGGTTGGGACCTTGAGGGCTTGGGGTCACCTTGGGAGGACTCCTTGGGAGGTAATGAGACCAGAACTTCGTTGGGGGAGAGTGGGGAGTCGAATGGATGAGAGGATGGCTTGGTATTTATAGGCAAAGTGAGGGGACAAGGCATTAATGGCCAAGGGACACCTCATTAGTGGTTTTGGAAAAACCATGGGCTTTCCCATGGTATTTGCCCATGGTATTGGCCACCTGGGACACCTCATACATTATCTTACTATTCCTAAGTCAACCATATTGATTACATACTTAATACATCATTTAATGATGTCATTAAACACCCGTAACTTAAAAACTGTATTTTCACTATTCATCGAAAATTCAACTTTCTCAGAATAATCCCAAAATTTCACCTTAACCAAATATCAATGCTCTGATTTAAAAAATGAACTCCATTTTATAAAAATAATTTTCTAAATATTTTTAATTTATTTTTTAAATATATACACTATTCACTGAAAATTCATTTTTTTCAGAAAAAACCCCAAAAATTACCATAACATAATATCGGTGCTCTGAGTTCAAAAATGAAATCCATTTTATAAAAATAAGTTTTTTAATATTTTTAATTTAATTTTTAATTAAAAAACACTATTCACTCGAAAAAACTAATACTTGAATAATAATTTATGAAATCGTTATTTAACCATTTTATTGAACCACATTACTTAATCAAGGTTCCTAGATTATATTAATACTTTCTTTAAGTGAGATTACTAATCCATTTGGAAACATTACTAATCCTAATCATAAAATCACTATTCATAATTTATTATTCATCAAAAATTAAGTTGATCTTATTAGACTCTAAATTTCGTACTGAGCATAATTGTAGAAGACCATTTTTTGAATATCATTACACATTTTTAATTATTTAAGGTTTACATAAACATTTTTAAAATATCCTTTTTCTAAAATTCATCAAAAATATGCATACTATATTTATCCGGTCATTTGAAAATTCATAAACTTCATCATAAGAAGAAATCCCAATTTTTATTTAAAACAAAGGATTACAAAAGGCAGTTACGGTCTCCTTACATAGCCCCTTATCACACCAGTATAGGACCTAAGTGTAAGGTGTGCTAAGGTGAGAGAATCTGAGGGAGGCTTGGCTAACATCGCATGAGTAGTAATTTCTATCTGTTTGAACTTCTCGCAAAGGCGATTCCATTCTAGCTTCACACACTGAAGTTCGGCTTGGGTTTGGTCCAGAGCAAAGATCAGTGGTGCTACCTCCTTCCCAAGTTCTATTAGATGGGCATCGATTGGTCCAAGACTACTGGGTGAGGCCATCGAATCTTCTTTCTCTAATAATTAACCAAGATTACTTGTATTTAGAGACAATAATCAAAATGTTTAGTTTCCAGGGGTCATATTGACCAATGGTCATATAATAGTCAAAACCCAATGGTCTCATTTTAATTATACTCATGTTATCAAATGAAACATTTTTGTTGAGTATAAAAAACAAAATAAAAATAACACATAAAATTAGGAAACAAGATTTATTCAAAATTTCGGGTCATTACAATGTATGTATTGATTCCTACCCTTGCAGGATATGTTTTGATTCATCGATCCTCGATCTTGGCCCATCCCCACAAAATGATTCCTCTATCATCTCCTCTATCTCCCCACACTTGATAGGAAACCATTTTCACTCCTTGTTTATGACACCAAGTATAACTCAAGTGAGATTAGGATCAGTGGAAAGGATTACCTTGTGCAAAAAAATTATAGAGAAATATGGTAGACTTTTCACCCATAGTGAATGAAACAAAAATGTTCCTACCCTTATTTCTAATCCATATCGGTACATGGAACATTCCAAACTATGTGCATCTGGGTTCTTTCTATTGTAAGATACGTATCGATGCTTGGATTTGGTATCCCGACCCAACCATTATAAAAATCCCATTGAATGTCCCTACGCATTGCCCAAATATTTAGGGAATGTTCAGAACTATGCACGGATTGATTCCTACCCTTGTAGGATATGAAGTGACGCTTGGATCTAGAATCTCGGCCCAACCACCATTTAAAAAAATGATCCTTTCCCCATGCATAATCCAAACTTGTGTGGGGAGTCTATGAAAGGTCCTGACTGCATGAAAGTAAACTACGAGATCCTTCAAGAGTCACGTGTGGCCTAATTATCAAATGTTATGAGATCCCGCAAATTCCCCCCCCCACTCATAAGAAGTCAAAAGATCTTACTTCCCCCTATACATATGATTCATATCTATGTGTAAGATCTAGGAGTTCACGGTTAATCATGGTATGGGTATTTATTACGTTCCTAGACACATCATTCGATTTTTTCAAACTCTATACTCTAAGAAAACATAGATCCCCATAAACATTCATGGACATCTGAGATGGAAGGACGATGTCTCGTGGATACCTTTTTTTGGCAATGCACAGCATGTCCCGATGGATATGAATATGTATCTTACAAAATAGTCTTAAATCAAATGAAAATTCATCCCCTAGAGTCATTTCCTACCTCGGTACACCCGATGGATTCCAAGATCCATGACATCCCTCTTGATTCAATTTTCCCCTCATAACTTTGGATTACACCTTCTATCATCACTCACATTTAAGGAACACCAAGACACCCTGATTGTGATTAACTTAGAGCTATTAATGATCTTTGTGACAATATAATGTCCTCACCGCACGACATTAAACTGCTAGGCCAAAATCATCCTTGATATATAACATTAAAATTCATAGCCTGGGTTTTAGCCTAAAGTGCTCCATGATGTTGATTTTTCTATTCTTAGGTGGTGACCCAAAATCCTCATAATCCCTTATTTCTGACACCAAGAATAGCTCACGTGAGCTTAGGGATATTAGGTAGAGGCCCACTATGACATTGTGGAAAAAAAGTCCAATGGTCCTAGCAGCATGACCCTAAAAGGAATTTCATGGTTCCCTTACCCATAAGGAACCCCACATCCTGACAATACGATGTTAAATGATAGGGTACCCCAAATATGGGATGAATGCCTCACCCTGTGTATGATTCAGATCTACGTAAGGGATACCTGATTCCATGAGTAAATCACAACTTGGATGTCTCTAATATATTTGGATACAATCCTACCATACCTCAAACTCCATGCTCTAAGAGATCTTGAATCCCCATAATCTTACATGGCCATCTGAGATGGTAGGCCATTGTCCTATAAACACCTTTGTTTGGTTATGCACATCATGACTCGGTGGCTCTACATATGTTGCCTACAAAATGGTGTTCAATAAAATGTAAATTCAACCCCAGGAGATTCCTCACCTATCTTAGTACTCCTAATGGATTCCCAGCCCTGTAACATCCCTCTTGATTCAACGGCACTCAAAGTCATGGTTTTCATTCTTCTTCCTACACACGTCCTAGATATATCATAACATGTGGGCCTGATTCATCTCTGATCTCTTTTGAGGTTTCTGTAAAATTAAGATACCCCATCCATATGCATGAAGTTTACCCACATAAAAAAGAAGAATTCCCTCACTTATTTTCAGGTTTCCCAGAGAAGTTTAGTTAAAATGTCCCTTTTCATGTTCAGGTACACCCCTTGACAAAGATCATATACCATGTTCAGAAAGTTCTAAATCACTGCAATCCTTCATAGACATCGGAAATAGAAAGTCAATGTCCTGTGGAAACCTTTTTCTAACCATGCACATCATGCCCCAGCGGCTCGGCATATACCACCTACAAAATAGCTATCAATCAAACAAAAATTTGTTCTCAAGAGAGTCCTTTCCAGTTTTCATATGCTCATATGACACTCATTTCCTGTCACACCCCCAGATTTGGAAAACCCCTTGATAATGGATTACATACCTTTCTCTTTTCAAATTCTCCTAACGTAAAAATGATTTCTAACTGAACTAACTATTCACCAGCTCTCCCTTACACAAGTAATAACCATTTGGGACACATTTCCCGCTCAAAGCAGATATGAATGTACCTAATATTTTCGGACACCATCACTCAGACCAGCCACCCATTGTGGCTCCTAACATCAAAATAAATTCAAAGAGTTTCAAACCCTACCAGGCCATCGGAGATGGAAGGCCATTATCCTAAGAACACCTTTGTTTGACTATGCACATCATTCCCTAGTGTATATGCATATGTTTCCTACAAAACAACTATCAATCAAGGGAAAATTAATCCTTAGGAGAGTCCTCTCCTACCTCCGTATTCCTAAAATGGCTACCGCGCCTCATGCGTGTCCAAAATTCACAAATTTAGGGTCAAGAAAAATCTCTAATCCATGTCTGAAGGATATTAGAACATTCTCAGCTAATGAATCCCGAATTGGGGCCCCTTCCCCATTAAGTTTGGTCAAAGATATTTGACTTAAAACATCAATAATAATTTGATTATAAGGACTATGAACTACCATAAAAAAAGACACCATACTTTCTAGAGTGAAAGTTCACAAAGGTAATCTCTGGATAAAATTAAAGTATCAGTTCATTAAACCTACACCATTTATGGTTTAGAAAAAAAATTGATCCATAAAAAGAAATGTAAAGCTTGTTAGGATGAAAACCCGTAAAGGGTGGCCTAAGAAAAAGTCAAGTTATGCCTGCTAAGCCCGTGTCAAGAAGGCTTAGGAAAAAATTAGGGTAATAATGAAAAATACATAAAATATCATGAGGTTTTTCCATAAAACCTCAGAAATAGACAAACTACGCTTGTTGAGTCTTGCGGCTTAGGAAACAATTATAGTTCGAGTCTATTATTTCAATTTACAGGTCATGGTTTAAAATTAATACTTGATTAAAATGAGGTTTATATGATTTATTGTGATCAATTGTCATGACAGGAAAAGTAAAAGTAAAAGAATTTGATGGTAAATCAGTTCCATCATATTTCATAAAAATATATGGTGGGAATCCACAGCCTGGAGCCTCTCCTTGTAAGAAAGACAAGATCTTTATAAGAGACGTTTGGCAGAGTCACAGAGTTGCATCAAAAATTTATGAGACTCCTCAATGTCTTGTTGAAGCATTAATAAATTTGCAGTCTCGGCCTCTGCGCTTTTCCTCAGTGCCTCCGCGTCCATCATGTCCTAGAGACTATTACTTTTTCCTTGTTTCATTTTCCATCACCCCTCCTCAATGGTGGCCATGGCCTTGGCCCACTTCTATTTATGCCGCTCCAATTTCTGGCTCTGTTGTTCCACTTCTTGGTTGAGTTGTTCTATCAAGGACTCTTTCTTCATGAGTTTATTTTGCGATCTTGCAACCACTCCAGCATTATTGGAAGCTTCATCAATGAGAATTTTCCATGTAGCAGCAAGATAAGCAATCAACTCTACCGTGGAAAGTTGAGATTCAAGCATACCATTTGCTTCTTGAGTAGAAACCACATGACTTACTATATATTAATACCATGATTGTCAAATCCACCAAAACCCAATACCACAAATTGGCAGAGTAACTTTAGAAATTTCACTGGCATCTCAACCAATGGGGTTTTAGAAATTAATCTCCAAATGTTCCTCCATGCCTTTTACCAAATGGGTTGAAGATCGACCAAGATTTATTGATCAGTCTTAGAGTCACTTCCTAACAATGAAATATAGTTAGGAATGAATGTCACAATAGAGGGAATTGATTCAGTGGATACAACACAGCTTGACCCTATAATGACCTAATCTCTCATAATTGTAATGGAGGAGAGAATGGGGCTGTCAAACGCTATTTCTAAGAATTTTGGAAGAAATTTTGAGAATAGGGAGGAGACAGATTCAGTACCTCCCATCCCATCATGAATACCGCTATCTAAAATAGGTGGCGCTTCATCTTTAATCATTAGTTGTGCTCTGTGGTTACTTGGGAAAACTGAAGACCGAGGTCTATACATGGCCAAAACAGCAGACCCCAAGGCATCCCTAAAAAGTTTTATGATTAATATAAGGCCAGTAGGGATAGTTAGTCTAGATAAGGGTAGTGGTCTCAAGATCCTGGGGGCAGAAAACACAACTTCTCTCAAAACTAAAAAAAAGGGCACGATAGCCTGCTCCAAATTTTTAGGGGTCAGAACATCAGCCTCCCCGATTGTGACTTCTTTAGAGCCACCATGAGCAGGTGGAATATCAATCTCTGAAGTGAATCCCTCTATAGGGTCAAATTTTGTTTGGTAAATATTGATTGTCTCCTCAAGATTTTAAGCCCCTTGAAAATCCAATAGGGCTTGGGGCTTTCCACTGGACTTGGATCCTACTATAAAGACCACTCTATCTCTCTCCACGAGAGTCAGCTCAGCACAGTCAAGTGATCCCTCAACTACTATATGTCCTTCTATTATTGGGGTATAGATTTTTTAAGCAGGAGAAGGCACACCTGAGGGGTCAATAGTACCCCTGGACTCTTTAGATGGCCCTATTTTTCTGTTTCGGTCAGCTGCAAAAGATGGAGACCCTTCCTCTACCATAAAGGGTATAGGAGCTATAGATACCTGAGCAGTCATCATTTGGTTGCCGATAGGCCCCACGTCAAAATAAAAACATGTACCGGTGATTAGACAAGATAAGGTTATTTGGTTCAATCACTAGGTGAATAGACGATTACTTGTGATTCCCCTTCGAATGTTCTTTGACAGTTGGGAGGCTTGATTACATTTCTTTGATTATCGGGGGGATGGATCCTAAATTACATAAGCAATAGGAAATGGAGGGGGAAATTCCCTAGAAGGGTCAGCAATAATCACTTCCATGTGTTCTTGGGATCTAGGGGATCCTTCTGCAGTACCCCTACCATTGATAGGGCACACTCTCCAACTACAGTACCTCTAGGAGAATAAATTGGGGAAAAAGCTATTTCGCGAGACCATCAAGCCCCTGCAAAATAAAAAGGGGAGGGGGAAACTTTAGAATCTCTGCATCAAAAGAATTTAAGGTCATAGGTTTCAGATAAAACTCTCCCAGCTACCGTGAGATTGCTGCCATCAACGCCACATGGTCCAACCAGTAATGCCTGTCTATTGGAGCATGGAGACACTTGTCCATTTCGTTCAATTAGGTAGTCACCTCCTTAGGCTCTTCGTCAGCCAAAATACTTGTAGGAGAATTAGCTCCCCCAAAACCCAAAAGGTCAAAACGTACCCCCTGAAGAATCCTCCATATGTCTTCATTTGAAGAATTCTCCCTCAGTTCATCCCAGTCTCTCTAGACATCTGAAAATGCAGCTGTAACTAGGATGGACAGCACTTGAAGGTTTTTTCAAGGGAGCAGAGTAGGTTTCGACAATAACAAATGTTTCCCAAGTGTCCCTATAAACTCAGGACCTTGATAAGATGAACATTTATGAGATGTTGGAAGCAAGTAATAAGCTTTTTCCATGGCATCCGCAATAGGTGAGCCAACGACACCATCATCCTCATCATCGATCTCTGATCACATCATGGAAAGTTCCTGATGAGAGTATTTGTGGTGACCACTTCGGGAATGGATAAGGGTCTCAATTTCCTCAAGGTAACGACCCACCCTCTCCATATCCTAATCAATATAAACATCAGTGGGTGCTGAAACATAGCCAATGCTAGTAAGAGAAACTTCCATCGTTCGAAAACGCTACTATAAATCATGAGGGGACTAGTCACGAGTATATGTATGGCCTTTAAAAGGGTCCCATTGGCTCCAGAACACTGTAAAATTGGCCTCAGGGGGAATGGATGGTGGACTCCCGGCAACAGCTTCAATAACCCATTCAGCTGCCCGTGAGTTCACAACCGCATCTTTCATAGTTTTCCTTGGGGGAGCCAATAGGCCTTTAGAGGACTTTTCCCAGTCGAGAGTATTCAACAAATACCTTTTTTTTCTCCTTTTCATTTTCCCTAGATGCCTTGGATGTTTTCGTAATAGAAACTAGGTCGGCTAATTGGCCGTCGGGGTATGATTTAACCCAGGTCTCAGCATAGTTTTTGGTAATAAACGGCACAGAATCCTTAGGATTCAGAAGTCTTTCATGGAACTGGGTGTCCTCCCGGTTGAACATTATCCATAGTTGATGGTCTATCATTTGATGCTTCTCCTGACAATCACTTTTGAGATCAAGAGGACACAACTTTTGGACATAGTTAAATTGATGACTAAATCTTCAGGGTGCATATCCCTTGAAAATAAGCTCCCCTCCGATACGGGTGACTAGGACACCTTATCTCAAAGAAAATAAGTAAACTCATTTGAAAAAGTCTTCATATGCATTATTTTTAACATTACCAATAGGGGAATTATAAGGGTGATAAGAGAAACGTTCGTAAACAATGAGATAATCCATTAACTCTTGATTGTTCTTTTCGATTTGCTCCTCTTGCTTATCCTATGAAGCCCAAGCCGTTGGCATGACCCCGCTAGTACTTTGAAGATACAGTCGGAGGTTAGAATGTGAAATTGGTAAGGAATTGATGAAGGAATAACCTTTTATGTGGGCTCCCATCCAGCCTCAAAGAATTTGGAAGGGCCCAGTCAACCGGTAAGGTGGCCCCCCTCACTGATTCGACACAGTAGGTGGTAAATCTTGGCCAACAGTGGGATTTATAAATTGATACATCTACCGGTGGCTAGCTGAGCCACCATGATAAAAGTTAAGGCTCTTACACTACCAGATTCCCACACTGGTAAGAGCCACCTGCTTAGAAACATGGCCAAGAAAGACTCTAGTCAAAATAATTGATTGACATCAGGGATGAGCCCCCATACCCACTTATAAAAATTTCCCTCTTCCAGGGTGGGCCAGTAGGTAACCACTCACCTCTGGGTGGTTTTGGTAGGGCAGGCCCTAGGTCTCCACAGATCGGGATCTAGACTAGTATGCCTAACAAAAGGACCAAAGCACTCATCAAAAGGAGCGCCCTACTTCAGACAAGGATTGATTTCCTTCAAAAGTGTCTTCTCCTAAATGATGTGTTTCCTAGAAAAAGGATGGGTTCTTTCCTAGTCATCCCAAATAGAGGCGGGACGTAGGAATTCATCATACATTTCCCTAATAATAGGGACTATTGAGATTATCCGGATGTACCAAAGACTAATGATGACCTCTGCATGGGTTAAATTGAAGGTATTAGTGTTTGGGATCCAGCTGATTAGGATCTGTGAGGTTAGGGAAGTGGGACGGTGAGTGTATGTATGAGAAAACCAAGCAGCCTCATATAGTCCCATGGTTTGTAGCTCGGTTCGAAATTCTTCATTGCTCTAGAGAACCCAAAAAGGACTCCCCTGTCTAAGACAAATGAGCCTCTAGAGTGAAGATCCCGCCAGGAGGACCAACCATGCTATTGTTCAATGTAGATTTTTGTGCAATGCTCTGGTATCAATGGGCCATTTTTTCGAGCTTCCGCTGCACTTCCTCTAAAGTTTGAGATGTGTAGTTGAGCAAGGACCCAAAGGCAATATCCATCTGAAGGTACCGCCCCTTGGAAGAAATCAATGCCTTCAGGGTAGAGGTGTTAATTATCCAGGTAGTAGGACGATCAGTTGAATTTGGTTCTAGGATCTCTATATCATACAATAGACCAAACCCATAATAAGGAAGCCTTTCTGAAGTCGGGTACTCCCTTTGACTCACCGTAAGCAGTTTCGCTAGAGATTGGGGTAATGGAATGACTAGAATTTTTTATTCTATCAAATTCCCCATGTTCTTTGATCTTTCATCTACAGTAGAAAGAAGGGAAATAATAGTATCCTCAGAAGAAGCAGTGATGTCAGCCACAACCTTTGAAAGATCCATTGTCGCCTACATAGGCTGGTTTAAAATATGATAAAAATTCAGTCCATTAAAATTTGTTGGATAAAGGTGACAGAAGAATGGATAAATTAATTAAAAATATATCTATATAGGGATCTGTGTACTGTTCCTGGAAATGATACGTGGTAGTCATATCCCACGTACTACATGATGTATGAAAGAAACTTCCACATACTGTTATAGTACGCAAAAGCATTCACCGCGTACAACCATGGTATGCAAATAAACCATGAGGAAATGGCCCATAGAGCATTGGCTGGAAAATAGAAGGGTTCGTGGAAGGTGGATACCATGAACCAAGGCCACATCAAATTCAATTTTAAATACTGAGGATTAAAAGATCAAGTTTGGATTATTAAGTCTTAATGTTCGGTTCTCCAGTTCAAGCTCAGTATGCGAATACACAAGCAACATAGCGTTATCCTATGCGGAATTTGGATTTTTAGTTTTAAAATTCCATAATGTCGTTTTCGAAATCCAAAATTTGGTTGACGTGCAGATAAATGGTGAAAAGATTGGTTTGCGGCACGTACAAATTGGTTCACGAACAAATTTTCACAAGAGGAAGGGTATGTAAATGCAGAGGAATCTGGGGGAGTCTAGATCACTTTTTTCCATGAGAAATGGTTAGAAACAAATGGCATGGGCACCTATATATAGGTGTAGTCCCCTTTTACTGGGCCAATCTGTTCTACCGCGAACCATTTCAGTTCATGACCGCTTCTACATCGGAATAGTCCCCTTTTCATTCCGAACGTACCCCATTCTATTGGGGGGGGGGAATTTGTAGGGTCCCAAAAATTTCTCCAAGGGAAGAAAATACTCCTACAATCACTTTATATAAGGAATAAAGTATTCCTACAAGTTTAAAAAGGCGAACAGACTCAAATTTATCTACAAACTTTGAAAGAAACTTGAAGGAATTCAAGTTTTCAAAAGATTTTAAGTGGCTCGTATACCATCATCGGGAAGGGTTCATAGACCGCCTGGACCGTGAAACATCAGTACACAGAATGACCCATGAAGCGCTGGTCCACAGAGCGATGGCCAGCAAACCCAGTGGACTAAAAACCATGTCACTGAAGGAATCATGCATGCGAAGGCCATCCACATACCGTCTCACGAACTCAAAAGTTTTTGAATGAAGAAAACTGACAGGGTTCCATAAACCATGATCGTGAACCGCAACCTCTGCAAACCCCAGTTGACAGAGTCTTCTGAAGGTCAAGATATCTCTTCATGGGCTTCTGCAAATGGTGTCACATGCCCATAGATATTATTTCCCCAATGCTCTATAAAATTATCACATAAGGAATTGAGAGGGAACGAATGAAGAAAGATCAAAGGGGACCCCAGAGGTTGTAAGAAAGAACTCAGAGAAGATTTTGGCTTCAGTCTTGAATCATTGGCAAAGCCTGAATTACAAACCATGCTCTCTACATGTATAGTCAGCCACGAACCATAAAATGGGGGAACATAATAATAATAAGAGAACCGCAAACCCGATTGGTGAAACCACGAACCACATATTTCTCATGGATGAACTCCCCAATAATGATAGTCGCTTGGAACCTCCAATATGGTGTTCCACATAGTGTATCACTATATAGATTTAACTTGGCACCGTGTAATGCATTAGTACGCAGATGGAACCCAAAGCGGCATGATAGACCACATCTAGGACCACGTACCACTGTGGTGCATGGTGGTCCATACCCATGCCCACGTACTGCTTCAGTAAACGGAATAACCCTCTTCCCACACACCACTACAGTATACAGATCTTCCCCCATCCTGCATAAGGAAACAGTATGTGGAATTGGTTGTTTTCGGGTTTTATTTCCTTCGGTTCTAATCTCGCCTCTCCGTTGGCGTCCATCTCTTCATAGTCCCTCTACGAACCAGTCCCCCGACATTAGGCCAAAGATACCCTCCCCCCCAAAGCCACCGGTCCCATATGATCAGACCATTGGGTGCATCAGCACACCCCCTTAAGTCTACATACCAATTGTAAGCAAAGTCACGAAGGCTCTCCCCACAACGGTTCAGAATCCAGGGATTTCTGTAAGTCTATATTCTCATGGTAACCCGGAGTCCAAACTTGGGATGCTGACGTGAACCTCCTCATTATAGGGATTAAGGTTGATCACCTGGTTTTCCATTTAATGAGGAATGATGATCAGTCAAAGGGGTTATGTTCGCTTCCCCTTGTGATGAGGACAGCGCTCCTCCCCTTCCCAGAACGCGTTCAGGGGCTCTCCCACTGAGGTAATTCATCAATCTTCTGAAGGTCAAGCCGCATAACCTTTAATGTCATTTCACATTAAAAGGTTCGTCGCTCCGCACCCTCACCCACGGTCACCCTGGCCTCATCCTCCGTAGGCCCGCCCTCTCCCATCAGTAGGAGAGAAGACATGTGGTTGGTTGGATCTCTCACATCCTCTAGTTTCTCACACCGAGCATGACTCAAGCGGGCTTAAAGATTTGCGATGATTACAACATCCACATAGTTCTAAACTATAATAACTCTGATTCATGATCAAACCAGGATACGTAGGACACCTACTCGAAGGCCCGATCTCAAAAGGGTTCCCTTCAAAAAGTGTTCACCCAAACATAACCTCTCAAATGGGAAGCTTCTATGCATAAGCCCTATCAATTCTGAACTATGAGAACTCTGATTCCTAATCAAACCAGTATATGTAGGATGCCTACTCGAAGGGCTGAGCTCAAAAAGGGATCTCTTCCAAAAGGGTTCACCCAAAAATGTCCCCCCAAATGGGAAACTTCCATGTGTAAGCCTCGTCTCATATGAACTATGTGGGTTATGATTCCTCTCTCGAGGATACGTAAGAAAACCATCTTATGGGTCCAATACTGACATCAGGTCACCTTCCACCCTCCATGGATGATGATAAACTCTAGAATGCCTTATTGTATGGCTCAAGTCAGCATTACCTCTGTAGCATCAAATCCATGTATGCCTATGAAGATCCTGTAAACCAGGGGTAGCCTATGGACACACTCTTCGGGAATGAATCAAGGATTCACGAACATATTAATACAACTTAAATCTATAAGAGAGTCCCGAAATAGGCAATAATCCCCCCGAAAGTGGTGTGGTGAGCCCGTATTCCCATCCTCTCGAGCACTTGCCTTTGGAAAGAAGGTCCATGAATTACGGATACCAGGGCCTTTGGGTGTTTCTGGCTCCATGAATAAACCTGTTAGAGACCATCCGAGTAAGTGATATCCTAGGAGGACTATTTGCACAAGTACTTGACCCTATGAAATCACCCGTTGGGACTATCTAACTGTGGCATCTCTTTCATAGTATAGAAAGGGTAAATTACCCAGTCCCAACGTGGTTAATCCAATCCTCCTTTAAGGGATAATGACACAGAATGGGTAGAAACAAAATAAATGATGAATTTGATGAGAAACTATATTTAGAAAAAGATATAGGTGATGATTCTCTTCGGATCATTTCACAATAACCTCGAATGTTCCACCTTGGGCCTAAACATCATTAAAACATTATGAGGCATTATGAGAATATAAGATTGTGTATAAAATTTCCATAGGGATGTCTCCATAAAGACTTCTTTTTGGAAAATCATTTCATTTTCTTTTCAAGCATCAACTGAAATATTTCTAGGCTATGAAAGCCCTGAATTTTGATTTTAGGCCTGTTGGAGATAGTATAATACTTGAGTTGAGTGGTCATGATCAGATTATAAGTGAGTTGTATGAAAATTCTTGGATTTACAAGAGTGGACTAAATCTTTTCATTATACTTTCATTCAAAATAGTTATTTTAAAGCTGGTCAAAAGGTTTTTCATTATGGTTCTAGATATAGACTATTTCCTAGGAATCTCACACCTAGGTGGTATAGAACTTTCACTATTGTTCGATTTCTTACCAATGAAACTGTTGAGTTTCTAGGAGAAGAAACCCATCCATTCTTGGTGAATGGAAAAATAATCAAACATTAATTTGAGGGGAAGACAAAGGGCTTGGCAGCCATTTCCTTCTTTAAAATTTGAGAAATCATTGATTTTTTATGGGGAATGTAAACCTAACGTTGCATGGGAGGAAACCAATGATTTTATAGTTTTTATCATTTACCTTTTATTTAAATAAATACTCATCGCTCAATTATCTATCTCAATCAGTTGCTAAACTAAATTCCTAGAGTTCTTCATAATACTATCACTCATGCTATATTTATTCTGTTTCGAAGTGGTAGGGTCTACTAATTGTGAGGTGCATATGGTGTGCAGTAGGATAATTCACCATGATAATAGGTTGTGTGGTAGGTCTTGTGACTATGAGAAGAGGACACGGTGGATTGAAAGAACTTTTTTATAGTGGAAGTATTTTTTGAACTTCAATGCTAGAGGATATGCTAGAGGATAAACAATATAAAACTTACCTATTGATTTAATTCTATTGTTGGTTGAATCAAATTCACTACATTTAATTTATTGCAAAAGTTGTATATAAGAATCTTCATTTTGTAATTTATTTATGGTCACTACCAAATTCTTGAGCGGTTTATGGGTGAAATAGTGTAGTCATTGCATGTTAGTTTTTGTGCTTATTTGAAATTTATTCTTAAGTTCATCTATAATAGGAAACCTTAAGAAACTATTTTTATATGCTAAAACTTTTATGAAGTGGCAAGTAGGTACCTTTTGTGCATGTTAATATTTTGAATAAATGATGAGTGTGTGGATTATTTTTTTATAAGCTTCCCTATCACCTCTCAAAACAAAACCTTTTCTATGATGTATTTCTATATCTATTTGAATCAAACTACTTAATTTTTCCTCTAACTTTGAGACTCAGGATTGAAGACAATGTTGAGAATTAAGTGTGGGGAGGCGTCTTAAATGTGCTAAACTACATTTCACTATGAACCCATTTAACCCTTAATTTTTTTTCAAACAACCTCCCGATCAAACATCGATTTAAGATGTTCATGTAAATAAAATAAAAAAATGATTAAAAAAAACAAAACAAAGATGAATGAATTTACTAATATGATGAATAGATGAGGTAGTTTGAAAATCCCTTCAAGAGATGATGAAAATTCCTTTTGAAAATTACTTTTAGTGATGTTTTGTTTGAATCAACATTACAAAATATGAAGTCAAAATCTTGGTCGCTTAGATTCATAAGAAATTAAAGGTTTTTTTATTTTTTCCACTTAAAAAACTCAATAAATTACTACAAAGAAGGAATTGATTACAATATATAAATGGTTGGACAAACACGGATTAAAATGATAAACCGGTACAATCTAACTTCTCCTCACAAGAGTTTTAGCCAATAATAATTGTGAAATTTAGGAAAATGGAAATTCATGATTGAAGAAGAAGATGTGGAGTCTACCCTTGATTTCCAAACCCTCAATGTGGTACACACTATTTCTCTTCTTTGTTTCTCCATATCAATGTGCTACACACTATTTCTCTGCTCAGTTTCTCCAGATCAATGTGGTACACACTATTTCTCGGCTCTGTTTTCTGTTCTTCATGGTGGTCTCCTCCAGGCACGACATTGGCATCAACAATGGGTCTCGACATCTGTTCCTTCACTTTTCTAACATGTGGATAATGCTTCTAAAATATCCTCTACAAGCTCGGAGTGGAGGTGTGGTTTTACTCCCTCGGTAATCTTCCTTCTATTCAATGCGGAGGTGGTGAGGATTCGGTGAGCTCGGGTCATCTCCCTCACGCGGGTGTTTTTCATCGGCAGGGTGCCCATCTGGTTCAGTGGTGGTCTGCTTCGCATCGTCTCGGGTGGTTTAGTCTGTCATCTTCTCCAATTCTGTCAGTGTGTTTGGTCTTTCTCTTCTGTTGTGGTTGCACTGATCTGGTCGTTAGCATATTAGAAAGAGCCTAGCGGTAACAGAGAGAAGGGATGCAGGGGAGTGGTAGATTCAGAGATGCTGGCAATATGGAGAGAGGAATCAAACATCATGGTAGGAGTGTTGGTCGTCGATGGGTGAATATGATGGTAGGTGATAAGTGGTAAGAAAAGTGTGATGGTTGGTGGGTCGGTAATGGTAGCAAAAAATAGGGGAGTGGGGGAGAATGACAATTGGGGATCAAAACTGGATCCTAATACCAGTTAAGGACCTCGGGAGTTATATGAATAGTAAAAAAAGACTATTTATATAACTGGAGAGGTCCTTAACCGGCATTAGGGGCCAGTTTTGGTCCCCTGTTGTCATTCTACTTAGATATTATTGAAGGTAGATGCAAGGATAGGAATAGTGGGTGTGACGGTAGAAAACAATGATCAGTGGTTGGTGGTAACAAAAAATTAATAGTGGCACATCCTTCGCCTAAAAAATAAATAAATAAAATAAATATTAAAAAATAAATAATAACAAAACAAAAAATCAAATTAAAATGAAATAAAGTTACATTTTATTTTCAAATTAAAATTAATGAATAAAATCAATAAATTTAATTAATGAATTATGTTGCACTATTAAAAAGAACTGAAAATAATTAATTATAAAAACAATTACAATAAATAAAAGAAATATTTAAAAAAGAATAAAAAGAACGACTAAAAATTATTAGTTTTGAAATAAAATTTGAATTTAAAATGAGAAATTAAAATTATTATTTTGGAAAACATAAAAAATGATTATTTAAAATAAATAAAGAAATAAAAAAAATATAATTTTAAAAAACATCCATGAATAAAAATGGTATTAAAAAATAATTTATTTACTTAACTAAAAAGTTACCACATGACTAACACAAACAAATAAATCGATATTTTAACATCAAATGCAATGTTTTAATAATTAAACAAGATATTATAAAAAATTATAATTTATTTTAAAAAAACATTAACTCAACATTAAAAAAACAATTAATTGCTATTAAAGATAGTGGAAAAAAAATGAAACAAATGCCACATTAGGAAGCTATCGAGGTTGACTCGCTGCTGGAGGTCCTAGAGCCTGAGATCTTCCATTAACAACTCAGCTCCTTGGGAACCCTGTTAGTTCCGCTATCATGACAGACCTCATCGTGATTACATTTGATCAATCACCTCCACCTAACCTTCAGATACATTAAAAATATAAAGGGAGTAACTGCATACTGAGTAGAAGGATGTAGTTCCTCCTCGATATGTCTCACAAGGGACTCCTCATCCATAAAGAGGTCTGGGGAAAATACAATAGAATGTTGAACATGATTCCTATATCCCGTGAAAATAAACACCTCTACTATAGATAAAGCATCTTTGGCCTCTTCACTGCCTTCATGATCAGCAATAGAAACACTGAATGAAGCTCCCTCTGAAAGTCTGGACACAACACCTCTACCTCATTCTACTCACCGAGAAACAACATCCACCACTAATGCGCAGTTCCCTATATACAACTAACTACCAATGGGACTCAGTGCCCCATTAGGACATGGATCAAACTGTAGGTGATCTCAGACTCCTCTAGTCACTCCCTGACACCATATCTGAAACACATCCATTATACTTCCCTAATTATTTCCGCTGAAATGCGCACAACGCCCTTCATCAATCCTTATCCTCCTTTATCAGATCAACTCAACGAGGATCAACCAGATCATCCTACTAAACATCCACTTCCTGAATAACACACAAACGACTACCAAGATCCATATCTAAAAGCGAAACAATGATTTCCTAATCTTGGTAGTATGGAATTTTATTAATAATTATTTGATTCATTTCAACTTCTAAGAAATAAAACCAAAAATTCAAACAATACCACAAATCAATCATGATGCATGTACCTCTCGTAGGTCTCTACCCTATAAATAGGTCATCATCACTTGGTCGATAAATAATCTCAGAGTCCATGCACTAGATCACGGGGGCTGTAAAATCATTTTTCCTAGTCGGTCTCCCTGGCCAATGTCATGCACCAAGGTCAACTTGAACAATTGTCTGACCAACTCATGTAATCCTTACTATACCTAACTATAAACTCCACCTTATCTCTCAAAACCATCCTAAGATATAACCCTATCACAAACCCCTCCCTCCAAAGGTACCCCTCTATGGGCAGTAATGAAGAAATGGAGATAATGACCCCCCAGTCCCACCTCCAGCAAGCCTCGGGATGGAAACCAATACTAAAGGTATGAAAATCTTAATATGGAAGGAATTACCCTCTATAATATATATAGGACCGAGATATAGGATATCATTAATCAATCATATCCATGATATCATATTAAAAGGAAACCAAAACCAACCGAAAATGAATGTATAATGAAATCAGATAAAGTTAGAAGCCTCCAAAAGTAAATACCCGAAAGAAAAGATAAGGAAGAAACACAACAACAATTCAATGGTCCGAGATAGTAATATCCAACATGGTCTGTGTAATCCTCCAGGAAACCTGAAAATCAGTTTTATATATGTAGGATAAGCACACAAATATACTCAATAGGGTAACCAAAGTTTATTGTGCACATGTGAAAGAAGCATACCAATGAATCCGTTAACAAACAGAAGAACCAAGAATACCTAAATAGGCCAACTGACCAATCCTAACCCCACTAGGGCTTTCGGTAATTCCCCAATATTTTTAAAAATAATTTTTTTTAAAATAAATTCAATTTGTTCTATAGCTTGTGTTACACACCACATCGAGTTTAGAAGAACCATGATAAAATATAAAAATATTATTATAGCCTAGTCATTGGATTGACAAGTATAAAAATGACTAACTAAATTATGAAAATGTGTAGATAAAATCAATTCATTGGTTATAATTTAATTAGAAATGAAAATAAAAATCATTATAAAATAAAATAGTCTTTTTTATGAAAAACTATTTTTATGTGCTCAATGTATTTTTAACCTAATAAATTAAACCGAACTCTATTATTGAATTATTTTAATTACATTTATATATCTTATATTCAATAAATTATTTTAAAATACATCTAATATTTTTTATTATGCGTAGGATAATAATAAATCCAGTTTTATGCTTAAAAGATATTTTTCTAAAAAATGGTTTTCACCATATTTTACACAAATACATTAAAATTAATTTCATCCATTTATAAGTATTTAATTACATAAATTTAATTACATATTTATAATTATGAGGTTCAAATCTAATAAATAGGCCCTTTTTTTGTTAATATGAATAGTAAAAGTGGTAAAATTTATCACCACAATAAAGGGTTAATCAGGTTAATATAGGTTAAAATGAAGTGGTAAAGCCGTAATTATTCATCATAATTATTGTTATATGAATACAATTAGACCCTCATCACCTTAGGCTATAAATTTATTAGTTTAATAGACACTTTCCATGAAAATGACCAATATAATATTTACATCAAAGATAGTTACAAAATGGCACTCTCTTTAATTTTAACATATCTTATGTGTCAACATATGTAAAATATTTAGTTATGAATGACTCTAAGTATATATTTTGAGATTACTGAAATTTTTTTCTAATGGATTTTTTTTAATTTTTAATAATTATACAATGGCATTAATTGTGTATGCAACACTGATGCATTATTTCTCAATTTAATAAAGAAACATAATAAATTATTTTAATAACATTAATAGTTATTTAATTTGAATTCATTAAATTTTAAAAATAATTTTATAGATCTATATGACATATTAGGGTGGTTTAAAATCATTATATTTAAATTCACCATTTTTTATGATGTTTTTAATGTTAAATTAAATGAATAATATTAGAAATGATTGTGATGTTATTAAATGATATAAAATTCATAAAAAACTTAATATTTGGATACATGAATGGGATTTGGTTTTAAACATCATCCAATATCCATTTATGGGGTTTTTATCATTTTATAGTAACATTATTTACCATTAAATGGGAAAAAACATTAATATTACAGTATTTGTCACAAGGCTTAACATGGGTTAAAACTAAACGATAAGGGAAATATTTTGGTCCAAACTTGTTAAAAAATTATTTTATGTGATTATTTCAACTCATAATCATATTATATTTGAATATTATCAATTTTGAGCCACTTGTAAATCAATATTAATTTATATTTATTTAAAATATAAAAAATTCCAAGAGTTCCCCTCCACTCAATTATAAAAGGGCAGCCTCCTTTCTCTTATTCAAACCACTTTGAGCCTTATATATCCACAAAACTCTACCCATTTCACTTAGAAAATTACCTATTTATATCCTATATGTTTTTTATTATGAAAAGTCAAACCCTACAACCCTTTTGTGGGAGATCTAAAGGAGTCTTTACAAAGAAGAGGTAATCACCTTAACTGATCACTTTCTTTTAAATATTTTGTTTTACCTCCTATAAAACGATTATAATATTCAAAACATAATAAATTAAGTATCCTAAAAATACTAAAATTCTATTATTACTATTAAAAAACCATTATAACTCATCCTTACAATAAAATTGGAAGTGAAAGTATCATCCATGCATACGTACAACTCACCATCTTCACATAGCGATACAATTCATTTTTATGACCATCTTCTATGTATGGGTATTATGATGAGATTAATTTTTATATAATATATTGATGAAACAATCATTATTTTTTAATAATAACATCATGTCTACCTTCTTACCATCCAATCCTTTGAGAAATAATAATGTTTCTTATGCATACATGTGGACTACCACCACTATGAAGCGATGTGATTAATTTTTAATTTATATTTTATTGGATATTAATGAGGATATATTTGATGAGTATATATGATATATATGATATCCTAATGATCTTTTAAAAGTTAATTATTATTTACCTTTCTTTCTTTCCATCTGTTGAAAAATTAAAACATCATCGTATGTACGTACAACTTACTGCCTCTATGAATAGTGTAATTTATATTTCTATCTCTAAATTTTTTGGATGAACATATATATATAATGAATATATATGATATTTATACCGTGATTAATATTTTTTACATGATTTAACTATAAAAATAACATAATGACTAAAACCACCAAACCAAAATTTACAAGAAAAACGAAGCAATTATCACCCAGGATAGTGATTTTAAAAAAGAATTGTTAATAAATGGGTGATAAAAGGTTAAAAATAAATAATATATGGATTTATATATATGATCATGGTTATAAAAAAATATTTATAATAAACCTATATTTATTATGTATGAGGTTAAACAATGTTCGAAGGAGGCAAAACCTAAGGTAAAATGGTTTTATGTAACAATATCATTGTTTATCAGGATTATTTACAATTATGTTCTAATGATGAAATATTATGATCAAACTCTCAATATACTCATTATTTTTATTAATCTTTTGTTATTTTTTTTAAATAAATGTTTTTATTTCATTTTACTCACCTTAAGTACTAAAGATATCAAAAATATCTTTTTAAAGAAAATCGACTTTATTTCTCTCTTCTGTCGGAAAACATTTTTCTAACATATACATGTTTTCTAAATAGATTGTAAAGAAGGTTTTTACTATTATAAAATGATTTTTTAAATTCATTTTTACCCATTTTTTAATTTTTATAAAATGGTTTCAAAGGAATATTTTATTTCTTTTTTTGAATGAGGAACTTTTTGACCTTTTTACAAAAGTGCAGAAGGAATGTTTTCTTTTAAATTATACGACATTAATGGAATTTTACACCATCACTATCACTCAATTATTTTAATATTACTTTACAATTTTCCATGGTTATTTTCAAAAAAAAGTTCTTCATAATATTTTAGAAATTCTTATATTTTTATAAAGTGATTTAAAAAATAAAAGGTTATTTTCCTCAAGAATGTTTTAATGATATTTTAGTGCTATTTGTATTCATCAATGATAAAAACCCTTGATTTAACATATTATTTACCAGGGATATGATCTGAGGATATCAAAATTATTCTTTATTTAGATGTTTTATGTTTATTATGGAAATAGTTTTATGAAACCTATTAATTTTACATGGGTTATGCTATGATGAAATGGTGAAATATTTATGAAACCGGTTTCTATTCCATGGGTTATGCTGTGATGAAATGTTTAAGAGAACAATTTATTTTCATGGTTTATGATACGATAGATGT
Organism: Viscum album; assembly: GCA_963277665.1. Classification (NCBI taxonomy): domain Eukaryota; kingdom Viridiplantae; phylum Streptophyta; class Magnoliopsida; order Santalales; family Viscaceae; genus Viscum; species Viscum album. Next base: position 604,566,842 of record OY728119.1, on the reverse strand, counting down.
ATTATGATATTTTTGAACACATATTTAGGATTTTAATTATATGATGTGTTGGCCAATATCTCCCTCCAATTCATCGGGTAAGGAATGATATATCATGATATAAACATGAATTGAATATAACAACCCTACTATTTATTAAACATTAATACATGATTTATATCATAAGATTTAACTTAATAAAACCCATAAGATTGAGAATTCTAGTGTATTTGGGAATTAGGTAAATTACATAACAACTTATAACATGTGATACAATAATATTTTTTAAAACATCCTTAACATGATCATATATTTCCATCGTACTTAAAAATGCATGGGATAACCTGGGGACATACATAAGAAAGGGGTGAGATAAAAAGGCCAATAAGGGAATAAACCTGACATAACATGAAGATAATAATAAATGTTAAAAAAATTACATAATAATGAGGAATAAAAGAATAAGAATAATAAAGCATGATATAGCATGATAATCATAACATGAGAAATGTGGATACATCATAAAACACTACATCATAAACATATGTCAAGGATAAATATCATGAAATCATAATGGAAAAAGTCCAATAAAGTAATCAGGTCCACTACCTATCCCAACATAACATATAATGATACTAAACATTACCCAAATTCATTGGAGTGATATATAATTGCAGGCACACCCATCACTTTCATTTCATTCTTATGCTCAAGTGTTCCACATAGATCATACAATATGGAATCATTTTTCATCACATTTATTCCAAAATAAAGGAGTGCGAAATAAATACATGTAAGTATAAAATCAAATAGGTATAAGTGTATAATGGTGAACACCCTTTTTAGGAATTGAGTTTGGGTATTCAGTACACATTTTTTTGTCATGGAATCCCATGGTGAAATTTTAATAGTATAATGGGGGCATGAAAATATCTGTGGGAGGGATTAATGAGAGATAAATGGGTCTCTCATGATTTATAAATCATAAGGTAAGTATGGGGAAGGTGAAAAAACACACCCCATCATTAGAAATTGAAAATAAAGGGGAATAAAATGAAGAATATTCTTGAATAAAGGAGAGAAAGAGAGGATCCTTTACGTAATTTCACCTGCATAACAATGTCACATAAAAAAAAAATCATAAAATGGGTTTATGAGAGAGAAAGAGGTACTTAATTATTTATAAATAAATTGGATTTTAATTTGGGAAATTTAATAACATATACCATCATAATGAAATGAAGATAAAACACAAAAGATGAAGAAGACACTTTTAGAAAGATGAGAAAGGAAAAGATCCCATACTTGAGTGTACGACTCCAAAAACTTGAAAAGAGGCTTATTAAGAGATTGGGGGAATATAGGGAGGATTTTATAGGGAGGTTGGGAGTAAGGAATTTCTCCATGTTTTTTTAGTCAATAGAAATGAGATCTTGGTGAGTTTATATAGAAAACAAGTGGGGAATTCTTTAATATTTCACAAACTTAGGTTTTGGACTCTATATAATAAAATATCCAAAACCAAAAACATTACCATGGTTTTACCATGGTTTATTCCAAAGGGGAGTGTTATTAATTATTTAATTAGGAAAAGGGAATAACTTATTAAAATAATTCCCTTGCATATGTGGAGGCGATTCATACTCTTAAAGAAATGAATATAAAATATTAAAATAAATTCTATGTTTTGGAAGATTTATAAAGGATTTATAAAATTAATAAAATAATCAAAAAATAAAATTATGTTAAGGGTAAAACATATATTTATATTAGGATTCCCATTATAGTATTTATTACATCATTTTTGTTCATTATTATGTCATAAAACACACCTTCTTTTTATACGATATTTAATTTTTACTCGAAAATTCATGTGTCTCAAAAAATTATGAAAAAATAATTTTTAGATAATTTAGAATTTATGATTACAAAAATAAAATTTATTTTATCTAAATAATTTTCTAAACATGTACATTTTCACTTTTAATATAATAATTGACATTTATTGTGAAATGTTGTATTTTTTGAAAATAATTATTTTTAAACCCATATAAAAATTACATTTAACATCATAAAAAATATATGATCATTTATATTTAATAATAATTATTTAATAATAATATTTTATTAAAATATTATTTATTTTAAAAAATCATTAATTCATGAAAATAAATTCTCTTAATGAATTTGATTATTACTCAAAAATACTATTTGTGTATTATTGTAAAAAATCATTTTTAATGTAACAATAATAAGACGAAAATATATCTATTACTCTATAGAAAAATAATGTACATAATCATATCTCTAGGGTCTTGATACATATCCCTCTAATTCACTAGAGAACACTCTAAGAGTAAGGTGTGTGATAGTGATATTTTTATGGGGTGGTTCGGTGTACATGGTTTGGGTCGTGATTTCGATGAGATTGAAATTCTACCATAAATAGTTTTTATCATGCTTATGTTGTTGGATATCAGTTTAGTCTTGTTCAGGGGAAAATCCTAAAGATATTATATCCCTTGGAACCTCAGATAAATGGGCTTAATAGGGTAATATCCTATTAGTTATGGCTATTACTTCCTTTTTATGGGTCAATTGGATTTGTTAAAAACCTATGTTTAAAATAATAATATGATCATTGTTCAACAAATATATTATCAATGATAATGATATTTTAAATCCTCTAGGATAAAACCAAAGAAGTTTTGTGTTTTCTATAACCATATTACATGATAATACATTTAATTAAATCCAAAGGGGAATTTTATTTATAACAATTAGGGTCGTTACAATATTCCCCCTTAAGAAAATTCACCCTCCAAAGTTTCATTTCCCATACTAAAAAAGATGAAGGTAACTTTGTTTCATCACCTTATATTGTTCCCACATTGATTCTTCAAACTAGTGGTTTCTTCATAACACTTTGACCAGGTGCATTACCTTATTCCGTAAAACTTTGTATCTATGATCTAAGATCTTCACCAGATGCTTCTCATAGGAAAGATCATTCTCAAATGGTATCACCTATGGATTGAGTACTTGTGAGGGGTATGGTATTTACTTTCACAAGAGGGATACATATAATACATCATGTACTTGAGATAGGATTTGTGGGAGTTCTAGTGGGTAGTTCACCACTTCAATACGACTAAGGATCTCAAAGGGATTGATGAATCTTAGACTAATCTTTCTCTTCTTCCCAAATATCATCACTTTCTTCCATGGAGATATGCAGAGGAATAAAATGTCTCCAAAATAAAACTCTAGGCCTTATTAAAGATTGTAATTATAGCTCTTTTGTTGAATCTGATCATCCTTGATGTGCTGCTAAATGGTCTTGACATTATCAAGCATTTCCTTGACCTTTTCAGGACATGGAAGTTTTTGTTCCCCAAATTCATCCCATCATGTAGGTTTCCTACATCTCTTCCCATAAAGGTATTCATAAGGAGAAATTTGGATGCATGAGTAGAAACTGTTGTTGTAAGAGAAATCTACCAGCGGAAGATTTTGATCTTGTCCTCCTTTAAAGTCAATCGAGAATACTCTAAACATGTCCTCAAGTATCTGGATAGTCCTCTTAGATTGGCCATCAGTTTGGGGGTGATAAGCCACGTGAAATTTCAACTCAATGTTTAGATGATGTTGGAGAATTTTCTAGGACATGGAGGTGAATCCTGGATCTTGATCAGATATAATCAATAGTGGTACTACATGCATCCTTACCAATTCTCATATGTATATCCATGCAGCAATACAAAAAATTGATCCAATTAGAAGGGGATAATTTTTAGTTTATAAGGGGTTATAACCCCCTCTAAATACATTATCATTGGTTATGAAGAACCACCACTAATGTGCTCATCTACCACTATTAGAGGTGGTTTTGAGGAACTGATCGTAATGTAGTTAGAAAATTAGCGGCGGTCATATTATAGGGGGTTAAAAAACCCTCTAATCAGACTAGGGAATCTCAGTTTAGTTGTAGTTTTAACCCCCTTTAATTGATTTTTCAAATTATAGGTGGTTAGAAACCACCGCTAATTAAGTTATAAGTTGCATAATTGAGGCAGTTTTAGAAACTGCCTCTATTTATAGAGCAATTAGAGGGGGTTTTAACCCCCTCTAATAGAGGAATGATTAGAGGAGGTTATGTAAACCTCTTCAAATAATTATATTCTTATTTTTTATTTTTAAGACCAAACTCCCATGGTTCCCCCACCCTCCACTCAGGTTCCCCTCTTGTTCCCTTTTCCCGCCCCCTCCAGTTCTGGTTTTGTTACTCCCCTCTCCATTTATGAGCATACCACACCTATGGTTCCCCCAACTCCTCTATTTTGGCACTGCTACGTTACTCCCCCCTCTATTTCAGCATTGCGTGACTCCTCCCATTTTCCGTTCCTACTCCCCAATCACATAGTTCGTAAAATGTATCTTTGTTGGGTTTAGAACCCCAAATCAAGCCTGTATATCTTCTTCCACTTTACCACCCAACCAAATAAACTTTTATTCAATAATTTCATTTTAATATATTTTCATATACTTCAAAACTGACTCAAATAAATATGATTTTAATATATATTTAAATAGATATAAATATATAACATATATATATATAAATTAATATATACATTAATATATTATGAATTTATGAATTTATATTATAATACATTTATTTTCTATTCAATTTATACATTTATATAAACTATATATTTTATATGTATATTTATATAAATTTTAGTAAATATGTTTTACAATTCTGTTTATTTTATGCACACACACACACATAAATATATTCTTGTAAATCATTTATACTTAAATAAATATTTATATATTACGTACATGCTTATTTATATATAAATATATATATATAAGTATTTATTTAATATATTTATATAATGTCTTTAAAGATAATTTATATAATTTGTTTAAAAATATATTTATATAATTTATTTAAAAACATATATTTATGATTATTTACAATAATATATATTTATTTGTATAAATTGTATAATAATATATATAATTAATATATAATTAATATTATATGAAATATAATTTATATAAATAATTATGTTATATATAATTAAAATTATTTGAAATACAAATATTCTATTTGAAATAAAATTTATACAAAAATTTATATAATGTTATATAAAATAAAATAATATATTATATATAATTAATATTATATGAAATACAGTTTATAAAAATATATAATTAATATTATATGAAATACAATTTATAGAAATATTTATATATTGTATTTCAATACATATATTTATTATTAGGCACATTAATATATATTTATTTTAAATAATATAATTTTATAATATTATATACATTAAAATATATTCATTTCAACAAATACAGTTGTATAATATTGTGTACATTAATATATATTTATTTGTATAAATTGTATATCATATAATATTAATTATATATAACATAAAAGCAGAAACATATTATTTAAAAATATATTTATTATTATTATAATATAAATTATAAAAACTACATGCTTGGGTTTTTATAAAATAATTTTTTTAAATAAATTATGTTTATGCATATGCTTATATAAAATGTTTATGATTTTATATTACATATAATTGATTTTATATGAAATATAATTTATAAAAATAAATATATATAAATTTACAAAAAATTATACAATTATATTTATGTATACATATAAATAAAATTAAATACATTTATATAATTGGAAATATATAATATAATTAAATGAAATATATATATACTAAATTAATTTATAATTTTATAGTATACTGAAATATTTATAAAATAATTATATAATACATATATGATAAAATACTTATAATATAATATATATAATTTAAATATATATATATATATTTAATTCTGTCTATATTATACTTATTTGTATATATAATATAATATAATTGTATTTATACATAAATATACAATAAAAATGTATTTAATATAATATATGTATAATAAAAATCATAATATAAATTTATAATATTTATAAAACCAAATATAAATTATATATATTGGAATTAATATATTTATAATTACATTTATATTATGTATACCAATATTTATATGTCTATACATTTTTTTATATGTATAAGTATTTATTTAAAATATTTATAAAATGTATTTACATATATATGTTTATAATTCATTTAAATACTTTTATATATTGGGCTATGTAATATATATATATATATATGTGTGTGTGTGTGTGTTTGTGTATGTACACACACACATGTGCACCCACACATATATATTATAAAATGTGAATTTATATGAGATTTATTTTTAAAAATAAATAAAAAATTAAAGGGGGTTTAAAACCCCTCTAATCAAAGGGATTAGTGACGGTTCATGAACCCCATCTAATGTCATAAATTAGAAGGGGTTCAAAACCCCCTATAACGTCTAATGTTAGAGGGCGTTTCCAACCCCCTCTAATTTTGTAAATTAGAAGGGGTTCCAAACCCCCTCTAATCTAGGGGATTAACGATAGTTCATAAACCACATCTAATTTAAGAGATTTGAGGGTATTGTGAACCCCACTATTTCCTTTGAAAAACAATTTCAATGTTAAATATATATATCCTCAAATATCTAAATGAATAATATATATAGGACCTCTAAAATCCAACTGAATATATAGGTCCATTGATTATTAAATTAGTGGTGGTTTTTGACACAAATTCCTCTCAAATCCAACCAAATATTACAAAAAAAATCGATAAAAAAATTAGAGGGGGTTGTGGACCCCCACTAAATTCAATGATTATAGGGGGTTGTTCATAAACCCCTCTAAAATAAAATGGTAGGGTATTGTACATAACCCCCTCTAAAAAACTGCCACTAATCTGTTGTTTTTTGGTAGTGCAAGTTTTACCAGTGAGAAGTCCTCCCGAACTGCAATGAATTGTGTAGTCTTTGTAAGATGATACACCACAACCCAAATAGTATTGTTTCGACTAGATGTATTTGGAAGTCTTGTGACAAAGTCCATGGTGATGTTTTTCTATTTCCATGTAGGTATGGGTAAGGGTTGCATCATCCCCTTAGATTTTTTTCTTTCAGCCTTCACTTGCTGACATACCAGGCATCTTGATGTATATTCCATGATCTCCTTATTCACATGGTCCCACTAATACTATTCCAAGAGATATTGGTACATATTTTTTCTTCTAGGATGGATAGAGAAGGTGGATATATGTGCATCATCCAACAACTCCTTTAACTCATGATTTGAGGGAACACATAGTCTTGACCCAAATATTACAACACCTTCTTCATTAACATTGAACTACAAGGATTTAAAATTTATTATAGTTTCCACTTTCTTCTGAATTCCCACATCATCTCTTTGATCATCCCTTAACCTCCCCATAAGAGATAGCTGAGCAATCATTTGTGAATGGATTTATGATGTTACTTCCTTTATGATTCCCATGTATATACTTTACAAATCTAATAAGATTAGATCCTTATAAATTATCTTCAATGATAGAATTTATGGGTCATTTATACTTAGGGTATCTTTCACTTTATTTGATTTTCAAGGATGGTAGTAAATTGAGCACTCATAGTCCTTGATCAGATCTAACCATCTTCATTGGTGCATATTCAGCTCTTTCTGTGTGAATATATACTTGATTCTTTGGTGATCCATATATATTTCACACTTCTCCCCAAAGAGATGATGCTACCAAATTTTGAAAGAAAATATCACTACAGAAAACTCTAGAACATGCATTGGTAGTTCTATTCATGAACTTTCAACTACCTTGAATCATAGGCTTTGACTTTATCATCCTTCATTAACACACATCCCAATCCCTTCTTCAAAGAATCACTGAATACCACGAAAATATATACACTTGTGGTTAGTGTGAGCACAAGGGCAGTGATAATCCTTATTTTTCACTCCTTGAAGCTCTCTTTTTAGTCACTATTCCAGGAAAATGTGACTTCCTTCCTTGATATCTTGGTAAGAGGGTTTGAAAATCACAAGAAATTTCTTACAAATCGACGATAATACCAAGATAATCCAAAGAAACCATATATATATATCACATAAGTTTCCCTTGGGTATCCTTCAATTAATTCTATTTTCTAAGGGTCCACCAATATCACATCACTTGTGATGATATTAGCCAAGAATGATACTTCCTTTAACAAGAACTCACATTTTCTATACTTAGCATAAACCTTCACCTTTTGTAAGGTCTTTATCACAGTGCTTATATGATCCTCATGCTCCATAGTTTTGAAGAATACTATAATATCATCTATAAAGACTACCACACATTTTTGGTTGTAATATCTAAAGAATCTATTCACCAAGTCCATGAATATTTCTGGAGCATTAGTGAGTCCGAATGAAATCCCTATGAACTCATAGTTCCAGTACCTTGTATAAAAATCAGTCTTGGGGACATCTTTTTTCATAACCCATCCTTGATAATATCCTGACCGAAGATACACCTCGAATATGTACTATGATTAATGAAGTTGATAAAACAATTCATCAGTCTAAGACAGAGGATACTTGTTCTTTATTGTGATCTTGTTGAGCTCATGATAATAAACACAAAGGTTCATTGACCCATATTTTTTCTTGATGAAGATGACTAGTGAACCCTATTGTGAACCACTTGGTTATATGAATCCTTTATCTAGATTCTCCTGTATTTATTTATTCAACTCCTCAAGTCCAACAATATCCATTTTATATGGAGTGTTGGATAATGGAAACTCCCCTGGTATAAGCTCGATTGAAAATTCAACCTTTCAACTAAGAGGCAGACTAGACAATTCCTAGGGAAACACATCAGTGTATTCCCTCAAAATGGGCATGTATTTAAGGAAAATTCATTACTTATACTCAATCGTTTGAGCTTGATATGATTTATCATAGGGAAATAATATCTATGCTTGAGATGATGGTGAAAAGTAATATTATTCCTCCTCCATGCACTTGTATAGAATTGGGGTTGATTCGAAATATGGAGAGTGATTTCCTTCTCATGGAAATTTATGTTGGCTCTACAAAGGGAATGACAATCCATGCCTATAATCACATAAAATTCCACCAAAGGTAGTATGAAAAAGGTTCACTAGGAAATTCAGCCCACAAACTTTGACAGGGGAGGAGTTATATACTTTGGATTGGATAATTTCATCATTTTCTATTTTCACCGATAACTCTACATCCATGATTTGTGGTGGCATTTGGATAGTTATACAAAACATTCATGATATAAAAGAATTTGTATAACCATAATCAAAAAGTACATTTACTATTATTGAATGAATAAATACATACCTTTCACAACTTCATTGTTAGGACCCACCTTAGTGATTATGGTGAAAAAATATTTCCCTTGATACATTAGAGGTTGTTGGTTGTCTCCGAAAACCCATGGATTAGTGAATTGGATTGAAAAGTGCCCAATTCCTTGAAGTTTTACCAATGAACAATATTATTAGGGTTTACTAGATAATTTATTTCCTCCTTCACATTATTGGGTTTCTCCTATCGTCAATTTTTTTTCTAGGTTCCCTTTCTTCCCACACCTAAAGCATTTCCTTGTCCCCTTTATGAAATTTTTAGTGTGCTTATTTCTACACTTTTGATAAGTGGGGTGTTGAATTTTTTTAGCACCATTGGATTTACCCATAAAAATTATAGAATTAAAATCTAATTTCCACTTATTATCCGTGTGATTCCCATAAGATTCATCAATCTTCATTTCAACTTTTAGGGTCATCAGACAATTTCCTCATAGATATCGAAGTCTAGGATCGCCAGGGAATTTCGTAGACTTGGTTTTAACCCACTAAAGAAGCTTTAAACCTTGAATTTGGGGGTAATGAAAAAGATAGAGGCATATCGTGAAATTATTGTGAAGTTTTCCTCATACTCCCTAATAGATTCTTCATGTTTTTTATTGAGAGAAAATAAATCCCTTTCTATTTTAAGATGGAGAGTGTGGGGAAAATATTTATTGAAAAACATTTTCTAGAATTCCTTCCACCCCATCTCTTTGATCTCTTCCTCAGGCTTCATATTCTTGATCAATGTCAATTCTTGATCAACGTCAATTCTTGACCAGCTTCACCCTCTATATGATAAACAACCTGTAGAACCTTCTCTTGTTATGAACATTGAAGGATGAAGAAGATCTTCTCAATGGAGTTGATCCATTGTTCTGTGATTAAGGTATCAAATGATTCATTGAAATTCAGAGGCCTTTGTCATATAAAGGACTCGATAATAGATTTATTTATCTTAGGGGGATTTTGACAATCCTCATGATTCATGTTTCTATTCAGAACCTAATTCAACTAAGAGAGTATCGTCACAAAGTTTCTTTTTCCTACTCCCATTGGTTTGGGAATCTCGTTGGGGTAGTCATCACATTGTCCTTCACACTGACTGTTTACCCGATTCCTCTTATTTCTGGAAATTGGATAGAATAATGGGAAAATTAGGGATGTGTATATTTAAACTTTTAAACACATAAAGGGAAAATCTAAATTCATTAAAGGGATAACTTATAAATTACAGGTATTTCCTTAACTTATAAATTTTTAGCCTTCAATATATGTTATCCATGATCTATTTCATTACATATATTCTTATGAGAATTTTTTGGTTTCCTTAATAATGGTTCATAGTGATATTATAAATTTACCAAAGCATATCCCCAGAGAGTTTGAAACTAGGTGTTCACTAAGGTCCATTGTTATGTACCAGGTTATACCGAGTCAGGCTCAGGAAACCTTGTAAGAGTTGTTACCCCTAGATAGATATGTTCTAGAACTATTTCCTCCTATAGTATCCAGATATGGATTTATTTTCCTAATAAAACAATTAATATATAATTACCAAATTTTGGGTAGTTTTCTTATAATTAGTCTTATCTTTATGTCTTTCACAAGGTATTTCTAATCATAATCCCAAAAATAAGTAAACTTTTCTATTTATAATAACTATAACAACCCATCTCTTTATAAAACATTAATACATGATTTATTACATAATATTTCACTTAATACAACCTAGAAGATCAATAATTCTAGTGTATTTGTGAATTAGGTACATTAAATAACAACTTATGACAAGTGATACAACAACATTTTTGAAAACTTCCTTGACATGATTACATTTTTCCATCATACTTAAAAGTGAATGGGATAACCTGGGGACATACATAAGAAAGGGGTGAGATTAAAGACCAATAAAGGAATAAACATGGAATAACATGAAGAGAATAATACATGTTAGACAATATAAAGAACAATGGGGAATAAAGGAACATGAATAATAAATCATGATATACCATGATAATCATAACTTGGGAAATGTGGAAACATTTTAAAACACTACATCATAAACATAGGTCAAGGATAATTGCTAAGAAATAGTAATGGAAAAATACCCATAAAGGAATTAGGTTCACTCATCATCCAAAAATGATGTATCATGATACTAAAAATTACCCAATGCATTGAAATGCTGTATAATTTTGTGCACACCTGCCACTTTCATTTCATTCTCATGCTTAAGTGTGCCACATAGATCATAAAACATGGAATCATTTTTCATCAAATTTATCACATGATAAAGGAGTTTAGAATAAATATATTTAAGTAAAAAATAAAATAGTTATAACATAACGGTGAAAAATCTTGATAAAAACTGGGTATGGGTATGCACTATACATTTTTTTGGCATGGAATCTCACAATGAAATTTTGGAAGCATAACGAGAACATGTAAATATTAATGGGAGGGATTAATGAGAGAGGAAGGGTTTTATCCTCATTTAGACATCATAATGGAAGTATGGGGTAGGTTTAAAAACACACCCCATCATTAGAAATTGAAAACAAAGTGGCATAAAATGAATAAGATTCTTGAATAAAGGAGAGAAATAGAGGATCCTTTACGTAATTTTGGCAGCATAACAGTGTCACATAAAAAATAAAAAATGACTTTATGTGAGATAAATGGTTCTCTCATTATTTGAAAAAAAATTGAAATTTTTTTTGTATATTTAATAACATATCCCACCATAAGTAAATGAAGATAAAACACATAACTTAAAGAAGATATTTTAAAGAAGAGGATAAAGGAAAAGATCCCTTACTTGAATGTGTGACTCCAAATGCTTGAAAAGAGGCTTATTGAGAGCTTTGGGTGCCCTAGGAGGATTATAGAGAGGGTAGAGAAGAGTAAGGATGTTATAAAATGATTTTTTATGAATATAAATGGGAGCTTGGGTGGTTTTATATAGGAAAAGAGAGGGGACGTTTTTAATATTTCACTAACATAGTTTTTGGACTCTATATAATAAAATATCCAAAAGCCCAAAACTTCGAATGGTTTTTACCATGGTTTCTTATAAAGGGGTTTTGTGTAATTATTTTATTAGGAATATGGATAACATTATTAAAATAACTGCCTTTCATATGTGGAGGTGAGTCACACTCTTAAAGAAATGATTTGAAAATCCTAAAATATATTATATGTTTTGGAGGATTCATAAAGGCTTTATAAAATTAATAAAATAATCTTAAAATAATATTATTTTAAGGGGAAAACATATATTTATCCAATTATTCTTTTTATTGTATTTATCACATCATTTTTGGGTCATTATGATATCATAAAACACACTGTATATTTATACTATATTTAATTTTTACCAAAACATTCGGCTATCTCAGAAAATTATGAAAAAAAACTATTGGATAAATTTTATGTTATGATTAAAAAAATAATATTCATTTTATCTAAATAATTTTATAAATATTTTTATTTTGACTTTTAAAATAATAATTGATATTTATTGAGAAACATTGTGTTTTTTTACTGTAATAGTTTTTAAGCCCTTATAAAAATTACATTTGACTTCATAAAAATTATTAGATAATGTATATTTAATAAAAATTATCTAATAATAATATTTTAATAAAATATTATTAATTTAAAAATTCATTAATTCATCAAAATAAATTCCTTTACTGAATTTTAATATTACCCCAAAATACTATTTTTGATTTATTGTAAGAATCATTTATAAAGTAATAATAATAATATGAAAATATATTCATTAATCTATACAAAAATAACATACATAATCACATATCTATGTTCTTTATATATATACCTTTATACCCCATAATACTACCTAAGAGTAAGGAGTGTGATAATGATATTTTCATGGGGTGGTTCGGCGTACATGGTTTGGGTCGTGATCTCGATGAGCTTGAACTTATCTTGTAAAATATTTTGCTCATGCCTAAGTTGTTGGACCATATCTTGTAATTGGTAAAGGGAAAATCATATAGATTCTATTTCCCTTATAAGCATTGATAAATGTGATTCATAGGGTACAATCCTACTGGTTAAGGCCATTACTTCCTTTTTTCAGTGTCAATTGGATTTATTAAAAACCTATATTTAAACTAATCATAAGATCACTATTAAAAGACTATATTATCAATGTTAATGATATTTTAAATCCTATAGGATAAAACCAAATAATTTCATGTGTTTTCTATAACCATATTACATGATAATACATTTAATTAAATCAAAATGGGAATTTTATTTATAACAGTTTGGGTCGTTACATGGAATGGGTGGTGAACACCGTTTAATACGTGAATTTGTCCACTATGATTGTCTTGAGAGTGAACCTTGACAACTATGATGGTTTGGGAAGTGAACCCATTACACTATTATAGTCTTACTAACAAGCCTTGACTACTAATGAAATAATTTTATATGCTTATTTTTATGACACACAACTATTTATTATTCATGTGTTATACTCCAATGGATCATGTTATTTGATTACTTTACGATTCATGTCTTATGAAATTCCGGGAATTATTACATGAATCTAGATTAGGATCTTTTATATGTATGGTATGTTTTTTTTTCAAATGTTAATCTCATGTTCTCAAACCCTTATTCCCATGTTGTGTTTATGTAATCATTAATACATCCCTTATTTACCCTTATTGAGAATCTAAGATAACCCTTTATTATATTTCTTTTCCCATGTTATAAAGAAAGGATTTATATATGATATGTATATGAAGGGTGATAGTTATGAATATCTAAGTGGGATACAAAGTAGAACTATTATGATCTAGTTATTTATGTTTCTATGTTTCCAAAGATACTAGACCAAAATGATTCTATCATGGATATTAATGTTATGTAAAGAATATTCATCTATTTATATGTAATATCTATGTATGAAAATTATGGGTCGTTATAGCTGGTATGAAAGTATGTTTTAGTTAAGCTTTGTAAACTAGGATGAGAAAACTTTAGTGAGAACTCGAGGGATAAGTCTAAGTATAGGATAAAATCTATTTTTTTTGGTAATGATCATGAATGAAAAAGGTTAAACCTAAATGATACTATGGTAATTATCCTATAAATTATTTTTTTATGATTATGTGGTTTTCCACTATTATTATTGTCAATCACACAATTCTTTTAGATTTAGTAAATTGTTGTAACTTGATGAAATCAGGTTAATATTGAATGAGATGTCCAATGAAATTATTTTCCTCTAGAGAAAATGAATGTTATGGGATTTGAAATGAAAAATATTACTACTATACTCAAATAAATTTATCACCCTATGAGATACACTAATATTACAAATGGGAAAAATAGGGAATGAAAATATATTGATTTCTTTATGAGGTAGCGCCCACCTTCTTTTAGTGGGTCTACTGATCGTCTAGTCAGTATGAAATGGATCAGTACCATTGAAAAGATATTTTTTGTCCACAGTGTTCAAAACATGAGAAACTTATTCCGTATTTATATCACTTGGAAGGTGAAGTAGATCAATAGTGGAATCTTATAAAAAACATGAAGCAACAAGAATAAATTGAATCTTTGGAGTTGGATGAGTTTAAGAGATTATTTTTCAATAAGTATATTCATCATATTATTCATATGAAAATGGATATGGAATTCCTTGATTTTAAATAGTTGGATAACGAATCTATTGGTACCTATGAGGAAAATTTTACAATAATTGTGAGGTATGCTTTTGGTATTATCATCCAACCTAAAATTGAGGTTGATTGATTCTTCATTTCCTTAAAATAAAGTCTATTATGGGTATTATCCATAAGGGAGTTCATTAGCTATGAGTAATTTGTTCAATATGTAATCAAGGAGGAGATGGATATTGGATATACCCATCAATCTCATGGTTTTGAAAACAAATGAAAAATGAAATTAAAATGAAAATATAAAACCATGGAGATAATAAGATGATTTTTCCTTTATGCTCAAGATATGGAATAAAACAAGGGGGAAATTGTCTTAAGGGGTATGGTAAATGTTTCAAGTGTTTAAAGGATGGTCATTGTGAAATAAAATGGCTAATTGACGGGAATAAGTGAGCTAATGAAGCGAATAAAGAGAAAGCACCAAATAATGCACCACCCACACTCTAGTGTTTTAAATCCAAGGAGTATGTGAATTATGTTAACCGGTTCCCAAATCTAAATGTTAATGATGATGATCGACGCCAACAGCCTCTTAATACCAGACAAAAAGTTAAATCTCATGTGATCACTATTTATAATGAGTGGTAAAATAATGTCATGGTAAAGTGTACACTTACTATCCACTCTAGAACTGCTGATGTATTATTTGACTCTAAATCTACCTACCCTTTTATATATAATGTATTTTATATGGGTATCAAAGTACCACATCCAAAATTAGATATCGAGTTAGAAGTAAAACTTCATAATGTTATGACGATCTCATCCCAAGTATATGATTCTTCTATGATTAATGATTTTAGGATTATGTTTCATCGATAATATTTTCATTATTCCTCTAGTTGAATTCAATGTTATTTTGGGAATGGAATGGATTTAATTACATGAACCCCACATAAATTTCTGAGGAAAGGAAGTTATGTTTTATATTATGAACCAAACTATAATTGTTTATTAGTGTGATGAAAAAAAAATTGATAGAAATTACACCCATTGTGTGGGTTCTAATTTCTATTCAAAATGTGAAATTTATCTCAGATAGTTAGGGAGAAAATAAACATCGAAGATATTCCTATGGGGTGACTGTTTATTTATTTTTTCCATAATAATTTTCTTGTCTTTTACAAAATTGTGAAGTTGATTTTTCAATATAACTCATACATGGTTCTACACTTATTTACAAGACTCCATATGAAATAACCCTAATTGTGTTTCAAGAATTGAAGATGAAACTATAGTGTAATATAAAAAATGGATTCCTTAGACCATGTGAATAACCATGGGGTGTATCTATTTTGTTTTTTAAGAATAAAGATAGATCAATGTGATTCTGTATTGATTATTAAGAACTTAACAGGATCACTATCAAGAAAAATTGTCCTCCACCCCATATTGATGAATTGTTTGATCAACTGTGCTGATCTCAAAAACTTTTCTAAGATTGATATTTATTATGAATATCATCAATTTATGTTCAATAAGGGGGATATATCCAATAAAAAATTCTTTATAATGTATATACATTAGAAATTTATTTTGATTCCATTTGGTCTTTGTAATTCCCTAATTATATTCAAAGAATTAATTAATAGAGTCTTTTTTACAATACTTTTATCACTTTTTGGTAGTCATTATAGGAGAAATTATTATATATTAAAACATAAATGTAGAGTATTAATATCAAATAAGAATTGTGCTGAAAAACCTAAGAAAGGATAATCTTTATATAAAATTTACCAAGTGAAAATCTTGGCTTTGAAAAGTTTCATTATTGGGCCATATAATCTAATGTGTGGAAGTATCAGTAGGACTTTCAATGAAACCAATTATTGAATGTTTCCTAGAAAAACCACTATGATAATGATTTTTAGTTTTCTTGGTTTGGATAGATATTATCAGTGTTTTGTGGAGAATTTTTCACAATTATCTAATCCACTAACCAAGTTAAGTTAGAAGGGATCAAAGTTCCTTTGGATAGCTAAATATGAGGAATGTTTTAAAGAAATAAAGATAAGGATAGTTAGTTAACCTATTCATACATTACCTTATAGTAGAGAAAGATTTGTAATCTATAGTATTGTATCAATGAAGGGAGTAGAATGTTTCCCTAGGTAGAACGATATGGTTATAGATTATTCCTCATAATAATCACAGGTTCATGATAAAAATTACCCAACTCATTATTTGGAGTTAGATATGATAATTTTTTCATTAAATATAAAAAGGTATTATCTATATGGAAAAGGTGTAACATATATACTAACCAAAAAAATTTAAAGTATATTTTCAATCAAAAATAGATGATCATACACCAAAAATTATGGTTAGAGATGATTATAGATAATAACTTCTTAATATATTACCACCCTGGGAAATAAAACAAGGTGGAATATTCTCTAAGTCAAAAGGATCATGTTAGATTATCTATGATGAGGTTTATAACGACCCTCAGTTTTCAAAAATTAACATTACATAACATTTTCAGAATACTTAAAATATTATAAAAACAGACTCCCAAAGTCCGCACTAGTCTAGTGACTTTGTAAACATGTAAACCTAAACACTCGTATATAAATGAGATACATCATCTCCCACTAGGTTCTTCTTGACTAAAGCCCTTCTTAGACACATCAAACACATTACATATCTTCATAACCTGGGAAAGGAAACATGAAAATGGGTGAGATCAGATGCTTAATAAGAGCAAACAAGGGAGACATGTAAACATAAACATGGGAAAAGGGGTATAATATCATTATCATGGAAATATAAGATCATACACTACATATTAAAGATCATAAATAGGAATCATGTCATAAAGATTACAATTTCATAAAACATTAATCATAAGGAAATAAATAAAATAATTCATAAAAGCATAACATAGAAATAAAACATGGAATTGTGGAACACACATACGAATATATAATTATTTCCATGGTAGTCAAGGCATTTTTGCTGAGACCGTCTTAGTGGAAAAAGTCCTTTACTAAAACGACTTCACCCCCATTCCATCCTAATAATACTGAACAATTTTAATTTTCCATTCTATCCATATAATAAAAAACTAAGATCCTTTCCCTTTCTATCCTTGTATATCTCATGAAATAATTTTTTTACTCAATGCATTAGAGGGAGACATAGGTCCCACCCATCTCATAATGAAATAATACATAGAAGTTCCACAAGATCATTAAAAATAATATCATAAACCATGAAATAAAATAGGTATTACAAACATGTAATCATATCATAACATGTGTAAAGGTATGGATTTCATAATCATTTTATCATAAATATAACAAGTGCAAATCAGCGGGTTCCAAAAGTATATAAACCATGAATAAGAAATAGGTTTCATTAACATCATTCCATCAAAAACATAATCCATTGAATGGAATAATATAAATGGAAACAAAGAATAATTTCCCCATAAAGTCATGAGTAACACCAATTAATGTTATCATAGATGGGATATACTTTTGAAAGTTTTTTTGAAAACATTTCTTGAGGAAAATATCCTTTCTTCTTCGAAATTTGTTTTTTATAACATAAAACCTTTTAAAAAACTTTTTATTTAAAAGTAGATTTTAAAACTTATAAAAAAATATTTTAAAACAATAAAACATTTTTAAAATCTTTTTTTCTTGAAAATTATCTTCAAGGATCTTTTTAACACATTTTTTAAAACATTTTAAAAAACATGGTTTTTGAATATGGTAAATTTTTGACAGAAGAGAGAGATGATCAAATTTACATAAAAAAATTATATAAAGTACAAAAGAGAATAAAAAAAGGTACTAACAAAATATTATATCCTGGATAAACATAGGATAAGTAAACGCATGAGTGTTCTTGAGATATGGATCATAAATTTCATCAAAGGAATCATAAACATAAAAAATGTCAAAAAGCAATGAGATTATCTCAATAAAATCTTATAACGTGGTAACTTGGGATCTTACTATACATGTAAGAAAATGAAATTAAAATAAGTTTAAAATATCAGTAAAATAAGGACACTCATGATATAACATGTAAAATGGAAGTATATACACCTCAAAAAAGAGTTTAGGTTCATAATAAAACAATGAGTCTCAAAGAAGGCAAATTGAGACAAAACATTTTTACTGATTTGGAAACTTTTGAAACTTAAACCACATGAAATAAAGTTCATAAAATGTATATGTTAATAACCATATATTTAATTATAATATACATATAATACAATCATGGGAAGTTCATACACTACACACAAGGAAAGAGTGGTGAACATAGCATATATCTAACGAAAATAAAAATTGAGATGAAATCCCCTTACCTTTTGTCTTGAATCTTGTCATACTCATTCAAACCACCTGTATAATAAATATAAATTTATTATAAATATTTTATAGAAAAATATTCTAATATCTAATACCTTATATGTTTTGATTACGACTTTATATTACCATCTTGTCAACCATCCAATGTTAAGGTTTCACTTCAGATAATATTCTCTTGGTTCTTCGCATGCATCTTAATTTGTTATATCATTGATCCTTATACTTATATCATGATTATATAATGGAAAAAATGATATAAATATCATTTATATATATTATATTTTTATAATAATCTATATAATAAATAATTATGAAATGGAATACACCATTTATGGAGATGGTAAGCCGTATGTACGCATGAATGTTGATTCCGTTTTTATTGTCATATTGAACGAAATAATGAAAATTAAATATATGTATATATATATATAATATCATTAAAGTAGAATTATATTGATATATATATATATATATATAGTATTGACCCGGACCCAAATAGCCACCCGAACAGTGCTAAACGGGTCTGGTGTTACTACCATAAGCACACCTCCCCAATGCCAAAGGTTGCCGACTAGTAGCGAGGGCCTTATATTTATAGTGGGGAGGATATACCCTCTTGGAGAATAATAATGGTACTGGTCTGAGTATAATAATAAATATATAGAAGAATAAAAGACTCAGTAGACTCGAACCAGACCCGCAGATTGGAAGCACATTCAATATTGATAAACAACGAAAGCAATAAATATAAACAATGACAGTAGAAGGTAAAAAAAAACAGAATGTTGATCACTTGTAACTATCACTAAACAACAACCATTCATCCAAATAAGGTCATACATATCCATATGTAAAGGCGCTAATGGATAACCAACTGTAGCTACAAAACAAGTAAGCATGCTGATATAGGAAAGTAAGCAAAACAAAGTAAACTTCAGCTCGACAAGAAATCAAGGTCCATACAATCTCCATGCAATAGTTAATGGATCCCAGCTCTTGAATTTGGCCTATTTATGGCACATAAATCCATAAAGTCAGCACACATCTCGAAGGGCCCATGCACGGTGTGAGACGAATCTCAGTAGGATACCACCCAACGGTGCGTACCTAATATAAGTGTTAAAGTAGACATGCATTTATAAGAAAAATAGTAAATAGTATGATGAAAAAATAAACAAAAACTCCACTGGTGCTCAGCAGCCACCATAAAGTGTCACCTACTATGGCCAACGCCAAAATCTATGTCATGTAACCCAACACCATATTCCCCTGACACCGCGTGTCTCAAGTATCAACGTCCCAAAGGCACACCCAAGAAATAATAACCCAGAGGAACAACGATGAATGTCCTCAATAATTAACTGGAGGGACAATGATGTCTACCCTCAAATAAAGTAACTGGAGGGACAACGATGTCTTCTCTCAAAATAAAGTAACTGGAGAGACAATGATGTCTACCCTCAAATCACTACGATTGTCTCCCCCAACCCGATAGCCTCAATGCTATCCCTTGAAGGATCCTCACCTTCCACGCGGATTCCTAAAAAAAGCACCCCTAAACTAATAGAACCTAAACCACAACTAACAGGGGCCTCTACCCACACGAGTGGTCAAAACCAACTCATCACAGAGTATCTCTGTGTGCACACTACTCATTGTTTCTGGTGAGCCGTAATCACCAAAATAGTAACCAAGACACAACACATCTGACACCTCGTCTCCCTGTGACCATGCCGCTCAAGTCTGATGGCCTTTCCATCCCAGTAACCCGAGCTATGCCCAACCTTACAGTCATCCTGGCTCAAGAAAATGCCCATGATGCCCAATCATGTGGTCAAAACCACCCAAAGTAACCCGGCCAAGACCAAATTGTGATCAGCATCACTCAAGAATATCCGGTCCATTCCCAACACAACACAAAGGTTCCATCATATGAAATTAAATAATTACATATAAAAACATTTAAACAAAACACATAAACATGAAAAACAATCTAAACAGTTGTATGTGATAACCAAGTGCTGTCCCATACCAACACTGGGGTCTTTAAGGTCTCCAACAATTCATATCAAGGTTTAATAAAATAAACTCAACAGTTTAAAACAATACAATTCGATTATAACTATTTTGGCATCCCCAGCCAAAATTCCCCGATGAGCCACAACCACTTGCTGAACCCCGATCAAGCAGAACAAGTAACATGGAATAACCAAAGGCATCCCATTGGTAAAATAAACAATTAAACAATGAATATGAGGCAAATTATAGTTTCGCTCAAAATACATGAAAATGTGCCATAGGCCGCGCCACCCAAAAGTATTTGAAAACAATAAAAGAGGTATGCACCACCTACCTGTGACTCGTACACATAGGTACGTCCGATATCGAGCTCAAATTAAAAGATGATCTTCATAGATCTATATTTCCATCAAATCCCAGCAATTCCACTAGGATGGAAACTGCGATGTATGAGGCAAGGGATCAAGAATGGAACTTGGTGAGTGGATTTAGCCTCGATGTTACGATCCCGCATCCACCGAAAGATTGAATAATGGATGTCAGATAAAGAATATAGGGAAGGAAATGTTTTCGGCCTCCTGAAGTTCCAAGGTCTGAAAAAAATGAAGAAGAAGGTTTTTATGGAAAAGAGATGCGACGCTCTTTCATTTAAGCAAATAAGAAAAAGTACACGACATGTATTTAAGAACAAAACACTGTGTATTATCCTTTTCCATACTCCGACTTAAGCAGAGATAGCCACATGGCTTGGGCACTCCACACGGGTTGACACACGGCTTGAACCAAGCCGGTACACAGAAAAGGAATACACTGTGTGTCGAGCAACACTACACATTGTGTAGTGGGAAATTTCTACACTGTTATCACACGATATGTACTCGGCGAGCACATGGCTTATACTTTCCTAACCCTTACACGACATGTACTTTAGATTACACAACATGTAGTCTAGAAATTTCCAAAACTTCCCAGATTTTCCCAGTTTTCTCAGGAACAAGTCAAAAATTCAAATAGGGTTGGGATTTTGACCCGTTCTAAAAACTCAGGTTCTTACAATCTCCCCACCTTAACATAGCTCGTCCCTGAGATATCAAATGAAACCTTGAGATGGCACCGAACATACCACCCTAATCAAGTAATTCAAACTACCTCGGTCTCAAAGGTTCTAGCTAAATTCCTCAAGGGGCTTCCCACCTTAGGAATTTCTTACCTTGGTCTCCACCTGACAAAACACAAAACAAGAAAAGGTTCACTAACCTATTTTCTAGATGTATGGTCCTCTCATGACGCATCGTCACCCCTGCGCCTCATTGGTACTCCTGTGTCGTTCCCGATACCCAACGTATCTTGCACCGCATTGGTGTCCACCTCCATGAGGTCCTACATCCCATGGATGATCAAAATAAAACCCAATTCCATGCACTATAAGTAACCCACATCCCCGATGCCTCGATGCCTGAAGCACCTCAAGTAACTGCATCCTCGATGCCTTGATGCCCACGACACCTCAAGTAACCCACATCATCGATCTCCCGATGTTCATGGCACCTCAAGTAACCCGCATCATCGATTACCCAGATGATACACATCTCATACATATATATAAATATATCATGCACCTGATATTGCCCCAATCCCACTGACCAACATCTAATCAGTACACATAAGTCCTGTGCACCTTGTGCACTCAAAATGGAAATGCCTCAATAGGTCAGGCCAAACTAAAGCAAGAAAGTCATAACCAAACATGAAGTGTACCTCCAACCATCGTAAGCTCACCAGCTTGCTCAGCCCCTGATAGCTCCACAACATGCACCTGTCCTGAAGCACGACTGCCTGACGCCTGACCTCCCTATGGTGCTGCTCTAGTCACCTGCCACTAAACCCTCAACTCAGTTCTACTGTCTCTGTCACATCCTCCATGTGTAGTTGAAACTCGGCTACCCTCTCCTGGTAGTAAACCTGAACCAAATCCAGATGCCACAATCTGTCCTGATTCCTATCTGCTAGATGTCTGAGAAGACTGCCTGAAGAACCTATCAATATTCCTGACTTCTTCACATTCCCAACACTCTTTCATAGGCCTATCATACTGAGTCCGAACATGCCCTGGTTGTCCACACTGAAAGAAAACCACTGAAGAGCTGTTACAAGGTGGTCAAGTTGAGTCCCAAGCCTGACTACCTTACTGGCATTCATCCCGTCCTCACTTCCTGTTGTCTGAACTGTCACCTGGAACTATTCCCCGACCAACCTGGGGCATATCCCTTTGGTTGCCCTCTTCTTTGAGCACCTGATTCACTGCCTCTGAGAATGAACCTAGCCTGAAGATATTAACCTGGATATGAATGGAATTTCATAATCCATACTTGAAGTGCCTCACCCTTGTCACATCATCGCTTACCATTCCAGGTGCAAAGAGTGACAACTCAGTTAAAGTAGCTGCATAGTCCATGACGGACTTGTATCCCTTATGAAGGCTCAAGAACTCCTGAGCTCTCTCTTCCATTAGTGTATCTTTTTAAAAGTTCTCGAAAAACCTGTCCTCGAATTCTTTCCATTCTAGTCCCTCGTGCCTGCGAGCCTGAACCTGCACATCCCACCAACGCTTCGCCGCTCCCTGCAACATGTATGTCGCCAGATTGACCCTCCACCCTGGAGGTGTCTCAAGCTACTCGAAGATCAACTGCATGCTCTCTATCCAGTTATTAGCCACCTAAGGACCACACTCAACCTGAAAAAGTGGCGGGTGCTGCGACTGGAACTCTCCCGTCAGATATGCTATAGATGGATCTGTACCCAACACACCTTTTTTTCTTCCCTGCAAGACACGTATCAGGCTAGCTCAGAGCTGCTCCTCGATCCATGGTCCAAACACTGCCAAACCCAGTTTTTGTCCTGCCTACACTAGACCCTGAACCTGATCCAGTCCCTGAGCCTGTACCTACGGCTCACACTTTGCCTGCACCGGATCCTGGACTTGATCCTTCTCCTTCGGCATCGTACCATCTCCCACCTGACACTCCATCCGAGTCGGCTAAAAGGAACCCACTGAATACCATAAATGGCCAGACATGCCACATATATATATAAGTAATAATATATATTCAATGCAGATAAGGAAAGCAGTAAAGAGGTAGAATAAAACAACTACCCTTACTCTCCCCTATCTCAACCCATTCCCATGGAATCCCAGCCTCATGGCCTCCTTACCCACCCTCAACAGAGCCAAGTATCAAAGGTACCTCGGGCCATGCCCGTCTCGACAACCAATGTTGCCTCAAACCGACGATCGGGTCGCCCAATCCTGGTGATGAAAATAACCTCAACCAATAGTACCTTCTTGCCCTCATAAGAGCCAGACCCAAATACCTTGCCACATGTGATTCTACAAATATACAATGCATGGCATAACACATTTCAATAAATAAGCAATTCTATCATGAATTTCACCTATTCACATTCCAAAGCATACAAAGCATGGAATTTGACATTATTCACATGGTATTATCACATCACAAAGCATACATGCAGTTATAAAATTGAAATACCCTAAAATGTGCCTATAAAAATCCAAGAAAACAATCCTTTCCATACCGGGACAAAGTCCAATTTTCCTCTACTATACCGAGTCAAGGGTAACACATCAAAATCAATAAAATCACACACCAAGTGAGCCACTAAGGTAGAAATCATATAAACTGTAATCTAAGCAAAAGAAAACAACAATTCCTACCGATGGAAACTTGGATCATCCCTTGTACCTAGGGATGCAGGCACCCAAGCACAAGCTAGAAACCCAGTTCCAGTAACAACCTATCTCCAGTCTACCATATCCCAAATAGAAAAACTTGCAGAAAATAAAAGATAAGTCACAATCTCATTAGTAGCCAGTGAAACACTACTACTAAATCCTTGTAAAGAACACCTCTGATAAAACTTTGTAACGAACCAGACCCAAATTTCTACCTGAAAAGTGCTAAATAGGTCTGGTGTTACTACCTTAGGCGCACCTCCCCGAACACCAAAGGCTGCCGACTAGAAATGAGGGTCTTATAGGTATATTGGGGAGGCTATACCCTCTTGGAGAATAATAATCGTACTGGTCCGAGTATAATAATAAATATGGAGAAGAATAAACATCTCAGAAGACTTGAACCAGACCCACAGAGCAGAAGCACATTCAATATCGATAAACAGTGGAAGAAATAAATATAAACAATGGTAGAAAAAGGTAAACACAAAAACATGCTGATCACTTGTAACTACCACTAAACAACAACCATGCATCCAAAAAAGGTCATACATATCTATATGTAAAGGAACCAATGGATAACCAACTATAGCTACAAAACAAGTAAGCATGATAATACAGGAAAGTAATAAAAACAAAGTAAACTCCAGATAGGCAATACCTCAAGGTCCATGCCATCTCCATGCAATAGCTAATTCATCCTAGCTCCTGAAGATGGCCTCTTTCCTGCACATAAATCCATAAAGTCTACACGCATCCTGAAGGGCCCATGTAGGGTGTGAGAAGAATCTTAGTAGCATACCACCCAATGGTGGGTACCTAATATAAGTGTTAAACCAGACATGCATTTATAAGGAAAATAGTAAACAGTACGATTCAAAAACAAACACAAACTCCACTGGTTCTCAGCAGCCATAGTGAAGTGTCACCTACTTCAGCCAATGCCAAAATCTCTGTCATGTAACCTGGTACCATGTGCCCCTCACACCACGTGTCTCAAGTACCGACGTCCTGAAGGCACACCCAAGAAATAGTAACCCAGAGGAACAACGATGTCTGTCCTCAATAAGTAACCGAAGGGAAAGTGATGTCTTCCCTCAAATAAAGTAACCAGAGGGACATCAATGTTTTCCCTTAAAATAAAGTAACCAGAGGGACAATGATGTCTTCCCTCAAATCATACTGAGCCTCTTCCCCCAACCCGATAGCCTCAATGCTATCCCCTGAAGGCTCCTCACCTTCCACGTGGCTTCCTATGGAAAGCACCACCAAACCAACAGTACCTAAACCGCAACTAATAGGGGCCTCTACCCACATGAGTGGTCAAAACCACCTCATCACAGAGTCTATCTGTGTGCACACTACTCATAGTTCCGGGTGAGCAGTAATCACCAAAATAATACCCAAGACACAACACATCTGACCCCTCATATCCCTACAACCATGCTGCTCAGGTCTGATGGACTTTCCATCTCAGTAACCCGGGCCATGCCCAACCTGACAGTCATCCTGCTTCAAGCCGACGCCCATGATGCCCAATATCATGGTCAAAACCAGCCAAAGTAACCCGAACAAGGCCAACCTATGATCATCATCACTTAAGAATATCTGGGCCATGCCCAACACAACCCAAAGGTTCCAGCATATGCAATTCAACAATTACATATATAAAACATTTAAACAAAACAAATAAAAAGGAAAAACAATTTAAACAGTTGTATGTGCTAACCAAGTGCTATCCCATACCAGCATTGGGGTCTTTAAAGTCTCCAAAAATTCAAATCAAGGTTTAATAAACTAAACTCAACAGTTTAAAACAATTCAATTCGATTATAACCATTTTGGCATCCCCGACCAAAATGACCAAATGATCCACAACCACTTAACTGACCCCGCTCAAGAAAAATAGGTAACATGACATACCCAAGGCATCCCATATGTCAAATAAACAATTAAACAGGAAATAGCATGTAAATTAGGGTCTCGCTCAAAATACCCGAAAATATGCCATAGGCCTTGCCGCCCAAAAGTATGAGAAAACACAAAAAGAGGTATGCACCACCTACCTGAGACTCATAGATGTAGGCATGTCTGATATCAAACTCCAATTCTAAGATGATCATTGTAGATATACGTTTCCATCAAATCCCAGAAATTCCACTCAGATGAAAACTGCGACGCGTGAGGCAAGGGATCAAGAACAAAACAGGGTGCTTGGGTTTAGCCTCACTATTGTGATCCTGTAGCCACCGACAGATTTAAGAACATATGCAGGATGAAGAATCTATGGAAGGAAACATTTTTAGCCTCTCGAAGTGCTAAGGTTCAACAAAAGGAAGAAGAAGGTTTTTTTTGGAAAAGAGAGGAGACATTCTTACATTTAAGAGAATAAAAAAAGTACACGGCATGTATTTAAGGACTAAAACTATGTAGTATCCTTTTCTTTTCTCCAACTTAAGCAGAGATAGCCACACATCTTGTGCTCTCGACACGGGTTGACACACGGCTTGAACCCAGCTGGTATATAGAAAGGGAATACACGACGTGTCGAGAAACACTACACACTATGTAGTAGGAAATTTCTACATAGTCATCACATGACATTTAATCATTGAGCACACTACTATTACTTTACTAACCCTTACACAGCATGTAATTTAGAGTAGATGGCTTTTAGTCAGGAAATTTCCACAACTTCCCAAATTTTCCCAGTTTTCTCAAGAACAAGTCAAAAATTCAAATAGGGTCAGGATTTTTACCCATTATAAAAACCCATGTTCTTAAAAATATATCACATATTTTCACTAATCCCATCCTTAATACATTCCATATAGTTTATGAACTAATCACATTTCTTTGAGATGGTGGTAGTCCACACTTCCTCAAATGAAATTATAGTATTAACAAAAAATGGAAAATATAAATATATATGTTTTAAAATAATTAAAAATGTTTAAATACATAATAAATATAATATATAAAATATATAAATATAGTTTCCATCATAATTTCCACCATGAGAGGCGGTAATGTAAAAATGAACAATCATAATTAATGAGGCTGTAGTTCGCCATACACGTAAACAATATGTTTTTTACCCATTAAATGGAGATGTGTGTAAGTTAAGGTATAAAAATTAGCATAAAACATCCTAGTATATTTAGGATAATTTTTTATAAAATAATAGAATAAAGAGAGTGGAGGGATGGATAAGGAAAATAAAAGAAAGGGTCTTGAGAGAAGGTGTTACCTCTTAATAGGGTAACTCCTTTTGTTTTATACCCAAAGGATTCTTTAGAAGACATTATTCCCAAAGGGAGGATTCAAGGAGGAAGGGAGGATTTCTTGGAATATTATTGGGAATATCTTGTCTTATCACACATGGTTTGATATGTACTAAGAAGAGAGAGAGGTGGTGGAATTTTATAGGGAAGGAAGAGTGGCACTCTTGTAAAAATTTGAAGAGAGAATTGCACCCACGTTTTTTATGTTGAAAGTGTATCCAATAATGATAAAAAGTAGATAAAAATGAGGGTATGGTCTAAATATTTCCAGAAAATTGATTTTTTAAAAGGTTATAGGTCGTTTTGGGCTTAAGGTTATGGTTTATTCCTTTATTAAGCTTAATTTAATCTTAATCAATGTAATTAATTTTAATCACTTTCACTAATATTTTTGGTCAAAAACTAAGTTAAACATGTTAGAAATTATAAATTATGATTATTAAACATATTTAATCCATTTTTATAAATTATAATCACATAATTTGCATAAATTAATTTAAAATTAATCCCATAGTTGGGTCAACAATGCAGGGTTTTAAAGTAAAAATGATCAAAAGTTTTTTGTGTTTTTATATCCAATTTCAATGTGAAATTGTTTTCAATTACCTAAATTTGATTAATTTATAGAAATATAATATAATTAAACTTCTAAACCAAATAAAAATATAATTCTACATTATATATAAATTAGATGAAAATGAAGTTTTGAATTAAAATTTGGTATTTTTCACTATTCATCCAGCAAAGAAGTTTCTCATAAAATTCAAAAAATTTACCCTAAGTTAATTTAGACATTATAAATTTAAAAATGAAGTTTATTTTACCAAAATTAAGTTTCTAAATGTTTCTAAAATTAATTTTATTATTTTTCATAGAAGAATATTTAAAGTGGTTCATTCAAGAAACAATATTTTTAAACATAAAAGTTCTTTACCAAAAATATTATATTTCATTATCAATATGTTTTATTTATATAAAAAAATTATAAATAATATTTGAAAAGTATTTATTACTAACCATATAACTATTTTTAATGACTAAGTTATAATTATCTCATTTAAATAATTGTAATAATAAAATGATGTTTCATAGAAACATCAGTGTTGTGTTTAACGTATGCTAAGTTGTTGTTCCATGTAACATAAAACAAGTAGATATTTAATGTAACATATAAAAAATTGATGTTCCATGTAAATTATGCCAAGTAGATGTTCCATGTAAAATACACCTAGTATGTTTTGTGTGAAATGAATGTTTGCCTTAGTGTGTTGAAATACATAAATAAAAATTTAATTTATTTAGAAAAATGTCATTGAAAACTCAGGGTGTTATATTATACCACCTCTTAAAATGAATTTTCCCTAAAAATTCATCACAAAGGTAAAAACAAATGAGTATACTTATACTTAATCATATCCTCAAGTTCCAACATATCTTCCTATAACTAGTGATTTCCCCACAAAACTTTGAGAAGGTGAGTGGTTTTGTTTCGTAGAACTATCTCTGATCAGTCCATAATTTCAACTAGTTGTTCTTTCTAAGAAAAAATTTTCTCTAGTGTATGAACTTTGAGTTTAGTACATGTGAATTTTCAGGTATGTACTTCCTTAGGGGATAACCATGGAACACATCATATACTTGAGGTAGATTTGGAGGAAGTGACAATCTATAGACTACCATATGGATACGATCAAGAATCTCAAACAAACCCATATACCTAGGGATTATTTTCTCTTTATTTCTGAATCACAAAACCTTCTTCTAGGGGGAGATTCATAGAAACACTTTTTCACCAACTTCAAATTCTAGATCACACTGACAGGTATTGGCATAAATTTTCTACTGACTTTGAGCTGCCTTGATATGCTCCTAAATGGTTCCAAACATCTCGACCATTTATTCAGCAATATTAGGTCTCGATAGATTTATTTATCCAATCGCATCACAGTATGTTGGAGCTATTCATTTCTTCCCATAGATGGATTCATACGGTGCCTTCTGAATTCTTGATTGAAATCTATTATTATAATAAAACTCAACTTGAGGAATGTGTTGGTCCCAAACACATTTGAAATATAGAGAAAAATATCTCAACATATCCTCTAGGGTTTGAATTGTTCTTTCAGACTAACCATATGTATGAGGATTATAAGTAGGGCTGAAACTCAATTATATATCAATTTCTTGCTAAAGGCTTCACCATAACTTTGAGATAAACCTAGGATCCCGATATGATAAAATAGAATGCGGTACTACATCAAACCTTACCACTTCCTTAAGGAATATCCTAGAAATATAATCTATAGAGAAATCTTATCTGGTAGAAAATAAGTGTGCTGACTTAGTAAGGCGATCAACTACCACCCATATAGCATTAATCCCTTTATAGGTTTTGGGTAGTCCAACGAAAAAATATATAGTGATGTTCTCTCATTTCCATTCTGCTATGGGTAATGGATGCACTATCCCTTTATACTTTTGTATTTCAGCCTTAACATACTAGCATACCAAACATTGAGATACAAACTCTGTGATATCTCTCTCCATTCCATCCCACCACAAGTATTCTTTCAAGTCCCTATACATCTTAGTACTTTCTGGATGAATAAAGAATGAAGAACTATGAGCTTCCTCAAATAGATCCTTCATAAAATCTGGTACGGAAGGATCACATACATGGTTCCTGAACCTTATCATTCCATCCTAATCATGGATAAACTCAGGAACATTTCTAATATTTTATTTTTACTCTATATTTTACTTCCATGCCACCTTAATCATCACTTGGATAGAGGGTTGAATATTCATTTGAGAAAGATAAGATTTTCCCAATCCTTAGGGATTCATAGTGTAACAACCCGAGATTTTATAAGATATATTCTTTTTAATCTCTTTCATATCTTTTACTGTATGCTACACCAATATTATCTTGCTCTATACGCGACACCGTATTATCTTGCAGTTTATGAAACATTAATCTTGGATCGTGTTACACACAATTTCAAGTTTTTTTGATATTAGTTATTCTACGCAACATTGAGTATATATATATATATATATATATTCAATGTATTAATGAAATATTGTTTGATTTTTTTATACACAACAACAAATGAGTCATGCACTAAATGCAACCCTGACTTGGCTTCCATTACACGCAATAGCGACCTTCCTCGATAGCGTGTGTTGTACGCAATATCGGGTTTTACTAAACAACGATATATTGTTATAATATTATTATTAACTAGCCGTTATAAATAGTATTAAATATATTTTTAATTTTATAACATTATTATTCATCTTACACATTTTCTAGAACATGGTATAAGAACAAAATAATTTTTTCGGGTAAAATAAGTAATTTTCAAAAAATGCAGTTTTGCCGCCTTTTGATGGCGCACCCACTTTAAATATAGTTTTTGACATGTTTATAAGTTAAATTTTACAAAATAAATTTCTTCATTGGAATCAAGAAATAAAAATTTACTTTGGATAAAATTTTCATATTATTCTGGTAACTTTCATATTTTGATGAATAGTAAAAACACGCTATATTTTAATTAAAAACATCTTTTTTTCATCGCAATAATTTATATTGTTAAATTATAATATTTAATGGTTTTAAAGTATACATAGAATATATTTTTACCATTTAATATAATTTATTTCATTAACATTAATTTTAAATTGAATTCATAGGTAAAAACATTTCAATCTTTTGCAATGTTATAACTTTTAA
Source organism: Viscum album (assembly GCA_963277665.1). NCBI lineage: Eukaryota > Viridiplantae > Streptophyta > Magnoliopsida > Santalales > Viscaceae > Viscum > Viscum album. The sequence continues at coordinate 604,534,680 of OY728119.1, read as the reverse complement.
AACACGTTTTCTTAACAACATGATTAATTTTACATTAATTTATGAAAATTTTTTGTATTGAATTTAGAAAAATGGATTCCATATTTGGAATCAGTGGGTCAAAATTGTTTTAAAAAGATACTTTTTATTTTTGGGCATTATGAATAGCAACTACGGTAAATTTTATTTACCATAGTAAAAGATAAATCGGGTAATTAAGGGTAAATATAATATTATAAAATTACCCTAAAACTTGTCTTAATATAATTGGATGCTTATATTTTGTCCTAAAAAATATTTGGGTCGAAATGTAATCCATTGGAACTCACTTGGAGGTGATTAAGACCTTTAGTTTATTTTATTTAAAGGAAAGTGAAATATGTCTCACTCAACTTTAATAATTAAAGTATTTTTAATATAAATTTATAAAGAATATAAATTAAGTTATAAATACTCATTTGAAAGATAAAATGTTTTTCTTTATAATGGTAATTTATTTGTAATTTTTATATTTATTTAATTACTTTATTATCTTATACATTAATGATGCAGAAATTATTTATTCAGTGAAAAATCAATAATATAGTTTTTATTGAAATAGTAATACATATCCAAAGGCCCAAAAATCTTAAAAAACTTATTATTAGTATATATATAAACCCTAATAATCCACTAGACTAATTTTGGATTATTTGGATCCTTATTAAGGCAATTATGACACTTATAATATTTTATTTTAAATGATTCCAAAGATGTCACTTTCATAATTCAGTAATGATAACAACTTATATGTTGTTATTTTAAGATGATAAATTCGAGTAAAATTATTATTATAAAATATTTGATATTTATATTCATCAAAGAATTTTATTTTTAATGTTTATGCAACAAATAAGTATATTAAATAATTATACAAAAATGTGGTACTAATTATTTTATTAAGAGATATACCAAATAAATGGTTTTAATAATATTAAAATAAATATTATATGAACTTTTAATGTTCTCCACGAATTTTCTAGACAAATTTGACATGTTAGGAATATATTAAATATTTTATTTAGAATATATTATCTGTGTAGATTTTATTTAAATTCAAATAAATGAATAGTGTCAAAATTGACACTATTGTTATTTTATAAAAATAACATATTATTAAATTGTTTAAAAATCAAAAAAATATTTAAAAATTATAAATTGAAATTTATATAGTCTAAAATGGAATAAATTATCCAATTATGGAAAATTAACAACACATAATGGATTATTTATAACCATTTAAAATTTAAAATTTTATTACCACAAATAAACATAAATAGATTAAATAAGGATAAATCAAAATGATAAGGATTAAAATAAGATCAAAACATGTCTAAATTTGTTTTTTTGATGATATTACAACCCTGTATCATATAATCTTCGAATTTAGTCATTTTTGGAGGTTTGTATGTGGGGTTTGAATTTATATTAAACTAATATTTTTGAGGATTCCAAAGGTGCCCCTCTCCTCCCTTATAAAAGGGCACCTCCTCCCTCTCCTACTTACACCACTTTGAGCCTTCAAGCTCGGAAAAACCCTGCCCATTTAACTTACTCACTTCCTTATAAACCTACTAGAGGTACTGGTCTTCTCAAAATACCAACTCTAGTACCCTAAGAGAAAGTTTAAAGGAGAAACTTTGAGAAAGAAGTAATACCTTCTACCGTTTTCTTCAAGTTCCATTATTCTTCTACTACCTCTTCTTTAGTTGTTTAATTATGAAGTAATAACATCAGTATACCTCATATACTGATATTTTATTATAAATATGAAACAACCCTATTTCAACTTCTATCCATCCTACAGAAAACAAAATCACCACACGTGCGTACATACAGAATACCGTCTCCACGCCATGGTGTAATCTGTTTTTCCACCAACACCTTACATGGATGGGTATAATGGTGTAAAGAATAATTATATATGGTTATTATAACATCATACTGATTCTGATATATTATACCATCCACTCTAATTATATTCAATAATTTTGGGAACGATATCATCGCTCATGCGTACGTACGGATTACCGTCTTCACGACGCGATGAGATCCATTCTCCATGTTAACCATACATGAATGAATATAATATTTATATAATGAATAATAATGAAATATATGACATAATAATGCTACTGAATTTATGTATATATATATATATATATTTCTTCTATTTAGTTTCATTCAATTCAATAAGGAAAAGAAAACAGCGTTCAAGCGTACGTACGACCTACCGTCTCCATGAACAGTGTATTTCATTCCTTTTATCGATCTATAATATATATGTATATGATGAATATATATTATATATAAATCATTATTTAAATTCTGGAATTATGTAAATCAGGATATAAGTAATAATATCAAGAATGACAAGTCAAAACACATACGATAAATGAAATGATTTCACCCAAAACGCTGCTTTAACATGGAATTTACAAAAGAACGGGTAATATAAAGTCCTAAGTGAAACATATATGATATAATAACAATGAATATGATTATTTAATAAGTCAATGACATTATTTAAATCATTATACAGGAGGTTCAGATCCATACGAAGCATATCATACCTAAGGTAAGGGATAATTTTGTAATCTCATTTTTATCCGAGATTGCTTATACGTAATTATTTACTGGGGTTATATTTATCATCAATGTACAAGTTTTATAAAAACGTTTTCATGTATGTTTAAAGTCATTTTTACTCATTTTTTACTTTTACTACATGGTATGTATGAAATATTTCTCTTGTTTACCATACGAGGTACTTTTTGACTTTTCCGGAAAAAGTGCGAGAAGAATGTTTGTTTTAACTTACATGGCATGAAAGGATTTTTACGGTTTTATAAAGACTTATTTTCATGAATCTTCTTCCAAAATATTTCATGACTATTTTCAACAAAATAATTTTCTTTTAAAATTGCATGGCCTTTTGTGAAAAGAAAATGATTTTGAAGAAGAAAAGATATTTTCCTCAAGAATTCATTTCAAGTGTTTTGTCAAAACTATTTCACATCTAAGATGACATTATTTCATATGTGTATGTTTCAAGTATAATGTCTCTATGATTTAGATGGTTTCAATTTTATTATTATGAAATGATATCCATTACTTTTATATGGATTATGTGATGATGAGATGATGTTTATGAAACCCATTTTATTCGTTGGGTTATTATGAATGATGTATGTTTATTTTGTGGAACAAGTAAGAATGATTGCATTATGAGATGGGTGGGACCTATATATCCATCCAATTAATTGGGTAAAGAATTATATCTCATGATATAGACATGGCTGTAATGGTAAGTTAATTTGGTTCAGTATTACAGGACTGAAACGAGGAGTGAAATCGATTCAGAAAGGGACTTTGTCCACTAAGATGGTCTTGGCAGCAATACCTTGGCTACTATAAAAATCATAACATGTGCTGAATGGTTTCCACAATTACATGTTTTATTACCATTATATTTTATCATGGTTGATGTTCCATTATGATATATGCCTTACGTACTTCCACGATTTATGTCTTTGCTCAAGATTTTGATGTTTAAATTTCATGATCATGTTTTTGTTTTCAAATGATTATGGATTGTTTTATGTTATCTATGTTTTCTCTTACTGAGCATTTGATCTCACCCTTTTTATGTTTTATTTTCCACAGGAAATAAAGAAAGGTTTTAGGTAAGGAAACAAAAATGGGAAGATCGTTGTGGGAGTTGTTGAATATCTTTCAACATGATTAGAAGTTTATATTTCAAGTTTCCAAAGACACTAAACTATTACGATACTTGTGTGTCTGTTTTTGTTATGTATTAAGTATTCCAAAAAAGTAATGTAATGTCCATGTACATCAAGCTTTGGGTATTTACAATTGGTATCAGAGGAAAGGTTTAGTCAACCTTTGGAAACTAGGATGCGAAAATGTTAGTGAGATCCCTAGAGATATTTCTAAGGTATGTCTTGGGATGTCCCTAAGGATAAGTATACGTATAGGATATAGTCCTAGAACTATGGTAACGATCTTAGAATTTAACCTAAGATGTTAGATATTGAGGGTACTCCCCCTTTACTATGTTGTTTTCCCTAGCATGATTTTTTCCTCTCACACTATTCTTTTTGGGTTTTAGAAAATGGCTAGAAACCAAAAGATTCATGAGAATGGAGGATATGACGGACAATAGAATGATATTCTTCATGAGAAACCAAATGAAACGGGATTTGGAAGTCCAAACATCTTTATTATTCCTAATCAGCAGTCTCATAATATGATCGATAATCTCAACTTTGGTAAGTTTCCTGACTCAGATAATAAGAGAAATATGGAGTTTCATGATGATCATAGAGGAAAGAAAGTTCAATTTCCCTCATGTAAATAATGTGGGAAGAGGCATTGGGGAGATTGTTTCAAAGAAACTGGAATATGCTTTGGGTGTGGAAAAGAAGGACACAAAGCCATTAAGTGCAAAGGAAAAGGTTCAGTTAACACGATGGACAAGGATAATGGTATTTCTATGACATCAACAATGATTAGATGTTTTAAATGTGGAATGTATGAGAATTATGCAAACCAATTCCCTAAAGGAAAATCTCATGAAGAGAATCAGCATGCTCATATGTGTAGTATTTATGTGGATGATGATGAAGAGATTACAAATGAAATATGAGATGAAAGAAATTATGAAGCTCAATCAGTGGTTTAAGAAGTTAGTGGAATGATTGTGTAACTCCCCGAACCCAGTTACCCAGATTCGGTGCATTATTGCGTAACATTGGCATGATCACAAAAGATAAAGTCTCGAAAGACCGATTAGTTTAGTAGCCTTGGAAACACTAGATACATTCATAAATGTTACATTACATCATAAAGTGAAAAACTACAATAACATAGTCTCCATTTTCCACACTCATATTACCTTCAGACTATCCCTGCAGGTCATTCTCAAAATACTTCTTCACATCCTGGAAAAATTAAAACATTGAAAGGGGTGAGCTCAGATGCTCAGTAAGGATAACAATATAGCGGAAGCTTTCATAAATAAACATTAACATTTAAGGCAATTTTTAACTAAAACAAAAGCCTTTTAAACTTGAACTTCAGAATAATATGGAAAAAATAAAATGAAATAACACCATTTACTTATTCACATGGATATTCTACTAGTCGAATAATCACATGAAATATCAATAACCACTTTCATAATGATGGAATGCATAATACCAGACTATCATAACCACGTAGCCAAGGCCTCGTGCCAAGAATACGAATAAGATTTTGTCAAGGCCTCGTGCCAAGACACTAGTTTGTCTCATGAGACCTACTGATGCATCGAGGAGCTATAATGGGCTCCACCCATCACTTATTATGTCCAATGCATTCCTTATATGAAAAGGTTTAAACATATCATAAACCATAACATAATTATATCACATAAAACATGCATAAAGGAAACATAAAATTTCCACATTTCAATCACAAGATATCAATACAACACATTTACATAATAAAAACATTATCAAAACCATTTCCAATACCAAAATAAAAGAAAATTAAAACTTGGTTTTTATTTTTCATTTTAAAAAAATTATGGCTTGTAGAGGAAGTCGAAACTCAAATAATGGTCATGGCGGTGGAGAATTAGTTGTCGCCGCATACATAAGACAAAAAAACATTCTTTTTTTTTCATTTAGTAAAACGCTTCGTATAAAAAGATTCCTTTTGAATAAATGTAAAAGTCAAAGGGGTTTATACACCGTATAAAAGAAAGTTGTGTATAAAACAAAATATGCCTCAATGAAAGGAAATTGAGACGGAGTCCCTTACAAAGAACATTTTTTTAAATAAAATAGATATATTATGTGTATTTACTATAATTACACATAAAGAAAGTACAAATATAAGATTGGAAATAATAATATCATGACATAATTTGAAAGTAGGAGATTAACCCAAAGAATGGAAATTGGGTTAAGAAGTTCCCTTACCTCGTGTCTGACTTGACTCGACCGCTCTTTAACCTCCTGAATAATAAACTAGAGTTAATCTCTACTTTCTTAAGAGCCTTTTCCAATTACATTATCCCTTTTATATCACTTATAACAATGTTATGAAAATTATCTAGTCATTTAAGTTAATAACTGTCGTTTTGTCGATCTTTGGTACTTGAGTCAACAATAAACATCTTATAATTACAAGTTGTTTATGTGGTAGAATATCCATTATCTCCAAAATTATATTCATGATTTAGATATCATATATATCCTATATATCCAGTATATACATGCATTTATAATATTACATAACATTTAGAGGTAAGAAATGAAATGCACCGTTCATGGAGACGGTAAGCCGTACGTACGCATGAACGCTACTTTAATTTATTTTTAGTATTTAATGGAATGAATTTATAATTATATAAAGTTATAATATATTTCCAGTATAATATAATGTATAATACCATTTTTTCCATCCTTTATAAATCCCATATATGGAATTAACGATTCAAATCACTTTGAGGGGGTGGTAGTCCGCACTTCCTAAAATGAAATTTTCGCGTTTACCCATTATGGAAATCGTAAAGGTATGACATAAATGAAAAATAAATAATCATAAGGAAAAAAAACATAATATATATCATATATAAAAATAGTTTCATCATAATGGACACCATGAGAGGTGTTAAAAGAAGATTGAACAATCATCATTTCGTGAGGCAGAAATTTTCCAACCACAGAAACAGTATGTTATTTAACCATTAGACGAAGGTGTGCATAAGTGTAAATAAAATAATTCTCATAAAAACATCCTATTATATTTAAGACACTGTTTTTGTTACAAAATAAAGGAATAAAAAGAGTTTAATGGGTTTGAGAAGCAAAATAAAACAAAATAACATAAGAGAAGACATTACCTTAAAATCGGGTAACTCTTTTTTGATTTGAGCCAAAGGTTTCCTTGGGAAGAATTCTGCCGAAAGTGAGGCTTATAGGAGTAATATAGAGAAGTTGAGAGAGTATTTGGGCAGAGGTTGGCTGAGCCAAAAGGCTTTGAAGGTGTGAATAAGGTGGTAGTGGTGGGGGCCTTTTATAAGAGGAGAGGAGGGGCACTCTTGGAAATTCATGAAATGTTAATTTATTATATAATTATTTTCGGATTTTAAAGGTCCCACACTTATATATTTTGCGGATACGGTGATAAGGGTTAGAAATATACTCATCCAATAGGTTTTTGACAAGTTTAAGTCTTATATTTTACATTATCTTTTCATTTTATTTAAATCGTTAATTAATGAGTTAATCGCTACATCATCATTGTGTCATAAATAATTTAATTTATTTAATGTTTAAAAATTATAAAAAAATTACCATGATGTAGGAAATATTTTTATATTTCCAATGAATATTTATAGTCGAAAGGTTAACGTATATAACCCCATGTAATAATTGTTGTAGTAAAACAATACATGTTTGTGACAATTTTATTTTTACTTTAAATAAAAATTAATTAATGTCATTTTCTTACCCAAGTGGCTCCATGGTATCCCCAAGTTGACCCATGGATTTTATTGGTCTACCATGACTCATACAACAAATAGCGTGTTTTTAAGAAAGAATATCAATCAAAAGATTGACAATTGTTTATGTCCAATTTCAAAGTGAAATTAATTCTAATGAACACCATTGGATAAAATGGTAAAAATATATTCTAATTACACTTTATAACCACTCAATTGTATAATTTATCACTATAAATTATTTTGATTAAAAAAGTTGTTTTTATGTATTTTTCACTATTCATCAAAAATTGGAAGTTCTCAGAAAAATACCAAAAATCCCATATAGGCTAATTTCGATATATCAAATCCAAAAATGAAGTCCATTTTGAAATATAAAATTTATAAAATTTAAAAAAAGTGGGTATTACTATTCATAACAGCTACTTTGATTGGTCGCGGTGTGTTAGAATCTCGAACTTGTGTACAATGCAAGCTATTGCATTATTGAAAGAGAAGCGTACCATGGAAGCTTGGGGTGTTACAGATTGTATGTTTATAAAGAATAATGTATGGTACTATGGAATAAAGAATCATCTAAGGATTGTTACACTATTTTCTTCCTAATGTATTTGAACGTATATGTTGAATGGTACCGGTAACCATGGAAGGTTATAATATAATGAAGGGATAAGAAGATAATGAGATGTTTGATTGTATTCATGAGATCATGACTGATATAAGGACTAAGTGATATTATGGTTTGATTATATAGATTTTTTTTGGATTTTGGTATGTGTAAAGAGTTACCTTTTGACAGTATTCATGTTTTCACTGAGGTTTTATGGTAATTTATGTTTCAAGAGAATATATGACTAAGGTATTCATGTGTTTGGAATACAACCAAAAAGATATATCTTATGATATATGTGGGATAAATGCTTGTATTCACATTCTTGGTAGATAACCTTTCTAGTAATTGTTTTCTTTATGCTATGATCTTGGACCGAAGTATTTTAGATAAGCCTAAAGATTGGAATGGATTATGTTGGACATAAGTTAGTATTGTTTAAGGATAGAACTTTTTTCTATATTATTGACGGGATGTTATAGTAATGTAGTTTTAGAAAAATGACAACCTGCAGGATGGGCGACAAACCATCACGTTGGACAAGGCTGTGGGAATCAAACCCACAACTGATGTGCGACTGAAATTTATCGCATACCAATGGCCTATAGGAAGTCCCTGGTTAGTAGAAACTAGTTTTATTTTGTTAAGAGGCATGATAGATGAAGTATAAGTTCATTTTTGGAATCATATACGATTAACCTCACCAAAGATGGACTTATGTATATTTGATAACTTTTGCTAACCTTTTGTTTGAAACAAATGGAATGACCCATCATTCTATCACATGATCTGTTAACACTTCACGAATACCACACTCAACTTCATTTTTTTAAGAGATGAAGTGGAAATTGTTCAAAGCACGAACAACAGTGAGATTGTACCAAAATCAAGTAAGTATTTCTTCTAAATCAAAATTTTCAACTTTAGGGAAATGATATTGAAAACAAAAAATTTTGTCCTAGTTCTCTTATATCTGATGAATCAGATGGTACCTTAGTTCATCACAAATTTATGGCTTTGTGATTGATGGCTTTTTCATAGCCATGTTCTCTACCACTCTCCATCAGAACTTGATGGTTAGATTTTTCATCCATATCCATATTTTAACCTATGTTCTCCTATATAGAAATCCAGTGATGAGTTACTTTGGGTAATCATTACATTTCATACTTTAGTTTTTAAAATTAAGTTTTAGTATTCCTTTTTACGATGTTGGTTTCTATGAATAGTAAAAGATTTATAACCCCGACGAATTTCGAGGGCGAAATTTATTTTAAGGGGGTAGAATGTAACAACCCGAGATTTTATAAGATATATTATTTTTTAATCTCTTTCATATCTTCTACTGTACGCTACACCAAGATTATCTTGCGCTATACGTGAAACCGTATTATCTTGCAGTATATGCAACACTAATCTTGGATCGTGTTACACACAATTTCAAGTTTGTTTGATAGTAGTTATTCTACAAAACATTGAGTATATATATATATTCAATGTATTAATGAAATATTGTTTTATTTTCTTATACACAACAAAAAAGGAGTCGTGCACTAAATGCAACCCTGACTTGGCTTGCATTACACGCAATCACGACCTTCCTCGATAGCGTGTGTTGTATGCAATACCGGGTTTTACTAAACAATGATATATTGTTATAATATTATTATGAACTAGCTGTTATAAATATTATTAACTATATTTTGAATTTTATAAAATTATTATTCATATTACACATTTTCTAGAACATGGTATAAGAACAAAATAATTTTTTCGGGTAAAATAAGTATTTTTTAAAAAATGCAGTTTTGCCACCTTTTGATGGAGCACCAAAATATTGTTTTTGAAATGTTTATAAGTTCAATTTGAATAAATAAATTTATTTTTTGGAATCAAAAAATAAAAATTTACTTTGGAAAATTGTTCATATTATTCTGGTAACTTTCATATTTTGATGAATAATAAACACACTATATTTTAATTAAAAACAACTTTTCTTATCGTAATAATTTATATGGTTAAATTATAATATTGAATGGTTTTAAAGTATAAATAGAATATATTTTTACCATTTAATATAATTTATGTCATTAACATTAATTTTACATTGAATTCATAGGTAAAAACATTTCAATCTTTTGCAATGTTATAACTTTTAAAACACATTTTCTTAACAACGAGATTAATTTTAAATTAATTTCTTCAACTTTTGTGTATTGAATTTAGAAAAATGGATTCCATATTCGGAATTAGTGGGTCTAAATTGTGTTAAAAAACTACTTTTTATTTTTGGGAATTATGAATAGTAACTATGGTAAATTTTATTTACCATAGTAAAAGATAAATCGGGTAATTAAGGGTAAATATAATATTATAAAATTACCCTAACACTCGTCTTAATATAATTGGATGCTTATATTTTGTCCTAAGGTATATTTGGGTCAAAATGGAATCCATTGGAACTCACTTGGAGGTGATTAAGACCTTTAGTTTATTTTATTTAAAGGAAAGTGAAATATGTCTCACTTAACTTTAATAATTAAAGTATTTTTGATATAAATTTATACAGAATATAAATTCGGTTATAAATAATAATTTAAAAGATAAAATGTTATTCTTTATCATGGTAATTTATTTGTAATTTTTAAGAGTTATTTAATTACCTTATTATCTTATACATTAATGATGTAGAAATTATTTATTTAGTGAAAAGTCAATAATATTGTTTTTATTAAAATCGTAATACATATCAAAAGGCCCAAAAATCTGCACAAAACTTCTTATTAGTGTATATATAAACCCTAAGTATCCACTAGCCGAATGTTTGACCATTTGGATCCTTATTAAGGTGATTATGACACTTATAATATTTTATTTTAAATGATTCCAAAGTTTTCACTTTCATAATTTAGTAAAGATAACAATTTACATGTTGTTATTTTAAGATGATAAATTCGAGTAAAATTTTTATTATAAAATATTTGATATTTATTTTCATAAAAAGATTTTATTTTTAATTTTTATGCAACAAATAAGTATATTAAATAATTATACAAAAATGTGGTACTAATTATTTTATTAAGAGATATACCAAATAAATGGTTTTAAAAATATTAAAATAAATATTATATGAACATTTTAATGTGCTCCATGAATTTTATAGAAACATTTGGCATGTTTGGAATCTATTAAATATTTTATTTCGAATATATCCTCTATTTAGATTTTATTTAAATTCAAATAAATGAATAGTGTCAAAATTGACACTATTGTTATTTTATAAAAATAACACATTATTAAATTGTTTAAAAATCACAAAAATATTTAGAAATTATAAATTGAAATTTATATAGTCTAAAATGGCATGAAGTATCCAATTATGGAAAATTAACAACACATAAGTGATTATTTATAACCATTTAAAATTTATAATTTTATTACCACAAATAAACTTAAATTGATTAAATAAGGATAAATCGAAATGATAAGGATTAAAATAAGATAAAAACATGTCTAAATTTGATTGGTTTATGAGAGTAAAACCCTATCTCATATAATCTTTTAATTGAGTCATTTTTGGAGGTTTTTATGTGGGGTTTGAATTTATATTAAACTAATATTGTTTAGGATTCCAAAGGTGCCCCTCTCCTCCCTTATAAAAGGGCACCTCCTCCCTCTCCTACTTACACCACTTTGAGCCTTCAATATCAGCCAACCCCTGACCATTTCACTTCCCCACTTCCTTATAAACCTACTATAGGTACTGGTCTTCTCAAAATACCAACTCTAGTGCCCTAAGAGAAAGTTTAAAGGAGGCACTTCGAGAAAGAGGTAATACCTTCTACCGTTTTCTTCAACTTCCATTCTTCTTCTACTCCATCTTATTTAGTTGTTTAATTATTAAGTAATAAAATAATTATCCCTAATATACTGATATGTTATTATAAATATTAAACAACCCTATTTCACCTTCTATCCATCCTATGAAAAAAAAAATCACCACGCGTGCGTACGTACGGAATACCGTCTCCACGCCGTGGTGTAATATGTTTTTCCACCAACACCTTACATGGATGGGAATAATGGTGTAAATAATAACTATATATGGTTATTATAACATCATACTGATTCTGATATATTATACCATCCACTCAAATTCTATTCAATAATTATGGGAACGATATCATCGCTCGTGCGTATGTACGGATTACCGTCTCCACGACGCGATGAGATTCATTCTCCATGTTAACCATAAATGAATGATTATAAAGTTTATATAATGAATAATAATGAAATATATTACATAATAATGATACTGTATTTATATATATATATATGTATGTCATCTATTTAGTTTCATTCAATTCAATAAGAAAAAGAAAACAATGTTCATGCGTACGTACGACCTACCGTCTCCATGAACGGTGTATTTCATTCCTTTTATCGATCTATAATATATATGTATGTGATAAATATATATTATATAAAAATAATTCTTTACATTCTGGAATTATATAAATCAGGATATAAGTAATAATATCAAGAATGACAATTCGAAACACATACGATAAATGAAATGATTTTACCCAAAACACTACTTTAACATGGAATTTACAAAAGAATGGGTAATATAAAGTCATAAGTGAAACATATATGATATCATAAAAATGAATATGATTATTTAATAATTCAATGAAATTATTTAAATCATTATAAAGGAGGTTCAGATCCATACGAAGCATATCAGACCTAAGGTAGGGGATAATTTTGTAATCTCATTTTTATCCAAGATTGCTTATACGTAAGTATTTACTGGGGTTATATTTATCATCTATGTCCAAGTTTTATAAAAATGTTTTCATGTATGTTTAAAGTACTTTTTACACATTTTTGACTTTTACTACATGGTATGTATGGAATATTTCTCTTGTTTACCATACGAGGAACTTTTTGACTTTTCCGGCAAAAGTGTGAGAATAATTTTTTTTAAACTTATACGACATGAAAGGATTTTTAAGGTTTTATAAAGACTTATTTTTATGAAGCTTATTCCAAAATATTTCATGAATATTTTAAACAAAATACTTTTCTTTTAAAATTTCATGGCATTTTGTGAAAGGAAAATGATTTTGAAGAAGAAAGGAAATTTTCCCCAAGAATTCATTTCAAGTGTTTTGTCAAAACTATTTTCCATCTAAGATGACATTATTTCATATGTGTATGTTTCAAGTATAATGTCTCTATGATTTACATGGTTTCACTTTTATTATTATGAAATTATATCCATTACTTTTATATGGATTATGTGATAATGGGATGATGTTTATGAACCCCATTTTATTCGTTGGGTTATTATGAATGATGTATGTTTATTTTGTGGCACAAGTAAGAATGATTTCATTATGAGATGGGTAGGAACTATATCTCCCTCCAATGCATTGGGTAAAGATTTATATCTCATGAGATAGACATGGATGGAACGGTAAGTTAATCTGGTTCAGTATTACAGGACTGAAATGAGGAGTGAACACGATTCAGAAAGGGACTTTGTCCACTAAGATGGTCTTGGTAGTAATGCCTTGACTAATATGGAAATCATAACATGTGCTGGATGGTTTCCACAATTACATGTTTTATTCCCATTATATTTTATCATGGTTGATATTCCATTATGATATATTCCTTATGTACTTCCACGATTTATGTCTTTGCTCAAGATTTTGATGTTTAAATTTCATGTTCAAGTTTTTGTTTTCAAATGTTTATGGATTGTTTTATGTTCTCAATGTCTGCCCTTACTGAGCATTTGATCTCACCCTTTTTATGTTTTATTTTCCCCAGTAAATAAATAAAGGTTTTAGGTAAGGAAACAAAAAGTATAAGATATTTGTGGGAGTTGTTAAAGATCTTTCAACATGATTAGAAATTTATATTCCAAGTTTCCAAAGACACCAAACTATTACGATCCTTGTGTGTCTGTTTTTGTTATCTACTAAGTATTCCGCAAAAGTAATGTAATGTCCATGTACGTCAAGCTTCGGGTCTTTACACCTAGATCCATCCTTTGTAAATCTATAAATATTGGATCTTTTGTGATCCTCATCATGGATAAACTAGCTTTATCCTTCCAACTCAAAGCATCATTGACATTTTTTTCTTTATTTGGATGGTAATGTATTGACCATTCATAATCCTTTATCATCTCTAACTATATTCTCTAGTGCATGTCCAACTCCTTATGTGTGAATATATATTTCAAAATTTTATGATTATTATATATATAACACTTTTCTCTATAAATATAATTCCTCCATATCTTTAATGAAACAAATACCACTATTAACTCCAAAACATGAGTCATGTGTGTTTTCTCAGGAATGTTCAAATTTCATGAGTCACATGCTATAACTATGATATTATGCATAAGAGCACTTCAAAATACCTTATTGGATTAATAAATATAGTTTTCAAATCCTTCTCCACTACATGGTAATGTAAGCACAACTACATTGACCAACCTTCTCTTTAGTTCCTTGAAATTTTATTCACATTCATCTGTCCATTGAAACTTGACACCGTTTCAAGTAAATTTGGTCAGAGGATTAGATATTCATGAGAAATTCTACACAAAACATCAATAATATCTAGCTAAACAAATAAATATATGGATCTCAGTCACCATGGTTTTTATAGGCCATCATCCAATAGCCTCCGTCTTCGAGGGATCTATTGCTATACAATCTCTTGAGATTTCATGACTTAAAAATGAAACCTTTTACATCCAAAATTCACTCTTTGTAAAATTTTCATATAGATTCTTCATCCTTAGGGTCTTTAGTACAATTCTCAAGTGATCTTCATGGTCTTACTTGCTCTTTTAATAGATAAGAATATCATCTATATATATTACCACACACATATCAATGTGATATATAAATACTCTACTCATTAAATCAATGAAAATAATAGGGGAATTAGTAAGTCCAAAAGGCATCACTATATATTCATAGTGACCATACTTTGTGCAGAATGCCATTTTGGGTATATCCTCCTTCATGAACCTCAATTGATGATATTCAGAATGAAGGTTAATCATTGAAAATTATTGAGCTCCTCATAGTTGATCAAACAAGACATCAATATAGGGAAGAGGATGCTTGTTCTTGATAGTGATCTTGTTTAACCTCGGATAATAAATGCAGAGTCTCATTGATACACATTTCTTTTTCACAAAAAGAATGTTTGCACCTCATGGTGAAACACTTGGCCGAATGAATCCATTATCAAGGTTTTCTTGGAGTTGCTTCTTCAATTTCTGCAACTCAATCAGAACTATTCTATAAGGATACTTTGATATTGATGTATAACTAGGTATAAGTTCTATTGAGAACTAAACTTCATGTTTTTGGGGAATAAAAGGAAAATATTCTTAAAAAATATCCAAAAATTCCCAAACAATAGTCATATCATTGATGTTGATCTTCTCCCCAACCATTTGAGATAAACAACCCTTTTAAATGGAAATTAAGACTCATATACTGGATGTAATATCTCTAAGAAGTTCATAATTATAATCACATTTATGTATGATCATATGAGGGTTTTAAATAGTGAATGTTACTTCCCTTCCTTGACAATGGATGTGGTATTTGTGTAGAGAAATCCAATCCAATCCTAAGATAACATCAAATTCAACCAAAGGAAGAATGACAAGATTTGAAGGAAGCACATTCCCACAAACTTAAGCTAGAGAGGAATCATAGAATTTATATGCAATAATCATAACATTAAGGGATTTAACTACTAATTACACAAATAAATATTTTCATGGAATATTAACACCCTTATAAAATTATTTAGATATGAAAGAGTGGGTAGATTCAGAATCAAATATGACATTAGCAGTTCTAGAGTGGATGGTAGGTGTACCTTTCATCATGTCGTTATCACACCCCTAATTATAAATATATATTACGTGAGATTTTTCCTATTCACTCAACATAAGAGGTTGTTGATGTTGATCATCATCACTAGCCCTTAGGTTTGGGAAGTGGTTAGCATAATGACCATTCTCCTTACACCTATAGTACTAAATCGTGGGAGGTTCATTCTGTGCATCTTTCTCTCCATTAGAATTTTGAGATAACTTCTACCCATAGTATCGACAATAAAATTCTTGGTGACCTTCCTTTATATACATAAAACATTTATTATACACCTTAAGTAAATTTCCTCCATGATTCTTCCCACATATAGAGCATAAAGGAAATCACATCTTCTTTTCTTCATGGATTTTAGATTTTCCTTTAAACTCCATGTTCCTCTTCTTGGGAAAATCATGAGATTGATACGTTACTTCAACCTCCATTTCAACCTTGATTTCACAACACACAATATATTAATATCTAATAAAGTCTCTAATATCCAACACCCTTTTGGGACTTTTCTTTAAGCCACTAAAGAACCTATCAATATTACTTTTGGGTTGGATGATAATTCCTGAAGCATACCTCACAAGTCTCTTTAAATTATCCTAATATGTGCCAACAAATTAATCATAATTTTACTTAAACTCAAGGAACTATTTATCCATCTTGGTATAAAGAATGAAAGTAAATTACTTATTGAAAAATAAGTTCTTGAACTCATCCCAATACATGGATTCAATCTCACCTTGTTGCCTCGTATTCTTGATTAGAGTACACCACCAATCCGCTTTACCTTTTGATAAATAAATAGATATAATGAATTTATCATGATATGAACACTGAATAACAGAGAATATATTTCCAGTAGTATTTATTTATTGTTTATCAAAAAGTGGATCTGTAGACCCTTTGAAATAAGGTAGATGTTGTCTCATGAAACACTCAATAGAATGTTGTTACCTTCTTTTCTCATTTGTATGTCCACCATGATTCATATATTGAGAAAGATGTGTGATCATAGAAACAATATTTTTTTATCCTAACTCCCATATCATTTAGTTTCTCAGGAGGAAAGTTGTTTCATTGTCTATCACAATATCCATTAACATAGTTCCTTCAGGTTCCGTCCATCGAATAAATCCAAAAGCATAGAGTTTGAAATTGTTATTAAAATGAGGAACCATATAATTATGAAAAATAACTAATAGGATGTCAAACTTATTACATCTTCCTTAATCTATGAAAACATAGGTTTATCCTAGATTATTCATATGAAACTTATATTTAAATCCTTCATAATGGTTTGTGAAGAGTTTGTGAATTACCAAAGAATATCCCCCTTGAGTTTCAAAAAAGGTGTGCATCAAGGCCTGTTGTTGTGTACTAGATTACCTCGAGTCAGGCTCGAAACCTCATGTTAGAGTTTTTACCCTTAGGTACATCTATTATAGATCCACATACACTTATAGTATTTATACATGGATGTACTGATAGGAATCCAATCACTCTATCCTTCACCAAAATTGATAGAAATTTTTATATACTTTTCTTTATCCTTAGAATTATCCTTAGACATGTCCTTAGTGTTATCACTATGGTCTTCTCATTATAGCATCCAAAGTGTAACTAAAAATTTTCTATGATACCAACTATAGAGATCAATTATTTTCAAACATTAAAATTACCAAACATTTACGGAATACTTAAAAAATTATACGAACAGATTCCTAATGACCATATTAATATAGTGCCTTTGGAAACATGGAACATAAACAATGGTACATAAATAATCTACATAATCTCCCACTAGGTTCTTTTTGACTAGAACCCTTCTTAGACACATAAAACATAATACATATCTTCATAACCTCAGGAAGGAAACATAAAAAGTGGTGACCTTAGATTCTTATTAAGGGTAAACAAGGGAGACATGTAAACATAAAAACTAGAATAGGGGTATGAGAACATGATCCTAAAAATAAAAGATCATACCCTGTATATCAAAGATCATAAATAGGAATCATGGTATAAATATTGGAAGTTCATAAGACACGAGTCACAAGTAAATAAAGAACATAATCCATAAAAGAATAACATAGGAATAAAACATGGAATTTTGTAAGATACATAAGCATATAAAATGAATTCCATAGTATTCAATTCATTTCTATCAAGACCATATTAGTGGACAAAGTCCTTTAATGAACCGAGTTCAGCACCCTTCCAACCCTGTAATATTGAACCAGGTTCATTTCACATTCCAGCCCTATAATACTAAATCCACTTCCTTTCTCATTCAATCCATGTTTATTTCATGATATATAAATATTTACCAAATTCATTGGAAGAAGATATAGGTCCCATCCATCTCATAATGAAATTATACATACATGTACCACAAGATCATTAAAAATCATATCATAACCCATGAAATGAAATGAGAATTATAAAAATGTAATCATATCATAACCTATGGAAATAGAAAGGTTTGATAATCGTTTTATCATAAAAATATGCGATAAAAAGAAGTGGGTTTCAAACACATATAACATGTGAATGAGAAATGGGTTTCATAAACATCATGCCATCAAAACAGAATCCATTCAAAGAAACATTATGAATGAAAACATTGAATAATTTCCCATAAAGTTATGATTAACACCCATGGATGTTATCTTATATGGGATAAAATTTTGAATGATCTTTTAAAAATATTTATTGATGAAAATATCCTTTCTTCTTTAGAAAATGATTTTTATAACATAAAACATTTTGAAAAACATTTTAATTGAAAATAGATTTAAAAAATTATAAATGAATCTTTGAAAACAATAAAAAACTTTAAAATAATTTTTCCTTGAAAATGATCATCAAGTATCTTTTTAAAACATTTTTGAAAACATGGTTTTTGAATACAATAGATTTCTGACTAAAGAGAGAGACAATAAGATTTTACTTAAAAACATTATCTCAAGTACCAAAGAGTGGAAAACAATGGTACTAAAACTTGAGGATATCTTGAATTAATAGAGTATAAGTAAACTCATGAGTGTTCTTGAGAGATTTATAATAATATTTTATTAAAGGAAGCATAATCATAAACAATCTTGAAAAGCGATGAGATTGTCTCAATAAACTATTATAACTTGGTAAATTGGGATCATACTCTAAATTTAAGAAAATTAAATTACATGAAGCTTAAAATATCATTAAAAGATGTATATTTATGATATAACATGTAAAATGGAATTATATATAGCTCGAAAAAGAGTTTTGGTGCATAACAAAACATGAGTCTCAAAGAAGGCTAATTGAGACAAAACATTTTTACCGATTTGGTAACTTTTGAAACTTAAACCCCATGAAATAAAGTTCATAAAATGGATATATTAATAAACATAAATTTAAATATAAGATACATAGAACACAATTATGGGAAGTTCATACACGACAAAAAAGTAAAGATTTCTGAACATAGCATGTATCTCACGAAAATAAAAACTGAAATGAAATCCCCTTACCTTATGTCTTGAATCTTGTCATACTCATTAAAACCACATGTATAATAAATATAAATTTATTATAAATATTTTATAGAAAAATAGTATAATATATTATACCATATTTTTTTATTATGACCTTATACTACCCTCTTTTTAACCATCATATGTTAAGGTTTCACTTCAGATAATATTCGCTTGGTTCTTTGCATGTGTCATAATTTATTATATCATTGGTCCTTATAATTATATCATGATTAAAGAATTAAAATTATTAAACAAATATCATTTATATACAGTATATGTGTATAATAATCAATAAAATAAATAAGTACAAAATAGAATACACTGTTCACGGAGACGGTAATCTGTACGTACACATGAACGTTGTTTCTGTTTTTATTATCATATTGAAAGAAAGAAATAAAATTATATATATGTATATATGTATATAATATCATTAAATTAGAATAATAATGTTTTATATATAATATAAGTTCACTAAACCTATCTTTAATACATTCCATTTAGTGTATGAACGAATCACATCACTTTGAGGGGGCGGTATTCCAAACTTCATCAATCGAAATTATCATATTAACACAAAATGAAACATATAAACATATATTTTTTAAAAGAATTAAAAAAGTTTAAAGAAATAATAAATATAATACATAACATATATAAACATATTTTCAATCATAATTTCCACCATGAGAGGCGGTAAACGAAAAAATTAGCAATCCTCATTTAGTGAGGCGATAGTTCACCATACATGTAAATAGTATGTTTGTTACCCATTAGAGGGAGGTGTGTGTAAGTGTAGGTCGAACCATTATCATAAAAAATCCTGTATTATTTAGGATACTGGTACTATTATACAATCATTAAATAAAGAGATTGGATGGGGTGGAGAAGGAATATAAAATAAAGGTGCTTGAGAGAAGGTGTTACCTCTTAATTGGGTAACTCCTTTTGGTTTCTTCCAAAAGGATTCGTTGGAAGACTTTATGCCCAAAGGGACTCTTAAAATATGAATATAGAATTTTTTTAAGTGTATTGGGTAGATATTGGATTATCCTAAGTTGTTTTAGAGGTGGGAAGAAGAGGGAGGGATGAAAACCTTTTATAGGGAAGGAGGAGTGGCACTCTTGTAGATATTTGAAGAGAGAATTCCACCCACGTTTTTCAAGTTGAAAGTGGATCAAATAACAATCCAAAGTCTATAAAATGTAGGATAGGGTCAAAATATGGCCAAAAAATGGATTTTGGACAAGTTTATAGGTCTTTTTGGTCCTTATGGTTATGGTTTAGTCCCTTATTAAGCTTAATTTAACCTTAATCAATGTAATTAATTTTAATCACTTTCACTAATATTTTTATTCAAAAAATTATTTTACCTTATTAGACATTAAAAATTATGTTAATTACAAATACGGAATCCATTTTTCCAAATTCTAATCATATAAGTGATAAAAATTAATTTTAAATTAATCCCAAAATCAGATCGACAATGCAAGTTCTAAAGTAAAAATGATCAACAGTTTGCTATGTTTTTATATCAAATTTCAACATAAAATTGATTAAAATTAAATAAATTGGATTAATTGATAAAAAAATAATCTAATTAATAATTTAAACCAAATGGAAATATAATTTAACATTATAAATAAATTAGACAAAAAGCAGTTTTAAATTAAAATATGGTATTTTTAACTATTCATCCAAAAATGAAGGTTCTCTAAAAAACCCCAAAATTCACTTTAAGATAATTTTTAAATGTTAAATTCAGAAATTATTTTTATTTTATAAAATTAAATTTCTAAATTTGTCTAAAATTAATTTTATTACTTTTCACAAAAGGACATTAAAAGTCCATTCGGGAAAATGGTATTTTTAAACATATAAGGACTTTACCAAAAATTATATCTTTCATTATAAATATGTTTTATTTATATTAAATAAATATAAAAAAAATTTAAAAATTAGAAATTACTATTTATATTACTAAGTTTAATATTTATTTTATAATTATCTCATTTAAATAATTATAACAATAAAATGATGTTTCATAGAAACATCAGTGTTGCATGTAATGTACACCAGTTCCTTGTTCCATGTAACATACAATGATTCTATGTTTTGTGTAATGTATGCCAAGTCAATATTCTATCAAACATATTCCAAGTCGATGTTCTATGTAACGTCTTCCACGTGAAAGAAATGTTTGACTTAGTGCATTGTAAGATATGAATGAAAATTTAATTTATTCAAAAAAAAGGTCCATAAAAACTCAATGTCTTAAAAGGGTGATAAAAGAATTGATATTTTATGATATAAAAAGTATGTAACTTAAATTCTTAAAGTAAGGGGATAAATCGTATCTCTCTCAAATTAATGTTAAACTATCTATCCAAGTAAAGATTAATGGGGTAGATAAAGAAGATATAGAACTAAAAAAGAAGGTTAGAAATGTTCCTAAGTGTAAAATTGAATGTGATGTAATAATAAGTTTTTGTAACTATGCATATTATCCTTAGATACTAGATTTGAAGAAGGAGTTTTTGGATGGATATCATAATTATTCATTCTCTATTAATCCTGTAATTAAGAAGATGTATAGTTATTTGAAAGAGTATTTTTGTAGGGATGGAAAGAAAAAATATATTGAAAAGAATATTTCTTAGTACATGGTATTTAATTAAGCTAAGGCTAATATATATAAGTCTAATGTGATGTTATAACCATTACCCATATGAAAATGGAAATGGTAAAACATCACCATGGATTTTATCATTAGACTCTTTGAAATATCTAAAGAGAATAATGTTATATGGGTTTTATTCAATCACTATATGAAGTCATCAAACTTTATTTCCATTAGATAAGATGTATATATTTATCAAATTACTAATTTATACATTATAAAAGTGGTAATATTTCATGGCACAACAGTATTAATTATATTTGATAAGGATCAAAGATTTACATTAAAGTTTTGAAGAAATATTTAGCAAGATCTGGATACATAATTAATTTTCAACAATGATTATCATAATAATATATATAATCAGTATGATAGGACCATTTAATCTCTAGAATACATTTTATGATCCTACCCTATAAATTTCCAAGGTGGTTGGGATCAAAACCTCCCTTTGGTGGAATTTTCTTACAAAAATAGCATTCACTCAAGTATTTAAATGGATCCTTATGAATCCCTCTATGGTAGGAAGCGCTTAATTCAAACATGATATAATGAATTTGGAAAAATAAATCTATTGGTAAATGACATAGATAAGGATATTGAAGATAATGTTAGATATATTCAACAAGACATAAGAGAGGTTCATTGTTGACAAACCATTTATACTGAAATTATTAGAAATATCTAGAGTTTTATGTTGGTGATAAGATATTACTATGAATATCTCCCAATAATAGGGTGATGAGATTTTTAACTAATGGTAATTTTAGTCCTAGGTATATCTATCCTTTTGAAATATTTGATTGTATTAGGATGGTAGCTTATTGATTGGAGCTCCCACTAAATCTCTCTCAAGTTCAGGATGTGTTCCATGTATCTCTACAGAGGAAGTACAAACCTGATCATTCACATGTACTAAAGTTATATGTCATACCACTATATTTAGATATTTATTATTAGGAACAACCACATAATATTATAGATCACATATTGAGAGTGCTATGAAACAAGATCACTCACCCGATCATGATTTTTTTGGAGAAACCAACAATTTGAGGAAGCTATGTTCAAACCTGAGGATATGATGAAGCAAGAATATCCTTGATTTTTTTATATTAGAGTGACATAATTCTTAGGGATAAATTATTTTAATGGGGTGTAATGTAACACCCTAATAATTTAAGAAATATATTTTTTCAAATGAAGTTAATTTCTTCAATAACTTATGTTACACGAAATAATGAGTTTAAATGAACCAGGATATACAATTAAAATACTATAATCACCTATATATTAGATTGTTGGGTATGAATAGGATTAACAATATTATGAAAATTTATCTAGAAAATTAATTCATCAGTTTTTATTTAATTATAAATATAATAAAAATCATTTGAAAATAAAGGAGTTGTTTTTCTGAAAAATAATTTTTTTGTCTGAAATGTATTTTTATCCTAATATATTATATTAAAAAATATTGGTGAATTATTTTAATTAAACACCATATATTTTATATTTGAACAATTTCTTAAACTTTATCTAATAGTTTTTTATGTATAAGATAATAATAAAACCAATTTTATGTTTAAAAATGATTTTTTCTAAAAATAGGTTTTCATTGCATTTTTAAAACATAAAATAAATTAAATTTTTTACATTTATAGGTATTGTATTAGATAATATGGATTAAATATTTAGAATCCAAATGTTCAAATTTGGTAAATATTCCCCTTTTATTTTTGGTCAATATGAATAGTAACTGTGGTTAAATTTATCACCTCAGTAATAGGTAAATCGGGTAAATCTAGGTTAAAACTAAGTGGTAAGGCCATAATTTTTCATAATAATATTACTATATAAAGTTAATTCACCCTATATCATATTAGGTTCAAAATTTATTAGTTTAATGGGATCTTTTCCTTGAAAAATACATATAATATTTAAATAAAATAATGTTACATAATTTTATTCTCTTAATTTTTAATATCTCTTATGTGTTATGGACAATTTGGAAAGAAGTTTTTTTGGAAGCTGAAATATACTTTGCTAATTTTTTTTTCATTTTTTAATGAAAATAAATCAATTCAATTTGTATAAGATCCTGATTTTTATAAAGGTATGTAGTTGGTTAAATTTCAGTTTAAATCTGTTAATTTTGGTTAATGGTATGTTTATCGGATGTATGAGGAGGTTTGAGGGTGTTATAGTGGTTTGGGACATAAAAAAAGTATGTTTTCCATTCTGTGCATGTTTCATGGTTGAAGCATGGTTAGTGAAATTCATGTGCCCAAACCATGCTAGCCTAGTGGAGGGGCTCATGTTTAAGAAAACCACACAAGGGGGAGATCCAAATTATGATAACATGGACAATGGAATTCAGCATGGTTTGTGAACTTTTTATCATATCGTGCCGGCCTCCCTAGGTAATCATGCAACTCATCCCCTCTTGGATAGAGGTAGATGCACTGTTTGTGCCCGGTTTAGTAAACCATGTGGCCAAACCTTTCACCCCTTTAAAAAGTGTGAATTTATTGTTTTCCCCCTTGGGATTTTTACGTTCTCTCCCGATTTTTCTTCCCATTAATTCCCTCTCAACCCTAGTGATGAAATCAAGCTCACAAATTTTCCCCAGGGTGTTTCTCATTCAATTTTTGACCATTTGGGGCACCATTGGTTGCGAAGCGATGATCCGTGTGAGTATAATCCTTCCCTTTATTCTCTTTTCTAGATTAGAGTTTTTAGCATGGGTGATCTTCTTTCTAATCCCTAAAACCATTTTTTTTGGAATCTAGTTTGGGGAATCAAAAGTTTTTTTTAATCTGGATATAAGGATATGATTGGGAGTGCGTTCATCATTGGATTTGAGGAAGGAGGTATACAAGTTATATCCCATAGTTTTATTATAAATCTATGCATGTGTGGTTATAATTTTGTTTCCCACTTGTTATGAATTTGTTACCTTGATTATTATTTTCTAAAATTATGGGATAAAGAGGTATTTGAATGCATCAAAATCCATGTGGAATGCATCAAGTTTTACTAGACCAATTTAAGCCCCCATAGGGTGTACTAGTGATTCCAGACATAGGAAATGGTAATTTTAATCCCAAAATTAATTTTTAATATAGTAGATCTGATGAAAAACATGTTTATGTGTCAAATTTAATTAAATTGAGAATATTTTTAGTTTTTTATATACTTTGTTATAGAATGAGGTATTGTTGGGATAATATGAAATGGTTTAGAGGAAATAAAGTGAATACTCTAGGTGAATTATGAATTGAACTTGAAATTATTAAGTGAGATAAAGAATGTAAAATAAGAATTATGTTAAATGGGTTAATTTCAATGAGTTGAAATATATTATAAATGAAATAACATGTATAAGTTGATAATTATGTTTAATTGGACTAATACATGAAAATTGTGTAATTTAAAAAAATGGTTAAGGAATAAGGAATGGAAATGGGTTAAATAGATTATGAAATGAAAATAGTAAATGTATTAATGGGATAAGTCATGATGTTAATCCTAAATGTTGAATGATTATTAAATGTGAATGTTATGGTATTGATTATGTATAGTTTTTGATACAATATATGTGGTAGTGGATAAATAAGCATGTGCACATATCTTGGTTGTTTTGGGGTACTGTAATTGAAGATATATGTCCATGGGTTAGGTTATACTGAGGATCTAGAACCCACCCTAAAATGCATGAGTCAGGGAAGGGGATCAAGGTGTTATACTTATAACATTTTCATTTGACGAGACTATCTAGATCGAGGTTTATAGGTAAGTGGATTATATTTATTGTGAAATGTTATACCTAGAGAGTTAAGGAACATGACTTACTTTCTTATGTATAGTTATTGATCAACATAGGTTGTAGTGTAAATGATGTAATTACTAACCCACATAAAACATGATGAATATGAACTTAATAAAGAAGATAGTGTGAGTTGTGAAATGGAAAATATGATGTAAATAGTTAAAGTGTATAATGTCAACCAATGATACCTGAGTTATCTTTTGTTTACCATGTCCTTTATTTATTAATTTCAGGAACTATCTATTTATACTAGATATTTTATAGAAACTGTTGGTGGGGACCTACTGAGTTGTACTCACACCCTTCTAAAAACACTATTGGGTACCCGATCATATTTCATGCTTGCAGGCCATGACAAGGGAAAAGGTCCTATGCTAGGGAGTTGAGTCAGGCTTGCTTTGTGCATGGATGGTGTTACATACTAGGTGTAAGGGCCATTTTGGTGATTCATCTATCTATATTTATTTTGGGGTTTCCTATACTTTGGAATCAATAGCATGACATGGAATATTTATTATTGGTTTGTGGTTTGTACCTAGATATAGGAGATGTTTGATTATTAATGTTCATTGGTTATTTCTTATTGTTTCTATAATTTATTTTTTATTTGTTTTTTAATGCTATGCTAAATAGGGTATAGTCTCACCTCCTGATTTATTATACCCTACCTACTATTTGGCAACCACTGGAATATGGGGAGGCGTGCTTCAGGTTATGTGGTGACTTGGATCAGGGCACTCTTTAGTGGATCCTAGGTTGTGGATTTTAAAAAGTGTCATCATAGTAGTTCTTTTCTGTGATATTACTATTTAGGATAGCATAAGGGAGATTAGGATGTGTAATTCCTTGGTAATGAGTTCGTTATTAGGAGTAGATGACCCAAGTATGAGGTAAAACCCATGTTCAAAGGTTTGGGATTGTTGTTTTATTGTATGTTATTACAATTGAATGATATTTCACCATTAGGTGATGCATTTATTGTGTGATGTGACTGTTTTGTGATATATCTCTCATGGCTGAAATGGAATGAGGTTGTGTATTCATGCATCATTTTAGTAACCTAGGGATACAAGTGGCATGCATTATGGTAGGAACACACAGGAAGCATGTGTGGGACATGAAAGGTTGAATTCATTTTACTTGATAAATTTAAAGAAAATGGTATCTAAAAAGAATAATGAAAATGGGTAAAATAGAAAGATTGTTATAGAGTTGTTAATGAATTATTCTTAATTAAAGGTTGTAAATGAGTAAAATTTTTAGCTATAATAAGTTGTGTAATGGGAAATGTGATCAGTATGAAGGATTTACATTGTGAGTATAGAAATGTTTTTATAAAATGTGTATAATGAAAGATTGTGGTTATGTAAATTCATGTATTCCATGTTGACCATGAGCCATGGTAGGGATGGTAGAGGGTAGTGTTCAAAGTTTTAACGTTATTAGTTGGGAAAGTGTATGCAAGATGAGTGTTTTATGGATGGTGAAGTGGCTTCTTTTATGTAAGATGTGAAAGCCTTATGTCATGTGTTCTAAGGCTTGTGTTTGGCATTGTAGAAAGTTCCACCCTAGAGGCATGTATCGATTGGGTGATAAGAGGATATCTCCAAAAATTATCCTCCTATAATAGAGAAAGGAAATCCATTGGTCTAATAAAATCGATGAGAAGAGAAGTTCCAGGAGAACATTTCTCATTTCATGTAGATGATGGAACGTGAACTAGGATGGGTCATACTGAGTATGTTCAATACGTCAAGAGAGTTTCAGTTATAACACCCTCCAATGATTTCTAGATATGGTGGGCCCAAGGCTACAGAGTTCTGGATAAAGTCTATCTAGACAATTTTGGATCACTTGGAAACCCCTATAGAGAAAAAAGTCAAGTTGGAAGCCTATATATTGTGGGGACCATCAAAGAACCAGTGGGATATTCTGGTTCAGACTCATTAGGATGAAGGAATGTTATGGAATCAATTTCAAGATAATTTTATATTGCATTTCTATACAAAGACCTTGATATAGGAGCGAGCTACATGGTTTATGAAGTTGACCCCAGGAACAATGTTTGTAATGGATTATATTGGCCATTTCACAAACATGTAACTCATTATTCTGTCCTTGGTAGGAGATGAGGACACTATGGAAGTACGATTTTATTATGGACTTAGGAACGATATAAAGTCCCAAGTGAATATATTTTTTCTAAAGAGGTTTTTAGAGGTAGTGGATCATGGCCTTATCTTAGAAGGGAACTTGAAGGAGGCTTCATGAAATGGGTTTGTGGTTCTAGTTGGATGGACCAATGGTGCAACTTATGAGGGTAGGAAGAATAATTTTGGGAGTCCTCATCAGAGTGTAAGTGTAAATAATAGTAAAAAGAGAGGATCAACCTCTCAGGGTGGTGATCAGGTGTTCTGGTATCAGTGTGGAAGGCCAGGACACATGCGTGGTTAGTGCCCCTGACCACTGGTTGATTACCAAGTGTGCAGAAGAATGGGATGTGTTCATAGGTTCTACTGAAACCCATGAAAACTAGGCATAAAGAGAGGATAGATTCAGATGATGAGTGTTAGCAGAGGGTTAGTTACCCCATATCAAGCTAGTAGATATAGCTCAACTGGTCTTGCCGGTCGGGGTGGGGGATGTGGAATTATAGGGTAAGAGAGTCCACATCAGTAGAGTAGTGGAGCACAAAGAACTTAGACTAGGGACTAGGGTAGAGGAGTGGGGTAACTTCACACAGTTCAGTCTACACCAGAAGGCATTTAGGATGGACCATCAACTATTCTAGGTTTTATTCTTTTAGATTTCATTCATTCTTGTTCTTTATTCGATAGAGGTGCATCACGTTATTTTATATCTGCATAGTTTTTAGTTATGTTGGGTCTAGAAATGGAAAATTTCAGTGGGGTGATATCAACTGATACACCATTATGGGTTCAAACAGAGGATATCAGGTATTTAAAGCGGTGTACTATTGAGGTTTGTGGGTACCATTTTCTATGGGATTTGTTCATTATTGAGATGTTATGTTTCGATTTTATTTTGGGAATGGATTGGTTAGTATTATACCAAGATCACATCAAATTTTACTATCATGGGGTAACATTTATGACTCTTGGGGGGGGGGAATTATGTCCATCATGGTGAATGATATGTTCTGGAAAGCAATATAGGGCCAGTTTGTCAGTAGTTGGGTGAAATTATAACCCAAGTGGCATGTCTTATGCTTGATGATGTAAAATTTGAGAATCTTTTATTTCCTCCTATGGTGGATTAGATTCAGGATGTCTTTCTTAAGGATTTCTTAGGGATTCCACCTGATAGGGATGTTGATTTCATGATAGAGTTGTTGCTGGTAGCGGAGCCAATTTCCATTCCGCCATATAGAATGGCACCGAAAGAACTCTAGGATCTTAAGACTCAATTGGTAGAGTTATATAATAAAGGATTTATTCATCCTAGTATATCATTTTGGGGATCTTGAGTGATGTTTTCCAAGAAGGTTGACGAATCGTTGTGGTTTTGTGTCGATTATTGAATGTTGAGGCGGATGATATTCAAGAATAGATATACTCTTCCTTGAATCGATGATATGTTTGACCAGCTGAGATGTGCTTCTCTGTTTTCCAATATTGATTTAAGGGTTGGATATCTCCGGTTGAGGGTGGGGCATTTTGATTTACTTTGAACTATATTCTGGAGTGTGTTCAGGTTTTATGAGTTTTTTTGTGGAGCCTTTTAGGTTGACCAATGTTCCAATAGTTTTTATAGAGAAAATGAATTTAATATTTCACCCATATATTGACCGATTCATTATTTTCCTTGTTTATGAAATCTTGGTATACTCAAAAACCCATGATGATCATGAAAAACATATTAACATCATCTTGATTTCACTAAGAGAGAATACTCTACACGCCAAGATATCTAAATGTCATTTCTAGATTGATAGGGTGTATTTCATAGATCACATTATCTTAGAGGAATCCATGTTGGTGGATCCATAGAAAGTGTAGGCAATCATGTCTTTGGTGAATCCTAAGAATGTTTTTGATATCCGAAGTTTTATGGGTTTTTATAGTTATTACGGAAGGTTTATAAATGTATTATCTTATTTAGCAGAAAATATTTTGGGTTTGACTAAGAAGGGGAACAAGTTTGAGTGGTTTGAAGCATGTGATAAATCCTTCCAAGAATTGAAGAAGCAGTTGATGACCACACCCCTTTTGATCTTACTCGAGTTAGGCAAAGGGTATATCATATTTTGTGAATCTTATGGTATAGGTCTTAGAGTAGTGTAAATTTAAGATAATTGCGTTATGGATTATGGGTCATGGTAGTTGAGAAATCACAAAAGAAATTACCTAATTCACAATATTGAATTAGTTATAGTGGTTTATGTCTTGAAGTGTTGACGACATTAATTGTTGGGATAATGGTTCACTGTGTATACTGAAAATAAAATCCTTAAGTATAGATTTTACTAGTGTGACTTGAATATTCAACAATGAATATGGGTTGAGTAAAAATGTATTTCGAATTCGATTTGGTTTACACACTGGGAAAGGTAAACATTATTGCATAAGCTTTGAGTTTAAGGACTCATAATTAGATAGTTTATGAACCTAAATCTGAGCGGAATATGATAATTTTTTTTAGATATTCTTCTAGAGGTGTAGGATGACTAGGGGAAGGTTAACCTTGCATATTTGGTAGTTGAGTCCATGATTCTTCACTAGATCATGGAAAATATGTAGGAGGATTCAAAATGTTCGTCTTTGAGGGAAAGTCTTAAAGGTGGGGAGTTACCTTCTAGTTGGACTATTAGATATGAATGAATCATTTATGTTTATGTCCATGTTAATATAACACTGTGTATACGAAGAAGAGTTGATACACGAGTTTCATTCATCAAAGTAGGAAGTGAATTATTGTTTTAATAAAATTTATCATGATATTCATAGAGTATATTGGTGTCCAAGGATGAAGAAAGAGGTTTCAAGTTTTTCAGCTCGATGCCTTACCGATCAGTGGATGAAGGATGAGCATTAATGAATGAGTGGTTTGTTGCAGCCGTTGCCCATTCTAGAATATAAATGGGATTTCATGATGATGGATTTTGTGGAAGTACTTTCGATGATGACTTAGAAGAATTATGTAATCTAGGTTGTGATGAACGGTTGACTAAGGTTTCTCATTTCATACCAATTCATGATATTTTCACCATGGAGTGATTAGTTGAGTTATACTCTTTGGAGATAGTATGGTTATATGAGGTTTTGTGTACTATAATTTCAGATCCGGATCCATGTTTTACATCATGATTCTCACATTTATTACAGAAGGTGATAATAACCAAGGTGTTTTTGAGTACAGTGTTCCACCAATAAAAATATGGGTAGTTGGAGTGTACCATTCAGATACTAGAGGACATGTTTAGGGCTTGTGTCCAATATTTTAGTGGATCAAGGTAAAATAATTTTTCTGTTTCTGAGTTTTCCAAAAATTATAATTTCTAGTCCATGATTCAGATGCCACAATATGAGTCACTCTGGGGTAGGCCATGCGGATCTCTATTGTGTTAATTTAAGGATGTGGAATCAGAATTTCTAGGACCGAGTATTGTGAAGGTGACTTCAAAAAAGGTTCAGTTGATTCAAGAGAAAATAGAATCAACTCATAGTAGATAGAAGTTTTCATGTGGATAAGCGACATTGACCTATTATGTTTGGGAAGATTGATCATGTGTTTCTTACAGGTTTTCCAAGGTTGGTTCACCAACAGATTCAAAAATAGTGAAATTTGGTTCCCAAATACATGGGGTTGTTTGAGATCGTGTAAAATATTAGGTTGGTGGAATATTTCTTGGATCTTCCTCAATAATATAGTGGTATACATGATGTTTTACATGTGTCACATCTTAAAAAATATCACCATAACCTATCTCATATGATTTATATTGAGGATGTTGAACTTGAGGCTGATGCAATCTTCGAGAAGCATCTAGTTCGTATTTTGGATCATAGTGAGAAAATCCTATGAGGTAAGACTATGCCTTTGGTTCATGTTTTGTGGAAACATGGTAATTTTATGGAAGAAACTTGGGAGATAGATTTAGATTGTAGGATCAGTGGCCCAATATTTTAAACTTGGAAGCTTAGTGATGCTAGGAAGTGCAGCTCATGGATGATCCTTTTTAAGGTGGGGAGGATGTAAGATCCTAGTTTTTAGTAAGATATGTCCTTATTTAAATTTTGGTTTAAATCTTTTAATTTTGGTTAATAGAATTTAAATTGGATGTATGAGGAGGTTTGGTGGTGTTCTAGGGGTTTGAGACATAAAATAAAAAGGAATTTATCCATTTTTGTGTATGTTGTATGGTTGGCATATGGTTAGTGTAACCATGTTCCCAAACAGTGCTAGCCTAGATGATGGGTACACAGTTAAGAAAACCCTACAAGGGGAGATCCAAACCATGAGAACATGGAAAGAGGTGTTATGTATGGATGGTACATAGTTTTTCAAACCGTTCAGGCCTCCCCAGGCAACCATGTGACTCAACCCCTCTTAGATAGACACAAGCCCAGAGTTTTCACACGGTTTGGAAAACAGTGTGGTCAAACTATGCACCCCTTTAAAAAGTATGAATTTAAAGTTCCCACCCCATTGGTATTTTTAAACAATCTCCCAATGTTTCCTCTAAATATTTCCCTCTCAACCCTAGTGATGAACTCAATCTCCCAAATCATCCCATGTGTGGTTCTCCTTAGATTCTTGGTCGAGAACCGTTGTTTGCGAATCAAATATCCATGTGAGTCTAATCCTTCCCTTTCTTATCTTTTTCGGATAAGGGATTTTAGCTTGGGATATAATATTCTAAATACCTAAAACCCTCTTTTTCTAGTGGAATCTAGGTTGGGGACTCAAAGGGTGTTTGAAGCTTGATCTAAGGCTGCAATTGAGAGTGCATTCATCACCAGATTCAAGGAAGGTGGTCTAAAATTTATATCCCAAAGTTTTATTATAGATTTGTGCATGTGTGGTTATAATGTTGCTTCCAACTTGTTGGGAATTTTTTACCTTTAGTAAGATTTTGTAAAATGGTTGTTTAAATATGGATTTTACTCCCTCGCGATCCATGTGGGTTTTGTTGAGGTTGAATAGACCAATTTAGGGTCACCCATGTGGTGAGACAATGATTTTATACATAGGAAATGATAATGTTAAGACCAAAATTGATTTTTGATATTGTAGAGACCATAGAAAACATGCTGGTGTGTCAAATTTAATTAAATTGGGAATATTTTTAGTTATTTCTAGACATGTTTATTGGAATAAGAGATTTTTGGGCTAATATGAAACGGGTTAGAGGAAATAATGTGAATCTACTAAGTGATTTATGAATTTCACTTGAAATTCATAAGTGAACTAAATCATGTGAAATAATAATAATGTTAAAGGGGTGAATTTCCATGATTTGAAATATGAATTAAATTTTATAAAATTTAGGTGTTGATAATTATTTTGAATTGGGGTAATACATGATAATTGTGGAATATGCATAAATGGTTAATGAATAAAGAATGGAAATGGGTAAAATTGATTATGTAATGAAAATGTTAAGTTTATTAATGGGATAAGGCATGATGTTAATCCTACATTTTGAATGATTATTAAATGTTAATGGTATGTTATTAATTGTGTATGGTTTGTGATACAATATACGTGGTAGTCGATAAATATGAAAGTTCACATAAGTTGGTTTATGTGGGGTACTAGACTTGAGGATCTATTCCCATGGGGCAGGTTAACATGAATATCTAATCCCCACCACACAATACATGGGTTGGGGAAGGGGACTGAGGATCTATACCTATAACAGTTTCATTTGATGAGATTACCTAAACTAAGGCTTTTAGGTAAGTTTATTGAATTTATTTTGAAATGTTATCCCTAGAGTGTTTGGGAACTCAAATTAATTCCTTATAAATAGTAATTTATTTTCTTAGGCTATAGTGTAAATGATGTAATACCTTACCCATGGAACACATGATGAAGATAAATTAGTAAATAATATATTGTAAATGGTTAAATGGAAATTATGATGGAAATGGTTAAAGTGTATAGTTTCAACCAATGTCACAGGAGTTATCTTATGTTTAAAATATAATTTATTTATTAAGTTAATGAACTATCTATTTAGACTGGATATTTTTTAGAAACCATTGGTGGTGACCTACTGAGTTGTACTCACACCCTACTCGGGTTGCCGTTGGGTACCTGAGCAGATTTCATTCTTGTAGGTTAAGATAAGGGAAAATACCATATGCTAGGGAGTTGAGTCAGGAATGGATTTTAAATGGATGAGGTTTCAGACATGGATTTATGGTCATTTTTGATATTTAACTATTTGTCTTTATTTTGAGTTTTCCGGTACTTTTTCCACCTTTATAATGACATAGAATATTTATTGTTGGTTTTTGGTTTGTACCTAGTTCTGGGAGATTTTTGATTATGTATGTTCATTGGTTATTGCTTATTGTTTCTCATATTTTTTTATCTATCATGTCTTAATATGATGTAGATGGTATAGTCTCCCCACATGATTTATTATACCCTCACTACTAGTCGACAACCTATAACATACGGAGATGCACGCTTGAGGTCATGTGGTGACCCAGATTGGGGAACCATTTAGTGGCTCATGGGTTGGGAATGTTAAATTGTTTAAATATTTTATGATCAAAATCAACATCATAATTAGAAGATTAGACACATATTTCATAATAAATTCCATCAGTTTGAGAAGAAGTTTTCTTGAAGAAAAGGTTTATCAAACTCATCTTTGGTCTGATGTGATGAAATTTTGAATCTTAATGAGGAAGGGTATCAGAGTCCAAGTGGATCCGATGAATTTATGATGATTATTTGATGATCATTGAGTTCTAATTAATCATATGTTTTCAAGAAAACTTTTTATGCAAGACTTATGAAGAAAATGTGAAGAAAATGTGATTCCAATCATATTGAGGTTTGGTTGGAAAGAAATAAGTCTCTTAAAGGATTAGAATTTACAATAAATCCTAATATAAGTCAGATGATGCTATGTCGATCTTAAACATACTAAAAAATTAATAGGAAGTAATGATACAAGTAGAAGTTTGTGAAAAAAGGAATTTTTTGAATTCAATGATTTACGGTCTTAGTTTATCAGCGTGAGATCACTAGATGTAGAATTTTTAGAAATTTGTGAAGATTTTATTTGAAATGTGAGAAGCTGAAGATGATGGTTTTTAGTCAGACTAATAAGCCAAAATTTAAAAATATTCAAATAAAGAAGTTGAATAATGATGTAAGGTTGTGTTCATCATAATAATAAAATGTAAAAAAATTAATGTTACTACTAACACTGATTCATTAGACGAGGTGTTACACTAATCATCAGAGTAATCCCAACACCGATCATCAGACGCAGTGATGGTTGAAAAAGAAAATCGGTGGTAGAATTTTATTTGGAGTCTTTGGGACCAATTAAAATGAAAATAAGTATAATTATCTTGGACCAATTCATGTAAGAAATTCAGAGACCAATAAACATGGTCATACAACCACTTCCATCAAGGTGGATTGTATTACTTTTGGGTCAAGAGAAAAAGGATCTCTGATTTTTTTGTCAAATGGGTAAAGTTTCATCAGACTAGAGGTGACACAGATTCATCAGAATGAAATAGAAACTGATCCATCAGGAATAAGATGACACAGATTAATGTCATTGGATGTAGGATCATCGGTTTAAAGAAAAGAAGAAAGGGATATTTGTTTGAAGAAGACACAAAATTTTTTATCATGGGGGATCTTGAATAGTTTTTTTGAAGAGTTTAGAAAAAGTAATTGTTTGAAGAAATTTTGAAGCTAATGTTGAAGAGATTCCAAAAATTGTTGATATATTTAGAAGTTGTAGCCATGTTTATGGGAATACAAAGGCAACTAAAGTCTAACTTAGTGGAAACAATGTTCTTGGAAGAATGGTTTCAATGTTTATTAGTTGGTGCGGAGCAATGTAATGAAGAATATGTTGTGGTACATATGTCTTCATCATAATGAAGAAATGATAATAGAAATTGGAATTGGAATGATGAAAGGTTATAATGACTGAAATGAGATGAATTTGTGAGAACATTCAAGAATGCTTGAGAAGAATCAAGAAGAGTTGATATGGCTGAAGAAGTACAGTATTAGGGTGAAATTTAATAGAAATTGAAATATTAGGAAATTTAGTTAAGAAGAAAACTTGTTATATTCCCACATAAACCATTTTTGGAACACTTATAAAAGGAGGAAAAAATGTTGTACTTTCTAATAGTTTTACTATTCATTGGTGAAGAGATAAGGTGGGGCACTAGATGTTTTTAGAGAGAATAAGTTTTTGAATAGAGCATTCATAAGGAAGATTTCTTGAAAGAAGAAGAAGAAAGAAGATTGTATTCATAGGGTTATCTGATTAGGCTAGATCATAGAATAGAAAATCGGATTAATATTTCTAGACTAATAAAGAAGAAGTTCATATATGTTTTAGTTATATTATAACAAAGTTATATTTCCAGACTGAGCAATCAGACTGAGTAATCAGACTGAATAATCATACTAGGGTATTAGACTGAGTATCATTACAACATCTAGAGAAGTTATTACCTGATACTGGGTAGGAAAGTGAAGAACTATTTTGAATATTATATTTTTTATATTTGACAAGGTAGTAGAGTAACATTTTTTTGAAGAAACTAGTGAAATTTTCTTAACTTTTTATGCACATTTATATTACATAATTTCATGATACATAAATCGCATGAACTATTATATTGATCATTGTACTAAAAATGTGTAAGGTAATATCTTTCTTTTTTTATTCACACAAAAGGATTGTTTTCTAGTTGATTTTATGGTATTGTATTGTTTCCAAACAATACCAAGTACGTAACTACTCTTTTTGAGTAATAAACCTTATAAATTATTGTGTTTATATGGATGTGAGATTTGTTTTTGTTTTTAGTTAAGTGATAAGTCTTTAATAGGAGGATATTATTTTTTAAGAGAAATTAAAATTAAAAGAAAAATATATCACGGATTCACACCCTCCACCTCTTAGTGACACAATGATCATGGCTCTGCAATTTTAATTGGTATCAGAGAAATGGTTTCCTTAAATTCCTCTTTACTATTTTTTCGAAGAGAAGTTATGAGGGAGAATATGAATTGTGTGAAAATAAAGGAGAATTTGTTCTTCGATGTTATATACTATTATATATTGAAATATAGAATTTTTCTTTATATTATATCCCCTGGGTATGATGTTCCTGAAGATGCAATAAATGGATTTCCTTCTATTAATGAAAATGTGCCTCTTACACCTATTGATAAGAATAATATGGAGAATTATGGAAGAGATAATAATTCATTACTCTCATCAATTTTTGAAAGTGATATTCTAAGAGTGAAGGTTGTTTCCACTACCAAAGGTTTCTAGGATAAGCAAGAAAAATTATGAAGGCAGTACAAAAGTGAAGAAGGAAAAGTTCCAAATATAGAGGCTGAAGTATGAGGATCTTAAAATGGGTGAGTATGAATATATTAGTGAATTATTTACTATGGTGACTGAAATTATTAGTACTATTATATGTCTTGGTGAAAATTTGAAAGATTATACTATTGTTAAAAATATCTTGATAATTCTTCCAGACATGTTCGATTCCAAAGTGTCCTTGTTAGAAGATAGAGATCCCAAAATATTATCCCTGGATTATTTGCATAGTGATATCATTACATATGAATTGATAAGAAATAAATTTATATTATGTATTGAAAAAAGTTGATTGAAAAATGTCTTTCAATGCTTCCAAAATAAAAAGTAAAATAAGATTCTTGAAGAATAATAAGCTATAGATTTTGATTTTAAAAACAAGGTATGTAAAAATATTGATGAATTTTTATCCTTATTTTCTAAATATTTGAGAAGTGGTTTGGGAAAATATAAATGGAAACATCCCTAAAAATGTTTTGAATTTGGATAAGTTTGGTACTTTGTGGATAATTTTCCTGGAAGAAAGAAATAAGAGGATAGTGATGACAATGAATGAAGGATGAGAAGATCTTGGAAGAAATAGGGTGATAATTCTTGATATTATTCTAAAGGGAAGGGTAGAAAATTTTCTAAATCCAAAAGGAGAAGTTTCTTATATAAAGATGATGAAGAAGAAGACAATGAATATGAATATGAAAAGTCTATTGATAATCCCAAAGAGAATTATTTTTTTGAAATCGTTAACACTGAATAATTTAGAATCAGTAGTTTTGAAGAAGATGATACTTGATTAGAATTTCATCTAAAAGAATAATTGAGAGAATACCTAAGAAATATTGTAAATCTTGAGAAAGGAATCAGGAAATTGAAAAATTAAAATTCATTAAAAAAATTAAAAAAAAATCTTGATGAAAAATTTATGATAATGGAAGAGATTGAGGATTTCAAGAAGTCTATTAAGAAATAAAATAATCAGAGTAAACATATGGAAGTTAAGTTGAAGGAATATAAAGAAGAATTGAAACTTGTCCAACAAAAAATATCTAAATAAAAATAGAGGTATAAATGTTTTAAGAATTCTATCAATGAATTTTTTGAAAGATCTAAAAATGGTAAACCTGAGAAGGATAAAAAATTACCTTCAAAGGTTGTGAAGAATGTCTAAATTATTACTGAGGAGAAGAAATATAGGAAATTTATGCATGTGGCCAAAACCAACAATGTGGAGAAGTTATAAGTTTCTAAAAATTATTAGTCTGAAAAAGTTTCCACAACTACAATTTTTGATAAAGATGAAAATAAAACCGAACTAAAAAAGAAGATTCTTGTTGATAACAGAAAGGTTGGTCATCAACAAAGCTCTGATAAGAAAGATAATAAGGTTTTTGAGAAACATGCTCACAACTTCGAACAACATGAAAGTTACAAAGGAAAATATTATTTTTATGGATACTACTAGTATTGTGGTGGATTTGAACATAAAGAAAATATGAGTTGGTTTAACCAATAAAATCTATATTATTCCACTACTTACAAAAGGAAACTTTTTATGGGGAGTCAATCTTCTAAAAGGAAGAAATCTGATAATGACGTTTTTAAGAAATATGATAAGGTTGGTGTAAAAGTTAAAAACAGATTCCAATATTTGGAAATTGTTTTTGAAATATGTGAACAACCAGGACATCTTGAAATTTTTTTTCTTGTTTTTTTACCAGCATAATAAAAGTTTATTAACAATTCACAGAATCTAGATGTTAATAAAGATAAATGTAAAGAAA
The DNA here is from genome assembly GCA_963277665.1 of Viscum album. Taxonomy (NCBI): domain Eukaryota; kingdom Viridiplantae; phylum Streptophyta; class Magnoliopsida; order Santalales; family Viscaceae; genus Viscum; species Viscum album. The sequence continues at coordinate 604,495,210 of OY728119.1, read as the reverse complement.
AATATCTTATTATATAATCCAATAACAAATCTAAAAATGTAGAATGATCATGGATTTTGGATAGTGGGTTTTCTTCTCATGTTAAATGAGACTTAATTTTTTTTGAATAATGTGAAAAACATTAAAGAAGGAATAGTGATATTTGTCAATGATGAATCCCTCACAATCAAAGGACTACAATATTTTTTTATTGGGGAAGAAAAGTTAAATTCCAAGAAATATTTGTTTATTGATGGACTAAAACACAACATTCTAAGCGTTTCATAACTTTTTGATGAAGATAACAAATATATTTTTAGAAAATATGTGTTTATTGTGAAAATTGAGGAATATGGAAGGATAGTCACAAGAGGACAACATACAAAAGGAAACTTTTTCCAAGTTATTGAGGTTTAAAACTATTTTTACTTATACATGGTGTAAGAGAATCAATTGTGGTATAAAATGCTAGGAAACTTTTTTAAGAGAAAAATGATCAAGTTATCAATTAGGGAAAGTCCCCATTGAATTCTAGATATGTTAAGAATAAGAGGTTGGTGCTGCACAATTTTTTAGAATGGAATGATTCAAAACTCTATGTATAATAATGTTATAATTTGTTCAAAATGTCCCATAGAACTTATTCATTCAGCTATCTGTAGGTCAATGAGAAAAAAATCAACTCATGGAGACAAGTACTTAATTACTTAAATTTATGACTTTACAATCATTACTTCTATTATGTATATGAAATTTAAGTCAGTTGCTCAAAAAATGTTTAAAAGTTTCTGGAGAACAGTTGAGAAGGAATGTGAGTATTTAGTAAAGAATTTGAGAAAATAAAATGGTGGAGAATAAAAAAATAAAAAGTTTTAATGTTATCTTGAGAATTTTGGAATTCAGCATGAGTACAGTTCACCTAACACTCCTCAACAAAATGGTGTTTCTAAAAGTTAAAATAGAAGTCTAGTTAAAATGGGGTGGACTATGTTACTTGAACAAGGTCTCTCTCAATAATTTTGGAGGAAAACCATTAAAACCATTGTATATATTCAAAACCAATGTTTATATAGAATAAGCATATAAATGAATCCATATGAAATGTTTTATGAAAAATTTACATGTTTGAAACACCTAAGAGTTTTTAAGATTCCATCTTTCATAAATAAGAATGATGAAAATCTTGGAAAGTTTGAGAAATTATGTGAATATGAAATTATTAATAGATATGCTCTCGAAGGTAGAGGATACAATGTTTCAAAAAATATTCAGGAAGATTAGTTAACTCTGTTGACGTGAAAGTTATTGAAAATTCTAGGAAAGATGTTAAGAAAAATTATATAGATAAGGAAGATTGACATCATGAAATCATTTATGTTGATAATTATGATAAGGATATAAACAATTGTAATCTAACTCTTAAAGAATAATCAAACTCAACCATCTCCATTGATGGGGAAGAATCTCGAAAATCTCATCCCAGGATGAGGAATCAAGTGGAAGATAAAAACATTACAGGTGATCAACATTAAAAGGTTCAGATAAGAAGAAATCAAAAGTTATTTCACATACATCTTTGTAATCAAAATTTGGGTTGGATGATGTGAATGAAGCTTTTTAGAATCTAGAATGGATTCAAGATATGAATAAAGAGCTAGATCTGATAGAAAAGATTAATACATGGAACATATACCTAAACCAAATAACAAAAAGTTTTTTTTGTATAAAGTGGGTTTTTTGGAACAATTTGAATGAAGACGGTTAAGTGATAATAAAAAAAGAAATATTAATCTGTAAAGGTTACTCCTATATAGAGGTAATTGACATTGAAGAATATTTTTTTTCTAGGGGAAAGGTTACGAACAATCTTAATTCTCTTTCTATTACTGCACAGCTAAGTTTCAAAATTTTGTAGATGGATGTAAAATCATAATTTAAGAATGAATAACTTGGAGAGGAAGTTTATATTGAACAAACATATGGATTTTTTGTTGGTAAGGTTGAATGTTATGTGTGTCGGTTGAATAAATCCTTGTATAGAAAAAATAAGATCTAAGGGAATGCTATTCCAAATTGGATACCTACTTAAGAAAGATGAGTTTTAAGAAAGTAAAATTTGATAGTAATATATATATCAAAGAAAGTTAGGAATTTTACCTCATTGTAATTTTTTATGTTGATGACATTATCATTTATGGGCATGATGAAAGAATTTTTGAAAAATGTTTCCAATAAATAAAAAAGTTATTGAAGATTTCAATGCTGGGTAAAATGAGTTACTTTCATGGGTTAAAAATGCCAAAAAAGTAGAATTTTTTTTCTTTTCAAAGAAAAGTATGCTAAGGAACTTTTTAAGAAGTTCATTATGAAAAAATTGAAACCATTTGCCACACTGATTTCAGTGGTAACCTGGTTGAATAATGATAGATAAGGAAAGGAAGTTTATTCTAAATATTTTTAGAATATGATTTGTTGTTTTTTTATATTTGAATGCCTCAATACCCGAAATTATTAATGATGTTACCTTATGTGAAATATTGAAAAGTGCTCCAAAATGATCACATCTATTGGCTGTAAAAAATAATTCTAAGATATATAAATGATAGAATAAATTTTAGAATCATGCATGATAGCTTAGAAAGTATTCACTTGTTTCTATATCATGTTCCTACATAATAACAAGTTGCAAACATTTTCACAAAATTTTTACTTAATGATTCATTTTTCAAGTTGAGGTTGAACATGGGCATACAACCTCCTCCACATCAAATTTTAGGTATGTGTTTTTTCCACTCTCTCATCTAATATTTGGATAGTGTTGTCAAGGGGGATAATTGTTTTATAAATATATCCATTAATATGTACTAATCATTTTAAGAAAACATATATGTAAAAGGAGATCTGGGTACACTATGAATTCATCATGTATGTGTTTGAACTTTCTAATAGTTTTTTGGAGTGGTTTTAGGAAACTTTTGATAATAGGAATGTTGAATAAGTGAATAAATATATGAAGAAAGACTGAAAATGTTTCATGAGTCACTAATTTTGGACAATGTGGTTTTTCTATAAATGGTTCTTATTTCTTATAGTGATCTAGCTCACATTATCATATAATTGTTGATAAGTTATCCATTTTGTGAGATTATAATGTTTAGTGATTATTAAAACTTGGTTGAAAACAAAATCCAAAGGGTGATATTTTTCAGACCAAGTTGGCAATAAGTTGTTTTTGGATGCTCAAAGAAGTTTGTGCTAGAAGTTTTTTATTTTGTTATCAAATAAAAGAAATCAATTCACTTTATAAATAGTTGATGATCAGACTCACCAATGTAATCAAAATATCAAATGAAAATTTCTTAAGAAATTCCCTTGGTTTGAGAATAAGTTTTCTAGAAGAAAGGGTTTATCAAACTCACCTTGGGTCTGATATGATGAAAGTATGAATTGTGATGGGGAAGGGCATCAGAATCTGAATGTCTCTGAAAAAACTCTGATGATTCTTTGCTGATCTTGAAGTTATCATAAATCATAAGTGGTCAGAAAAACATGTGATGCAATCCTTATGAAGGAAATGGTAGAAAACGTGTTTCTAATCATATTGATGCTCAGTTGGAAATAAAGAAGTCACTGTAAGGATGGGAAGTTTTAATACTTCCCAATTTATGTTAGACGATGATATGTTGATCATAAACATTCTCAAAATCAGGATGAAGTCATGATACAAGTAGAAGTTTTTGAAAGAAGGATGTTGTTTAAGTCAAATCTTTCTGGTCTTAGTTTATCAGTGTGAGATCACTGGACATATAATTGTTTTAGAGATGTGATGTTTTTGTTTGAAATGTGATAAGCAGAAGATAGTGGTTTTCATTTAGAAAAATAAGTCACTAGATATAAATCTCCAAAGAAATAATTTTATGAATTTTGTAAGGTTTTTTGTATTATAATTATAAAAATAAATAAGTGTAACTTTCTACTGACATCGGTTCATTGGACACGGCTTTCCACCAATCATCAAAGTAATCCTGACAGTGATCACCGAATGCAGTGGCGATTGAAAAAGAAAATGAGAGGAAAAATTGTTTTTATTGGGAGTTTTTGGGACTAATTAAAAAAGATGTGGATTTATCTGGGAATAATGCATGTAAGAATATTGTAGAACAATTAATAATGTTTCCATCAATTTCCATTATGGTGGATTTCATTACTTTTGGGTCAAGAGAAAAATGATCTATGATTTTTTTTTTCAAATGGGTCAGGTTTATCGAACTAGAGGTTACACTAATTCATCAGAATAAAATATAGACTAATCCATTAGAAAAAAGATGACCCTGATTATTTTCATCGGATACAGTATCATCGGAATAAAGAAAAGAAGAAAAGGTGATTTGTTTCAAGAAGCCCCAAATGTGTTGTCAAGGGGGATCTTGGAAGGTTGTTTGAATAGTTTAACATAAGTTCTTGTTTAAAGATGTTTTGAAGCTAATGATGAAGTACTATCGAGAAGTGTTGATATATTTAGAAGTTGCAACCATGTTTATGGAAAAAGGTGAATAATGTCTAATGAGGTAATAACAATGTTTTTGAAAGAATGGTTTCAATGTTTATCGATTGGAGAAAAGCAATGTAATAAAGAATATGTTTTTGTACATATTTATTCGTCGTAATGAGGAAATCATAATGGAAATCAGAATCGGACTAGAGAAAGGTTAGAAAGTCTGAAGAAAGCTAAATTTGTGAGAAGATTCAATAATGTTAGAGAAAAATAAATAAGATTTATGAAGCACTTAAGAAGTAAAATATTGGGTCAAAATTTAAGGGAAATTGATGTTTCCAAAAAATTTTGCTAATTGAGAAAACTATTTAGATTCTTGCCTAAACCATTTTTGATGTACCTATAAAAGGAGGAGATTACTTTTCACTTTCTGACATTTTTACTATTTATTGGTGAAGAGAGAAGTCAGGGAACTGATAGTATTTATAGAGAATGAGTATTTGGATAGAGAATTCCTAAGGATGTTTTTTTTGGATAGAAGAAGAATAAGGAAGATCATATTTAGTGGGTTATTTGATAGAACTAGATCATTGGAATGGGAAATCAGACTGATATTTCTAGATTGATCCAAAAGTGGTTTAGATTTGGTTCATTGGTATTCTGATAGAGTTGTATTTTTGGACTGAGTAATTGAATTAAACAATCAAACTAGGGTATCAGACTAAGTATCATTATGATATTTGAAGAATTCCTTACCTGATGTTGGGTATAAAAGTGAATAATTGTTTTCAATATTATATTTGTAAAAGTTGAAAAGGCATCACATTAACAAGTTTTGAATAAACTGGTGAATGTATCTTAACTTGTTACAAAAAATTTGTATTACATAATTTCATGCTACTTAAATCACATGCACTGTTGTATTGATCATAGTGATACACAAGTTTAAGGGAATATCCTATTTATCATATCTACACAAAATGATTTTTTTCTAGATAATTTTGTGGTACTGGATTGTTTCCAAACCATACCAAGGTCATAGATACTATTTTTGTGTAGTGAACCTTATAAATTCTTGTGTTCCTATAGATATTTGATTTTTTTTGTTTTAATTGAAGTGATAACTCTTTTATAGGAGGATAATATTGTTTCTAGATAAAGTAAACTTAAAATAAAAAGATATCACTGATTCAACCCCTCCCACTCTCAGTGATACATTGATCATAACTGGAAAAAATGCTTATGTGTGTACATAAGAACAAAATAAAGATATTAATGAATATAAGTGTTTATTTTGAGATTAATGAAATTATTTTCTTGATATAAATTTATTTTTAATTTATTGTAATGATACAATGACCTTAATTTCTTATGCATCACTGATGTAATATTTCTCCAAAAAATAAGTTAATGATTTTTAAAATATTCAAAGTTAAACAATTTGAACGAGTTAATGGGTCCCATAAATTTTATAGATCTATATTAAATATAAGAGACTTATTATATCATTATATTATAATTACCCAATTTTATTCATGTTTTTAATGTTAAATTAAATTAATAGTCTTAAAAATGTATTTAGTGTTGTTTTATAATAAATAATAATTTTTAAATGATATAAAATTCATGAAAATATTATATTCAATCACATGAATTTGATATGGTTTTAAACATATAACATTTCCCGTTTATTAATTTTTTTATCATTTTATAGTAGTGTTATTAACCCTTAAATAATATAATACTTTAATATTATAGTAATTGTCAAAAGGGTTAACATGGGGTTAAAAATATAATATATGGATGAAAATATGATCCAAGCATGTCCAAGTCTTATCAGATGAGAGGTCTTAGACTGATACTAATATTATATTTTAATATTATCAATTTTTATCCATTTGGACACCAAAATTAATATATATATATATATATTAATTCAATATTTTAAGAAATTCTAAGAGTGTCCCTCCCATCAATTATAAAAGGGAACACTCCTTTATCTTCTTCACACCACATTGAGAATTTTAGCTCAAAAAAATCTAACAATTTATCTTCCACACTTCTCTATACACATCCTTATGGTTTTTTATTCCCAAAATACCAAACCTAGTGCCCATTTAGTAGAGATATAAAGGATTAATTTCAAAGAAGAGGTAATTTCCTTAACTGATCAGTTTCTTTAAAATTTTCTTTTACCTCATCTAAATGTATTATATTATTTATAAAATAATAAATTCAGTATCATATATATACTTAAATATTATTATGATTATTAATAAAATATTATAAACCTTCTATCTCATTAAATGGGAAGTGAAAATATCTCTCATGCATACATACAACTTACCGTCTCCACATAACAATACAATTCTTTTTTAATCACTATATTTTATAGATGGGTATTATGATAGGTTTGATATTTATATATAATATTTATGACATAATTATACTTATATAATCATAATATCATTTCTACATTCTTACCATCCAATCCAATGGGAAATGATAACGTTGCTCATGTGAACGTATGGATTACCACCTCCATGAAGAGATGTGAATTATTTTTCTTTTATATTATACATGGATGGTAATGATGATGAATTTGATGAATATATATGATATAATAATAATAATATTTTAAATATGAATTAATATTTACATTTCTTTCGTTCCATTTTTTGTAAGATTAGAACAATGTTCATGCATACATATGGCTTTCCATCTCCATGAATGATGTGATTCATTCTTCCATCCCTAACTTTTATGGATGAATATATATATATATATATATGAATATATATTATATTTATACCAATGCTAACATTCTGGAGATGATGTAACTATGATCAAAGTATAAGGACTGAAACTAACAAGTCAAAACTTACATGAACAACGAAGCAATTATCACATGGAATAAGGATTTTAATAAATAATTGTTAAAAAATGGGTGATAAAATGTTAAAATTAAATTATATATGGTTTTATATATATGATAAGTTTTCGGAATAATGTCTACAATAATCTTATATTTATTATACTAGGGTTTAAAGATTTATAGAGTATGTCATACCTAAGGTAAGGGGTTTTATGTTACAATATCTTTATTTATTGGGATTATTTATGATTAAGTTCTGATGATGAAATATTATAATCAAACTCTAAAGTTACTCATGAATTTTAGTCTCATATGGTTATTCCTTAAAGAAATGTTTTCTTTTAATTTTCCTCACCTTATATTCTCAAGATTCTAAATTTTTTTTTGAGGAAAATAAAATTTATTTTTCTCTTTAGTCGAATTTTTTTTCTTCCTTATTCATGTTTTATAAAAATGTTTTAAATATTTTTTCTAGTAATATCTGATGAATATTCAAATTCATTTTTACCCATGTTTTACTTTTTAACAATTGGTTTGAATGGAATATTTTTTGTTGTTTTATGAACAAGGATCATGTTGACCTATTTAAAAAAGTTAAAAAGGAATGTTTTCTTTTAACATATAAGACATTTATGGAATTTTTTGTCCTCATGATCACTCAATGATTTGAATCTTCCTTTAGAATTTTCTATAGTTATTTTCGAAAATAATCTTTTCCATGCTATTTATGAAATTTTTATATTTTAAAGAACTGATATCAAATTGGAAATGTTAGTTTTCTCAAGAATGTTTTAATGATATTTTAATGGAATTTCTATTCATCAAAAACAAAAAAACTTTATTTCACTTATCATTTACTAGGGATATTATACAAGGATACCATCCTTATTCTTTCTCTAGATGGTTTATATTTATGATGGAATGATTTCTTTTGAAACCCATTCCTTTTATATAGGTAATCATATGATGAAATAATGAAATGCATGTGAAACCCATTTATTTTCCATGGGTTATGATATGATAAAATGTTTATGAAACTCATTTCTTTTCTTGGGTTCTGATATGATACATTTTTATTATCTTAAAGAATACGTATGTATGTTTTTTATTATGCAATGGGTGGGACCTATATATCCCTCTAATGCATTGTGTATAGATTGATATCTAATGAGATAAACATGACTCTAATTGGGATTAAAACCATTTCAGTAAGGGACTTTGTCCACTATGATCATCTTGGGAGCGAACCTTGACTACTATAATGTTTTTTGGAGTGAACCCATTCCAATATGATAGTCTTGTAAATAATCCTTTAATATTAATGAAATTATTTTCTCTTCTTATTTTTATTCCAAAAAAATATTTCTAATGCCCATGATATGCTCTCATAGATCATTTTATTTGATTACATTATGATTCATGTCTTATGAACTTCCAATATTTATTCCATGATTCAATATTATAATCATTGAAATGAAGGGTATAGTTTTTCAAATGTAAATATCATTTTCTCGCACCATTATTCTGAGGTTATTTTTAAGTGATCCTTGATATCTCCCTTATTTACCCTTATTAAGCTCACCCTTTCTCGTGTTTCCTTTCCAAGCTTATGAAGAAATTTTTTATGTATGATATGTCTAAGAAGGGTGATTGTTATGAATATATAAGTCAGATATGATGTATAACTTTTATGAATTAGTTGTTTATGTTTCCATGTTTCCAATGATACTTGAACTATATGATTCATTCATGGATAGTTATGTTTTGTAAATAATATTTATCTATTTAGATTTAATATCTATGTATGAAATGTATGGATCACTATAATCACTCTCAAAATAACACATCCAAGCATAATGGCATAATATAAAGTATGTAGACAATACGATACCCACACCACTTTCCCCTTTATTTTGTGCCCTCACACCCCAATGAAGTATATATGGGTGCTTCCATAAAACATATAACATACCACAAACCCATATCATGATCACATCACACCATGTCTGCAAACACATAGGCCATTATATCAAACCACCTCCCCACAACAAGGATACCTCACACAATGCCCACATACACCTAGTCTATCACATAACATATCCATAGTAGTAGGGTATCCTTAACATGAAATAAATTAACCTAATTACGACCTCCTACCATGCATGAACCCAACTATAATCCGTCTCATCACCTCATCAAACAACCATCAGTACTATTCAATTTTGGCTTCTACCCATCACAACCAATATATATCAACCTCATCTGGAAGAGAGCAAGAAATTGGGGGTAGACATCCATACATCCTCACCATTGGGATGTAGGAAAAACCCCCATATATATGGGTGTCAACACATGGTGCTTGATATGGGTGGGGCACATATAGGAATCATAAGGAATATATGTTGTATATATAATATTCACACACAAGACCAACCTATGGGTCCACAAAAAATGTGTTGAACAATGAAAAATGTTGCCATCCTTATTTTCTACCTCTAAATGCATAACACCATACAAAAAACCACAAGGCACATCTCATATTTTATTATCTTTCTCAGTTCCATCCATTTTCTAGATTTTACATTACCAACCAAAACCATTTAAACAACACATTCATTCAATTACTTCATACCATTTAATTTGCCATTAATTTTCAACCATGTTTAACCAAACTTCCCTTTATAATGTTTTCATTAACCAAATGATACTATGTCATTTCAAATCATTATTTTCAAATTACATTTATACCCTAGAAATTAGCACAACAAAACACCATATGAATAAAAATCACATCATCATTGCCACCTTTTCAATATAATAAACCCCATGTCATCACCAAATTTCCTTCAAATCTACCCCATATCATAACCACACCACTCATCACATTCACCCACATAGCACAACTACACATCAGTATCCCATAGCACAGTCACACCACTACATAAACAAACATCACCAGCCTAAAAAATTATCTAACCAAAACATATCACAACACTTTCACATCACATTTTCATAATAATTTTCATATTCATTCAAGAGTATTTCATAAAATTATAGTTTAATTTTAAGGGTATTCTCACAATAGAATAATTTTCTAGGGGAAACCATATGTTTTTCCATGTATAAGTGATTAATAAATCCCCTTTTGGGTGGTTTCAAAGAACATTTGATAAGGTTTCCAATTAAAAACAACCAAAGTGAAAGAAAATCCCCCAAAGAACACATTTTTCATCAAGGAATTTAGACCGTAAAATTCCAATATCAAAATATTAAAATCTACAAAAGCATGTGATTTCATGCCTCATAATTCAATTTTAATTAAACTGGTAAATTATCTTCACTAAAAAAGATTAAAATTAACTTCCCAAATGTAAAAAAAGCATAATCCATCACATATGATACACTATGTCATAAACTAAGGAAACCCTTACCTCAAATGAAGACTTAAAATCCATTTTGCAAGATTGAACTAATAAGAATACCTCTACTAAACAAAAAAATGATTAAGAGAACCTATACCATACTATAAAACATAAACTACACCACTCTCCCATTGCAACACCACCAAGACCAGATATTTACCCCTTGGTAGTAACCTCCCAGAGAAGAAGACATGGGAAAACTGTACCGACCCGAAATTTTGAATGAATTTTTGTTTCTTTTTCTTGTTTTATTTATTTTATTTTATACTCAACAAAACTATTTAATTTAATTAAATGAGTATAATTAAATTGAGACCGTTGGGTTTCGACGGTTATATGACCATTGGTCAATATGACTGTTGGAAACTAAACATTGCGACTGTTGTCTCTAAATACAAGTGATCTTGGTTAATTAATACAGAAAGAAGATATGATGGCCTCATCCAGTAGTCTCAGGCCGATCAAATACCATCTAATGGAACTTGGGAAAGAGGTAGCACCACTGGGATTTGCTCTGGACCAAACTCAAGCCGAACTTCATCGTGTGAAGATGGAATGGAATCGCCTTCAGGAGAAGTTCAAGCTTATAGAAATCACTACTCAAGAAATGTTGGCTGAGCCACCCTCAGATTATCTCACCTTAGCACACCTTACACTTAGGTCCTATACTAGAGTTATAAGCGGCTATATTAAGAGACCGTAGCTACTTTGTGTTACCCTTTGAGATAATCAAAATTGTGATTTCTTCCTATGGTGAAGTTTGTGTTTTTTTAGATGTTCGAATAAATATACGATGTATATTGATGAATTTTGGAAAAGGGTGATATTTTAAAATATTTATGTAAACCTTAAATAATTAATGATGTGTAATGATTTCCAAAAAATGGTCTTATTGAAATGTGTCCAGTAAGAAATTTAGAATCTAATAAGATCAACTTAATTTTTTATGAATAATAAATTATGAATAGTGATTTTACGCTTAGGATTAGTAATGTGACCAAATGTATTATTAATCTCACTTAAAGAAAGTATTAATATAATTTAGGCACCGTGATTAAGTAATTTGATTCAATAAAATAGGTAAATAACTATTTCAAAATTATTAGTCAAGTATTAGTTTTTTTCACGTGAATAGTATTTTTTAATTAAAAATTAAATTAAAAATATTTAGAAAATTATTTTTATAAAATGGAGTTCATTTTTTAATTCAAAGCATCGATATTAGGTTATGGTGATTTTTGGGGATTTTTCTGAAAAAAATGAATTTTCGGTGAATAGTGAAAATACAATTTTTAGTTTCGGGTGTTTAATGACATCATTAAGGATGTAATAATTATGTAATAATTCTGGTAGACTTATTAATTGTAAGATGAGGTATGAGGTGTCCCTAGTGGCCAATACCATGGGAAAATACCATGGGAAAGCCCATGGTTTTTCCAATACCACCGATGAGGTGTCCCTTGGCCATTAATGTCTTGTCCCTTCACTTCTCCTATAAATACCAAGCATTTACCTCATCCTTTTCATTTAAAAATCCTCCTCAACAAATTTCTGGTCTCCTTACCTCCCAAGGAGTCCTCCCAAGGTTCCCTCAAGCCTCCCAAGGTCCCGACCTTCATGCTTTCGAAGTCACTCTTCAAGGTAAGAGATTCTTTCACCCTCCTCTTTTAAATCATGACTTCCTTTATGTTGTGTATTATATTTTCCATCTCTTTATGTTGATGGTATGTTCTTATATGTTCTTATTACTACCCATTTCATGTCCAAATGATTATAGACCATTTCTTCTCTCATCAATTTGTTTTATGAATTTCTATGTGATGCCATTAAGCTGCCGAATTTATCATAAAAGGAATCACGTCTTCTCTTTTCTTTCATGTTCCTTTTCATGTGGTATGTCATTAAAATTTACATGCCATGTTCTTCTCTTCATGTTATTATATATTTATACTGTTTTATAAGTTATTTATGAGTGGGTTACTCTTGTACCCTCTCTTTTCATTGTTTTCTAAAACCATGTTATATAGTCATTATGCTGCAGAGTGGCCTCAAAATTTCTATCCCTTTCTCTCCGGAAATTCTATTGTTTTATTTATGTGAATACCCTGAAATATTTCTTTTATTTGGGTGTTCATAAATATATAAATATGATTTATTTTATTCTGGAATTGATATACATATAACCCTCACTCCCTTTCCATGGGTTATAAGTGGAATAATGATCTTATTTTTTTAAGAACTTTTAAAACGTCACGATCTTGAAATGAAACCCATTTATTTTATTCCCCACGGGTTACTTATGATTTTTTTGACTATGATCTATGTGGTTTACATGAAAGTAAAGACATATTAAGGGTGTTCCCTGATAGCACTCCAATGCATTGGGTAAATGTTTAATCTCTAGAGATGACAAGTTTCACGATACCTTGGTGAATAAACTTGGTAAATTTTATGACACCTTGGGAATGGACCTTGGTGATATTTTCATGAATGTCTAAATGAAATGTTGTAGCCACATATTCAAGTTATGTTTTAAGTTATTTTCTTTATGATATTCCTACTCTTCCATTTTTCATGTCTTCATGTTTTTATTCAAGTTATGTTTCAAGTTCTTTTCTTTATGATATGACTACTCTTCCATTGCTCATGTCTTCATGTTTTTATTCAAGTTATGTTACAAGTTCTTCTCTTTACAATATGAATATTCTTCTAATGATTATGTATTCATGTTTTTATTCAAGTTCTTATTGATATCACAAGTACACTAATTCCCTTGTTTACCCTTATTGGGCCTTCTGCTCACCCTTTCCTTTGATGTATGTCTCCAGGATATGAAAGGCAGTAATTGTACTTAGGATGATCTTATGATGAAGCATTACAAGTGGATTAGAAGAATGTTTTATGTTATATTCATGTTTTATTGTTCTTGATTTCCAAGACACTAGACTTTAAATATCCTATGTATGTAAAATGCAATGAAAAGTTATGTATTAAAACGGCAAGATTCCACAGTTGGTATCAAAGGATAGTTTAGTTATTTATGAAAATTAGGCTATGAAAAATTTAGGAAGAACCCTATATAAAAGTTTAAATATAGGGAAAAATTCATGGTATTTTGGTGAGTATTGATTAAGTGGTTTATCAAACAAATACATCCCTGTTTGGATACGAGCAAGTAGAGGTGGCTCTGGCACAAATGTACATAGGTGTAAAACCCAAAAACACCACTTTGAGCTAGACTCGAACGAGAACTATATCACGACAACAGGCCTTGCTGCACTCTTGGTTACAATACTCCCGGGGGATATGTTTGGTTAATCACAAGTTTTTTATGAAACATTATGATGGAATTATAGAGAAATATAATTGTTTAAGCAAGAAGTTTTAATATGTAGAATCTTTTATATTTAAAAGTTTCGTAAATGAAACAAGTTTCTCACTAAGATTTTATTCTTTTAGAAAATGGTGGGAAATAGGAGGAACCATGAAAATAGTGACCACAATGGACCATTCTCTGAAGACCCTTTGATGGAATTCGGAATGGAAAAATTCATGCGAATGATGAACTAACTGACTCAAGTTATGAGTAATAACTTGAATCAAGCTGAGAGGCCGATCTCACCAAAAAGGGAACAACATTCTATTGAGTCCTTTATGTTCCAAAACCACCAACATTCAATGGATTGATTGACCCATTGATTTCTGATCAATGGATCAGATCTATAGAGAAGATATTTTCTGTGCTACATTGTTTAGAGCAAGAGAAGGTCACCCTGGCTATCTATCGCTTAGAGGGAGAAGCGGATCAGTGGTGGGAACTGATCAAAAACAAAAGTCAAAGAGTGGAAGTTGATGCTATGGAGTGGGAAGAGTTCATAGGGATATGTTTCAGTAATTATTTCCCTCGTTCCATGAGAACAATAATGGATAAGGAGTTTCTCAAGTTGAAGTAGAAGGAGAATGAATTTGTGGGAATCTACGAGATAAACTTCACAAGGATTTCACAATATACCTCTAGCTTTGTCATGGATACAAACGGTAAGGTTGATAGATTCTTCGATGGATTGAGACCTAATTTGCGGATGAATCTAGCCAAACGAGATTATGATAGCTATGAGGAGCTTATGAGGAGTGCGATGAAAGTCGAGCTAGAGTTTGGTGAGACACTGTGGTATCATAAATCCAACGACAAGAAGAGATCGATGGAGCCCAACTTAGGGAGGACTTTTGATTAGGGAAGATGAAAAAAGAAAGTGCAACTTCCCATGTGTAATAAATGTGGGAAGAATCATTCAGGGAAATTCCTTCTTGGGAGTGGGAAGTGATACAAGTGTGGCAGAGATGGCCACATTGTGAGGAATTGTCATGGTGAGGTGAAACCTCAAATTCCAAACACAAACGACAAGGGGAAGATGGTGCAGGCCCTACCTGATGTCCAATGATTCAAGTGTGGACAACATGGGCACTTTTCCAATCACTGTCCAAATCCAAGGGCAGTGGAGGGGAACCACCATCAGCCTCAAAAAAGGCTAAGGGATCAAGGTCGTGCTTTTGCTATCACGACAACTGATATTGAAGATCCAAATGATGTGGTAGTAGGTACTCTTGTTGTCCTCTCAATGATAGCAAGTACTTTGTTTGATTATGGTTCTACGCATTCCTTTATTTCCTCCAAGTTTGCAAAGAATTTAGAATCAACCCCTGATTTTCTAAAAGTATAGTTGTCAGTCAAGACTCCTTGTGGGACTATCCAAGCATCATCAGTGTTTAGAAACTCTAATATTTTCTTTAGTGAGCACAATCTTATCACAAATCTAGTAGTCATTCCCATTCTTTAATTCAACATTATATTAGGGATGGACTGGCTCTCAAAGTATAATGCTAAGATCAATTGCAGAAGCAAGGAAATATCAGTAGTCTTGAATGGAAAACCTACAGTTATCTTCCAAGGAGAGATATCTCAACCTCATATTTGTCTAAAAGAACCCCCTATATCCTTATTTATGGAGTTTATCGGTGAAGAAGAAGAAGGATATGAGAGTTTGATGATAGAAAATGTCCCCATCATCCAGGAATATGTTAATGTATTTTTGGAGGATTTTCCTGGACCTCCCCCAGAAAGAGAGGTAGAGTTCTCCATCGAACTCGTACCTGGATCTCATCCGATATTGAAGATCCCGTATAGGATGGAAAATGTAGAGTTATAGGAATTAAATAAACAACTCCAGGATCTTTTGGAGAAGGGGTTTATCCGACCAAGTGTGTCTCCTTGGGAAGAACCTGTTCTCTTTGTGAAGAATAAGTATGGATCGATGCGGCTATGCATTGATTATAGAGAACTGAATGGGATCATAGTTAAGAACAAATATCCTCTTCCAATAAGTGATGACACATTTGACCAACTTCATGGGTCTCAATTCTTCTCTAAGATCGATCTTCGATTTGGTTATCATCAATTGATTGTGAAGAAAGAAGATATTCCAAAAACTTCCATCTGATCAAGATATGGGCTTTATGAGTTTGTTGTTATGCCATTTGGACTGACTAATGCACATGCTATTTTTATGGATTTGATGAATAGAGTCTTTAAGGACTACCTTGATAACATTTTGTTAGTTTTTATTGATTATATTATGATATATTCCGAAATTTGCGAGGATCATGAAGATCATCTAAGGGTTATTTTTAAAACTCTGCGAAAGGAGAGGATTTTTGGAAAGTTAAATAAATGTGATTTCTGGTTACAACAAGTCGCTTTCTTAGGACACATTGTAACCAATGAAGAAATCACAGTTGACCCTGAAAAGAAAAAATTTGTAGAGGAGTGGCCTCAACCTACAACAGTAACTGAGATCTGTAGTTTTCTTGGATTATCAGGATATTATAGGATGTTTTTGAAAAACTTTTCATGAATTTCTAATCCATTAACCATGTTAACTCGAAAAGGGGTCAAGTTAATCTAGAAAAAGGAGTGTGAGGAAAGTTTCCAAGAGGTGAAGAAGATATTGGTTAATGAACCTGTGTTAACTCTTCCCTCAAGTGGAGATGGATTAGTTATTTTTAGTGATGCGTCTCTAAAAGGGCTTGGGTGCGTCCTCATGAAAAATTACAAGGTAATTGCTTATGCATCTCGACAGTTGAATATTAATGAGAATAATTATCCTACGCATGATCTAGAGCTGGCGACAGCCATTTTTGCTCTGAAGATATGGAGGCACTATCTTTATGGGGAGAAATGTGATATATACATAGACCATCAAAGTTTGAAGTATATTTTCACACAAAAAGAATTGAACATGAGACAAAGGAGATGGTTGGAAATTCTTAAAGACTATGATTGTTCAATTCATTATCACCCTAGAAGATCAAACAATGTTGCTGATGCATTAAGTAGGAATGACCCAGTTGTTCTTTCCATGATGAGGATTCAAAAATATCCTTTGATCAATGACTTAGTAAAGATGGAAATGGGAATTATAAGGAAAGGGACATCATCAAACCTAACCCAAATGATTTCTCAACTGTCGTTACTAGAGAAGATCAAGAAGGCTCAGAAAGAAGATCCTTTGTTACAAGAGAAGTTTGAGGCTGTAAAGGATGGAAAGTTTCCTGAGTTTGATATTGATCAAGAAGGTGTACTAAGATTTCTTACAAGACTATGTGTTCCATATATTCCGAAAATAAAGAAGGAGCTGATGGATGAAGCTCATAGCTCTACTTTCTCTATACATCCTGGAAGCACAAAAATGTTTAGGGACCTTCGTGATCATTATTGGTGGGATAATATGAAAAGGGAGATTGCTGACTACACTTCAAGGTGCCTAGTATGTCATCAAGTGAATGCAGAGTGACAACTTCTTAAAGGGGTATTGCAACAACTACCGATACCAGTATGGAAGTGGGAAAATATCACTATGGACTTCGTCACTGGTCTTCCGAGAACTTCCAAAGGAAACAATGCGATATGGGTTATTTTGTTCCATCTCACCAAGACTGCCCATTTTATCTCTATCTGAGAAGATTTATCTCTTGATCAAATTTCCATTATTTATGTGAAGGAAGTGGTAAGGCTGCATGGAGTTCCACTTTCTATCGTATATGATCATGATCCAAGGTTCACATCAAAATTCTGGAGAAGTCTTCAACAAGCTCTTAGCACTGAATTGAATTTCAGTACGACCTATCACCCCCAAACTGATGGCCAAAATTAAAGGACTATTAAAACACTCGAGGAAATGCTGAGAACGTGCTCAATGGAATTTAAGGGTTGATGGGATCAACATCTACCTTTAGTTGAGTTCTCTTACAATAATAGCTTCCACTCGAGCATTCAAATAGAACCCTATGAAACTCTATATGGGAAGATATGTATAACTCATACTTGTTGGGATGAAGCTGGTGAGAGAAAGATTCTTGGGCCTGATCTTGTGCAAGATATGTTAGAAAAAGTCCATGCCATCCAACAACACATTAAGGCTGCTCAGAGTCGGAAAAAGAGCTATGCCGACAACCGTCGAAGGGACTTGGAGTTTGATGTTGGTGACAAGGTCTTTCTTTCAATTTCACCATGGAAGAGAGTCATGAGGTTTGAGAAGAAAGGGAAGCTCAGACCTAGGTACATTGGCCCCTATGAAATCCATGATCGCGTGGGAGCAGTGGCCTATCGGCTGGCACTTCCTCCAAATCTAGCACAAGTTCATGATGTCTTCCATGTATCCCTCTTGAGGAAGTACATACCTGACCCTTCATATGTACTAAACCTAGAGGTGGTATAACTGGAACATGACCTCTCCTATGAGGAGAAGCCAGTGTAGATCTTGGATTGTAGAGACAATGTTATATGCAACAAGACTACCCAACTTGTTAAGGTGTTGTGAAGAAACCACAAATATGAAGAAGCCACGTGGGAACTAGGGGAGTCTATGAGGTAGAAGTACCCACACATTTTCTTTTCTGAGGATACAAGTTAAAATTTTAGGGACAAAATTTCTTAAGGGGGGAAGAATGTAGCGACCTGAAGTTTGAATGAATTTTCGTTTCTTTTTTTTGTTATTTTATTTTATACTCAACAAAACTATTTCAATTAATGAAATGTGTATAATTAAAATGAGACTGTTGGGTTTAAACTATTATATGACCGTTGGTGAATATGACCATTGGAAACTAAACGTTGCGACTGTTGTCTCTAAATAAAAGTGATCTTGGTTAATTAATACAAAAAGGAGATATGAGGGCCTCATCCAGTAGTCTCGGGCTGATCGAAGCCTATCTGATGGAACTTGGGAAGGAGGTAACACCACTGGGCTTTACTCTAGAGCAAACCCAATCCGAACTTCATCGTGTGAAGCTAGAACAGAATCGCCTTCGGGAGAAGTTCAAGCTTATAGAAATCACTACTCGGGAAATGTTGGATGAGCCACCCTCAGATTCTCTCACCTTAGCACACCTTAGACATAGGTCCTATGCTGGAGTTATAAGGGGCTATGTAACGAGACCATAACTACTTTGTGTAATCCTTTGAGATAAATAAAATTGTGATTTCTTCCTATGGTGAAGTTTATATTTTTTTCAGATGTTCGAATAAATATAGGATGTATAGTGATGAATTTTGGAAAAGTGGGATATTTTAAAATATTTATGTAAACCGTAAATTATTAATGATGTGTAATGATTTTCAAAAAATGGTCTTCTGGAAATGTGTTCAGTAAGAAATTTAGAATCTAATAAAATCAACATAATTTTTTGTGAATAGTAAATTATGAATATTGATTTTATGCTTAGGATTAGTAATGTGACCAAATGGATTAGTAATACCACTTAAAGAAAGTATTAATATAATTTAGGCACCTTGATTAAGTAATGTGATTCAATAAAATAGGTAAATAACTTTTTCAAAAATTATTAGTCAAGTATTAGTTTTTTTGGGTGAATAGTGTTTTTAATTAAAAATTAAATTAAAAATATTTAGATTTTTCTTATAAAATGGAGTTCGTTTTTGAATTCAGAGCATCGATATTAGGTTATCGAGATTTTTGGGGATTTTTCTAAAAAAATGATTTTTCTGTGAATAGTGAAAATAATTTTTTTTGTTTTGGGTGTTTAATGACATCATTAAGGATGTAATAACTATGTAATAATTCTTGTCGACTTATGAATAGTATTATGATTTATTAGGTGTCCCAATTGGCCAATACCATGGGCAAATACCATGGGCAAGCCCATGGTTTTTCCAATACCACCGATGAGGTGTCCCTCAGCTATTAATGACTTGTCCCCTCACGTCTCATATAAATACCAAGCCTTTCCCTCATCATTTTCATTTAAAAATACTACTAAATGAAGTTATGGTCTCCTTAACTACCAAGGAGTCCTCCCAAGGTTCTCTCAAGCCTCCCAAGTTCCCGACCTTCAAGATTTTGAAGTTACTCTTCAAAGTAAGGGATTCATTCACCCTCCTCTTTTAAGTCATGACTTCCTTTATGTTGTGTATTATATTTTCCATATCTTTATATTGAGGGTATGTTATTTTATTTTTTTATTACTGCCCATTTCATGTCCAAATTATGAGAGACCCTTTCTTCTCTCATCAATTTGTTTTCTAAATTTTTATGTGACGCCGTTATGCTACCAAATTTCTCATAAAAGGAATTGCGTCTTCTCTTTTCTTTCATGTTTCCTTCATGTGGAATGTAATTAAAATTTACATAACATGTTCTTATCTCCATGTTATTCTGTATTTATACTGTATTATAAGTTATTTATGAGTGTTTTACTCTTTTACCCTCTTTTTTCAATGTTTTCTAAAACCATGTTATATAGTTGTTATGCTGCAGAAATTTTGCCTCAAAATTTCCATCTCTTTCTCTCCAGAAATTCTCTTTTTTTATTTATGTGAATACCCATACATATTTAGTTTATTTGGGTTCTCATAAATATATAAAGATGATGTATTTGATTCTGGAATTGACATACATATAACCCTCACTCCCTTTCCATGGGTTATAAATGGAATAATGATCTTATTTTTTAAGAACTTTTAAAACGTCATGATCTTGAAATGAAACCCATTTCCTTTATTCCCCATGTGTTAATTATGAAATTTTTGGCTAATATATATGTGCATCATATGAAATTAAAGACATATTAATGTTTTACACTGATAGCGCTCCAATGCTTTGGGTAAAGATTTAATCTTTAGAGATGACAAGTTTCATGATACCTTGGTGAATAACCTTGGTAATTTTTATGACACCTTGGGGATGGAACTTGGTGATATGTTCATGAATGTATAAATGAAATGTTTTATCCACATATTCAAGTTATGTTTCAATTTATTTTCTTTATGATATTCCTACTCTCCCATTTCTCATGTCTTCATGTTTTTATTCAAGTTATGTTCCATGTTCTTTTCTTTATGATATGCCTACTCTTCCATTTCTCAAGTATTCATGTTTTTATTCAAGTTATATTCCAAGTTCATTTCATTATGATATGGATATTCTTAAATTTATAAAGTCTTTATGTTTTTATTAAAGTTCTTATTGATATCACACGTACACTGATTCCCTTTTTTACCCTTACTGGGCCTTCTGCTCACACTTTCCTTTGATGTGTGTCTCCTAGAAATGAAATGCAGTAATTGTACTTAGGACGATCTTATGATGAAGCCTTAAAAGTGGATTATAAGAATGTTTTGTATTGTATTCATGTTTTATTATTACCTATTTCCAAGACACTAGACTTTAAAGATCCTCTGTATGTAAAATGTAATGAAATGTTATGTATTAAAAAGGCGGGATGCCAAAAAAACTAGGGAAAAGGAAAGAAAGAACTCACATAGACCCCCATGGATTAATCCTTTATGATCGGGGTTAAACACCAAAAAAATAGGGATGAAAGGGAACCATGGAATTCACTTGGATTTCCAAAGAAACAAGAAAAATACTAGAGAAGTTTCTTGGTCTAAGGGGCTCTAGGAATTTATACTCATGCTAAAAAAATAGGACCACGACATAGCCACCCTAAACACTCCATAACATTCCAAAAAACTGATGGTAATGTGCTGAAAGGTTCCTCAACATGATGAATAAATACTAGTAAAAAACTATTTTGAGATATGTGTGTATTTACACACCATATATCGTATAAATAGGGGAGGAGATCACGGTGCATCCATGACCACTGCACCCTAGACCCTTGAAAACCAGGAAGAAGCTACGTTGTATCCCCATATCCACTGCACAACTATATCTGAAAAGGTAGTAGCCTCAAACCCCACTTGATCCTCCTTATACATTATAGCTACTCATACATGTCATATCTATCACTTATCAAGAAGTAAATACACTACAACCCCATATCCACAATGTAGCTATCCCTAAATTGATAGTAGCACCGAAAAGGCTCCACAAGATCCACCACACTACATCCTTCCACATTATGCCACATCCACCACATTACGGTGTAGCCTCTAGAATCCACACCATATCACTACCAAAATTGGTAGTGGATGCCCCTTTCCCCTCTTAGACACCTCCAAACACATCATTATCTCTTGAACACCTCCATCACTAGAATTCCAACAATGTAACAGGTTGGAGGTCTGGTCTGTTACATATCCTAATCATATATTAATTATTTTATTTCATAAGAACCCGTTTCAATGGTAATTACATTATCATTATTCCTTTTATTTCATTTATGATTTTTTTATTTATCTACATAATAGGTTAAGTTTATGATGGATTTTTTGAGGACGTTCGGTTCATAATCACAGAAAGATTTAGTAGGATAACCATGGTCAAAGGGGTCATTGATATATTATCTTTTTAATATTAATAATGACATACTCATTATTTTTTTACATTGATAAAATTTTATAACCATCCATTAAATACATACATGAGAAAAGAATCATATCGCTTCATGGAGGTGGTAGTCCACATGTACGTATGAATGATGTTGTCATTATTAAATGGATGAAATGGTAAGAAAATAGATGATATATTATATTTATATAATGGAATTTTTTTAATTAATATATTATCTATTAATTAAATCAATCATAGTAACAACCCATTAATGGTGGTGATGAGAAACAACATATATCGCTTCTTGGAGGTGGTAGTCCACACGTACATATGAACAATGTTTTGTTTCCCCGTTAGATGGAAAAGGGTATGAACAAGGTTATAAAACTAACATAATCAACTCTAATTATATGTTAGATACTAATATTATTAAAATTTTATGGTTATGACAAAATTAAATTAGGTAGAATAAGAAGTAAAATGAAAATGCTATGTTAAGAAGACTACCTCCTCTTTGAAGAAGCTTCTTTGGATATTTTCTTAAGGACCATTGGGATGGTATTTTAAGAAAAATGGAGCCTCTATAACATATATAAGGAATTTATTAAGATTTGTTTTATAGTTTTTTTGAGATAAGTGAACCAAGGTGGTGTGCATAATAGAATATAGGTGGAGTCATTTTATAGTGAAAGAAATTACACACCTCGAATTACTTAAAAGATTTAAAAATAATATATATTTTTCATACACAAGTGAAACCAAGTGATAAAAAAATTAAATATAAGATAGTTTAATTTTGAAATACAATTAACCAATAAAAATTTTACTGGTTTTGTGACATTTTAAACCTTATCATTGGGTTTAACCCATTAGTTAACCAATTTTAACCATAATTTCGTAACAAATTTTTCGATACTAAAGGGAAAAAATAATTATTTTTAAGGTAACAATTCGATCCTAAATTATTAGTGTATGAAATTTTATACTATATTACACCTTCAATGTCCTATTTAGATATTTTTATGATTTAAAATCATTTAATAATATATTATTTAATATAATATAACATTAAAGTCATTTAGGAACTATTAAAATATTATGACTTTAAAGACATCAATAAAGGTATGTAATTTGAATATAAACTCTTTTACCATAAATTATACATTATTATTAACCATAATATTCAAGTTACACCACAATTTATCCAAAAATTATTACTTTTGATTTTTTTTAAATCATTTACTTTGATTTTTCTACTGCTTGCACAAGTGTCATCATTGTGTAAGAATTTAAGGTAATTATATCATCAGTAAAAATTAAAAATAAATTAACATAAAAAAAATTAACTTATTAAGTTAAAAATATATTTTTATATATGATCAATATTTATATTTACTCACATATATGTCATGAAAATGTATTTAATATGTTATTCTAACTTCTTCTCACCTTCTGCAAGCACTACATAAAAATTTGAATTTTCTTCATATTTTATCACCCAAAAATTTCAAATTATCATCCCATATAATCAATTATACATTATAGTAATTAATTAATTCATGAAAATACTTCATACTTCTCAAATATTATCTTTAACACAGAAAATTGGATTTTTCGAGTGTTGTGAAAGCATTACGTCGACACTGAAAATGATTTTCATATTTCTCATGAAATAAATTATAATATATATGATTTATATTAATTTTTATTTTATTTTTATTATATTATAATACATTAGTCCTTCGATAAGATTATTAATTTTTTTAATCATATTTATGTCTCAACAATATCATAAAAGATACCATATTTCATAAAACTATATTATTTTCCTATTCAACAAAAATATAATTTATTCAGAAATATATAAAATATTCATATCAAGATAAATTATAATTGATGAATATAAAAATAATTTTAGTTTTATCTAATTAAATTCCTATAATTTTTATAATATAATTTTAAAATAAACATGTAAAATGCAACGAAAAATGGTTTTTCAAAAAATTATACATTTTTTAGTATAAAACGTTTTTGTACCAAAATCATGCATATTGTTGATTAAAATGTAATAAATGTATTTTTTTTATCAAAAGGTACTAATTACATTTTAAAATCCTTTCAAAAAATTGGTTCTTTTTAAGTACTTGAGAAATAAAAGACAGTTTTCTATAAAATTAGTATTTTTCACTATTCAGTGAAAAATCAATCTTTTCAGAAAAATCAAAATATATCATCTTAAGATAATATTAAAATGCTTATTTAAAAAATCATATCCTTTTTATAAAATTTTATTTATTAATGTTATGAAATTAATTTTAATATTCGATCCTAAAAACTAATAAAAACCATTTTTAATGAAAATAAATTTTTGAAGAATAAAAATTGAGTGCTTATTTCCTCATAATTAATCAATACATTTGTATTGATTAGGAAAATTTAAAATATATTTCATAATTTGGTTTCTCCCATTCATACCCACCAATTTAATGACTATTTTATAACAATCAGATTTAAAATAATATTATTTCGTGGTTTGTTTATGCTTAGTGTATGTATCTTATATGCTATCAAACATAGTGTTATTTTAAAATGTCAAGGTGTTACAATAATGGATCCCCCATAATAATAAATTTAATATTCCTATATCTAGTTTCTCTTCCTCTCATTTCCTTATTGAATCTCATCTTCTCTCTTCTTCTTATAATTGAAAAATCCATTTCTTGAACCTCCAAGGGAAGTAGTATGTTTGATATTATATTATCCTCACATAACTTCTCATAAATGAGGATATTTTAAATTTCCTCAATGTCACGACCCCTTCTCATTATGTGTACCCCTCCTGGTCTGATAATGGGAGAAGATAGATAGTGGCACCTGAGTCCCACCTCTAGTAGGCCCCAGGTTGGAAACTAGCACCAAGGGTATAAAAAAAACACAAATGAGAGGCATTACCTTATATGAGAACACATGAAAAAGAGAGAGATAAGACATACACCAACCAACTACTACTCAGATTACAATATAAAATAAAACCCAAGTACACATATATAATGACATGCAAAAACTATTACAACTAAAAGGAAAAATTTAATTACCAAAAGAAATGTAAAGATGACAGTGACCACGAAGTCCAATCAACTCTTGCAAAATCCAAAGCTAGTAGTAACCATCCTAATCTCCAACTTACTCCAACTGACCTGAAAAAAAATTTATATATAGGTAGGGTGACTATAACATTATACATAGTATAATACTCCCTAGAGCCTCTCATGGAAAATTATAGAAATCATGGTAAAGTATAGTGAAAAAAAACTAAAACTAACTCATAACCTAAATAGGTATACTAAGTTACCAACCTACCCATGGATACTCTCACTAAGTATCAAATAAAATAGAATATAATATAATAAATAATATCAAGGGTACATGCTATCACTTCCCCACAGGTTTGCCTCTTTTCCCCAATTTCGCATGTCTGGAGTATCTCTCTCCAAGAAAAAAAGCCCATAGACACATGGGATAATCACAGAAACATGCACCTCGTACAACACACCACCATGTCCACATTACCAAAAGTAACTAGGTAGCCTTCGGGAGCCACCAAAGCCCGCATAACATGTATTATACATCAAGAATTATACCTCAATCCATCACAACCCATACACCGAGTAAGGATCCTCAAGCCATCACAACATATACACATTACACCTATAGTTTTCCTTAGGAAACTATATCTAGAATACATGTGTGTAAAATATTCACAATCCATTACATACCTATACACACATATCTGTGGAAAACTAGCCATTTTTTATACAATCAAAAGTAACTACCAAGAGAAGTGAGCGGGGACAAAGGGGGTAGTCAGCCATCCATCCTCCCATTAGGATTTTAGGGAAAACACCCTCAGTGCTCAAAATCCCTGAGGTGTCAATTTCTCTAACTGAAAGGGTGGAGTAGAGTATAAAATCACAATATTTTACAATATATAATATAGCTCAACACCACACTATGGGCATAACCTAGTCTCAGACTAAACTAAAACTAACGTCTCTCAAACTCCCAGCTTTCACTGATAAGACTATATATCTTATAAGAACACAACCATTTAAAAGTATACATTAAGTTATCTTATTCATTTTAATCATTTTAAATTCATGTTAATTAATTCTTGACCATTAGTTAGCCGTTATCATTTTCCACATTTTATTATATTATAATTATGACAAAGTTCCCTGCCCTTTGACTATAAGAAAACTAAGTCTATGGCTTCTTATAATTACAACCTTAGTATTCCAACCTAGAAATATTCAACCCCATGGGTTAAACATTTATTCATTTATTAACAACATTAATTTCCATATTACCAGGTAATCTAGAAAAACGTCCTAAGATACCAATCAAGGAAATAATCTAAGAACATTCATCCATATCAAGAAGTGGGTAAATGAAAGCAAATAAAAAAATATCAATTTTCCAAATAATAGATTCAAACAAGAATCTAGATTTCATTTCAAAGGGTAAGACCATCTTGAAACCATTTTATTATCCCGATGTCCTCCCCAATACCCACATGCATATCTTGATACATCTATCCACTCTAGGTATCAACTGCTTCTATAACAACTATTCCTCCCCACCCCTCAAACCACAAAACCCATCAAGGATCACCCATCCTAGGCTCACATAACATCTAGGACTACCTGCCCCATATACCATAACAACCATCCAAGATCATCTATCCAAGGCTCACATCACATTATAAGCAGAAGGAAATAATCATAGAAACTGTGGTCTTGGACCTAAACAAGGCATTCAACCATCACACACAATGAGCTCCCACCACTACAAAGAACAAGGTACATGGAATTTATAAGCAAGTGGGATACTCAATCCCTAAAAGGCATTATATTTTGTTATGCAACTAGTTCTTATTCTATATGGAATTAACTAATTCATTAATTACAGGTTCCAACTATAAGAAAACTAAGAAGCAAGATATCACAAGCTATCACAATTTAATTAAACAATTAATTTAATATGAATTTAATTACTTTATCAAGAAGAATCAACATGCTTCAGTTTCATTAACCAATTTAATTAAACATTCATAGTTACGTCAATTTTAATGTCATCAAATTACAACAACAACCAGATTTTTTAGACATGACTCTTTGAACCATTATCCCATTAATTATCAATTAATTATGGATTTATGTTATTTACCAATTTCAAATTAAAAACCAAGAATAACAAGAACAACGTATATGCCACACTATCTATAAAATCAAGAGGCAACCCGTTATCATGGTAAAAAAAAAAACATCACCATGTGATCGATGCCAATTATTTAATCCAATTTATGGAATTATTAGGTTAATTTCATTTTGATACAAGGGGTTAAATAATTCTAGCTCTATGATTTTTCATAAATAAAGACAATTACTGAATCCCTTACCTTAAAAGGTTATCGACATTCTTCTCACAAGAACAGATCTCTTTGATCACCCCTCCCACAAGTGTTTCATCATATTGAAGATGCCACAACACAACTACAGAAACCAAAAACCAAGAAAAACCAAATTAGAAACATGGTAGACCCTAATCCATCACATGTAAAGAAGATCAGGAGTAGAAAGAGATCTATTCAGAAGAAACCACTAGAAAATGAGGGAAAACACACATTGGATCAACCTGGTTCACTATAAATTGAATATGTAAGCTCGATGATTGATCCCCCTAAAGGGGAATCCAAAATGCAGAAGGAGAGGTATTTTTTATTCCTATAATGACAAGGAAATCCACCACATTCACAGGTTTATAAATAAACTGAGTGGTTGAAAATGCTTAATACATTACTATAGTAGGGAATTACATGACTTATAACCCCCTTCACATAGTGTAATTTTTATGGTTCAGTTTCCATAAAAAAATGTGTCACCTCTTCACTTTATTTTTTTAAACCTTGATTCATTAAACGTTGTGAAACCCACTTTCATTTCATTTAAAATCTTTACACATTTTGAAATCTCCCTTCTTATAGCTTCTAGAAACTGAACAAATGCAGACTTCCTCCAAGCACCCCAGTCTTTGAAAACACACAAAGGGTCAATCCACATATATTAAAGACCTTACATCAAATACCCCTAAAAACATTATCATTCTTGAGAATCCAGAACCAACCTAGAGACAAAACAGAAAAGGGGTCGTCCAAACAGCCACCTTGCAAGATACCTCTCAAGGATCTCATCACCACATGAGCTAAAACAGCCCCATCTAAGAACATGGGTCTTGAAATGGTGAGAATATGAACTAATAATCAAGTATTCACCACCTATAGTGGGATATTATACCCATCTAACCTCATGAATCTAAACATAGAAAGAACAAGGCATACTCCACACATCTCCGCCACCTATAGAAGGAGATTAATCCAAAATAAGTAATAAGGGATATATCCTTCTCATAAACCAAAAAAGGTTTACAACCCAAGAAAGGTCTAAAACCAAGAAAAGAACAATGTTACATTATAAGAGTTAAACAATAAATAGCCCAGGGTACTGGGTGCATATCAACGACTCATGTTCCAAGATACTCTCCTCCACACCATCATTCAACCACAAGACATGAACTAAGGGGATAGAACACTCACAAAACACCTTTTCCTGATAGTCTTAGATATCTACAGGCACTACTTGAGGATCACATCATTTTCAACATTGATATTTCCCCAATTGATGATTTGAGAGATGTCATGAAGATTAAAACGGAGCTAAGACACGTGGAGAACATTGTGTATCCAACTCATCGATATAGTAAGTGCTATCTAATATCCCAAAAATATAACACAATATAACACCTCAAAAGTCCCAAAAAACTAGGGAGAAAGCTTACTAACTTGACCAAACCTTCTCTACCCTTTTAGGGGATTCCCTTCAGGAACACATGATCCATATATTCAAACTCCAGAGGTCACATCCTTTGATCAACATAGGATTTTTGATGATCCTACGTTGCATTCATCCTCCTGTGAATCACCCAAACCATATCTGTTGTATCACGTACCGGTTCTAGCCTAAGAATTTCTGACTCTATAACTCTAGTCCATCACAATAGAGAACAGAAAGGTCAGTCATACATGGATTCAAATGGCTCCATAACGATGGTGGAATGAAAACTATTTTTGTAATAAAACTCTACCATGGGCAGGTGTCTCATCCATGAACCTAAAAATTCTAGAACACAAGATCACAACATGTATTCAAGATTCTGGATGGTTCATTCTATCATACCATCCATTTGTGGATGAAAAGAAGTGATAAGAAATATCTTAGAACCAGAATAATACAGGAGACCTATCCCAACCATGGAGGTAAAACAAGGATCTCGATCAGAAATGATCATTTTTGGGACCCTGTAGAGTCTCACTACATCATCCAGATACTTCCTCAATAAAATCTCCACTAATATCGACTCCTTAATCACTATAAAGTGTTCTGATTCCATCAAACGGTCCACTACCATCTATATAGAGTCATAACCACTCTAAGATTGAGGTAAAATGGTAAAAAAGTCCATAGAGTTGTCCTACCACTTGCACTGAGGAACATATAATAGCTGTAGCAAACCAGTGAGATCATGGTGCTTTGCCTTCACCTTCTGGAAGACCAAACATCAAGAGACAAACTCTACAATTGCACGCTTCAAACTAGGCCACCAAAATTGACCCCTCAAAGCTCAGTACATCTTTTTCACACTAGGATGTATCACTAAAGGTGAACTATGGAAGTCTATGGGAATCATATCATGCATCACCAAAGGAATGAAAGGATTTCCCTAGAATAACACATGATGTTGTTTATCTTTAGACCAACAATTAGGGACTCACCACAAAAAACTCGGTCCCTCCAAACCTCGAGATTAAGATCACCCAACTAGGACTCCTCCACCTAATACACTAGATATGACTACACCATCATCTAAAAAAACAACTTCCCCCTAACTTCACCTATATCTAAATGAAATATTGAATGTTCTTCCACTACTATCCAGGAATCACCAAATTCACGCACTACATCATTGTGTAACTTCCTACTCAGCGCATCATCTACAACATTCCCCTACATAGGTTTATATGAAATCTAAAAGTCATATTCATATAAAAAATCTATCCAATAACATTGGAACAAGTTCAAGTCACATTGGGAGAAAACATACCTCCAGATCTCATAATTGGTGAAGACCAAAAAATAATCGCTGCTGAGGTAATGTATCCACAACTTCATTGAAAACACTAGCACTGCCAACTCAAGATCATGGGTGGCATAGTTACTCTCATGGGGATGTAACTGTCAAGAGCCATAAGAAACGATCGATCTATACAGCATCAGAATGAATCCTAACCCAAGATGTGAAGCATTATAGAAAACCACAAACCGAACTCCTTCTATTGGAAAAAAAGAACTAGAGAACTTACCATCTTCTCCTTCAGATACTCAAAATATTCCTGACACTGATTATTCCATAAGAACGCCTGATCCTTCCTAGATAATGCTGTCAGAGGAGTCGCAACCTGAGAGAAATCATCTACAAACCTCCTATAATAGCCTGTAGGACCAAGAAAACTTTACATCTATTCCTCTATCTTTGAGTTTTATTAAGAAAAAACTACTTCTACATTCGATGGATCCACAACTACTACCTTCTAGAATACAAAATTCCCTAATAAACAGCCTTCTTGAGCCCAAAAATCATACTTTGACAACTTCCCAAACAACTATTCATGATGAAGAACTCCCAAAATGGCACACATATGCTCTATGTACTCCTCCTTGGATGCAAAGTACAAAGGATTTTTTCAATTAAAGCCACTATGAACTTATCTAAAAACACCAAAAACACAGGTTTCATTAACCCCATGAACACAGATGACACATTATTCACACCCAACGACATTACAACAAACTCGTAATGCCCATGACAACAATGTAAAGAAGTCTTTGGGATATCCTCATCATTTACATGAATTTGTTGATATACTGATCATAAATCGATCTTCAAGATCCAACTTTCACCCTTCAGTTGATTGAATAAATAATCAATCGATGGAAGAGGATTGTGGTTCTTCACTTTCTCTTGGTTCAAGTGATGATAATTTATACACAACCACAAACTACCATGAGCCTTCTTTAAGAACAAAACCGGTGCACCCCATGGTGACACACTTAACTGAACAAAACCACACTACAATAGATCATCAAGCTATATTTGAAGATCTCACAACTCAAAAGGAACCCTCCTATATAGAAACATCGTGATAAGAGACATTCCTAGAAATAGCACGATCCTGAACTCAATCTCTTATTGAGGGGGTAACACTACAACCTCATATGGGAAGATATTAGGGTACACTTCTATGATGTTGGAAAATGGTGAATAATAAACTAACAATGAACCTAGAATCAACTCATCCATTATTGATGAAAAGTATAGAAGACACCTCTAACCCACCTGAGGGTCTATCTCACCAAAAAACAGAGTTAGATCTCAATGAACAACGAAGAACAAAGCCTACCTCCTGAAAAAATCCACTATAGCCTGTACTAAATATAAAAAATATATTTAGAGGATGATGAAATATGGTTCTATATGTAAACATAGGAAATATCACCAAGATAGGTGCTTCCCCAGAACTAGATCATAGTCTTTACATACATCAAACAAGTCAGATCGATCTCCAACCAGCGTAGTCGATTTCATGGTCACTGAAAGCCTCTCTACCTAAAGTACCATAACCTAGAGAAGGGTGGGTGATATGAAGTAGTGCGTTGCTCCTAGATCAGAAATGAAATGCACTCAATTGGAAAACAAGAAAATGGTACCTCGAATGATGTCTGGATCGCCTGATGTTGGAAATTCTATAGCATGAAACTGACCATGACCTACTCCATGACCACTCTGACCCTACTGAAGACCACCTCCATGGACGCACTCTTCTCAATGAGGATGGGGAGAATCATGGGTATTTCCTCTACCTTCCTCATATACTCTATTATTATCCCAAACTAGAGAAACCTATTTTTTTTGCCTTAATTGGAACTGCCTCAATGGAGGAACATAAAGCGTAACAACTGGTGCATGATGAACAGTTGTAATGGTCAGGAACTCTCACCACTGATGACCTCGAACTCCACTAGTAAAACATGCATATGATCCCTTGGTATAGTCCTGAGAGACTCCGAACCCAGGGAAATGTGACTTTGAGGGATGGGAACTACCCACAGCTGATTGTAATCTATTATATTCTTACAACTGGGAACCCTGTACAATAGGTTTACTTTATGAGGAATCTTGAAGACTCCCCTCTTATGATGATCTAGTTCTTTCTAATGTTCTCTCGATGACCTCTGACTTCACTAGAACCTCAAGATATGGCTTCAACATAAATAGGGTGACCTAGAATTGGATATATGAATGCAAAGTCTCCTCGATAAGCCTCTTCCAAGCCTCCTCATATAGAAACAGGTCCAAAGCATATCACATTAGGTTTCTAAAATGGATCATGAACTCTCGTACACTAGATCTCCCTTGTGAAAGTGTAAGTAGCACCAGGTGATAGGATACCTTCACAGTCAAAAACCTAAACTTGACTCTGAATTGGTCTCAGAACTTCTCCTAGGAGACTGTTGAATCCTCATGATCCATGAGGAACAATAACCACCACTACCTCACAACCCCACACAGAATCTTCACAAACAATGATACCCAATGCTCCTTCTGATCACAGATTTAACTGAAGGCTATCCCAACATCCTCCAACCATTATTCCATGATGACATCTTAAATAGAGCCCTCATACTTCTATAGAATATAGTGCTAAAACTCTTAGAGTGTTCTACTCTAAGTTCCATCATCTTCGACCTCCACTCTGCGGTGATATGATGGCACAACCTTCTGAATATCCTCTACATGAACCTAGTGAGGACGTCGACCTGGATCCATTCCTGTGAAAGAACAAATAGTTATATCTCTTAAACCTAGATTATGGAAGACATTAACATTAATTAATTGTTTTATTCTATTCATTTTATGTTAACCTATCCCAAGGTCTACCCATTCAAGCATAGGAATAAATAAGAATAATGAATGATCCTTTCCTAGGTATCTACCTTGAAACCAGTATCAACTCATTTAGTAGCCATTGTAAGATTAATGGTCTATGAATCAGATCACAAGGGGGACTTAAATACCCATATCTCAGCCAGTCTCCCATGTTTAAAGCAATTTATAAACATAGATGACACTGTTTCCCTACCGAACCATGAAACCTCACATATACCTAACTCCAAACTCAATCATATACGTCAACGAGGGATCTGATACCACTCTATCACAACCCCTCCCCAAAAATTGTACCCATCTTGGGCCGAACATCAGAAAAGGGAGACAATGACATCTGATGACTACCTCTAGTAGGCCCTGGGTTAGAGACTATCACCGAGGGTATAAAAAACACACATATGGGACACATTACCCTCTAAGAGAACACATACAAAAGAGAGAGATAAGAAAAACACCAACCAAATCCTTTTTATAATACAATATAAAAGAAAACCAAAGTAAACATATGTAATTTCATGAAAAAACTACTATAACGAAAAGGAAAACTGCAAGTACCAAAAGAAAAGTAAATACGGTAGTGACCACAAAGCCCAAATAGCTCATACTAAACCCCAATCTAGTAGTAACCAGCCTAATCTCCAACATTATTTAATTGACCTGAAAAATAGTTTATATATATGTAGTTTGAGTATAATAGTATACTAAGTAGGATCCTCCTTGAAGCCTCTCATGAAAAAATAAAGAAAGCATGCTAAGGAACATTGAACAAAAAGTGAAACTAACTCGTCACCTAAATAAGTATACCAAATTATCAGCCTCACCATGTATACTCTTACCAAGTTATGCATACAAGATCATAAAATAAAATAAATAATATCAAGGGTACCCCACTACCACTTCCTCACTAGTTTTTTGATTTTATCTAACATCGCACGTCTTAAGAATCTCTCTACAATAAGGTTATCCCGCATACACCTAGGTGAAGTACCACAAAATTCACCTCATGAAACACACCACCATGTCACTCAAACAAAAGTAACCAGGTATTTTCCAAGATCCATCATAGCCTCGCATAATGTGAATCATACATCAGGTATTATACCTTTATCTATTACAGCCCATACACCGAGTAAGGATCCTCAAGCTATCCTAACCTATACACGTTATACCTATAGTAGTCCTTAGGAAACTATATCTATAATAAATGTGTGTGAAATAAACACAATCCATTATATCCCTCTACACACATATATGGGGAAAACTAACCGGCATGCGTATTGGCTCAAATAACTAATAAGAGAAGATAACATGGTTTTAGGGGGTAGTCGGCCATCCATCACCCCCCTAGGATTTTTGGGAAAACACCCCCAAGGATTAGAATCACCAGGGTGTCAATTTCAATAACTGATAGGGTGGAGTAGTGTATAGAAACAAAAAAATGTGCATGTTATAATATATCTCACAACCACACTATGGGAATAACCTAGTCTCAAACCCAGCTATATCTAACATCTCTCGGACTCCCGACTGCCACAATTAAGACTAGATATCCTATAATAATAAAACCATTTAAATAACTACATTAAGTTATCTTATTCCTTTTTATTAGTTACACTATGTGTTAAATAATTCTTGAACATTAATTAACTATTATAATTTTTTATATTTCATTACATTATCCTTACAATAAAGTTCCATTCCCTTCAAGCATAAGAAAACCAAGTCCATGGATTATTAGAATTTTAACCTCATCATTGCATCCCAACAAGATACCCCATGGGTTAAAAAATTATTCATTTATTAACAAAATTACTTTATATATTACTAGGTGCTCTAGGAATACATCCTAAAATACCAAACAAGGTAAGAACCCAAGCACATCTATCTGCCCCAAGCAATGGAGAATGAAAAATAGATAAACAAACTCCTTGGCCATTGGACAAACAATAGATTCAAACAAGAATCCAACTTTCATATCAACTAGTAAGCCCAACTTCAACCCATTTTGTCATCCCTAGTGTCCTCCCTGACACCCACATGTATATCCCAATGCATCTCTCCACTATAGGTGTCCAATACTACTATAACCAATGGGGCTCCCCACCCCTCATACCAAAAAATCCATCCAGGATCATCCTTCCTAGGCTCATGTCACATCCAAGCTCCTTTACCCATATACCACAATATCCCTTCGGGCTCATCCATCCTAGGCTCACATCACATCACAAGTAGTAGAAAACAATCATAGAAATTGGGCTCCTGGCCTTAAATAATGTATTCATCCTTCACACATAATGAGCTATCACGACTTCAAAGAACAAGGCACTTGGACTTTATAATAAAGTGAGAAATGCATGCCCTACAAAGTCATTATCTTATATCATGTAATCAGTTCTTATTCCATCTTGAATTAACTGATTCATTAATTACAAGTTACAACTTTGGGAAAACAAAGAAGAAATATATCACAATCTGTCAAAAATTAATTAAAAAATTAATTTAACATACATTTTATTCCTTTTTCAAAATTTATCAAATTGCTTCATGTTTATTAAACAATTCAGTTAAACATGCATACATTCATCTATTTTATTATCACCAAATTGCAACAACAACCAGATTCATTAAACATGCCTCTTTAAATCATTATCTAATTAATTATCAATTAATTATGGATTTATGTTATTTACCAATTTCACATGATAAACCAAGAATAACAAGAACATCATAGATACCACACTATAAATAAAATCAAGAGGCAACCCACTATAATGGTATAAACAACAACATCTCTATGTAATAAATACCAATTTTTTAATCTAATTCATGTAATTATTAGGTTAATTTCATTGTGATCTAGGGGATAAAAATTATAGATCTATGAGTAAACATATATAAATAGAAACAATAAATCCCTTACCTTAAAAGGTCATTTACATTCTTCATACGAGAAAAAAGCACACAATGGATCCCTAGTCACCTATCCCACAAGAATTGTATCCTCCGAAGGATTCCATGACACAACCACACCAAAAAACAACCAAGGAAAACACCATTAGAAACATGGGAGATCATCCTCCATCACAATTCAAGAAGAAAGTGAGGAAAAAGAGATAAAACTAGAATAAAAATCTGTAAAATGTTGGAAAACACAACTTAGATATACCCGATTCATCACTAATCAGAGATGGAAGCCCAATTATTGATCCCCCTAGAAGGTAATCCAAAATGGTAAAGGAGAGGGATGTCAAACACATAGAACAAGGAAGATATCCACTGTAGTTGGTGGGTTATGAATAACATCAGTGGATGAAAATTCTTAATACAACACTAAAGCAGGGAATTAAATGACGTGTAATCCCTTTTCACATCATATAATTTGTAGGGTTTGGTTTCTACCAAAAAAACACATCACCTCTTCACCTTTTTTTTAAAACTACGATTCATTAGACATCATGAAACCCACTTTCAAATCTTATAAAACCTTTACACATTGTGAAATCTCCCTATTCCCAGCTTTTAACAACTGAACTACTCCAAACTTTCTCTAAGCCTACTTGGAGAACCCCAGTCTTCAAAAACACAGAAGGGTTAATCCACATAGATCTGGTCCCTTACACTCTAAGTGTAATTCTAGGATGAAAAAATACCTAATATCAGATAATAAGTTGTAACCCAATATTAAAAATAATGAGACTTATAGGAATCAATAGTTTCTAGTTGAATCATTTAATGAAAAAACTATGATAAATTAGTCATATAATAATTTCTTGAAAGATCCATTAGAAGTGTAAGTATAAACTCCAAATACATATCTAAATTTAGGGTCTCAAAAAAAGAAATCCACCAAAAATGATATGAAAGGAATCCCATGTCAAGCCCTTGTGTTTCTTGGCATGCACCCAGACCCACCAACATCATCTCATAATACAGTATAATATAAAATTGGAAACATATCATTATTATCTTTTTGTGTCTCCATAATATCAATGATTATATTGATCTTATTTATCTAGTCATCAGTATCCATTGGGACTCCGTCGTTATATAAAGTCCCCAGGTGTTGGATTTAGAATTCCCTGGTAAATTCCACCATGACGGAATAACCTTGGAGAAATACTTTATACCCCAATAGTGTTATCCTAAATGTGCCTGAGTGGAGTGGCTTACACATATTACCTTATTGGTATGCCTTTAAAGTGTACATATCTATTCCCATATTATGGTTCACTACACATAATTAAGTTAGAATTTTTTTGAAATTCCAAAATAGAAAATAAAATATTTTATAAATACAACATTAGAATTTATAAAAAATAATAATAAAGGGACAGTATATGCTCATGTATTACCTTATACACAAGTACAAAAAAATACCATCTCAGTTCAAGACTTATCCTCACAAGGGTTCACAAAAAAACCCACTAATCTTATATCCCATTAATTCAATTCTTTCCTCATGAAGATGTTATAAATGCATCTATTCTCATACATATAAAAGAATCATAGACTATGCACCTTACTGAGGGTTCTCATTCTCATCAATTTTGTGTGACCATATGATGGTCATGTCAAAGTAGTAATCATATAAAAACCCAATACTATAGGTTTTTAGTATGTTACTAATAATTTATTTGATAAAATTTAAATATATTATATTTTGTGTATAATTAATTATTTTTTTTAATATTCAATTTTTCAACAACACACAATAATAAACATATCAATAGAAACTATATTTAAATTATGATTCCTATACTTACACCATTTTTCCTCATAAGGATAAGAGTAAATAACTAAAATTGGAATAGACAATATGATCCTTGATTGAGATAACAAAAAAAAATCATCAAAACTGTTAATAAAAATCCCAAAAAACATTTTAACAATTACTCCTATTATATAGGTGATTTATTTATACATTCACATTATTCACCACATGATATGACTAACTAATCTCTAAACACTAAAACTAAAAAAATCATAAGATAATAAAAATAGGGAGGTAATGCTATCATTTCGTAACATCCTTGAGTTGGTTTATAAAAATAGTGACCTATTTGATTAATTACATGATCTCAGGAACAATTGAAATATATGGGATGTTCATATAATTGGTAATATACAAAAAGAAAAAAAAATGAATAAGATATAGACACAAATGTACAAGGAAAACCTTAGATCCACCTCTATCTCATAGTCATGACATTATTTCTCAACCTCTTGAGATTATGGTCTTACACTTATATGTATATCAAACAATGAGATCCATTAGATCACTAAAGTGAACATTAAGGGTATGAGTACACAATTAATAGGGAACCAATGTTGAGTCCTTAAAATAAATATAATATGTAAAAAAGAGATGGAATTGGTTAATATCTAAATAAAACATCTAAAATAAATAATTAAGTTTAGATATCATGAATTTAAAAAGCCACAGCAAAGAATGACCTTATATTCTTCAATTATTATGGGTGGAAGTTATTTAAATTCACAAAATGTATACTTTAATAATTAACCGACCTCATCATTAATAGATGAAAAAAATATTTTCTACCTTCACTCTACCTACATTTTATTGTAATGAAGGGTAATTTCTAATGGGAAGGAATTTATTGGGTACCAAATAATCAAATCAATCAAAATATAAAAACATAAAAAATAAGAAAAATAATGCTACTAATGATGGAAAATTTGTGTCATATTCAGAAATAAATGAAATAATAGGGATAATGTGTAAAAATTACACAGGGGATAAAATAATCAAACACACTGATTGAATTTAATAAGTAAATGTCTTAGGGGAATTTATATCATTGCATATTGAGAAAATATATTCCTTTATACCTAATAATGAATTATTAAATTACATCAACTATCACAAGAATAAAACTAATTATCTCTATAATCATCATCATCATTACCTTTTTATTCAAAACCAGATACAAATACAAGGAAGAATCCAAGAACTAGGGTATATAAATAATGAAGGCCAAAATCATCTCCCTGAATCAAGTTCACCCCCTTAGGATTGAAATGAGAAACATGAGAAAGAAAACTAACCGGGGTACCATGGGTCACCGTAGAGTCCAAGTTATCTTCCACCTTGTTTCCCTCTCTCCACGTATGGGTGACTCAAGTGTTTCTATCAATGCGGTATTTGCATTGCCTGAGTGTGTAAATGATAGACCAGGGAATGGTACCAATCCCATGCAAGTCGTCATGAATAATCATGGAATCAGTTTCCACTTGGGAGATGTAATGATCCCTCTGATTGAAAATGGAAATACCTGACTAAACCACCCCTGCCTCTGCCTACAAATAATTTCCATACCCATAATAAACCGTGAAATCCAAAACCACACTACCCATGAAATCCTGAACCACGAT
Source organism: Viscum album (assembly GCA_963277665.1). Classification (NCBI taxonomy): domain Eukaryota; kingdom Viridiplantae; phylum Streptophyta; class Magnoliopsida; order Santalales; family Viscaceae; genus Viscum; species Viscum album. The sequence continues at coordinate 604,455,115 of OY728119.1, read as the reverse complement.
GCCCCCACGCATTTTACCCATCAAGCAGGAAACATCTGTATTCAACTTGATCCCACGTTCAGGAGGGCTCCATAGAACCCATTTCCCCTGTTGGCTGATACATGACTGCTGGGCCACAACTTGAGGAGCATACATTTTGCGGACATAGGGAGACTACAAACATTTTCCATTGATGCCACACAAATCAACCAGAATATATCTTACCCTGACAATAATGTATCTCCCCATAGAAGAGATCCCCTCAAACCTGGATCAGTTTCTTGCTTGCCAGAGACACCAACAAAATGCATTGAAGATGATGGACCTCACTGTTCTTTCCCTCTCTGAACTGTCTGATCCCTAGAACCAACACTCCATGAAGGAGTCAAAACTTGACGCAGAGGAGGATAACCCTGTAAACTCCTCGAAGAAATCCCACACCTAACGGGCCCAGGAACCATTGAAGAAAATATAGCTTATACTCTCTTCATGTTTTTTCACACAGATCTGATAGCAAGATACCATGCTAATTCCGGGATTTTTGATGTTATTGTCAGCTGGAAAGGCACTATTCTGGATCCTCCATGATAGAAAATTGAATTTTTTAGGGATTATATCTATCAATAAGTAAAAATTATATTAACTAATAATTTTTTTAATTCCATAAATAAGTCAATAGTGAAAAGGAATGATATTTTTATAGTCTAAGACAAATTTTCAATCAATTATATAATGTCACTCTCCATTAATCCAAACCATATTTATATCAAAATATTTCAAATTTAATGGTTATTATGTATTTTAAAATAAAATCAATATCAGCTTTTATTGATTCTTGATCATTGAAAAACGGTTTTTTGAAAGAAAAAATGGAAAACAGTGGAAATACAACCCAGAAAGTAAATTTTATGAATGAATTAAAAAAAGAATAAAATCATAATAATAACATTTCCATGAATGTTATTTATGACAAATAATGTTCAATTCAGTATATATTGATAGCAATTTCACCTCAATCCAGAAAAAAATAAAGGAAGATCATAAGTAAAAAATATTCTCTATCAATATAACTTCTCTTTCTATAAGTTCATCTCCCACTAAAACCAAATCTCTTGATCCACTACCCTATGTTGCCTCCCCATCAATAATTTATATCTCATAATCTCCTTAATGAATTCATAAATTACTCTACAAAATGAAGCCTCGAAAATAATTAGAATATTGATAGATGCTTTCCTCACAATGATTAACTCATCACCTTACACTATAGAGATCCCTATGGAAGCCTTCAATATTCATCATATTCTTCAAAGTGACTCAAGATAACTACCCAAAAAGGTTATGCTTACCATGTGATTCCACATAAGATCCAAGTCAAAAACATCTAGTCATGACCCTAGAATTATTCAATATTCCAACACTCTCAAACACTCTTAAAAATATTCCCATGTACTCAGCATCATTGATCTCACATCCCCCTTTCTTTGATTTCAAGTTGTGAGAATAATAACAACAAGATATTAAAAACTAGAAAGATTCAACAATTCCTTAAAATTTTATAAATTCAAATGTATTATGTATCAAGAATTCTTGGTGAGAAAATATTATATATCCCTCATCCGCTCCAAAATTTGGAAAGGTTGGATCCCTTATTTATAATTTGGAGTTAGAAGGACCAATACATATCAAAATACCAATCCATAATTTCATAAATGATAGGAACCATACACATACCCATTACCTGTGATTCAACTTAACATATTACTCATATTCTTGAATTTGATAATGGGTGAGACCCTTATATATATTCCTATTTTAATTTTACATTACTATCCAGTTAAATATTTGAAAAAATATGGAACCCTTATATTTTTCTTCCAAACCCTTATGTTACCTCATTGATTCTTTGGTTTATTAGAATTACACAAAGGGATGCACCCTTACATATGATTAGAAAAAATGTCTTAGCTAATACACATCATCCAAAAAATTTCCCTAATACTCTTATGTATCATCTAGACTCCACTAAAAATCTTATTTATAAACATCTAAAAAACATAGTTAAACACTTGTGAAAACATATAGATACAAAATAAAATGAATTAAATGTGTAAAAAAACCCAACCAAATTCAAACATAAATTTTCAAAATTCACAGAAGAGAATAAAATTTTCTCAAAAAAAATATTTATGAAAAAAATAAGGAAAATTGAAGATTGGGCTCCAAATCCCAAAAACATATAAATAGCTTCAATAATATATATATATTTTAATTATAATATCACAAAAATAACTCAAAATAAGTCCCATTAAAACATATTAAAATTAAATCATAGAATAAGAAATATTTTATCACAAAAAAACCCTATTTTCACATTAAAATTTAAATAATTGTTTTTAGTTGTAAATGCTAAAGAATAAATTATTTTATAATAAAATCGCATTTTAAGAACATATTCACCATATTTTCTTTATAAAAATGATATAAAATAAAAGTAAAAAATATAACCACATAAAATTTCACAATACATAATACACTTTGTTTCTTTTAGAAATCAATTTAACAAATCTAAAAAAAGGGAATTTATCAAAAAAAATAAAGCACTATGATTCCAATAACAGAATCATATTAAAAATTAATTTCTCTCCATGAAATGTTTCTAAAAAATGGTTTTTTTCTTTCCCTAAATTAAAATATTTGAAAAATATGGTTTTTAATTTTAAAAATAATGATCAAAATTTAAAATCCTAAACATAATTTTACCAACTTTATTTTTAATTGGAATTATCTTCCAAACTTCTCTTTTTAACCATGGTGAAGAAACACATAACCATTGATTTAACCCACAACTTAGTAACACATTACTATTAAACCCAATATGATAGATGAGTGAGTATAAATAATAAATAAATTCTCAATATAATTAAACTCTACTATCAATTTCAATACAGAATACTAAACTAGGATTAAGATTTTATTTTTTAGACCATTTAAACGCAAAGATTACTAATTTGAATCTAATCATAAATCATAACTCAAATTAAAAAGGGAAATCACAATCATAAAATTTCAATAAGAAAGTGCTTCAAAGATATTAATATTAAAGTTGTTACCATATTGAATCCATGGGGAGATAAAAATAATCAAACACTCAAAGTAAATAATCTATCACCAATTTATTTTAAAAAATTTACACTCATTGGATATGCAATATCATGTTCAAGAATTGCAATTTTATCAAAATAATAAAAGAATTTTGGATACAGGATCCATTAAACATATCCTACCACAAAAAATATCCATGCCCCCACACACATGAAAACACACACATTAAACCCTATATCTTCCTTAATCTTGAACATTGATATGTAATAAACTATTAAAAAAATTTAATTTCAAATATATTTTCAATTTGATAATTAAAATCATGGATAAAGGGTCATAATAATGCTCAAAATTATCATGTATTCCTCTATAATACAACCCATAAGTACATTCACAACATGAAAAAAGGTTTCTTACTGGCTAAAAGATATTATTTTTATTGAATATATATGATTTTCATGGTAAAGTGAATACATTAATTTCAATTCCAAAAATATTTTGAATAATGCAAAAAATAAGGCATGCAATTGAATTATTAAAGCTCAGGAAACATATACATAACAAACGTATCCAGGAGAAATTTTCTAATAATTCTACATGAAAAGAAAAATTTCAAATATATTTTCAACAATTATAAAAATTAAAACTATAAAAAATGATTTTTAATAAGAAAAAAAGAAATTTAAGTGAAAAAATAGAAACTCATATGTTAAATAATCTTTAATATTTTAAATACCAAAAATGTCACTTCCCTCTTTTCACTTGAGAAAACTATATAATTACCCAATTTCAACTCCAATTGAGTTGTTTCTTCGAAGAATTTGAAATTCATATCTCAAATGAAATTCATAGCATGTTCAAATTCTTCATAAACACTATATATGACCAATAGTCAAGTTCCTAGCTATAGCGTCCCAGGATTTTCATACATAGATATTACATATTTTTAGATGAATATTCAATAAATTACACAAAAAAATTACTCAAGAGCATAATAGTATAGTGTATTTGGATACTAGGTACACAATCTTATAATTTGGTGAAATATGATCAATATCTACCATAAAGATCTACCCCTTTAGTACTTTTCACAAACATACCCTACTTAAAACCATTCTTCATAACCTAGGGAAAGGAGACATAAGACAAGGTGATATTATATGATCAATAAGGGTAAACAAGAGAGATACGTAAACATAAAATGAACAAAAGGGTATGAGAACATGAGAATGACATTTTAAAACCATACCCTGCATATCAAATACAATAATTCTGAGTAATGACGTAAATATTGGTAGTTCTTTAGACATGAATCCTAAGGGAATCAAAGAACATGAACCATAAGATAATAACATTTTCATAAGACATAAAATTTTATCACAAATATATTAATGCAAAATCATTTATATAGTATTCAAGGATCACTTACAAGGCTATAATAGTTTAATGGGTTCACTCCCCAACCCATCATAGTAGTCAAGGTTTACTCTCAAGAATATCATAGTGGACAAAGTCCCTTACTAATTCAAAATATCAACTCATTATAGACATATTTATCCCATGAGATATAAATATTACCCAATTCATTGGAGGGAGATATAGGTCCCACCTATCACATAATAGAAATCAAACATTTTTGTTCCACAAGATCATAAAAAAATAATCTTATTATAACCCATGGAATGAAATGGGATTTATAAACATTTCATCATATCATAAACCATGGAAAAGATACAGGTTTCATAATCATTTCATCAATGAATAAACCATAGAGAATGAAATAGGTTTATTAAGTATTTCCTTATGGGCTAACCCATAGAAGAGAAATAGGTTTCATAAACATCACGTCATCATAAATAGAAACCATTCGAAAATAATAATAATATTGGTATCCATGTAGTAAATCATAAGAAGCATCAAATGATGTCATTATAGGTGGATAATAAGTTTAAAATATCACTTGGAACATTTATTGAGTAAATTAACTTTTATCTTTGAAAAAAAAATTTTAATACATAATACATTTTTAAAATCATTTTCATTTAAAATAACCTTGAAAACTTCTAAAGGAATCTTTGAATCATTTAAAACATTTCTTGTGAAAAATATCATTCCTGTTTAAAAAAACCTTTTTAAAGCATAAAAAATTTTGAAAATAATTTTCTTATAAGATATCCTTTAAAAACTATAAAGTATTATTCAACAAAAATAATGTTAATGAAGACTAGAAATTATATTTATATTATATACATTAAAACAAAAATTCCTTTCACATTTTCAGTAAAATATAAACCTGCATTGTTTGGAAAATGATATAAATATTCCATTTATTTTTTTTGTAAAACTTACAACATGGGTAAAAATTAAATTAATAAATAATGTGGATAATGTTAACAATATTTTTGAAAACATTTTTGGAAAACATGTTTTTGTAAGATTTTTTTTTTGATCGAAGAGTGAACTAAAGAAGTTTTTCCTTTAAAAAATTATTTTATACTCTTGAGTACATGAAGTGGGGGGAGAGAATAGAAAACATTTATTCTAATGAAATAAAATTTGTATTATAAAATAAATGAGTTTATTTAGAGGTAGATCATAATATTTCATCATTGGAAGCATAAACGTGAACAATCCTGACAAACAATGAGATTGTAACATAAAACCCATACCACTTTGGTCAAATAGAATCGTAAGAACCATGAAAAAGTAAATTCAAATGAAAATTAGAATATCATGGGAATAAATAAATTCATAATATTACATTTCAAAGGGTCTGTATATACACCTCATAGAATAAGTTATGTGAATAACATAACATTTTTCTCAAAGAAGGAAACATGAGATAAATAAATGCCTTACCGATTTAGTTACTTTTGAACTATAAACCCCATGAAAGATATATCTAAAATGGATATGTAAATACCAATAATTATGAGGATAATAATAATAAAATACATTCATGGGTATTATAAACACCACATAAAATAAATTGGTGGTGGATATGGAATATTTCCCACAGAAGAAAAAAGTGAGATGAAAATCCATTATCTAGAGTCTCGAATTCTTTTGTACATGTTTAAACCACCTATATAATAAATATAAGTTTATTATACATATATTAAAGATACATAATTATATATATCATACCATATCTTATTTTCTAATGATCATTTTTACCCTTTTATTGACAATTCCATGTTAATGTCATGTTTTGGGTAATAACTACATTGTTATTTGTGAAAGATTTGATTTGTTATTTTTAGTCCTCCTACTTTGATCAAGGTTCCATAATCTCCAGAATAATAATTATGACATAATTAACATATTCATACATCAATTATAATCTTAATACCAATAATTATATATGATTTTGAGAAATAAAGTATGTTATGACCATAGAGATGATAGGTTGAATGTACGCATTAGTAACATTTCCATTTTTCAATGATTATTATAAAAAGAAGGTAATTAATATTTTATATTTAAAAAATGATCATAATATCATAAAAAATATTTTTTATTGAAATATTATTATACATATCATCCATTTTGTGTGGTGATTAAAATATAGAGTCACATCGCTTAGTGAATATGGTGGTCCACACATACATGAATACCGTTATCATCTTTTAGTGAGTGAAAATTTAAGAAGTAAAATGATATATTATATTTTAATAATGATAAATATGTAATTAATATCAGAATAAGGTCATATATATCACATATATTCATTAATTTTATCCATATTACCTTCCATGTAAAGTGTTAGTGAAAAATGTATCTCATCGCTTCACGAGGTGGCAGTCCATTGTACACACGAGTGATGTTATGACATACCCTATAGAAAAGAGATTAAAAAGGTATATATATATATGATATAATGAATCAATATGTATAATTATGTTAAAAATATTATATATATTTTTATATATGTTATATTCATCATCATACCCAATCAAAAGAGGTGGTAATGAAAAACTGAACGACCTTTGTTTGTGAGGTGGTTGTCTATCGTACAAAAGAATGATGATTTTTAAACCCATTTGATGAATGTGTAAATAGTTGTAGGTAATTCCCATAAAATAAAAACATCTCAGTATATGTAAGAGACGAATTACATTATATCATCAGGGCTTAATAATAATTTAAGGATTGGATGAAGAAATAAAACGAATACGCTCGTGGAAGAACATTACCTCTTCACCAGGTATCTTTCTTAGGATTGCACAAAAATCATTCCTTTGTCATATTTATACTAAAAATAAGGATTATAAGATGAGAGGAATGAATTTTGGAAGGAATTTGGTTAGGTATTTTCTGAAAAAAAAGGGTTTTATGGTGTGAAGAATATAGGAGAAGGGGTGACCTTTTATAATAGAGGCGAGTGTCACACTTGTAATATGTGAAAATAAAAAGGTGTATCCACTTTTTTACCATGAAAAAAGGATAAAACATGGATTATTAACGATAATTATACATTATAGGGTTTAAATATTTCGAAAAAATATATTTTATAAAAGTTATTATGTGATTTGAAAACATATATTTTTAGTTTAACCCCTGGTAAACCTATTTTCACCTTATTTGTGATAATTAATTATTACCATTTTCACTATTTATTATGGTAAAAAATTATTCTGAAAATATTAGATAATATAAAATTTTCTTATTCTAAATATGGAATCCATTTTTCCAAATTAAATTCATAAATTGGAACATTTTAATTTAAAATTAATCCCATACACGTGATGAGAAAGTTGGTTTTCAAAGAGAAAATATTCAAAATTTTATAAGGTTTTTATATAAAAAAATGAAAATAATTAAAATTAACTAAATTATATTAATATATATACAATTTAACTATTTTTAATTTAAAACTAATTTTAAAAAAATTATCTTTATAAACAATTTATACTAAAAGGTAGTGTTCAATTAAAATTCAGTATTTTTCATTATTCATACAAATTTTTATAACTTTAGAAAATTACAAAAAATTCACCCTATGATAATTTTGGCATGATGATTTAAAAAATGAACATTATTTTTTCAAATAAATTTTATAAAAGTTTCAAAATTCTATTTTAAATTAAGTGTATAGAAAGGTGACAAAACAATTTCTTAGAAAAATATAGTTTTTAAGCATAAAAATTGATTTAGTCTAATAACATTTATAGGAAACACATAATATGTTGTTTAAATTTTTATTGAATATGTAATATATAAATCATTTTCCAAAGTGATTTGTTCAATTTATTGAGGTAAAATGTGTTTGAGTGCACAAAAATAGTTTTTATGAGAAAGATTTTTATTATTTACAAATAGATTTTATTTTTTACTTCTAATTATTTGATCACCAAATAATTAATTTTATATACATGTGTAGATCATATATTTTCACAATTTAGTTAATCCTACTCATACCAACTATTCTAAAAACTAGGTGATAACTACAGTATTAAATTATAATATTTTAATAATATGTTATGTTTTTCTTAAAATCAGTGTAGTATGTACCACAAGTTACACTTAGTGTTGTGTGTAACATAAGATAATTTTTTTTACGTGTAACAAAAAAATATCAAAAAGATTAAATTTATTTGAAAATATATATTTCATAAAATCTTGGGGTGTTACATTCTACCACCTTAAAATTAACTTCAAACTCAAAACTCATCACTTTTGTTCCAACAACTAAGGATAATTCTACATCATTAAATCCTCCAGTTCCCATATATCTTACTAAAGGTCATGGTTTCACCAAAAAAAAATTGACTTGGTGAGTGGTCTTGTTTCGTAGCACTTTATCAGTATGATCTAGAATCTCAGCCAGTTGTTCCTTATAAGAATGATCATGCTTTAGTAGTATAACCTTAGAGTTTAGTACATGTGAAGGATCTGGTATGTACTTCCTCTATAAAGGTACATGGAACAAATCATGAACCTTATTGAGGGTCCATGGAAGCTACAAATGATAAGATACCATCCTGATATAATTATGTATTTTAAAGGGATCGATAAAACTAGGGTATATTTTTTCCTTCTTTCTACAATGGAGAAATTCATAGAAAGGCCTTCTCACTAACTTCAAATAAGATATTGAATATATGATTATCATAATAACATCTATTTTAAAATTTTAATGTTCTTACATGTTGTTGAATGGATATAACCTTTTATGTTATCTCTTTATCTTTCTCAGGTCCCAATAAATTTATTTCTTTAATTTTATTCTAGTACATTGGAGTTCTACACTTATTTCAATAAATGGATTAATAGAGAGCCATCTAAATGACTGAGTGAAAGATTTTGTAACAAGAAAACTCAAATTCAAGAAGTTTTTAATCCTAAAAACCATTGAAATCCATAGAACAAGGTCAAATAAAATCCTATAGGGTTTTAATTATTCTTTCATACTGACCATCTGCAGTGCTGAAACTCAACTCTATATCAAAAGTTTGTTGAATACTTCTCTAAAACATCATGTTAATCTTAATATCCTGATCACATAAAATTTAATGTGGAACCGCATGAAACTTTAACTCTTCCTTAATATATATTTTTGTGGGAGGATCCAGAGAGAAAATTTCTATGATAAAAACCAAGTGTTCTTACTTCTTAAGATGTTCAACTACTACCCAAAATTAACTCAACATAAAAGATAAGATAAACCATAATGGTTACCAATAACATTAATCACAGGTCTACAAATTGTAAATTTATTCCCCCAAAAATAACTTTTTTCACAAAAATATATAAAAAACCAAAGGGTTATATTGTAATAAATGTCTCTTAAAATATCCTTAATCTTGATAAAATCTCATCATATAAAAAATAAATGTTGTATCAATAACATTGAACTTATGATAATCCTTAATCTCATAAACCCACTATGGCATCGAGGAATCATTAGTTAATATTTCATGGAGACATATATGCTTCCAAAAGACAATTCAACCATTATTCCTTAAATATGCTCTTATATTATACAAAATCATTTCCATTGGAATCTTGGGTTAAACCTTATATCAATATAATATCAAATGTGATTTCATTATTCCACATTCCATGTAGTGGGAGATAATAAATTCTAAAAATCACATGAAATTTCACTAAAGTATGAACTATAATAATTTAATAGGGATCATTCATAAAAAAACATTAAATTACCTACTAGGTTGTAGAAGATAAGTGTTCCCTCATTATCATGATTCACTTTAAACATCATGATTTTATAAGATTTCATTCTTTCTTTTGTATTCAATGGTTTTTGTGGATTATCATCCTAATTTTCCTTTGGATTAGGTAATTGATTTTCATAATGCCCATTATCCTTGAATTTGAAACATATGGTTGTGGGTGGTGTATTTTGTATAGATTTCCCCCTATTTGAATAAACAACTAACTTCTTTTCATTACATTGGAATTTGATTACCTGATGACCTTACCTTCAACTCTTAAAACATTTATTAGCCTCCTTCAGAAAATTTTCACCCTGTTTCCTCCTAAAATTTGAGCATAAAGGAAATATCATCATCTTCTCTCCTTGGTTTTTATATTTTCCTTTGAATTTCATTTGTCTCTTCTTATCCAAACCATGAGGCTGATACATAAATACAACCACCATTTCTACCTTGATAGCACATCAAAAAATCATTTTATATATAAAGAAGTATATTATTTCTAATACCCATTAGAGACTTGGTTTTATTCCATTGAAGAATTGATCATCCTTAATTTTATGTTGGATGATAATACCAGAAGCATACCTCACAAGTCTTGTAAAATTTTCCTCGTAGACACCAACAGATTCATCACCATTTTACTTTAGATCAAGGAACTCCTTCTCCATTTTTTATGAAGAATATGGGGAAAGTACTAATTTAAAAATAAGTTCTTGAACTTTTTCGAATCAATGGAGTAAATTTTATCATGTTTCCTCATATTCTTGATAATAATACCCCATTTATCCACTTCACTATCTAAACAACAAACAACCAAAATAGATGTTTTATATTCTGAACACTAGAGAACAAAAAATTTATTTTTAGAGGTATTGATCCACTACTAAAAAACTAGGGGATCATAAAACCCACTGAAAGAAGGTGAATTTTTCCTTATCAAGGACTCAATAAAATATTATTCCCTCCTATGTTCATTTATAATCCTAGCATGATTCATATCTTTATAAAGTTTTTTGAGCATAACAATGATATTTTTCATTCTATCTCCCATAATGTTTGGATTCTCATGAGGGAAATCATTCTATTGTGTGTCTCACTCAGCATTAATATAGTTCCTTAATTTTTTATCCATTTATTAAACCAAAAACATAGTGTGAGAAACACTAATAAAGTGGGGAACCAACTAATCATTCAAAATAACTTATAGGATATCTAAATCATGAAACCTAATTTTTAATCAATGACACCTTAGGTTTATTCTAGGTTATTAATAGTAATAATATATTTAAATCCTTCATGATTTTTCATAAAGATTTTATTCATTTCCAAACCATATCCCCCAAGAGTGTCTAACCAAGTGTGAAGCATGGGTTGTTGTCTTGTACTAGGTGATGATTATTTCCATCTCAATACACACATTTTAGATTTATTATCCTTAAAAAACTCTATGCTAGAGCCAAATCCATTGGAAGTATCCCAAAAAGGATTTAATTTTTTTATAAACCACTTTCTCTATCCTTTACCAAAATTATAAGTCTTTTTCCTGCACTTTGACTCATATTTTAACTTATACTGAGACATAACCCTATAAATACCCTTATAAATATCCTTAGAAGTGTCACTAAAGTTTTATCATTCTAGTTTCCAAAGGTTAACTAAACCTTTCCTCTTATACCAACTATAGTGAACTAGACTTTTAATATATAGACATTACATCTTTTTAGATTAATATTCAATACATTACATAAACAAATTATTGAGGAATATAATAGTTTAGTGTATTTGGAGACTATATAAAAAAACTACAAATTTGGTTAATGATATTCAACATGTCCCATAAACATATTACCATTTATTAATATTCATAAAAATACCTTACTTAAAACCTTTCATCATAACCTGGGGAAAGGAAACATAAGAAAGGAGGAGCTCAAGTTCTTAGTAAGGGTAAACATGGGGGATGCATAAGCATAAAATAAAAATAAGGGTATGAGAACATGAGAATATCATTTAAAAACAATACCCTGAATATCAATGGTTATAATATTGAGACATGACATAAATATTGGTAGTTAATATGATATGATACATAAGGGAATTAATGAACACAATTCATTAGATCATAACACTGGCATAAGACATAAAAGTTTGGCATACATATAAGTATAAAAAATCATTTCCATAGTAGTCATGGAACAATACCAAGGCTATAATAGTGTAATGGGATCAATCCTAAGACATCATAGTAGTCAAGATTCACTCCCAATACCATTATAGCAAAGTACCTTACTAATCTAGGTTCACTCCCTATTCTAGTCCTATAATATCTTGAGATATAAATATTTACCTAATGAGTTGGTAGGATATATATGTCCCAACCTTCACATAATGAAAATCATACATATGTGTACCAAAATATCATAAAACATTCATCATATAATAACCAATTAAATTACATTGGCTTTATAAAAATTTCATCATATTGTAATCTGTGAGAAAGGTATGTGTTTTATAATCATTTCATCATTTCATTATTTCATAACACATAGATAATGAAGTGGGTTTCATAATTATTTTCTCATGGGGTAACTCATGTAAGATAAATAGGTTTCATAAACATCATACCGTCATAAACATAAACCATTTTGATAAATAATTAGAATGGTATTATTATATCATATCACTAGTAATGCATAAGTAGCACCAAAGGATGTCATATTCTATGGAGAATGATTTTTAAAGATCACAAGGAAAATTTCTTGAGGAAATTAAATTTATTATATGAAAAAGACCTTTTAATATAGAAATCATTTTGAATGTCCTTTTTTTAAATAATCTTGAAAACTTATAAATGAATTTCTAAAATCAATTAAAACATTTCTTTTAGAAAATATACTTTCTTCTTTGAAAAAACAATTTTTAAAAAATAAAAAATTTTGAAAATACATTTCATTGAAAATAAAATTTAAAATATCTAAAGGAATTTTTAAATATAATAACGGTCACGATGGAAGTAAATTTCATTCACTCCATACATATTAAAATAAATATTCATTTCACATTTTTGGTAAATTCCAAATAGTAATTGTTTGGAAAATGAAATGAAGATTCCTATCAAATAAATTTTTTAAAAGAAAAACATGGGTAAATTTTTTTTCATAAATAATTTGGATAATTATAAAATCATTTCTGAAAATAGTTTAATAAAAAAAATTTGGTAAAAAAAGGGTTTTTTACTGAAGAGATAAATAAATAATATATTTATTAAAAATATTATTTCTCACTCTTGAGTACATAAAGAGAGTAAAATGAAGGGAAAACATGTTTTCTCAAGAAATTAACAGATTATATAAAAATAAATTAGTTTCATGAGTGATAGATCATAATATTTCAATAATGGATGCATAATAATGAACAATCCCAATAAATGATGAGATTGGGACGTACAACCCTTACCACTTTGGTAAATTGAATCATAATCCCCATAAAAGAATAAATTAAAATTAAAATTTTAATATCATGAGTATAAATAAATAAATGATATTAAATGTCAAATGGGATATATATATATACACCTCATAAAATAAGATACATGGATAAGATAACATATATCTCAATGAAGGAAAATTTAGACAACAAAATCCCTTAAAGATTTGGTAAATTTTCAACTATAAACCCCATTACAGATAGATCAAAAAATGGATATTTAAATACCAAAAATTATCATGATAATCATCATAAAATAAATTCATGGTAATTATACACACCATATAAAATAAATTGGGGGTGAATATGGCGTGTGTCTCATATAAGTAAAAAGCATGACAAAAATCACTTCCCTTAAGTCTTTAATTTATTAATACAATTTCAAGACTCTAGTATAATAAATTTATTTTTGTTATAAAAATATTATAGAACAATATAAATATATATAATAACATATATTATTTTATTATGACTTTTTATTACCTATTTATTAAAAATTCTATGTTAAAGTCATGTCTCAGGAAACAACTACTAGGCTTTTCGTGTATGTTTTGATATGGTATTTTTGATCCTCTTAATTTTATCATGGTTAGATAATCAATAGATTAATAATAATGACCTAATTATAATATTTATACATCAATTATACTTTTAATACCAATCGTAGAATATGTTTTTTAGAAATAAAGTATGTTATAATCATGGAGATGGGAGGTCGTACGCACATATGACTAACATTTCCATTTTTCAATGATCATTATAGAAAGAAGGTAATTAATATTTTATTTTTAAATAATGATAATAATATCAAAATTAAAATTTTAATTTTTTAAATATAATTATACATATCATTTATGTATGGTGGTGATGAAAAGAGAGAGTCACATCACTTTGTGAGGGTGGTAGTCCATAAGTACACAAATGATGTTATCATCTTTCGGTGAGTGAAATGATATGAAAGAAAATTATATATTATCTTTTAATAATGATATATAATTCATCAATATAAAAATTATTTCATTTATATCACATATATTCATTAAAAATATCCTTATTACCTTCCATGTAAAGCATTAGTGAAAACCGAATCACATCACTTCGCGAGTCGTTAGTTCCCCGTACATATGAGCGACATTATCATATCCCATACAGAATTGAAATTGAAAAATTTAAATATAATATAATAGATCCATAGATATAATTATGTTATAAATATCATATATATATAATTTATATCCATCATCATACCCAATCGTGATAGGTGGTAATGGAAAGATGAATGACATCGGTTTGTGAGGCGATAGTCTTCCGTGCAAACGAATGATGATTTAGTAACCCATTTAATTGATGTGTAAATGGTTTTAGGTCATGAAATTGACATAAATAATTCTCAGTATATTTAAGATAATAAGGTTATTATATCATCATATTTTAATAAAAATTTAAGTATATGGATGAAAAAATAAAATAAAAACGCTCATTGATGGACGTTACCTCTTCTTCGGGTATCCTTCTTAGGTTTGAACCAAAATACTTCATAGGTTAGATTTAGGCCCTAAATAAGGATTATAGGATGAGATTAGGGAATATTTTAAGGTATTTGGGTAGTTATCTTCAGAACTTAAAGGGTTTAAATGTGTGAAGAAGAGATGAGAGAGGGTGGCCTTTTATAACTGAGATGAGTGGAATGATTACAATTTTTGAAAAAAATAGTGTTCCCATGTTTTTTACATGAATAAAGGATAAAAAATGGATTATTATAGAGCCATAGATATTATAGGGTCTAAATATTTCCATAAAAAATATTTTATACAAGTTTTATCTTTTTTGTTTAACCATGATAAACCAATTTTTACCTTAACCGTAGTAATTAATTTTTATTGTGTTCACTATTCACTTTGACATAACATTAAGTTGAAATTATAAGATAATATAAATTATTCTGATTAAAAATATTAAATCCATTGTTTAAAAATTTAATTCACACGATTGTAAAGTTTTAATTTAAAATTATCTTAGAGACAGGATGAGAAAATAAGTTTTCAAAGAGAAATTGGTCAAAAGTCTATAAGATATTTATATCAAAATTTATTATGAAAATGATTCCAATGAACTAAATTTTATTAAAATATATATAATTGAACTAATTTTAATTTAAATCCAAGTTAATATATAATTTAACATTATAAAAAATTTAAATTAAAAAGATTTTTTCAGTTAAAATTAAGTATTTTTCACTATCCACTAAAAAATTAACTTTTCTGAAATTTCTAAAAACATCATCCTAAGATAATTTTAAAATTATTATTTATAAAATGAAATTTAACTTTTAAAATAAATTTTATTAAATTTTGAAAAATTATTTTTAATTCAACTGCCCAAAAATGCTTTAAAACTATTTTTTACAAAAATACATTTTAAGCTTAAGCTTAAAATTGGATTTATTATTATCTATTGTCTAGAAAAAACATAGGTTGAATGATAAAACTTTTATTGAATATATAATATATAAATTATTAACCCTAAGTTATTTGTTTAATTTATTGAGGTAAAACAAATATTTTTGCATAAAAATAGATTTTAGAAATAGATTTTCATTATTTCCAAATAGTTTTTCTTTTCATTTCTAATTAATTGGTCACTAAAGAAATAATTTTATATAAATATGTAGACCATATATTTTCATAATTTAGTTAATACTATTCATACCCTCCATTCCAATAGATATGCAATAACTAAAATATTAAATATTAATATTTTAATAGTATGTTACATTCGTTTAAACTCTGTGTTACGTTTATCACAAGTTACAGTCAATGTTTTATTTAATGAAAGCTAAAATAAGTGCTTCTTGTAATAAAATATACTCAAAATATTAAATTTCATGGAATAGAAATATTTCACAAAATCTCAGGGTGTTACACCAACTATCAAATTCTTTAAAAATATCCCAAATTAATGGATTGTGTGTAAAATGTACCTTTCCCAATAAATCAGTGAAAAAACAGCTAAAAAGTCAAGATGAAGCAAAAAAAATATTTATATTTAACCATAAAGAAAAATATAAATACCATGGGTTGTATCCTATGAATCATTAATTTTAATGTGC
Source organism: Viscum album (assembly GCA_963277665.1). Taxonomy (NCBI): domain Eukaryota; kingdom Viridiplantae; phylum Streptophyta; class Magnoliopsida; order Santalales; family Viscaceae; genus Viscum; species Viscum album. The sequence goes on along the minus strand of OY728119.1, from coordinate 604,438,255 downwards.
CTAGTTTTACTTGGAGAATGCTTTCTTTTTAAGAATAAACATAACAGTCAAATCTTTTGGTCGTCCATCAAATTAGTGTTTTATTCATTAAAGATTAATGAAAAATAGAGTATTACCCAATCTAATTATCTCAAAAGAACTATTAACTAACACAATAATAAACGTGAAAGAGATAGACTATTTAGAAATTATTTTTCTAGGAAAAATATTCAACATGGAATTGAAAAGAAACACTTTTAGATCAGCTTTGAAATCCTTATTTTTTATGATTAAATGAAGGAAATATTTTGTTCTTTATTTTTAAATCTGTTAATTTTCATATATCCAAATCTCATACAACTAAATCATCTCCAATAACATTCTCTCACTAATATTCTTAAAATAATAATTTAAATCCTTTAGAACCAAAAATAAATCAAATGATTTTTCTAATATAATCCTATAAGGAATCACCCGAAATGTAATAGTGAATCTAGTTCAATAACTCAACAAATCATCATCGTGTTTTAATGAAAAATATTTCATAGAACTCCCAATAGTATTTGATAAATTTTTCTTGAATTATCTATTTGAAATTTCATTTTACCCATAAAATCATAGACGATGTTTTGTTTTATTTGTACAAGCACATCCATAGTTATTCATAAAATATTTTAATTTATAGTTCTTAAATTGAGTCATTTTATTAGTGACAAAGTATTTAGGAACTCCAAATATTGATAAAATTATCTTTCTAATGAATTTGAAAACTCTTATTGATTTTTTATTTGGATGGGAAACTACCATAACCTAGTTAGAAACATATATTATAGGAAAAAATATATGAAATCCCATAAGGATATTGGAATAGTCCCATAATATAAAAACCAGAACCATAAAATATTTATACCTCTAAAATTTATTTTTGAGGAAACTATTTCTTCTTACCAACATTTCCCACTCTTTGTAATTTATCACAAAAAAACATCAAACTCCTAAAATCCTTAAAAATAGTTGTCTAAAATAAGTTAGATTATAACACTTTTTTGGTTCTTCTATATCCTAATTGGTTTCCTAGTGAAAATTGAAAACTCTATAAAATATGATAAAATATCTTCCTTGGGCACACATATCCTCATAATTAAATGAACGGCCCACATAAAATTTATTGGATCATAATAAAGGTGTATTTAATACCTAAAATATATTTATTTCAGTGATATTCAATAATAAAACTAATAATAATACTTTTATATATGAAATTCACATAATCTAAAAAATAAGAAACCTGTGTTTTTGAAACATATAGTATATTTTTTTTTAAAAATGATGAATTTATCTCCTTAGTATCATTAATATGTGTGTAAGAAATCCTGGAAAGATAATATAGAACTGTGTTTTTAAAACCTTTTCCATCCCTAATCCCTAGATCAAAATATTAAAATATGATTATCTATCTAATGGGTTTAGGATTAGCCTCTTTCTTTGCAAAAAAATATTTCATGGTTGGATGATGAGTTAAAATAATAATCATAGAATGAATCAAATATTTCCTAAAATTATCTAGAGTAAATAAAAAAAATAACTCCTTCTCAATTATGGAGTGTTTTCTTCCAGTTTCATATAGTATCATACATTCATAATACACCACATATAGTATCCTCTATTTCCTCTCACCTAAAATATCCCTCACACTCATTCCACTATGATCACAAAATATCTCAAAGGGTCACTTCCAATCAAGGGTAATGATAATGGGTGAAGAACTCATTTTTTACTTACGAAAATTGAAATAGTAAAGGCACTTCTAATCAAAAAATAAGGATATATCCTTGACCATAAATAAACATAAGGTATTAGTGATTTTTTAAAATAATTTTATGAATCTCTAGTAAAAATTGGAAATATCTAGGGAATTCCTAACACTCTTGTCATTTTCATTTGGAAGAAACTTATGAAAAACATATATATTAGAAATTTATCACACAATTACTTTTCTAGAGACCTTGGGATGGAAAAAATTCCCTCAGTGACTATAAATTTATTTTTTTATTCGTTACATGATTTTTTTCTTGAAACCATTAAAAAATTAACATCAAATTCTCTAGGTATCACTCAAAAGTGTTACCAAAAATAGAAAAATTATCCCTAAATACCTTGATTACCCGTTAAATTATATTTGAAAATATTTCCATCATATATATTTGAAAAATAAAAATAAGATCACACAATAAAAAGTGAATTCACTGGTAGGGGATAATGGGTTCTTGATGTAATTATAAGAGGCATGAAGATAATAATAAAACTTGTTATTGAAAAAAATCTCAAGAATTTAAGGTCCCAATGGAATTAGAAAATGATATTTCCTAATGGTAGAATTTATCTTCCTATAGTCTATATAGAATCTTAATTTGTTCACTTTTTTGGTATGAATCTATTCATTTTTTTTATTCTTGAAAATAATAAACCCCCCCTTTTGGCATAACCTGAACAAGTCTAGCCCAATGTATGCTCAAGATCAGATAAATGATATAAAAACATGATATATTTTTCATTTACAAACTATTTCATGTTAATATTATGTAACCTTTGTCCTTTAACACTAGGGTTGTACTTATGATCTATAGGGATCTTATATATATAGAATTATGGACTAATAACTTTAATATTGATAATAGTCCAACTAATAGAAATTTTGAAATATCTAAAGATGAAAAATAACCTATCCACCAAAAGTTTCCCTATGTTTATAGAAATGATGGTGGAAAGTGTATAATCCTAAAAAAAATTGAATATTTTAGGTGAGAAAGAAATAGATTAATATTGACATTAGTTTTTTATTGGATAGAAGGTATAATTTTAGGCTATGGTTTCCCAAGTTCCTAAACCTTTTTCTTAAATAAAGAATAAAATCTAGGAAAAGCCTCATCCTCGCTGCTTTCCATAGTGGATAACACCTCAAAAATATATTTTAAATCATTATTATAATATTTTCCTCTAAAACTCATCAGTATGTTCCAAAGAATCACCATTGTAATTATTGTAGGGTTCATTCTTCTTATTAGAACGTATTTCTAACAATGTTTATATAAGTGTAGGTTAATTATTGATTTCATCAATGATTCCTTTGAATTATTATTCAAGTTCATCATAACGTCCCTTAAATTCTATAAACTAATCTTTTTAGCAATTTTCAAAAAATTTGGGTTCTTTAACATTTTTGAAAACATTAAATTCCTCTATTGGACCAATATGATTGAAAATTAATTTTACTTTTGAAATTTCTTTCACATCTCTATTGGTAGCTAAAAAGGACAACCAATAATGGTTTTGATATCCTTATAACATTATTTATCAAGTATAATACTATCAATAGAAAAAATAGATTACCTAATTTAACTGAGAATCCATACACTCTCCCAATGAGGTGAGTAAAAGAGTATTCATACAGCTATAAGGAAAAAGTGTTTAGTCATAATTTTTCTAATCAAATTATTTGGAATAATGAGAAAGGAATATGATATATGATCACCATAATATCACAGAAACAATTTAATTTACCATTATTTATTAAGGCGTGATGGATAAAAACCTACATAGATCATAGAATTTATGAGGAATTTCATTCTTAATGACATTACTACACTCTTTAATTAAGTTATAGGTTGTATAGTCCTACAAAATATTTTTTTAAATAAGTAACTTTTAATGATTTCTAATATGATGTAATTTTAAATAAATCATATATGAATTGAATACTGAAATGAAGCTTTTCAAACAACCTAAGAGACTTGATAATTTCATGTTCATTTTTTTTCTTTATTCTTTGAAAAAATTGAATGGGTGGGGAAAATATTCTTAAAATAGAAATTAAGTCCTCAAGGACATCTGAAAATTTATACTTTCCATTATTCCATATCAATTTCATGACTTTTTATTTAGTTTTTAAGTTGAATAGATATATTTATCTAAATTTCATTCTTACTACCCACATTTCTAGATTTTTTATTTTATATTTTTTGGTATACATATTCTTCCCAACTTCTAGTTTGATCTTCCTTAGTATTTACCCAAATATTATCTTTACTTTTAAACCTACTCCCTATTGTATCAACCATGATATTTTTAATTGATTTTATCCTAGTGTTACTTTGAAATCTATCATTGTTCATAATAGTCAAGTGTTTTTGTCAAATAACCCAATTTTAATTCCTATTTTCTGGTCCAAGAATCTATTTAGGCCTTTAATGAATAATGATCAATTTTTTTTGAATTATATTTCTTTAAATTAATTTCCATTCCTTGTAGTTTAACATGATAATTATTTGACTTGACAATATATTGATTTTTATATTGTTGTCTTGGTTGATTTTGGAAACTAGGGGTAGTGCGTTACTTAATAATTCCCTACATATTCCATGAAATTTTTGGATGGTTTCTTTAATGAGGGTTGAAGATATTAGAAAAATAATTATTTTTATATTATAGCCTAAATCATGTTCATGAAAAATTTTCATTATCTAGTGGTAGGTTAGTCATATCAAATTTTGGACAATAGTTTTTATAATTCCCTAACATCTTATAGTAGATAGAATATTCTAGAATTGACTGATCATTATTTTTTATAAAAACTATTTTTATCTTTTTATTTTTTTCTAATTAATTAAATTTTAAAGTTTATTATTAATTTTATTAAGATGAGAACACATTTTAAGTATTAAATTAGTGTTATTATCACATTATTTTACTCTTATTCTCCTATATTACTTGTATTGATACGTAAGAGAAGGTTTGTTATATATTGGCATAAAATTTTAAAAACAATTCTATGTAATTACCTCTACCTCATTGATCAACCCTGGTTTCACATGATGATAATAGACCATCATAGAATCATGTAAAAATATATGATATGGAATATAGTGATGAGTTCACTACCTAATAAAGTCTTTAAACCTATCTTTTGTGTTATGAAAACCCTGACCATCCTGAAATAAAAAAGTTATTTTTCTCCTAAGATCTCCCTTTAACAATTTTTGGTAAAATTTCATGATGAAAGAGTTTTAAACTTATTTCCAAGTGTCAAAAATAAATTTATCATGTTGGATAATCTAATTCTGGTCCTTATTCTTTAAAAAAACGAGTCACTCCCATTTTAAGCTCTTCCTCACCCGACCTTAAAAGTGGAAACTCATGCACCACCTTGTAAAAGGTCCTAATAAAGGAAAGAGAGTCATTATTAGGATAATCATTGAATGATTAACGCAATTAAAAGTAAGATTTCTTCAAATTTTAATTCGTTTCCATTGGGATCAATATAAAGCATGAAGTATTTATCGAAACAATTTTGAATTGATACTCTCTGATTTTAGGCGTCTCTATCGTTTCCTAAATTATTAGCTCATTGTCCCCCTAGACTCTCTAAATTTTTCCATTTCAATTTTCTCTTTATTTTTTAATTATTTATGTTGTTTTTTTATTTATATAATTAAAATATTGATATTTTCATACTTTGACCGCAGGTGTATACACTATATAGTATAATAGGTTTCTTTGAATAAATTTGTTTTTTCAATTTTTTTAGTTTGAATTGTTTTCTTTAGACACACATCAACTTCCTTAATAATAAACCTAATTTTGCAACAAACCTCATAATCAAAGGATGTAAAGAAAAATATTTTCTACCTATACTATAAAAACCTAGGATAATGTTGAAGGATCATCTTCATAAGTAAGGAATTTAGGGTCTATAAAATAATTAGATAAAAACCAAAAAACAAAATAATAAAAACCTATAAAATCAAAATAGTGATGATAAAAAAATGTTGTCATATGTAGTAAGAAAAGAAAAAATAGTTAAAATTATTAAAAATGAGTAGTGGGAAATATGAATAAAGCATAGTGACTATAGATAAGAATAAAATGATAAATCGTAATTTTTATTATTGTGAATTTTAAAAATTTATTCCTTAATTCTTGAAAAGTAATGGTTAAACTGGATCAACTTTCATAATAATGGTTTCAATTGTCTTTATTAAGAAGTGAAATCTGTATTGATATAATTATTAATTTTACAATTAGAAATCTATGTTAGAAGAAAAATAATTTATTATTTTATGTTCAAAATATATTTTTTAAAATTTCATGAAATATTTCATTTCAATGATTGAAAGTCTGTTTTTCAAAAATATTTCAAATGGATATCTTATTGAATAATTTAAAATACAATAAATATGAACTGTTATTAATTATATATCATTTAAAAATGGTTTCTAGGAATGTAAATAATGTAAAATAGCAGTGATCTAAATTAGAAGTTAAACTACCATAATAAAGTATAAAAAGAAATAAATCAAATTAATATCATTCATCTAAAAGTTTTAATCTACAAATATTGTTCAATTAAGTAATTATTAAAATTATTTTAATATATAAAACAAATAACTTAAGGGTGAAAGAGTTAAATTATGGGAATCATATATATCAAGATAACTCCTCTGTCTATATATTTTTCTCCCTCTAAAACCATAGTGCTTGATCCACTGTTCCATATTATCTCACCATGTATGGTATATATTTCCCAATACCTTATATGAATTATTTAATTCATATAATAAATAAATTCATCTAGATAATTATATGTTTATTTAATTGTTTCATCACATCCATAAAAAAATCACCTTTCTTCCAAATCTTAGAGGTTCTGGTGTCACCAAAGTACCAACCTAGACACAATTTATTTCATAATTCTTAGTTTAACTTCAACTTTAAATGATTTTTAGTTGAGGGTATTCTTCTCAATGTTAATAGAAATTATTCTCTCTTCCCTTATTTATTCATAATTTCAATACTATCTTCATGAAACGTAAACTTTTCTTATAATTAATTTCAAGATATTTTAACCTTTTAGCCTTTATTTAAAACTGATAATTATTGAAATCAACAGTTATTTTTTTAATTTCTTCCAATGTATATAATTCTTCTACAAAAACTTTATTTTCCAAAAATTCTCATAGAAAATAGTTTTTAATTCATATTAACAATATAAAAAATTTCATTCAAAAGTAATACAAATTTTTCCATAGAATCAAAATGTTTAGTGAGAGTGTTACAGTTGTGTAATTTGTTAACCAATGAATTCTCCATTTCATTAGATTTCAACTATAGCTATTTTTTATCATCATGTTTTACCTTGATAAAAAAAAATATATAAGTGAAACATTTAACATGATTTTTCTTTGAATAATATTTATCTAGGTAGATATCTTCAACTAATTTGATAGAATCATACTCTTTATATCATGAATACGATTTTTCTAAAGGATAATTCATAATTAGTTTTTTAGATGAAAAACCAATTTGACTAATTTCAAATTTTTAATTGTCCACTTTCTATATCTTCGTCGAATTTAACATCCTTAAATTATTAGCATCTATTTTTTTCCTATTTTTCAATTTTCTATTTAAAACCTCCATATTAGTGCATCAAGAATAAATTATTTTTCACCAACTAGGTAATCTTGATATCTTCACAAAATTTTCACTTAATTTAAATTAGTTAAAAAAACTAGGAGAAAAAATATAGATCCATTCACAGGGAACTTGGATTATCTCTAATACTAATTAAGGTTCCCAGTGTATTATATAGTCACACTGAGAGGGGGTGGAGGATGAATCAATGTAAACCTATTTTATCAAATTTTTACAATAGAAACATTTAATGCTTTTTTATTATAACATATATCTTAGTTAAGATAAATGGAATAGTTTAAACATTCTCAATACACATTCACACGATATAAAAATGATAATTTAAAAAAAGTCCAAAAAAGTATTTTTTATACATGTCAACCCCAATGTGGGAATATACTCCTTGAAATGTTTGGTTTGAACCCAAGGCATAGGTATTCAATATTTTATGCAAGTCAATAATAGAATGATATATTATGGAAATAAAGTACTATCTTAAGACTAGTTCTTTATACTGGATCCCATTATTTTATAATGATAATGAAAAAAACTACGAAATATCACCATATCTCTAGGATACTTTAGCAAATAAACTAATATTAAAATGATCCTTCTATATTTTTTAGAATATTCACTTTCTACCTTCTTTAAGAATCAATCCTTTATCTCTTTTACAAGACCATAGTTTTACTCTTGGACATGATTTCTAGAACTTATCCATATGGAACATAAATATATAGAACTCCATCTCTTAATCTCTTTTCTTATTTATCTTTAGGAACAAATAAGATTCATATAATCCTCTAAAATTCTCCAAAATCACAAATCTTATAAATCAACGAAGAATATCTTTTAAAACACACAAGTCAATATCCCGATATTACTCCACTCAAATTATTATAACTGATCTCTAAATGAGATCAATATTTATATAGCCACAATGGAATAAAAAATATAGTCTCTAAGATATATATCTTACACAATTCTAAATCCTATTCATCAATGTTCAGTGCTGCCAAAGGTATTGGAGTATGACTATATCAAATCCTCCATTGAATTTGGAATGAATGGTATTTAAAAAATCTAAAAAACTTAGTTAAAATCATGAATTTAACTTCACGAATTTTTTATATTAAATGTACAACTCAACATTATCATAATTAATTTGACATCATATAAATTACATGTGAAATATCTTGATTTATTTTTGTTCAATAACTTCAAAAAAGAAGATATTACTCTATCATGAACTTTATTTTACTTCTAATTTTGATTCATCCTCTGGATCTAAGATTATCAAAAACATCCAAACCATAGATTTCCCTCTTTTGTGTCTACTTTTTGACATATTTTTGTTCAATAACATCAAAAAAGATGATATTACTCTATCATGAACCTTATTTTACTTCTAATTTTGATTCATCCTCTTGATCTAAGATTATCAAAAACATCCAAACCATAGATTTCCCTCTTTTGTGTCTACTTTTTGACATCTATATACTTTGGTTCTTTAAATTTAATATGATATACCTCTATTGCTTATGGAATTATCATCTTATTACTCCAACACATTTTTTTGATATTTAGTTTACTATAAAATCCATCTTCACAACTTCTAATTATCTTAACTTATGATAACCATATTTTTTGATCCTTGACAACTTATGATGGACCTATCTTCTGCAGATATGAACTTATTCATCTTCTTATTACATTAATTTTTGATATTCCTAAACTAGGATTTTCTTATTTTTAAAATACATTTTGGGATATTCTAAAAATACATTAGCTTTAGCCTAAACCTTTGATTATCTTTTTTTATCTATACCGACCTCTAATGATTCAGTTTTCTTCAAAACCATCTGAATTAGTTATCCATTCATAAATTTCTCTAACACTTCTGTATTTAAATCCACCATATTTATCACCATTATAGATTATTCCTTCTTCCAAAAATCCTTATTATCATTATCAGACTCTATATCAGCTTTCTAATTTTCCTTCCAATTCCCGAAACTCCAATGTCACCCATAAAATCGATTGCTTCATCTTTTAACTCCACCTTTTGATTTTTTAAATTAAATCAAATATAATTGTAGTTGATTCTCAAAACATTGTGATATTTTTTACTTTAAAAATCAATATAACACTATCTTAAATATCTTCAGAAAATTTCATTTAGTTTATACATCATTACTCTATTAACTATAAAATATTTTGGATTCACTCTAATTCAACATCCAATTCTCATATTTTGATAGTATATCCTTCATATTCATATATTCTAGATTCTTCACAACATAATATTTACTTCTTCCTTCACAAATCCTACACAAAATATAACTCATTGTGACTCTTATGTGTGAGTAAGTGACTCATTCATATCACACAAGGTTTTTTAATTTTCCACATTTTTAGTATGACTTGGAAAATATATTCTATATAATTAAATATATTATCCATTCCATGAATATTTCACTTTCCAACCTGCACTTATCATCTTCATCAAGTCATCTAACATCTATAATTTTTAATATTTAGATCACGTAGCTTCCTCCATTGTCTGAGCTTTTGGAACATAGAATCTTAACTACAAGATACACAATATATTACATCCACAACTCACTATTTAACTTTTAAACAATATCTATCATTGTTACTACTAGGTTTCATTTGGTAAAAATCCCATTGAAATGTGTTTTGGGTTGTGTTTACAGACAAGGTAATTGAAGGAACTATTAAAATATCTTAAAAATTCTTGTGGAAGACATATCTTGAATGGTAGAGGTATTTTAGATTGATAATAGAAGAATGTAGTTTACCTATAGTTTTATTACTCTTTCTATTTATAATTTGCGAGATTCATTCTTATTGCCGTATGAGTCATATGGAGCTGATAAAAATATTGGAAAAAGAATATTTTCATAGAATTCATTATATTTAGGATGTAAGAAAATAACCAAGATTTGTGATTTTAAGATTCAATTGAAAATTACTATAAGATTCATTCTATGGTGAAGTTAATTATTTAATTTTAATTAGGACTTTTAAGAGCCATTATCTAGTAATGGAAACTTTGTAAAAGTCATTTTTGGACTCTATAAAAGTCATTGGGACTCCATAAGAGTTATTCTATGGAAAAAAGAACTCCATATGACTCATTTAAAGACTCTAAAAGATTAATTTTTATTCTATACATGTTATCATTTGGAAAAGGGATCTTTGTAGGAGTTATCTCTGGACATTATAAGAGTCATTTAGTAATTTTTGTAAGACTCGTTCTAAGACCAGGGGAATTACTAAGAGTCATTTCTAAATATTTTAAGGCTCTTAGTAAGAGTAATTTTTGTATATATAATAATTATATACAATTCATTTACTTTTCATATTTTTGAGAATTCTGACTGTTACAAGTTTACGTGATATTTTATTATTTAATAAAATTAAATTATTTGTATGACCTCTATAAGTGGATAAAACCACACTTAAATTTGAGGAGGGTTATTTTTCGATCATTAAATGATTTAAATAATTTATTGGTACCAATTTGGTGTATTTAGTTATTTACCAAACCACACATGGTAATGGGGGAGTCTACGTTGCAGACATAGCTATAACCAGATCATGTGTAATTTAAATTCATGTTTTGAACGTATATTGTATATCTGATTATGTTTATAATATCAGGTGATTTTGTAGGCATTTAATTGTATAGAGAAATCACATTATAGATTTTGGAGTTTCCTTATTCAAATATGGAAATTTTTATCACATGGATATTATTGAATAAAATATTATAAAGGTAAAAATATAGAAAAACATTATACAAAATATGGTAAAGACTCAAACAAGATATGGTTGGTAGATATATTTCAACATAAAATAAATAAATGATGAGAATTGAATAATCATAATAAAAAGTATAATAAGTATTTCAAGACCGTACTAGAATGTTTAAAAATAATTAATAATAGGGAATTTTAGTAGGTTCTCTTACTGGAAGTTTTACATAGGTAGTGTTGAGTGATACACCGAATCGGGTATGATTTCAACCTATTGTTTAAGGAATATTGACATGATTTATAGGAGGATTAGTGTGTTCCATATTATAATAAAATTAGTGCATTATTTATTTATTCTATAAAGGATGTAATCCAAAAGGGCCAGTGTGGCTACTTCATATTGTAAAGAAAAGAAATGATCTTAGTGTTTTAGGTGTATTGGTAAATTTCCTTTACATTAACTTTGGATTATCCTAGTATTGGTGAAAACCAAAAAATAATTTGTTTCTATCTTTTAATTATTTATTTATATATATTAATTGTGAAGAAGGGATATGTATTACTACTAAAAGAGGTACAAGATCAATGACAAAGGTAGTTTAAAGAATTTATAATACTCTGATTCACCCCCCATGGTATTCACCTTGTTTGGGGCTAATAAGTTGTATTTATGAAAAGGTTATTAGAGAATTTTATATCTCTTTGAAGCATAATTATAGTTGTTATTAATAATAAGAGAGTTACAATATTTAATAGAAATAATTTTCCATTATGGAATAATCTTACAAAAAAAAGTTTTGGTAATTAACAATGGGTATCTATATGGATTCCATAAATGGTATTTCAACTAGCATAGAAATCATAACATTATCATATAAATATCTGAAGTATATTGATATTGATGTAAAATGAGTTTCTGGATTAAGAGGAGCATTATAAAATGTTATATACATAAAGGTTATGTCTTGTAAATCCTCACATTCCATATGAAAAAAAATTATTCATGTTTGTAAAATAAACTCCAAAAAAATTATGTTAAGTTGTAGGTAATTTGGTACAATAATGAATATTTAAGAATGAATCCAAATGAAACTATAGTTTCATTATTTTACTCGTTAAACATCTTTGAGGAGGATATGATATGGATCAATGAAAATATGGATAATATGAAAATCAAAAAGTGGATCCTGAGAATATTACCATCATGATTCAGCTGAAGGTCTTGGTGCTCGAATACAAATACCCAAATGAGGTGCACTGGATAATATTTGAAACACACTCACTATATACACAATGAGAAATAATAAAAGAGAAACCATGAAAAATAGGAGTTCTTAGGAAGGTAAATTTAAGTAAATGAATAATCTAATAGTGGAGGGTTGTATTGAGGATATGTATTTTAATGACGTAATGAATTTTCTCTTTTCCAATCATAAAATAGAAAAGGAAAACTTTGATGGAAATATCAAACTTGATTGATATTTAGAGTGGAAAAGATAAATTTCTAACTAAATAGTGTATAATGAAATCGTAATATGATTATGATGAGAATTATTCCCTTAAGAAACCATTTAAGGGAGATAATATGAAGAGAAGAAAACAATTTTTTTAAAAAATAATATTTTTTTTCTCCCAAAAAGATTTAATCTCAGGTGAAATAAAAATTAAATATATTGAGGATAATAAAAAAACTAGTGAGGAAGTTCTTGTATTTATAATATAAAACCCATAAGTAGAGGATAATTATGATGAAGGATATACAGTTGAGGGAAGATTTGACCTCAATGATGAAATTGAAGATGATCTTGAAGAAATTGAAGTTTTGGGGGAAGATATAATGAAAGAGAATATAGTAGAATGAGACTGTAATATTTATATATATAATAAATAGAAGAGTATTTCAGGTTTAAAGCTAATATTTAATGAATTGATTTTAAAAATTCTAGATACTTAGAGAAATAAATTAATCTTATGTAAAAAATTGAAGAATATGATAGAATTATTGAGGACTTGACTGATTCAGTAAAAAATAATGTTAAAATAATTGAGGAAGTCAATGGGGAAGTCATGATGATGAAATTAAATCTTGATGAATTATAGAGACTTATAAATCCTATAATGACTTTTGGATGTTTGAGTGCACCAATTGCTAAAGAAGATAAGGATCTATATATGAAGTTAGTTAAAAAAATTAGTTTCTTTCCCACAAGAGTAACAATTCAAATGTAATGGTAAATATAGCGAGGAACCTGATCACAAGGAAAAATCAATAGTGATTGATATAAGACCATAAACACTCCCTCCTCTAAAAAATATTTTTTTAGTAACTCTCAATAGACTCACAATGGTTTTGTTATAGATGAAAATACATAAAATCATGCACCAAGTTTCCAATGTTATTTTTTTGAAAATATGGGGAACAAAAAATATAATTGCTCTATAAAAAAAGAATTTTATAGTTTAAGATAAACTTAAATATATGAGAAGAATTTCCATTACTCGATTATTTTTAATGGATATTTCTTTTTTATGTGAAAGTTTCAATCAAAAATACATTAATTTCTTTTCAAGGTTTAAAAATGGATGTACAAAAGGTGTCTTAAAAATGAAAAATTATTAGCTAGAAAATTTATCAAGTGGTCTTAAATGGATAATAAATTTTCATGATTTCAAGACAAATATGACTCAATAGATCTGGAGGTAGAATAGTCTCATTCACCACTGAATCAAGGACATTGAGAAACATGGATCAAGAGAGGAAAATCTAATAAGGGAAATATTAATGAAATTGATTTGAATGTAATTAATTAATCTGGAACATAGTTTATGGATATTATTTTCACTTCCCATATGAAGAGAAAGATATAACCTTTACCTACCATAAAGTATGAAAAATAATGTTTCGTTCAATTTAGAAATGATGAAGGATTTAAGATTATTGGCTCAATGAAATCTGAAATTGTAAGAACATGATTAAGGCACATGGATATATTATTGGTTGAAGTTTGTAGTTATAACTCACTAAGTATAAGTCAATAATATGACTCGAGGAATGAATTTAATTTAAAATAAATACTTACACTATCAATGGAAGATACATTTCATTTGTTATGGAAGTTAAGCTCACTAAAAGGTACCATTACCTTATTGGTGGATAAGAAGATAAGTCTTTTCCATCCAAGGATAAATAAAACCAGTTGTGGTATAAATAGTTTTTTCACTTGAGAGAGACATTTTTGAAGGCTTTGAAAAAAAATGTAGGATAATGATATATCTCTAAACTTTCACTTGATCCCACTCATATGTCTGATACTTGGAAAAAATAGAAAATTGTTTATAAAAAAATACAAGGAAATGGAGAATAAATCAATGGGGTTGGTTGATTTAGTTTGTATAGATGTATGTGGGACTATGAATCTCAAATATATAGATTTAAAAGATATATTATGTCATTTTAATTGATTATTATAGAAGGATGGTATATATTATGGTCATTATTCACATATATGAACTGTTAAATTTCACTACATGTTATCAGAAGTTAGAAGAGAAAATGGTTGGGAAGAGAAATTCTAAGTTATGCACTAATAATGGAATTAAATTAACTAATAATGAAGTGCAATAATATCCCAAGAAGTATGATATAAGTAATAAAGTTTCAATAGTAACGACTCCTTAATAAAATATATTAATTTAGAGGAGTAATTTGATTGTATATAATATAGATAGAATAATGATCATTGAAAATAATATCAAGAACACTTATTGGAAAAGAGACATGGTTACATTAGTATACATGTCCAATAGAACTAGTCTATGTATAAATAAGGGAAACCCTATGAGATGAGTTATTGGAATAATATAATATTAAATTACTTTTACATCTTTGGAAGTAAATTCATTATTCTAAACAAATAAATAATTGGATGTTTGAAAATAATGGAGTTGAATTTATTTTATTTGGATATTTATCCAAAATAAAGGCATAAAATGGTACAAAAAGGGATTTAAAAAATTATTTAATGACAAGATCTCACTATTTTTTAGAATGAGTACATTTTAAAAAACAATGAGTATATTCTATGATTGAATAATGAAGAAATATTCGAAGAGGGTGATATCAAAGTAAGAATCAAAGGGTTGAAAACATGGAAGTAGTAGAGTCTAAATAGGACCTAAATAATGAGGAAAAATGAAATTCTAATGATAGCTATGTAAGAAAATAATAGGTATGTTATCAATAAAGTAAATATTGTGGGTGATTAGAAATATTTAGTGAAAATTTAGAGAATAAAGGCTCATAAACAAACCACTCTATTATCTAAAGTATAACCTAAGAGTCTTAAATAAACTTCTAATGATGTCAATTTCTTCAAACTACATGAATGAAGAAATTTTATTAATTTAAAATAATTAAACATGGGATATTTTTCAAGGGAAAAAAAGATAAAAAATCCATTGGTATGATGTGTGTGTTTAAGAATAAATTAAATGAAGATAATAAGTAGAATTTGAACAAAATATGATCGGTGTATTGTGGAAATTACCGAATTAAAGTTATTGGTGTTGACTTGATATTTACCCATGTTTCCAAGTTACAAATAATTAACTTCTTCCTGAAAATTTGAGTGCAAAGGTTATTAAAAGTGTATCAAATAGATGTTAAATCTATATTTCTCAAATTATTTCTTTAGTAGGAAGTGTATATTGAGTAACCATATAGATTTCTTATAGATAAAGATAAAATAAATTTTTTTCTATTAAAAAATCATCTTAATGAACTAAAGTAGTAACCAATATCTTGGTATTAAATGTTAGATCAATAGTTAAGAAATCCTAGATTAAAATAAGGTTGATTTTATCACAACCTCTATATTAATTAGAAAAAAATACAAGGATGTTGGTGATAATTTATATGGATGAAATGGTTTTTGGAAACATGGATATTGCACAATTAATATTGTTTAAAGATTACATAAGGTGTGAAATTATGATTTCAATGATTGGTAAGTTAAAAAAATTTATCAGTTTACTGGTAAATCAAATAAGGGATTAAATATTTATTTCTCTATCAAAATATTCCAAATAGTTCATCAAACTATTTGCTATAAAGTATTAAAAGATGATGCTAACTCTGGTGGAAACCAAGATGAAATTTTCAAGAGATATTTTTTAAAAATATTTCAATATCATAGAGTATAGACAAATTATTGAAATCCAAATATACTTAATAGAAACAAAAATTAATATTATATTTTCCACATGCCAAGATACATGATACCAAATCTATCACAGGGAGAGTCACATTCTAGTAGTGAAATGGTACTTTGGTACATAAATAATACAATAAATTTTATGTTTTTTTTCACAAAAAATCATAGTAGGATTTATTGGGATTCATAGATATAGATTGGTCAGGTTTAATAGATTATATGAAGTCAACATTGGGTGGTTCTTTCTACCTTGGAAGCTCATGCACTTCTTAGCTATGTAAGAAGTAAGAATACATTTTTCTTAGCACTAATGAGGTTTAATATAATGTGGGTACTTAAGGATATACTAATTTATTATAGATAATAAAATATATTCTGGATATTGGATTTGATGTTATATTTCCCTTTGAAATTATTTCTGATAATGTGGGTTCTATTAATCTCATAAAAAAATAAAATTTATTTTTTATGGAAAAATAATATCATGATAAAATATTATTTCATCAGGGAGATGGTTGATAAAGGGATAGTGATGTTAGATTATGTTTAATAAAATCATGTTTTAGATATCATAAAAAATTAACTACCCAAATATAATTTTTAAATGCATCGGTTGGCTCCTGGAGTCCAATCAACTCCCTCCAACTAGATGGGTTAGAAAATGGACTGCCACTCCACTATGGGAATTTCCATTAATAGAAATATATGGAAAATCTCTCTCTCTCTCTCTCTCTAATTTCATATTTATAAATATAAATTTATCTTAGTAATGTTAAAAGATGTTTTATTTGGGTTTTTTTTGACAAAGGGGGGTAATTTATTCATGTTTTTTGGGTGTAGTTGTTCAAGATGTGGTTTTAAAATAAATTGGGATACGAGTGTTTTTACCACTGCAAAAGGGGGAGAAATTATGTGATAGAGATTTGATGAGAGTGAGAGTATTTAATTGGTTAATCAGGGGAAATGATTTCTGAAGGATTTAAAGAGCATGACGTCCAAATAATTATTTTCACATGGATATTTCATTTAAAATTTTTTCTCACATTGATCTTAACTCAAGTGGGCTTAGAGATGATTTATAGTGAATCATTAATATACTATTTTATGTGAATATATTAAGATTTTTTTATAGTTTGGTATAGAGTTTTTTATGTTTTCATGAAATTAAATGCAGAATCTATTTTTATTTTTTCAAAAAAATCTCAAAGGGATAGATTGTAGGTAAAAATCACCTAAGAATTATTTTTGGGTTGTGTTTGTTGACAAGGTAATATAAGTAACTTATATGAAAATTTACTAAGTATTTTGGAACTCATATATTTTTGGTTAAAAGTATTTTTTAGTGATTCTAGTAGAATTTGTTTTGTATATGATTCTTTGAATTTGTCTATGTTTACATTGTAAGTGTTATTCTTGTTTCTATAAGAGTCATATGCGAGGTGGGTGGAAATCATGTAAATATAATAAATAATAATAAATAATATGTATCTAACTAATTCCAAATGGATCCAAATTTCTTATATTCTAAAATACGTAAGATAAGGATTAAATAAATTCAACCAATAAAATTTAACCAAGTTTAGGTGACTTTTCTAATCCTATCTCTTAGTTTAACCCCCTCATTAACCCTTTTTTACTTTAACCACGTAATAACAATTTTCAAACTCCAAGGGTCATGAAAGTAATTTTAAAAAATATAAGTGGTAAATACATGGACCATTCATGATATCCTAAAACATTTCCTATATAATTGATTTAATATAGGATTTTTATGATTTTCAAATGATTTAAAAACATTATTAAACATTAAATACTATTTAAGGTTATTTTTGAAACTATTCAGAAAATTTTATTTTAAACATATTAAGTAAACAAAGTAATTATATTATAAATAAGTTTACCATAACTTATACATTATAATTATCTAATAAATTTTTAGAACACCATAATTCATGAAAAATATTTACTTTTAATATTTTTATAATAATCTTGTTTCTTTTTCTGTTGCTTCCACAAGCGCATCAGTTATGCTTAAGCATTCAATATATTTATACCATCTCCAAAAATTAAAAATAAATTAATACAAAAAATATAGTTTATTATTCACAAATATTATCAGATGTATTTTTTTCATATATCATTTCTATATATCCAAATCATGAAAACATAATAAGTAAGAGATACATATTTTGTAATTTATCTTTTAGTAAGATAATATAAAGATCATAATCAAATGAAAGTGTTATCAAACTCACAAAATTTTGAATCTACCATGATGATGGTTGAAATAAAATCATAAAATGAAATAAAGGTGAGATTTTATTAATTTTGAGACCTTATCTCATAGTTTTTAATATCGTTTAACCAATTTTACCTTTTACCGTGGTGATAAACATTTACTATAGTTACTATTCATACTTACCAATAATAAAATTAACCTAATTATTAAATTTTAACCTCCTAATTTAAAATATGAAATAACATTTTTAGGATTCAATTTTTAGAAGTTTTGAAAATTACATTTAATATATGTGTATAAAATGAAATGAAAAATACTTTTTAAAAAAAATTCCTTTTTAAGCATCAAAATGATCTTATACAAAAATAAAATACAGTATTTATTCATAATTAATTAACTATTTTTTTTAATAAAATGGATATTATGTTACTTTAAAACCAAATCCAAATTATAATGATACTTTTAAATTACTTTATATAAAGAAGATAAAATAAAGTTCTGTAAAAAACAACAATTTCACTATTCACTCAAAAAATAAATATTTTTATATAAATATTAAATATTCTCTATAAGATAATTTTGAAATGATAATATCAAAAATCAGGAACTTTTTTTCAAAATATTATTTCAATATTTTCTAAAATAAAATATCATATCTGCGTAAAAAATCAAATAAAAATTTTTTTTGAAAAAAAATATTTTGAAAGAATAAAAAGAATTTATTCTCATTAATTACATAATAAACACAATTAAATTAAGTATAATTCATTTGATTATATATATAATCTACTAATTTCATTATAATCATGTATCAATAGTAATTAATTCAATATAATAATACAAAAATACATTGGGTATATAAAAACAGTTTTAAGAAAAATATAGATTTTACCTATAAAATATTTTATGTGTGTTTCTAACCAATTTTTAATCAATTATTGATTTATTATTCATTTTATTAAGGAAAATACTTTCTGTATATATATTTCATAATAAAATTATTCCTATTCATACCTACCAAACCAACAACTACGCTATAACGATCAAATTTAATTAATTATATTTCTATAGTATATTATGGTTCTTTTAAGATCATTGTTATGTGTGGAACACACTATAAAAAATAACATTAATTTAAAGGAGATTTATATTTTTGAAATATCAAGGTGTTATATTATCCCAAAATTATAAAAAATAAATCATCAGAATTTGAATTTAATTCATTTAATATGAATTAATTATAAAATAGTAATAAAATAAGATATATATATATTATCAAGAAATATAATTTATTTTTTAAGTCTAGGAAACTATAAATTAATATACCTATATAAAACCCATAATTTAAAATGATTTTCAAAAAATTGTATCATGATAATTGAGTGTTACTTTTAGCATAATACTCATTATATTTAGAATTTTGTTTTATATCGAGACATGGATTTTAAAAAAACATACATGCTCGATTTATTTCTACTTTATAAGTGAAATTCCATTCTTTATTTGTTCTTTGATTAATTTTGAACTTTTATGGCGTCTATTTCTCTAAGAAATTAATATTCAAGATGGATTTTTCATTCCTAAATCACTAAATTAAATTTTAATAGATCATAAGATCCATAAAAGGATGGAATTTTTTTTTATATCCATTAATTGATGGAAAAATAGTTCAGAAAAGTTAATATAATAGCCAATACGAATAAACCTTCATATAATGAAATATTACATTAATCTACAAAACCTCAATAATAAAACTTAAATTTCAACATAAATAATTCCATAATTAAATAACCTTAAATATATTCAAAATATTCATGTCTAAGTTTAAAACTAAAAAATTTGAAATATTTGATCACATATTCTTTTGAGATCAATTTAGCATTTTCACCAAACAACATTTATGACTCAAAAATTCATATTCCAAAAATGTATGATCCATAATCATATATTATCTAAAGTATTATAATATTTTCCATAAATAAATTGAATGACCATAAATCCCCAAAAAATCATATATTCTTTTAAAAGATAACTTAAACTTTATTCCTCAAATAAAATTCCATCTTAAAATATTTCTATTTAACTTAATCATACATTGTTCCTAATATAGTGAACTTATTTAAAATATCTTTATCACTCAGCCACAAAATTAATTTTAAATCCCATTGTTTTATCTATGTTAAAACATATGTTCCTAAAATTTAATAATTATTTTATCCCAATTATCCATAATTACATCAAAAACAAGTATCATATTAACCGTAATGGTTATCAATATGTTTCAACCTATGTACACAAAATATTAACGAATTTTTCCTTAAATAACTTATTCAATAAAACACAAGTTAAACATATGGGTTACAAGTAAACAAATTTATTAAAAATCAATAAATGTATCCCAATGTTGTCCCAACACATAAAACTTCAAAAGACTATTTATTATTTTAATATTGTGATCATTCTTAAAAATTATCAAACCTTAAATAAAATACCACTACATCATGACTCCAAAAACCCTATATACAGACACTTAAATCATTTAACTATCTTTATTAACCTTTAACAATGCTTTTATATCTTATTATTTAATATTTATATCCTATAATTAAAATATTAATAAAGTCCCAAGATTCATTAATATCAATATATTCATGTTTCCTCTGTCAATGAAAATAAAAAATGTTCAAATAACATATACTTTTTATATGTTATTCATAGTTTCTTTATCTTTATTATATGACTATACTAATACTTTATCTGAATTATCTTTATAATCACCTTCATGATATTTCCTCCTAATAAATTTATTTCAAGAATTCATGTACTCCCAACATTTGAAACATCATCACATTTCATTGATAATTTTATTTGTGTGTTTATTCCCACATTCTTGACATGTAAGAAGTTGAATATTTTTACATTTATGACCATTATCACATGAACTTCCATGGAACACCATTTTTATCAAAAATTTTTTGTTAGGAACCTAACTTATATTTAGGTTGTTAATAATAGATCAAAATAGATAGTTATTATTAACCATAACAGTTTTCACTCTAGATCATATATTGTTTTGTTGCTCCTTCAGACAATCATCATATTTCATGCACATCCATTATTTACTTGGTTTCTTATAGATATATAAATTTTCTAAATTTAAATTTTTTTGTAACTATATCCAATAAAATAATAATAAATCAACGTGTTAAAATGATAAAATTACCCCACCATTGGTTTTGGGATGGTAAGGGTTTAGGGTTGAGGTGTAGATTGGATGGTCAATTCCCAATGCCAACAAGTTTACTACAATTTTTTCATTGTAGTTTGTTCTTTGGTGGTATATGTAATCAAACATATTTGAAAACAATAAATAATAATATATCCATTATCATGTCATCATATATTCAATAACCATAATTATTTATATCATTTTAATAATTAATGTAAAAGAAAAATTCTATCTTTTTATCAAATAATATCCTAACCTATAAAGTTATCTAAAAAATTAATTTCATACCAAATATAATCCCATATGACTTAAAAACCCAATAGTTTATGATTTATAAGAAGGGTTTTACATTCTTTCATTTCAAAGACGATTTTGGTTTAGATTTTTATAGAATTAGGAATAAGTCATATATCTAAAACCCTTACAAAAAAGTGGACACTTCCAATAAATTTACATTTTTTCAAAAACAAAATTCTTATATTTAATATCGTGTTTAATTAAAAACACATTATTTTATTTTAATAATGGTTTACATAGAGAAATTGTAGACTTTATATATTTATAACCCATCCTTAATCCTTATGAAAAACATTTTAAAAAATGGGATGAGAAAAAAATTCTTAGTAAGGGATATAAAAATAATGGAAAACCATTAGTCCGTTAAGAAACATGAAAACACATGAAAATTTTCCTTTTCTTATAATAATCCTTATTTAAAAATAATGAAATACACTTGAAAAAAATTATTTTCCCATGTTTTTTCATAATTTTTTTCATAAATAATAATAAAAGAAATATCTTAATTTATAAAAGATATTTTTAAAATCATGAAAAAATTTCCTTGAAAAAAACATTTCAGGTATATAAGATTATAAACATTTTATTAAATCATAATCGCATTTTATTACCATATGCAATTAAAATATTTCCATAAAAACCCAAGATTAACATTAACATGAAATATATTTATGGAAAATGTAAATAATCACATGGATATCAATAAATAATTTCATAATGATGAAATTCATAATTATATACATCATAATATTTATATTATGGTCTCTTTCCTAGACATTATGTATAAATCGATAAGCCAAATGAAAAATACCCAAGATAGTTTGTCTCAATGTACCTACCAATGGATTTATGGACTATAAAGGGACCCTCTCATCACTCACTAAGTCTAATAAATTCATTTGTATGAATGAAATGAATAAAAACCCAATAAATAATCAACATATACATTCTAACTAAAAAACCTTACATATTGAATTTTAATATTTTTCGTAGTTAATAAATAGAAAAACACGATCATAAATGATCCAGAGAAATAAGATTGATGGTATCATTATAGTATATCCCTAATAAATAATAATAATAATAATAATATGATATTTACATAGATAAAAATAAATTTAGAATAATATTTGAAAATTTATTTAAAAATGATTAAAAATATACTTTTCTTTTGATAGAATATTAAATAAAAATTTCTCGGATATTGAGAAAATGAATTTCTTTGAAAATAACAATGGGAACTTATAAAGTAATATTCAAATAGAATAATATTTATGACTATGTTAAAATCCATTCACTCAATAAATGTTAAAACATAGATTCCTTTCACACCTATGGGAAAAATTCAAAAGTTTTTTATTAAAAAAATGAAAAAAAGATTCCTTTAATACCTTTTTAAAGAAGGTAAAGTATTATGAAAAGTGTAATTATAAAATTATTTTAACATTTTAAAAAAATTCATGAAAATATTATATAGAACATGGATATGGGGAATAATGGTAAACATTAAAACAATGTTTTAAAGGAAAATCCCTTATCTCGAGTCCTGAATTATTTTGTATGTTCTCTAAATCCTTAATAATAAAATTATAATAGTTTTAAACATACTTAAAAAACCTTTTAATTTTAATTATATTAACATTATTCCATTTATTTCATTTATTACCTTGACTTTTTTAATTACTAAATCAGTTCTGTTTACATTAAACGTTTTAAGGATGTTTAGTTTATAATCTTGAAACAAATTTGATATGATGTCCATGGTCAAAAGGTTCATTATTAAATATTATAAATATTATAAATATTTAAATATTTTTCATTTTTATATATTAAATAAAAGTTTATAATCAATAATGAATTTCATAAATGAAAAACGGATCACATCACTTCTTAGAGGTGGTAATCCACTTGAACATGTGAGCCACATTATCATTTTTAAAGGGTAAAAGGGAGAGAAGTTAAGTAATATGTTATCTTTAAAGAATGATAATTATTTTATGAATATCATATTTATCTATTAAATTCATCATAATAAATATTCCTATGAGGTAGTGACGAAAAATGTGACTCATCACTCTGTGGTTGTAATAGTCTGCACGTACGCATGAGCGATGTTTTCATTTTTCATGGAAAAGAAAAGGTACTGATAAAGGGTTATGAAATAAACTTAATAATTTTTTTTTATTTTTTAAATATTTATGTTACCATATAATCATGGTTATAATATATTTTAAGTAGGTTTTAGAATTATAAAAACATGAAAAAACATTGTTAAGAGTTATACATATTCATTGAGAAACCTACTTTGTCTTAAACCTTAAACCTTCTATGTTGGACATATGGTGAGAAACAAACCTCTATGAAATGAATAGGAAGGTTGGGAATGAATTTTGGTATATATTTTTCATGATAAATGGCTCAAGTTGTGTGAGTAAGAGAGAATGTGGGATTCCCTTTTATAAATTAGTTCAATGGAAATATTTTAAATACAAGAAACATTAATTTATAATAAGTTTCTAAATCATTAAAATCGAATCTAATGTAAAATAGTTTCTAAAACATGGAATGTTAGGATTAAATAGATTTAAAAAATAAGATTTATTCAAGTTTAAATGACATTTTAAACCTTATTTCATAGTTTAACCCCCTTATTAACCCCTGCAACCATAATCGTGGTAAAAAAAATTTCAATCTCTAAAGGAAATGAAATTAATTTTAAGAAATTAAAGTAGAAAATAAATGGACCATACATGATAAAATATAAAATTTAACATTAAATTGAGTTGTGATTGTATTTTTATGATTTTATAATGACTTAAAAACAATTTCTAAAAATTAAATACTTTTAAGGTCATTTTCAAAACTATTCATATAATTTGACTTAAAACATATCAAGACAATAATGAGACTAAAATATAAACTCTTTAAACATAAATTATAAATTATAATTATCTAAATAATCTATGTAATTACATAATTAATTCAAAATATAATATTTTTAATGTTTTTAAAATGATTTACTTTCTTTTTCTACTCCTTGTACAAATGCTACATCGTCGTTCTTAAGTGTTGAAAGTAATTATACATTATCTAAGATAGAAAAAATTAATATAATAAATATATTTTTTATTCATAAATATTATCTTATATATTTTTATATATATCTAAGTCATGAAAACATAACAAGTGAGAGAGAGTAACATTTTGTAATTACTATTTACTTAAAATAATATGAAGGTCATAATCAAAAAATATTTTCATTAAATTGGAATAATTTATAATATAGGATTCAAATATTCAAAATAAAATAATAAAACTAAATATAGGGAAGTGTTAGATTTATTTTGAGACCTTATCCCATTTTTTTAATCTCATTGAACCCATTTTACCATTTACCATAGTGATAAGATTTTACAATGGAAACTATTCATAATAAAAAAATTAAAATTAACCTCATTAATAAATTTGAACGTCGTAATTAAAAATATGAAATCCATTTTTCAATATTATTTTTTTATAATTTTAAAATTTTTCTTTTAATATATGTGTGTAAAATGCAATACAAACGATTTTTAGAAAAATGTGTTTTAGGCATAAAAATGAACTTATACCAAAATGAAATATAATACTGATTCATATAGAATTTATTAGACTATATTTAATGTAATAGATATTATATTACTATAAAATAAAATCCAAGATATAATTATACTTTTAAAATACTTTATTTAAATAAAATAAATAATTCTTTTTCAAAAATCATCATTTTCACTATTTACTAAAAAATCAATATTTCCCTAAAAATCTAAAATATTAACTCTAATTTTTTTTGAAATTATAATTTCAAAAACTATGTAAATTTTTACATAAATAATTTTAATATTTTCAAAAATTAAATACAATATATGTGCACAAAATTTAATAAAACCCAGTTTTAAAGAAAATGTATTTTTAAAAATAAAACAAATTTATCCTAATTCCATGAAAAATAACAAAAATTAAATTAATATTAATTAATTTTATTGGATATATAATCTAATAATTTCATTCTAATAATTTATAAATTGTGATTAATTTAATCTGTTAATATAAAAATACATTGCACACATAAAAATAGATTTATGAAACATGTATCTTTTACCTATAAAAATTATATCTTTAATTATAACCAATTTATAATAATTATATGATTTATTATTAATTTTATTAAGTAGAAACTTATACATATATTTCATAATATGATTATTCTTATTCATACCCACCAAAACAATGATTGTATCATAATGGTCATATTTAAATAATAATATTTATACAGTATGACAAATTTTATTTAAGGTTTGTGTTTCATGTGGTACATGCTATTTAAAATAGTATTCATTTAAAGAATAATTATACATATAAATATTAGGGTGTAACATATCACACCTTGAAAAATATTACTATAACTCTACTCATATAGGAGAAGCTAGTAAATAAAAGAAAGAAAGCATCAAGGGTTTTATATACTTCAAATGTTGTTATGAAAAATAAATCTTCAAGAAAGGAGAAATTTTAACATGTTCTTAATGTTTTAAGGACTTTTGGGATGATCAATTAGAATCATCAATAAAGATGGAGTAAATATAAAATAATTCATGTTTCTTTGTAGATTCTTTGAAAAATAAATTTCTACACAAAGTAAAAGTTTCAAGTAATATAAAGTCCATGTTTCATGTGAAATTTCAAGTTTTTAAAATCAAAAAGAAAATAAGAATAAATAATTATTAGATCTATGGAGCTGAATTGAAATGATTTTTCGAGTTGAGAAATTTCTCTTAAATTATTTTATTGGGTAAATTAGACACGAACTTATTCCTATATATGTTTCGCTTATTTTCATTATGCAGGTAATTGATTATGATATAATTCAAGGGAATACTTAAGGATAACAAAAAATATATAAATAATTTAAAAATTTAAGATATATCCACCAATGATTATGTTATTGAAAATTGAATAATCTCTCCCCCTTAAAACACTCCAATTGGTAAAAACTAAAACATTTCAGTTGGTACCATCCATGATAAAGAAGATTTATAGAGTTTATTAATTTATGGGGATTAATATTACACAACTACGATAAATATACATCTAATAGAGATATGAATTTCAATAAAGTTATATAATTGGTTCTTATGTAAATTTAATTATTGTATATGAATGAACAAAATTTCAAGACAACAATGAAGTTGAATATCTCAAAGATTATAGTTCTGGGATGTGGGATTCTGAATGCAAAGATACTAAATGATGATGAGGTTTTAAAATTTTAAATTCTATAAATTAAATATTTTATCATTGATGAGGTTAATTGACTACACTCTC
The DNA here is from genome assembly GCA_963277665.1 of Viscum album. Taxonomy (NCBI): domain Eukaryota; kingdom Viridiplantae; phylum Streptophyta; class Magnoliopsida; order Santalales; family Viscaceae; genus Viscum; species Viscum album. Next base: position 604,410,682 of record OY728119.1, on the reverse strand, counting down.
TTATCCTTATATTAAAATGAAGGTGACCCTAAATGGTAGAGATTGATTATTGAATGATAATATAAATTTTTATTTGAAAATGGAGAAACCTACTGTGGTTTGAATCTTTTTAATATGTTTGTTGTGATGAATATAGGGTATTACATTATTTTTTTTATCTACTCCTGAAATAAAGTTTCTAAGTTGGAATTAAATATTGGATTAACTTTATATAGTCTTTATGTTTAAGTTATTTTCTCATTTTTTCTACATCAGGCATGGTTCACAAGGTTTTAGAGTTGGTTAATTTTTGTCTCATTTATTTCTGAAAGATTGCTTCATCCTTCTATCAAGTAAATATGGATTTTATTTTTTTAATATAATTATATCATAGGGGAGAAGATGATATTTCATGTTATGTATGGATAATGAGATGATTGTGTCCTTATGGCACACCAATCATGGGGTGTGTAAAATATTACTTAGATTTTTCCTAGTGCACCACAGTGGCTGATCAGGGTCATCACTTTGGATGATATTTTTCATTCAGTCACTAAAAAATCCAAAACAATTATTTTATTTTATCATATTTTTATATATATTAAAACAAAAAAAAGATATATGATTTTTATAATTTAATGAATATTAATAAAATTAAACATGTAGTGAAAAATACTTATTTAATGAATGGTTAACAGGAAATGTCTTGGTCCTAGGTTTGGATACTTGGGTTCCCCCATTATTCACTATTTGTTTTGTAAATTCCATTTGATATTCCACCCCTTCATACATGTACTACAACTACATACTTTTAATTTTTAATTTTTCATGCCCAAGAGATCTCATGAACACACAAAACTTCACCTCCTCCAATGGGAAAGAATGATGAACATGCATCAATTGAGAATGTGGAACCTTATAGGACTCTAACATATCATATGATGTTTTATCCCTCTTATAAACTAAACACCATAATTGGAATATTATTCCTGAAAATTTAGGGATAAATATTTTGTAGAGAATAGAATGAGTTTGAGAATCAAATCAAGGATAGGTGGATGATTGATGAACCAAACCCTAATACTCTTCTCTCCATCACCATAAATAAAAAATTAATATGTATAATAAAGAAGATGGAAATCAATAATAAAAACCTCCCGCAATGTCAATCATCAATATGTTCACTCACCAAAATGAGTGTGAGAGGTTAAAGTGGAGAGAGAGAGAGATAGAAAGATGAATGAGAGAGATAAAAAATAAATTTTATTAGAATTATATAGTTTCTTATTATGGTGTTAGAGTAGAGATAAAAAACTGTCAAAACCTAATATCTCATTGGATAATAAATCCATAATTTAGTAAACTACCCATAAAAATTTTAATAACACATATTGATATAGAGGAGTGGAGGATATGGATACAAATGTTTGAAAAGGAAAACATGAAAATCGAGTCCAAATAAATTATTACTTTTTTTCCATTACATTGACACTAAATAAGACAAAAATAGATGTTTCTTCAATTTAAGTAAATATTATTATATAAATTATTTATATTTTTAAAAAAATTAACCCAATCAGATCATAGATGTAAATGTTATGGTCAAAATAGTGAAGTAATATCTAGATTGATAAACTTGATATAGTGGTGAATTCTATTTATATTATCTATATGAAAAATTGTGATCTAGTTCAATGTATTAAAATAAAAAAAATATATCAAATTGTATAGAACTCGAAAAATTAAAATTAAAATTCTATACATAAAAGTTTATGATAAAAATACTAGAGTTAATATTAAACGGAAAAATTGAAATTTCCATAAAATTTCCAAAATTCATGATCAAATTAAAAATTACTATTAAATAATCACTTATAAAATAATAATTTATAAATTAATGTCAGAGATGAATAAAAAAATTTAAAAATAAATAAATATTCCATTTTCATAATTGAATACAATTTATACCTTTGGTCTGAATTTGTGATAAGTGACCTTAAATTAACAATTTAGTGGGATTTAAAACATTAAAATTTGACATGAAATATGTTAAAATATTGGCTCTATCAATTCCACTATACTAAAACATTGTTCTGATGAAAAATTCATAGAATTTAATAAAGAAAAAAATTATCTTTGCTAGGTTTAATTATATAAACTAGAAAAGAAGATAAATAAATATTAATTATTCATTGAAACTATCATTCCTCCAAAATAAGTTATATCCACAGTATAAAATCATTTTAATAATATTTTAAGTTCCATATTTATTAAAATATTATAATTTAGAAGATTTTATATTTTAATAAATGGAAATATAAAAAATTATTCTTTCCCATGTTTCCTATACCAAAAATCTATTACTCATTTCCTTAATACAACCCAAATTAAATTCTTATATGTAAATTAATATATTCTTCATATAGTGTTAAATAGTCCCCTCACCTAAATCCATTACATTTTTACAATTAATCACTTAATTGGTTTTTTTTTTCAGTGATAAAATCCATTTCTCATTTCCCCTCTTCTTCATGTGGGCTCTTAAATTACCATTTCACATATTACATTGTGAAATCAAAATATTTACATGAAAAATCATTACAAAGAATATAAAAAAAAGTATGTGGCTTGTGAAATCATCTTAATATAACCCATACAAGAACTCATATAATAACCCTTATAAATTAAAAAAACATACTCAGTTAAGTCAAACATAATTCTCTAGGGAAAAAATCATCACCTAATGATTTGAAGAGATATATAGAGCTCATCCAAAATCAAAAAAAATGTTTATGAAGGATAACGTACATTAAAAAAATATAATATTTCATTTCCATCGTAAAATATTATAAAATATCCAATTTAACAGATATGCAGATGAAATTTCAGGATTTACATAAAAATAATGATAAATATCATTTTTTATAAAACATTCGACAAAAATCCACAAAAGAATGGGAAATAGAGTATTATTTTTAAAAATAATTAAAAGTTTAAGATTAATATTCTTAAATATAAATTATCATTATGGAAGGAATTTATTCTCCAAATGTATACGTTAAAATAGAATATTCCTTTTTTCCTTTGATAGATAAAGTCAACAAGTTTCGTATAAAATATGTTAAAAATATTTTTATAGAAAAACTTTTAATGAAATCAAAATTTGTCAAAACAAATTCATTTATAATTATTTTAGAACTATATAATTTTAATAATATGTACATGGAGGAAGTATATTTAGAAAATAAATATTGAAAGAATTTAAAATGAGGTTTTAAGGTAATGCGTCCCTTATAACTTGATAAATTTTGAACCAATGAAACATTAAAGGAATGAATATTGAATTTATTTTTAAACAAATTAATTTTTATTTAATATTTTAAAACACTTATTTAAGTTATTTTATACACTATAAAAAGGAAACCACATGGTGAAAATATCTTGAGTGTCAAAGAAATTAAAGTGAGAATAGAAATCACATACCATGAGTATATCTTGTAACAATTGTTCTTTATATTCCTTAATAATAATGTTATATTAATTATTTAATTTCTTAATAAAATTTTAAAATTTTATCATTCATTTTATTTAACTTATATCTATTTCATACTTAATCATTTAATTAATTGGGTTTACTTTGGGTATTTTGAGGATGTTTGCTTCATAAGTCCAAAATGAATTTGGTGGGTTAAGTTTGGTTAGAAGGATCATGATTATATCATTTATATAATATCAATCATGTTATAATTATCATATTATAAATTTATTATACTTTTTTAATCAACTATTTAAGATGGTTATGATAAATGGATTATGTTACAATCATGGAGACATTAGGTCGTACATATGCATGAGTAACATTTCCATTTTGGAAGAACATGAGGTAAAATATGTTATTATTATTTTATATTTATAGATTTATAATTATATTATAAATATAATATTATTTATTTAAAACCACTTATATATACAATTCATGTGAGGAGGTGACGAAAAATTAAACAGATCAGTTCACGAGGTGGTAATATGAACGTACACACGAGCGATGTTTTTATTTTTATTTGGATGGTAAAGAAAGAAGTAGAATATTAATTTACTATTATAGATTGAAATTTATATAAAATAAATCATAATAATTTATTTATAACCATATTTATGAGTAATTATAAAATCTGGTGACGAAAAATAAAATATGTCATCTCTTGAACCGGTAGTCTGCACGTACACGCGAGCTATGATTTTATATTTCACTAGATTGTTAAGTATATGAAAAAAGGTTATAAAGTAAACATAAAAGAATTAAATTATATGATATATAATTATTTTATTATTTCATCATGGTTTAATAATATTTTAAGGAGGTGGAAGAATAAGTAAAACAAAAGTTTTTGGTTAAGAATTATGTCTCTTCTTCCGAAAACCTCCTTAGTTTTACACCTTTGTCCTTCTAAGGTGGTTGTTATGATAAAACATATACCTCTAGTACATGTGTATTGATTTTAGTAAGGGATTTCGGCAGGTATTTTCTTATATATTATGGTCTATAAGTTTTTAGAAAAGATGACAGGGGGTATCTTTTTATTAGTGGGGAAGATGACACACTTGGAATATTTCAAAATATTAAAATATATTATTAGATTACATAATAAAAATGGATCCAAAGTGTCTCATATTAGAATAATAGATAATAAAATATATAAATATTGACATATAATAGGATTTATACTTGTTTTCAGGTCATTTTTTCCTTAACTATTTTATTTTAATCTATTTTAACTTCTACTGAGGTAATTGACATTTTTACCAAAATATCTATTCATAATTACCAAAAATTAAAGTGGCCCCATTTATAAATTATGAAATGTTAATTAAAATTCTTGAGTCTATTTTAAAAAATTAAATTTATATAAGTGGTAGAAATTAATTTTAAATAAGTGCACAAAACACAACAAAAAATAGTTTTCAGTATAAAACTGAATTTACATTCATTCTTTTCCTAGTAAAAACCATAGGATGGATGCTAAAATATTGGTTTGAATATATAATCTATAAATTTAATTAAATTAATTAATAAACCATTATTAATATAATTTATTGTTATTAAAATACATTGCACACATAAAAATACTTTTTTGAAAAAATACGTGTTTTTAAGCCAAAAAAAGAACTTATACAAAAGACTATTTATGCATAAAACTGAATTTACATTAATTCGTTTCATAGATAAAACCATAATATGAATGTTAAAATATTTTTTTGAATATATAATATTTTAATTTAATTTAATTAATTAATAAATTTAGATTAATAGAATTTATTGAGATGAAAACACACTGCACACATACAAATAGTTTTTCTTTGAATCAAATGTGTTTTTAAGCCCAAATTAGAACATATACCAAAATAAAGTATAATATTGATCACTATTTAACTAATTTCATTATTTATAATTATATTATAATAATGTTTCTTTAAGTAAAAATTCATAAAATTTTTCCACTTTTAATTACATTATTTAATGAAAAAAAAGGAGATTTTTACAAAAAATGATATTTTTCCCTATTCACTAAAAAATTAACTTCATCAGAAAATTATGAAAACATCACTTGAAGATAATTTTTAATTTCTTATATAAAAAATAATACTCATTTTATTAAATTCAAATTCTAAAATTTTAAATTCAACATTTAAATAAAACTATATAATAAATGTAAATAATTTTAGTATGAATAAGACAATTTCCTTTTTGATTAAAAAATTACATAATATTCATTTAATTAACATACCAATATGTAATTAATGAATATTAAAAAGGAATAAAATGTATCTATTATCAATATTACTTTTTGTTGTTACATACTTCCATACTTTTAGAAATTGTATCCTCATAATTTTATATATTTTATTATAAAAAGGGGTTCTTTTTATAAAAAAATAAATTATACATAGTGGAAGACATGACATATAATTTTTAAAGGAAAATCCTTTCAAATATTTAAAAATATCCTTGTTTAAAACCCAAACTATATTAATGAATAATAAAATATCTTTTTTCATAGTGGAAAGGAAAATATGAAGGTCGCCTAGAATTACACATAATCAGGTTCCCAAATTTGGAGAACATTGATCGAAAGATAAAATTTACACATGGTGGAGAAAAATAATGTCCAAGGAATAATAAAGAGTGATAGAGAACATGTTCATGGTAAATTTAATGACTAAAAAACCATAAATTTTAAGGGAATAAATTATACCATCATTTCCTCAGAAATGATGGTAATAAGATAACATTTTAATTTCAATATCCTTTATTATATTTGAGGTATTATAGTACTATCAATATAGAGAACATGAAAAAAATATAATTACCTTGTCTCTTGTTAATACATTTTTAAAATTTATTCCTTTATTTGTGATTAAAGCAGTTTCCACTTCTATCTCTTATGTTAATCCAAGAAATGAATAATCAAGTTGAATTTTACATGCCTAAAGCACTAAATTAATCTTCCAATGAATCAAAAGATCCTGAAAAGGAAAAATATTTATTTCCACCATCTTTATAGATTAATATAAACCAAAATTTTCAGAAAGAGTTAGGATAATGTGCAATATGTATAAACCTTCATATGAAGGAGTTTAAATCTTAAATGCCTCAGAAAAATACTTAAATTTTAACATAAATAATTCCATAAATAACTAACCTTAAAACTCTTCAAAATGTGCTTGCCAAGATTAAAACCCACACATAAGAATGATTTGATTTTATATTCTTACATGATCAAATTAAAAATTATATTCAAATTACTAATAAATGCATATAACAAATATTTATATTCCCTAATTATATAATCTCAAAAACTTTCTAATATTTTCCATAAATAAATTAAAATTCCATAAATCCAAAATAAAATCATATATAGTTCCAAAATACAATTCAACCATTATTCCTAAAATGAAATCACATCTTAGAAAAAGTCTTTCCATTTACCATAATCATATAATATTCCTGAAAATAGGGAACTTCTTTAAAAATAACTTTAATCACTTAGTCCCCAAATCACATTTAAATCCCATGGTTATATATATGGTAAAACTAATGTTAAAAAAAAACCCTTTTATCCCAAATAACCATAATTAACTCATCATAAATGATCATATTATCTCTAATAGTTATCAGGGACTTTGACCTTATTTTAACAAAATATAAAGTCATTTTTTATAAAATAAATTTTTTATCCCATCACAAGTTAAACATGAGGGTAACATATACCAAAAAAAATTATGAAAACATTATAAATATCTCTATAATTATTCCCACCACATAAAACCAAAAAAATACTAATTAATTTAAAAATATGATTATCCTTAAGTTTATTAGTATATCACAACTCTTGAATCCCAATATGTAGAAACTTTAATATTTCAACATACTTTATAATTCATTATCAATGATTTTCCATATTTTTTCTTATTATTTCCTTCCTATAATCAAAATAATGAATCTTGTCCCAAGATACATTAATATCAATATATTATTGATTTATACTTTAAAAAAAATAATTCATACCTTTTAAGTATAGATCACCATTAATTTCAATACCAATTTTGAAGACCAATGATCCAAGATCTACTAGGTCAAGTCCATACATTGTAATAATTCCTCAAAACATTTCCATGTTCCTCTATTTCCTTTATCCATTTTCAATTATTACATCAATATTGAAATCGATGTTGGTAGAGATTTTATTTTTTAAAAATTTATCTATTTTGAATACATAGCTTGGAGACATCATCTCGAACATGTTTCCCATAGTACATTAGGATATGGGTTGAATTTAATTTTTCAAGTATTGGTTATTTTTTTATAAAAATAGAAATAAAAATATATATCAAGATAAATAAATAATATTATTGAAGGTCACCCTCTATTTTATCCAAGTATAGGGGTTGAAATTATTTTTCTAAGTCATACATTGTAAAAACATGACAATGTCCCTTATAGTATTTTATAAAATAAATATAAAAATATGGTTGTCTTTAAAAAACCTGTTAAAATTTATCCTAAGGTACTTCATGATATTGAAGTATATAAAAGGATTTGTATTCAATATAAAGTGTTTTCAAGTAAGTTTAATACTAGAATAGGTGTCTAAATCACAAGATTTTGTAATTATTATTGAAAGTTAATCCCATAGAATAAAATGGAATTATGTTTTTGATTTTTTTATATACATATTGATTAATATATTTAACATTGATGAAAGAAAGTTGTGACTAAAAAACCAATAACATAATTAAGAAAATTGGAGTGAATAACTAAATAAATTTATAAATTTATTAATATATGACACAATTTCTTTAAATATATTACACCTTAGGGTTAACCGAGGTTATACATGGTCATCATTAAATTATATAACCTTATGTTTAGAAACTTTATAATGATCATATAAAATATTTTAATTAACCCAAGAATATCCAATGAGAGTGTCTATCCATGTGTGAAATATTTTTCCCACTTATCGTGCACCAAACGACAATCAAGTTAATACCCAATCGACCCATTTTAGAGTTATTACCCCTAGGATCATCTATGCCATAGTCAAATCCACTTTTTAGTATACAGAAATGGATGGAATTTCTATGAAAACCACACAATATGTTCTTTATTAAAAAATTAGTATATTATCTTATACATAAACTTATTAACCCATAATGGTTACTAAAAATCATAAATTATCCTCATACGAATAATCCTAACACCTAAAGTTATATAAATATTTTCTTTGATACCACTTATAATGAACTGGTACTTATAAAATCTATAGTTTAATTTATAAACAAGAACTAATTTTCTAGCATTCCCACATATCTTTTAAAGTTTAGATTATTAGATAATTAGGTCATAAATATTATGTAAAAAACTCATGCATTACAAAGTAGACACTTACACTCAATATCCATTTATTATTAAGAAAAAACTTTTAAAATGAAACATATTTTTTTTTCATGAATAATATTAATTATTCTCAACTTGAATTCATTATAATTTATAATCATCATTAAACCCTTTTAAAAACATTTGAAAATGTGATATGAACCCAAAAAGATTAGAAAGTGACCTAAAAAAATAAGAACAATAATTCATTAGTCCATTTCAAAACAAATATATCATGTAAGTGAGTTTTACATTAATATAAACAACTAAAAATTGAGGTTATTTCCATGTTTTTAAACCGTTGAAAAAGGAATCAAAACTATGGTCATATAATATGGCCTTAATTTTGGTGAATTGTGGTCCTTATTTCCATTGAAATAGGGTCCACATATAGCCACAATTTTGAACCATAACCTTATATAATATATTTCCATGTTCTACATAGACTATGGCTATACAATATCCCAATAATATGTTTCCATGGTTTTATAAAATATGACCTTGTTCGTGATTTTAGGTCATCTACCTCCACAGTTTAAAAAACTGTGGATGCACGGTTTTATTTGGTAAATGGGTGGTCTTGATCCCATGAACATTTCACCAAACCACTGTCACTTAATCACTTCACTAAAATATTCTTTATTAATATGTATATATATAATTTAAAATAATTATAATCAATTATTAATATTTCAAAAAACCATCAGTGGAAGCTTCTTAATTATCCTTGAAGGGAATCAAAACCATGATCTCTTCAAATACAGGCCTCATTATTTACCACTAAACCACACTAAAATTATTTAATATAGATAAATATTAATTCATATATTCATATATATTAATAAAATTATATGGTATGACAAATTAATATTGACACCCTAGTTTGATCCCCGAACAATCAGATACCACAAGGAGCACTTAACTACTACCCTACACAACTCTTCATTAAAATGAAGACATATATTTCTATATATACATATATATATTGATATATATATATATGTATATAATTATAATGTTTCAACTTTTAAAAAATAAAAAACCTTTATAAGAATGTGGCCATTTTTAAAAGAACTATAGCGGTATGCAATGCCACGTTGGCATATTTCCATGGTTTGAGAAAAATGTTTCCATACGTACACCTATTACTATGGTTCAGTTGAATTATGTATATATCCTTATTAATTTCCTTTTTTTTCCATACCATGGAAAAATATTCATGTATGGACATAGTTTTTTCAAAACTATTCCAATAGGTGTTATTTCCAATTTCCAAAACAAAAATCATGGTTTGCGCCAATTTCTTACATCACAATATTTCCATGGTTTTATATAATCATCGATGTACGTATGCATTTAGACGCAATTTACTTAAACCATGGATATAACCTATCATAAAGAAAGTTAAAACTATTATTTTTCAATAACCATGGAATTAGACCCCTTTATGGCTACAGTTTTTAAAACCTTGGTTTTAGATTCATGGTAGTTGGTCCTTTTTATAGTTGTGATAATTAACAATGAGCTCAAATAATCATTTACGTACACAAGAAACCTCTTTTACTTATGATTTTTTTTTCAAAAACACTTTATAAGAAAACAAAAAAGGAAAATAATAATAATTAGGGTTTCTAAGAAAACATAATAACTTATAAAAAATTTTTCTAAAAAACATATCTTTTTACCCTAAAAGTGAATAGCCATTATTTTAAAAAATATCATTGAATTACCTTATGAAATAAAATTTTTACCATGAAAAATCATTATAAATCATAGAAAAGTCATGTAGATTCCTTGTGACATCATCTTTATAGAACCCTTATAAATAGAATAACCGACTCGGTTAATTCCAACATAATTCTCCACAGAACATAATCATTACACAACGCGTTAGAGAGATATATAGGGCTCACCCAAAATCATAAAAAATTTCCAAGGACCATAATATACATGAAACACATAGAATATTTTATTTCCTTTATAAAAACTCAAAAAATATTCTATTTAACACATATACGAAATCAATTTCAGGCTTTATATAAAAATAATTGAAAATAATTTTTATTTGAAAAATATTTTAAAAAATTCCCCAAATAAAGGTAAGTAGGATATTATTTTTTAAAATCATTAAAAATTGAAGATTAATATCCTGTAAGAATAATGGTCATTATAGTAGGAAATTTATCTTATTTTATATATATGTTAAAATATAACATTCCCTTTTACATTTTTAAATAAAGTAAAAAATCACTATAAAATATAAAAAAATTCCTTTTGAAAACATTTTAAATAAACTAAAAATTACATAAAATTTCCTTTATAATTAATTTATATCCATATAAATAAATTTATAAATAATTTTATGAATATAGACATGGAGGAAAATGATTTAGAAAATAATGTATGAAAATATTTTAAATGAAGTTTTAAGGTAAAGTTTTTCTTATGAATTGATAACTTGTGAACCAATAAAACATCGAAGGAGATAACATTGATTTTTTTGAGACATGTTATTTTTTAGTAAATATTTATAAAACACATCCATAATGCAGTGTAGGATACTAGTATTTCATTGAGGTATGGATCCTTTGATTTTATGTCTAAACCTCTTATTTTACCTTAATGTTAGTTCATAAAAGGGTCATGAATATTTCAAAAGAATTTGGGCTTGGTTTGGGGCTCAGAGTATAGGTTTTTAAAGAGATATGATGAGGTTCGTAGTTAACGCATGATTTTAACTAACCATGCACATCAACTATGCGGTCCTAAGAGGGTGAAGCATGGATTATCAAACCATTAAAAAGTGGCCGCACAACCATGAAAAACATTCAAATTTGTATCGTTGCACCATGCATGGTTTGTCTAACTATGTTCCTATTTTGTGTGGGGTGTGGGCTTCAAGGTAGTGTTGAACATACTTCTTGTGCATGATTTGTTTATGTATATGAACTGTGTGACAGTTGTGCACAAGGGAAGAAGGTGTAAAAAGTTGGTACACAGTTTGGAAAACTATATTTCCAACCCATAATCCTATTTAAAAAAGATATAAATTACTTTACCCCCTCATTACCCTTTAAAATTTATTTTCTACTTCTCATTCCTCATTCACATAACATACACCATGAGATATCACCCATATTTCACCTCTAGGATTTGGTGTATCGCTTATATCAGACTCTAATTTGATCTTCATTCATCATGTTAGATCACCCTGGTAAGTCAAGATTTCCTCTTGCTTCTTTTTTGGTTTTTTCTTCCCAAATTTGGTGTGATCTTCATATGAGCTAATATGCCCTATTTTCAGGGTTCATATATGGTTTTTAATTTTCTCTCATTCAAACCCAAAAATGAGGTCGATACTAGAAGAGTAGTCTACCTCTAGTTTACGATAAGTGGCCTATGACTTTTCCCTCAAATTCTCATATTTTGTAAATTTTTATTTGGTGCCATCCACTAGAAATTTGACATTTTGCCTCTAAAAAATGGGTTTTACTAAATGAAATATCTAGACTGTGATCATGAGGTATTATGAGACCCTTTAAAACAATTTTAGGTTTAAAACCTCCACTAAAATCACCCCTTGTGGGGTTTTTGACTAAATTCATACGATGAACATTCATTAGTTTTTACCAAAACCCATCCTATGGTATGTTTGGTATTGCCTTTATGAAACTATTTACTTGATGTATACAAACCACCCCTCAGGTGTGTTGATTTGTCACAAAAATAAATGGTTTTATTTAATTTATTATTAAATTTTTTGTACTATTTAATTTTACATATGACTAATTTATCACTCATTAATGGTTATTGGTTATAGATATTGTTCACACAATCATATTTGTGGAATTTCTTTGGAAATCCTTAGATTTATGAGTGGAAATACATTGAGTGAACTCATAGGATACCACCTAATTAATTGATGTGACTTCTATGTGGTACACCCACCTGGATTTAATATTTTCCTTACTTGAGGAATGCATTAGATTTATAGTGTAGGATTCATCTGGATTATCTAGAAAAATTAGTACATTGGTGATGATCTCCCTAGGTTAGGCCAATGTATTCTGACACGGAATGCCTTAGGTCTACCACTTGGATTTTAATTGAGCCTTTCCTAATTACAAGTATAGTTTACTTGTTTTAGTTATAACATATTATGAGTAAAATCACAAGGTTTCATAACCAGTATTTCCATTAAAAAATGGCCAAACCTCATGGCTTGATCACCATGAGGTAGATGGATTTCTAAAGGTCAACAATGCCATGGTTCTTCCCTGGATTCGAATTTGGTGTGGTGTGTTATAATTCTTAGACCTATTAAATGGGTTCATTGAGTTATTATCACTTAAAAACCTAGGATATATTCCATGAGTCCCTTTAATTTTTATAGGTTTCATTTTTAGATACATCTAGCTTAGGCCGAAGCGGGTATGGTCAATCATGCTTCTCTAAAGGAGGTCAAGCTTGATATGGTGAATATTTTATTTAACATTTAACATTTATTTATAATTAAACTTTTTTATAGTTCTTACTCACATACTATATTTTCTTTAGACACTATTGGTGGTGGCCTACTGAGTTTTACTTATAACCTTATCGGGCCATCGTTTGGTACCCAGATAGTTTTTTGGATGCATGAAAGGATAAATGGAAGTTCCTGACTTTGGATACTTGATTTTGTTCTAGATTGGGGTAAGGGAGAATATGACTAATCCAATATTTTAGATTCTTATGAATATTATTATTTTTTACCTTTTTTTATATTTTTCTATGACATGTTTAATTTTATTCATAATACCATGCTTTTCTTTCTCTAAATTTTTGTAAAGACATATCATCATTTGTACATGATAATGTTTACTACCTTGTATATTCTATTAGTATATGTAGGGTTTACCTTCCACTACTCTATTAGTATTTCCAATGCATTATTATTACATACCACTATGTTGAACTTTGATAAAGAGGGTATAATACCCCCACTATAACATCATAGACCATCATTTCAAGTTAGTAGCCTCTCGCATAAGGGAAGGAACACATGAGGCCATGTGGACAACATGGTTTGGTTACTTATGAGTGAAACAGACCTAGGATGTCACAAATTTATATGAGAGGTTTATTTTCCTTTGTATTACAATTTGGGGTAGGTAAATAAGATAATATAATGTGCTGGAACTCTAAAATAAGTCATGCTTGGTAGTAGCTAACCCATGTTCAGGGGGAAATCCATGTTACCAGGGATGAGATTTTTTATTCTAGATTATGCCCATTATAGTTGTACTACTTTCACCATTTTGTGAAACAAATTCTTTATATTGTTATATATTATGGATTTTTACCCTTGGGTTAGTATGGAAAGGGATCTTTACTTCGTGAATCATAATAGGAACATAGGTATATATATAGAATTCATATTCCATACCATGCATATTTATTCACATGTATTACTTGTTGTTTGTTTTATGTTCCTTTATTTCAATACTTGTAATTTTATATTGTTTCTTATAGGAAAAAGGATAAAATTATTGGTTTCTTAAAGTTTCTTCACCAACCGAAACATTTTTTACCACATAGCTTGATGTTGGTACTTTAACTAACCAATTATGACATCGTTAAGCCAGGAAATGTTAGTTACATGGGCTGAAAAATTTAGTTGTTTTGGTTAAATGGATTAAAATTAAAATTTATAAAGTTTATTCCCCTATAAATTTGGAGTGGTGATCTATTTAATCAAGCGATCATATATATAATTTTTATATCCTAATAAAAGATGTAAAAGGTTGGTTTTAGTTACATGAAATACCAATTGAAACTTATAACACATAAGACATTAAAACTTGGTAATGTAAAATTCATCTAGATGAACTATTGTGTATATATATATCCATATTTTTAAATTATAACTTTTATAGAAGTTTTTTTTCATCAAATAGGAATGTTGATTACAACATAATGGGTGTTTTCCTCTATAACATGGAATTAACACCCCATCTAATAGAAATTTTTTGATTAATACATGGAATATTGCATTATAACCTAACCCTAGAAATGGGTAGTTGGATAGTATGTCTCTTGTATTCAAGCTATGAGCTTATCCTTGTTTCCTATTTTTAATACTTTCACCTTGTATCTTGTATAAGGTGTGTGATTGGAATTGTAGAAATATTCCTCCATGATGACCTCGAGTAGAGTACTAGGAAGGTGGCGACGACTATGCTAATGAGGTAGTGGGACCTTAAGAACCTATGTTACTACCTGAGGTTACACTTGTGGCACCCCTAGTTGTAACACCCATCATTCCTAGACTGGGAACTAATGATCAGCTTCAAGAGGGGTTCTTACTCTTGGTACAATACATGGAGGGAGTTCTTTGGGATACATCTACTATATCTCAATTGATGAGACATTTTCAACTATAACACCAACCAATTTTCTCAGGGGAATGTGGTTTATAGGCGAAAAAACATGGTTTAAGTCCATTAATGTGATCTTTGGGCACCTGGAGACTCCTCTGGAAAGGATGGAAAAGAAACCAACCTATATGCTTCATGAATATGATAATAAAAGGTGGGAGTTTTGGCCAAAGAAGATCAAAACCATGGTTATGTATGGATAAATTTCTAGATCAGTTTATATGACTAAATGTTCCTGAAGACACTAATATTCGATTGAGCTAGAGAGTCTGTGAATTAGGAGTAGGGTGAAATGTATTTTACTGACTACTCAGCTCGTTTTACAGATCTCCTATTCTATTTTCCAACTATTATTATCAATGAGATGTAAATAGTATGTCATTTTTAGGATGGGATTAGATATACCATATGATCTTAGGTGACCATTTTTTGTATGTATACCTTCCCAAAAATGGTAAACTAGACCCTAAACTATGAGTATAATATGAGGAATGTTGAAAGAGTGCAACATGGTGGTTTAACATCTAGGTAGGGAAGTAGTTCATTCAATAGCAAGAAATGTTTCCAATAGGATTCTCATCAGGGAAATGGCAGTCCATGTATCCTCATAATTTATTCTATGGTATGCGATCATTGTGGATGGAGAGGTTACATGAGGACCTAGTGTGACAGATACCCCGTCAAGTGTTGAGATTGTAGAATAATATGCTATCTTCATAGATATTTAATACCTTAACACTAATTTCTAGATAGAGAGGATCTTCACTAGCACTTGGTTTTGAAGTGGGATTAGTAGATATGTGCTATGTAGTAAAATAGAGTAACACTAGTCGATCAGGATGAGGTTGTGGTTATGGTCGATGAATCTAGAATCTTAATGTGCAGTTCCATTATAGAAAAATTGATAAGGGTGGTCAGGTTGTGGCTCAGGGTCATGGAATAGGCCAGTTACATGAAATGTATCCTATGACTGAGGAATAGAGTTTCAGGGTAGATATAGTATGAGGTATGATCTTAGTAGCCTTTAATTTAGTATCTACATTGTTTGATACATGTGCTTCACACTCCTTTTTATCTATGGTGTTAATAGAGTGTCTTGAACTCCAAATTTAGTAATTTTTTGGGGTGATGTATGTTTATATTCCATTGGGAAAATGGTTATAAATAGTTTTTTGATGAAAGGGGTGTCCCAAAGAGATATGTGGTTATAATGTCTTATGGAACCATTTCATCCTCGAGATGGTGGTATTTAACATAATTCTTAGGATAGACTGGTTAGTTATCTATCGAGCACAAATTATTTGTTATCACATGAGGGTGTATTGTATATCACCTAAATGTAGTAACTATTTTCAAAAAGGACAATGATTTTTTAAGAAAGTTGATCTGGACCTAAGAATCATGGGTTGAGTGGAGTATTGGACCAAATTTCCATCCTTTTATTGATGAACATGGAGTATAATATGATATTTTCCCTCTAGGGGTGGATTGATTTAGATATTTATTTCTTGAAATATTTTATGAGATAACTCCTAAAATATAGGTGGATTTAACTATAAAATGTATTCCATGAGTAGAACAAGTTTGTATTCCTCCATATAGGATGGATCCTACTAAGATTCAATAACATGAGAGGTAGTTAGGGGATCTAGAAGCCAAGGGGTTTATATGACCTAGTATTTATCATTGTGGTTCACCTATCCTTTTCACCTGTCCATTTCACTTTTATTAGTTTTTTGTTATATCATTAATTATAATTAAAACACCTAATATTTTTGTAGCCATGATGAATCGAGTTTTCTACACATACCTAGATACATTTTTGGTCATTATTTGGATGATATCTTAGTGTATTCTAAAACACTTCATGATCATGATAAATATATTGACATCATTTTGAGTACACTAAAAGAGCACCAACTATATACTAATTTTATAGAATTCCACTTTTGGAATGATAACTTTCACTTCCTAAGTGATATTTTATCAGAAGTAGGGGTATCTATAGATCTAGAGAATGTGGGATTCATTGTTTATTAGGAGTAGCTAAAGAAATTAATTGATATATAATGTTACTTAGTTGTAGTTGGTTCTAATCAATGTTTCATTCATAAATTATCATTCCTTGATGAATTATATACTATAATTACCATGAAATTTGTACATATTACATGGTCAACAGCTTATTATAAGTCCTTTAGACAATTAAATGGAAGGATGACCTCATCGTCAATCCTTTTTTCACTTGATTTTTTTAGAGACTAGATAGTTTATTTTGAGGCATCAGGCATCAGTCTAGGAACTATTTTTATGCAAGGGGAATATGATAAAATATGGTTCTCTTCATTTGAGGACTCATAAGAATAATTACCCGATGCATGACCTCTAGTTACAAGATATTGTTCATACTTTACTTTATTAGATATATTACTTGTTTCGGGACAATTTTTGGCCTACACAGACCACAAAATTCCCAAGTACATATTCACTTAATGTGGCTTGAAAATCCAGTAGTAAATATGGGTTGAATATATTAAGTACTTATACTTTGATATTTATTATATGCTAGGGAAGGGAAATATAGTTTCCAATTCTCTCAGATGAAACACTCAGGCTCCTGTTATTTAAGAAGAAAACCGTGAATGGTAGTTGTTAGATCTTATTTTTGAAATGCATCTGGATGTTTAGGAATGTCATGATCATCCATTAATTATAATTTTATCAGTGACTTAATCACTTATAGATAGTATAAATATTAGTCAACTTATAGATCCCAGAGGCTAAGTCCTAATGGAAAGTGTTTCAGGTGAGGACCCACAACCTGGTTGCATTATTGATGAGGATGAGATCCTTCATATCCATTGGTATTTCTAGGTACCTATAGACATGGGAGATGATTTGATGAATGAATACCATGCTTCCAAATGGGTAGTACATCCGGGACTCACTAAGGTGTACAGTGACTTATTTCACCAGTATTAGTGGCCTGTGATGAAAATGAGGTTGTAGGATTTATGTCTCGGTGTTCCACCTTTCAGCGGGTGAAGGTGAACCACCAGTGACCTATGGGTCACTTTTAGTTATTACCCATTATGAAGTGTAAATTTCATGATGTCCTTGTGGATTTGGTAAATGGGTTACCAAAGTCTCCTTGAGGCAGTGACTCCATATGGGTATTCATGGATAGACAGACTAAGGTCACCCACTTCTGGCCTATCCCGGAGTCATTCTGAGTGGATAAACATGGGAGACTTTATATCTATGAGATCATATTAATTCATAGGGATCCACATACTATCATATCAAACAAAGACTCTCAGTTCACTTCTTGGTTCTATTAGGGGTTGTAAAAGTCTCTTAGTTCACAATTTATTCTAAGTAGAGCATATCCCCCTCAAACAAAAACTCAGTCTGATCGCACTATACAGGTACTTGAGGAAATGATTTGATATTGTGTCATTGATTTTAGAGTATCTTAGAAAAATAAATTGTATATTATTGTTTTTTATAACAATAATAGTTTCCAAGTGACAATTCAGATGTATCCTTAGTAATCACTATATGGTAGGCCATGTTGTTCACCCCTCTACTTGTTAGAGGTGGAAGATGTAGTGCTACTAGGATTGTGTCTCATTTAGAAAACATTGGAGTAGGTATAGTTGATCATGGAATGTATAGTTACAAATTAGTCTAGGAAGGTGTCATATGTCAACCATCATCACCGACCTATATAGTTTGTGGTGGTATATCTTATCTTCTAGTCTATTTTGCCTAGATTTAGTCATTGGTGAATTCAAAAATAGGGTATGTTGTTTCCTAGGTTTGTCAGCCCTTTCGAGATCTTGGAGGGGGTCAGAAATGTATAATATCTGATAGTTATTCCTCATATTTATAGGTATATGAATTATGTTTTTTACATTTTTCAACTCCAATGTTTTTACTATGACCTGTATCATGCTTTTGATCTTAAGTAAATTGTGTTATAGGTTAGCCCTTATTTTTAATAGTATCTACTTTGTATTTTAAATTATAATATGAATGAAATTCGAGGAAATATTGTTACTATGTTATGGGTACTATTTCAAAATGACCATTTACAAGATTAGACCTCATAATGGGATCCTGATATGCATTCTTAGTGGCCCAAGTTTTTCTCGGATGCATCTCAACCACTCTCGAAGGGGATACTCAAGGATGAGTTGTTTTAAGGAGGGGAGGATGTAAGATCTCCATTCTTCATTGGGGAATTAATACTTTAATTTTCAGTAAAATAATATTTTTTTCCTTAATAGAAGTGCATAAAGGGTTTATAGAGGTTTCAAGATCATTCAATCTTTCTTTGGGGACCAGAGTAAGGTTTTTGAGGGATAGGGCGAGATAAATAGTTAGTGAACAATTTTCACAAACCATAAAACTCAACCATGTAGCTATAAGAAAATGAAGCATAGTTTGTTAAATTTTGTAATAAGAGATGCATGGATGTGAAAAAAAAATTAATTTATATAGGTTCAACATGAATGGTTTTTTCAAGGTATGTCTAACTATGTGACAAGAACATGTGGGGAGTGGGCTTCTAGACATTACTAAGTGCATGGTTTGTCTAACCGTGTGCACGAATTATGTGAGGGGTTTGCACAAAGGAATTAGTTATATATAGTTTGGGAAACCATTTACCCAAAGAATAAACCCCTTTAAATAAAAATATAAATGGATTTCCCCTCCCATACCCTTTAAACCTTATTTTCCTTCCTACCCACCCTCATTCGCACAACTTCCCCCATGGGAACTCTCCTATCTCCCTCCTCTAGGATTTGGTCTATCTCCTACATCCTGACTCCAATTCAATATTTTTTCATCAATTTGGACCACCTTAATAATTCTAGAATTCCTATAACTTATTTTCTCTCGTTTTCTTACCATTTTTGGTGAGAACTTTATGCGATCTAGTATGAGCTATTTTAAGGGTGTTTGTTTAGTTTAATGTTTTCCCTCATTAAAATCCAAATATGGGTCCAATACTAGATGAGGAGTCTAATAATGTGTTAATTTAGGTGGTATATGTCTTTTAACTCATATTTTTACCATTTATAAATTATTCCTTTGTGTTTCACTGAAAATATTCTACGCATTACCTCTAGAAAACATGTTTTACTTAAATTAGATCCCTAGAACATGATCACGAGTTGTTACAAGACCCTTGGATGTAGTTTTAGGTCGAAAAACTTAACCCAAACCACCCTTGGGATGTTTTTTCACTAAATTCCCTTGAAAACCATTCTTTAATTTTTAATTAAACCCCCTCATAAGGTGTTTTTTGTTTGGCCTTGGTGAAACCCTTTACTTTGTGTATCCGAACCAACCCTTGGATGTGTTGAGTTGTAACAAAAATAAATGGTTGGATTTAATAAATTATTAAATGGATTGAACTCTTTACTTGGTATTTTAATTATTTTATTACTTATTCTTGGTTATGGGTTATGGATATTGTCCGTATCATTATAGGTGTGGAGATCCTTGGGAAATAATTGGATTTTGAATTAGAAATGCCTTAAGAAAATTTATAGGATGCCACCCGATTCATTGATATGAATGCCAAGTTCTAAACCCACATGGATTCTACCTTTCTATAACTTTATGAATTCCTAGTATTGTTACTATATGATTCATCTGGATTATATTAAAAATATGAATTCTAAGGAAGATCTCCCTAGGTTTTTCCAATGCCTTCGGACACGACATACCTTAGTTCAATTCCTTAAATTCCAATTGGGCCTTACCTGATGAGAAATGACAGTTTTCCTTGGATCATTTGGAAACACTTATGAGTGAAATTACATGATTTCATCCCTTATATTACACTCAAATAAATTTCTAAACCTCACAAATTGATCGTCATGAGGTGGTTGGACCTAAAAGGTTATGAATTCCATGGTCTATCCTTGGATTTGAATTGGGTGTTTTTTGTAAAAATTATTATACATGTTCTATAGATTCTATGGAGTTATTATCACTTATATTCTTGGTATATATTACCTAGTTACCATAAAATTTTATAGGTTACATATTCAGAGACATCTAGATTATGCCAAAGCATGTATGGTTGGTCGATCATCTTTAGAGGAGCCCGATCTCAACATGGTTCCTCTTTAATTTAGATTTTAAATTTTAATTATAATTGAACACCATTGTAGTTTATAATTATAGACTAAAGTTTCATTAGAAATCATTACAAGTGGCCTAATTAATTTTACTCACACCCTATTTGGGCCATCGTTTGGTACCCAAACAACTTCTTGGATGCAGTAAAGGACAAATGAAAGTGCCTATATTTGGACACTGGATTTTGTTATATATAGTGGTATGTGATAAAATAATCAAACCAGTGATTGGGAGTATCATGGATATTTTCTATTTTAAGTTTTTTTTATAATTATTTTTTCACATTTACTGTTGTAAACCTGCTTCTATGATTTTCCTACTCTCTATTTTTGTGTATACATGAAATTAACTAGACATGATACAATTTATTGCCTTGTATCTTCAATTATTTTTTTATGGTTTACTTTATGCTTCCATTTTAGTATTTCTACTAAATTATTAATACTTACCATTTTGTTTCACTCTGATAAAGAGTGTATATTCTCCCCATTGTACCATCATAAACCCTCACTACTAGTTAGTAGCCTTTGGCTTATAGGGAGACACGCTTGAGTCTCGGTGGAAAACCAGGTTTGGATACATATTATTGATCTTGGAACGAGACATTGCATAGATTTTATACACCACAAACATTAAAACATGTGATGAAAATAGATTAAGTCTTAAATAAAGGGAATTGAGACTCGTAATCCCTTACATCGAGTCTGATTTGTTATGTACGTTATTTATCATCCTTAATAATAAAATTATATTAACTATTCACTTTCATAATAAAATTTTTCATGTCTATTATTCATTTTTTTAACTTATATCCATTTAATACTTAATAAATTAATTTATTAAGTATAATTTGTATGTTATGAGGATGTTTGGTTCATATGTCAAAAATAACTTTGGTACATTTAATTTAGTTATAAGGATAATGATTATATCATTTCAAGAATCTTAATCATGTAATAATAATATTTTTTATAAATTAATTATAATTTCAGAACCAAAAATTTAATATGGCTATGCAAAATGACTTATGTTAAAATCATTGAGATGGTAGGTCATATGTATGCATGATTAGAGTTTCTAATTTTCAACTTATCATGTGAGGCGGTGATAAAAAATATAATGCATCGATTTCTAAAGTGGTAATCTTCATGTACACACAATCCATGTTTTTATTTTTTATTGGATGGTAAAGAAATAAGTATAATATTTTTTAAAATTATATAGTGACATTTATATCTTATATATATATATATATTATATTATTTAATTTCTATCCATTATTCTGAAAAACCACAAAATTCAGTGATGAAAAATTAAATACATCATCTAACGAGGTGGAAGTTTTCATGTATGCACATGTGATGTTATTATTTTTCATCAAATGGTTAAGTATATTAAAATGGGTTATACCATAAACATAATAACATTACATTATAATGAAGACACCGATTTTATTATTTATTCATGGTTGAATAAGATTTAAAGTAGGTGTAAGAAAAAATAAAAGAAAAATTATCAATTAAGAACTATACCCCTTCTTTGAAAATCTACCATAGTTTAACACCTTTTACCTTTTAAGGTGGTTGTTATAAACACATAATTGCCTATATGATTTTGTAAGGGGTGGTAGAGAGGGTATTGGGAAATTAGTTTATAATCTAAGAGCTACATTAAGTTTGTTATAAAAATGAGAGGGGGTTCCCTTTTATAAGTATGTGAGACAACACTTGTGGAAATTTTCAAAAGAATAAAATATATTAATACCTTAGTCAAAATGGGACAAAAGAGAATAATATTCAAATAATAGATAATATTCAGTTTAATATTTCTACAAATTAGTACTTAAAAAGTTTATAGGTCATTTTAAATCTTATATTTTTATTTTTAACCCATTAAACTCATTATAACTCTTACTGTGGTAATTTACATTTTTACTAAAGTAATAATTCATAACGACTAAAATTGAGTGTAACCTCATTTAAATTTTTTTTAAATGAATATTAAAAATATTCAGTCTATTTTATCAATTTTTATTTCTATAATTGGAAGAAATTAATTTTAAATAAGTGTGTAAAATGCAATAAAAACCCATTTTTATAGAAAACAATTTTAAGTATAAAATTGAGTTTACTTTCATTCTTTATATTTTAAAAATCATAAAATAAATGTTAATTTTTTTATTGAATATATCATATAAAAAATTCAATAAAATAACTAATTACTATATATTAAAATGGTCATTAAAATAATTTATTGAGATAAAAACACATTATTTGCATAAAAAAATTCAGAGGATAATTTTCTTTAAGCCTAAAAATGAGTTTACACTAAAATAAAGTATAATGATACTTATTGGGAAATTAATTAGATTATTTCAAACTAAAGGATAATTATTTTAATTTAAGATCAAATTCAAAATAATTGTACTTTTCAATTAATTTATTTAATTAAAATAAGTGACCATTTTACAAAAAGTAGATATTTTCACTATTCACTGAAAAATCAACTTTTTTAGAGAATTACAAAAATTTAACTCTAAGATAATTTTAAATATGTGATATAAAAAAATATTCTCATTTTTAAAATTCATATTCTAAAATTTTGAAATAAATTTTTTAAATGATATCATATAATATATATATAAAAAATTATTAAGATAAAACAATTTTATTTTTAATTGAAAATTTACATAATATTATTATAATGAATATAACTCTATATATTTCATGATTTTTAATAATGTATGAAATTTATGCATTTTAAATATTACTTGGGTTGTTATATTTATTTTTACCACCTCCTTTTTTATTTAAAATTGATTTCAATAGCTTTGCGTGAATGATTCATTTTCAAAATAAAAAAATAAAAGAAAATTAGATATTTAAACCTACTTATTAGAAGCGGAATATTTGAGATAATATCATAACTAATAATCTTTGAAAATATAGAAAAAAGTGTAATATGTGGAGAATTTATTGAAAGAAAAATAAATATAAGAAATATAAATGAAAAGAAAGAGATAAATCTTGGTTTAAATCTCAAGTGGGTTCTAGGTTTCACTGCCCTTAGAAAGGAAGTACTAGTGGTCATACAAAATATTTTAGTGGGTGGGGTGTTTTTGTGATAAACAACCGCATAAAATTCCTTCAAAATTTATTCATATTAAATTTCTTATAAAATATATCATGGATAGAGTATATAAGGTCCATCCCCATTGATATAAGGTATAATTTTAATGGTGTGGGTAGGAGGAAATATGGGTCCTCCTACTTTTATTCGGTTATAGATTATTTGGACACTTATTTAACTTATATGTCTTTCACAAAATGTACTGCATCAAAAAATTATCAAAGAGAAAGTTAGTGAATAAACATATTTGAATAAAATTGGAATTATCTGAATTAGTTTCAAAATATTCTCCTCAAAGTGGGGAGATCTTTCTTTAGTTTCTTCAAGAAAAGAAACTGTGAACTCTTATTTTACTCCCTCTAATAGATGTTTAAGAGGTTTAGGGATATTTAAATATAACTCATCAGGATCCTTATAATATTCACCTCCATCCTATAAGGAAGTCCTTGTTTGGGATTACTTTAAAAAATTTAAATAATGAGAGATAATAATCAATTTTGGTTCAATGGAATTAAATGAAAATCATTTCATGAAAAAATTATCTACCTGATTTTTTTCAACATCAAGTCATTCGTTATTTATCAATGCATTTTTAGTTGGGTTTTCATCGATGTAAGAAATTATATAATCCCCTCTATCTTATTTTCAAATTACACCACCTCGTTGATTTATTCTTCTAAATTCAGAGAAACATTTCGAGGTTTTGATTCTTCTACTTCAAATATGGGATGATCATGTAGAAAATTAGTTTAAAAATGATTCTGGAATTCATCAATATTTTGGTGATCACCAACATATATATTATCTGGATTTTATTCTTCATTAATTTCCTCTATAAATGTATTTGTGAGGCTTGATGATAATAATTTCTCTTGTAACTCATAGAGATGTATAAGTTATTCAACTTGAAACTTGAGTGAGGATGTATCATCCACCACTAGTTATAGTTCTTGTTTCTATATCTTTTTCTCTTGATATGAAAGGATGATTTTAATAAAAATATTATTTTATTACTTACCTCTTGAATTACTTCTCTGATTTCTTACTTTTGATATTTTATTTCAACATGAACTTGTTCCTCTTATTACTACACCTGATATTGTTTAGTATATATAGAATATTTGCATTTTTATTACATCATGAATATAATTTTCTTTAGTTTATTTTAGTGTTTTTAAAAGACTAAAAATATATTTTAAAAATTGTAAATAAATATTAATTAAATTATCTTTTGGATCCCTAAAAATCAAACCAAATTTTGACACACATGTCATAAGGTGTAAAAAATACTATTTATATTTTTATAGTGTATCATAGGGGCTAACCAGGGTCATCTATCTTAAAGAGATTTTGTCGTCAATCAATCACTACTACTAAACAATTATTTTATTTTTTTATGTTTTATATTTATAAAAATTAGTAAATATATTAGAGTTTTATAATTTAATACAAAATAAGAAAATTAAACACATAAATAAAAATGTAGAGACCTATGATTTTTAATCATGTTTCCTCATTATTTATTACTTATTATTTAAATTTTATTTGATAAATCATACCATCATACATTTACTAATACTATCTACTTTTATTGTTAAATTTATGATGCATAGAAGACCTATTTGGTTCACCAAACCTCCTCACAAATAGAAAATAAACTTGATGAACTGAAAAAATGATAATTTATAAACATTAAGAAAACCTACCCAATTGCCAGGCCTCAAGTTCTTCATTCTACATAATGAGTGTGAGAGGTTATGGAGAATATATATATATATAGATCTAAATGAGTGAGAAAAAATTAATAGATTTTATTTTAATTATACAAAATGTGATTACACTATTAGATAAATGAAAAAATATAGAATAAACTATTATCTAATTTTTTAAGAACTTACCAATCCCCATAAAGAACCCTTCAAAGGTGAATACTTCATATTTATAGAGTGGAGAGGAGGCTATTATTACCAAATTTTAAAAGGGGATGTTGAAAATCAATACAAAATAAATCTATATTTTTGTGTCATGCCATTATCCATTTAAATGATAGAACTATATATGGCTTTAGCTGAACGACATATATTTATTTGAATCGTTTAATTTATGAAAAAAAAATTCTTAATCATTCCATATATTTAAAAGTTATTGAATGAACAATAAAGTTTTATTTATATTGATGAATCCTATATATTATTAACTTTAGGGACTATTACCACCATGAAAAAGTGTGATTCAGCTTGAGGTCTTCAAAAAAAAATTTATCCTAATTTTTTTTGAAATCCACAAAAAGTAAATTAAAACTTTACACATATAAAATTTTAGGATAAAAATATTAGAGTTCACTCTAAAGGAAATACTATAATTTCAATTTAATTTCCAAATTCAAGTTAAAATTACAAATTACTCTTAAATCATCACATAATAAAATATGAATTTATAAATTATTTTCAAATATGAATAGAAACACATTGAAATCAATAAATATCCCATTTTCAAAATTAAATGAAAATTATTCCTTTAATGAAAATATGTGATTAGTAACATTAAATTAAAAATTTTATGGGATTTAAAATAGTAAAATTAAAAGTGTAATATATGAAGATATTGGATATTTCACTTTACCTTCATCAATAATATCAAAATAAGGAGAATAAATTAACCATTAAATTTATTTTCAATAAGTGGGAGAAAATAAATTGAGATAAAATTGTGAGAGAGAAATATGAGAGAAACTTTTATAATCACTGAATTGGTTTATATTGGGTATTTATAAGAAATCTAAAGGCATGGGATAGAGGAATACAATGGATTATGATGATTTTTTTTTTATTTTTTTCAATTATTGAATAACAAAATGGATGATGATAAGTGTTCTATGGATGGTGAAGTAAATGTATTGGGAAAAGAATAAATATTGAATAAAATTTAAATCAAAGTATAATTGGAGTTGTTTTGGAAGTTAACACACTGAAATATAATGTGGGTCATGATCTGCTTTCGAGAATTACTAATGAATAATTTTAGGATTCCATATAGTTTATTCAAATATTGGAAGAGAGTTTATTTTTCAATGTAATGTATTTTATGATGATTTAATTTGAAAATATAGATTCTATAGAGTAGCTTATACACCTAATGATTATTTAGGTGAAGAGAAGTGCGAATATATGAAAATTGTTGAATGTTTATGAAAGCACTGTATCCTATATATTTGTGTCGATGTTTTTGAGAACCCTCCCTTATGTTCATTAGGTATGGAAACTGATGTTGAATGGTACACTAAACTTGGATGATGTTGGGAGAGTTTTATTTGAGAATGATATAATAGAATTTACATTATTGATAAGATTATATTAAAAAGAAGAATGTATAATGCATGAATATCTGGGAATTTAGTATCAAAGAACTATTTCTAGAAGAGAATAAT
Organism: Viscum album; assembly: GCA_963277665.1. Taxonomy (NCBI): domain Eukaryota; kingdom Viridiplantae; phylum Streptophyta; class Magnoliopsida; order Santalales; family Viscaceae; genus Viscum; species Viscum album. Next base: position 604,382,631 of record OY728119.1, on the reverse strand, counting down.
TTTGAAGGAAACTGAGAAGTAACACTGGAATTAATTGTTTGGAAGTTACACAATGAGTCATAGATTCAAGAAAATGTTTATCTGAGTGTTTAGATTCAGAGTACTAAAATTTTAGGCAGTAGTGGAAGCTATATAAGTCAAATATTAAAAATTATAGAATTTAGATGATTTGAAGTATATGAAAAGGGTATGGAAAAAATTGAAAAAGGAATGGAATAAATAAAATATTTTATTATTATTAGGATCTTTTCTAAGGTATACTAAAAATGTGGGAAATTAAAAAACATTATAGTATATGTTAGAGTCACCTACTCACACACAATAGTCTTATTGAGTTACAGTTTGAGTGGAATCTATGTAAAAAGACATAAAGGTAGTATTGTAAAGAATATAAAATTTATGAATACAAAAGATACACTAAAAAAAGATTAGTTGTGGACATTGAACTAGAGTGAATCCATAAGAAGAGATAGGTAAGAGAGAACTAAAGTCAAAACAAGCTAAAATGTTTGAAAGTTACACCAAATGTTGTTACACTGATCTTTCAAACTAAAAAACATCACTTTGGTTTGATAATAAACCACAATTCCTACTGAGTTAAATTAAAAAAATATAAAGTTGGATTAAAAGGCTAAAAAATATGTTATGGGTGAAATTAGAGAATAAGGTACTAGAATGAATATCCTAAAGATGAAGTAGAGTTTGAGAAGGCAAGTGAGGATGTTCAAAATCATAAATATATAATAATATTTATAACTTTGGGACACATATGTCATTGAACATATTCAAATATAATTATTTATAAACCTAACAACAACAAGTATTATTACTAGAAGGTGTTAAACCATAGAGAATAATTTTTTGTCTTCCAAAGTAAAACAAAAAAATAAAAAACGAATAAAAATACTAAAATATGGTAGATGTGAAGAGTGGAAGATGATAAAAATGGTGAAAATGATAGGCAAAAATTAATGATGGTATCATATAGGGAGAAAATGATAAAAATGATTATTTTAGGTGAAATTAGATATTTAAAATTGGTTAAAATTTGTTTCCCATTATTATAATCATTCTTATAGGTTCCAAAGGCCATGTAAAGATATTTTCCCAATGATATATCCTGAGCGATGACATTTCTACAAAGAGCTATTGAAAAATAAAATTCTTCTTGGATAAGGAATAACTTAAACTTTTTACAATTTAAGTACCTCGGTTGAAGTTACCATGGATTAAGAATTTACTACTCATCACATTATGGTTCTTTAAGTAAGTAAAAATGTTTCTCAAGAAGAATTGAAATAAATAAGAACACTATAAGTAGATGAAAAATATTATACTTCCATAAAACTCCTTCAAATATATATATTTAAATAAATAAGTGAATAAAATTCAACCATCTAGAAAAATATTAAACTCTAAACTCGTTTTTAGATATATTTCTAGAGAAGGAAGAATTATGTGCATAATTAAAGAAGGAAGAACACAAACCCCCAATAATTTAATGAATCCTTAACATGTAAAATATTCAATTGAAAGTATTCTAATTCCCCTAAAAATGTTCTGTTAAAAATATTTAAAGAAACAAAATTTATTGACATCAAGTAATGCATAAAAATAGTTGAGTAAGATATAAAGAAAAAAATAGAGAGAATTTTTCCTTATTAAAGTCAGATTTTTCTTATCCCAAGCTTCCGTTGGTTCATTATTATTATTCTCCTTGTTCTGTTCCGCCTACCAAAATTATTATTTTTCTAATTATTAATGAATGTCCCCTTTTTATGTTCTTCAAACGATCCATTGACTTTAACTGATAAATTCATCGCCTTACTGAGATGAGAGTTAGTTGAAAGTGATAAAATATTATCTTGCCTCACCACTTCTATAGATTTATCAGGTCTCTCCATCTAACTCCTCAACAATTATACCAATTAAATTCACCCAAAAGTATATAATAAAATATTTCCTGCAATAAGTCGACGTGTCATCCTTTAATCTTCCCAAATAAAACCCAAGCCTCACACCAACCTTAATTTCATTCATCAATGTCAAACATCATAACAACCCAATTGAAGAACTCACTAGACTCATCTAGACCCAGACTTCATATGTTCGAAAAAATTCAAGCCTTGGAAGGTAGCTTTACATGATCTCAGAAGAATTTGAATAGATGCAGTTTGGACCTATGCTACCACCAGGCTTTGTTTGGAGACTCCTAGAAACAATAAAACTTTTCCTCCTGACATTGACATTATATTGAGCACCTATCTAAAAAATATTCCATCTCACAGCTTTAATGATATATAATATCAAAGCCACTCCATCTACTATTGATCCTAAAAAACACATAAAAACACCAATGAATATATCTTCATCCTAACTTGTAATCATCATTGACATCTTTAATTAATCTTCAGGCTTTCTTGGTTCACTTCACAACATCAAATTTGATTCCAATCATCCATGATGATATCAATCTTCATTATCTTCCTTAGAGAAACAAACTCAAACAATCCTCAATTGTGATCAATTCAATACAAGGATTCTTATTGCAGGTATCAACAGTCCAATATTGATGAATTTTCATTCATGATTAATATATTACAATTCATCATCTTCAATAAGATCCAACGAGTTTCCCAACCCAGTCTTAGTTTCGGTTTCATGAGTGTCGATTGAGCTCCGGTCTTACATTTCTCGACTTTTCAAGATCATATATATTTCTCCAGAAATCATAATTAAACATCTTTAGTAATCTTAGTTGGATTCTTGGGTGATTATTATTTTGATTCACTGATCACAAATAGAGATGAATACAAGATAAAACCATACTTTTATTTCAACAAGAATAATGTTTGAAAATATCATGCTCGCACATCCTTTTCTACAAATGTATCTATCCAAGTCTCTCTCCCAAATACAATGTCTCTCTGGCTCGAATCTATGATGATAGCTATAAGGATCCTCATACCCTCCTTTTATAGAAATGGTAGTAGGTGTCATGTTTGACACACTTTCCACAAATCCTGCACCTACCATGGACTTCTCCCATGGTTACCAAAGGAATATAGGATGCACATGTAGAATGTGAAACATCCAAAATAGAATTCTTCTAGGGTGGGTATGGTTAGTGCACCAGCCACCAACTAATACAGCTAAAAAAACTCATACCAATTATTCACCTATAACTACAATCCACTATAGAATCAGTAAGGGTCTATCTTCTCTTGAGAAACAACCTTTATCAACATATCAACTAGGTTCATTTTTTTATATTCAGAAGATCCAGAAGTTTTTGATCCATCAATTTTCATATCCAATGATGGAGAATGTCGATATGCTTAATTTGGGAATGAGACGTGGAGTTATTACTCAAGGCAAAATAACTTCAACTATTGTAATGAACCCTATACTACTTCTGAAAAAATCCAAGTTCTAGGAGAAAAATATTTAGCCAAAAAATATCTTTTCTAGATTACTTAATAGAAATGTACTCTACATCCATCATGGATAAATAATCACACTTCTATAACCTTGACTTCCATGATACAACTCCTCTTAAAAAGGTATATATGTACCCTGATTTAGACTTCCTTTTATATAGATCTCTAACCATATCTGCATCTGTATATACCTCCAAAAGAGGTTTATCTATCCTATATCAAAAACATAGATTTTAAGTACCTTCAATATACCTTAGAGTCTATTTCACAGAATCCCAGTGGTGCTTATTAGGATTGGATAGAAATCAGAACACAGTCTCCACTACATGGGAAATGTTTGGTCTCATACTCACCATAGTGTACATCAATCTTCTAACTGCTAAGGATTTTGTTATCATCTCCATCCCCTTAATCTCTTCATTATATGATGGGAAAAAACTATTTATCAACATCAAATGTTTATAAAGAATAATTCTCATTGGTTTGGCTTTTTCCATGTTGAAATGTTTCAGAACATGGTCAACATACTTTTCCTGAGGTATCCATAACAACCTCTTCTTTTTGTTACAAATGATATACATCCCTAAAATATATTAAGATGATCCCAAGTCCTTTATATCAAAAGACTTGCATAACTCCTTTTTCAATTGGCCTATCTTCGCTACATCATTCCCAATGATCAACATGTCATCAACATAAAGAAAAAGAGAAACAGAGTTACCATCCTAGAATCTCTAGATATAAACACATTGGTCCACCTGTGTATAACTTGTATCCAGGACTCATCATAAATGATTCAAACTTCTTGTACCACTATTTGTGGGTTTGTTTCAGTCAGTACAAGATATTATTCATTTTTTAGATGATATTTATTTTATCCAGAAACCTCCAAACCAGCAGGATGCTTTATATAGATCTCCATAGAGAGGTTACCATTAAGAAAAGTTTTCTTCATACCCATATGTTTAAGATCAAAGTCCAAGCTAGATACTAATATGAAAATTAATTGTATCTAATCCATATTCACCATGGGCGAAAAGATCTTGTAAAACTAATATCCTTTCTTCTGAAGTAATCCCATGAATACTAATCGAGCTTTGTACTTGAACTCAATTATTCCACCATCCTTCTTCATCTTGAACACCCATTTGTTCGTTAGTGCCTTCTGACCTTTGGGTAGTCCACCAAATCGTATTTTTGGTTCTTCATCAAAGACTCCATATAATACTTTATTGCATGAAACCACTGGAGTTATCAGGATGAGACATCACATCCTAGTATCCTTCTGGATCCCCCTTATCAGTCAACAATAGGTACTTTAATTATAAATATTTTGTTGAAGAAAGCCTTCCTTGTGATGATCTTAAAAGCTGTGAAATTTTAGGTTTGGGAGGCACAATATGACCTAGCTCTTATGACGATTTTACAACTTCTTATGGATAGGATTTAGTCTCCCTTACTCAATATACTCCTCCACTACCTCTTGTTCCACTACCGATGTGTCTTCTTAAACCTCATCCTCTTCATTGACAGGTGGTGCTAGTATAAATTTTGGATCGTGAATTGATTCCTTGACACATTCCCATTGAGTCCTTCTAGGATTTCTAATTTCCCCGGTCTTCTGATTCTCATGGAATACAACATCTCTTCTTTTGATCACATTATTCTCTTTTGGGTCCCAAATATTGTATCTGAACTCCTCATATCCCTATCCAATTAAGGTCCATAGAAAATATCTCCCATATAGCTAATTCCTAATCTCCTTGGATACATGTTCAAATAAAAAAACACCCAAATACTAATAAATGATAGTAATAGGGATGTTTACCATACCATCTCATGCGTGGAATCTCAAAATTCAGTGTGCCAATAGTGATATATTGAGGAGGTAGCATGCGACCTAAACAACTGTTCCCTATAATTGATGAGGCAGCTTAACCAAACTCAACATGCTTTTGACCTTCTCCATGATGGTTCTATTCATCCTTTTTGAAACTATCTTTTGTTGTGGGGTGTATGGGACCATCCTCTCTTGTCAAATGCCTTGACTAATGCAATATGAATCAAATTCTATTGATGTGTACTCTCCTCTGTTGTCCAAATGAATAAATTTTAGATTCCTTCCAGTTTCACAGTCCACTATTGCATGGAACATCTAGAATTAGTCTAGTAATTGATCCTTAATCCTCAAGATGAAAAACCATACCCTTCGATATGAATCATAAATAATGTATATAAATTTTTTTACCTCTCAATGAATCCACCTATATGGGTCTTCATACATTAGAGTGCACCATATCTAGAAACTCTAATCTCCTTGGTGAAGTAGTACTAAATGGGACTCTATGCAGTTTTCCATAAAATAAGTATTTTCAATGATCAAGTGATGAATAATTGTTAAAAGTGGTGTAATAATTATTTTTAAGGTTAGATAACCCTAGTTCACTCATGTTTCCAAGTCTCATATTCCAAATATTCAATGACATCTATACTTATATAGTGTGGATGTTTTATTTACATATGTTCACATGATTTTTGTACAATGTACCATATATGAGTACTTAGGTGATGATGATGACTCATTTTATTATATTATATTCTCCATTGTTGAAGATGTTCTCATAGCCTTGTTGGTTAAAGTCTATTCATGATAACAGGTTGAGTTGAAGGATTGGAACATGTTGAACATCCTTCGGGGTGATTGTGTATCAAAATTCATCTTGAAGAGGTTATCACCCATGCCAAAAATCTCCATTGAACTAGTATTTTCCATCTTGACTGAACCAAAGTCACCATCTTGATAAGACAAGAAATACTCACAATATAGAGTGTCATGGTATGATGTTGATGTCTCAACCACCCTTTCTATGTCCTAGCTTGATGTATGATTTCGTGTTTATTATTCATTTGTGGAGAAAATCATGATTTATTTGGAAAATGTCACGCATGCGTCTCCATTTCTTCTTTATAAGTTTCTAATTTAACCATTTTCTTATAGAAAAATTAGACAATTATTTTTCATGAGTCCCTTTATTCTGGAATAGTAGCATTTTTATGATGGTCTCCTTCCATATACAGACCTGCTCTAGATTTGGCATCTGTTCCCAACCTCTCAACCACCTAACATGTATGGTCTCTCTATTGAATTTAAATTATATAAATATTGGTGCATAATCTCAAAAAATAGTGGTCATCATTTCATCCACAACGGTTGAAAATGGTGGAGTTGACTCTTGGATCATCAAAATGAGACATCGATTGATCAAGATATAACCGAATCAATGTCAATGGATGAGATCAAATGATGACATGGAGATGACTTCATGATGATGTGCCACACCAAAGTAACAACTAGAAGCTCATACAAAATGTCTTTGGAACCAGAATAATAACTTCCTCTTCAAAAAGGGGTTACTATAGCACCCGAAGTTTGACCAAAATTTGACTGAGTCTAGGAATCTCATTATGGCTTCATTTTTTATGTTATCTGTGTCGTTGGAATCGCCAAGCCACATAATTTCAGAATCTTCCTTCAAAATATGATTTTGGGAAGGATGAATTTTCTTGTTAGTGGAAAAATTCCACTAATCATCATCATTTCCCCGCAACCTCACTCTAATACCACTATTGTGACTCACTGATCACAAAGTGAGATGAATAGAAGAGGAAACCAACCTTTTATTTCAACACAAAAATGGTTACAAAATAACCCTACCACACCTCCCATTCTACAAATGGATCTATCCAAGTCTCTTTCCCATTAGATAAAATGGATCTCTAGCTCGAATCTATGTTTATAGCTGGAAGGCTCCCCAGACCCTCTTTGTATATCTATGGTATGAGGTGTCAGGTTTGAAAAAACTCCCACCAATCCATGACCTACCATGGCCTTCTACCATGGATACCAAAGGAACATGGGATTCACATGTACAATGTGCATCATCCAAAATGGAAGTCTTCCATGGTGGGTGTGGTTGGTGCACCAGACACCAACCAATGATACTAAAATAATTCCTATCACTTATTTAATATGCTTCAATTTATTACCATAAATTAATCTTCAATATTTATCTATACCTCTATCATGAAAATCATGGCTTAGTTGTCTTCTCTAGATATGACAAGTTTTAATCTCAAAATAGTTCAATTGGATTCTTGTTATTCTCTTTAGCTTAAGGGGAGAATCAGGTATGTTGTATTTATATATCATAAAAAAAGATATGTGGTCTCTTTATTTAAATTAAAATATTTAGACATGAGTTTTAATTGGATACATATGTTTCAATTAAAAATTAGGATATCTTTTTACTCCTAAGAATCCACTATGTGAATCACGGAAAAACTAGACACGTGGATACCCCACTGAGAATTTGGATAATTGAGTTGTTGCTCAAAATTGTTCAATTTGGATGAGGTGAAGGATTTTCATATGTGAATTTGGGAATAAATTGGATATTTTAATCACACTACTTGGAAAAAATGGCAATGTGACATATTGGATATGTGGGATAATCTTCCGAATTCAACTAAGACAATTATAAATATTGAATGATAATAAATTTCCAACACATGGAATTAAAATCTTGTGAAAGTTCATATTTAAATGAATTAAAATAATTTTCATTAAAATAAATTAAAATATAAATTTCAAAACATGATTAAAATTTCAAAAATCTCTTCAAGAGAATAAACATTTCAATAATTATGTCAAACAAAGAACCATAAAAGTCATTCATAGAAATTGTTGTTAAAATAAATTTAAATTGGAAAAGAAACAATTCATCATTAAATATCATATATTCATCATCTTAATAAAAATATTAAATTAATTTCATTTTCAACTTAAAAATAAACAACATTAAATATTCATCAACTATGAGCTCATTTCACATAAATAACATAATAAAATCCCTAAAATTGATGTGGAAACTTGTAATGAAGCAACACTACATCAAAGTCCCAAAAACTTATGATATTTATTGTCCTCAATTAATCCTTTAGTCAAATTTAGTGGTAGAAAATAAATATCAAAATGGAAAATTTTAAATTCCATAAAGAATTGATTTTTAAAATGATTTTCTTGAGTAGATTCTCTGAAATAAAAAGTTTGAATTCCCACTTGAATTAAATTTGTTTAGAGTAAATTTGTTTACTATTTTATAAAAATGATTGAAATTGATAATTTTAAAAGAGAACATTGTAGACGCCGTAAAAGTCCGTTGTTCCCCAACAAAGCTCCGGATGCGGAAAGCGAGGTCATATTTGGAGTCGGAAGCATGTTTCGGAGGGCCCGGAGGCCTTGCGCGGAATTTTGGAGACCCGCGCGCAAAGTTGAAGTAAGGCGCGCAAACCTCCCGGGATGCGCGCAATGCGCTGGGACGGCGCACAATTTTGCGCGCCCGTGGCCCGCGCGACTCCCTTGCGCGTCGGGCCCGATTCCGCGCCCGCGAAGGACCTTGCGCGCCCGCGAACCGGATTCCGCGCCCGGGGTTGCCTATAAATATAAGGCGACCCCCGACGTTTTGAAGGTGGCCGGAATTCGAAGAGTCGCTCGTTCGCGCAATCCAACCCCCTCCGCGCGCAATGCCGATCTTCAGGTAACCTCCTTTCTTTCACGCAATAAAGCCTTGGGGTTCGCCTTCGCGCGCAATCCCTTTGGCTCCTTTCCTTTGAAACAACTCTTCACCCAAAGGCCTTCGCACGCAAAAGAAGCCTCTTGCGCGCAATTGCCCCCGGGTGCGCGCAATCCAGCCCGATTGCGCACACCCCCCTTACTAAGAGGCCATTCGTTAAAGAATGAGCCGTTTCCCCCGCACGCTATCCGAAGCCCGGTGCGCGCAATCTCCATCTTCCGCGCGCAAAGCGCTGGCCCAATTGCGCGCCAGCCGGCCCATTTGCACGCCGACCAGTGGTATTGCGCGCCAAGCTTCTCTTTTGCGCGCAATCCGCCGGGGTCGCCCCCTTTGACCCCCTGAGGGTACCCGCCTGCGTGGCGCCCGATAATCTTCATCCCGGGTGCCCGCGCCGTGCGTTGTCTTCCCGTGCGGCCCTCTAGGCTCGCGCGAAGTGACACGAACCCATCGGCGACATCACACTCATCCGCGCTGCAAGACGTTAAACTGCCAAGTGTTTCGTCCAACATGACGTTAAACTGTACCTCGTCCGCGCTGCAAGACGTTAAACTGCCAAGTGTTTCGTCCAACATGACGTTAAACTGTACCTCGTCCGCGCTGCAAGACGTTAAACTGCCAAGTGTTTCGTCCAACATGACGTTAAACTGTACCACGTCCAAGCTGCACGACGTTAAACTGCCTAGCATATCGTCCGAGCTACAAGACGTTAAACTGTTCAACATTCGTCTTGCAGGATGCTAAACTGCACCACGTCTATGCTGCAAGACGTTAAACTGCCAAGCACCTTCATCCTCGACACACGACGTTAAACTGTACTTCGTCCGGCAAGACGTTAAACCGTCCGCTTCGTCCTCAACGCACGACGTTAAACTGTACTTCATCCGGCAAGACGTTAAACCGTCCGCGTCGCCCGATCCCGCGCCTCGCACGCAGGGTCCCCCTCCAGGTTTGGATGTGGCCCCCACCCGCTCGTCTCTGCAGGGATGTCGGGATTGGAGTGGCCTTCACCCACGGGGGTAGAGTATTACAGACAGAACAAACTACGTGGAATTTGATCCCTGTCTCCTAAACAGGGTACGTAGGAAGCCTATCTGAGGTTCAAGCCCACCACCTGGTCGTCCCGGTCGTATTCACGTCGGTTCGTCCATCAGTGGACCCCTCCCAGGTTCACACTTGCGTCGATTCACCTATGAATCCGCCCTTGTGGGAGACTGCACGTGTGTATCTCCATTGTGCTTCCCCACTGCCGAAGCCAGTGGAGGGCGTGACAGGGATCGAGGTCTCTTACCTTCGGCCCAAGTCCCTCTCCAACTGAGTTTTTCCGCATCCGGGCCGCCTCAGTGCGTAAGTCCTGACAGAACGAATTACGTGGAATTTGATCCCTGTCTCCTAAACAGGGTACGTAGGAAGCCTCTCCGAGGTTCAAGCCCACCACCTGGTCGTCCTGGTCGTATTCACGTCGGTTCGTCCATCAGTGGACCCCTCCCGGGTTCACACTTGCGTCGATTCACCTATGAATCCGCCCTTGTGGGAGACTGCACATGTGTATCTCCATTGTGCTTCCCCACTGCCTTTTTCTCCTTTCAGCGTCCAGCATGACGTGAAAATGTGATCCACCCGGCAGTTCCATCCCCCTCTATGCGAGGTGGTTCGGTTCAATCCTCCGCCCGGCAGCCTCGACCTCTTCGTGAGTCGGCTTGCCGACATCCAGCATGACGTTAAAATGTATATCCGAACTACGCTGACTTTGATCCGCGCTAACGCGCGGTACATAGTAATCCCCTACGGGGTCCAAGCTCTTCACTCCATCATCCATCCTGATCCTTACCCGGGCCGCCACATCCCGGTGGGGTCATGCCACTTCATTCCACTCCACTTCACTCGGGAAGCCGCCCATGTGCTGGCCCCAGCGTCGGAGGTTCCCCGCAAGGGTTTCTGTCATCTGATCCACTCCTCGTGTTGATCAGACCGATGCCGTCCCCGTTGGACGTTAAACTCGCGGCATACCCCGTGTTAAACTTGGGAAGCTGAGGAAAACCTCAGGTAATACAGTTCCCCTCACCCAGCGCGGGATGCCTCAGGCCATCACGCCTTCGAGAAGCCCTATTAGGGACGGAAGGCAGACATGCAGAGCCGCAGTGTTAAGACATGCCCCCAACACCCAGAGCTACCCGGTCTCCTCACCGCAGGTTGCTTCCCCGACCAGACTCCTTGGAACGTCCGGGCGGAAGCAGCGTAATTAACCGGTGTCCATGGAGACATGGCGCCGGGAACGAGATTCACGAGCACGTCTTAAATCTATGAGGGAGACCCGGATTAGGCAACGAGTTCCGAGGAGACGTCCACGGAAGGAGGAGCCGACATCCCATCATCCCGGTTTCGATCAAGGAGAAGACGCCCCTGAATAAGGGACGGATGCCGCCCGCCTTTGGAAAGCGGGACTGCGGGGCCACAAGCCGCGCGCCCATCCCCTCGGGTCGACGGGCGCACGCGCGAACGCGTCCTGGTGGAACAGCGTCGGAACAGAAACCCGACACACATACGCACAGAAACAAACATAACAGACTTAAATTTTCATCCAATTGAAATTCCAAGATTTTTTTTACCAGTTGGAGAATAGACCCAAACAATTAAAAGCATATCAATTAGATACTATTTTGAATGATAAAAAATAAATAATTATAAAGGTAGTATAATTAATTCATCAAAATTTATAAAGGATAAAAGAATGAAAGAATGAATGAATGAAGTCCAACTTGGATTGATATTTTCATTTTATAATATATTTTGATCCATATTATATGATTTAAATTCAAAATAAAATGTTTAATGTCAATGATTATCACATAAAATTATCCCAAAGTTTTACTAATTTTTTTTTTCAATACATAAAAAAATTGTTTTACCTAATTAAATCTAGATGTTAATAAAGATTAATCTTCTAAAAGTGTAATTACAAAATTCAATTTTAATAAATATTTCCATCCATTGAAGATGCCCATGTGATGCTTAAAAACTCACATTTTTTTTAAAAAAAAATAATGTATTTTTATTGTTTTTTAGTGAAATAAAGTTTTTCTCAAATTAGACACCCCCACACTTAAAACCCAATAATGTCATTATAGATGAATATAAACGTGGATGAAAATATTTAATCAATCAAGTTAAAATAGGTGAAACAAATATGTAGCTTGAGATTATTTTTAAAGAGTCATAAGAAAGCTCAAAAATTATTATGCCATACTACACAAACAATAATAGAAAATAAAAACATCCACAAATGATCTCATATAACTATTAAATAAAAAATTCCATCGAAAAATTCATGGTTTCTAAGAAAATTCATGATAACATTTGAAGTTTAAAGAGTTCATGATCCAATAACTAAAATAAACATGGAAAGAAACAATTTTATCTTAAAGAGTCATAAAAAAATATAAATGACTAGAAATATATACAATAAGATTTCAATAGACATTTCACCACTATTAATTTAATTTTTAATGATTTATTTCCCAAAAAATATCAAGCAGTAATTAAAAATGGATGATTCATTTTTAAAGTGTATACTTTTTACCAAAACTCCCCTGAAATATAGCCATAACACTTGAATTTTAGCAAAATACACCACCCATTTTTTCACTTAGTTAAATTCAACCTCATATTATAGAATATAGATCCTATAAAATAAAAATTTAATGCATTAAATTCTAATATTTGATGTAAAAAACAAAACTAAACTAGCGAGGAGGTTTAAGGATTTTTTTTCTATTTTTCTAAAAAATTATATTTATTTAACTTTGGAAAAAAATTGAAAACATTTGTTTTTTGTGAACATGATCAGGCTTCATATCTATTGAAAAAACATAATTAAATACTTTTATTTAAAATGGGAAACTAAAATTTATAATCTAAAAACCATGGGTTTCCTCCCATGCATCGCTAAATTTAAAGTATTCATTTTACATTACCTCCTAAAGTATTATATCTATGATCATTTAATTGTTATGAATTATTTTAAATTGAGGTATTAGGATTTATTTTATAAATTTTAGTAATCCCACTAAATACATCATGTAAATTAGTAGCCTAAAAAATTATCCCCAAAGACTCTAATGTTTTAGGACTAAGCATCCATCAATCAGAATCATTAATTCCTAGATTTTACTTTATGTAATCATAAAAATAAGAATAAAACTAATTTATACGCCCAAAATGACCAAACTGACTACTCACAGTCTCACCCAAACTCTCCCCCACACTTGATAAATGAAAAAATATAGAATATTGTGAAACAATAACTGGAACTATCTTCCTAAAAACCTTAGAATGACTCTTAGAAACAACTTACTTTGGTGAATTGGGGAAGATTCCTCAAGATCATCTAAGAATTTATCACAATAATTTATAGAAAATTAATCATCCAAGTAATTAAATAAAGCATGGATATAATAATTATCCATGTTTGGTAAAATTTACAAAAACTCCCCCAACTCATTCTCAGTAGATTGAAAAAATCATCTTGAACCACAAATTGAACAAAAAATACAACATGATTAACCCTAGAAAATTCTTTTCTAGTAGAATAATTTCCTTGAATAAACTCAATCATTATAGGTTATAAAGGGTAGGAATCAAATTTAGGATTGGGTGCACATGTGGGATGTAAAATTTGAACAACTGGCTAAGCAACACTGTCAGCTAGGAATCTTGGTTTATGATGGACCACTCTATGGACCAAAAAAAAGTATTTACTAATTTGGATCCTAATTATCCCCAATAATTCAAGTTCATGTATAGATTTATATTCATCAAATAATTAATTATAATATTCAATGATAGATTCAGTGATCAAGTCAACAAAAGAATGCAGATTCACCTTTTTAAATTTAACTCTAAACACCGCCTTAATAATATCTGTCAAATTAAAACTCCCCAAAAGATAGGACTCATTGAAAACATGAAATTCATCCTACTACTCATCAACCTAAAGTGTGATTTTTCCCTTTGACACATTAATGATCACCCTATACGTGGCTAAAAATGGTATTCAAATAATTATTGGTAATTTTTATCAATCTCTATTTCAAGAAACAGAAAATCAGTTGGGTGTGTCAGCTTTATCAAATAACAAGTAATATTCTCTTCCGTTAGGATAGGAATGTGTCCTATAAGCTAATTTAAGTGAAATTAATGTTTCATTAATCTCTCTAAGACCCAAATTTTTAAATAAGTATTAAGTTATAAGGTTGGTGGTATCATATAAGCCAAAAAAGGACCTAATCTCATAACTAACTCAAATTCTAAAAGAAATGGTAAAGTATCCAGGGTATTTTAATTTTAGAATAATTTTTTTTTGAAGAATTACACTACAATCTCCATTCAAATTAATTATTGATCTATCACAATAATCCCTATTATTATCTAAGAATATTTTTAGAAATTTAAAAATAGATTGAACATTATTTAAATCCTCAAGAAAGGGAACATTAATGTTGAAACTTCTAAGAATTTGAACGAATTTCAACTAGTATAGTTTATCTTTATTTTTAAGCATTTAGGGAAAAGGAATGGGACGGGTGTAATTTAAAAAAAAGGTTACCCATACTCCCTATCATCAAACCTCACCTTCTTATTTCTTTATTTTATGAGTTACCACTTAATTTTATTTCGTTCTTGATCTTTTTTTATTGAATATTTATCATTTTTTTCAGGAAGGACATTACAGTCTTGATTTCCATATTTTCTGATTTCAATATTTTTATTTTCATAATTTTAATATTCTTAAATTTTATCTTCATTTGACTATTCCCTAACATGTTAATTATTTTATAAATCCAACCAAGTGGTGACATCCATCACATTTCCCATAAGATTATGTTTTGTTATCATTGCTATAATCCATTTATCTCTTACTCAAAAATACAAATCCATTTCACCTATTTGAACAAGAAAGTTATCCATTTTAGATTACAAGGAATATTTTTGTTAATACATTTGATCCATATATCTAGCCTTTGAGAATAAAAAGAGCCTTCAACATTTCCTCTTTTGGATCCAGTGTATTAAAACCATGAATTAATATCCTCTCTTTATTATTATATATAGTATAAGTCTCAACCCAATACTAGTTTTAACACTTTTTGTTAGGTTGTGAATGGAATTTATGGGTATCAAGTTATTCCATTACACCTTGTTCCTTCCATGAAAAGTTGGGATGGGTTTTTAACAAGAACTATACTGATTCGAAAATGGATTATTAGTGACATGATTTTGGCCCTATAATATAATTTTTTTTCACTTTCGTCAAGTTTTATAGCTAAATAAAAATTAGGGCACTATTTCCTTAAGTACCCAAAAATACCATACTAGTCTCATTTATTCATAAGAATGTTATCAATAACTTGAATACCATGAGGGTGAGTTTCAGCCCTATGGATGGTTCTTTTTTCAATGCACTTATGTTATGATAGCCATCATATTTTCACTAGGATTATGTTTTTGATACACTAGCTAGAATCCCTTTATACCCTCCTCCTAAATACCTAGAAATTCGATCCATTTGAACAAGAAGGCTATCCATTTATGATTCCAAGGATAATTTTTGTAAATACATTTTTTCCTTGTGTCTACCCCTTTGATAATACAAATAAACCGTCAACTTATGCTCTTAGGGATCCAATTTATGAAGCACATGAATTAATATTCCCTCTTGATTATTTTTTATAATATAAGTCTCAACTAAATATTTATTTTAAAACTATATCTTACACTATAAATGGAATATAGGGGTTGCATGTTTTTTAATTACACATTGTTCCTTCCATGGTAAGTTGGGATGGTTTTTTAAGCAACACTATATTGATTTGAAAATGGATTGTTACTGCAATTATTTTGGCCCAATAATACAAAAATTTGGCACTTTCATCAAGTTCTATAGGTAAATAAAAATTAGTATAATAAGTCCTTGAGTATCCAATTACTAGACAATGATCAATTTATTTATAAGTTAGTTATTAATAACTACAGCTATCTAAGGGTGAGTTTCAGCCTTATGGATGGTTTTGATTCCAATGCATGTATATTATAACTTTTCAGAAAGTTTTCCAAAGATTGTTTTTTAATTTTTCCATATATCATGTCCTAGAAATATCAACCATAATATTGATCCACCATATTTTGATTGCAGGGAGAAAGGCTATTATAAAATGTATCAATCATAAAATAAGAATAAATTTTGTGATTTGAGACATTTTCTAAGAAGTTCTCTAAGCCGGTCCCAGGTCTCAAGTGAAATTTTGTCTTTATCTTGAACAAAAAATGAGATTTTATGTCTCTCATCAGAGGTAGTGTTATATGTATAAAACTTAGTAATTAAAGAATTGAAGTGTTGGTACCAGGTGTCAAATATTTCCTCAACTAGATTCTAGAACAAACTCCTAGCCTTATTCATTAATAAAAATATGATGAACCTCAACCTATGATCCACCTCACTAAGACCATTCAAATTTAATTGTTGAGATGATCTATAAAAATACATGATGAACTCAATTGAATCTTTAATGAGTTGAACACTAAAGGCAGGTAACATAGAGAGATATTATTATTTGATGTCATATTTGCTAGACCCAAGATATATAGAGACCCAAGACTTATACCAATATTATTACATAATTATTAACATAAAAAACCATTAATTATAACCCAAAGATCACATGGCCTAATATATTTGTAAGATTAGGTATATAAAACATCAAAATAAACAAAAACAAACCAACTTTATTTTTATTCTACATATTGAGATCATAAATCTTTTTAATCTCCTGAAACTAAATAGGATAACCTGAGGAATACATAAAATAAATGGTTGCGATAAAATTATAGTAAGGGAATAAGAATTATAAGTAAACATAACATGTGAGTCAAATTTATAACATAATATCTTAAAATAGAAGGCTCATGAGTAATCAAATTAAAGCATAACCTAAAGAACATGGTATCATAAGTTCATAAAAACATAGGAAATATGGAAACAACAAATAAAATAACATAAAAAACATTCATGTCTAACCACCTAGACAATATCACATGGAAGACAAAGTCCCATAACAGATTAGGTTGATCCCCTAATCCCATACATAACGTCTCATGAGACAAAAGTTTTAACCAATTCATTGGAGTGTTATATAGGAGAACACAACACAACATGTATATGATTATGTGTTCTTAAAAGAGAAATAAATATTAAGGTATAAACATAATAATTGAACATATAAATAAATTATTTGGATAATCTTTCCTCATATTGTAATCAAAGAAGATTTCATAAATAAGTCATTTGATAAATGTACATAAGGATGTATTACCCCATAAAAGGAGGGGATAATGAGCTAGGTACCAATATTTGAGATATATATAGAATTTAGAATAAATATATAACATAAATGGTTGTCTTAATTGATGAAACCATCTTTAAAAGATCACATGGAATATTTATTGAGGAAAATACACTTTTCACTTTGTAATAATGAAAAGAATACACAAATAATGGTTCAGAAGCCTCACAGGAAAATGATTTCAAAGATAATGACAGTGAGATGTGGCATGAGATTCAAAAACCTGAGTACTTTTCATGAAATTCCCAAAGAATTGAACTTGAAAAAAAATCATTTTCTGCATTCATTTAAGATCAGTTTCATTGAATAAATTGGTTCACTCAATGACATGGGTTTCAAAAATATAAATGATAATCATTTCATCTCAAAAGTTTCAAAAACACACCCAAAAAAACTGAAAAATAAACACACACAAAAAAAATGAAAAATCACAATTTTTTTTTGAAAACAAACAACAAATGAAAATCCAAAACTACAAAGGTTCCCTCCCCCACAATTAAATGATGCAGTGTCCTCAATGCATTTAATTGGATTTAACATGTAAGCAGATTTTAGAATGAATCACAACAGCAAGAAAGTGTAAAGGAGAGGTACAACCTGATGGATCTTATTGATAATGCAACATTGAGTTAATCTCCTAAGTGTTGCACACTAAAAACCTACAAGAAAAAGAACAAAATAAAACATAAGAAATTTATTAAAAAAAATTAAAATAGAAATAGGACGAGAAAAGAAGGATAGATCTTGGTTTAATCCCCCAAGTGGGCCCTGGGTTTTGACTGCCTCCAGATGGGCAGTTTCAGTTGGTTATCCCCAATCTGAAGGTGGGTTGAGTTTCTTTATGATGAACCAACAAAAATTCTTCTTCACATCATGTGCTTCATCGTTTTTGTTGAGGACACCATGGGTATAGTACACCAAATCCACCCCTAGTACAATAAGATACAATTTTCTTGGTGGGGGTAGGATAAAGAATGGGTCCCCTTATTTCTTGGTTTCCAATTTCATAGCCACCTCTTCATTCACAAGTGATTTCTGAAGGTATGCTGCATCATTGGAAAAATCAAAGGAAATGTTATAGTTTAATTCTGTTTGAACAAAGTTAAAGCATGAAGTGTCAATATCATATTCATCCCTTCCAAAGTAAGCATCTTGCAACTCTTTTTCCTTAGTCAAATCCACTTGGATTCCCTCTTGAACTCCCTCCAAAAAATGGTCAACATGTTCTGGGAGCTCCATATGTTCTTCGTTAAGCACATATCCCTATTCTTCCTTAGCCGCCAAGACAATACATGAGTTTTCTGAGTCTGAAAAGCAAGGGGAGGTGATACTCAATTCAGATTCAATAAAATTAGAATATAATGAGTTCAAGAAAAGATCATCTCCCTGAGGTTTCTCGGCTTCATTTGCTTCTTCAGTGGGAAGTTCTTCTTGAAGTAGAGTGGTAGCAGATGGAGGAGGGTAGTCAGGCTTCTCAACATTCTCTTCAAATTCAACCACGTTGGTGGTGTATTCTTTCAATGATGATGGATCTTCTACATTATGAGGAACTGGGGGACCAAGTAGTTCCTCACACTCCTTCCAGAACACATCCAGATCTTGTTGATCTCTCGAACTTACTTTATAAGCCACTTCCTCTTCATCAATCTTCTTCAGAAATGGTTGAGAATAGCCAAATGGATCTTCGTTTAATTCCATCATGGTCTCCATAGGTTCTTCAACATCAATTATAAGAGGGGAATACACTTCCACTAATGGCTCAGGTTTAGGTTCAGGTTGAGGTTCTTGATCCAATGTAACCTTCTCTATGGACTTCAATCTTTGATAATCAATGTTGACTTGATTCACCATGTCCATCAATTCATGAAGCGAGATACCTGTGACATGGTCATTCATCATTTTCTTGGACAAAACAGTGAGTTCATCAAGCTTTTGAAAGAGGGATTCCTCATCATTATAAACCATTTCCCCCTGAAACTGTGAGTAATCAATCCAATAAGAATAATTGAAGTTGGAATACATCATGGATTTTTTTTATATTTTTTTTAGATAAAATAAATGAAAATATTTACAAAATGTTAGAATTAGATTGTTGGAACAGCCTCCCTGGAAACGGCGCCAAGTTTTGACACGTGCCTGTCGTGGGGTGTGACAAAAACAAATAAAACCTAAGTTAAAATGTAGAAAAGTGGGTAACCTAAGTTGTCTCCAGAGAGGAGTGCACAACAATTATGTTTGTCACTTAAATTAAAGAAAGAATAAGAGGTTCTTTTTGACAGTTGTTTACGTTGAAAAATAAAACAAGCAATTGAAATGGAAGGTTGAAAACTAATTGATGAAGAGAGTGATGGGGTCAGGGTAGGATCACCTTTTTTAATGTCATCATAGTCACAATGATCATCTCACCTCTCTTCCTTTTGAATAACAAATGAAAGACTCCTCGATCGAGTCATCTATCACCCTTGGATAAAGAAGAAAATTGAACTCACTCCTATGTGCATGGAAGTTCATAAACAATTCCTAAACAATTAAGGAAAGTCCCGATCGGGAAATTTTTCTCCTTAGAACTCTAGAAAAAGTCTACTAGTTCCACACACGTGCCAACGATCGTTAGACACTCACCACCTAACACAATCTGCTCGATCGAGACAAATTGCACTAGGCAGAGGGAGATAAAAAGTCTTTAACCAAAGCTATTAAAAATTAATACACCAAAATCAAAACATGATCGCATTAAGAGAATTGGGAAACACTGATAATAGATGTCATTTAGAAGAAATATAAGGTTTTACATTTAAGCACAAAACTCCGACATTACAAAAGAGAAACTCCCCCTTCCCTGATCACTCAAAGGTTTTACCCCTCCATGTGAAGGGTATTAGAGTTGAAAGGGGAAGAATAGAGCATAATCAAACTAATTAAAAAGAAAATATAAAATAAAAATAACATCAAGAACTCAATCCTCCAGAACAGCCCTTCTTGCACCTTCTTCAACCCCTTTGAATGGAAGTGAATACTCTTATTTATAGGATTGGGGAGTAGAAAATTTCCCTCCAAAATTACTCCCCCGAAATTTTTAGTCCGGTTGGCATCGTAAATGACAGAATTTGAGAATTGTTCCTTCTTTAAAGTTGTTCCCCTACATCTCTTCTCTCGACCCACAAACTTTTATCCTGATTGGTCCACGTATGAAGGAGATATGGTCACATTACTCCGGATATTTAATTCTGTCCAGGTGACTCTTCGTCTTCCACAACTCCAACTTCCCATGACATGAAGACCTTGAAAACAGCCGATTCAGACGTGGCCTCCTTAATGAAAGATGTTCATTAATTCCTCTTCCAGATCCTTGTAGAATATCATCTCCATTGGATCACGCATCTTCGAGATAAAAGCTCAGAATTAAAACATGACAAATCTGTACACAGTTTTCGAGGCCTGGTTTGTGAGCTGAATTTGAGCTTCCAAATGTTGGATTGAGCTTTGGGTCCAGAAGGATAAAATTAAGAACACGCGTATAGTAATCCTAAAAAAAAGGAATCATACAATTTGGATCCAAAATATAAAAGATATTCCCGAAATACCGAAGCTCCACAAAACTGCTAAATTTCCAGAATTAACCAATTTCCACAATTAAGCCCATAATTCACCAAAAATACTAAAATGATGCAAATCAGATCAAATTGATTAATTGGAAGGGGTTAAATCATTAAAAAACATATGAAAAATTATGAAAATATTATCTCTGTCAAATCACTTCTTTAAAATCTAAAAATTTCCAAAAAATTTAAATAAAATATTTTCTTCGAAAAGAAAAATGGAACTTTTTAAAGGAATATTAAAATAATTACATAGTTTTTATGGTTTGAAATTATTTTCATGTCATATAATTTAAAAGAAAACATTATTTTCACACTTTTATAAAAATTGAAAAAATTCCTTGTTTGGAAAATAACAAAAATATTGCTTTTAAAACATTTTTTAAAAAGGTCAAACATCAGTAAAAATTTATTTAATAAATAATTTTACAGTAAAAAAAGTCTTTAAAATATTTTATAGAAAATATAATCATGAAAGATACATATTCCATATCTAAAATAAGATTCAAGATCAATATTACTTACAACCAAATTTCATGATGTTTATATATTAAATTAAGGAGTAAATGGAAACCAAAAAAATAAACCACATTAATTATAATAGGATAATAAAATATATTTGGTTAAATAAAATATTTATATATGATTTAACTTAAAGTAACCTTCAACATAAAAAATCATGAAAAGAAAGGAAATTGTAACATAAATCCATTATCGATTTGGTAACAATCAAATCAAATACCCGTTGAGGAATTAAAATTAATTGAAAATTAAAATACCATAAATTAAAAATTATTTATGATATAACATGTAAAAGGGGAATCATATCTAATATATAAATGAAATTATGTTTAAACTATTCCTTAGGGGAGGGTAATTGAGATGAAATCTCTTACCACAAGTTTTTATCGTCACATACATACATTATATTACGAAGTAACAAAATTATTTTAATTATTTAATTCATTAATATCCTTTTTATTTTTATTATTAATTATATATTATTTATTAAATTTTTATGTTTATTTACTTAATTAATTAATTTCACATCGTATGGTCTGATGATATTCGGTTCATTAATCCAAAATGGTTTTGATAGGTTAACTGTTATAAAAGAATTAATTATTACATCATATCTAGAATAATAATCATAACATAATTATAATTTTTATAAATCATTTTTACTTTTAAATCCAACCACGAAATGTGGTTATGAAAAATGAACTATGCTACAATAATGGTGACAAAAGGTCATACGTACACGTGCATAACGTTTACATTTTCCAATGATTATGATGGAAAGAATTTAAGTATTATCTTTATTTTTAAAAAATAATAATTATATAGTAATACCATATTATTTATTTAAATAAACTTATATATACAATCAATTTTATGCGGTCATGAAAAATGAATCACATTTCTTTGTGATGATGGTAGTCCACACATATGCACGAACGATGTTATAATTTTTCAATGAATGGAAAGGTAAGAAAACATTTCATATATTAATTTTACATAATTATAAGTATATAAATAATATAATATATATTTATACATATACATTGAATCCATCATTAGAAACAAATATGACAGGATAATATGGAAAATAAATTACATCATTTCATGAGGCGGTAGTCTGCCACACACATGAACGATGGTTTCATTTCCCATTTCATAGAACTGAAGGTGCATTAATGTTATTCCATTAATAAAATTAAAAATCAGTATATGGTAAATAATTGTTTTATTATATCTTCATTTTTTAATAATTTTTTAATGATATAGAATATTAAATAAAGCAAAACACTCAGTTAAGAACGATACCTCTTCTTCTGATAACCACTTTAGGTTTGCACCAAAATCCTTCAAAAGAGGGTTCTATCATAAAAATAATTCATCTAAGATCTATAAAGGGAATTAATTAAGGTATTTAGGTAGTTATTTTTGGATACAAAAGGATTTTTTATGTGTGGATAATAAAGGAGAGGAGGTTCCCTTTTATAAGTGAGAAGAGTGGTATTTTTGAAAATACCCAAATCTATTCAATAATAAGAAGTCAATCTCTTACCAAGTGCCTAAAAATTTGATAAATCATGTATTGGATGGAATATAAGGTCTATAGAAACCTCCAATACAAAAAATAAACATTTTTTAAACATATTATTCCCTTTACCTCTAAGGCTGCTAACTTTTACCATTTTAGTTTTCACCATAGTGACTAGTTTTTTACCTAGGTAATTTATCTTTTAAGCCTAAAAAATGGTTCTTATTAGATAACATGAACCCAGTTATTATAAATATTAAATCTAATTGATTAAATAAAATAAAATATATGTTTGGAAAATTAATTTTAATGTATGTGCATGTAATTCACAAAACCCCATTTTAAACATAATTTTCATAAAAACTATTTTAATCTTAATTGGTTATGAATGTTATCATAAATGGAAAAAGAACTCTTAAATATAACATGGATGATATATTTAAACATATACCAATAACTTGGACAAATACAGTATTTTTAATTAATTTAAATCATATAAAAAAATTATTTTATTATAAAATATCATTAATGTCTAGTTTGTCACATTCATTTAATTTGACTCTAAAAACATAAGGAAAGTGATGAAATTTGGATATATATCATTCACATATATGAAATATGTTATATTTATCTAAAAATTTTATCTAACAAAATAATTCATTCAAATTATATTTCTTTTAATATTTTTAATATAATTTATTTTACATTCTTTGTAATTAAATAATTTTAGCATTAGTGTTGCGTAAGAAATTAAGGAAATTATTTCACTAATAAAAATTATAAATAAATTACCATGATAAAAAATAATTTATTTTTAAAATTAGTATTTATATCCTAATATAGTTTATTTTTATCCCTACACAAAATATTATAGTTATTAAAAACAATAAAGTGACATTTTTTTCTTTTATTTAAATAAAGTATTTTAAAGGCTACAATCATGGTCATATGAAAAAAATTTCATATATTTAAATTTGGTATTATTATGAACCAAATATTCACATCCAATAAAAATAATTTATGTTTTAGGTTTACAATGTAGTCGTTATAAATTTTTTACCCTTAGTTAACCCATTTTACCTTAACTGTGGTAACAAATATTTACCACGATTATTATTCATAATGAAAAAAAATTATAAGAAAATATTTAAAAAATGTATAATTAATAATTAAAAATATTAAATACATTTTCTAAGATTCAAAATACATTATTTGAAGAATTAAATTTTATATTAATCCCGAAAAATGCTATAATAATGATTTTTCATAAAAATACAATTTTTAAGCAATAGATGATATTATATCCACTCTATGACTAGAAATAATAATTATATGAATTTAAATTAATATAAATAGATATCTAATATATAACTTTTACTTAAATATTACCTTATGAGGGGTTATTTTAATTAATTAAAATGGATGAACTTTATGAACTTCAAAATAGTTTTAAGAAAACTGTATTTTTAAGCATAAAAAATAAACACACAAAAAAATCATAGGGGTTTGTTATTCAACTGAAATAAATTAGATTATTATGGAAGAAAATTTTTATTTTAAACTTTAAAAAAAATAAAAAAAATAATGTTACTTTTATATTAGTTTATTTAATGGAAATAAATTGGATTATTTGAAAAAACAAAAATGTTCCCTAATCACTAAAAAATCAACCATTTCAAAGAAATCAGAAAATTTCATCCTAAATTAACTTTCAAATAATTATTTGAAGAATGAATTTCATTTTCTCAAATAAATTTCTAAAATTTCCTGAAATTAATTATAACATTTTCTCACAAAAATCAATATTGATCATTTTTTAATATATCATTTTTTTCAAGAATAAAATGTATTTATTAATAATTGAGGGCTTATTTACTAAGAAATTATCAATAAATTTATATTGAGTGGGATATATATATATATATTTCATAAATAATTTAAACATTTTCCTACCTGAAAATTTAATAGCTAGGTTATAGCAGTCATATTTAAATAATAATATTGCATTGTTAGTTTACGCTTAGTGTTGTGTGTCGTATACACTATCAAACATAGTATTCTTTTTAAAATATTTCGGTGCTATATTCTCCCCTTAACTTTTACTAAATTGGGTCCTATAAACTTAAACATTATCTTAGTAATCAAATGTTTTCAATCTTAAAATAACTTTTTTGAAATCCCACATCGTGAAAATGGTTAATAAAACATTTTCTTGATAAGAGATAAAGGGAAGTACGAAGTCCATCCAGAATAACACATAACTAGATTTCCAAGTAGGAAACAACTAATAAGATTAAAAATTTTCTATATGGAAGAAAATATTAATGCCCAAATAATTATAGAGAGTTACAAGTATCATTGATCACATGAAATTGAATGACCATAAAACCATAAAAACAAAAGGTATGAAAAATACCATCAACTCATAAAAAATGAAGTTAATTGAATAAATTTTTTATTTCATGATCCTATTCATAAAGTTATATAAGTCGTTACCATCTATACTTAGAACATAAGGAATATATAATTACATACCAAGTAGAATTTCATCCTTTAATCACAATCTCATCTCTTGGTCCAAATGATGAGTATTCAAGATAAAAATGTTTTATGCTTAGAGAACTAAAATCAGAACATAACAGATTACATAATTCCAAAAATGTTAAAAAAATATTTTCCTTCTTCCATTATATGTTAAGAAAAACAAAAATGGTTATCACAATGTAAGGTAATCACATATTTAATAAACATTCATACAATGAAATATAACATTAATCTCTAAATCCATAACAATGACACCGAAATTCTTCTTAGATCAATTAATAAACAACTTACAATAATATTATATAAAATATTCCCAACTAAGCATTAAACCCAAATATTTTAATGATTTGATCACATATTCATCCAAGACAAATTTAAAATTTATCTTAAAATAAAATCAATTTATCTTAATGTCTCATAGAAAAATGTATATTCTATAATCATATAGGATAATCATTTCTATAAATAACTTGAATCCACATAAATCCACTGTAAAATCATATATGCTTACAAAAACTAACACAATCCTTAGATGTTTCATGATTCTTATAAGAAAAACACCATCAATAAATATAATTTTCAATTTGCATTACATAAATACTTTAATCCTATCATCTCAATTATTGATATAAAAATATACCATCCTTGTCCATAGAACCATATAATCTCTTTTATACCCGAACATTAGGATGTTAAACAATACATAGACTTATCCCCGGGATTTTTACTAAAACTCTAAACTAGACCAAGATTTGATATCAACTATAGTGACCAAAGTCTTTTAAATATATCATTACATGATTTTTACCATAAAAACCCATTTATTACAACCCAAAAATCATGAGGCCAAGTTTTTTTAGAGTACAAAGTACATACAACATAAAAATAAAAAAAATATTATCTTTATTTTTATTTTACTTCATGAGATTCTACATCTCTTTAAGATCCTAAAACTAAATAGGATAACATGTGGAATACACAGAATAAATGGGTGAGATAAAAGGAACAATAAGGTAATAAACATGATAAGGAAACATAATATGCATGTCAAAGGCATAACATGATATAATAAAAGATAAGGATCATGATTAATCACATGCATGCATAACATAAAGAACATGGTATCATAAGATCATAGAAATAAAGGAAATGTATTATAAATATATAACATGACATAAACATGATTCAAGACTAATAGCCTACACAATATCACATGGTGGACAAAGTCTCATAATATATTAGGTTAACTCTCTAATATCATACATAACATCTAATGAGACAAAATATTTACCTTATGAATTAGTGTAATGTATAGATGCACTAATCATAACATCTAATTGATTATGTGTTCCAAAAAATGAAATAAATATTAAGGTATAAACATAATAATTACCCATGGAAATAAATAGGTTTCATAATCATGGATCAGGTCGTTATTAATGGATATTTCATAAAGAATAAATTTGATAAAAACATAAGGCTTGTATTACCCCATAAAAGGAAAGAAGAATGAGTTAGGTACATATTTAATATAAATATATATATAATTTATATGAAATAAATATTATTAAAGGCTGTCATTATTTTTTAAAACATCTTTAAAATATCACATGGAATATTTCTCAAGGAAAATACCCCTTTCACTTGAAATCACTTCTTTAAAATCTAAAAAATTCCAAAATATTATAAAAAAAATCTATGTAAATAAACATGGAAAATTTTAAAGGAATATTCAAATAATTGAGTAGTCATGATGTTGGTAAATACCATTCTTTTCATATAATTTAAAAGAAAACATTCCATTCATACTTATTTAAAAATTTAAAAAGGTCATTCTTTGGAAAACGACAGAAATATTCATTTTAAACCGCTTTATAAAAAATTTTAAACTTGGGTACAGATGTATTTAATAAATAATAGGATAAAAAACATTCTTGAAAATATTTTAAGTAAAATACAAATAGGGAAGAGAAAGATTCTTGATCCAAAATAAGATACAAGATTGATATTACTTACTAAGAACTATCATGATGTTTCTTTATTCAATAAAGGAGGAAATATTGACCAATCATGTAAACAATATTCATGAAAAAACTATTATAAAATATTTGTGGTTCAAGAAAATAATTGTATCTAATTTCACCCAATGGAACCTTAAACATTTACAGTCCTAAAAATAAAAGAGATTGTAACATAAATTTTCTACTGCTTTGGTAAATTTATAATCAAATACCCTTGGATGAATTAAAATAAATTGTAATTTAAAATGACATAAAGTATTAATTATTAATTATATAATGTGTAAAATGGAAAGAATATAAACCTTATAAATTTAATTAGTCACATAATATTAAAATATGACTCAATGAAGGGAGATTGAGATGAAATCCCTTAAATCGAGTTAAACTTGTCACATAAAAACTTTATCTTCTTGGGTAATAATTTTATGTTAATTATTTACTTTTTAAGAACATTTTTCAAATTTATTATTTTATTTATTTTATTTATTACCATGTTATATTTAATTACTCAATTAATTTCATGTTGGAATTTTTGATGATATTCTGTTTATATATCCAAAATGACTTTGGTAGGTTGACTATGGTTAAATATGTCTTTGTTCAATCATATACAAAGTAATAATCATTAAATAATTATAATTTTTATACATTAATTATTCTTTTAAAACCAACTATTAAATATGGTAACGAGAAATGAACTATATTTGTAGACGCCGAAAAATTATCAAGGTCTAAAAGAGGATTTGGCGCGCCCAAGAGAAGACATATTTGGAACTGGTGATGCATTACGGGGGCCCCGGAAAGGCCGTGAAAAAAAAATTGCAGGGGTGCAAGAAAAAAAACACTCTCGTGTGGAAAACCATGGGATACGTGAAAGTTTTCGGCACAAGCATAGAAACTTTCATGCCACCAACCGCGGATGTGGGAATTTGCGCACGGCTGCCCCCACGCGGGTGAACATTTGAGTCATCGACACCAGCGTGCAATCTTTTGCATGGATTGGTTTCTGCATGGATCAGACGACCCCGAGCACCTATAAATAAAAGGGAACCCCTTCAACTTCCAATGACTGAAGAATCTAAACCGTCTTCCCTACATGAAATCCACCTCTTTTTCAGGCCAAAGATGGCTTTTAGGTATGAGATTTTTCGTGACAAGCTGCCTAGGGGTCCACCTTCGTGCGAGACCACTCGAGCTTAACCCTCATCCAAATCCCTTTGAGTCTGGTCCCCTACGTGAAATCCCATCCAATTTCATAAAAACTTTTCCAATTGCATGCAATCCCTTCCAATTGCAGGTAAATCTTATTCCTTACGTTCAATACCTCCCAATTGCACGCAAACCTTATTCCTTATGTGAAATACCTTCTTATTGAATGCAACCCTTATTCCTTGCGTGAAATATTTTCCAAGTGCGCACAACCCTTATTCCTTGGGCACAATCTTTTCCAATTGCGCGCAAAACCACGACCCCCTTTGCGCGCTGACCCGGTATTTTCTGCGCAAGTGTCTCAATTGCGCACTGACCGGGCGTTTTCTACACAAATGTTCCATTTTGCATGCAATCCTCCCTCCCTGTGTGCACGTGTTCGATGTCTCTCTTCCAGAAATCATTTTCGAGCGCCTCCCATGCCCAGAACATCTACGACACACACCGATTTCCTGTACGACTTTCTAGGCTCGTACGAAGTAACTTTAAATCCACTTGGATGATACTTCCTGTTGTGTTGCTTCGCCTCATGCTCTTTCACATAGTAATTCTAACAACAATTTCTTCTTCGCATAGACACGGTAACGTGGACCCCCAAGAGGATCACCTCCAACACTCCCTAGCCACGACATTGCCCGTCCCTTCTCTTCACAAAGGTTTAGTGGGTGCCAGTTATGTATTTCCTAGGGGTGTGGAGTGAACCCACATCATCCGAGCTACAGGATGTTAAAATACCAAGCCCCAACGTCCTCAGCACATGAAATTTAACTATGACCTTCGTGCCTTGCATGCAGGGTGCCCCATCTCAGACATTCTCTAAGCCCACTAGTCTCCACGGGAGTGAAATAATTCCTCATATGAAATGAAATCCTATTTATTAGAGCGACATCTGTCTGCGGGGAAAGGGAAACCAACCTGGTGTAATCCCCTATCATTCCTTGCAGGAGGTAGCACCCCTACTCCTCCTCTCTTCCTGGGTTCCAAATCCCCCTATCACTGGGCTTTGTCACCACCAGGGCCTCCCCCCAGAGTAAGTCCCAATCACTATCACCTGGGCTGCTAACCATGTGTAAACCCCTATTTCCTCTTTGGGATGCCAACTGTGCATGGCCCCAGTCTACTTCCCACAGACGCACCTTTCATGACGTGGTCATCAGGTCATTGTTGTCTCTTGTTTCTCACACCAAGCTTGACTCATGTGGTCTTATAGCAAGCATCGACCATGACATCCTATTCGGGAAGCCTAGAGTGTAAGCCCAACAACCCACCTACCTGAACTACGTGGACTTCGATCCTTGACAAGGCAAGGTATGTAGGAAGCCTCCCTAAGGTTCAAAACCAACACAAATTGGTCCCAAATCCCTTTACTTCGAATCACCAACAACTTGGGCTGCCTTATAGAGTAAGCCCCTAAATTCCCCCATTCACGAACTACTAGGTCTTTGATCCTTGTCTCCTAGATAAGGTACGTAGGAAACCTCCCTAAGGTTCAAGCCCAATACTCAGTCCTTTCGACCTCCTTCACGCCGGTTCACCAAACTCCATCCTGAAATATGTGGACTTTGATCCTTACGAAGGAAAGGTATGTAGGAATCCTATCTGAGGTTCAATCCCAACAACCATTGGTCTCGACTCCCTTCACGTCAGTTCACCAAACTCCAACCTGAACTATGTGGTCTTTGATCCTTGCCAAGGAAAGGTTTGAAGGAAGCCTCTCTAAGGTTCAATCCCAACACCCGGTCATTCTAACCCCCATCACATTAATTCACCAAACCCCATTCATGACCAATGAGGTCTTTGATCCTTGCCAAGGTATGGTATATAGGAATCCTCCACGAGGATCAATCCCACTATCCATTTGGACCCTAGGTCCTCATTCCCGTTAGTCCATAGACCCCCATCCCATAAGAACTACGTGGGTTTGACCTCTATCTCCTAGGAAGGGTACGTAGGAATCTTACATGATGATCAACCCCATCTAGTGGAAAGCCGTTGTGACCCCATCTAGCGGTAAGCCATTGTGACCTCATCCAGTGGTAAGCCATTGTGACCCCATCCAACGGTAAGCCATTATGACCTCAATCAGTGGTAATCCATTGTGTCCCCTATTCAGCGGCAAGCCGTTGTAATCCCCTTCATTAGGGACCCTCATATTTAGTCTATCCTAGTGGAATTAGACCAACTTGGGCTGCTAACCATGCGTGAGCCCCATACACATCATTAGGTTTTCATCCTATGTTTATGCCCCAATTGAAGTCCATTGCTTGGTCTTCCCTTCGAACCTATGTTTTTTGGGACGGTCATACCCCAACCTAGAGGTTCCACTTCTTCTGGGTCCAATACATGTGACCATTCTCACGGGCCACCTCTTTTGGTATCACTTAACCATACCGAACTATGAAGACTTTGATTCCCTACCATGGGGATACATAGGAAGTCTCCTAGAGACTCAATCCCAACATTATCGTCATCCTCACAGTGGTTCCATCCCATTCAGTATCCACTTCATTCAAACACTCCATTATCCATCTCGATTTTTACCTAGGCCACCACATCTCGGGGAGGTCATGAAAACTCACCCCCCTATATCAGTGTTCCATCCAGGGGTTGAACCTATCTAATCCACTCTAATTAGTGTTCTAACCACTCTGATCCATCTCCACTAGACATTAAATTCACATCACACCTTGTGTTAAACATGTGAAGCTGAGGAAAACCTCAGATACATGTTTATGGCATATAATTCCCTGTGTTCGACGTGGGATGCCTCAGGCTTCCGTGCCCTCGAGAAGCCCTATAATAAGGGGAAGAAACATAGACGCACTAGTTTCCTAGTGTCCAGACATGCCAGTGATGTCCAACGTGACTACTACCCTGACTGAAGGTTGCTGCCTTGACCGGACCCTTTGGAATGACCCGACAGAAGCAGTGTAATTAACTGGTTTCCATGAAGATACATCACTAGGTGGAGTTTCATGAACAAAATCTTAAATCTATAAGGGAGACCCGTACTAGGAGACGAGTTCTGAGGTGGAATCCCTATAAGGAAGAAACGACATCCCATCATCCAGTTTCAATCAAGGAGAAAACTTCCCTAAACAAGGAATAGATGCCGCCTGCCTTTGGAAAGTGGGAATGCGGGGCAACAAATAGTGCCACCATACCCCAACAAGATGGATGTGTGCGCCCCGGTGAAAGAATCTGAAATAGAAATGGTGAACCTGAAGTGAAGGTCTTCTCCTCAATATGGAGATTAGTATTGCTCGAGATATCAGTGGATTAGCATGTCACCAGATCCAGCTATCCGGCACCAGGTCCCGCCAAGAAAATAGTGGGCTTGGAGTGAAGATCTCCAATAGTTGGGGTAGTCAAAATGTTGGATGTACCGGTCTGAGACGTTATCAGTGTGGATCCATCTTACCAGCCATGGAAGATGTAATGGAGTTGGGGCACTGGTCGTCGATACCCTTTTTTTTCATCACTGATGAGTTAATCTCCCTTCTTTCAGAAACCAAGCTTCTATACCCGAAACTCGATCACTGTCTGCACACCGATGCAGGGGAAGGGGAAGTACCAGTGCGGCAGTCCCACACAATTCTTCCTCTTCTGCAATGGTCTCAATGTCCATGGCCATGGGGCTCCCATGCCCCATCTCCCCGACCGAGGTTGTTCAGCAGAGACTGATCAATGACCTTGTACGCCGATATGTGGAGGAGGGTATTATCTCGACTCAGGATATGGCCCGCCTAGATTTAGAGGCATATATGCCTCATCATCAATGCCACCCCCAAGGGCCACACAGGGATCCACTACTCCCCACTCCAACATATAACCATTTTGGGAGCCTGTCCCCAGAATGCTTCGACGACCCCTTTCCCTACGCCAAATAGGTAGGGGATGTCCAGGCCAGCCCAGTCAGAGTACCATTCTAGGGACTCCCGATGATGGCCCCCACCCGGACACGTCAGCGCCACCGCCAGGTCTTACTGGATGAGGATTAGGTAAGCCACATACCTACACCCCCAGCTCTAGTCCGTCCAACCAGACTCCAGCGTTGGGTGCAAGATGAAGACTACGCCCACCAAGGGGCGTCATTGTCAGCAGCTACTGTGGCCTGAGCCACTGCCGATGCATATCACCAGCTCTCCGTATATGTTGAGCATGGGAATTTGTATACTCTACTAGGATCATGGCCTCAACTGCCCCACTAGTAGGCTAGGTCGACTCTCTTGGTCACCGACAGAAGTAGTGGCCACCATGGACTAACCCGTAGTGATGCCACCCAGTACTGAGGTCCTCCTCGTAACGATACCATGGAGAAAGTGGGATTTACCCACTTCCAAGATTGTCATGGAGATACATCCTATTCCACCTTCAATCCAAATGAGGGTCCTCCCTACGGTGGTGACGCTCAGTACGAAAGTCTTTCCCATGCCCACTACACCAGATATACAGTCATTCCTCCCACCACAGACCGTTGTTATGGGGAAATTTCACATCCGGTTGCTCTTAAATGTGGGGACCCTCCCCGTGTTCTTGTAGCAGTTGGCGAAGGTCCTCCTCTCCCCAGCAATAAGAGGAGTGAGGGTCAGCTTCACTTCACTAGTGCCCAACACGGAGGTCCTACCCGTGTTCAACTCGACCAGTATGAGGACCTTCCTCGCACTAGTGTCGCCTGGGGAAAAAACCATGGAGGTCCTCCCCATGCTCCTATTGGTTCCAATAGAGGTCTTACCCACTCTAGAACTGCCCATAGAGGTCCTCCCCGTGTCCACTTTGATATCTGTCCTGGTGCTGCTTGCACCCCAACTTACCCAGGTAGAAACCCTCTCTGCCCCAGCACTAGTGCGACCGAAGGACCTCCTCGTGTGAAAGATCTACCCTATCTTGAAGAGCCATCCAGGGGTAGGAAGGTGGGTCTTCGCCACCATACGAAGAATTATGGGAAGGTCTAGATCAAGATCAAACCAGTCCACTTCTCAGACTCCAAAGAAAAATATGACTCAGCTCGGGAACCCTCCCCTTGCTCATCCGAGTCATGGGCTGGGGTAGGAATGAGGCACATGAGCATATTACTCCCAAAATGGAAGTTATATCAGATTCCTACCTCCCTTCCCAGGTATATCCAGGAGGAATAATATTTGGAAACCCTGTAGGTTACGGTCGTGCAATCACCACCATCGTCACCAGAAGAACTCTCTACCTCGACTAGAGATCAAAGAGAGATATTATGGGGACCCGTGGTGGGAGAGTAGCAGCATGGACCATCACCAGCAGCCTCAACCCCTGCACTAGGAACTACGGCTGTCAGCCCATATTATCGTGATGTTGTGGCTAAATCATTACACACTTCAGAGGACAACCTGAGATGTGGTGGTTTGTCGTCTCGCTCACTGTAGTCTCCACTGGCTAGCCTACCGTCTTAGGGGTCTACTTCGGTACCACTACCGATTCCTCAACCGCCTCTGGTTGACGAGTGGGATAATGAAGGGCTAGACACTAAATCCTTGCCAACAAGATTATGGAATATCCTTGCAGCATACCACTTCCCTGAGATGTTTTGGCCCATGGTAGTGATGAATTTATGTGCACCGAAATACCTCACCCTAGAGGAAGTTGAGTGTTTCCTTCAAACCGTCTGGGTGACACACTTTTTCCTTCTTCATCAGCAAGTGGTGTATCCTAGAATCCAAGCGCATTTTGAAGACATTGGCAAGCAATGTTGTCTAGTTGATTTGGCCGTACTCCCTATGGCCCAACTCCTTGAGTCACTAGGTTCCCATAGGGCCCTCCAATAGTAATGCTTTCAGAGTTTGAAGGTACTCCACAAGGTTATCAAGGAGGATTATCCCCACCTTCAGATCAGTAGCTGGGGGAAATATGTTTTCCTCCTCATTAGTCCTATTCGACGACAACCTGACTCGCTAGGCGACATTGAGGACATCCCCCCAAGTAGAGTCGCGGTCAACATGGCCAACCTATCAGAAGAGGAAAATGAGATGGAGCTCCAAGATGGAGACCTACCCTTGAGGGCGTTCCATAGCTAATAGACCCATCGGAGATGGTTACTCATCAATAGAGGAGCCTTCTGGGTCTCCCTGCACCCACCAACGCATTAGTTCTTAGCCAAAATCACGGTAAGGGTAAAGATCATCTCGGATCTGCCAAACCCTCCGACCCATCCGCGTTAGTGCAGAAGACAGAGGAAGACCCCGAAAAAGACATGTTGCGACAAAAACTTTTTGGACAAAAGAACTTGGTCGATGACCTCCATCCTGAATGGCCTGCAGAGTGATGACCGGACTACGGAAATTCTAGGCCAGGGTAGCAGGTGCATGAAAAACATCCCCTTGGAGAACTACCTCCAGGAGACACTAACCATCCTGCCCCCACAGAAAGGGTTGAAGTCGGAACTTATTACAGGAGGGTGTGATATGTCTCCCCAAACCCTCTGGAATGGCATGAAAATCCAAGGGACCCAGCTCGGGTCCCCCAACTGCCCCAAGGGTCATGCCACCAGCCGCTCCATGAGCCGCTGGGACTACTTACCATGTTGAAGAACCCACCAATGCACTTGTGCTTAGGTATCCCCATCAAGAGAGGGACCCCCACCCAGAGGATCCAATGGCGGCACTCATCGCCCACCTTGAGGCGTTGGAAACACGATAGGTGGCACTCCCACATGATGGAAAGCTGTATCCGGCGTGGGGGGATGATATGCCCAGACCTGTAGGTTTCAAAAATCCCACCTTCTCCCCCTTTAATGGGACGGGTGACCCCCATAGAATCTAGCCCATGTTATTTCAAGGTGGGGGCCCATGTTGGGAACCCTGATGCAACAAGAGGCCGCCAATCTCCGGTGTTCTGTATAGTCATTAGAAGGGCCTTCATTCATCTGGTATAGCCAACTCCCCATCAGATCAATAGCAGGATGGGAGGATCTTCTCAGGTAGTTTCTGTACCAGTTCATCTCCATCACTCGAAAGACGAGTATCGCATACCTCTTTAAGTGAAAAAAGATGCTTGATGAGTGTGTTGCTGACTTTATCACATTGTGGAAAGGGCTTACATACTCCCTTGACATGCCACTGACTATGGAGAAATTACTGACGATGTGTGTAGGGAATGTTAAAACGGAACTGGTTCCCTATTTGATAATCCAGAACTACCGTGGAGGATCCTGAGACTTTTCTAACAAGGCCCAGTGCTAGGAAGAAGCCATGCAATAGGCCATCCAGACACGTTCGTTGCCCCTACAATTCCTGCGAGGAGGGCTGTCAGAGATGAGCCCTCCGCGGTGACCCAAATAGAGGCCCTAGACAACGGAACTATTACCATTAGAGCCACCTCCGCAGCCTCCGGCTGAGCAGCGACCACCTCAAAATCGGTATGCACCACCATGCAACATGTAGCCACCACCCAGGTGGGATAATCAGGCTCCACCTCCTCGACAGGCTCATCCAGCTCCTTGTCAGGGCCAAGCTCCAAGGCCCCCCTTTCCGGATAGAATAAATTGGACCTAATCGTTCAACGAGAATCAGGTCCCCGGCTATTTCCTAAGTGCCTTGGAATAAGGGATTGGGAAGCTGCTTGAGTGCATAAAGCCATAAGAGGCGAACCTCACTGATCACCCCAAATAGGGCCCCTGTCACCAGATCTTGGGGCACACCCTCAAAAAATTATATGTGTTCAAAGACTAGCTCCAAGACCAGGTCGAAAAACATAGTCAGATTGGGCCCCACCCTGGTGTAGGTGGCATGTGCATCCATGAGGCCAGATAGATGTAGTGGAAGTAAAGGTTAGTGGCAACAGGTTTCTAATCATGGGTCCCAAAATTATGATGATTGGATGGCTCGAAAAATAGTCGCTCATGCCCATGGTGTCATTCGGGAATGCCTGAATCGGCCAGAGCCTTAAGAAGCCGCAACTACCACTTATGCATCATCGTCTCACCCGACCTCTCCCTAGAAGTGAAAACACCGGCGACGCAAGGGGAAAAAAATTCCCCCACCGATGCCATCGTCATCCCGCACTCTTGGAGACTTCATTCCCCCAAAGATGGAGATTCCTCTCAGTATCTTTCTAGTAGCGGATGACTCTTCAAGTGATAGTCAAGGGTACGCCTCAGTTAACACCGTAGAGCTGGTAAATCCCTACATGATTTCTGATGACGAGGAGCGCCAAGAGAATCCTCCCAACATCCCCAGTCGTCGCCAACGTCAATGGAGTCTTGGCTATATGGGATGTCGGAGTGCCTCGGTCATCACTTCCAGCTAGGTCGTGCATGCCACTAAGACTAGACAGCAGACACAACATAGAGTTCTTCACATGCAGCCTCCCCATCTAGTGTCATCAGGTCCGTCTCCTCCACTGTTTGTGCTACTGGACCAAGAAGATCCACCTAGGCCTCACCATGGTCAACCATGCTCCACCTCAGACCGGTCCCAGTAAACTAGCCCCAATATGGAAGGTACTCTACATGCTTCGAATAGTGAGCAGTGGGATTTGACCAGCACTACTCAGCCGCCGGTCTAGCCCGTAGGGCCCGCCATTCCTCCTGTCACAGAATGGCCTCCTGCAAGAAGAAGTTCATTCCTGGAACAGAAGTACGATTTTCTTAATCATCTTTCCAATATCACTGCAAGTCTCTCCATCCTTGAGTCCCTTCACCTATCATCAGATATGCGTGAGGCCCTCGCTGAGGTTTCAAGAAGACCCCTCCAGTTTGAGACAGAGGTAGCACCCACAAAAGCTTTTCATGCTGAGTTGATCAAGAATTCTAAATTCCATACCATTATCTCATTCTCTGGAGAAGATGAAGGATCCCCCATGTAGGGTCACATTCGCCCACTATACATTACCAGCTAGTTCAATGTCTTGGAGGTTCATCGCTGTCTTGTTGACACCGACTCTAGTATTAACCTCATCCCAACACGGACATTGCAGAAGTTGGGGTTATCCGAAGATGATCAGAGTCCCTCTGACCTAAGAATCCAAGGTTATGATAGGACGGAACAGACACCAGTCAGTAAGATCCACTTAAAGATCCAGTATAGTGGCTTAGTTTCCAGCATTGAATTTATGGTAGTCTCCCAGGACACCACCTACAATGCGTTGATGGGAAGACCATGGATCCACCTGAATGCGGCGGTTGCCTCATCATATCACCAGGGCCTCAAGAAATCCCTTAATGGTCGAGTGGGCATGCTTCAAGGTGACACATCTCCCTTTTCTTCTTGTGAAACCCATTATCTGGATGCCAACTACTACAAGAGTAAGAACAAGAAGATTCAGACCAACGAGGTCAAGCATGCCACGACTGCGACCGACCTGTGGATAGATCTAGATGACACCTGCGTCCTTTCAATCCAATGATTGGAGGATACAACCCCAAACATTATACAATGCTTCATTGTGTTTGAGACAAAGGGGGGGGACACATTCCCAAGTCTAAGCGACGACAGAAAATAACCTTGTACTCCTATACAAATCAGGCCTTGGTGATCCCTCAGCTGCCTACTCCCATAAGGTATCGGGATTTCCACCCCATAGAAACAAAAATATGTCATATGTGCCTGTTTCACCAGGCTAGAATAAACCGGCTCAAGCCAACGCGCCACTATTTCATTGATATCATCAATCATGTCCCCTTTGGAAGAAGGCCAGATGAGATCCGATCAACAACCTTCATCTCTATGGTCGCGGAAACACAAGAATATTCTAATATGGTGTCCATTTCCACTCAGGAAGGTACCATCTTCCTGTCAGGATCATCCAACTCAGAAGTGCCTCCTCCCACAGAGGATTCCACCTCCACAAGTGAAGAAGAAGATTTAGAGGATGCCCCCTGCCTTTGAAGAGGGTTTCTATGCCACTGTCGATGACTTAGTACAAGTGAACCTCGGTAGCGAGACAGACCCAAGACTCACATTGATCAGTGACACCATGTACTTCAAGGAGAAACAATAGTACATAGACTTCTTAAAACAACACTGTGATGTGTTTTCCAGGAGTTATGACGAGATGCCAAGACTAAATCCTCAGATATCCGTCCACCACCTTGGTCTCCCTATAAATTATCACAGGATCAAGCAGCCTCCCAGAAAGATG
The DNA here is from genome assembly GCA_963277665.1 of Viscum album. Lineage (NCBI taxonomy): Eukaryota > Viridiplantae > Streptophyta > Magnoliopsida > Santalales > Viscaceae > Viscum > Viscum album. Next base: position 604,343,632 of record OY728119.1, on the reverse strand, counting down.
CACCCTTCTCAGGGTGTCATGGTAGAGGTGGAAGTTGATAAGCTCATCAGAGCCAATTTCATTAAGGAGGTCCAGTACCCCAAATGGCAAGCCAACATTGTGCCAGTGAGGAAGAAGAATGGACAGATAAGGGTCTGTATCGACTTCTGAGATCTCAATCGTTAGTGCCCGAAGGATGATTTTCCCCTTCCTGCGACATAATTGTTGATTGATTCTACGAATGGGTTCCAAGCCCTTTCCTTTATAGATGGGTATTCCAGATATAATCAGATCCGAATGACCCCTAAGGATAAGGAGTCTACAGCCTTCCGGGCACCACAAGGTACGTTTTGTTACCAAGTCATTTCCTTCATCTTCAAGAATGTAGGTGCCACCTATTAGAGGGCCATGCATCACATATTCAATCCAATCCTAGGGACATTGGTGGAATTCTATGTGGATGTTATGGTGGTCAAATCTCACTAGTTTCAGGAACTTCTCAAGGACCTTGAGAAAGTGTTTGGATTCCTCCATTCTCACCACCTGAAGATGAACCCATTGAAATGTGCCTTTGAGGTCACATATGGGAATTTCCTCGGCTTTGTTGTTAGATACTGTGGTATCCAGATTGACCCTGAGAAGTTGAAGGCCATCATCCATATGTCTCCCCCGATTAACATTCGCGAACTTTGGGGATTCTAAGGCCACTTGACCTACATACGCTGATTCATTACGAATATGGATGGAAAGTGTAAGACCTTTTCCCGGCTCATGAAGAAAGGCACCTCCTATGATTGGGGACGAAGAGTGCCAGACCTCATTCAAGGAAATGAAGCAGTATCTACTCCAGCCTCCGGTCTTGATACCATCTGTCTCCAGAAAACCACTAGTCCTTTATGTGACTGCCCTGGAATGATCTCTCGATGCCCTTATCGCCCAAAAAACAATGAGGTAACTGAAAACAACCTCTACTACCTCATCCGTATGATCCTTGATATGGATATCAGATACTCTCCCATCGAGAAAATCTTCCTGGCACTCGTATTCACAGTAGAAAAGTTGTGACATTACCTACAACACCATGAGGTATAGTTGGTGTCCCGAGTAGACCTGTTGAAGAACATCCTCAGCCATCCCATGCCGACTAGCCACCTGGCATGGTGGGCAGTAATCCTCTAGCTGTTCGACATCAAGTTTGTCCCTCAGAAGGCTATTAAGGGGAAAACATTGGCGTATTTTCTTTCTACCCATCCAAATCCTACAGACCAGTCTCTGGACCTTGATTTTTCTAATGAGGCAATCCTCTTAGTAGATCATGACCTCCCATGTTGGTAGATGCATTTCGATGGTTCTTCCCGGAGCCCCACCAGCAGAAGGATAAATGACCCCAGACTCAAAAGAGTTGTCCTGGGTATCGTCTTCATTACCCCGACGCAATCCATTCTGTCGTATTCATTCCTGTTGTCAGAAGGCTTCACCAACAGTGAGGCAGACTATCAGGCTCTTATCACTAGCCTCAAGCTGGCCCTCGAGATTGACATGCCCCATTTGCACGTGAAAGGAGATTCTGAACTAGTCATCAAGTAGATCAACGGTGACTACGTCGTTAGAAAGCCAGAGCTCGTACCATTTTTTTAGTGAACTCTCTATCTAATATCCCAATTCCCATATTTTACAGAAGTTACTCATGTCCCTCGATCTCATAATGGTCATTCTAATTCCCTGGTTGTCCTGGCTGCATCATTTTCAGAGCCCGAGCAGGATGACCTATCCACATGGAACATCAGAGATTCATTGCTCATGTCTCCCCAAATAACGAAGATGAATTGTAGGTGAGCCGTCATACCACCAAAGCCTCCATTCCCGGACCCCTAGATGTAGTGGTTAAAGTGAATCCTGACGGGAGATCCCCCTTTGTAGAGTACCTCAGAAATGGTTACCTCCTGGCTGATCGGGCCGAGCACAAGCGAATCCGACATCGCACGTTACAGTTAACACTCTAGGATGGTCCTAGTCATGATCAGATCCTCTACAAGCGTAGGTTTTATGGTATTCTCCTCTATTGCATCCAAGGATTAAAGATTTCTTAGGTCATGTAGGAGGTTCATACCGGCTCTTGCAGCACTCACCAGACTAGGCCAAAGCTATCCCACCAGATCTAGAGACTAGGGTACTTTTAGCCCTCCATGATCCATGATTGCATCGAGTTCTCCAAGATATGCCATGCGTACCAAATTAATTCTAACTTTATGCATCCTCCGCCAGAGCCTCTCCACTCCACCAAGTACTCCTGGCCATTTTCGGTGTGGGGAGTCGATGTCGTGGGACCATATACACCTGCGACAGCTCTCCAGTTCCGATTCATCCTAACAGCTACTGTTTTCTTCTCCATGTGGGAAGAGGTAGTTCCACTAAAGGTGGTCAAGGCCCGTTCCATTTTTGACTTTGTGAGTTCCAACATCATCTATAGATTTGGAGTTCCTCACGTCATCCTCACCGATAACGGGACGAACTTCCGAGCAGTTGAGCTGAAGAAATTGTCTGCCAAGTACAAAATCTGTTCTAACCATACCTCATTCTATAATGTGCAAGCAAATGGACAGATCGAGGCGTTAAACAAAAACCTCTATAACATTTTTCCAAAAATGGTTGGTCAGAATTAGAAGAGTTGGTCGGACAAGCTCCCCAGTGACCTTTGGTATTATCGGACAACAACTCGTAATTCCACCAAGGTGACCCCATATTCCCTGGGGTATAGAATTGAGGCCTTCCAGCCCATCAAGATTAAGTTGCCTTTATTACACGCAACGGTCTATGACCAGCAGGTTCCGGATAAGGTAGTTGAAATCCATCTGGCTGAATTGGAAGCACTTGACAGGAATAGGCTTTGTGCCCTGCACAATATGGAAAGGCATCGAAATAAGATAGCCAGAGCTTTAAACAAAAAAATTCACCTCCGATCCTTCTTGAAGGGCGACTTGGTACTGGCCATGAGGGAACCAATGATATTTGGTAGGAAACCGTCCAAGTTGGAATCCAAATTGGAATGACCTTAAATAATTCACATGGTTTACCCCAATGGTGCATACTCCCTAGTAACTATGGATGGTGAGCGTATAACTCCTCCCAGAAATGCCAAGTTCCTTAAGCAATACTTTTCCTGAGCCACCAGGTCCTGCATGACTCTAAACTATTTGGTCCCACACGACCCTAAACTGCCCGGTCCTACATGACTTTAAACTATAAAATGTCTCGCATGACGTTAAACTATATGTCGTCCTGCAAGACGTTAAACTGCACTCTCAGAACTACGTGTGGATTGATTCACATCCACATGGGATATGTAGGAATGCTCAAACATGTCTTCCTGAGTCCAGCACCCAAACTCTCTTATTTGACTATCCCCCCTGAGGGTGGACCACTTGGAAAATCCTTACACGGCGTAGGGAAGGCTTCTTTGGCCCCGCTCGTGTCAAGATTATGATGATCGTACCATATGCTCCCTCTTCATTCTTCTAGTCTCCCACATCCTCACCGCACGACGTTAAACTGCATGGCCTTTAAGAACTACGTACGGCTTGATTCCCATCCTCATGGGATATGTAGGAACGCCCAAACATTTGTTCTGTTGGCCCAAACCAAACATCATAATTCCCCTCAGGTCGGGACACATGGTATGGTACAACCTTTTTCCCCAATTCACATCGATCTCATCTCGATCCCTCCATACATCCCACTCCTCATAGATTTACATCACTTTCACTACCCTGCTGGAATTTGAAATGCATGGGCGTAGCTATGCTTCACCCACTCCTTTGATTGTAACTCCATCATCTTCCACATCCAAAAGGACCCCCGACTGGCATGGATGTTCGGCCCAAGGGCTCTCCTACCACTTCGGGCCAATGCCCTTGAGGATGTTGAGCAACAAAATTGATACAAGTCTCGTGTTATGAATATGTTCAATGGTCGATTCCCATTTTCTGTTCCCTTTTCAGGTCACATTAAAAGGATGTTGTGTTTCGAACATGGTTAGTGGCTATCCTTTGTCGTTGTCTCCACCCCTGTAGATCCCAAACATTGAGTGTGGTGGGTCATCTTGCCCCCTGTATCTTCAAGTTGTGACTCCCTTCATGAGATTCTAGCTATCAGACCCTTATATGATAGGAAAAGACGAATCCAACTCCTTGTTTCCCATACCGAGCACTGCTCACCTGGGCTTAGGAGCTGTGATGAGGCGGTAACCTCACAAGAGGTCATATGGATACATTTGGCTGGGACGCCCAGCCTCAAGTCCTTCAACCCCTTCGAGCCCGTAGCCCAAGTTCTCACTTAGGGTTATACGGTGTGGTGTGGGATCATGTCCTCATTCACTCCGAGTTACTCACCGTGCCATACACATCCCTAGATGAGATACCTTACCCCTACCTTCTTCCTCACTACAAGATGTTAAACTGAAAATTGGATGGGGATTTGCGTCTGAGGCCCAGCCCCAAGTCCCTTGGCCTTCTTGGGCCCCTGGCCCAAGTTCTCATTTTGTATTGTATAGTGTGGTGCGGGATTATGTCCTCATTCACACTGGGTTACTCGTCATGCCGTTAACCTCCCTTGTTGGGGTATCCTACCCCTATCTGTGTCTCTTCTAGAACTACGTGTTGCTTGATTACCATCCTAATGGGATACGTAGGACCACCCGAACATCTAGAATTCGGGTCCAGCCCCATTTCTTAGAGACCACCCTTTTATCTAGGTCCATTGGCCTGTATTATTCCATGAGAGGGATATATGGTGTGGTACATGATTATGTACTCATTCAGATTGGGTTTGTAACAACCACGCCATAAACTTATTTCTTCTGAGAGTTCTCTATCCCCTTGTTCTATACTAATCATTTCAAATAGGCCACTTTCAAGTTTAGCCCCTCGACCCTCTACAACGATTCACCAATTGGCCCATGAGAACTCTGTTCTAAAACCTGAAGTATCAGATTTTACCTGGACATGTTCCCACCCACCATCCAGGATTCGTGTTCCCCTTTATTAGGGATTTAATTACCTTTCAAATCTGAAGGGACCCCCAAATAGCATAGATTCTAGGCCTAAGGGCTCTACTAACATTACGGTCCAACATCCTCAAGGGTTTCAGACAACCAGTTGATACAAGTCCCGCACTGCAAATATGGTCAGCGGTCGACGCTGATTTGTTTGTCCCCATTTCAGGCTAACGTGATATTGATGGTGTGTTTCAAATGCGGTCAATAGTTATCCTCCACCGTCACGCCAGCCCCTTCAATCCTTGAAGTTTGGTTACATGATTCACATTATTTTCCACCCCATCATGTCCAAATGGAATTTTGACACTCCTAGCATTAACCCTCAGAGCGCATTTTCATGTTAGGAATAAAAAAGTCATGGTAAAGGAATAATCCAGGGCTCCACACCGATTTCACTTTGGCAAGCATTCATGGTATTGCAAAAAACCTCTTCCACCCTTATTTCCCACACTGATTTTGACTCATGTGGGCTTAGGGATCGGGTTGAGGTTTGTGTCTACTTGGAAGAATTTTGCCTCTCCATGGTCCGAGCTCTAAGACCATAAACTAAGATCTCTTTTAGAACTACATTAAAATTGATTCCCATTCCCATGGGATACGTAGGAACACATATACATCTTGTCTTTGGGTCCAACTCGAGTTCCACTAATTTATGTCTTCTGTTCTACCTTCGGGGCTTTAACTCTTATGGGATTGCATGGCGTGGTATGGGATTATGTCCTCATTCACTTAAGGTTTTCATTAGCCGCACCATGTATGCCCCTTTCTAGGAGTTATCCCCCTACTTCATATCCCACATGAAATTAATCTATATGTTGTCCCACACGATGTTAAAAGGAACCTTTAAGAACTACATGTGGCTTGATTCCCATTCTCATGGGATACGTAGGAACAACCAGACATCTCATCTTTGGGTCCGGCTCAATTGGGAGCTGGTTTCTCCTTCCCCTTATCCTCTAATCTTTCCTGGACCCTCGGTCTGAGGTTTCCTCCTTGTAATTTCACATGTTATGGTGTGGACCTTGTCCTCGTTCACGCCGGGTATGGTTTATCACGCCGTGCACATCCCCTTTAGAACCTCATATCTCCTTTATACGTATGAGCCATATGAATTTAAACTATGATGATTAGTCCCAAATGACTTTAAAATATTTTGTATATCCAGTATGACATTAAAAATGCATGGTTGGTCCCATCACATGACCCTAAACTGTGACATTATCGTCCTGGACGCACAATGAAAACGGCACTGCATTCTGATGTCCTCACCTGAGGAGACGTCATGTTTGGTATTAGTTACACACTATAACATTTATCAATGCCTACATATGGCTTGATTCCTATGGTGATACTTAGACCTTCTATCCTAGGTCCATCTCTTCACACACACAAAAGACACATTCATCTTGAAAAACAAACAAGATCTATAAAATGTCACATCTCTTGGTGCAAGGGCCAGACCCGCATGACCTTATCTCTGGCACCGGTATCTCACCATGTCACCCTCATTAGTACGTGTGGTTTGATTCCTATATTCATGGGATACATAGGAACTCCCATACACCTTGTCTTTAGGTCCAACCCCACGACTCAGAAATTCTATTTACTCCTCTTTTTTAGCCCCTTAGCCCGAACTCTTTCAGGGAACCCTATAACCACAATTTTACCCCGAAATAGTTCCATATTCCCCACGATATCATTGGGAGGAGATAGTTTCCTTGCCAGAGAGTTCCTATTTAGAAGAAGGAATGATCTATGATTGGACCAGTGCATCCACCTAATGTGTTCTCACCAAGGTGGCATAACGCAAGAGTGTTGGATTCCATTCGAACAAACCACCACTACACATTCCACACTTTGCATGCCCTTTATTCAGACCCTCATACTCTTTGTATGTCTAAAGGAACCCCCTAATAGTATGGATTCTTGGCCTATGTATTGCCTATTATCCTGGGCCAACGTTCAGGAAGACTAATGGATGACATTCTGAGTCAGGCCCCGTGTTTCAAACAAGGTCATCGATCGACCCTCATTTGTCAATCCCATTTTAGGATAATACAATATGGATACTATGTTTTGAACATGGTAAATAGTTATCCTCTATTGTCACGCCTCCCCCACGGTGTTTTGAATCTGGGGTACTGTGATTCACACTTTGCACTCCCTTATGTTTGGGTTGATTTCAAACTCCCCTGGAGTTACACCTCTCATGCACTAGAGAACATTGGGAACATGAAAAGTTTATTATTCTGAGGTCCTCATCCCCTAATCAGGTCTCTCCCTTCTCTTCCAAGGAATCCATACTGGTTGTTCGAACCTCGGGTGCCTGAATATTGGTTGGAACTCCTACATTAAATGAAGTAATAGTGTGAGCATCCCTTGTTTCTCACACCGGGTATGACCCACGTGAGCATAGGAATGGATTTCTATTTATTTCAGGATTGTGATCGAGTTTATTAAACCAAAAAAATAAGTAAATAAATCTATATATACATCTATCCATACATGTAGTTCAAAATAGAAGGTATTAAAGAGAAATTAGTTTATGAGTTCGACAAAAATAGGGCCCTTAAGGATCAAAATCTTGGATAGATCATTCCAGCACCGCTACATTTTGGCTTGTGGCCTCCAAGATTGCTTCCCGCCACCTGAGAACCGTCTATTCATCAGTGGCCACAATGCATAGTGCACTTACCCTAGCCTGTTTAGTTTGAAGTGTATACATTTGGTGACCTGCTTCCACAAGCTGCTCTTGGGAATCTTCTTGCTGGGCCCTCAATGACTCCACGAGCTCAACACAGTTGGAAATGAATACCTACTTTTCTTTTAGCTGTTCATCAATGTGTCAGACCTCTTACTTTGCCTTCAAGAACACTTGGGTACTCCCCGACTCTTTCTGACACCAATTGACATCGGAGAATGGACTGCTCTCACGCAGCTTCTCGGCAATGTAGTCGCAGACTGTCGAATGAAGACGGTGAGAATCCACCCATCCAGCATAGAGAAACCGTAGCCAGGTGTGGAGCGATCCCATCTATTTTACCCATTCTAGCTGAGGTTGACCGAGAAAGAACTTGATACACTTAAACATATTGTGCCGCATCATACAGTTCTCTTCGGTCGCCTTCGAATCAGAATCATCTATCTCCTCAAGATATGTAGGCCGATAGTCGGGGAAAGAAGCTAAGAGACTAGTGATAGGGTCTTCTTTCAGGTATTCCTCCCAAGGGGGTAGGCTCTTCAACACCTGGACAACCTTCCTCTCTCGTCTCGGTCTTGGTAGCTCCTTCACCAACTTACAGCCCTTCCCCGACATTAATATTGTTGATATCCACAGCTCTTTGCTCACCGAGTGCTGAGGTCAGCTCAGTTTGGGAAGTGCACCCTGAATGGGCCGACACATTTTCTATTGAATCACTCATAGATGACTTGGATTCAGTAGCCTAGAAAGACTCCAAGGCTATTATTAATGCACAAAAAATGAACACTCTAATCAACTGAGCTTTCTGATAGTAAATACCAGTGTTTAAGTAATGAACTTACAAGAGCCCAAGGCATCAGCCTCCGGTGTTCCAGCTGCTGTTGGAGCCATCATTGTAGGGGATCCCTTAGCACTTGTTATCCTAATAATGGGAATCAGCTTCCCACCTTGTTATTTTGGCACCTCCTCCCCCCCCCTTTGGATGGAGCCTCTTGGTTGGTGCCAATATGCACCTGAGAAGAATAAGGAGATATGATTGAGGGTTAAAAAGGAAAAAAAATGAAGGGGGAAAGGATAGATAAGGCCTGAGACATACCTCGAGTATCTCAGTTATGTCTACATCAGAGAAAATGATCTCACCACTCTCCTGAGGACTCCCTTGGTGGGACATCCCTTGAGATCCTCCACCTTCGAGCTCCTCTTCTCCTTCCCCTCCTCCTACCTCTTCTCCTTTACCTTCTTCTTCTACCTCCTCCTCTTCTATCTCACAGCCTACCAGATCGTCATCGTTGTTATCATCCTCGGGCAGCATCTTGTCTGGATCATTCTCCTGGCTGAGTATTACCTTCAATAGGAGTGATGGTTCCTCACGCATTCCTCGCTGGAATGCATACGCATCCATGACCATCAGGAATGCATGCCGACGATGGAAGTTTACCCTTTCATCAACCTGGATGAGTATGAACTCTGGAAGATGGATTCTGTCTCGTATTATCTCTTTCCAAAGGGCTTCGATGTCCACCAACTACCATAGGGTCCACTAGGCCGACCATTGAGCCGGGAAGATTGCATCATTGGAAGGTTGAAGAAGATATCTTATTTTCAGCCTGGGAAGTACTCTGACCTCTTTGTGAGAACCTCTCCCCAGGGGAAACGAAGGCACGACCTTTCCATGCAACGTTCCCGCTGTTGTAGTCCCGACCTGTGTGGGCCTAGTTTCCCGACTTTCTTATGAACTTTCCTCCCCAAAAACTCCCTATCTGCTCTGTCGCCGCCCATGTTCTACACTGGCTACCCTGACCTACTGAACTCACTTACGCAAAGGTCCCACAGGGTATGATATGACCCAATGTTCTGCATATTCTATTGAGAGGCCAATATCAACTCCGATGGGGGGAAAGATAATGATGTCGCCAGATCCATGGGTTGTGAACATCAGCCACATTTGGCAAAGAATGAAGGGATGCCTCTCCTCCTGGATATCTGTATACACTTTCTTCAGCATCTACTAGAGGCATCCAAACTGCCTGGTGAATCTTGATGGCATGTAGGGCTCACAAAGGATCTTCCCATCAATCCAGTCCGCAAGCACCACACCTCTGATGCCAGGGAAGTATTCCCTTTTCTCTAGTGAGCCTTTCTCATTGTCCATCATCTGGACAGTCGGGGTGGGGAATGTGATAAAAGTGAAGTTGGCATGATTTTCGATTCAGATCCTTTCCCCCTCCTCATTGAGCGTCAATGTCATGACCCCGAAAATGTTCAGAAAGGAAGGTCGTAGGCCATTACCTAGAGGAAGAATGGCATTTATAAAGTTATAACCACTGAAATGAGCCGCGAACCTTCCATGAAGGATCTAGAAGGGACCACAGATCCTCCTAAGTGACACCCATCTCAAAATGTTCCCTAGAGTGGCGTACAAAACGGGCTAACACAGGGACTCCCAGATTGAGCCTCTGATTAGCGGACATGATGCCATCCATCACCAAGGTCTCTGGACCAACTCCCATCCTCGTGTCCCTCACTGGTATGAGCCACCCACTCAGGAAGGTTGCACGAAATTTGGAATACTGGACGTTCGGGTCCCGACTCTCATTTATACTGAAGCCCCATGATTCATATTCCTCCACCTCTAGGATCCTCCAGTATGATCTGCCTTTTCTCCTCTATGCTGCGATCGGACACCGCCTTCCTCGCCTCAGCATCTTGAATTATGGTTATCTTTGAGGAAACAAGATAAACCATTTTTTCTAGGTGATGGCCTTAAAGAAGTCCCTGACCCCCAGCCTCTCCTTAGAGAGCTCCAACAGATGCCATGTTAGGATAGGAGTTCCTGATCTTTCTCCCCAGATGTTCCTCGTCGAAAGGAATTCATCATATTGATTCCCATATAAAGGGATACCCTCGATACAATGAATATACCAAAGGATGATACCAACATCCCCATGGTGAAGATGGAAGTTATTGGTATCGGGGGACCATCGGGTAAATAGCTCTGGCCTGAGCTCATGTAGATGGTATAAATGAAACTGCAACGTCCACACCACCTCAAACAAACCGATGTGCCACAATTCGGCCCCAAACTGGTCACAAGTCTAGCATACCCAATACGCTCTGGCCCATTCACTGGTGAAATTTCCTCCAAACTGCAGATCCCAATCCTACAGCCAGCCTTTAGTTTCGTCAGTAAGACTCTTTCAGAAAGTACTTGCATAATGGGCCGGAGAATCCTCTGCAACTAGTTCGCTTCCCAAAATAGTCCTGGTCCTAGGATTCAGGATGTAAACATCCATATGCTTGGTTTCTCTAGTAGGATGGCCATTGTTAGTGATATTATATTGAGGTAGGTCATCCTTGTGGGTCACCCATGACTGCGGTGTGTCCGCTTCAAATCATGGCATGGGTACCTCCTCCAAAAAACCGAAGTCTCATATCGGCATGTTTTCAGACAGTGCATACTCCTTCTGGGCTGGGGTCAACATGATAAAAAGATTATGGTTATTGGATATGATCTTTTTAGTACTATAAACCTCACGGTTGGAAATCATCTCATCCCTTCGAGCAGTGAACAGAACTTCTCTCTCAGCATCAGCCCGATTAGCGGCCATATTCATTCAGTGAGGTCTCAAGTAGCCAATGCGAAAAGAATGCTATAGCGCAAAAGTACAGGAGGCATTGTGAAAAATTATGAGGTGGAGTAAAAAATTAGGATTTGGTGAGAAAAACAGAGGCTATGGTGTGAAAACCCAGGGTCTGCGCATAAAATGACAGCTGAACTCGGGAAATTACGTGCAACCGAAGCAGTTTTTCTTGCAAGACAGGGGATGTTTTTCGCGCATGAGACATCAGGACTTATGGCATGAGAAAAATACGTATGAACTGACAGACCTGAAAGGATTCTTATAGGTGTGCAGTAGGGTTTTAACATGCATGGGAAAAGTGATTTGCACACCACTTCCCAATTTTAGGCGCATCTGTGGGTTTTGGCGTGCGCCGACTCCAGGAAGTTATGATTCTTGGAATTTCCCTCATAATCTGACCATTGCTTCCCCTCGACGATCCAATTCTGTGGGGGGGGGGGGGATTTGTAGATGCTGAAAAATGCTCAAGGGATGATATAGGTTTTGGTACACCCAAGAGAAGACATATTTGGAACCGGTGATACATTCCGGGGGGCCCAAAAAGGCCGTGAGAAAAAATTTCAGGGGTTTGTGAAAAAAATATCTCCCAGGCAGAAAACCACGGGATCCGAGGAATTTTTCTGCGTAGGTGCAGAAACTTTTGCGCCACCGAATGCAGACACACAAATTTGTGCACGGATTCCCCCACATGGGTGAACATTCTCACTGCCGACACTAGAGCACAATCTTTCGCACAGACTGGTTTCCGTGTGGATCGGATGACCCCGAGTTCCTATAAATGGAATGCGCCCCTTCAACCTGCGATGGCAGAATAATCCGAACCGTCTCCCCTACGCGAAATGCACCTATTTTCTGCACAAAAGATGGATTTCAGGTATGGGATTTTTCGCAACAGGTTGCCCAGGGGTCCGCCTTCGCGCGAGACCACTCAGGCTCAACACTCAGCCGAATCCATTTGAGTTCGGTTCCCTACATGCAATCCCTTCCAATTGCATGAAAACTTTTTCAATTGTGTGAAATCCCTTCCAATTGCATGAAAAACTTATTCCTTCTAAACAATCCCTTCCAATTGCACACAAACTTTATTCCTTGTGTGCAATCCCTTCCAATTGTGTGCAACCCTTATTCCTTGCATGCAATATTTTCCAATTGCATGAAAACCTTATTCCTTGTGCGCAATCTTTTCCAATTGCATGAAAAACTGTGTCCCCCTTTGTGCGCCGACACAATATTTTCCTCATAAGTGTCTCAATTGCGCGTTGACCCGACATTTTCGGTGCAACTGTTCCGTTTTACACACAAGCCTCCCTCCCTGTGCACACGTGTTTGATGTCTCTCTTCTATACATCATTTTCAGGAACCTCCCACACCCAAAACATCTATAACACACACTATTTTCCCATACGACCTTCTAGTCTCATAAGAAGTAACTTTAAAGTCCCTTGGACAATACTTCCCATTGATTTTCTTCGCCTCATGCTCCTTCGCATAGGCATGCTAACGACTATTGATTCTTTACACAGCAATGCTATCGTGGACACCCACTGGGATCACCTCACAATAATAACTAGCCATGGCGTTTCCTATCCCTTCTCTTGACCAAGGTGTAGAGGGTGATTGTTATGTAAGTCCTAGGGTTTCGGAGTGAACCCACCTTGTTCGAGCTGCATGACGTAAAACTGCCAAGCCCCAATGTCCTCAGCATATGATGTTAAATTGTGGCATTTGTGACTAGCACGCGGGGCTCCCCATCTCAGACATTATCTACGCCCACTAGTCTCCACAGGAGTGAAATTATTCCTCACATGGAATGAAAACCTCTTTATTGGAGCAGCGTTTGTTCGCAGGAAAAGGGAAACCACCCTGGTGTAATCCCCTAGCTTTCCTTGCAGGAGGCAGTACCCCTACTCCTCCTCTCTTCCTGGGTGCCAAATCCTTATACCGCTGGGCTTTTCCACAACCTGGGCCTCTCTCCTAGAGTAAGTCCCAATCTCCATCACTTGGGCTATTAACCACGTGTAAGCCCCTGTTTCCTCTTTGGTCCGCCAACTACGCATGGCCCCAGTCTACTTTCCACATACGCAGCTTTCACAACATGATCGTCAGGTCTCTGTTGTATCTTGTTTCTGACACCGAGCATAACTAAAATGGGCTTTGAGAAAGTATCTATGATGACATCCTATTCGGGAGGCCTCGAGTGTAAGCCCCACAACCCACCAACTTGAATTATGTGGACTCTGATCCATTCCAAAGCAAGGTACGTAGGAAGCCTCCCTGAGGTTCAAGCCCAACACCCATTGGCCCTGGATCCCTTCATGTCGATTCATGGTGTGCGGGAATTGGTCATAGATCCCTGATCAAAAGATCATTTACCTAAGAATTCAATATAGTGCACTCCCAGGGTCGGTCTCAAGGAGGCAACTTACACAACACCGAAATTCTATTGTCACTATTTATTTTCTAACTAATATATTATATAAATATGAGTTTGAAATATGTATAAAATATGAATATATATATATATATATGCACTGAGAACAATATAATGTTAAAAATAAAGAAATAAGACATTTGTTTTTGGGGGATCATAATGGTTGATATCATTGTTTATTAAAATATTATCAATATCAATTTAAATGTAGTGACCAAGATCTATCACACCACATACCCTCATTCAAAATGTTATTTCCCCAACACTGAGATCTCTGCATGTGGGGAAATACTCTTCATAAAGTCAGTTAGGAGATCTCTTTTCCTACCATCGCTACCTAAGACATACTCCATCGTATGCGTGACTTATATAGTGAAGGGAAGGATATATGTTGAATGAGAAGAAGAACTTGGTGATAGAGAGAATGGGGAAATCACACACCATAATCAATTTAACCACCACCAAAATTCTCAGAATTAAATAAATAGATTTAAATTGAGGCACAGTGAAACACAATCAACCACCATTATCCCCCTCGAACAAACATCGAGGTTAGTTCCCCATTCTCATGGAGTTAGAAGAGAATACGATGGGAGAAGCACATAAAAGTAAAAATGGAAGAATGAGGTATGAAGAAAAATAATAAACTAATGTATATTAAAAATATAAATAAAAATTATAGAAACAAAGCTCCACCTTAGCCCCCCTAGAATGGCTATATCATAAATTGGGAGAAGGGACACATATTTATAGGTAGAAGGGGTGATGAATTCACACACAAAACATTTAATCCAAAAGATTCCACGTGGATATAACCTTAAATGACCGAATATGTATAGGTGTATTCATAAATGTTGTTCCATAATGTCTCCTTCATTTTCTCCCCAAATTTCATATTCATTGGACGCGCATAGAAGGAGTTATGAATTTAATATTGGCAGTTGCCTTTTTTGGAGGTAGCTTCCAGCCAGCTTCCTTCAAATTTATGTCATTCAATGGCCGCCATAATGGATTCCAAATGGAATGAAATTAATTTTTTTAATGATAATTGGAGTCTTAGTCCATAAAAAAGTAGAATTAAATCATTTATAGGTTTTTAGACCGATTTATGTTTCCACTGTTGAGGCAGGGTCTACACAGTCCTCCCGAAAAAATTGTCAACTTCATTGATTTGTTTGGGCCTCAAGATGCATGAATTAGACCCTGGTCCTGAAGAAAAATATGATGGAAATAAAAAAATGGTTCAAAAAAAATTATAATCACATAATTTGGAAATATATTTTATGATAAATGACCAAAACCCCCAGTGATAAAAAACTGTTAAAAATCCAGAATTAGGCTATTTTTGCATTTAGGTTCAAAATAACACAAAAACCTAAATATATAACAATTTCCTATTAAATAACACTATGGTGGGATTATAAAAAATTATTTTCAGTATAAAATATAGGAAAATATGAGATTCATCAGTTCACTAACAACTTGGACTAGCTTAAAGTGTAAGCCCCTAAATGCCCCCATTCTCGAACTATGAGGTCTTGGATCCCAGTCTCCTAGATATGATACGTAGGAATCCTCCCTGATGTTCAAGCCCAACACCCTGTCGTTTCGACCCCCTTCACGTCAGTTCACCATGATCCAACCTAAACTACGTGGACTTTGATCCTTGCCAAGGCAAGGTACGTAGGAAGCCTCTCTGAGGTTCAAGACCAACAACCATTCGTCCCGACTTCCTTAATGTCGGCTCACCAAAGTACCATTATGAACGATGTGCACATTGATCATTTCCAAGGCAAGGTACGTAGGAAGCCTCTTTGTGGTTCAACCCCAACACCTGGTTGTTCCGACCCCCTTCACGTTGGTTCACCAAACCCCATTAATGAACTACAAGGTCTTTGATCCTTGACAAGGCATGGTACGTAGGAAGCCTCTATGAGGATCAAGACCACCATCCATTTGGACCCCAGGTCCTCATTCGTGTCGGTCCACTGACCCCCATCCCATATATACTACGTGGGGTTGATTTCTTTCTCCTAGGCAGGGTACATTGGAATCTTCCATGAAGATCAAATCCATCCAGTGGTAAGCCGTTGTGACCCCATCTAGTGGTAAGCCATTGTGACCTCATCCAGTGGTAAGCTGTTGTGACCCCATCCAACGGTAAGCCATTGTGACATCAATCAGTGGTAAGCCATTGTTTCCCCTATTTTGTGGTAAGCCGTTGTAATCCCCTTTGCTGGGGACCCCCATATTTGGTCCATCCTAGTGGCATCATACCAACTTGGGATGCTAACCATGCGTGAGCCCCATACTCATCATCGGGTTTTCATCTTATGTGTACACCACAATTCAATTCCATTGCCCTGTCTTCCCTTCGAGCCTATGTGTTTCGGGAAGGTCATGCCCTATCCCAGAGTTTCCACTTCCTTCGGGTCCAATACATGCATCCATTTTCACAGGCCACCTCCTTAGGCATCCCTTCTCCCTACAGAACTACATGGACTTTGATTACCTACCACAAGGATACACAGGAAGTATCCTAGAGACTCAAGACTAACATTACCATTGTCCTCATGGCGGTTCCATCCCATTCACCATCCACTTCATTCAAACACTCCATCATCCATCTCAATTCTTACCCAGTATGCCACATCCTGGTGAGGTCATGACAACTCACCCCCTATATTAGTGTTCCCTCCAGGGGTTGCACCCATCTGATCCACTCTAATAAATGTTTTGACCAGTCTGATCCATCTCTGCTAGACGTCAAACTTGCGGTATACCCTGTGTTAAACATGGGAAGTTGAAGAAAACCCTAGATACATGACTACAACATATGATTCCCCTCATTTGATGTGGGATGCCTTGGGCTTCCGCGCCCTTGATAAGGCCTATAATAAGGGGAAGAAACCCAGACGAGCCAGTGTCCCAGCGTCCAGACATGCCGGTGATGTCCAATGTGACTACTCCCCTGACCGAAGGTTGCTGCCCTGACCGGACCCTTTGGAATTTATCGACAGAAGTAGTGTAATTAACTAGTGTCCATGAAGATATGGAACTAGGAAGAGTTTCACTAACAACATCCTAAATCTATAAGGGATACCTGAACTGGGTGACGAGTTCCGAGGAGGAATCCCCAGAAGGAAGAACTGACATCCCATCATCCCATTTTGATCAAGGAGAAAACTTACCTGAATAAGGAAGGGATATCGCCCGCTTTTGGAAAGCTAGAATGTGGGGCAACAAACAGTGCCACCTTCCCCCAACAAGACGGACGCACGTGACCCGAAAAAAGTGTCGGAAACAATATTACAATCTTGACGATGATATGACATACACACACATGAGTAATGTTTCCATTTCTCAATGAACATTATGGAAAGAAGGTAAGTATTATTTTATCTTTCCATAATGATAATTATATCATAAATAAAATATTATTTCATTAAATACACTAATATATTTATTCTATGTAACATGGTGATGAAAAACGAATTCCATCAATTCATAGAGGTGGTTGTCCACACATACACATGTATGATGTTATCATTTTTCAATGATTGGAAAGGTAATAAAATATATTATATATTAATTTTATAGAATGAAAAATTTTTAATTAATAACATATATATAAATTAAATCAATAATCATAAATTACTGTGAAAATCAGTGATGGAAAATGAATTACATCACTTCACGTGGCAGTAGTTTCTCTTACACATGAATGATGGTTTTTTTCGAATCTATTAGAAGAGGAGATGAATGTAGGCTTTTAGATTAACATGATAAAAAAAAGTATATGGGAGATATTGATGTTATTATATCATATTGTTGGAAAAATATTTTAATAAGGTGGAAGAAGAAATAAAACAAAATGCTTGGTTAAGAACAATAACTCTTCTTTGGAAAATCTCTTTAGGATTGCACCAAAATCCTTCCAAGGATGGTTTTATAATAAAACAAAGGCATATATTACATGGTAATGTGTGATAAAATAAGGGATTTTTTTAGGTATGTGTTGATCCAAAAATATTTTTAATGTGTAAAGAAGAGAGGAGGTGAGGTTCACTTTTGTAAGTGGGAAGGAGTGACATTCTTGTAAATACCCAAAACAATTCCATAATGAGATGTCACTATCAAAACGAGTTCCTAAAAAGTTGATAAATAATGAATTTGATGGAATATAAGTTCAAAAAATAACTCCACCACTAAAAAAATGTTTTGAAAACATTTTATTCCCTTTAACTCTAAGGTTACTCACTTTTACCATTTTAGTTTTCACCATAGTGAATAGTTTTTTTACTTAGGTAATTAAAATTTAAAGCCTAAAAATAAAATGGATATTATTAGATAATTTATACCCAATTATTATATATATTAAATATAATTTATCAAAAAAAATTATGTGTGTTGGAAATTAATTAGAATGCATGCACATGTAACGCGTAAAACCTCATTTTAACAATAACTATGGTAATAAATATTTCAATTTTAAAGGGTTAATAATGTTATAATAAATGAAAAAATCACTCATAAATGGGATATTATTGATATATTTAAATATATACAAATAAAGTTACCAAATATTGTATTTTTAGGAATTTTAAATCATTTAACACAACATTATTTAATGTAAAATATCATTAATGTCAATTTTGACACAATTAATTTAATTTTACTTTAAAAACATAATTAAAAAGTTGGAAATTAAATTTATAGATTTCAAAATACCCCACTATGTAATATTTACCTAAAAAAATTGTGTAAAAAAATAATTCATTCAAATTACATTACTTTAAATATTTTTAAAATCGTTTATTTAATTTTCCTTTTAATACAACAATTTCTGTGTTCGTGTTGCGTAAGTATTTAAGGTAATTATTTAATTAGTAAAAAGAAATAAATTACCATAAAAAATAATTTAACTTTAAAAGATGCTTTTATAAAATAAAATAGTTTATTTTTATTCTGGTCAAAAAATAGTATAGTTATTAAAAAAAGAATGTGACATTTTTGACTTTTATTAACATAAAGTATTAAAAATGTCATAATCATGAACATATATAAAATAAAGGCCTTATATTCTAATATTGGATTATTATGGAAGAAATATACTTATTCAATAAAAATAATTAATGTTTTTGGGTTACTTTTTAGTCCTTATAAAATTACTTTTACCCTTAATTAACTCATTTTACATTTACCTTGTAATAAATATTTACTACGGTTACTATTAAGAATGAAAAAAAATAAAAGGTAACTAATTAAAAAATTTGGACCTCCTGATTCAAAATATAGAATCAATTTTCCATGATTCAAAAAAAAATAGTGGAATAATTTAATTTAATATTAAATTGGAATAACGTGATAAGAAATGATTTTTCATAAAAAATGATGTTTTCATACATTAGATGATCATATATAAACTTTACGAATAACAACAATAATTTTATTAATTTAAATTAATATAAATAAACATATAATATATAAATTTAAATGAAATATTTCTTAATAATGTGTTATTTTAATTGTTTAAAATTGATAAAATGTAAGCACTTAAAAACAATTTTCAGAAAATATTGTTTTTATGATTAAAAAATATACTTATACCAAAATCATGAAAACTCATAATTAAAATGAAATTAATTAGATTATTACAATTAAACTGTTTCATATTTAACTTTAATACTAAATCTAATATATAATGTTATTTTTTAATTACTTTATTTAATGGAAAGAAATGATAGTATTTGAAAAAACGGTAACTTTCTTTATTCATCAAAAATCAATAATTTCAGAAAAATCCCAAAATTTCACTTTAAATTAATTTTAGTATAATAATTTTAAAAATTGATTTAATATTATCAAATATTATATATAAAAGTTCAATAAATTAATTACAATATTTTTTCACAAAAACAGTAAAGATCATTTTTTAATAAAACATAATTTTTGTAGAATAAAATATCTTTATTAAAAATTGGGGGTTTATTTCTTAAGAATTTATCAATAAATTTATATTGAGCAGGATCCTCATATATATTCCATAAATAAGTTGATAATATTCATAACATCCAATTTAATAGCTAAGTTATAATATTTATATTTAAATAATAATATTTAGGGTTCAGTTAGGCTTGATGTTACAAGTCATATATACTATCAGATACAGTTTTCTTCATAAAATCTCAAGGTGTTACAGGAGAAATTTTTATAGATGAAGTATTATTTATGATAGTGTGAATTTAAAAATTTCTAAGTATAATTCCCTCTAAAATTTCATTCCTTGGTTTTGGTGAAACCTGATTTAGATTTTCAAGTTCAGCTTTCTATGTTTACAGATTTTCCATTTCAATTTTCTTATTCTTAATTGTTGAACAATGTATATTTATATCAAGAATTAATCTTTCATGGTTATATTTGTATGTTTCCCTATAATTTATTCAAAATTCTATGAGAACATTCTATAAATAACACATTGTAGTTAAATAAACAAGTAATTATATAAATAATTTTTATTATAGGGTTTTTTTAAAAAATAAAATTTTTATTTGTTTTTATTTTTATATAGGTTGAACATTTATTCCATGAAAATGGTTCCAAAAATTTAACATTTATTTCATTAAACATGTGAAAATTTAATTATTTAAAACATACCAATAACTAGTGTCATGGTGAGATGTTTTCAAACCATAATGAAGGATTTTTATGGAGTAAAAAGTAAAACAAAACAAACAATAAAAATTAAAAACTATAAATGAATGGGGAAAAAATAAAGTATCGTATACATGAGGATTAGAAGATGATGAAATGTTGTTAAAGTTTTAGGGAAACAAAATGAGGAAAAAAACTAGGAATACAAGGCCAAAAAAATATGATTTTAGGTGGAATTGAATAGTATAAATTGGTTAAAAATAAATGTTCATGATTAGAATAATTCATAGAGGTAAAAAAGGCCATTTAAAATGTTGTATTTTCCATTGGTCTCTACCAAGGGCTGGCATGTCTACCAAGAACTTGAGAAAAATAAAATTCCTATTAGAAAAGGAATAAATTTATTATTTTCTAATTGAAGTACCTGAGTTGAAGTTAATAAGGATTTACAATTTCTTACTCTTCACGTGCCTTTTTATTAAAGTAGGAAAAAATTATGTTCAAGAAAAATTGAAAAAAATAATAACACTAGGTGAAGATGAAACACTATGAAATTCTAGAAACCATATTTCAAATATATCAATTTAAATAAAATATAGAACTTATTTTAAACAACCATGAAAATGATTCAAATCTAACCTCATTTACAGATTCGTCTCTAGTAAAGGCAGAATTAGGCAACAAATTGAGTGGGTAATAAAACTGACCTTTAAGAATTTAACTAACCATGAATGTGTAAAAGATTCAATTCATATTATTCTAATTCCACTAAAATAAAATTTTTACACGTATTTAGAGAAACAAAAACAATTGATTTCAAGAAATACATTACATAAGTTGAAGAGTAGAAGATGTAGGAAAAGAGGGAGACAAATCTTCTCTATCGAAGTCGACTTATTCTCTATCCCAAGTTTATATTGGTTCATTTTTTATGTACTCCTAGTTTTTCCCCACATCTCAAAAAAATTATCATTATTCAAGAATATCCCCTTTTCATTTTCTTCAACTACTATACCAACTTTAGGTGGAAAAATCACCACCTTCCATAGATGATATATAGGTGAAAGTTATACAAAGAGATCTTATTTGAGCACCATTATTTTTTTATCATAATTATTTGAACAACTCCCCAACATATATAGTAATTAAATGTTCTATAAAACTTACAATTAAATTTTTGTAGCATAAATCTCTAAGTCCACATGTCCAAAACATAAAAATTTCAAAGAATATTTTAAAAAAAGGACTGTAAAACTCATGCCAAAAATATTCTTAAAATAAATAAAAATTTAAACATAAGAATTTGAACATTAAAGCTCAAAGATTCTTTATTTATATAATAATATTCAATACAATTCATTTTTATATTTAAAATAAAAAACATTAAATATCCCTCAATTATGAGCTTATTTCACAATAATAAGCCAGTAAAATCCCTATAATTGATTTAGTAACCTTTAATAAGATAACAAAACCTCAAATTTTTCCAAACTTAATATATTATTTATGCTCAAGAATTTCATCAATCAAATTCAGTGGTATAAAATAAATATCAAAATAGAATAATTAAAATTCCATGAATAATTTATTTTTAAAATTATTTTCCCCCAAAAATTATATAAAATATAAAATGTGAATACCCTATTGAATCAATTTTCTTTAGTGAAAGTTTGGTTACTTTTAAAAAAAATATTGAAATTAAAAATTTTAAAGTGAATTTAAAACACTAAAATTTGAATCCAACTGAAGGTACAATCTTATCTTTACCTCCAGAAGAAATAACCCACATAATGGGAAACCATAATAATTAGAAATTATTTTGGATGAGTAGAAATAAATAATTAGCAATGCATCATAAATAACCATTTAGAAATCATAAATAATAAATTAATTAATGAATGAAGGAAATATGTACAAACTAGATTAGGATTTTGATTCCATAATCCATTTGGATGCATATCTTATGAGTTAAATTAAAATTAAAATGTAAAAATTCAATGATTATTATTTAACATTTTCCAAAAGTTTTAACAAAAATAATTTTTTCAAGGGGAAAGGAAAAGTGACTTACCTAATTAAATATATAATTTAATAAATATTAATCTACTCAAAGTGGAATCACAAAATTTAATTTTAAGAAAAAGTTTCATCCACTTAATATGCCTAAGTGATGCTTCAAAACTAACAATTTTGAAAAAAATTAAATATTTTTATGGGTTCTCAATAAAGTAGAGTTTCTCTCAAATTAGAACCCTCTCCTATACTTCAAACCCAAAAATTACCCCATTATAAAATCAATAAGTGGAAGTAAATATTTAAGAAATCATGTTCAAAATAATTAAACAACTCTATAGCTCAAGATCATGTTTAAAAGGTTAGATGAAAACAAAAAATTATTATTCCACATTACAAAAATTATCATTGAAAATCATAGAATACCCAAATGATCTTAAATAACTAATATATCAAAAAATTTATTACAAATTAATGGTTTCCTTAAAAATTAAAGATAAAATTTAATGTTAAAAAGGTCTTCATTAAACCAGAAAAATAAATAGGTAATGTCACAATTTTAATATGGAAATTCATAAAATAATATCAATGAATATCAGACTCTATAAAATGATATCAATATTCATTTCACCACATTTAAGTTAACTTTCAATGATTTATTTCCCAAAAAATATCAAGAAGCAATTAATTATAGATTATAATATTTTAAAGTGCATAATTTTAACAAAAACTCCCATATAGTAGATCTTTAACAATTTAGTTTTAGAAAAAATACGCCTCCCTATTTTTTCACTTTGAGATATTATCTATGATATCCCATAATATTGATCGTATAAAATAAAAAGTTTAAGAATAAATTTCCCTAATTTTAAGTAAAAAAACATGGATAAGGGTTAGATAAGTTTTATATTATTTTTTTCTAAAAATAAATTCAATTTAGATTTGAAAAAAATAGAAAAAAACAAATTATAGTGAACATGATCTAGATTTAGAGTTAGAGAAAAACTAGAAATAGATACTTTTATTCAAAATGGAAAACTAAAATTTAAAACTAAAAAAATGGGTTACCTCCCATTTAACACTTAATTTAATGTATTATTCTAGTCTTTACCGCCTAAAATTTTCTATCGATGATCATTCAATGGGTATGAATTATTATTAATTTTGGCCTTAGTGTTTTTTATAAAATTTAGAAAGTCCACTCAAGAATTCAAGTAACTCAGTTGCCTAAAAAAATCTCTAAAAAAATAATGATTGACGACTAAGAATCCTTGAACTATTAGATTCATGACTGAAATTTTCATTTAAAGGATGAATAAAAGGAGAATACAACTCAGAACTATTACCAAATTACCAACCTCACTACTCTCTCACCCACACTTGAGACATGAAAAAATTTATAATTAGATGTAACAGTAGCTACACCCAGCTCACTAATAACCTCAAAATGACTCATAAACAACTTCCTTGGGTGAAGATGAGAAATATTACTCAATATCATCTAAGAAATTCTCAAATTCATTGATAGAAAATTCATCATCAAATTAATTCAATGAATCATGGAAAATCCAGTTGTCCTTGTTTGGTAAAATGTCCATAAAATCATTTAACTCACTATTAACTGGTTGAGAAAACTCATATTCAACCCCAATTTTAAAATAAATAACTACATAATAAAACTTATCCACAGATAATTCACGTTCAGCAGAAGAATCACCATAAATAAACTCACTCCTATCATGTTATAAAGGACAGGAAGTAGAATTAGGGTTGGGTGTTTGGGTGGGCTATAAAATTTTAATATCTATATAAGAAACACTATCAACATAGAATCATTGTTTAGTATAGACCATTTCATATTCCTAATAAAATTATTTCCTAATTTTTCTCTTGATTCTCTCCAATCTTTCTAGTTCTTATGTAGATTTATATTCAACAAATCATGTATTAAAATGTTCAGTGATAGATTTAGTGATCATGTCAACAAAAGGGTGATGATTTTCAATCCTAATCTTATCTCTAAACACTTCATCAATAATAAATATTATCACAAAAATCACTATAATAGGGTAGACATTGAAAATATGAAATTTCTCATGGTCCTCCCCAACCTGAAGTGTGATTTTACTCTATAACACACGAATGATAGACCCATATGTGGCTAAAAATATTCTTTTTTATAATTGAAATAACTTTATTAGCACCGTACATTTCAATAATCAGAGAATTAATGGGGAGTGTGAGGTTTTCTACATCAAATAAAATGTAATATAACATTTCATAAGGATAAGAAAGTGATATATCAACTAATTTTATTGATAATGAAGTTGGTTTTAACTCCATAAGACCAACCTTTTTAATAAGGAGTGGGGAATATAGTTGATGCTAAAACCTAAGTCACAAAAGAACATAATCTCATCACTAACTCTAATTCTATAAGAAATGAAAAAGGATCTAGAGTCTATCAATTTTGGAGGAATATTTTTTTGAGTAATCTCACTACAATATTTATTCAAATTAATTGTTTATCTTTTTCCTCAATAACTCTTATTATCCATGAATCTATTGAGAAATTTAAACCAATATATAACATTATCGAAAACCTCTATAAATGACATATTAATATTGAATCTTATAAACTTTTGAAGAAATTTCATGAAATCTGGCTCATTTTCTTTTTCATATTTTGGGTGAAAGAAATGGGAGATGAATAATTTTTCAAAATAATTTGTTCATCCTCCCAAACCTTAATCATTAACTTATTACTTATTTATTCAATGATTTCCAACTTCATTTTCTTTTATTATTGAGGTATTTCAATTAAATATTCCTAATTTAGTTCATTATGGACATTACAATCCTCATTTATAGAGTTTTTTTTAAATTTTTTCATTTCTTTACTTGGATTTTTTTAATTTTATTTTCACTGGACTATTCCATAACCAATTATTCAGTTATTAAACCTGAACAGGTAGTGAAATCCATAACATTTTCTATAGTATTATGTACTATTGTACTATAAATCTTACCTTTATCTATTCCCCCTAAGTCCCTATACATTTGACCTATTTTTAAAATTATTTTGTTAGATTCTAATTAATATATTTCAAAATTAATTTCTACCCTATTTCTAGCCTCTTTAGACTCCAAATAAGCCTTTAACTTAACCTATAGTGACTCTAGTTTCTTAACCACTTGACTTAACATTACATATTCATTTTTTTTGTGAATTTGAATTCTCAAACCAATATTTGTTTTGAAATGGTGTCTTAGGATATGAGAAGAATGTTGGGGTTGCAGTTTTTAACATAACACCTTTCTCCTTCCATGATAAGTTCAAATAGTTTTTGTAACTAGTATTTTATAGATTTTGAAAATAGATCATTACTTATGTTATTTTTACTCTATAATACACAAATCAATCACTTTCATACAGATGTAAAAGTAAAATAAAAATTAGTACAACAAGTCCTTGGGTTCCCAAACATCCCTTATAGATCACATTGTTACCTAAGTGAGTTAACAATAACTATAGCTTTCTATGATGGTAATTTTAATACAAATGGGTGGTTCTTTTTTTGTTTACATATTTTGTGATTTTTTAGAAAGTTTTTCAAATATTTTTTTGAGTTCTTCATATTTTATGTTTTATAAATCACCAATACAATATTGATAGTCAATATTATTATTATAATTAGTGAAGAAATTAGAAAATTTATCCCTCAAGATATGAGGATAAATTTGGTGATTGGGAAAAATATCTAAGAGTTTATTTAAACCATTCTTATGTCACATGGAAAATTTCATCCCCATCTTAAAAAACTGGTGATTTTATATCTCACTTCGAATGAAATATTCCTAAGATAAAACACAGTGACAAAAGAATTAAATAATTTTCCCTAGGTATCAAATATTTCTTCATTTATATTCTAGAACTATATATTTTCCCTATTATTTAAGAAAAAAATTAATACCCTCAACCTAATATCATCCTCACTAATACAACACAAAGGTAAATATTGAAATGAACTATAAAAATCCCCAATAAACTCAAGTGAATCTTTATTGGGTCGACCACTAAAGGAGGGTTACATAGATAGGTGTGATTGTTTAATGTTTTATTTTCTATACTGAGGAGAAAATCGTAAGTATGAAGGATTATTTGAAATAGTTGGATTTGGAAAATACCTAAGTCTATTTCTCTCTATAATCTCGTTTTTAGGTTGAGGGGAAACCAGATTTTAATTTTTAATTTCATCTTTTGGAATTCCCAGATTTTCCATGTTAATTTTCTTCTTCATATGGGAAGAAAAATGTATCTTTATCATAGGAAGTAATAGTTCTTGTTATGATTAATAATTTTTCTTAGATTAAATTCCAAATTAAGTAATAATAGTTGAAAAATAGAACAATTTAGTTAAATAAACAAGAAATTTTGCTTTGATTTATTTTATTTATTCTTTAGAAATAGATTGAATGTTTTTAATGTGTTTTTTGTTTTATAAATTCACATTTAGAAAGAAAAGTGTCTAAAAAATTACACATATTTAATTAAAAATTTTAAAATTTAATTATTTATAAATATATTAACAACTTCTATCATGGTGAATAGGTTTAGAATAAAAACTAAAGAGTTTTTATAGTCCAAATTAAAAAAAACAAGAAAAAAAAGAAAAAAAAATAAATAGGAAAAAATTAAGGATGGTAGAAGTGAAGAGTGGAAGATGATGAAAAGTGGTGAATTTTTAGGGAAAAGAGAATTAGGAAAAAAAATTGGTTGACAAGGAAAAAAAAGATGATTTTTTTGTGAAATTAGTTGGTATAAATTGGTTAAAAATCACTATACATGATTTGAATCATTCTAAGAAGATCCAAATTATGTGTAAAGGATGTGTTTCCCAATTATCTCTCTTGAGAGATGAAATTTATACCAAGAACTCATAAAATGAAAAATTATTCTTAGAGAAGGAATAACTTCAACATTTTCCAATTTAACTACTTGGGTTGATGTTACTAAGGCTTAATAATTTCCTACTATACACCTTTCAGTTCATAAATTATGAAATAAAATGATTATTAGAATAATTTAATCATATAAGAAAACTATATGAATGTATAAAACTATGTATATCCAAAAAAATCCTTAAAATATGTCTATTTAAATAAAATTTGATACTGATTTTCATCTACCTAGAAAAATATTCAACTCCTACCTCATCTGTTGATGCGTCTCTAGAGAATGAAGAATTAGGTAGTGAATTAAATAATTAAGAAAAAATACATATAGGAATTTAACTAGGAATAAATTTCTAAAATATTCAATTCATACTTTTCCAATTCCTCTAAAAAGGTTTATGTACCCATATTTTGAGAGAAAAAAACAATTGATTTCAATAAATACATCTCAAGAGTGGAAGAGAAGAAGAAGAAATAAAAGGGAGAGAAATATTTTCTATAAAATTAGACCTTTTCTCCTTCACATCCATCAATGGGTTCATTGTTGGTATTCCCTTATTTTTTTCCACGCTCAAAATTATATATTTTTTATTATTCCATTTTGTGTTTTTTTCATCAACATCACCACTAACATTAGGTGATAAATTCAACACCTTCCTTGTATGGTAGTCAGGTGAATGTGATAAATATTTATCTTTTGAAACAACTAATTTATCTTTATCATAACACTCCAACTAACTCCCCAACATGTATGAAAATTTAATTCTCTAGAAAAAGACCAATTAATTTTTTCAAGCACAATGAACTAAGTCTATTTTTCAGCCACTTCTCTTCCTATCTCAAGCCCATGGCTCGGACCGAACTAAATTTCATTATTCAGCATGAAACATCATCATATACCAATTATGTAATTCACTAGACTCAACCAAACCTATAATTCATAATTTCAATAAAATTATGGCTTTTGAAGGAATCTATCGATGATATTATATGGATTCAAATAGATGAAATTTGGTCATTCTATACCATCTATCTTGGTTTAATAACTCAAAAAAATAATGGAACTCAACCTCCTCACATTGAAATTATCTCAAGAACCATACCAAAAAAACTCGCCTTGTTGGTGCAATAATGAAGGATATCAAAGACCCTCTAACTTTGATCAATCCTAAAGAACATTCCAAAAACACCAGTGAACACATCCTTACTCGAGTATATTATCACCAATGGCCTTAATTATTAATCCTCATGATCATGAAGTTCATTTAAAAACAAAAAATAAGATTCAAATATTTAATGATAAGCCTACTCTTTATAATCTTCTATATTGAAACAAACCTATACAATCCTCAATTGTGTATAATCCATCACAAGGACTCCTGTTATAGGAATCATAAATTTAAAATCAAAGAATTTTTAGTCATGATCAGTAGAATGAGGTTCATCATATTCAATAATCTCTGGTGATCTACCCACCCCAATCTCAGTTTGGGTTTCATGAACAATGATTGATCTCTAATCCATCTTCACTCTACTATTTAAGCTCCTCTATACTTATACCAAAATCATAATATATCTTTTCTATTATGATCGACCATAATATTGAGTTCTTATATTGTACACTTCAATATCAAACCATAAATTCATTTTCAAGATTTTTGGGAACATCCATCATGACAATAATGTCTCATTTTTTTCATATTGACCTATATCAATATCAGACTAGTTTAGTTAGCATTGGGTTATTCTATTTGGTTGCATGATAGAATCTGCTATATGGTATTCACATATCATAAAAAATGAATATGTGTTCTCATTATATAAATTAATTAATGTGTATTTTTTTTGAATTTTATATGTATAATTCATTTTTAAATTATCCTACATGTTTAATCATAAGAATCCCCTATGTTAATTTGGAAAAAATTGGATACGTGGCTACCTCCTAAGAATTGGAAAAAAATTATTTTCTACTCAATATTCTAATAAATGGATGGGTAGAAGGATTTGGATACATGAATTTGGGTTGGAATTTGGTATATGAATCCCAATACTTGAAAAAAATGGAATCTTAGAAAATTTTCTATATGGGATACTCTAAATTTGACTACGTTGACTAAAAATACTAAAAACCTAGTAAAATACTAATATAAAGAATTCAACTATAGTGAAAATTCATATTCAAATGAATTAAAATAATTTTCTTCAAAATCAATTAAAGTTTCAATTTCAAAAAGTAATTAAAATTTCAAAAATCATTTCAAGAACATAAACATTTCAATAAATATTTCAAAAAAATAACTATTTAATTTATTAAAAATATTCTTAAAATAAAGAGAAATTGAAATAGGAAAATTTCATCATTAATGATAAAAAAATCATCATTTTTATAGAAATATTAAATAAATTTCGTTTTAATCTTAAAAACAAACATAATTTAATATTATTCAATATTATATCATTTCACATTAATAATCAAGTAGAATATTCAAAATGGATATAGATTATTGTAATAAAATAACACCACATAACTTTGGTTTATTTAAATCCAATTTTGTAGAGAAATACTGATATAGATGACTATTATATATAGAGTTGAATACAACCAAATTAGTAGAGGTTGGTGAGGATCGATGAAATCTAAATTTGAGTTTGAAGATGAAAATAATGTTTTTTGAGTTTATACAAGAAGTAATTTCAAAAAAAAATTCCTATGTATAGAAGTTCAAAACTTAAGGAAACCGAAGATGAAGAAGTTCATATGTGTTGAAACCGAGGTAATTGGAAGCTAAAAATTATCATAAGATAATGTGATTGATAGATTAGTTAATATTAAGTTATGGAAATGGATTGGGTAGTCATCTAGACTTTGAAAAATGTATTAAAAATATAATTAAAATAGTAGAATATTACGATGTATTCTAGATTATTATTAAAGAGATAAAGTTTCAGATATCTAAAAGAAAAAACATAAGAGAATTTATTAGTCTTTATGGATTGATAATCTCATAAGAAGATCCCTAAGTGGAAAAATAAATTGAATGAAGTTTATATTAGATTAATTTTAGGTTTGAGGGAGTTAGAGAACCAGAATATTATATGGGATTTTATACAGAATTTATGTTATTTAGAAGTAATTATGATGATGTTGATCTACATGTTCAAGTTAAAATATTCATGAAGTTGAAGGGTTTATTATATCTATGTTATTTGGAATAATTTAAAAAAATTGATGATATGTTTTTTAGAGGATTTAACTAACTCATATTCCAATATATTTTAAGTAAATAAAGGTGGTATTTTGGGATTGAGAAATATGAATTTTATAAAGTTAAAATTTTAGGATTATCATATTAAGGTTGGATATATATATATATATATATCGAGTTCATTCAGATCTCATTAACCCTAATTTTGGTGAATTAATATATAGATATCGACTGTTTTGTTTTCAAAAGATCCATTTAGTAGTAGTAGAAGAAGAATAATAGCGATTCTAGGGAATTTTATAGAAGTGGAATAATTTTCTATGTTCTGTAAGATCATTTATTTGAGATGCCAAAATCTAGAGTTTTATATATTAGTTTTCCAAATAGATAAGTTTTTAAATCATGAGTAAGAGAAACTTTTCAATCCAATATAATGTTCAAAGGTTTTATTCTTGAATAATGGACAAAGTGTTCTGTATAATGAATTTAGAAGGCCGAGAGGAATACCACTTTTATATAGAAGAATCCTAGAGATAGAGAGATCATGATCGGTCTATTTAAGATACTATTATAAATATATTGGAATAAATATAATGAACTATTTGAGAGGCTGTACATAATTTTTGAGATATTTCATTCTTTTATTCGACTTTTTTATATAGTAAATATTTTTATATCAATGTTAAAATAAACACAACAAGGATTAGATTCCAACATTTTGGTCGATCCTCTTAAAAATTACTATGTGTTGGGCCCTATTTACTCCCTGTCATCTCATGTTGTGTGAATGTGTGTTGGAAATGAATAAATTAATTCATACATATTAACTGAGATAGAGGTTGTAATAACAAAATTAGGGTAAAAATATACATTTGAATAATTTGGTAAAATTAGTCTACCCTATTTAACCTCCCCACTCTGAGTGTTATAGGACAATATACTAGGAACATCGATTGATATTAGAACTAATCTATGTTTCCTCTAATTATATCTACATTTATTATCACAATTTTTTATAACGATTTATATGATGTGTATATTTGAGGATTTTATCAAGATTACCCAATTAAAGAATAACTAAGATGTTCCTATTAATACCAATATGATTTTTTTGGATAGAATATTGAAATATGAGAAGAAAAATGAGGTTAATTAGTTAACTTCACATAATTAGAATAAATAGGATACACCCCTATTTAAAGGTAGTAATTTTGGAAGTTCATTGGATAAATCCTTTTTGAATGATCCTCTAGAATAATATTGTCTAATAAATGAAGAGTATGAGTCTACCAAGTTATTTGAATATCTCTAATCTGAAGTTAATAATTATTTTAATAAGGTTAATTTTGTATTTCTCAATTATATATTTTATTTTATCATGTGATTTCATGATGAGAAAACACTACTGGAATTATAAGCTGATGAAATAGAGAATTTATTTTCTAAAAAATATCACAAGTTCAACACTCTAACTAAACATTTTGATAATAAAGAACAATATATATTAATTTTTATTGAAACATTTTCCCTAGTTCAAAAATAATTTTAAAGTAATTTTATGGGATTTTTTTATAAATAATGTTTTTTCATAATAGTTCTATGCATTAGCAAAAATTAAAAAAAGTCACTATTGATGTTTGCAATTCATAATTTGAAATCAAGGATAAAATAGTGAAAGATAATAAAAAATAATTAAATGAAAAGTGTAAGTTTCATGAAGAACGAATTGTGTAGATGAATAAATACTAGGAAGAAAGAATAATATTAATTGAAATTGATAATAATACCATCAACTTAAAATGTATTGAACTTGAAGTTAAACTAATAAGTTTGGAAGAATCTTAACCTAAAACTTACAAAAGATGTGAAAAAATAAGTCCTGACATGAAAATTTTCAAAAAGAGACCTACTTCCAAAAATAATCATTCGAGTTTTAGGAAGATCATAAAGTTATCATGAGATAAATAAAATAAAATATCACAAAAAAAGGTAACCCTATTCTTAGAAAATATCATCTGAACAAATTTCTATTATTTGATTTGATAAGGTTATAAATCAACTTTTTAACTAAATTGAGTTAATAAGAAGATTGATAAACCCACCACATCCATATGTGTGGAAGAGAGAAATAATGGAAGAAGTGTTTCCCCCTAAGGATTTCCAAAACGAAGGAGGTTTTACTCAAAATAGTAAGGTAATTATATTGGACTGATTTTTTCACCAAGGAAAAAAATCAAGTTTTTTTGGAAATAGTTAGTGATAATAAAAATGAAAACACAAGGTGAATTAATATAGGTATAAAATATCAATTATTAAAATAAAATAATATCCTATATTAAGGGGGAAGTCAATGTTAGGAGAAATCTAGCTGGAATGGGGTAAAGTACATGGAAGAAGGTAAATCTATTTACTTATAAAATATTTGAGTGTCTTGGGGGAATATGTATAGCTTGACATAAATGTGGTCATTATTACTATGGGTGATGGTTCACCACTACCAAGAATGACTCTATTACAACTAAATTAAGAAGAAAATAAAATATTAAGAAAAAAAGAGGGAATAAATAATGTAAATATACCTTAGGGAGTAAAGAAAATGAAATTATGAAATAAAAAATAGTCATGAAAGAAGTAAAAGAAGATGTTATACTAAACAAGATATTCTTATATTGTGGAAATAAAGGACACCACATGGATTATTTCATAAAATCCATGAATATTAAAGTTAATGGAATTTATAATAAATAATAAACAGAATCAATCGAGAAATAAATAAAAGGATTTGTTTGATGGAACATATATTTAATGAATGAGTTAAAATTCATGAGAAATTTCCTAAAGTAGTTAACCTAATTACATATGTGAATTTATGTGGAATATAAAGATAATTTTGTTACCCTTAGGAAAATTGCATGAAAGTACTACTAAGATAGGACAATATGTTTAATAAAATGACTAAATCATTAAGTGTTTCATACACTATAAATGTTGTTGTGAAGAATAAATATTCACATGAGGATAAAGCTAAAAATATTCCTAAATTGTTCATGATAATTTTTCCTGAATAGTTAAAATTAATAAGTAATATAGAGGAATCAAAAAAGAGTGCATGTAACTTATTAGCTGTTATGAAAAAATAAAGTTCCATAAATAGTGAAATTTGAAAGTAACAAAAAGTACATGTTGTCTATGGAAGTTCATGTTTTGAAAATAAAAAAGGAAGAAGACAAGAATAATTCTCATAAAGATGTAATTGAATTTAAAGAAGTTTCTAGGTTGAGAAGTATCTCTCAATATTGTTTCTCTAACAATGGATAAAAGGGAAGAAAAACTTATCCCCATATATGATGTTTTTATTTTCATTTTGTATAGAATTGATGGTTATGAAATTAGGGGGGATTTAAAGATAACTAAAAATATATGAATATCTTAAAACTATAAGATATATCTATCATTGATTACTTTATTTCAATTAAAATCATGTTGTCTCCTCACAATACTTCAATTGATATCAATTGCAACATTCTATTCGATACCATCCAGGATAAAGAATTTAGATAAAGATTTTACCTTGAGGGGGAGTTGATATTTCACAATTGTTAGATATCTACATCTCTTGAAGATATGAGAATCTGGAATGTGATTGAATTGGTTCTTCTATAATTTAAATTAATAGAGATGAAAGGACATAAATTATGAACAACCAAGAATTTAAGGATGATAGATATTATAGTTCTAGATGTTGGGATTTAGGATGTAAAGGCTTCTAATGATGTTGATGTTGTGGATTTTAGAATTCAATAAATTAATTATTCTAACATTAATGTGTTATATTGACTATTATCTCATATCATTATTTGAAAAATCAATTTTAAAAATAATGGGAAGAGATTTATTATTAAAAAAAAGAAAATATAATTTTAAATGGGAGTAACCTACTTTGTTATTAATATTTTCAATCTATTTTGTGACATGGATGGAGGAGATTACATTGAGAATTTTTTAATCAATCTATCAATGAATTTCATTTTTTTCTTTTTATTATATTTTGGAGTAATTATGGACAAAATTTATGAATATGTTAGTCACTCTTCTTTTATACAATGATTATGGATCAAATTGGAATATAGTAGATTCATTTATTTAATAAATGTGATTTCATCATTAACTTATGTAAACTAGGCTTTTACATTCAATAAAAACGAATTACATGGGGGAGATATGAAATTTCATGTTATGGATGGAGAAAGAGATTGTTATATATTTATCTTACTCAAGAATCTCAAAATAAAGAGAATAAATACACCTTTTAATGTATTTTCAAAAAAGTGAAGAAAGAAACGTGGGGAAATATATGAGAGAGAAACATGAGATAAACAAGTGTGATTATTGACTTAAGTTTATGTTGGGTATTGACAAAAAATCAAAAATGGGGGATTGAAGAACCCAATGGATGATGTTGAGAGTTGTATATGATTTTAATATTTGAATAACCTAATTTATGATGATAAGTTTCCAATAGATAGTAAATGTAATGAGTAAGGAAAGGTAAAAATGAATAATGAAGTTGTATTGAAAGTATAACAGGGGGTTTCCAAAGTTAACACTTATAAACATAAGTTTTTTCCTAATATACTTTTAGGAGTTTCCGCTAATGAATTTTCAATGCCTAGATAGAATATCTGATTAATGTAATAGAGTATGTTTCTAGAATTAATTGAGTTGATGTTGTTATTATATGGAGATATGAATTCTAAGGATAAGCTTATACATATGATAATTGTTGAGTTGATTATATATGGGAATATATGAAAAGTGTTAAAGGCTGATAAAATCATTGTATACTAAAAGTATGTGTTAATGTTTTTGAGATCCCATCCTTATGTTCATGAGATATGTAAACTGATAGTGAAAGGTAAAATACACTTGGATTGTTTTGGATGATTTTTCGTAGGGGAAGCTACATCATATTTTACACTATCAAGAATTTATTCTTATAAAAAATAATAATTTATGATGAATGAATATTTGGGAACGTAATCTGGAAGAGCTACTTCAATAAAAGATAAACCTTGAAGAAAACCCAGAAGTAACTCCAGAAGTTATTTTTTGGAAGTTAAATTGTGAGTTTTGGTTATAAGATATTGTGTATCCTGGGGTTGATATTTAGTGTACCGAAAGATGAGTTAGTAATAAAATCTATATGAGCCAAATATTAAAATGTTCAATAGTTAGATGATTTGAATAAAATGATAATTTTATTCTATAAATTGAAAGTTTTTTCTAATGTATTAGATAGTTTATTATAAGCAATTGTTTCCAAGTAATTTCGAAAAATTGGAATGGTAAATCCCTTATATGATATGTAAGAGTCACTTACTCAATCATGAGAGTCACATTGAGTTATTGTTTGAGTAATAGTTGTGAAAGAATAAGTGAATGTGGTGTTGTAAATAATCTAGAAGTTATAAATAGGGAAGATACAATACCTTAATAAGATTTTTGGACATTGAAATAGTGTGCGTCCAGAATAT
The DNA here is from genome assembly GCA_963277665.1 of Viscum album. Taxonomy (NCBI): domain Eukaryota; kingdom Viridiplantae; phylum Streptophyta; class Magnoliopsida; order Santalales; family Viscaceae; genus Viscum; species Viscum album. The sequence continues at coordinate 604,307,461 of OY728119.1, read as the reverse complement.
GTGACAACTAAGAGAGTGGTGAAGTTAGAATTATCTAAAAGGTTTAGAAGATAAGACAAACAATTCAATACTGATCTTTCAATGTAATAAATATCACATTGGTTTGATAATCATTCACGATTCTATGCATGTCAAATTAAAAATTAAAAATCTATATATAGAAGATGAAGAAACAAATGTTAAGGATTATCTTGAAGAATAAAACTCTAGAAAGAAAATATGGAAGCTGTGTTGATTTTGAGAAGGATAGTGACGATATTCAAAAGAATAAATTTCCAGTAATACTGATAAATTTAATTTATTTAGATCTAGATGTGTCATGGAAATACAAGTATAGTTACCTAATTCAAATTGAGTTGAGGAAAACTAAATCAATTGAGGATGGTGCCGATCAAAATAAGATAAAGAATAGGTTGAGACTAATGTTGAAGTTGTTTGATTTTATGCTAAAATGTATTGATTTTTTTTAAAAAATTAAGTCTAAAATATTGAAACTTATGGAAATTTGAAGCTGAAAAAGTTCTTATGTGTAAATTATAAGGTTAATGGATGATTCAGATGATATGAAGATAAGTTGAATGAAATTTAATATGATTGGAAGTTAGGGAGATTGTTTTTTGGTAATATAGAGTTTGAACCATGTGTTAGATAAATTGAAGGAGAATTATAGAATCTCAGGAGATATGTTAAATTATGATCAAAGAGATAATGGTTTTTTGATATTTAGAAGAAGAAAATTGTTATCTCCAAAAGGATCCTAGATACCCTAATAGGGGTGAATCAGGGTAAGGATATTATTTTCAAAATTATTCCTTCCCCTCTGGATCATGACCTCTTTATTATAAGGGTCACTTTATTTTAACTTATATGTTTATGCTGATGAATTCTTTTATTCGTTAACTGATGATGATGTTATGAAAGTAATGATATAAGGTAAGAATACAAACACAAATGCTTTTACATGGTTAACTATAACACCCCGAGATTTTATGAAAAATATTCTTTTTAACGTCTTGTGTTATACGCTACACCAAAAGGAGCTTTCACAACACACATCTCTGACCTGGCTTGAATTTGACGCAATCGCGACCTTCCACGATAGCGTGTGTTGTACGCAACACCATGTTTTGCTAAACAACGTTATGCTGTTAAGATATTATTAAAACTAGCCGTTATGAATAGTATAACCACTTTTTGAAATTTTGTAAATTTTATTTTTCAGAATGGACTTCATTTTTGGATTCAGAGTATCTAATTTAGCCTAAGGTGAAATTTTGGTACTTTTCGGATAACTTTCATATTCTGATGAATAGTGAAAATTACTAAATTATAATTAAAAAAAACTTTTTTAATTGAAATAATTAATAGTGATAAATCATTAATTTGAGTGGTTTTAAAGTATATTTATAATATATTTTTACAATTTAATACAATGTTGGTCATTGGATGTAATTTCACATTTAAACCAGACATAATCAAGTGTCAATCTTTTGATAGATATTGTTTCTTAAAAACACGATATTTGTTTTAACAGAGGGATTTAATTATAAAATTAATTAATGCAACTTCTATGTTATGAATTTGGTAAAATATACTTCATTTTTGAGTTCGGAATATAAAATATAGCTTAGGATGAAATTTTGGCATTGTTCTGAAAAACATCAATTTTTGATGAATAGTGAAACTACTAAATGGTAGTTAAAAAACTGAATTTTTCATAAAACTTAATTTTACCGCTTCTGTGAATGTAATTTCAAAAATCCGAGAGACACGGTTGATGTCAGTAAGTAAAATGTGGTTCAATGAGATGAAAATAATTTGTGGTGAATAGTAACTTTTTACTTTTATTTACCACGGTTAAAAGTAAATAGGGTAATTAAGGGTAAATATGATATTACTATTACCCTAACAAATGTCCTAATTCTATTGGATAAGTTTAATTCGACCAAAAACAAACTTAGGAATAAAATATGACCATTTAGGCCCACTTGGGTTAGATTAGGACATTTATTATTAATTTATTTAAAGAAGGGTTAAAATAGTTAAAATCAAAGTTTAATAAGTAAAGCATTTTTAATATGGGGTTATACATAAGAAAAATTAGACTATAAATATTAATTAGAAATCTAAAAAGATTTCCTACATAATGGTATTTTATTTATAATTTTTAGACATTAAATAATGTAATTTATTTATGACACAATGATGATGCAGTAATTATCTTATTAATGAAATATTGACATAATTGATGTTATAAACACCAAAATAAATGTAATTTGAAACTTTTTATGAATTTACCTAATTTTATAGGTTACTAGGATATATTAGTGTTGCTTTAATTAACTGGGTTTGAACATATAATTCTGTTATGACTTTCACAAAAATCATATATCAAATAGTGTCAAAATTGACACAAAATAGTTTTTAAATCTAATATTATATTATTAATTTTTATTTTATTCCTAAAAATCTAAGGTTTGGCCGAATAACTTAGATAAGAATATATCTATTAATAATAAACAATTTGGGGTTCGTTTGGCATGTTATAGTAAGTTTATTAACCATATAGTTTAAGAAAACAAAAAGACACGGTAAAAGTTAAATTATTTAACTTAAAGTTAAATCTAATTTATAAGGTTAAAATAATAACCTAAACTTGTCTAAATACTATTGGTTGATAGGATTTCGACCCATACCCACTTTAGCTTCGAAATAAGACCCTTTGGAACCATTATAAACCGATTTTGACTTTAATATAAAATAATATTTTGAGATATTCCTAAGGTGCCCCTCTCCTCCCTTATAAAAGGGAACCTCCTCCCCCTCCTCCTAACACCAATTTGAGCACTCAAGCTCGGCCAACCCCTTCCAAAATCCCTTCTACACTTCCCTAGAATAATCTTAGAGGTCCTGGTCTTCTTAAAAGACCAATCTTAGTTCCCTAAGTGGAGGATTCAAAGAGGCGTTTCAAAGAAGAGGTAATATCCATTACCGATCTTTTCAATTTCTTTCTTCTTCAACTTCTTCTTCTTTAGTTGTTTCATGATAAAGTAATAACATAAGTATTACTTACATACTGATATGTTATTATAAATATGAAACAACCCTAATTCACCTTCTATCCATCCTACGGAAAAATGAAATCACCGCGCGTGCGTACGTACGGAATACCGTCTCCACGCCGTGGTGTAATCTATTTTCCACCATCACCTTACAAGGATGGGTATAATGGTGTATTGAGTAATTATATATGATTATTATAAAGTTATATTGATACTGAAATAGTATAAATACACTTAAATACAATTCCACGATCATGGGAACAATATCATCGCTCGTGCGTACGTACGGAATACCGTCTCCACGATGTGATGCGACTCGTTCTACATGATCATCATTACATAGTAATTATATAAATGAATTGAATGAATAAATATGATATATATTACACTAATACCATTATGTATATATGGTATCTATAACCTTAAATGAAGAATAAGAATTTATTTGGCAAAGCACGCATAAGAACAAAAGGCAATAAAGACCCGAGTAACAAGTAACAATGAAATATTACTAATAAGAAGCTAAGGATATGACCATATATGATATCATATAAATATGTATGATTCTGGAATAAGTCAATAACATTATTTAAACCATTATACAGGAGCTTCGGACACGTACCAAGCAGATCGGACCTAAGGTAAGGGAAATATCACAATCTCATTTTTATCCGAGATTGTTTATACTTTAGTAATTACTGGGGTGTATTTTATCATCCACATACATGTTTCCTCAATATTTAATATTATTTCCATTCAACTACAATTGTTTAAATACTATTTTACCCTTTGGTGAGTTTTTAGTAAAAGATATGAAAGGAATCTTTTGTCGTTTTTCGTACGAGGTACTTTTTTGACTTTTCCGACAAAAGTACGAAGAATGTTTTTTTTAACTTATACGACATGAATGGATTTTTAAAACATTATGTCCAAGAAGCTTCCTTTACATGTTTTCAAGTTTAGTTTTAATCAACTTATTTTAGTTTAAAATTGTATGACATGTTAAGAGAGGAAAAGTGTTTTTGAAGTAGAAAAGATATTTACCTCAAGAATGAAGTTCAAGTGTTTTATCAAAATTATTTTCCATATAAGATAATAAAGGGTTCTGTTTTTATCCCTACCATTACATTGATTTGATTATATTGTGATGGAATTATTTTTATGAATTCCTTTATCTTATATGAATTGTTTTATGATGTCATGATGTTTAAGATTCTCATTTTTATTATATGGGTTATGCAATGATGTATGATTTATGATTTTGTGGCACACATAAGAATGGTATCATTATGAGATGGGTGGGACCTATATCTCCTTCCAATGCATTGGGTAAAGATTTCATATCTCATGAGATAGACATGGCTGGAATGGTAGGTTATACCGGTTCAGTGAAACAGGACTGAAACGAGGGTGACTCGATTCAGAAAGGGACTTTGTCCACTAAGATAGTCTTGGCAATGAGTCATGACTAACAAGAAATGATTCTCTATGATTATGTGTGTATGCCACAAAATTACATGTTTTAAGTTATGATTATTGGGATTTCATTTCACTACTATGATTTATCCCATGTTATGAAATTATGTTCTCTTTTGCAGGTTATGATTTCCAAAATGTTATGTTCTTATGAATATAATGTGATTGATATTTCTTTTGTTTACCCTTACTGAGCATTTGAGCTCACCCTTTTGTGTTTACTTTTCCCCAGGATATAAATAAAGGTTTTAGGTATAAAAAAAGGGAAGATCTTTATGGGAGATATTGAAGATCTTTCACCACGATTAGAAGATTACGTTCCGAGTTTCCAAAGACACTAAACTATTACGATCCTTGTGTGTGTGCTTTTGTTATGTACCAAGTATTCCGCAAAAGTAATGTAATGTCCATATACGTCAGGATACGGGTCTCTACAGTTGGTATCAGAGGAAAGGTTTAGTCAACCTTTGGAAACTAGGATGCGAAAGCGTTAGTGAGATCCCTAGAGATATTTCTAAGGTATGTCTAGGTATGTCCCTAAGGATAAGTATACGTATAAGATACAGTCCTAGAACTACGGTAACGATCTTAGAATTTAACCTAAGATGTTAGATATTAAGGGTACTCCCCCTTTACTATGTTGTTTTCCCTAGCATGATTTTTTCCTCTCACAAGATTCTTTTTGTGTTTTAGTTAATGGAGGGAACCAGAAGGAATTCGGTAAACATTGAATCCAATGGACAAATTGGTGACTATGAGCAAAAAAAATTGTGTAATTCCTAGAGAGAAAGATCTTGTGATTATGCCAAATCCGTCATCACGATATATGATTAAAAAGGTGAAAATTAGTGGTATGCCTAATTCATCAAAGAAGAGGAAGATAAACTATTATGCATGTTCACATGTTGAGGAGAATAAAGAAAGAAATATTGAGATTTCTAGAGAAGGGAAGAAGAACCTTGAGGAATACTTCAAATGGAGAGACCGATGTTATCTGTGTGGAGAAAAGGGTCATAGAGTGATAGAATGTTATGGAGTTCAATGTCTTATTTGTGGAGAACATGGGAATTACCCAACTCAATTCCCTGACCTAAAAAGTTACTTCTAAATCAAGGAAGGACTTCTTCCAGGAAAATCATTGAAGTGGATGGACTGAAGTGTTTATGTATTGGTATTCAAGAATAATGTTGTTGAGGTACTTTTATGGTGTATTGAAATATTTATGTATTGGTCTATTGTGGTCTTCAATAATTTTAAGGTACCGATAACCATGAAAAGTGATTCAAATATTTTGGAAAGTAGATAATATGCCCATAATGAAGGGATAAGGAGAAAATGAAATGTTTTACAGTATTCATGAGTTCATGATTGATATAAGGACTAAGTGATATCATGGTTTGAGTATATAGAAATTTGAGGATTTTGGTATGTGGAAGGTGTTAACTTTTAACTGCATTCATGTTTTCACTAAGGTATTCAAGAGAATACACGATTAAGGACTTTGAATGTTTGGAATGTGACCAAAAAACATATCTTATGATATATGGGGATCGACGATGGTGTTAAATCTCTGGTAATCATTTTCACTATGTTATGAGAGTGGACTGCAGTATTATGGATAAGCCTGAAGATTGGAATGGATTATGTTAGACATAAGTTAGTATTGTTTAAGGATAGAAGTTTTTTTGATATTATTGATGGGATGTTATAGTAATATAGTTTTAGAAAAAGGACAACCTGCAGGACGGGCGACAGCCCATCGTGTCGGACAAGGCTATGGGAATTGAACCCACAACCGAAGTGCGACTGGCCTTTATCACCTACCACTGGCCTACAATAAGTCCCTGTTTAGTAGAAACTAGTTTTATTATATTAAGCAGTATGATATATGAAGTATAAGTCCATTTTAGGAACCATATATGATTAATCTCAATATAAATTGACTTATGTATATAATTTTTGCTAACCTTTTGTTTCAGACAGATGGAATGACCCGTCATTCTATCAAATGATCTGCTAACACTTCACGAATAACAAATTCAACTTCATTTATTTAAGAGATGAAGTGGAAATTGTTCAAGGCACGAACAATAGTGAGATTGTACCAAAATAAAGTAAGTATTTATTCTAATTCAAATTCTTCAACTTTAGGGAAACGATCTTGGAAACCAAAAATGTTGTCCTAGTGCTCTTATATCGGATTAATCGGATGGTACCTTAGATCGTCACAAATTTATGGATTTGTGATTGTTGGATTTTCCATAACCATGTTCTCTACCACTCTCCATCAGAACATGATGGTTATATTTTTCTTCCATATCCATATTTTCACCTATGTGGAAACCCAGTGATTAGTTTATTTGGGTAACCGTTACATTTCATACTTTTGTTTTTAAATATTGGTTTTGGTATTCCTTTTTACGATGTGGGTTTCGATTTAAGAAACTTTAGAATAGTAAACCATTTATAACCCCGACGAATTTCGAGGGCGAAATTCATTTTAAGGGGGGTAGAATGTAACACCCCAAGATTTTATGAAAAATATTCTTTTTAATGTCTTGTGTTATATGCTACACCAAAAGGAGATTTCACAACACACATCTCTGGCCTGACTTGAATTAGACGCAATCGCGACCTTCCACGATAGAGTGTGTTGTACGCAACACCATGTTTCGCTAAACAATGATATGCTATTAAGATATTATTAAAACTAGCCGTTATGAATAGTATAACCACTTTTTGAAATTTTGTAAATTTTATTTTTCAAAATGGACTTCATTTTTGGATTCGGAGTATCGAATTTAGCCTAAGGTGAAATTTTGGTACTTTTCGGATAACTTTCATATTCTGATGAATAGTGAAAATTACTAAATTATAATTAAAAACAATTAGTTAATTGAAATAATTAATAGTGATAAATCATTAATTTGAGTGGTTTTAAAGTATATTTAGAATATATTTTTACAATTTAATACAATGTTGGTCATTGGATGTAATTTCACATTTAAACCAGACATAATCAAGTGTCAATCTTTTGATAGATATTGTTTCTTAAAAACACGCTATTTGTTTTAACAGTGGGATTTAATTATAAAATTAATTAATGCAACTTCTATATTATGAATTTTGTAAAATAGACTTCATTTTTGAATTCGGAATATGAAATATATCTTAGGATAAAATTTTGGCATTGTTCTGAAAAACATCAATTTTTGATGAATAGTGAAACTACTAAATGGTAGTTAAAAAACTGAATTTTTTATAAAACTTAATTTTACCGCTTCTGTGAATAGAATTTCAAAAATCCGAGAGACAAGATTGATGTCAGTATGTAAAATGTGGTTCAATGAGATGAAAATAATTTTTGGTGAATAGTACCTTTTTACTTTTATTTACCACAGTTAAAAGTAAATAGGGTAATTAAGGGTAAATATGATATTACTATTACCCTAACACATGTCCTAATTCTATTGGATAAGTTTAATTCGACCAAAAACAAACTTAGGAATAAAATATGACCATTTAGTCCCACTTGGGTCAGATTAGGACATTTGTTATTAATTTATTTAAAGAAGGGTTAAAATAGTTAAAATCAAAGTTTAATAAGTAAATCATTTTTAATATGGGGTTATACATAAGATAAATTCGACTATAAATATTCATTATAAAGATAAAAAGATGTCCTACATAATGGTATTTTATTGATAATTTTTATACATTAAATATTTTAATTTATTTATGACACAATGATGATGCAGTAATTATCTTATTAATGAAATATTGACATAATTGATGTTATAAACACCAAAATAAATGTAATTTGAGACTTTTTATGAATTAAACTAATTTTCTAGGTTACTATGATATATTAGTGTTGATTTATTCAACTTGGTTCGAACATATAATTCTTCTATGACTTTCACAAAAATCATATATCAAATAGTGTCAAAATTGACACAAAATAGTTTTTAAATCTAATATTTTATTATTAATTGTTATTTTATTCCTAAAAATCTAAGGTTCGGCCAAATAACTTAGATAATAATATATATATTAATAATAAACAATTTGGGGTTCGTTTGGCATGTTATAGTAAGTGTATTAACCATATAGTGTAAGAAAACAAAAAGACACGGTAAAAGTTAAATTATTTAACTTAAAGTTAAATCTAATTGATAAGGTTAAAATAATTACCTAAACTTGTCTAAATCCTATTTGTTGATAGGATTTAGACCCATCCCCACTTTAGCTTCGAAATAAGACCCTTTGGAACCATTATAAACCGATTTTGACTTTAATATAAAATAATATTTTGAGATATTCCTAAGGTGCCCCTCTCCTCCCTTATAAAAGGGCACCTCCTCCCCCTCATCCTCACACCAATTTGAGCACTCAAGCTCGGCCAACCCCTGCCAAAATCCCTTCTCCACTTCCCTAGAATAATCTTATAGGTCCTGTTCTTCTTCAAAGACCAATCTTAGTTCCCTAAGTGGAGGATTCAAAGAGGCGTTTCAAAGAAGAGGTAATATCCATTACCGATCTTTTCAATTTTTTTCTTCTTCAACTTCTTCTTATTTAGTTGTTTCATGATAAAGTAATAACATAAGTATTAATTACATACTGATATGTTATTATAAATATGAAACAACCCTAATTCACTTTCTATCCATCCTACGGAAAAATGAAATCACCGTACGTGCGTATGTACGGAATACCGTCTCCACGCCGTGGTGTAATCTATTTTCCACCATCACCTTACAAGGATGGGTATAATTGTGTAATGAGTAACTATATATGATTATTATAAAGTGATATTGATACTGAAATAGTATAAATACACTTAAATACAATTCCACCATCATGGGAACAATATCATCGCTCGTGCGTACGTACGGAATACCGTCTCCACGATGTGATGCGACTTGTTCTACATGATCATCATTACATAGTAATTATATAAATGATTTGAATGAATAAATATGATATATATTACACTAATACCATTCTGTATATAAGGTATCTATAACCTTAAAAGAAGAATAAGAATTTATTCGTCAAAACACGCATAAGAACAAAAGGCAATAAAGACCCGAGTAATAAGTAACAATGAAATATTACTAATAAGAAGCTAAGGATATGACCATATATGATATCATATCAATATGTATGATTCTGGAATAAGTCAATAACATTATTTAAACCATTATACAGGATCTTTGGACACGTACAAAGAAAATCGGTCTTAATTTAAGGGAAATATCACAATCTCATTTTTATCCGAGATTGTTTATACTTTAGTATTTACTGGGGTGTATTTTATCATCCACATCCATGTTTCCTCAATATGTAATATTATTTCCATTCACCTATAATTTTTTAAATCCTATTTTACCCTTCGGTGAGTTTTTAGTAAAAGATATGAAAGGAATCTTTTGTTGTTTTTCATACGATGTACTTTTTTGACTTTTCCGACAAAAGTACGAAGAATGTTTTTTTTAACTTATACGGCATGAATGGATTTTTAAAACATTATGTCCAAGAAGCTTCCTTTACATGTTTTCAAGTTTATTTTTAATCAACTTCTTTTAGTTTAAAATTGTATGACATGTTAAGAAAGGAAAAGTGTTTTTGAAGTAGAAAAGATATTTACCTCAAGAATGAAGTTCAAGTGTTTTATCAAAATTATTTTCCATCTAAGATAATAAAGGGTTCTGTTTTTATCCCTACCATTACATTGATTTGATTATATTGTGATGGAATTATTTTTATGAATTCCTTTATCGTATATGAATTTTTTTATGATGTCATGATGTTTAAGATTCCCATTTTTACTATATGGGTTATGCAATGATGTATGATTTATGATTTTGTGGCACACATAAGAATGGTATCATTATGAGATGGGTGGGACCTATATCTCCCTCCAATTCATTGGGTAAATATTTCATATCTCATGAGATAGACATGGCTGGAATGGTAGGTTATACCGGTTCAGTGAAACAGGACTCAAAACGAGGGTGACTCGATTCAGAAAGGGACTTTGTCCACTAAGATAGTCTTGGAAATGAGTCATGACTAACAAGAAATGATTCTCTATGATTATGTGTGTATGCCACAAAGTTACATGTTTTAAGTTATGATTATTGGGATTTCATTTCACTACTATGATTTATCCCAGGTTATGAAAATTATGCTCTCTTTTGCAGGTTAAGATTTCCAAAATGTTATGTTCTTATAAATTTGATGTGATTGATATTTCTTTTGTTTACCCTTACTGAGCATTTGAGCTTACCCTTTTATGTTTACTTTTCCCCAGGATATAAAGAAAGGTTTTAGGTATAAAAAAAGGGAAGATCTTTATGGGAGATATTGAAGATCTTTCACCACGATTAGAAGATTACGTTCCGAGTTTCCAAATACACTAAACTATTACGATCCTTGTGTGTGTGTTTTTGTTATGTACCAAGTATTCCGCAAAAGTAATGTAATGTCCATGTACGTCAGGATACGGGTCTCTACATTAACCATTATTAGAATATATTCAAGGAACCCACAACGATAATTTTCTAATTGTAACAAACACACTAAGGATCACTGCATAAATTATTGTTTGTGCTAGATCAATTCTATTCCCAAGATCATTGTTTTTATAATGTTGAAGGACAGCTCACTTCTTTTCCAAGGGTCACTCCCTTTGTCTTGTTCTATGGCTCACTGTTGGTGGAAAGTACCATTGTCTTCTTCTTCCTTTGTTCATTACTTAGAAAGGGTTCAAATCATAGTATATAGACTTGTAGTTCAATTAATTGTCTCTAATTAATGCAACTTCCACTGTATATAGATGCTCTATTGAAGTCCCACTTTCATCCACTAATGAATACCTCTTTTCCACAATATTACATGGAAACATCAATGTTGTGTACTACATTTTAGGCATCTTATGTTCAAATTTAATTCCATACACATAACATTTATGTTTTTTGTGTGTAAAACCTCTTTCACACAACTTCCTTCTTACACGAAACTGCCTTCTTATGCACAACCCCCTTTACACACAATTCTTACTCGATTTAGAGCCATAGATTTCTCTAAGGGTTTATCTTCTGAAATGAGGAGGTAGCCACTAATTTATAGGCATTTTCTACCCTACACGTAATATTCTTCCTCGTTGAGTGCCTTTTGGGAAACATTTCCATGAGCATGGAAAACCCAATTTGACATCACATTGGGAACGTAAGTCTATTTCGTGAAAACTCATATTTCGTGAAAATTCAAAGATTTCACACAAATGTTTCCTTTTCTATATTTTTATGTTATGATCCCAAACAATTTCTTGCATGGATCTTTCCAAACCACCATTAATCTTTCATGAAACTTCCTTTTCCAAAATTACCTTTCTCAATTATCCTGATTTTCGACCCCAAAAATTTGGAAAACACTAGGAAATGATGCCACCTTGTATAAAATATTTTTTTTCCACCTACAGTGCATCCATTCCTTTGTATTGGACCACTGTTAACATATATTTTCAACAAAATCTCTAGAACTCCATGACATATCATGGAAACAAACTTTTTCAATAAACACAATCCACCCAAAAACGCTACAATGTTACATTGTGGAATTTATGCCCAATAATACCCCCTTCACATTTTGATACATCATTAAATATTATTCTATCTTATATAAACATTCACATCATTCTATTTAGATAAAAAATAAAATATTTACTTAACATATACTCTAAGCCCAAATTTTCCATGTTCGGTGTGAGGAACAATAGTAGCATGAAAAGCACATCAATGAAACACTTCATTCATGAAACCATTTAACTACTTTCATCACAAACTCCATTTTTCATGAAATATATCTTTTGATAGATCACTTATTGCATAATAAAATCTAATAATCCCCCTATCTCATTGCTCCAATTGTAAATACTCCCCCTATCCCTTTTCTCCACCTGTCAGCTTATCCCCGTTTCTTGACTAAGAAATTTTCTCTCTTTTAATAGCCATAATTTCACCCCCTTTGTTGATGAACCAAATTGTCACTTTTTTTCTCTATAATGGGTTAAATACCACATATCAATACATTAGGGAAAAACACACCATACCTTAGAGAGAGGGGGTCCAAATCCACACTTTTTTAAGAGCGGGGAGTTGGCTGAAATCTCAGAGATAGTCGATGTCATTCAAATTCTTCTTTGGGTAAGGCATTTTTTAAAATGTTTGAAACATACATGCTATAGGTACATAATCTAACATCACAATCCCTTGCTCAAAATTCTCCTTTATAAATGGATATTTGATATCAATGTGGTTTTTTACTTGAGTAATGGACTAGATTTTTTCTATGATTTATAGAACATTAATTATTGTAATGGATTCCGATCAGATACTTCACATCAAACCCCATATCATCAAGCCGCTGCTTCATCCAAAATAACGATGTGAAATATTGAGTATCCACAATATATTCAGCTTTTTTGGTGCTCATTAAAATAAAATCCAGTTTATTTATTTCCTAAGAAATACACAATCTACCAAGATAGAATGTACCTCCTGACATTGATTTCCTATCATCTACGGATCCGACACAATCTGCATTTGTATATCCCAATAACTCTTGTTGAGATTTTTCATTGCAAAAAAACTAAAATCCGCCATTCCCTTGATATACCAAATTATTATTTTCACTATATTCAGGTTTATTTATTTAGGATTTATTTGATATCATGCTCCTTGGCATGTGGCAATAACAATACCAGTTTTTGTTGTTGTCAAGTACAACCGAATTCCAATGATCTAGCAGTATTTCGAAACATAAACTGCATTACCTTAACCATCTATTGATAATTTCATTTGGGTATCTATATAAGTCATAATATCCTTGTAATTATCCATTCCAAATCTTCTCAAAATGTTTAGGCTCTACCTGTGATAAAAATGATGCTTGTTGTAGAGTCTACATCCTCCTTGTATTTACTGGCATTTTCTGATCACCAATGATGTTTTTTCTATCAATTTAATCTTTGATCATAGATTTTTGTGATGATATAGATTTTAACTCCTCCTATTAATCATTATGAAGTTTTTTTGAATCATAATTTTCCACTGTTACTCCCCTTGAGTCTCTTAACTTTACATCACATTCATCAGAATAAAAGGTTTCTATGTTGTTGAATATCCTATTCATTCTCTCCAACAATGACACCATTGATTTCAAAAACTTTTCAAATATTCTTGCAGAAACATTATTGATATTCTCTCATAGATTTTTGGTATCTTATAAATAATTATATAATATCAAATTTTTAGAACACTATATATAACCATGAAATACATTAATGTTGTTTCTTCTCCCGAAATCTATTTTCTCTCAGTGGACAACTAGCACCTGAACTAGGGAATGATACCAATGGTTATATATTAATTTCATCTTGTAACCACTAGATTATCCAAGTATATATTTTACAACTTTATAGTTTTAAGGAATACTTTTCATTTAATCGATCTTCTTGAGTTCATATAACATAAACTTTCATCATTTATTTACTATTTAGACCATTCATGTGATAGGAAGATATAATTCCCCCCTATGTTATGAAACACTTACTATTTTTAGGACTAAAATCATTCTTCTTCTCTTGGATCATTTCATTACACGTGACTATAGGTCTTAGAAACATTTATAGCTCAATAACATTTTCCAGTTACATCTAAATTCAATGGAATTTTTATTGGGTTAATTTACCACTTTGTAATGATCCATCAACAAAAATGATAATCCTACTAAGTCACAAAATGGTATAGGAAATAAGATATAAAGTTAATAATAAAATCACTATCCATTTCACAAAATTTCTTTCCTACATCTCATAAACACTTTGTATCTTTTCATGCCACTTACCCTTGGATGGTATCTTGTCTAAAACCTAAAACACTTGAACATCAGTTAATAAAATTTATACACATAGGGAGAGGGGGAATATAGAATCCTAAAAAAGAGTATTGTGGTTGATCTTTATGGATAAACCCTATGATAGTTTCTTACAATGAACTGTACCATTTTTTTGTTTTCCCACTACCCAGCCAACTTCAACTATTTTGGCCATATGATTAAACATTCTTTAACAAATTGTTGAGTCTGCCTATGATATTTATATCTTTTTGGGCTTGGAAATTTTCACAATTTGGGTTTTAAACCCAATAGTAGAAATTTCATTCTTTGATGCTTCACTAGTATTCCATTTTTAATGGTTATTTCTCGAAGCATGAATCTCTCCACTGATCATATGTTCTTTCTTATTCCTTAATTAGAAGATCTTTCTTCTGACATCATTTCTCACCTTGTGGTATGGTGTGAAAGTTTGTCAATAGATTATTTATTCAAATTTCTTTTCACAATAATTTGTGTCTATACACTATTTATTGATGGCGGTGGGTCATTTACTGAATGTAGAGTCTTCTTACTCACAGTTGGAGTAACTCCTTATTTTTCTTATAGGTTCGTTCATATTATTTCCAAGAGAGTGGTTATGAGTGTAACATAGTAGGTGATTGAAATTCCTCTAATAGAGATCCTATGGTTTATGATGAGTTTTTAAAATAATTTTTCAACTTATCATGTTGTATTCCAATATAGCCATTCTAATTATACACCACTATAGTTGGGGATCTCCTTTTGTGTTCATTTTCTTTCTCCACTTTCTTCCTATTGAAATATCTTTCTAAATTACCATGATTAGAACATATAAAACATCTCCCATTAAAAACATAACTAATGTCATAATTTCTTGATTGAGATGTTTCTTCATCATGAGTTTTTATTTTTACATTGTGCTCCTGAGCTTCTGGACACATACTCATGGAGTGTCCCATTCTTCCACAATAGTAGCATTTCATGGATACTTTGTTTTGAGATATTATTGTTTCAAATTTCTCAAGATGCTTCTTCTTATTCTCAAATTTAAAAATATTACTGGCTACACAACATAAAATATATTCTAAAGCCTCTAAAAAAACTTGATGTATTACCAGGAATCCAATAGAAATAAGGGGTGCTATCATTACTTCCTTTAAAACCATTTTAGGCTTGTTTTCAGCTTCTATATGATTTTTACTATTTTTAGAACTCTTCATATCTATCATCATATTATGCATGGGATAGGATTCATAATATCCAATAATGGGTTTTCCCAAAAAATATGGCCTTTGAGATGAGAAAATGTGTTCTTTTTTCTCCTTGGAAATAACATATTTTCTTTTTCATTTCATCATCACCTATCGAAGGATAATAAAATAATAAGTGAAAATCATCCATCAATTTAGGATTTATTTTGGAATTATATTTTTTTCACTTATTTATTCACTAATTATAGATGTTCTACCAAAGTTTGATTCTTTATATCCCTTAATTCAAGTTCAGCATTAAGTTCTCCCTGGTGATTCTTCCAACTACTCGTCTCATCTTTTAATTATCATGTGAGATTATCCCCTATGTCACTTTTCTCATTTATTTTAAATTTATATTGAGCAAAAAAAATAAAATGACATGTATTCTCTTAATATAGCCTTTAGTTCTCCTAAACTAGTTTATATTTTTTTGTAGCAAGATCATCCTTTTTGGAATTCAAATTCAGAATTTCATCTAAGTTCATATTAGGTCCCCTATAATCATCTTTGTGATTTTCTATATTTGTCGACATATTTTTTATTTCTTCATCTTGGGAATAATTATTCTCCCTCAGATCAGTAGAAACATTAATAAGATGTTTATTTAAAACTTTTATCTTGTTTAATTTAATTTCCTACACTTGGATTCGAATATCTTTAGATTTATTTTAATCTTCCAATTTCTGATCTAATTCCATTGTTTCAAGAACAACTTTCAAATTCATTATTCTTAGAATTTCATCATCATTAGTGGTTCTAGTATCACTTGTAATATTAGGTTCTTCACTCATTCATGTATTATCATTTAATGAGTAAGTGTTTTCACTGTTTGATTTATCCAATCCATTCTTCTACCAAATATTTTCTTCCTTAAACTTAATTACACTATTTCCATAGACACTTACACACTGAGGAATACCACTAGACTTTTTCTTCTTATTTTAAGTTCTTCACTCTTCCATGAAACACTAATATAAGTGAAAAATGATCTTATAAAAGAAACCATGGCTCTGATACCAATTTTTAGATCCAAAAGGGCTAGATACCCTAGAGGGTGAATCCATGTATGCAATTTCCTTTTGAAATTATTCATTACCCACTGGATCTTGAACTATTTATTTTCACTTATATGTTTTTGATGATCAATTATTTTCTTACTTATCAAATGATGATTCTTTGAAAGTAATTTTATAATGTTATAACGCAAACACAAAGATTTTAACTTGGTTCTCCCTCACTATGATACATCCAAGGAGAATACAATGATAATTCACCAATTATAAAAAATACATTAAGGCACAATTCCAAAATGATGGTTCAGGCTAGATCAATTCAATGTCCATGATCACTGCCTTTATAATGTTTAGGGTTATATCCTTACTTTCCCAAGGGGAAGTTTCTATGTCTCCTTGTCTGGATCAGTACCACTGGAAAGGATCAATGTCTTCCTCTTCCTTTTCTTGCTACTATGGAAGGGACCCACTCACAGTTTATAGACTTGTAGGTCTCTTCATTATCTCTAATAAGTGAATCCTCCATTGTATATAGATTCACTATTGATTCCTCACTTTCATATACTTATAAATACTACTTTACTACAGTATTACTGGGTAACTTCAATCTTTTTCAAAACCTTTTGGGTGTATTTCACACAAATTAAGTGCCTTGATTACAATATTTATGTTTTTTCATGAAAAAACTCTTTCATTCAACCTTCTTCTTAATCGCAACTCCCTTCTTACAAACAAATCCATTTGCATGCAATTATTATATGACATAAAACCTTGAATATCTATAAGGGTTGAGATTCTAAAATGAGGGGTAGATGCTTATTTATTGGAATTTTTGAACCTGTGTGTAAGTTTCTTTCCAAACATTTTCCTTGTGTGAAATATTTCCCTAAGAGTGGAAAACTCTATTTGAAGTCTCATTGGGCGCGTAATTCTTTATCGTGTAAACTCATCTTTTGCGCAAATTCAAATATTTCATGCGATTTTTTCTTTTTCCTTGTTTTGATACAATGATTCCTTAACATATATGGCATGAATCTTTCCAAAAAACAATTAATACTGGGTGCAACTTATTTTTTCAAAAATACCATTCCGAATTCTCATAATTTTATACCCCAAAAATTTGGCAAACATTGGGAAATAGTGTCACCATGTTTACAATCTTTTTTGTAATACATCTAGAGAATCCATTACTTTGTATTAGATCTTTTTCAACAAATATTGTTAACAATATCTCTAGAAATCCACAACTTATCATGGAAAAAGACTTTGAAAACAATAACAATCAACCCAAAAATGTTGAAATGTTACCTTGAGGGATTGTTTCCAAAAAAAATGAATAAGGGCTATATGATTTGGATTGTTTGTGAATCTCAGAGACAGAGGTTAAACAAAAATAAGAAGTGGAATAAATTTTAATTTAGTGTAATCTTATCTCTATAGATGTTAGATAACCAAAATATCCAAATATATTTCATATATTATTCATGTGGATTCAAAGTAATTATGACTATGTTGAGCTTTATGTAAAAGATAGAAAATTTATGAACAGGAATCCATAATTCTAGTAAATTTTTGTACATGTTTCGATGTCTATTAAATATGAGTTTTACATACTCTTTGTTGAATTCATGATTATATATCTTTAGTGATATTGATAGTGGTTTACTAGGATTGAGAAAGGTGGAATATATGGAGCTCAAAGACTAGATGTATTAAAGAAAGGTCAGCTATATAATGATTGAGTTCATTCAGAGGTCAATGCAAATAATTTAGTGATGATGTATAAAGAAAAAAATAAGTATATTCTATAATATTATCTTTTTTAAGAATATGATCGATGATTCCAAATAATTTTGTAGTATTGGAGTAAAAATCTATGTTCCAGAAGGTCACTGAGTTGAGAGACTTCAAGATAGAGTTTTGAATACTAATGTTCTGGAGATATGATTTCTATAAATCATGATCAAGATCAACTTTTTGATCATGTATATGGTCCAAAGGTTTAATTATTAAAATAATTAAGGGATGATTTTATAGAATTCATAAGTCTTATAAGAAGATCATTTTTATTCTATAAGTCACATATGTATAGAGTGATATTGATTAGTTCGTTTGGGATACCACTGTAAACTAGCA
Source organism: Viscum album (assembly GCA_963277665.1). NCBI lineage: Eukaryota > Viridiplantae > Streptophyta > Magnoliopsida > Santalales > Viscaceae > Viscum > Viscum album. The sequence continues at coordinate 604,288,597 of OY728119.1, read as the reverse complement.
GGATCTAGTACAAGGAACCAGTTTAGAGAATGTACAAGGTTTTTGGATATATCATTCTCATAATATCTTACATTATATAGTGAATATATGTATCTTTGGCTAAATTTGGAGATAGAAAATAGTAGATTCCCTCATTGGGGTTGATCCTTAAGAAAATACAATTTTTATGATATATTTTTTTTCTATCATTACATGTGGTGTGAATGTGTTTTGGAGATGAATAAACCAATCCATACATCATAATAGATATATAGGTTTGAATTAAAAATAAGGGGAATTTAAGTTGGAATTATTTTGTAAAATTTTTCTATATAGATTAACCCCCCCTCTTAGTGTGACTACATGATCCACTAGAAATTTTAGTTGGTATTAAAGACAATCCAAGATTCCTATAATTAAATTTATATTTTTTCATCTAGTTAATTTGAAAAAATTATATGAAGTGGGTATTTTAGAAACATATCGAGATAATATAGTTGGAAAATAAAGAATTTATTACTATTAACAAGGTAGAGGTTTCATCTAGAACAATGAAAAATAAGAAGAAAATATTGGATAAGATGTTAAGGAAGTTATCTTTCCAAAATTAGAAGAAAGAGGATACCCCAAAATTATAAGGTAGTCAAAGTGGTAGTTAATCCAATAAATTAATTTTTAAAGATCCACTTAAGAATCTTATTTAATATATAAAAATTATAAGTTTATCAAATCATTTGAATTTATATTCACTTATATTAATGATTATTTTATGAAATTTAAGTTTTATGTTTTCACTTATATATTTTAATTTTTAATGGTACTTCATGATGAGAAAACATAGTTTGAATAGGAATCTAATTAAATGGAGAATTCATTGGATACAAAATTTCACAAGTGTAGCACTATCACTAAAATTATTGATGTTATAGAACAATCATTATTACCTTGAAATTATAATTTTTCTCCTTTTAAATAGGAATTGAAATGAAATAGTTATGATAATTTTTTGATGAAGTAATTTGTTTCAGATGAGTTTTTGATATTAAAATAATTTCAAAACATCGCTATCGATGTTAATAATTATTAGTTCTAAATCAAGGATAAAAGGGTGAAGGAACTTAAAAAATACTAAAAATAAAATTGTAAGTTACATGAAAATAAGATTAAGAATTTGAAAAAATAATGGTAAGAGATAATTTGTTTCATTGAGGTTGATAGGAATACCCACAACGTAGAATTATTTGATCCCAAAGTTAAATTTGGAAATCTAAAAAAAGTTCAACATGAAACTTCCTAGAAAGGTGAAAGAATAAGCACTACCAGGAAAGTTATCAAAAAGTGACTTACTTATAAATTTTATATTTTTATACGAAAGAATATATTGGAGTAATAAAAATCTAAATCCAATGAAATCTTAGTGAAAAGGGTACCTTAAGTTCCAACATTTCTATATGATCTAATTGTGATTCTTTGAAAAGTACATGTTTTAATTAAAATTTAAAACTAAAGTGTATTAATTTTAATCATGATAAACCCACCCAAACCTTAATGGTGGAAGAAATAAATAAAGGAATATGTTGTTTCCCATAAGGTATCCAAAAGGCGAGTGGTTTTACTCGAAAATATTTAGGTACTTCTAGTGGCTAGATTAATTCAAAAAAGAAGAAAATCAAGTTTGTTAGTTATTACTGGTAATTTAAAAAATTAGGATACAATCATAGTCAATATTTTTATAACATGATAATTATTGAAATAAAGATAAGGTCTTCATTGAGTGGGATAAAAAATAAAGTTAAGTTAAATCCTATGGGAATGAGGCAAAGAACATAAAGAACAATAAATTTTCTTACATCTAACAGATTTGAATATCTTGAGAGTATTTGTGGAATTTATCATAGAAGTGGAAATTGTGATAATGAGAGGTGGTTAATACATACCAAATGTGATTTAGTTATAACATTAGTATGAAGATAATAAAAGGTGGAGAAAAATAAAAGGATGAAAGATGACGAATCTTCCTTTTGGTGTAAAGAAAAGGAAGTTACTGAACCAAACATGAAAAAAAGGATGTAAAGAAAGATGTTACACCAAAAAGAGATTCTTATATTATGAAATGAAAGGAAATATCATGGATTATTAGAATAATTCCATTAATTCTAAAGTTAAAGGATTCAATATGGAATAAAAATGTTAATCAATTTGAGAAATAAATAAAATAATTCTTTTCGTAGAAGATATCTCAAAATAAAGAGTTGAAATTCATGATAAATTTACTAATGTGGGTCATATATGTATTTATAAGGATCTATGTGGAATATGAAAAAAAATCTAGACACACTCATAAAAATTTTATGACAGTACTACAAAAAAGATAGAAGAAGTTATTAAATAAGAAGAAGCATGAATCAAGTTTTTTATGTACTATAGTAGTTTTTTTAATAAGAGATCATCAAATAAGGGGAAAGATGAACATGTTACTAAAATTTGCATGCTTTTTTGGGAAGATTAGTTGGAATTAGTAAGTAATATAAAATAAAAATAATAATATGTGTTCCTTGTTATCTATTGTGAAAAATAAATTATTTTCAAAGTTAAATTTAAAATTAATAGAAGTTATATTCCTCCTATGGAACTTAATGTTTAGAAAATCAATGAAGCAAGAAGAATAAATAATTATCATAAATATAGAGCTAAATTTTAAGGAATTTTATTTTGAGAAATATATCTCAACCTTGTTTCTGTAACTATAGAATGACAGAGAAACCACCTAATTCCAATATATCTATATATATATATATATATTTCATTTTCCAAGGATTTATAGCCGATTTAATTCAGGGGAAAATATTAAGGATAACTAAAAAGTGTTGGATAATTTACATGTAGAAGATATATCCATCATGGTGTACTTTATTCAATTGGAAACATGTTTCCTCCTCAGAACACTTCAATTGGTATCAACCACAACATTTGAGTTGGTACTAGACATGATGTTGAACATGGAATGTTATTATCCTTTGAGGGGGATTTGATATTACACAACTGCAAAATATCTATATATCATGAAGATCTATGTTTTTAGAATGTTTTGGATTAGTGATTCTGAAAATTAAATTAGTGGATAGAATGAACCTAAATTCCAAACAACCAATATGTTGAAGATATTAGATTTTATAGTTTTTAAAGATAGTATTTCAGACACATAGGATCAGGTTAATGAAAAGGTTTTGGATTTTTAAATTTAAAAAAAAACAAGTATTCTACCATTAATGAGGCACATTTACTATACCATCATACCCTTATATGAAAACTCAATTCTAAATATAAATGATAGATATTGATTATTTGATGAAAAAAGAAAAGTTAAGTATAAAAGGGTGGAATATTCTTTGGTTAGTATATTTTAAATCTATTTTTTTAGATGAATATAAGAGATTACATAAAAAATTAGTCCCTCAAAGAATGTTTCTCAATTAGCATTACATGTTAGATTATTTATGGATAGCCATTTTTTCTAAGTTTGTCACTATTTTTTACACCAATAATGTATCACATAGACTTACAGTTAGTTAATTTATAGATCATTACTCTAAGAAAGGTAAATTCATCATTCTCTCAAGTAAGTAAGTTTATTTACATTCAATTAAATGGAATAAAGGGGGTATAAGATAAAATTTAAAATTATGGATAGATAATAAGATGAATGTGTATATCCACAACTTAATAATCACAAAATTTAGAGAATAAATTAACATTTAAATTTATTTTCAATAAGGGGGGAATAAACGTGAGACAATATTGTGAGGGAGGAACATGAGACAAAATTGTGTAATCATTGACTTTAGTTTATATTTTGTGGTGATAAAAAATTCAAATGGGTGGATTGAGGAACTCAATGGATGATGATAAGAGTTTTATTTATCAATAATAGTTTAAAAAAATAATGTGTAATTATAAGAGTTCAATGAATGGTAAATTTAATGGGTAAGGAAAATTAAAGATAAAGAATTCAGTTATATAGAGCACACATTATGAGATGTTTCAAAAGTTAACACTCCAAAATATATTGTGAGACATGATATACTTCAAAAGTTACCCCTAATGAAGTTTGAAAGTTTGAAATATTTATCCAAAGGATTGTACAGATTGGTTTTCTACAAGTAATGGAGTTTATATTATTTTCTTGTGAATATGGATATTCTAGGGAGTATCTTATTCAAATTATGATTATTGAGATAATATTAACTATGAATCTAGGTGAACCCATCCTTGTGTTTATGAAGTACGTAAAGTAATTTTTCAAGTAGAACCAAACATGGATGATAATAGAAGATTTATATTGTAGGAAGCTATATTAGATGTTACACCATCTAGAAGTGACTAGTATAAAAGAATAATTTATAATGCATATTTGTATATGGGGGTATAGTCAAGATGAAATATTCTAGGAAGAGTTAAATTTTAAAGGACACCAAGAAGTAACTTCAGAATATATTATCTAGAAGTTACATGGTGAGTCACAAATTCAAGTTATTTTGTATCCTAGGGTTGGGATTCTAAGTACTAGAAATAGAGGAAATTGCGGAATATGCGTGATCCAAATATTAAAAATTATGGAAGTTATATGATTTTAGGAATATGGGGAGTGTATGTAGGAAATTGATAGATTCATAGAATGGATAAGATATTTTATCATATAAAATGTATTTTCCAAGGAATAATAAAAGTTTAACAAAGTAAAAAATATATTTTGGGATACGTAAGATTCACATTGAGTTACAGTAGTAGGAGCAATAAAAGAAAAAATAAAGTTGTATTGTGAATATTATAGAAGCTATGCATATAGATGATACACTACTGAAACATTTGTGGAAGACACTAAAATAGGGTGAATCCAAAAAATGAGGATGTTAAGAGTGAATTGAATTCTAAAATAAATGAAAGGTGTGGATGTTAAGTCAAACATTTTTATACATATCTATAAAAGTTAAAAACATAACAATAGTTGGAGAATCATCCATGAATCCATTATAGTTAAATTAAAAAAAACTAAATGTGGAGTCAGAAGATGAATTAATTGATGTTATGGATGCTCGTCCATCCATCCAACGACCCGAAGGTCTTAAAGTTTTTTTATTATAAATAAATCCTCTTTTAAGGGAATAAGGGGAAAACCCAATAGACTTCATCTACATAAGACAAACCATGACTTCAAGATCAAATAGAGAAAAAATCAAACTAGAAACATGAAACTTCCCCTCCCTAGAATGTGATCTTGATGATGCTCTCCACCATTGCATGGTTTATCAGAAAGTAAGAGTCCTGTTCCAAATCATAGGACCAATCCAATGGTTGACGACATACCCTCTCAAACATCCAAATCCATACAACTCTACAAAGATGAGACACCAGCTCTAGAACCTCTTCTGGGACCTGTTCCATGTGGTTGAGTACAAACAAGCTAAAACACCATAAAATCGTTCATCATAATCCCATGATCACCAAGAGGAAACAAATAACCATCGATGATCACATCATGGATGCCTGACCACCAGAAAAGCCCCACCCAAACTGAATTAGTAAATCATGGTGTGGATTAATGGAAGCTAAACTAGAGATTGAGGGTGAATCTAAATTTGTTTCAATTTATCATAGAAAGTATTTAAAATGAAAAATAGTTATATCCCAAATAAAAAAACTTAATGAAATTAAAAGTTTAAAAAGTTATGATGTTCGAAATACGAGGCCATCAGAATCTACAAATAACTAGAAGATACAGTGATCGAAATATGAGTTGTTCAAGTGTTATGGATATGGATTTTATATTAAAAAAAATTAAAATTATCTTTTAGATAATTCAAATGGGATCATAAAAATAATGGGAGGTAAGTTAGATTATGTTTGAATAGAAAACGATTATGGACATATTTAAGAAGAAATAGAACTAGGAGTTTTATGGTCCAGATGGTTTGACAATCTTAGAGGTAGATACAAAATAAAAATAACAATAAAACTGATGTTGAAAAAAGAGAACTATTATGTATATATAATATATATAAATGAATTATTCCAAGATATTTCACGTAGAATTTATGTGAATTCAAATTAATTGTGAATATATTGTGATGTACATCAAAGATTAAAAATTCATGTTTCTGAATTCATGATTCTAGCCATGTTTTGTGGGATAATTGAAGGCTTCTGATGTAAATATTTTTAGAGGATTTGATGGATTCATACTATATTAATATCTTAAAAAGAATTGTAGGAGGTTTATTGGGATTGATAAATTTTAAAAATATGGAACTCATATAATTGATTTATTTTCGAAAGGTTGGATATATAAGTATTAAGTTCATTTAGAGATCATTAATAATAGTTTGAGAGAATTAATATAGATAGATCTACCATTACATTAAAAAATATCATATTGGTCTAATAATAAATTTAGTTAATCTAGAAAATATTATAGTAGTGGAGGAAATATCTATGTTCCTGATGATCACTAAGTTGAGAGACTAAAATCTGGATGTCTAGATATTAATGTTCCGGATAGACGTGTTCTGTAAATCATTAGAAAGTGGAAATATAATTATTTTATCCGGTTAAATGTTTTGATTATTTAATATAAGAGAACATTTTGATTCTAGATATTTTATAAGTAATTAAGGAATATCAATTTTATTGTCGAAGAAACCAATAGATAGTGTGATGTTTCACATTTTGTTTGGGTAACCATTATAAACTTGAAAGAGACAGTATAAAAACTAATTGAGATATTTTATATGATTTTTGGGAGATATAATGATTATTTTCACTTTTTTATGTAATTATTAGTCTAAAACAAAACACATAAAAAATTAGATTTCCGCATTGGGGTTGTACTGTGTGTTACACTCTATTTACTTTATGTTATTGAATTTATTGTGAGTGTGTGTTGGTAATGAATAAATTTATCTATACATCTTAAATGAGACATATTTTTGAAAAAAATTGGCTAAAATTTTATATTGGAATAATTTAGTAAAATAAAATTACATTGATTCACCCCCTCCACCTCTAAGGTCAACTACACGATTCACTAAGCACTTTAAATCTTTATTCAAACACTTTTATTATTAAAGATTAAAAAATATTGAATTTTAAATAATAAAATAATTGAAACCTTTAGTCCGATTTATTATAATTTCTCCTAATTATTATGTTTATTCCATTTTCTTAAAATAAAAAAAATCTAATACAATACAGATTTTAAGGAGGAAAAGGAATTTTTGAGTTTCCTACCACGATTCCATGATGAAAAACATCCAATGATCCTCTAATAATCACCATCGACCATTCTATCTAATTGAATTATTTTTCCTCCCTTACTTAAATATTCCATGACCTTGATCATTAAGAGTTTTATTCCTTGGGTGGATGAAGAGAATAGAGAGAATTGAAAGAATAAGGGAAAACAATCTAAGTGGAGAAACCATTCCCCATGGAAGTCTACCTGAATAGCCTAGAGGCCATTATTTTTTATTCATTTTTTGATAATCCTCCTTTCAAGGGTTGATGGGGAACCTATACATGGATCATAGGATTCATGACATTACATGACCCGAAGGTCTTAAAGTAATTCATCCCAAATAATGACTACATGAAACTGCCCCTCCCCTACATCTGTATCGTGATCATCACTCCACATTCGTATGAATTGTTGGCTAGATATCTTGTGTAGGGATGCAGAGGGCTGGTACAAATGGAAAATCCAAACCCTCTCATTCTTCCAACTCTGATTAGATCTACTTTGGTGAATAGTATTAACTAAACTAGTCGTTCAAAAGAGTTTATGAATAGTATTAACTAAATTTTGAACTTTATATAATCCTTATAATTTTACAATCCATATTATGAGTTTCGTAGACATAATGAAAAAAAAATCATTTTTCAGATAAAAGAAATAATTTTTTAAAACAAATGCAATTTTACGGCCTTTTAATGGAGAACCCTTTTTAAATCCAATATTTGAAACTTTTATATATTAAATTTGACTAAATAAACTTCTTATTTAGAATTGTGACATAATAATTTAGTTTCAAAAATTTTTTGGTGTTTTTCTGATAACCTTCATATCTAGGTGAATAGTCAAAAATACTATATTTTAACTAAAAACAACTTTTTTAATCCAAATAAAATGTAGTGTTAAATTATAAATTTTAATGAATTGGAAGTATAAATAGATTATATTTTCACCATTTAATCCAATGTTTTTCATTGGACATAATTTCACTTTTAAATTGAACATAAACAAGTATCAATCTTTTGTTAGTTATTATTTCTTAAAAACACGCTTTTTGGTTTTGACAACGAAAATTAATTTTAAATTAATAAATTCAACTTCTATGTTTTTAATTTGGTAAAATGGACTTTATTTTTGAATTCATAATATCAAAATTAGCTTAGGGTGAAATTTTGGTATTTTTCTGAAAACTTTCAATTTTTGATGAATAATGAAAAACAATAAGTTATTGGTTAAATCCAACTTTTTATTTATATAATTATTTATTTAATTTAAATTTATTTTAGGGAAATAGAGTTACATAATACATATATATGTTCAATGTAATTCATTGGATTCAGTTTATAATAATTTTAGATATATAAAAATTTTATTGAACTTTTTACCGTCTTTTACCCGCCTCCTAGGAGCACTTGCAAATTTACATAAAACATAATTTTACCGCTTCTGTGAGTTGAACATCAAAAATCCGAGAAACACACTTGATATCAGTAAGCAAAATGTGGTTCAATAAGATGAAAATAATTTTTGGTGAATAGTAACTTTTTACTTTTATTTACCATGGTTAAACGTAAATAGGGTAATTAAGGATAAAAATGATATTATTATTACCCTAACACATGTCCTAATTCTATTGGATAAGTGTAATTCAACCAAAAACAACCTTAGGAATAAAATATGATACTTTAGGTCCACTAGGATTAGATTAGGACATTTATTATTATTTAATTCAAAGAAGAGTAAAAAATGTTAAATTCAAAGTTTAATAACTAAACCATTTTTAATATAGGGTTACGCATAAGATAAATTCAAATATAAAAATTAATTATAAAGATAAAAATATTTCCTACATAATGGTATTTTATTTTTTATTTTTAGACATTAAATAATTTAATTTATTTATGACACAATGATGATGCAGTAATTACCTAATTAATGAAATATTAAAATAATTAATATTATAAATATCCAAATAAATGTTATTTGAGACTTTTCATGAATTCAAATAAATTTATAGGTTAATATGACATGTTAGGGTTGGTTATATGAATTGTTTTTCGAAGTAATAATGTTGTTATGAATTTAGAAAAAACAAAATACCAAATAGTGTCAAAATTAACATAAAAGAGTTTTTAAAACAAATATTATATTATTAATTGATATTCAATTACTAAAAATATAAGGTTGGGCCAAAGATATTAAATAATATTATATATTTCATTAATGAACCACTTGAGGTTCACTTGGATGTTTATAGTAATTTTATTAACCATATAATATAAAATTACAGAGACATGGTAAATGTAAAACTATTTAACTAAGAGTTAAATCTAAAAGATAAAGTTAATATAGTCACCCAAAGCTATCAAAATCCAATTGGATGAGTGTTTTTCCACCCATACCTACCTTATACTTTAAATAATTCATTTTGGATCCGTTAGAAACCGAAAATTATTTTATTATAAAATAAAATTTCTAGCTTTTCTTATGGTGCCCCTCACCCCTCTAATAAAAGGTCACTCCCCCTTCTCTCTAATTCACACCTTCAAATCCATTTGTCTCAGCCAAACCCTTCCAAAATAACCTCTCAACTGTACTACCTTCATCCTAGAATCCTTCCTTTAGTTATAAATCCAACCTAGGGATCATTTTTGATCAAATCAAAATGAAGAACCCGAAGAAGATATGAATATTTCATCAACTCTTTCAAGTTCCTTTCTTCTTCCACTTCCTCTTTCTTTGTTGTTTCCATTCTAAAATAATAGCTCTAGTATATTCTATATACTGTGATGTTATTATAAATATGGTACAACCATATTCATTATTCTATCCATCCTTGGAATGACATGTCACCATATGTGCATATGTACGTCTTACCGTCTCCACGTCGTGGTGTAGTTGTTATTCAATACATTATTATTTGGATGGGTATAATAATGATGTATAATTGATGTAAATAATAAATACAAAGTGATAATGATTCTGTATATATGATATACCATTTAATTATATATTATTTTAATATCAAAAGAATTATTTTTTCGGTCGTGCGTACATACGGATTACCGTCTCTTTGAACGCGATGAGATTCATTCCTCATCGTATCCATTCAAGACTAATTTTCATTATATGATTAAAAATAATGTTTAAAGACTTAATATTAATCTGAATATGAATTATATACTTCCTATTCATAACAAACATTACTTACGTAACAAAGCATATAAAGGAAAACGAATCAGTTAACACACAAAACGACGATAATACTAATATATTTTTAACAAAGAAATATTAAAAGATAATATATTATATCATATTAATGTATATGATTATTGTATAATTTAATAACAATTATTTCAACATTATACGGGATGTTAACCTTCCCTAGACCAAGTAAAAGTACAAGGTAAGTGTTAATTCTACAATCTCTTCATTATCCGAGGTTGTTTATATGTAATTATCTATTGGGACCTCTTTATCATCCACATCCATGTTTCATAAAAATGTAGTTCAAAACATTATTACTATTTTATAGATTATGGGTTAAAGTCATTTATACTCTTGTTTGACTTTTTTAAGATGTTTATAATGGAATCTTTCCATCATTTTCCAAACAAGGCCCTTTATAACCTTTTCTACAAAATTAAGGTAAGAATGTATTTTTTTAACTTATATGGTGGGTGCAACTATTTTCCACCATTATAACATCATCGAAGATTCTCTTACGAGCTTATAATAATATTTCCAAAATAACTGTTTTCTTAAATGTTTTCAAAAAAGAAAGAGATATTTCTCTAAAAAAAGTTTTGATTTCATCTATGTCAACATCCTTTGATGGATTTTAAGCTTATTTAAAGTTGATTTATTTGGATACAAAACTTCCATATTGTATTGAATGTTTTGTGATATGTTTGACTATGAATGTTTTATTTTTACACCATTCATGGTTTATTGATAAATTATTGACATTTCATATTCTAGTTTTAATACGAATGTTTATGTTATGTTTAAACCTTTCCATATGAGGAATGCATTGGAATTAGTAAATGATGGGTGGATCCCCCTATAGCTCCTCGATGCATCGGTAGGTATCATGAGAAAAACTAGTGTCTTGGCACAAGGCCTTGAAAAAAAATCTTATTTTTAGTCTTGGAACAAGGCCTTGACAATGTTTTTATGAAGTCTGACATTATGCATTCCATTAATGTGAAAGTCGCTATTGATATTGCATGTGATTATTTGACTAGTAGAATATCGATGTGGGTGGGTAAATGGAATTATTTTGATTTTACCTTTGACATATTATGCTGAAGTTCAAGTTTAAAATACATTTGTTTTATTCTTATACATTTACTTAAATGTTTATGCTTATTTATGAAAGTTTCTGCTATATTGTTATCCTTACTAAGCATCGGAGCTCACCCATTTCTATGTTTTATTTTTCCTAGGATGCGAAGAAGTATATCATGACTGAACTGTAGGGAGTCTATGGGATCTCATTGTTGCCTATGGAAATAATGTTTTTATAGCTTTCCATTTTATGATGTAATGTAAAGCAGATGAATGTATCTAGTACTTCCAAGGACACTAAACTAATCGGTCTTTCGAGACTTGATCTTTTGTGATCATGAAAATGATACATAATAATGCACAAACTCTAGGATTCTGGGGTCAGGGCGTTACATGTAAAATATTTCCTATGACACGCAAACCCTTCTGCACCCAATGCGATATCAAATGAAGGCTTCCATAGCAACCCACCACAAACCCTTCAAGGAATTGGTGTGTAAGAGTTCAGGTGTATTCGCAAGATTCCCCTCGGCACGCAAACCCTTGCACACCCAATGTGGAATAAATGGGATCCTTTCACAATGGCCTTCAAAAAAACCATCCAGTGTATGGGCGTGAAGGAATATAGTTTGGCGTGCAAGATTCCCCTCAGCGCACAAACCCTTCCTTGCCCAATGAAACGTCAAATGATCACTTGTGTACAGCTCCTCTTGCATGCTTCCTCCATGGTTTTTGTCTATAAATAGAATCATACCCCCTACCCTTTAGGGATGGTTACAGAAGATGAAATTACGCTCTAATGCGTGAAAGACACCTCTTTCACGACCGCACACAAAACACTATGGCCTCAAGGTATTGGATATTGCGCTACAGGTCTCATAGGGGTCCTCCTTCATGTGGGCCCACTTGGGCTTGATCCTCTCCAATTTCCTTTTACTTCAAGGCATTTTCACAAAAAAAATCCATATTTAGCGCAAGTTTTTCCTTACATAAAAACTATTTTGCGCGTAATTTTTCCGTACTGCATGCAAATGTCCCCTCTTACATGTAACTATCCCATCCTGCGTGCAGCTTCTCATCTTGTGTTCTCCCTTCATCAGTTCCCTATGTATTCCTCACCCTAAAACACCATGTCTAAGACCCTCTTATGTGCTACACCCATGTCATGCACATTGTTCTCTTTTACGACCCTCCAGGTTCGTACGAAGTGATTTCAAGGTCCCTTGGGTGGTGCTTTACATTGCGTTGCTTATCTGTATTCTTCTTCTCATAGGAAGGCTAGCAACTATTGCTTCTTTTCATAGTCATAATAATGTGGTCCCCTCAGTGGATAACTCCACAACACCACCACACCTTGGAATTGTTGATGCCTTCCCTTCCCCAAGGGTGGGTGGGTATCAGTTATGTATGTCCTAGGGGTGCGGAGTGAACCCGCATCATTCAATCTGCAGGACATTAAACAACCAAGAACTATCATCCTTAGCACATGACATTAAACTGTGGCCTCTCCCCATGCATCATACACAGTTTACCCCACCTTGGACATTCTCCATGCTCGCTCGTCTCCACGGGTGCGAGATCTTCCTCACATGGAATGAGATCCTCTTTGTTGGAGCGGCCTCTTTCCGCGGAGAAGGGAAACCATCTTGGTGTAAGCCCCTAGCCTTTCTTGCTGGAAGTAGCATTCCTACTCCTCCACTATTCTTCTGTGCCATATACTATAAGATATATGGGAACCATGACATTTTTTACCTTGTCCCTCTCCCTCTGGGCTTTGTTTCCATCAGGCCACCATCTTGGAGTAAGTCCTAATATCCATCTCCCTGGCCCGCTAACCATGCGTAAGCCCCTGTTTGCTCTTTGGGCCACTGACCGCATGTAAGCCCCACTCCACTTCCCGTGGAACCACCTTTTGCGACATGATAGTCAGGTATTTGACCCCTCTTGTTTCTCACACCAAGGATGCCTCAAATGGTCTTAGAGTAACCATTGCACATATAATCCTTACCTAGGCCACCTAATAGTGTGAGTCCCACAACCCTTCTGAAATATGTGGACATTGATTCTTATCTCCTAGGAAAGGTATAATAACCCATAATTTACATACATTGTTAATACTTCAAAATTGAATCACACTTATTACAACATATAACAAAACCACAAAGGACCGTATAGGTATAGTGTCTTTAGAAACTGGGAAACATAAACAACTGGTTCATAAATCTTCTATAGTGTCTCCCATTTATTTCATAATATGTAGGGTCCCTTTTAGCATATTCTACTTAATATCCATCTTCCTGACCTGGGGAAAAGAAAACATACAAAAAAGGGTGAGCTCAAATACTCAGCAAGGGAAAATAAAGGAAATAAAAATCATATCATATCTTTTTGAAAATCATAACCTGCAAAAGAGATCATAATATCTTAACATGGAATAAATCATAGAAGTGAAAATGAGATCCCCATAATCATAACATAAAACTTGAAACTTTGTGGCATGCACACATAATCATGGAAAATCATTTCTTGTTAGTCATGACTCATTGCCAAGACTATCTTAGCGGACAAAGTCCATTTCTGAACCGAGTTCACTCCTCGTTTCAGTCCTGTATCACTGAACCGAAATAACCTTCCGTTCCAGCCATGTCTATCTCATGAGATATAAATCTTTACCCAATTCATTGGAGGGAGATATAGGTACCACCCATCTTATAATGAATCCTTTCTTATGTGTGCCACATAATCATAAATCATACATCATCGCATAACACATGTAACAAAAATGGAATTCTTGAAACATCATGACATCATAAAACAAATAATATAAGGTAAATGACTTCATAAAAATAATTTCCTCAAAACATAATCAAATCAATGTAATAATAGGGATAAAAACATAACCCTATATTATCTTAGATGGAAAATGATTTTGATAAAACATTTGGACACCATTCTTGAGGAAAATATCCTTTCTACTTCAAAAAATACTTTTCCTTTCTTAATATGTCATACAATTTTAAACTAAAAGAAGTTGATTAAAAATAAACATGAAAACTTGTAAAGGAAGCTTCTTGGAAATAATGTTTTAAAAATCCATTCTTGCCGTATAAGTTTAAAAAAACATTCTTCGTACTTTTGTCGGAAAAGTCAAAAAGTACCTCGTATGAAAAACGACAAAAGATTCCTTTCATATCTTTTACAAAAAAACTTACCGAAGGGTAAAATTGGATATAAACTATTGTAGAAGGATGGAAATAATATTACACATTGAGGGAACATGGATGTGGATAATAAAATACACCCCAGTAATTACCAAAGTAAAAACAATCTCGGATAAAAGTGAGATTGTGATATTTCCCTTACCTTAGGTCCGATTTGCTTTGTACGTGCCGAAGCTCCTGTATAATGGTTTAAATAATGTTATTGACTTATTCCAGAATCATAAATATTGATATGATATCATATATGGTCATATTCTTAGCTTCTTATTAGTAATATTTCATTGTTACTTGTTACTCGGGTCTTTATTGCCTTTTGTTCTTATGCGTGTTTTGCCGAATAAATTCTTATTCTACTTTTAAGGTTATAGATAACTTATATCCAGAATGGTATTAGTGTAACATATATCATATTTATTCATTCAATTCATTTATATAATTACTATGTAATGATGATCATGTAGAACGAGTCGCATCACATCGTGGAGACGGTATTCCGTACGTACGCACGAGCGATGATATTGTTCCCATGATCGTGGAATTGTATTTAAGTGTATTTATACTATTTCAGTATCAATATCATTTTTATAATAATCATATATAGTTACTCATTACACCATTATACTCATCCTTGTAAGGTGATGGTGGAAAATAGATTACACCACGGCGTGGAGACGGGATTCCGTACGTACGCACGCGCGGTGATTTCATTTTTCCGTAGGATGGATAGAAGGTGAATTAGGGTTGTTTCATATTTATAATAACATATCAGTATGTAAGTAATACTGATGTTATTACTTTATCATGAAACAAATAAAGAAGAAGAAGTTTGAAGAAGAAAGAAATTGAAAAGATCGGTAATGGATATTACCTCTTCTTTGAAACGCCTCTTTGAATCCTCCACTTAGGGAACTAAGATTGGACTTTTAAGAAGACCAGGACCTCTAGGATTATTCTAGGGAAGTGGAGAAGGGATTTAGGCAGGGGTTGGACGAGCTTGAGTGCTCAAATTGGTGTGAGGAGGAGGGGGAGGAGGTGCCCTTTTATAAGGGAGGAGAGGGGCACCTTAGGAATATCTCAAAATATTATTTTATATTAAAGTCAAAATCGGTTTATAATGGTTCCAAAGGGTCTTATTTCGAAGGTAAAGTGGGGATGGGTCGAAATCCTATCAACCAATAGGATTTAGACAAGTTTAAGTTATTATTTTAACCTTATCAATTAGATTTAACTGTAAGTTAAATAATTTACATTTTACCGTGACTTTTTGTTTTCTTACACTATATGGTTAATACACTTACTATAACATGACAAACGAACCCCAAGTTGTTTATTATTAATATATATATCCTTATCTAAGTCATTTGGCCGAACCTTAGATTTTTAGGAATAAAATAACAATTAATAATATTTTATTTTATTTAAAAACTATTTTGTGTCAATTTTGACACTATTTGATATATGATTTTTGTGAAAGTCATAACAGAATTATATGTTCGAACCAAGTTTCTTAAATCAACACTAATATATCATAGTAACCTAGAAAATTAGTGGAATTCATAAAAAGTCTCAAATTACATTTATTTGAGCATTTATAACATCAATTATGTTAACATTTTCTTAAAAGGGTAATTACTGCATCACTGTTGTGTCATAAATAAATTAATTTATTTAAAGTATAAAAATTATAAATAAAATATCATTATGTATGAAATCTTTTTATCTTTGTAATTAATATTTATACTCTAATTTATCTTATGTATAACCCCATATTAAAAATGGTTTAGTTATTAAACTTTGATATTAAATAAAATAATATTAAATGTCATAATCTAATCCAAGTGGACCTAAATGGTCATATTATATTCATAAGGTTGTTTTTGGTCGAATTACACTTATCCAATAGAATTAGGACATGTGTTAGGATAATAGTAATATCATTTTTACCCTTAGTTACCCTATTTACTATTAACCGTGGTTAAAAAAGTAAAAAGTTACTATTCACCAAAAAATTATTTTTATCTCATTGAACCACATTTTACTTACTGATATCAACCGTGTCTATCGTATTTTCGAAATTCCATTCACAGAAGCGGTAAAATTATGTTTTATGCAAAATTCAGTTTTTAACCTACCACTTAGTGGTTTCACTATTCATCAAAAATTGAAAGTTTGCAGAAAAATACCAAAATTTCACTCTAGGATAATTTCGGTATTCCGGATCCAAAAATGAAGTCCATTTTGAAAAATAAAATTTATAAAATTTCAAAAAGTGGTTATTACTATTCATAACGGCTAGTTTTAATAATATTTTAATAGCATATCGTTGTTTAGTGAAACTCAGTATTGCGTACAATGCAAGCTATCGAGGAAGGTCGCGATTGCGTGTAAAGTAAGTCAAGATAGTGTGTAGTGAAAGATTCCTTTGATGATATATATATAACATAAAAACAAAATACTACTCATAAAAATCTCGGGTGTTACATTCTACCCCCCTTAAAAAGAATTTTTCCCTCGAAATTCGTCACTTTGTAACAAACAGATGAGGATAATTCCCCCTCATCATATCCTCAAGCTCCCATGTAGCTTCTTCAAGTTGGTGGTTCCTCCATAAAACTTTCACCAATCGAGTGGTCTTGTTTCGTAGAACTTTTTCGCTACGATCCAGAATCTCTATCGGTTGTTCTTCATAAGAAAGATCTTGCTCCAGCAGTACAACTTCTGAGATGAGTACATGTGAAGGATCAGGTATGTACTTTCTCAGGAGAGATACATGGAACACATCGTGAACTTGAGAGAGATTCGGTGGAAGCACCAATCGGTAAGCTACCTTCCCAATACGATCCAGTACTTCAAAAGGACCGATATATCTAGGGCTCAACTTCCCCTTCTTTCCAAATCTCATAACCCTCTTCCAGGGAGATATTCGTAAGAACACTTTATCACCCACTTCAAACTCAAGGTCTTTTCTTCGGTTGTCGGCATATCTTTTCTGTCGACTCTGAGCTGCTCTTATGTGTTGTTGAATAGATCTGACCTTTCTTCCATTTCATCAACGAGATCAGGTCCTAATAGATTTCTTTCCCCAACTTCATCCCAACAAGTTGGAGTCCTGCATTTCTTTCCATAGAGAGCTTCATAAGGAGCCATCTGAATACTGGAGTGAAAGCTATTATTATAAGAAAATTCCACCAAAGGTAGTTGTTGATCCCAACCTCCTTTAAAATCCATAGAGCAAGCTCTCAACATATCTTTTAGGTTTTGAATTGTTCTCTCAGACTGACCGTCTGTCTGAGGATGATAAGCAGTGCTGAAACTCAACTCTGTATCCAGAGTATGCTGAAGACTTCACCAGAACATTGAGGTAAATCTCGGATCCCGATCAGATATAATAGAAAGTGGTACTCCATGCAATCTTACCACTTCCTTTACATATATCCTGGAAAACTGATCTAGAGATAAATCCTCTCTAATAGCAATGAAGTGTGCAGACTTTGTAAGACGATCAACTATGACCCAGATAGCATTATTTCCTTTGGATGTTTTAGGAAGTCCTGTGACAAAGTCCATAGTAATGTTTTCCCATTTCCATTCGGGTATGGGTAATGGTTGTAACATCCCCTTAGACTTCTGTCTCTTAGCTTTAACTTGTTGACAAACCAAGCATCGAGAGACATATTCAGCAACATCTCTTTTCATGCCATCCCACCAGAAGTACTCTTTCAGGTCCCTATACATCTTCGTGCTTCCAGGATGAATAGAGAATGAAGAACTATGAGCCTCATCCAGCAGCTCCATCTTTAATTCGGGGATGGGAGGAACACAAACCCTATTCCTGAACTTTATTTTCCCATCACAATCAAGGTTGAACTCAGGAACATTTCTCACCTTCTTTTGTAACTCGACATCTTCTTTCTGTGCCTCTTTAATCTTCACATGTATAGATGGTTGAACATTCATTTGAGAAAGATAAGATTTTTCCCCTTCCATTATAATTCCAAGGTCCATCCTTTGTGAATCCATAAATATTGGATCTTTTGTGATCCTCATCATGGATAAACTAGCATGGCCTTGTCGACTTAATGCATCTGCCACCTTGTTTTCTTCCCCAGGGTGGTAATGAATTGAGCAGTCGTAATCCTTAATCAGCTCCAACCATCTTCTTTGACTCATATTCAGCTCCTTTTGTGTGAAAATATACTTTAAACTTTTATGAACAGTATAAATATCACACCTTTCACCATAAAGGTAATGCCTCCAAATCTTTAATGCAAAGATTACCGCAGCTAACTCCAAATCATGTGTTGGGTAATTTTGCTCATGGATTTTCAGCTGTTGTGAGGCATAAGCTATCACCATATCATTTTGCATAAGAACACACCCCAATCCCTTCTTGGATGCATCACTGCAGATCACAAACCTTTCTCCACTACAAGGCAGTGTGAGCACAGGTGCACTGGATAAACTTCTTTTCAACTCCTTGAAATTCTCTTCACATTCCTCTGTCCAAACAAACTTAACTCCTTTCCAAGTCAACTTGGTGAGTGGATTAGATAATCATGAAAAATCTTTTACAAAACATCGATAATATCCAGCCAAACCAAGAAAACTTCGGATCTCAGTTACTGTTGTTGGTCTCGACCATCTTTCGATAACCTCTGTTTTTGTTGGATCCACAGATATCCCCTCTTTTGAGATTATGTGACCCAAAAATGCAACTTTTTGAATCCAAAATTCACACTTGGTAAATTTGAAATGAAGCTTCTCCTTTCTCAGGGTCTTCAATATTATTCTCAAGTGATCTTCATGCTCTTCCTTGCTCTTTGAATAGACAAGAATATCGTCTATAAAGACTACCACAAATTGATCAAGATAGTATCTAAAGACTCTATTCATTAGATCCATGAAGATAGCAGGGGCATTAGTAAGACCAAATGGAATCACTATAAATTCATAGTGTCCATACCTTGTACGGAAAGCCGTCTTTGGTATATCCTCCCTTTTGACCCTTAATTGATGATACCCTGAACGAAGATCAATCTTGTAAAAGTATTGAGCTCCGTGTAGTTGGTCAAATAATTCATCAATGTGTGGGAGAGGATATTTGTTCTTGATAGTGATCTTGTTAAGTTCTCGATAATCAATGCAGAGTCTCATTGATCCATATTTCTTCGTAACAAATAGAACAGGTGCTCCCCAAGGTGATGCACTAGGGCGTATGAATCCCTTATCAAGATTCTCTTGGAGTTGCTTCTTCAATTCCTGCAACTCAATTGGGGCCATTCTATAAGGTGTCTTTGAAATAGGCAAAGCACCCGGTACGAGTTCTATTGAAAACTTAACTTCACGATTTGGTGGAAGACCCGGTAATTCCTCCGGAAAGACATCATCAAACTCCCGTACAATGGGAATATTCTTAATCGTGAGTTTCTCACCAACCATTTGAAAAAAATAACCTTCATTTAGTGGAATCAATACCAATAAGATGGAAGAAATTTCCACTGGAAGGTTATGTTCATCCTTGTATTGATAGACGATTATAGATTGATCTGGAATATGAAATGTGACTTCCCTTCTTTGGCAATTGATATGATCTCCATATAAAGAAAGCCAATCCATGCCAAGAATCACATCAAATTACACTATAGGAAGGATCACAAGATTTGCAGGAAGCACTTTCCCACAATCTTCGATCGGAGAAGAATTATAAACTTTTGATGCGACTGTTGTTCCATTAGGTGTTGTCACAGCTAACTCAACATCTAATTGTTGAGGTAATACGGTGATACCCTTAGAAAATCCTTCAGAAATAAAAGAGTGGGTGGATCCAGAATCAAATAAAACATTTGCTACTTTAGAGTGGATGGTAAGTGTACCTTTCACCACATCGTTATCGTACTCCACATCGCTGATAGAAATTGCATGTGACTTTCCTTTGTCTTTAGCCTTAAGCGTTTGTTGACATCGACCATCATCATCAACCCTTGGATTTGGGAATTGATTGGAATAATGCCCCATCTCCTTGCACTTGAAACATTGAAGTGTAGTAGGTTCATTCTGTGTATCCCTTCCTTTGTTTGCATCATTATACATCTTCTTCCCACTATCGCGGCATTCAAATGCCCGATGACCTTCCTTTACACATTTGAAACATTTACTTGTCCCTTTAAGACAACTCCCTCCATGTTTCCTTCCACACTTTGACCATAAGGGAAAGATCATCTTCTTTTCAGTGTGCTCTTTCGATTTTCCTTTAAATTCCATTTTCCTCTTCTTATCAAACCCATATGACTGATGGGTTACTCCAATATCCATCTCGACTTTGAGAGCACATCGAACGATTTTCTCATAGCTATTGAAGTCCCTTATGGCTAATGCCCTTCTAATAATTGGTTTTAAGCCACTAAAGAATCGATCGATCTTACTCTCAGGTTGTATAATAATACCAGAAGCGTACCTTGCAAGTCTTGTAAAATTTTCTTCATAGGTACCAACAGATTCATCATCCTTTTTCTTTAGTTCAAGAAACTCTTTCTCCATCTTTTTTTGGAGAATACGAGGGAAGTACTTATTGAAAAATAAGTTCTTGAACTCGTCCCATTCCATGGACTCAATTTCATCCCTTTGCCTCGTATTCTTAATAAGATTCCACCATTGATCAGAATCTCCTTCCAAACGATACAATGCTAGGATGACTTTATCATGTTCAGAACATTGAAGAACTGAAAATATCTTTTCAGTTGTACTAATCTATTGTTCAGCAACTAATGGATCAGTAGACCCGCTAAAAGAAGGTGGACGCTGCCTCATGAAGGATTCAACAGAATGTTGCTCCTTCCTTTGCTCGTTTGGAAATCCTGCATGATTCATAGCTTGAGAAAGTTGTGTGAGCATGGATACAAGATTTTTCATTCCATCTCCTATATCGTTTGGTTTCTCAGGGGGAAAATCATTGCATTGTCCATCGCATTCTGCATTAACACGGTTCCTTCGGGTTCCAGCCATTGACTAAAACCAAGAAGAATAGTGTGAGCAACACTAATTATAATAGGAAAACCACATAATCAAGAATAAAATTTTCACACTTAAGGTCTTATCCTAGGTTATTCATGGCCATTTCTAAAACACTAAGATTGTGTTCTATGCTTATACTTATCCTTAGGGTTCATACTAAGGCTTTCACATCCTAGTTTCCAAAGGTTGACTATACCTTTCCTATGATACCAACTATAACGACCCATACATTACATACATTGTTAATACTTCAAAATTGAAGCACACTTATTACAAAATATGACAAAACCACAAAGGACCGTATAGGTATAGTGTCTTTAGAAACTGGGAAACGTAAACAACTGGTTCATAAATCTTCTACAGTGTCTCCCATTTATTTCATCATATCTAGGGTCCCTTTTAGCATATTCTACTTAATATCCATCTTCCTGACCTGGGGAAAAGAAAACATACAAAAAAGGGTGAGCTCAAATGCTCAGCAAGGGAAAATACAGGAAATAAAAATCATATCATATCTTTTTGAAAATCATAACCTGCAAAAGAGATCATAATATCTTAACATGGAATAAATCATAGAAGTGAAAATGAGATCCCCATAATCATAACATAAAACTTGAAACTTTGTGGCATGCACACATAATCATGGAAAATCATTTCTTGTTAGTCATGACTCATTGCCAAGACTATCTTAGCGGACAAAGTCCATTTCTGAACCGAGTTCACTCCTTGTTTCAGTCCTGTATCACTGAACTGAAATAACCTTCCGTTCCAGCCATGTCTATCTCATGAGATATAAATATTTACCCAATGCATTGGAGGGAGATATAGGTCCCACCAATCTTATAATGAATCCTTTCTTATGTGTGCCACATAATCATAAATCATACATCATCGCATAACACATGTAACAAAAATGGAATTCTTGAAACATCATGACATCATAAAACAGATCATATAAGGTAAATGACTTCATAAAAATAATTTCCTCAAAACATAATCAAATCAATGTAATAATAGGGATAAAAACAGAACCCTATATTATCTTAGATGGAAAATAATTTTGATAAAACATTTGAACTCCATTCTTGAGGAAAATATCCTTTCTAATTCAAAAAATACTTTTCCTTTCTTAACATGTAATAAAATTTTAAACTAAAAGATGTTGATTAAAAATAAACTTGAAAACTTGTAAAGGAAGCTTCTTGGAAATAATGTTTTAAAAATCCATTCTTACCGTATAAGTTAAAAAAACATTCTTCGTACTTTTGTCGGAAAAGTCAAAAAGTACCTCGTACGAAAAACGACAAAAGATTCCTTTCTTATCTTTTACAAAAAAACTTACCGAAGGGTAAAATTGGATATAAACTATTTTAGAAGGATGGAAATAATATTACACATTTAGGGAACATGGATGTGGATAATAAAATACACCCCAGTAATTACCAAAGTAAAAACAATCTCGGATAAAAGTGAGATTGTGATATTTCCCTTACATTAGGTCCGATTTGCTTTGTACATGAAGAAGCTCCTATATAATGGTTTAAATAATGTTATTGACTTATTCCAGAATCATACATATTGATATGATATCATATATGGTCATATTCGTAGCTTCTTATTAGTAATATTTCATTGTTACTTGTTACTCGGGTCTTTATTGCCTTTTGTTCTTATGCGTGTTTTACCAAATAAATTCTTATTCTTCTTTTAAGGTTATAGATACCTTATATACAGAATGGTATAAGTGTAACATATATCATATTTATTCATTCAATTCATTTATATAATTACTATGTAATTATGATCATGTAGAACGAGTCGCATCACATCGTGGAGACGGTATTCTGTACGTACGCACGAGCGATGATATTGTTCCCATGATCGTGGAATTGTATTTAAGTGTATTTATACTATTTCAGTATCAATATCACATTTATAATAATCATATATAGTTACTCATTACACCATTATACCCATCCTTGTAAGGTGATGGTGGAAAATAGATTACACCACGGCGTGGAGACGGTATTCCGTACGTACGCACGTGCGGTGATTTCATTTTTCCGTAGGATGGATAGAAGGTAAATTAGGGTTGTTTCATATTTATAATAACATATCAGTATGTGAGGAATACTGATGTTATTACTTTATCATGAAACAACTAAAGAAGAAGAATTTTGAAGAAGAAATAAATTGAAAAGATCGGTAAAGGATATTACCTCTTCTTTGAAACGCCTCTTTGAATCCTCCACTTAGGGAACTAAGATTGGTCTTTGAGGAAGACCAGAACCTCTAGGATTATTCTAGGGAAGTGGAGAAGGGATTTTGGCAGGGGTTGACCGAGATTGAATGCTCAAATTGGTGTGATGAGGAGGGGGAGGAGGTGCCCTTTTATAAGGGAAGAGAGGGGCACCTTAGGAATATCTCAAAATATTATTTTATATTAAAGTCAAAATCGGTTTATAATGGTTCCAAAGGGTCTTATTTCGAAGGTAAAGTGGGTATGGGTCGCAATCCTATCAACCAATAGGATTTAGACAAGTTTAGGTTGTTATTTTAACCTTATCAATTAGATTTAACTCTAAGTTAATTAATTTAACTTTTACCGTGACTTTTTGTTTTCTTACACTATATGGTTAATACACTTACTATAACATTCCAAACGAACCCCAAGTTGTTTATTATTAATATATATATCCTTATCTAAGTCATTTGGCCGAATCTTAGATTTTTAAAAATAAAATAACAACTAATAATATAATATTTGATTTAAAAACTATTTTGTGTCAATTTTGACACTATTTGATATATGATTTTTGTGAAAGTCATAACAGAATTATATGTTCGAACCAAGTTGATTAAATCAACAATAATATATCATAGTAACCTAGAAAATTAGTGTAATTCATAAAAAGTCTCAAATTACATTTATTTGAGCATTTATAACATCAATTATGTTAACATTTTCTTAAAAGGGTAATTACTGCATCATCGTTGTGTCATAAATAAATTAATTTATTTAAAGTCTAAAAATAATAAATAAAATATCATTATGTATGAAGTATTTTTATCTTTATAATGAATATTTATAGTCGAATTTATCTTATGTATAACCCCATATTAAAAATGTTTTAGTTATTAAACATTGATATTAAATAAAATAATATTAAATGTCATAATCTAATCCATGTGGACCTAAATGGTCATATTATATTCATAAGGTTGTTTTTGGTCGAATGACACTTATCCAATAGAATTAGGACATGTGTTAGGGTAATAGTAATATCATTTTTACCCTTAGTTACCCTATTTACTATTAACTCCGGTAAAAAAAGTAAAAAGTTACTATTCACCAAAAAATTATTTTTATCTCATTGAACCACATTTTACTTACTGATATCAACCGTGTCTGTTGGATTTTCAAAATTCCATTCACAGAAGCGGTAAAATTATGTTTTATGCAAAATTCAGTTTTTAACCTACCACTTAGTGGTTTCACTATTCATCAAAAATTGAAAGTTTTCAGAAAAATACCAAAATTTCACCCTAGGCTAATTTCGGTATTCCGAATCCAAAAATGAAGTCCATTTTGAAAAATAAAATTTATAAAATTTCAAAAAGTGGTTATTACTATTCATAACGGCTAGTTTTAATAATATTTTAATAGCGTATCGTTGTTTAGTGAAACTCGGTATTGCGTACAACGCAATCTATCGAGGAAGGTCGAGATTGTGTGTAAAGTAAGTCAAGCTAGTGTGTAGTGAAAGATTCCTTTGATGATATATATATAACATAAAAACAAAATATTACTCATAAAAATCTCGGGTGTTACAAAAGGTACGTAAGAATCCTCCCCGAGGTTCAAGCCCAACACTTACTTGTCTCGAACCCTTCACATCAGTTCACCTTTTTCCCTCATGACATTGAATTGTATCCTCACTTCTTAACTACATGGACTTTTATCCTTGTCTCCTAGGAAAGGTACGTAGGAAGCCTCCCTGAGGTTTAATCCCAACACTTACTTATCCCCACCCCTTCACATCGGTTCACCTTCATCTCGAATGACGTTAAATGATATCCTCCATTCTGAACTACATGGAATTTGATCCTTGTCTCCCTAGAAAGGTACGTAGGAAGCCTCCTTGAGGTTCAAGCCCAACACCCATCGGTCCCGACCACTCCATGTCGATGCACCCTCATCTTGAATGATGTTAAACTCTATGCCCCCTTTTGTCCCGCAAGACATTAAACTGTAAACATCCTAACTATGTGGGATTTGATCCTTGTCTCCTAGACAGGGTACGTAGGAAGCCTCCCGGAGGTTAAATACCAATCGACGATAAGCCGTTGGAATCCCAATTGATGGTAAGCCATTGGAATCCCAAATATACGTTAAGCCATTTGAACTCTAACCATTTGTAAGTTGTTGGAATCCCAATTAACAGCAATCCACTATAGTCTGTAATCAACTGTAAGCCATTGTAGTCCCCTTTTCTAGGACCCACATCTCTGGTCTACCCAAGTGGCATCAGGCCAACCAGGGTTGCTTACCACAGGTAAGACCCAGTATATTGTCTGGTCAGTGTCCTATGTGTAAATCCCGGTTCTATAGTCCCATCTTGAACTACGTGGACTTTGATTACCTACCTTTGGAATATGTAGGAAGCCTCCCTGAGGTTCAATCTCATCACTCATTTCCTATCGTGGACTCTCCCTCGAGCCTATGTGTTTCGGGAAGGTCATGTCTCAACCTGGAGGTTCTACTTCCTCTAGATCCCATCCATGCGTCCATTCTGACAGTTCACCTCCTTAGGTGTCCCCTCTACCTACCGAACTACATGGACTTTGATTCCCTTCCATGGGGATACGTATGAAGTATCTTTGAGGATCAATCCCAGCATCAACGCTGTCATCACGTTGGTTCAATCTCATTCTCCATCCCCTCTCAACCATCCATATCCATCATTATAATTACCTGAGCCACCTCATCCTGATAAGATCATGTCACCCACTTTCTCGCTGCTCCTAGAAGCAATCAGGTAACTAACCACATATTTTCCCCCTCATCAATACTCCCTCGTGGGATTACACCCATCTAATCCACTCTTATTAGTGTTATGATCTGTCTGATCTATCTTCTCTAAAAGTTGAACATGCGGCATACCTTGTGTTAAACATGGGATAATAAGAAAAATTGTAGAGACATGCATATGGCATATAATTCCTCATACTCGATGTGGGATGCCTCAGGCTTTCACACCCTCGAGGAGCGATATCATAAGGGGAAGAAATTCAAATGAGTCAGTGTTCCCTCATCCAGACATTCCAGTGATGCCCAACATGAATACTCCCCCGACTAAAGGTTGATTCCCTAACTTGAACCTATTGAATGTCCTAACAGAAGTAGCATAATTAACTTACTTCCATGTAGAAACGGAACTTGAAATAGTTTCACGAACAACGTCTTAAGTATATGAGGGAGTCCCGGACTAGGAAAAGAGTTCCAAGGAGGGTTCCACAGAAGTAGGAACCAACATCCCATCATTCCATTTCGATCAAGGATCAAACATCCTTGAATAAGAGACGGATGTTGCCTACCTTTGGAAAGTGGGAATGTGGGGAAGCAATCAGCTCGTCCTCAACAGACGAATGTGCGCCCCGATGAAAGCGTCGGAAAGAGAAATGGTGAACCCGACATGAAATTATTTTCCTCAATTTGGATATTAGTAGTGCTCGAGACATCATTGGATTAACATGTCACCAAATCCAGTTATATGGTTCCAAGTCTCGCCAATAAAATAGTGGGCCTAGCCAGAAACTCACTAGAAATTGGGGAGGTTGAACGCTGGACATCCCGGTCTGTGACATTGTCAGTGTGGATCCTTCTTACCAAACATGGAAGAAGGGATGGCACTGGGTAACTTGACATCACTTTCCTTCTTTCAGTACAAATGGTTAAATCTCCATGCTTTGCAGGACCCAAGCTGTCATGATATAAAACCAATCACCGCCCACCCGTTGAAGTAGATGTATTGGCAATGTCAATGAAACAATCCCACTAAGACTCATCTATCCTATAGTAGCCTCTACATCCATGGCTGCTGGGCTCCCACGACTAATCTCCCCATCTAAATTCATTCAGAGAAGGGTAATTAATGATCTCATTCGAAGATACGAGGAGGAGGGGATTATCCCAACATAGGATATGGCCCAAAAAATACCTAGAGGCATATATTCCTCTTCATCACCCCCCAAGGGACATGTAGGGAGCCGCTGCTCCCCACACTATTGTATAATAGTTTTGGGATCCTCTCCCCAGAATGCTTCGTTGACTCCCTCCCCAACACCAATGAGGTGAGGGATGTCTGGGACAACCCATATGGAATATTGTTACAAGGGATCCTAAGGAGGGATCCCACTAGGCCACATCAATGCCACATGTAACACCCCAAGCTTGTATGGTATGTTTTCCTTTGAATAATGCAATAGCTTGCATTGTATGCAACTTCGAGATTCTAACACACCGCATCCAATCAAACTAGTCATTATGAATAGTAATAACAACTTTTTGAAATTTTATACATTTTATCTTTCAAAATGGATTTCATTTTTGGATTTGGAATATCGAAATTAGATTAGGTTGAATTTTTGGTACTTTTTTTATAACTTTCATATTTTGATGAATAGTGAAAATTACTAAATTTTAATTAAAAACAAATTTTATAATAAAAATAATTAATATTGATAAATTATGCATTTGAATGGTTTGAAAATATAATTAGATTATATTTTTATCATTTAATACAATTAATGTCAATATATGTAATTTCACATTTAAATTTGACATAAACAAGTGTCAATCTTATGATAGTTATTATTTCATTAAAACACACTTTTTGTTTAGAAAACGGGAATTAATTATAAATTAATTTCTGACAATTCTATGTTTTGAATTTAGAAAAATGGATTCCATATTTGGAATCAGGAGATCCAAATTGTGTAAATAGGTAGCTTTTATTTTTAGACATTTTGAATAATTACTTCGGTAAATATTTTATTTACCATGGTTAAAGTGGTAAATCCAGTAAATAAGGTTAGAAAATAATATTATAATAAAAATAAATTACCCTAACACATGCCCTAAACATATTGGATGATACATGTATGACCATGGGAATCCTTGGGTCTATTTTGGGACCCCATGGAGACACTTGCAAGTGATAATGACATTATATATTAAATAATATAAAGTAGAGACAAAAATAACAAAAGAAAATATCTTTTAGTAGACAAATATTTATATGAGGTTATATAATTGATATATTAGACTATAAATATTTATTAGAAATATAAAACTATTTCCTATATAATGGTATTTTATTTATTATTTTTATACATTAAATAATTAAATTTATTTATGACACAATGATGATGTAGTAATTACCTTATTAATAAAATAATCAAATAAATTGTATTATAAATACTAAGATAAATATAATTTCAATGTTTTTATGACATAAACAAATTTTATAGGTGAATATGACATATTAACGTTTATTTAATTAATTTTTTTCGAAGTAATATTTCTGTTATGACTTTAAAAAAAAAAATTAAATAATGTCAAAATTGACATAATTGAGTTTTTAAAACAAATACTATATTATTGGTTGATATAATATTCATAAAAATATAAGGTTCAGAAAAAGGGCATAAATAATATTATATGTGTTATTAATGAACCTATTGGGGTTCTCTTGGAAGTATATAGTATGTTTATTAACCATATAATATAAAAATACAAAGAGACAAGGTACATGTCTAACTATGTAACTAAGAGTTAAATCTAAAAGATAAGGTTAATATAGTGACCCAAACCTATCCAAAACATATTGGTTGAGTGATTTTCGACCCATACCAACATTATATTTTAAATAATAAACTTTGGATCCATTAGAAACCGAAAATTATTTTATTATAAAATAATATTTCTAGCTTTTCCTAAGGTGCCCCTCACCCCTCTTATAAAAGTGAACTCCCCATTCCCTCAAATTTACACCTTAAAAGCCTTTTGGCTCGGCCAAAATCTTCCCAAATACCCTATAAACTTTCCTACCTTCATCCTAGAGTCATTATTTTAATCATAAATCTAACCTAATGATCCCTTTTGATCAAATCAAAAGGAGGGACCCGAAGAAGAGGTAAATATCTCACCACCTCTTTCAAGTTCCTTTCTTCTTCCACTTCATTTCTCTTTGTTGTTTTCATTCTAAAATAATAAATCCAGTATATTCTATATACTATTATGTTATTATAAATATGGTACCACAAAATTCATTATTCTATTCATCCATTGAATGACAGGTCATCATACGTGCGTATGTACGGCTTACCGTCTCCACGTCGTGGTGTACTTGTTATTCAATACATTATTATTTGGACGGGTATAATAATGATGTTTAATTGATGTAAATAATTAATATAACATGATAATAACTCTTTATATATTATATACCATCGAATTATATATTATTTTAATATCAAAATAATGATATTGTCGCGTGTGCGTACGTACGGATTACTGTCTCCACAAACGCAATGAGATTGATTCCCCATCATATCCATTCAAGACTAATTTTCATTTGATTATTAAAAATAATGTTTAAATACTTGTTATTATTCTGTATATGAATAAGATACATCCCATCCATAACAAATATGACTCACATAACAAAGAATATAAAGTAAAACGAATCTGTTAACACCCGAAACAATGATAATACTAAGATATTATTAAGAAAGCAATGTTAAAAGATCATATATGATATCATATTAATGTATATGATTCTTGTATAATTTAATAACAATTATTTCACCATTATACAAGAGTTTAAACTACCCTCGACCAAGTAAAAGTACAAGGTAAGTTTTAATTTCATAATCTCTTCATTATCCGAGGTTGTTTATACGTAATTATCTACTAGGACAACTTTATCATTCACATACATGTTTCTTAAAAATTTATTTAAAAACATTATTACTATTTTATAGAATATGGGTTAAAGTCATTTATACCATTTTTTGACTTTTTATAAGATGTTTATAAAGGAATATTTTTATCATTTTCCAAATAAGGTCCTTTTTAACCTTTTCGACAAAATTAAGGTAAGATTGTCTTTTTTAACTTATACGAAGGGTGCGGCTATTTTCCTCCATTATAAAAATTGGTGAATCTTCCCATACAATATTATAATAATATTTTCAAATTAAATGTTTTATTTTAAAATTATGTGACTTTTAAATTATTTCAAAAAATAGATATTTCTCTCAAATAGTTTTGATTTCCTCCATGAAAACATCCTTTGATGGATTATAAGCTTATTTGATGTTGATTTATTATGATACAAAACTTTCATATTGTATTGAACGTTTTATGATATGTTTGACTATGGATGTGTTGTTTTTATACCATTCATGTCTTATGGAAAAAGTATTTACATTTCATATACTAGTTTTAATACAAATGTTTATGTTATGTTTAAACCTATTCATATGAGGAATGCATTGGACTTAGTAAGTGACGGGTGGAGCCCAATATAGGTCCTCGATGCATCAGTAGGTCTCATGAGACAAAATAGTGTCTTGGAACAAGGCCATGAAAAAATATTATTTGTAGTCTTGACACAAGGCATTGACTATGTGTTTATGATATTCTTGCATTCTGCATTCCATAATTATGAAAGTGGTTATTGATATTGCATGTGATTATTAGACTAGTAGAATATCCATGTGAATAATTAAGTGGCATTATTTAATTTTATTTTTTCCATGATATGATGATGTTCAAGTTTAAAAGGCTTTTGTATTAGTTATACATTGCCTTAAATGTTTATGCTTACTTATGAAAGTTTCCACTATATTGTTATCCTTACTGAGCAATTGAGCTCACCCCTTTCTATGTTTTATTTTTCCCAGGATGTGAAGAAGTATTTTATGACTGACCTGCAGGGATAGTCTGAGGGGATATGAGTGGGGACTATGGAGACTATGTTGTTTTAGTTTTCCATTTTATTATGTAATATAAGACTTATGAATGTATCTAGTGTTTACAATGCCACTAAACTAATCGGTCTTTCAAGACTTGATTTTTTGTGATCATTCCAATGTTATGTAATAATGCACCAACTTTGGGTAACTTGGGTCAGGGCATTACAGTTGGTATCAGAGGAAGTTTAGTACAAAACTTGGAAGCTAGATTTAGATAAACTCTAATTAGAGCACATAGATCTCATATGGAATTTGAGGATTAGTATAGAAGAACTTTTGAGAATTTTTGTATTGTAGAGTTTTTGTATGTTTTCCTAGCAATACATACATGTCTTGATACGAGCAGGTATAGGTGTCTCTAGCATAGATGTACCTAGAGGTAAAACCCGAAAACACCGCTTTGAGCTAGACTCGAATGAGAATTGGTTCACGACAATGGGCCTTGCTGCACTCTTGGTTACGTCACTCCCGAGGGATATGCTTAGGATAATTCTCATTTTATTTACAAACCATTATGAAGGGTTTATGAGTATATACTTTCTCAAATAATTTTTTTTATGATTTTGGATTATATCCATAAACTGTTTAATTTATGTTAAGTTTTTTACAATTTTGGATTTATGTATTGTGCTTCATAAACTAATCTTGTTTATGCCATTGTTTAGAAATGGTGCCTAGTGGAAGGAATGGAAACCTTATCAATGCACACACCTCATTTAGGGATTTACATCCTTCTCAAGATAATTATAGTGGAGCTAGTGATACAACTGGTGCTGATCAACTTATCGCCATACTAGGACAACTCACTCAGGTTATGAATAATAACCTTACCCATATAGAGTACCCCGATCCACAAATTAGAGTATAAATGTTAGATCTCTTCATGAGGAATCAAACAAAAACATTCAATGGGTGTAAAAATCCATCGGTTGCTGATCAATGGATAAGTTCTTTAGAGAAAATATTCCATGCCTTGGGGAGTAGCGAAAGGGAAAAGGTTTTCATGGAAGTTTACCACCTTACTGGAGATTCTTATCAATGGTGGTCATTGATTCAAAACACAAAGGAAGATGATGAAGTATCAAATATGGAATAGAGGGAGTTTAAAGATAATTTCTTAGAAAAATACCATCCTCTTGACCATCGAGCAGATATGGAAAGACAATTTATGAGTCCGAGGAAAAAGGAGGATGAGAATGTCGAAAAGTATGAGGATAAATTTACATGGTTAGGGAGGTATGTTGTATATTATATACATAACCCAAGAAGTAATATTGATTGTTTCTTTGATGGGTTAAAATCGTTTCTCTATCGAGCATTAGTCTCACAATACCTCTCATTATATGAATATATTGTCTCATGTGCTATCAAGATAGAAAAATAATTCCTTATATACTACGACTTTAAATCAAATAAAGATAAGAAGAGATTTGTTGATCACTCTTGAAATGGAAATAAGGGGAAGAAGGGAAAATTTGAATATCCATCATGTGGTAAATGTGGGAGGAAACACACAGGTACATGCTTGAAGGGAATGAGAGTCTGTTACAAGTGTGGTGAAAAAGGCCACCAAGATCATGATTGTAAGGGGAAGAAAGAAGCTACTGATGTTCAATGATACAATTGTAGGGAGATTGGACATTATGAAAATTAATGTCCTAAGAGTCAGTGGAACTTACCTTAGAAAATTCCAAGGGATCAAGGCCAAGATTGTGCTATCACTACTGCTGAGGTAGAAGCTCTGAAAGACGTGGTGGTAGGTAATTTAATGGTTTCCTCAAGTTTAGAAAATGCTTTATTTGATTCTGGATCATCGCATTATTTCATATCTTCCCAGTTTTCTAAGAAAATTAGAGATTTCCAATTTTATTTAACAAGGGAGTTGTCAGTTAAAACTCCTAAGGGAAGTATCATCGCAACAAAGTTTTGTGAATTTGATCCCATTGGATCATATAAATGTTCTTTATCTACTGATCTCATCGTCATAACCATGATTTAGTTTGATATAATCCTCTGTATGGATTGGATTTCTGACCATGATGCGAAGATTTATTATAAGAAGAAGGAGGTTACTATTTTTGATGATGATGATAAAGACCACCGTATCTTTAGAGCAGAATTGCCACCACCTAATTCTTATCTATATCCACCACAGTAGCTCAAATAAATTCAATTATTGGGGAGGAATAGAATGAAATAACAATAATTGAGGAAAGTAATGTTCAAATAAAGAATGTACCTATTGTGAAAGAATATTTTGATGTGTTTCCAGAAGATTTACCTAGACACCCTCCAGAATGAGAAATTGAGTTTTCCATTGATTTAATTTATAGATCAAGGCCCATATCGAAGACCCCTTATAGAATGGAAACTGTGGAATTAGTGGAACTAAAGAAAAAACTATAGGAATTGTGTAATAAGGGATTTATTTTCCCTAGTGTTTCTCCATTGGGATCCCCTGTCCTTTTTGTTAAGAAGAAAGATGGATCTATGAGGTTATGTATCGACTACAGGGAGATCAATGCTATAAAAATAAAGAACAAGTATCCCCTACCTCACATTGATGATTTATTTGACCAACTGCTTGGAGATCAATACTTTTCAAAGATTGACCTTCGATCTGGATACCATTAGTTGTGTGTGAAGAAGGAAGACATTCCAAATAAATAATTTCAAACTATCTACGTGTATTACGAGTTTACAGTAATTACTTTTGGATTGACTAATAAACCCTCTGACTTCATGGATATAATGAACAGAGTTTTCAAAGAATATCTCAATGATTTTTTAGTGGTATTTATTGATGATATCTTGGTATACTCCAAAATCTATTAAGAATATGAAAATCACTTGCGCATTATCCTGAAGACTCTTAGAAGACATGAATTATATAGGAAGTTTAGCAATTGTGAATTCTGTCTTTAGGAGATTTCTTTTCTTGGCCATATTGTCTCTAAGGATGGAATATCCGTTGATCCTTCTAATACAAGAGAAATCTACTAATTTCTAGCACTGACGAGTATAACTAAGGTACAATGTTTTATTGGTTTAGCAGGTTATGATCGACATTTCGTTCAGAATTTTTTCCGATTGGATAACCCATTAACGAAGCTCACACGTAAAGGGGTTAAATTTGTTTGGAAAAAAGAGTGTGAAGAATGTTTCGAAGAACTGAAGAGAAAATTAGTCAATGATCCTATCTTGACTCTACCATCGGGGAATGATGGGTTTGTTATTTATAGTGATGCTTCAAATAAAGGACTTGGTTGTGTCTTTATGCAGAATGATAAGGTTATTTCCTATGCATCACGACAACTAAAAATTCATGATAAAAACTATCCTACTCATGATCTTGAGTTAGAAGCTGTAATTTTTTCTTTGAAGATATGGAGACACTATCTATATGGTGAAAAATGTGATATTTATACTGATCACAAGAGTTTGAAGTATATTTTCTCACAGAAAGAACTCAACATGAGGCAAAGGAGATGGCTTAAACCACTCAAGGATTATGATTGCATGATAAACTACCACCCGGGGAAGGCAAATAAGGTGGAAGATGCTTTGAGTAGAAAGGATCATGGAGTTTTGAATAAGATGAGAGTTGAATGGGATCCTATTTTCATGGATCTAGTGAATATGGATATGGGAATTACCATGGAAGGTGAAACATCAATACTTTTTTAAATGGTTTCCAAACCATCTTTATAAGAAAGGATAAAGAGTTCTCAAATAGATGATGAATAATTTCAAAAGAAGATTAAAGTTGTGAATGATGGGAGATTGAGTGACTTTGTGTATGAAGATGGAATTTTGAAATTTGGGAAGAGACTTTTTGTTCCCGATATACCTGATCTAAAAAGGGAATGTTTGGACGATGCTCATAGTTACAATTTCTCTATAGACCCTGGTAGTAATAAGATGTATAGAGATTTGAAAGAAAATTTTTGGTGGGACAACATGAAGAGAGAGATTGCTGATTTTGTGTCAAGATGTATGGTTTTTCAACAAGTGAAAGATGGAAGGAAACAACCTGGAGGAGTAATGCAACCTCTTCCCATAGCTGAGTGGAAATGGGATAATATCATGATGGACTTTTCCATGGGACTACCAAAGACTACTATTAGGAACGATGAAATATGGGTCATTGTTGATCATCTTACCAATTCAACAAATTTTCTTGCTATAAGAGAATATTTACCACTTTAATGTCTAGAAAGACAGTATATTAATGAAGTTTTAAGACATCATGGAGTACCCCTATCGATTGTTTCTGATCGTGATCCACATTTTACGTCAAGATTTAGGAAAAGTATTCAGAAAGCCCTGGATACTGAACTTCATTTGTGCACTGCCTACCATCCCCAAACTGATGGATAATCAGAACGAACTATTCAAACCTTAGAAGACATGTTGATATCATTCTCACTTGACTTTCAGGGTATTTGGGATCAATATTTACCTTTGGTAGAATTTTATTATAACAATAGCTTTCATTCAAGTATTCAGATGGAACCATATAAAGCGTTATATAGAAAGAGATGTCGCACACTAACCTGTTGGGATGATGTTGGTGAAAGAAAACTCGTAGGACCAAAACTGGTGGAGGAAATGATGGAAAAGGTGAAGGTAATCCAAAACCACATCAAAGCAGCTCAAAGTAGGAAGAAGAGCTATGCCGATAACTGAAGGAAGGATTTGGAATTTTAGGTAGGAGATCATGATTTATTTAAGGTATCTCCATGGAAGGGAGTTATACGTTTTAGTAAGAAAGGTAAATTGAGTCCCAGGTACATCGGACCTTTTGAAATTCTAGAATGAATTGGGGTTGTAGCTTACCATTTGGCAATGCCGCCAAGTCTCTCCAAAGTTCACGATGTGTTCCACGTATCACTGTTTAGAAAATACATGCCTTACCCAATGCACGTTCTCACCTATGAGGAATTAGAACTGGAACCCGATCTATCTTATTGCGAAGAGCCTATCAAGATTCTAGATACAAGAGAACAAGTGCTGAGAAACTGGACAACTCGTCTGGTAAAAGTTCTATGGAGAAACCATAAGATGGAAGAGGCAACGTGGGAACCCGAGGAACTTATGATGAAGAACCACCCAAGTATTTTCATGTAGTAATATTCTAGAAATTTTGAAGATGAAATTATTTGAAGGAGGGGAGAATGTAACACCCCAAGCTTCCATGGTATGTTTCCCTTTGAATAATGCAATAGCTTGCATTGTACGCAACTTCGAGATTCTAACACACCGCATCCAATCAAACTAGCCGTTATGAATAGTAATACCCACCTTTTGCAATTTTATACATTTTATCTTTCAAAATAGACTTCATTTTTAGATTTGGAATATTGAAATTAGATTAGGGTTTATTTTTGGAACTTTTATGATTACTTTCATATTTTGATGAATAGTGAAAATTACTAAATTTTAATTAAAAACAAATTTTTTAATAAAAATAATTAATAGTGATAAATTATGAATTTTAATGGTTTGGAAGTATAATTATATTATATTTTTATCATTTAATACAATGAAGGTCATTATATGTAATTTCACATTTAAATTTGACATAAAAAATGTCAATCTTTTGATAGTTATTATTTCATAAAAACACACTTTTTGTTTTGACAATGAGTATTGATTTTAAATTAATTTCTGCCACTTATGTGTTTTGAATTTATAAAAATGTATTACAAATTTGGAATCAGGAGGTGCAAATTTTGTAAATAGGTAACTTTTATTTTTAGACATTCTAAATAATTACTTCGGAAAATATTTTATTTACCATGGTTAAAGTGGTAAATCCAGTAAATAAGGTTAAAATAATATTATAATAATATTAAATTACCCTAACGCATTCCCTAACCCTATTGGATGATACATTTCCGACCATGGGCACCCTTTGGTCGATTTTGGGACCCCATGGAGCCACATGGAAGTGATAATGACATTATATATTAAATAACTTAAAGTAGAGACAAAAATAACAAAAGCAAATATCTTTTAGTAAGACAATTTTTATATGAGGTTATATAATTGATCTATTAGACTATAAATATTCATTATAAGGATAAAACACTTTCCTAAATAATGTTATTTTATTTATAATATTTAGACATTAAATAATTAAATTTATTTATGATACAATCATGATGCATTAATTACCTTATTAATGAAATAATCAAATAAATTGTATTATAAATACTAAAATAAATAAAATTTCAAAGTTTTTATGACATAAACGAATCCTATAGGTGAATAGGACATATTTAGGTTGATTTCATGAATTTTTTTCGAAGTAATAATGTTTTTATGACTTTAACAAAAATAAATTATTAAATGATGTCAAAATTAAAATAATTGAGTTTTTAAAACAAATACTATATTATTGGTTGATATAATATTCCTAAAAATATAATATTCATCCAAAGGGCCTAAATAGTATTATATGTTTCATCAATGAACCTATTGGGGTCTTCTTGGAAGTATATAGTAAGTTTATTAACCATATAATATAAAAATACAAAGAGACATGGTAAATGTCAAACTATGTAACTAAGAGTTAAATATAAAAGATAAGGTTAATATAGTTACCCAAACCTGTCTAAAACCTATTTGTTGAGTGGTTTTAAACCCATTCCCACCTTATCCTTTAAATAATAATCCTTGGATCCATTATAAACCGAAAATGATTTTATTATAAAATAATATTTCTAGCTTTTCTAAGGTGCCCCTCACCCCTCTTATAAAAGGGAACTCCCCCTTCCCTCAAATTCACATCTTCAAAGCCTTTTGACTCAGAAAAACTCTACCAAAATACTCTCTCAAGTTTCCTCCCTTCATCCTAGAGGCCTTCCTTTAGTTGTAAATCCAACCTAAGGAGCCCTTTTGATCAAATCAAAAATAAGAACCTGAAGAAGAGGTAAATATCTCACCACCTCTTTCAAGTTCCTTTCTTCTTCCACTTCTTTTATATTTGTTGTTATCATTCTAAAATAATAAATCCAATATA
Source organism: Viscum album (assembly GCA_963277665.1). Lineage (NCBI taxonomy): Eukaryota > Viridiplantae > Streptophyta > Magnoliopsida > Santalales > Viscaceae > Viscum > Viscum album. The sequence goes on along the minus strand of OY728119.1, from coordinate 604,249,740 downwards.
TTCTATATACTATGATGTTATTATAAATATGGTACAACCAAATTCATTATTCTATCCATCCTTTGAATGACATGTCACCATACATGCGTACGTACGACTTACCGTCTCCACATCGTGGTGTAATTGTTATTCAATACATTATTAGTTGGATGGGTATAATAAATATAACATGATAATGATTATGTATATATGATATACCATCCAATTATATGTTATTTTAATATCAAAAGAATGATTTTGTCACTCGTGCGTATGTACGGATTACCATCTCCACGAACTCGATGAGACACATTCCCCATCGTATCCATTCAAGAATAATTTTCATTTAATGATTAAAAATAATGTTTAAAGACTTGATATTATTCTGGATATGAATATGATACATCCCATCCATAACAAATATATCTCACATAATATATAATATAAAGGAAAACGAATCCGTTAACACCCGAAACAACGATAATACTAAGATATTATTAACAAAGAAATCTTAAAAGATCATATATGATATCATATTAATGTATATGATTCTTGTATAATTTAATAACAATTATTTTGTCATTATACAGGAGTTTAACCTACCCTTGACCAAGAAAAAGTACAATTTAAGGGTTAATTTCACAATCTCTTCATTATCTGAGGTTGTTTATATGTAATTATCTACTGGGACCTCTTTATCATCCACATCCATGTTTCTAAAAAATGAATTTCAAAACATTCTTACTATTTAATAGACTATGGGTTAATGTCATTTATACCCTTGTTTTACTTTTTATAAGATTTTTATAAAGGAATCTTTCTGTCATTTTCCAAATAAGGTCCTTTGTAACCTTTTCTACAAAATTAAGGTAAGAATGTCATTTTAACTTATACAGTGGGTGCAGCTATTTTCCACCATTATACAAATCGTCGAAGATTCCCATACAAGTTTATAAGAATATTTTCAAAGTAAATGTTTTCTTTTATAATTTTGTGACTTTTAAATGATTTAAAAAATGAGATATTTCTCTCAAATAGTTTTGATTTCATCTATGACAACATCATTTGATGGATTATAAGCTTATTTGAAGTCAATTTATTATGATAAAATACTTCCATATTGTGTTGAAGGTTTTGTGATATGTTTTTTTGTGGATGTATTATTTTTATACCATTCATGGTTTATGGAGAAAGTATTGACGTTTCCTATGCTAGTTTTAATATGAATGCTTATGTTATGTTTAAACCTGTTCATATGAGGAATGCATTGGACTTAGTAAGTGACAGGTGGAGCCCAATATAGCTCCTCGATGCATCGGTAGTTATCATGAGAGAAACTAGTGTCTTGGCATAAGGCCTTGACAAAATCTTATTTTTAGTCTTGGAACAAGGCCTTTACTATGTGGTTATGATAGTCTGGCATTATGTATTCCATCAATATGAAAGTGGTTATTGAAATTGCATGTGATTATTCGACTAGTATAATATCCATGTGAATAAGTAAATGACATTATTTCATTTTATTTTTGTCATGTTATGCTGAAGTTCAAGTTTAAAAGGCTTTTGTTTTAGTTGTACATTGCCTTAAATGTTTATGCTTACTTATGAAAGTTTCCGCTATATTGTTATCATTACTGAGAATCTGAGCTCACCCCTTTCTATGTTTTATTTTTTCTAGGATGTGAATAATTATTTTATCACTAACCTGCAGGGATAGTCTGAAGGGATTTGACTGTGGACTATGGAGACTATGTCGTTGTAGTATTCCATTTTATCATGCAATGTAAGACTTATGAATGTATCTAGTGTTTCCAATCCTACTAAACAAATCAGTCTTTCAAGACTTTATCTTTTGTGATCATGGAAATGTTATGTAATAATTCACCAACTCTAGGTAACTAGGGTCGGGGCGTTACACCGCCACCCAACCCCATAGGCTAAGTAGTAGGTGAGTTATGCACCTGTCCCACGAGCCCCAGTCTGGTAAACCCGATGCCAACGTTTGGCGTAGGCTGAGGAGGATGCCCGCCGAATGGTGTCAACATCAACGGTTACCATGGACTGTGCCACTACTGGGGCATACTATCACTCCCTTGTTTATGCTGAGTAGAGGCACTCATACGGAGGTCCTCCCCATACCATCACCAATGAGAGTTCTGGTCATACCCACCCCCAAAATCCATGTGGAGGTCCTCCCCATGCCACCGTCAATTTAAGAAATGGTCATCCCCACTACATTGAAAACTAGTACGGAAGCCTCTTCCACACCCATGACCCCTGGTATGGATTTATTCCACCTTTCACTGGTCGCCGATGTGAAGATGCTACCCATCCGGTCAACCCTCTGCGTGGGGGTATTCTCTATGTCCTCAGAGTAGCCGATGATGCTCCTCTTTATCCCAACAATTAGATAAGTGAAGGTTTACCTCACATCATGGGAACCCAACATGGAAGTCCCACCTGTGTTCAGCTCGACTAGTACGAGGACCCTCCTTGTACAGATGCTGCCAAAGGAAATTAAAATGGAAGCCCTACCCATGCTCCTACTAGCTCCAGCGAAGGTCCTACCCACTCCAGCACTTCCCATGGAGACTCTCTCCACACATCATCCATTGGACATGGAGGTCCTCCCCGTGTTCCATTTTTCATTTTTCCAGGTTCTCCTCGTACCCTAGATTATCCGGGAAGAAGTCCTCACCGCCCCTGAATTAGTTTGACCTAAGGACCTCCTCGAGCCAAAAACTCACTTTGTCCCAAAGATCCATCCTGAGGTAGGAGGGTGAGTTTCCGACACCATAAAAATAATTTCATGAATATTCAGACTAAAATTAAACACGCTTTATTCTCAGATTCTAAGGTTGAATGTGATTCAGCAATGGAACACTCACCTAAATCCTCTATGTCGAGGTATGGGGAAGGAATGAGGCATATCAGCCTCATAAATCTAGAATATAAGGTCCACCGAATTCCTACCTCCCTCCACAGATACATCCATGAGGAGGAAGATTTATCATTTTTCGAGGGCCTAGTCATGAAATCCTCCCTATCATCAACAAGGTCATTCTATGCCTCAACCAGATATTATGATAAGTTATGATGGGGACCAATAAAGAATGAAGAATATCATGGCCCACTATCAGTGACTATAGCCCCTATGTCGGAATCCATGGTCACTAGTTTTTCTTACTAGGATGTGGTGGCTTAGTCATTTCATTTATCGCAGGACAACCCGAGATGCGGCGGCTTGTCAGCTCCTTCACCGTATTCTCCACCGTTTTGTCAACTATATCAGCAGTCTACTTCAGTGTCATTGTTGGTACTATAGCTACCCCTAGTTGATGAGTGAGAGAACCAAAGGCTAGATCTGGAGTTTGATCCATGGTGCTTTTGGGACATCCTTTTTGCCAATCATTTCCTATAGATCTTTTGTCCAATCACAACCATGAACATCAAGGTGCCTAAATATCTTACCCATAAGGAAGTGGAGTGATTTCTCCAAACCCTCTAGGAGACACACTTCTATCTCCATTATCAGTGAGTGGATTACCCCAAGATTTAGACACACATTGAATATATTTACTGGAAATTCCATATGGTCAACTTGGTTGTGCTCCATGTGGCCCAGTGCCCTGATTCACCCAGTCTCCACCAGAACCTACAGAAACGATACATTAAGAGATTTAAAATCCTCCAAATAATTATCATGGAGGATTCCCCCCACATTCAGGTCCATGGTTGGGGGTAGTATTTTACCCTCCATTTCAGTTCTATCTGACACCATCCTGACTTGCAAGGAGATATTAAGGATATGCCTCTAGAGAGAGTCGCAGTTAACATGGACGATCTATCAAAGGAAGAGATGGAGATAGCTCTCCTTGGAGAGAACATACCCCCTGGGGGAGTGCCACACCTATTGGATCCACTGGGAAAGGTTACACTCTGGTAGAGAAATCTAATGGGTCTTCCCTTGCCCACCGAGTCATTAGTCCTCAGCCAGAATCCCAATATGGGAAAAGAGAATCTTGGGGTCGTCAAACCCTCTGACCCATATGGCTGAGTGCAGAAGATAGAAGATTATCCCAAAAGACCGCATTGCATCAACAGCTCATTGAGCATAAAAAGATGGTCGATGACCTCCTCGTTCAATATATTGTGGAGGAGTGACCAGACTTTGGTGATCCTCATCCGGGGAAGTAGGGGAAGGTACAACATTCCCACAACAAGTTGCCTCTGGGAGACCCTGACCATCTTACACACATAAAAATGATAAAGGCAGGATCTTATGGAAATAGGGCATGGAATGTGTCACCAAATCCACCTGAGTGGTGTGATTATCCTCAGGACCCAGCTCAGGTTCCCACAGCTGCTCCATAGGTCATCCCACCAGCTGCTCCACGAGTCGTTGGACCTTCTAATCAAGTTGAAGAACCCACCAACGCACTAGTGGTCAGGGTCCCTCGTCAAGATATGCATCCATGCTTGGATGATCTGATGTAGGCTCTCATTGCTTAGCTCGAGGAATTGGAAACTCATTAGGTGGATATTCCTCCTAATGTCAACCCATATCCAGTGTGGGTGGACGATATGCCAACACCCCTGGTTTCGGAAAACCTAAATTTTCCCCCATTAATGGGACGGGTGACCCAATGTAGGATCTGGCCTACTTCATCTCAATGTGTGGACCCATGCTGGTAACTTTGGTGCAGCAAGAGGCCAGAAAACTCTGGTGTTTCTTAGAGACATTAGAAGGGCTTGCATTTTTCTGGTACAACCAGCTGCCCATTGGGTTGGTCCCCAATTGGAATGATATCATTAGACAGTTTCTTTACCAGTTCAGGTATACCACCCGGAATGAGAGTATTTTAGAACTCTTAAAGTGAAATCAAAGGCTTGAAGAGCACATCACAGACTTTTTCACCGGGTGGAAGGGCCTCACCTACTCCCTAGATATGTCGCTGACTCAGGAAAATCTGCTGAAAATGTGCGTGGGTAATGTCAAAACCGAATGAGTCCCCTATCTCATTACTCAAAATTATCCTGAGAGATTCTAGGATTTCTCTGATAAGGAATAGAATCTAGAGGAAGCCTTACAACAGGCCAAGTAGGAGCGTCTGTTACCTCCTACAGTACCCCCGAGAAGGGCTGCTAAGGCTGAGCCCACTACGGTGGCCCAAATAGAGGCCCCCAAGAAACTAGAGTTATTACTAGTGGAGCCACTTCCACTGTAGAGACCCGTATCCTGACGTACATGGACATTACATTACATTTGCGGAATACTTAGTACATAACAAAAACACACACTAAAGGATCGTAATAGTTTAGTGTCTTTGGAAACTCGGAACATAATCTTCTAATCCTGGTGAAAGATCTTCAATATCTCCCGTAAAGATCTTCCATTTTTTTTACCTAAAACCTTTCTTTATATCCTGGGGAAAAGAAAACATAAAAGGGTGAGCTCAAATGCTCAGTAAGGGTATACAAAAGAAATAAAAATCATATCATATCTTTTTGAAAATCACAACCTGCAAAAGAGATCATAATATCATAACATGGAACAAATCATAGAAGTGAAAATGAGATCCCCATAATCATAACATGAAACTTGAAACTTTGTGGCATGCACACATAATCATGGAAAATCATTTCTTGTTAGTCATGACTCATTGCCAAGACTATCTTAGTGGACAAAGTCCCTTTCTGAACCGAGTTCACTCCTCGTTTCAGTCCTGTATCACTGAACCGAAATAACCTTCCGTTCCAGCCATGTCTATCTCATGAGATATAAAATCTTTACCCAATGCATTGGAGGGAGATATAGGTCCCACCCATCTTATAATGAATCCTTTCTTATGTGTGCCACATAATCATAAAACATACATCATCGCATAACACATGTAACAAAAATGGGATTCTTGAAACATCATGACATCATAAATCAATTCATATAAGATAAAGGAATTCATAAACATAATTCCATCACAACATAGTCAAATCAATGTAAAAATATGGATAGAAACAGAACCCTTTATTATCTTAGATGGAAAATAATTTTGATAAAACACTTGAATTGAATTCTTGAGGAAAATATCCTTTCTTCTTCAAAATCAATTTCTTTTCACAAAACATCATGCAATTTTAAAAGAAAGAGATTTTATTGAAAATAGTCATGAAATCTTTTAGAGGAAGCTTCATCAAAATAAGGCTTTATAAAACAGTATAAATCCGTTCGTGCCGTATAAGTTAAAAAAAACATTCTTCGTACTTTTGTCGGAAAAGTCAAAAAGTACCTCGTACGAAAAATGAAAAAAGATTCCTTTCATATCCTTTACTAAAAACTCATAGAAGGGTAAAATTGGATTTAAACAATTGTAGGTGGATGGAAATAATATTACATATTGAGGGAACATGGATGTGGATGATAAAATACACCCCAGTAAATACTTACGAATAAACAATCTCGGATAAAAATGAGATTTTGATATTTCCCTTACCTTAGGTCCGATTAGCTTTGTACGTGTCCGAAGCTCCTGTATAATGGTTTAAATAATGTTATTGACTTATTCCAGAATCATACATATTGATATGATATCATATATGGTCATATTATTAGCTTCTTGTTAGTAATATTTCATTGTTACTTGTTACTCGGGTCTTTATAACTTTTTGTTCTTATGCGTGTTTTGTCGAATAAATTATTATTCTTATCTTTAGGTTATAGATAATTCATTTCCAGAATGGTATTAGTGTAGTATATACCATATTCATTCATTCAATTCATTTATATAATCATTATGAAATGAAGATCATGTAGAACGAGTCGCATCACATCGTGGAGACGGTATTCCGTACGTACGCACGAGTGATGATATCGTTCCTATGATCGTGGAATTGTATTGGAGTATATATATATTATTTCAGTATCAATATTACTTCATAATAATCATATGTAGTTACTCATTACACCATTATACCCATCCTTGTAAGGTGATGGTGGAAAATAGATTACACCACGGCGTGGAGACGGTATTCCGTACGTACGCATGCGCGGTGATTTCATTTTTCCGTAGGATGGATAGAAGGTGAATTAGGGTTGTTTCATATTTATAATAACATATCAGTATGTAAGTAATACTGATGTTATTACTTTATCATGAAACAACTAAAGAAGAAGAAGTTGAAGAAGAAAGAAATTGAAAAGATCGGTAATGGATATTACCTCTTCTTTGGAACGCCTCTTTGAATCCTCCACTTAAGGAACTAAGATTGGTCTTTGGAGAAGACCAGAACCTCTAGGATTATTCTAGGAAAGTGGAGAGGATAAAATGGCAGGGGTTGGCCGAGCTTGAGTGCTCAAAATTGGTGTGAGGAGGAGGGGGAGGAGGTGCCCTTTTTATAAGGGAGGAGAGGGGCACCTTAGGAATTCTTAAAAATATTAATTTATAATAAATCTAACCCCACTTAAAAACCTCCAAAAATGACTCATATTCGAATATTAGATGAGATAGGGTTGTAATCTCATCAAACAATCAAATTTAGACATGTTTGGATATTATTTTAAACCTTATCAATTATATTTAACTCTAAGTTAAATAATTTTACTTTTACCGTGTCTTTTTGTTTTCTTTCACTATATGGTTAATAAACTTACTATAACATGCCAAACGAACCACAAATTGTTTATTATTAATATATATATCCTTATCTAAGTCATTTGGCCGAACCTTAGATTTTTAGGAATAAAATAACAATTAATAATATAAAATTTGATTTAAAAACTATTTTGTGTCAATTTTGACACTATTTGATATATGATTTTTTTGAAAGTCATAACAGAATTATATGTTCGAAACAAGTTGATTAAATCAACATTAATATATCATAGTAACCTAGAAAATTAGTGGAATTCATAAAAAATCTCAAATTACATTTATTTTGGTGTTTATAACATCAATTATGTCAATATTTCATTAATAAGATAATTACTGCATCATCGTTGTGTCATAAATAAATTAAATTATTTGATGTCTAAAAATTACAAATAAAATACCATCATGTAGGAAATATTTTTAGCTTTCTAATGAATATTTACAATCGAATTTATCTTATGTATAACCCCATATTAAAAATGATTTACTTATTAAACTTTGATTTTAACTATTTTAACCCTTCTTTAAATAAATTCATAATAAATGTCCTAATCTAATCCAAGTGGGCCTAAATGGTCATATTTTATTCCTAAGTTTGTTTTTGGTCGAATTACACTTGTCCAATAGAATTTGGACATGTGTTATGGTAATAGTAATATCATATTTACCCTTAGTTACCCTATTTACTATTAACCGCGGGAAAAAAAAGTAAAAAGTTAATATTCACCAAAAATTATTTTCATCTCATTGAACCACATTTTAGTCCTTGATATTAACCGTGTCTCTCGGATTTTCGAAATTCCATTCACAGAAGTGGTAAAATTAAGTTTTATGCAAAATTCAGTTTTTAACCTACCACTTAGTGGTTTCACTATTCATCAAAAATTGAAAGTTTTCAGAAAAATGCCAAAATTTCATCCTAAGCTATATTTCATATTCCGAATTCAAAAATGAAGTCTATTTTACCAAATTAATAACATAGAAGTTGAATTAATTAATTTTATAATTAAATCCCGCTATTAAAACAAATAGCGTGTTTTTACGAAACAATATCTATCAAAAGATTGACAATTGTTTATGTCAGGTTTAAATGTGAAATTACGTCCAATGACCAACATTGTATTAAATTGTAAAAATATATTCTAAATATACTTTAAAACCACTCAAATTAATAATTTATCACTATTAATTATTTCGATTAAAAAGTTGTTTTTAATTATAATTTAGTAATTTTCACTATTCATCAGAATATGAAAGTTATCCGAAATGTACCAAAATTTCACCTTAGGCTAAATTCGATACTCCGAATCCAAAAATGAAATCCATTTTGAAAAATAAAATTTACAAAATTTCAAAAAGTGGTTATTACTATTCATAACGGCTAGTTTTAATAGCATATCGCTGTTTAGTGAAACTCGTTATTGCGTACTACACACACTATCGAGGAAGGTTGCGATTGCGTGTAATGCAAGGCAAGTCAAGGATGCGTGTTGTGCAAGCTCCTTTTGGTGTAGCGTACCACACAAGACATTAATAAAATTAAAAAGAATATTTTTCATAAAATCTTGGGCTGTTACATCCACAGACTCACAGAGACTCTCCACCTCATGCATAGCCTCCGGCCCAATAGCGCCCACCTCTGAATTAGCAAGTGACACCACGTAATGCACAACCACCACCTGGCGAGATAACTATGTTCCACCTCCTCGATAGGATCCTCCAGCCCCTTGTCAGGATTAGGCTCCTAGATCCCCTTCCTAGATAACAGAAACTGGACCTACTCATTCAACAAGGCTCAGGTCCCTGATTATCTTCGAAGTGCCTGGGAACAGATAATTCTATGGTTTCTCGAATAGAGGAGGCCCGAAGTGGTGAATCTCATTGATCGCCCCAATTACTGCCCCTATCACCAGATCCTGGGGAATAACCTCAAACGGTGTTATGTGTTTAAAGAATGGATTCAAGACTATGCTGAAAAAAATGTTGTCAGGTTAGGATCAGATCTGGTACAGGTGGCATGCATATTAATGAAGCCAGAGAGCAAAGTTGAGTGGCATCAGGTTCCTAACTGTGGGTCCCAAAAGTATGATGACTAGATGGATCGTAAGGAAGTCGCCCATGCCCATGGTACTATCTGTGCACGCCTGAATCGACCTAAGACTTCATAAGATTCCATGTCAGCCGCAACCACTATTTCTACATCAATGTCTCAGCCTCCCCCATCTCAGAAGAGAACGAATTAGCGATGCAAGGGAAAAAATGTCCACCACTGATGCCGTCATCATCCCACACTCCCAGTGACTTCATGCCCCAGAGATAGTGGTTACCCTAAGAATCCATCCAGTGGTGGAGGATTATTCATGTGAAGATCAAGGGTATGCTTTGTTTAACACCATGGAGCTGGTAAACCCCTATATGATTCCTAACGACGACAAGCACCAGATGGATCCTCCCAAAATCCTCAGTCGTCACCAGCACCAACGGAGCTGTGGATATATGGGTTGTTGGAATATATTGGTCAATAATTACAGCCAGGATGTGAATGCCATCAAAACCATATAGCTGACACAGCACATACCTCAGCACGCACAACCTTCTCATCTGGTGTCATCAGGTCCTCCTTCAATGATATTTGTATTACTTAATCAGGAAAAGTGGTCCTGACTGCACTGCAATCTGCCAAACACTGTTACAGACTAGCCCCAGTCCTCTAGCCCACATATGGTAGTCTCTGCACAAGCTTCAACTGGAATGGATCGGAAAATTCCCTACCCTATTCAGCCACTAGTTCAGTCGGAAGGGCCCGTCATACCCCCTACCACAGAACAACCTCCTATAAGCATAAGTTCACTCTTAGAACATAAGTATGATATCCTTAAGCATATTTATTGTCACGACCCGTCCTCGGGTCCCGTGTCGTGACTACCCCAAGCCCGCCTTCCATAGGCCAGGGGCTGGCGACTAGCACCAAGGCATAAATCCCACTAAAAAGGGAAGGCATTTCCTTTGAAAAGTAAACAAGCACCACAGAGTCAGCAAGCGGAAAAGTAAACACTAAGTAAAAACTGTACAAGCTGTGCTGAAAGTAAAAGGGGCCAGAAATACAAGCCCAACTGTAAAGTACAACTGAAGGAAAAAACAGCAACTGAAAAGAAAAGTCATAGCGTCGAGCCGTCCTCTGGAAGTCCCACCTGAAGGTTTGGTACAGATAGCCTCCACTGCTCCTCGGGTCCACCTGACCGCTCCGAGTACGTCCCGCCCAGTGGTCCACCTCCAGGTACTCTCCTGCTCCGCACGCCTCCACCACGATCAGCGCTGTTCGTTGTCTGCAACCAACACAACGTAGTGCGGGCATAGCCCGTGCAGGGGTGAGTATAAGCTACTCAGTAGGGACCCCGAGACCCCCAAAGGTCTCCCGAAATCCAAAAAGGATAATCCACAAAGGAAAGATACAATCACGAAGTAACAACCGACACTGCTTAGATATATTCCCATACATATACCTAAGTCATCAATTCCCGTTCGGCTCCAACGTCCGAGCCCAAGCACAACCCAGTCCACACAGGAAAGGAAAGCAAAAACGTATACCCACACAGGATAGCACAACACAATCCACAAAGGAGAGTAAACAGTAAATCCACACAAGATAGCTCAACACAATCCACAAAGGAGAGTAACACAGGATTCAGCTCACACATGTATACTTCTTTGGATGACGATAAAGATGATCACTGATCCATCTAAGTCGTCAGACCCAAAAAGGATCGATAGGTAACTAACCCCCGCAATGACCCACACAGGATCGGGCCCACATAGGACCTGTAGGCGTTGGCTCACACAGAACCGCTGAGCTCTGACCCACACAAGATCGGACCCACACAGGATCGGGCCCACACAAGACCTAAAGCACTGATCCACGTAGGATCGCTGAGTGCTGTAGTTGTCGTAGTCCACTGAGGATCTCTGCACAGTCGTCGTCGCAGTCCACTGAGGATCTCTGCACGGTCGTCGCCGCAGTCCACTGAGGATCTCTGCACGGTCGTCGCTGCCGAAGTAGCAGTCGCAGCTAGCTCTAGGGTTCCCGCACACAACAAGCTCATTCAGGAGGGTCCGCTCCACGAGCCGAGAGGCCGATACATCAATTGACACAAAGTACGAAGTTGATGTATCCAAAAGTTCCGTAACGTCAACAGGAACTCAACGTCGCAGACGGCGCGTCAATCGGATGCCCGGTCTGAGAGTTATTGGCTTTTCGTCCTAGGGGCCCGGTTGGTTTTTAAGGCAAAACCAACCCAACCACACTCCACCTGCGTACAAACCTCGGGCGGAGTGAGCCAAAAGATCCGTCTCACAAAGAGGAATTCAACAAAGCTGACGGCACGTCAATCGGACGTCCGTAGCTCAAGATATGATCGTTTTCGCTCCGAAGGCCCGGTTGGTTTTGTGTACGAACCAACCCGTCCGAACTCAAATTATTCCGAAACCTTGAGTGTGATATACCGAAACGACCGTCACGATCCAAGGATCACGTTTCCACTGACGTCGCGTCGTTCGGAGGCCCGTATCTCATGTTACGAGCATTTGACCAAAAATGGTCCGAAGACGGGGGGTCCGGGCCCGGGCCGACCCCCCCCCCCCCCTGGGTCGGCCGAACCGGGTCGACCCGACCCGGTCCGGCCCGGCCGGTCGGACCGGCCTGGCTCGGCCAGCCTGGCCCGGCTCGGCCGAGCGACGCGGGGGGGAGCCGCCGCCCCCGCGTGACAACCCCGCGGCACCTACGGGGTGTCGCCCTGGACAGTCGGACGCGGCTTCAGCCACGTCCCGCGCACGCCGGACCCGCACGGCCGCAGGTCTGTTGGCCGCCGCCACCGCGGCTTCAGCCGCGGCGGCCTCGTCCGGCGGCGCCGCCGGAATCTCCCGCGGGCCCCCAGAGTTGCTCTGGTGGTCCGTTTTCCTTCCCGTCTGCGCCGGTGCTCCTCCTGGGACTCGTTATTCACTATGGAACCATCAAACTTCCGTTGCGGCACATTCCGTCGTCACCCGTCCAATCCTCACAACAACGAAGAACGGAGGAGGGTTGTCGGGCCGTGTTCGTTTGGCCCGCACCCTCCGCGTTAGATAAAAACAACGGGAGAAATATATTCAACACATGAATCAACAATTTTAATGGATTAAAATTGTTCTTATTGTCCGGTTTTTCACTTTTAAAAGAAAAGATCACGGGAAAAAGGAATTATTCACAACAACCCCTACCTCGTAGTCGTCGTCGTACGCACGTTCTTCGCGGATTGGTTCATCGCGGAAGGAGGGGATCGTCGCGGCGTCGCGGAAGGGTATCACGTCGTCGCGGAATCCGGCGTTGAGTCGGCGAACTCAACGGACCAAGAAACAACAGATTTAATTTAATTATATAAAATTAAATCAGTGTTTTGTTAAAAAAACACAAGATAGATTTAAGAGATTCCCGAAGTCTCTTACCTCAAACAGCTGATCGAAGATTTCTTTGCGGAGGAATAGACGTCACAGAAGAACGTTGCAGGAAGGGAACGTCGGCGTTGCGGAACACGGCGTCGCGTCGTTGACTTCCGTGGGTTCGGCGTTCTTCGTCGGAGGCCGGCGTTCTTCACGTTCTTCGCGTTCTTCGCGAAGGAGGATGAAGGCTCAAGAACTCAGACAAAACCTCTCAACGAGTAATCCTCCAAAAAGACTTGTTGGTCTTATTTTATTATTACGCCAACAAACAAAAAGGGTAAGTAACGACCCATCAATTCGTTGAATTAATTCAACGAAAGAAACCGCCCATTTAATTCACGAAATAAACCTCCCAATTAAATGGTGTGTTAAGGATTTAAGAAAATGCGTCTGTTGACTTTCATAATGACGAGTTTTCAAGAGTGCGTTACTTAGCGGAAAAGAAACGGCGGGGCTCATGCGGGCCCCAAATCACAAATATCCTACCAAGGGGGTAGGATATTTCTGGATAGCACCCTATCCGTTTTAACTCAGTTTAAGTGGCTTTCAAGTGGCTTAAGTGAAATAAAATAAATTTGTAGAACAAATTATTTTATTTCTTAACTTTAAGCCCAAAAATTAAAAACCACACCCAAGCAAACGCAACTCTGGAAGAGGTGTTTCTAAGCAAATACCAGCACTGTGATTTCATCGGTGCCCTCAGAAACTGCGTTCTTGTAAATTTCCAAAGAAAATTAAGAAAAAAAATTTCCTTGAAATTTGCGGGTCTTTACATTACTCCCACCTCAGGGCTTTACGTCTCTGTAAATATACATCATAAACTAGGGAAACAAATGTGGGTACTGAGCATGCATCTCAGCCTCCTTCTCCCAAGTTCTCTCTTGGAGGTTCTCGTGCTACCATCTGATGCGCACAAGAGGAATCGATCACCCACGTAGGACCCGCTCCTGTCGATCCTCTATCTCCGTTGGGACCTCTGCAAAAGTCGCCCCATCATCCACGTCTAGCTCCCCATGGTCGATGATGTGTGTCGGGTCGTGCACGTATCTCCTCAGCTGAGATACGTGGAAGACGTCGTGCACCCGATGCAACTGAGGTGGTAGAGCCAGGCGATAAGGCACCTCGCCAATCCTGCTGAGGACCTGGAAAGGTCCGATGAAGCGTGGAGACAACTTGTCGCCTCGGCCAAAACCCCGTAATCCACGTCGAGGTGAGACACACAAGAAGACGTGGTCGCCATCCTCGAACTCTAGTGGCCTCCGCCTCCGGTCAACATATGACTTCTGCCGGCTCTGAGCTGTCCACATCTGCTCCTGGATGACGTGGACCTTCTCTGTCATGGCCCGGACCATCTCTGGTCCCACAAGTGCTGACTCCCCAGGGTCTGTCCAGCACAAAGGAGATCTGCAAGGTCTTCCGTACAATGCCTCGTATGGTGCCATCCCGATGGTGGAGTGGTAGCTGTTGTTGTACGCGAACTCCACCAAGGGTAGGTGGTCCTCCCAGCTGCGACCAAAGTCAAGGACATCTCGCGGAGCATGTCCTCGAGAGTCTGAATGGTCCTCTCCGTCTGACCATCCGTCTGAGGGTGGAAGGTGGTGCTCAGACGTAGCCGCGTCCCGAACGCCTCTTGCAACCCCTTCCAAAGCTGGGAAGTAAAACGAGCGTCCCGATCAGAGACGATAGTCGATGGCACACCGTGAAGCCGTACAATCTCCTGAACATAGAGACGCCCCAATATCTCCACTAAGCCCTACTCTCTGATGGGTAAGAAGTGTGCCGACTTGGTGAGTCGGTCAACAATCACCCATATGGAGTCGTGACCTCTGGAAGTGCGTGGAAGTCCAGTCACGAAGTCCATAGATATCCCGTCCCACTTCCACTCCGGGACCTCCAAGGGTTATACCAAGCCTGCTGGTACCTGATGCTCTGCCTTCACCTGCTGGCAGGTGAGGCACCGTTAAACGAACTCTGCCACATCCTTCTTCATTCCTGGCCACCAGTGCTATCGTCTGAGGTCTTGGTATATCTTTGCCACTCCAGGATGTACCGCCAAAGGAGAAGTGTGAAACTCTCTCAGCACCTCCTCTCGTAAAGTGACTAGTACCAAGGTACGTCCCCTGAAATGGACGTCGTGCTCTGCTCCAAGGGAGAAACCATCAGGTGCCTGTCCCAAGGATATATGTGCATGTCGTGTCTCATAGTCAGCGTCCCCATGCTGTGCCTCTCTGACTCGCGGCAGTAGTGGATGGGTGATTGTGAGAGACTGAAGGAAGGCTACTCCATATCTATCCACAAAGGATATCTGCAAGGCGGCTAGCTGCTCTGTCGCCTCCTCAAGTAGCTGAATGCCCGTCCTCCTCCTGAGGGCATCGGCTACTACGTTCCCCTTCCCAGGAGTGTAGACTATCTCAAAGTCATAGTCCTGGAGGAACTCAATCCATCACCGCTGTCTCAGGTTTAGTTCCTTCTGAGAGAAGATGTACCTGAGACTCTGGTGGTCAGAAAAGACTGTAAAGCTCTCACCCATCAGATAGTGCCGCCATGTCTTCAGAGCGAAGACCACTGCTGCTAACTCCAGGTCATGGGTAGCATAGTTCTGCTCATGCGGACTCAACTGACGTGATCCATAGGAAATCACGACCCGCTCCTGCATCAGGACACACCCGAGTCTGGTCCCTGGTGCATCGCAGTAGACTACGTATCCAACTCCCTCCTCATGCAACCTCAAGATAGGTGCGCTGGTCAATCTCTGTCTCAGCTCCTGGAAGCTCTGCTGACATCTGTATGACCACACGAAGGGTTTCCCCTTATTCTTCAAAGCTGAGAGTGGCGCCGCAACTCTAGAGAAGTCCCGCACAAATCTCCGATAGTATCCGGCTAGACCCAAGAAACTCCGCACCTCCGTCACGCTCCTGGGTGGCTCTCAAGCTAGCACTGCCTCGATCTTCGCGGGATCCACTGCGACTCCCGCCTCAGAAATGACGTTCCCCAAGAAGTGGACCTCACGTAACTAGAACTGGCACTTCGAGAGATTTCCATAAAGCTGGTGCTCTCGGAGTGTGTCTAGTACAACCCGCAAGTGGTAGGCGTGATCCTCCTCGGTGGTCGAGTACACCTAAATGTCGTCGATGAAGACCACGACAAATCGATCGAGGTATGGCTGGAAGATCCTGTTCATGAGGCTCATGAACACTGCTGGAGAATTGGTTACGCTGAAAGTCATAACCAAGAACTCATAGTGGCCATAACGACACCTGAAGGTCGTCTTCTGCACGTCCTCGTCTCAAACTCTGAGCTGATGATAGCCTGATCTGAGGTCTATCTTCGAGAACCACCGTGCTCCCTTGAGCTGATCGAAGAGGTCATCAATCCTCGGTAGCGGATACTTGTTCCTCACTATCACCTGGTTCTGGCGATGATAGTCGACACACAGTCACAAGCTCCCGTCCGCCTTCTTGGCGAACAATATCGGGGAAGCCCAGGGTGAAACAATGGGTCGGATGAACCCCTTGCCCTGCAAGTCCTCCAACTGTACCCGTAGCTCTCGAAGCTCAGGGGGGGCCATCCGATACACTGGAGTAGATATCGGGGCTGTCTCGGGGTACATGTCAATATAAAAGTCTACCTCTCTGCGAGGAGGTATCCCTGGAACGTCTTCGGGGAAGACGAACGCATACTGATCCACCACTGCAGGAAAACTAGGACTCTGCACTTCAACTGCTCCAAGGATGAGGCTAGCCAACTGATGAGTGATGGGTTGTCCCCTCCTCTGCGAGAGTCCATCCTGTGCTGCAAAGGCTCCCTTCTCGCCGTTGAAGGTGAACCTGCTCCCATCGGTGCGCACACATCGCACCTTGCGCCTAAAACAGTCAACCTGAGCATGGACTGTAGATAACCAATCCATGCCCAAGATGACGTTGTAAGGCCTCGACGCTGCTACAAGAAGATCCCAGCCGAAGCTCTCACCTCCTAGAGTAAGCTCACACTACCGTCACCAGTGCGTAATCATCGAGTCTGCTCCCGTAGGAGTCTATAGCCATAAGGATCGAGCCAACGGCTCTATCGGAATCTATGAGCTCCGAACAAGGGCAACGGCTATGAAAGAGTGACTCGCTCCCGTGTCTATAAGAACTTCAGAAAGGGTGGAATAAACACAGATCGTACCTTGAATCATCTCTGGCGCGCCGTAGTCGTAGGCCTCCACTGCCTGGAGTTGTGCCTGTCTCTGCCCGCCAGCTCCCTGTGGTCGGGGCGGACCTCCTGGTGGTGGTGGTGGAAAAGCCTCAAAGCGTCGCCCACCACCTGCTGCTCGGCCAGCTCCCCTGCCTCGTCCGCCTCCTCCCTGTGGATTGCCACGATCGACCCTCTGCCTCTGTTTGGGTGACCCCTCCACCGTCTTCTGCTACTCGGTACGGCGGGTCGGGCAGTCACGAACCATGTGGCCCTGCCCGCCGCACGTGTAGCACTGCCTGCCTCTCGAAAGACTGGCTCCGCGTTGTGTGCCCCGCACTGCTGAGCCAGTGTCCCGATGTCGTCTGCTGGAAGGTCTGGTCTGCCTGGAACCCTGAGTCATCCGTCGGCTACCTGCTGCCGAAGACTCCGCTACCTGCCGCCCTACGGTAGGTCTCACTGTGGACTCTGCCAGAAAGCTCTCGATCAGAAGGGCTCGCTCTAGAACCCATGCCTGGGTCGGGATGCTGAGGGAGATCAGTGATGCCATGATCTCGTGTCTCAAACCCTGCTCAAAGGTCCGGGCCCGGAAGAAGGGGTCTCGTACCATGTCTGTCGAGTAGCGAGAAAGGTCGGTAAACCTCGCCGCGTACTGGGCGACCGTCAAGCTGCCCTGCAGCTGCTGAAGAAGCTCCTGAATGTGCACCGCACTGAGGGTGGCCGGGACGAACTCTGAGCGGAAGAGGCTCTCGAAGTCCATCCAGATGAGAGAGGCCTCATCGTGCACCTGGAGCATCAGGCTCCACCATCATCCTGCTGTTGCGTGCAGTAGGCTCGCCGCGAGGATCACCATGAGGTCTGCTGGTGTCCTCACAAGCCTGAAAAATCGAATGACCGCCTCCAGCCAGTCCTCGGCTGCCTGGGGGTCTGTCTCCCCACGAAAACTGGGTGGTCGTTGGCGCTGGAACTCGTGCAGAGCTCCGAGGCGACGCGCATCATCAGCGGTCGGTGCTGGAAGCATCGGGGGCTCAACGGGTAAAGGTACCGTCGGTGGCTCTGCTGTCAACAGGCCCTGTACCGAGGCCTCGTCGCCCGGCGGGCTGTCGTCGCGCTCTACTCTCGGAACACTAGCTGGCTGCCGTCATGGGGCCATCCTGAAAGGGAAACAAGTGCGCCACGGTCAGAACAGTATACCTGGTGAGCTGACACAAGTAATCATAAAGAAAAATTAAAACACACACGCAATCAATGTATTCGTGCATTAGGTCAGAAATCAGAAGTCAGGGTCCTGGTGTACGGATATGTCGGCTGCCGCACCAACACTGGACTCTCTAGACTGATAACCACACCCAATACGCTAAACACTATTGCTTCACATAGAAGAAAGATCAGAGTCTGTGGTAGAACCGACCACCTCTGATACCAATTTGTCACAACCTGTCCTCAGGGCCCGTGCCGTGACTACCCCAAGCCCGCCTTCCATAGGCCAGGGGATGGCGACTAGCACCAAGGTGTAAATCCTAGTAAAAAGGGAAGGCATTGCCTTTGAAAAGTAAACAAGCACCACAGAGTCAGCAAGCGAAAAAGTAAACACTAAGTAAAAACTGTACAAGCTGTACTGAAAGTAAAAGGGATCGGAAATACAAGCCCAACTGTAAAGTACAACTGAAGGGGAAAACAGAAAGTGAAAAGAAAAGCCGCAGCGTCGAGCCGTCCTCTGGAAGTCCCACCTGAAGGGTGGGTACAGATAGCCTCCACTGCTCCTCGGGTCCACCTGACCGCTCCGAGTACGTCCCGCCCAGTGGTCCACCTCTAGGTACTCTCCTGCTCCGCACGCCTCCACCACGATCAGCGCTGTCCGTCGTCTGCAACCAACACAACGTAGTGCGGGCATAAACCGTGCAGGGGTGAGTATAAGCTACTCAGTAGGGACCCCGAGACCCCCGAAGGTCTCCCGAAATACACAAAGGATAATCCACAAAGGAAAGATACAATCACGAAGTAACAACCGTCACTGCTTAGATATATGCCCATACATATACCTAAGTCATCAATTCCCGTTTGGCTCCAACATCCGATCCCAAGCACAACCCAGTCCACACAGGAAAGAAAAAACGTATACCCACACAGGATAGCACAACACAATCCATAAAAGAGAGTAAATAGTAAATCCACACAGGATAGCTCAACACAATCCACAAAGGAGAGTAACACAGGATTCAACTCACATAGGTATACTTCTTTGGATGATGATAAAGATGATCACTGATCCATCTAAGTTGTCGGACCCACAAAGGATCGATAGGTAACTAACCCCCGCAATGACCCACACAGGATCGGGCCCACACAGGACCTGTAGGCGCTGGCTCACACAGAACCGCTGAGCGCTGACCCACACAGGATCAGACCCACACAGGATCGGGCCCACACAGGACCTGAAGCACTGATCCACGTAGGATCGCTGAGTGCTGTAGTCGTCGCAGTCCACTGAGGATCTCTGCACAATCGTCGTCGCAGTCCATTGAGGATCTCTGCATGGTCGTCGCCGCAGTCCACTGAGGATCTCTGCACGGTCGTCGCTGCCGAAGTAGCAGTCGCTGCCAGCTCTAGGGTTCCCCCACACAGCAAGCTCGTTCGGGAGGGTCCGCTCCACGAGCCGAGAGGCCGATACATCAACTGACACAAAGTCCGAAGTTGATGTATCCAAATGTTCCGTAACGTCAACAGGAACTCAACGTCGCAGACGGCGTGTCAATCGGACGCCCGGTCTGAGAGTTATTGTCTTTTTCGTCACAGGGGCCCGGTTGGTTTTTAAGGAAAAACCAACCCGACCGTACTCCACCTGCGTCCAAACCTTAGGCGAAGTGATCCAAAAGATCCGTCTCACAAAGAGGAATTCAACAAAGCTGATGGCACGTCAATCGGACGTCCGTAGCTCAAGATATGAGCGTTTTCGCTCCGAAGGCCCGGTTGGTTTCGTGTACGAATCAACCCGCCCGAACTCAAAGTATTCCTAAACCTTTAGTGCGATATACCGAAACGACCGTCTCGATCCAAAGATCGTGTTTCCACTGACGGTGCATCGTTCGGAGGCTCGTAGCTCAAGTTACGGGCATTTGACCAAAAATGGTCCGAAGACGGGGGGTCCGGGCCCGGGCCGACCCCCCCTGGGTCGGCTGAACCGGGTCGACCCGACCCGGTCCTGCCCGGCCAGGGCGTGGCCTTGCCGGTCGGACCGGCCTGGCTCGGCCGAGCGGCCGAGCGACGCGTGGGGGAGCCGCCGCCCCCGCGTGACAACCCCGCGGCACCCGCGGGGTGTCGCCCTGGACAGCCGGACGCAGCTTTAGCCACATCCCGCGCACACCGGACCCGTGCGGCCGCGAGTCCGTTGGTCGCCGCCGCTGCAGCTTCAGCCGCGGTGGCCTTGTCCGGCGGCGCGCCGGAGCGCCGGCAGAATCTCCCGCGGGCCACCGGAGTTGCTCCGGTGGTCCGTTTTCCTTCCCGTCTGCACCGGTGCTCCTCCCGGGACTCGTTCATCACTACGGAACCATCAAACTTCCATTGCGGCACGTTCCATCATTGCCCGTCAAATCTGCACAACAATGAAGAACGGTGGAGGGTTGTCGGACCGTGTTCGTTTGGCCCGCACCCTCCGCATTAGATAAAAACAAGGGGAGAAATATATTCAACACATGAATCAACAATTTTAATGGATTAAAATTGTTCTTATTGTCTGGTTCTTCACTTATAAAAGAAACGATCACGGGAAAAAGGAATTATTCACAACAACCCCTACCTCGTAGTCGTCGTCGTACACACGTTCTTCGCGGATTGGTTCGTCGTGGAAGGAGGGGATTGCCACGGCGTTGCGGAAGGGCGTCGCGTCGTCGCGGAATCCGGCGTTGAGTCGAAAAACTAAACAGACCAAGAAGCAACAGATTTAATTTTATTATATAAAATTAAATCAGTGTTTTGTTAAAAAAAACACAAGGTAGATTTAAGAGAATCCTGAAGTCTCTTACCTCAAACAGCTGATCGAAGATTCCATTGCGGAGGAAGAGACGTCGCAGAAGAACGTTGCAGGAAGGGAACGTCGGCGTCGCAGAACATGGCGTCGCGTCGTCGACTTCCGTGGGTTCGGTGTTCTTCATCGGATGTCGGCGTTCTTCGTGTTCTTCGCGTTCTTCGCGAAGGAGGATGAAGGCTCAAGAACTCAGAAAAAACCTCTCAATGAGTAATCCTCCAAAACACTTGTTGGTCTTATTTTATTATTACACCAACAAACGAAAAGGGTAAGTAACGACCCATCAATTCGTTGCATTAATTCAACGAAAGAAACCGCCCATTTAATTCATGAAATAAACCGCCCAATTAAATGGTGAGTTAAGGATTTAAGAAAACGCGTCAGTTGACTTTCATAATGACGGGTTTTCGCGGGTGCGTTACTTAGCGGAAAAGAAACGGAGGGGCTCGTGCAGGCCCCACCTCACAAATATCCTACCAAGGGGGTAGGATATTTCTGGATAGCACCCTATCCGTTTTAACTCAGTTTAAGTGGATTTCAAGTGGATTCAAGTGGCTTAAGTGAAATAAAATAAAGTTGTCGAACAAATTTTTTTATTTCTTATCTTTAAGACCAAAAATTAAAAACCACACCTGAGCAAACGCAACTCCGGAAGAGGCATTTCTAAGAAAATACCGGCGCTGCGATTTCATCGGTGCCCTCAGAAACTGTGTTCTTGTAAAATTTCAAAGAAAATTAAGAAAAACAAAATTTCCTTGAAATTTGCGGGTCATTACATTTATAGCATTACTATGAGTCTCTCTATCCTTGAGTCTCTTCACCTGTTAGTGGATATGCATGAATCTCTCACCAAATCTTTATGAATCCCCCTCTAGTTTAAGACAGAGGTAGGACCTGTAGAAGTCTTCCATGATAAGGCAGTCAAGCATGCTGAATGTTAGTCCATTATGTCTTTGTCTGGAGAAGATGTAGGCTCTCCCATAAATGGGAACATCCTCTCACTATACATCACTAGCCACTTCAATGGCATGGAAGTTCATCACTGTATTGTTGACATAGTATTTCAGACCAACCTAATCCCGACCTAGAAACTTTGAAAAATGGGGTTGTATGAGGATTATTTCAGTCCCTTCGACCTGAAAATTCAAGGTTATAACAGAATGGAACAAACACTGGTTGGAAAGATCTGCCCGAAGACCCGGTTCAGTGGTATATTAGCCAGCACCGAGTTCATGGTTGTCTTACAGGACACTGCTTACAACGTGTTGATGGGTAGACCATGGATTCATCTACAGGTGGCGGTCCCTTCATCGTATCACTAGTGCCTTAAGTACTCCCTTAATGGTCTAATGGGTGTGCTCTAAGGTGAGGCATCTTCTTTTTTCCTTTTCTAAATCCCATTAACTGGATTCTGACTATTATAAGAGAAAGGAAAAGAAGATTCAGCCTATGAGGTTGAACAAACTATGGCTACAACCGACCCATGGACGGACCTAGATGATGCCTATATTTTTTTGATTCACTAATTTGAGGCTACAAAACTGGATCTAAGGCAATGTTTTTTTGTTTCTGGAATGAGGGTGAATCACATTCCCAAGTCTAGGGGATGTCAGAAGATCAACTCTTATTCCTAAAAAATCAGTTTCGAGTAATCCCATAGCCCCCTACTCCTATAAGGTATCGGGACGTCTGCCCTGTGGCAATGGCAATATGTCATACTTTCTTGTTTCTCTTGGATTGGATAAACTAGCTCAGGCCAATATGTTACTATTGCTTTGATATCATCAAGCATGGACCCTTTGTCCAAAGACCAGATGTGATTGGGTTCACAGCCTTCATCGCTATGGTTTTGGCAGCACAGGAGCCCCTCGATGCGGTGTCCACCATCGCTCAGGCTGACACCAGCTTCCCATTGGGATATGTTGATTTAGAGGACTCTTATCCCACATATAATCTATCGTCCATGAATGAAGAAGAGTATTTGTAGGATTCTCCTCCCGCCTTTGATGAAGGTGTCTCCACCACAGTCGATGAATTGGTACAAGTAAATCTCAGTAGCGAGACGGATCTGAAACCCACATTGATCAGTTTCATTATGAATTCCAAAGAGAAATAGCAGTATGTGGAATTCCTAAAGCAATATCATGATGTTTTTTCCTAGAGTTATTCTAGGACTACATCCTCATGTCTCTTTCCACCACCTCGGTCTCCCAGAAAATGAGTGTGGGTTCAAACAGCATCCCAGAAAGATGGATCCTTCTCACGTTGCCATGGTCGAAGAAAATGTTGATAAGATCATCAGATCCAATTTTTTTATGGAGGTCCAGTACCCAAAGTGGTTATCCAACATTGTTCCCATCAGGAATAAGAATAGATAGATTAGGGTCTGCATCGACTTTTAGGATCTTAATTATCACTGTTCAAAGGATGATTTCCCCTTCCTATGATATAACTTTGGATTGACGCCACCACTGGATTACAGGATCTCTCCTTCATAGATGGGTATTCCGGGTATAACCAAATTTTAATGGTCCCCAAGGAAAAAGATTCTACAACATTCAGGGCACCACAAGTTACTTTTAGCTACTAGGTAATGCCCTTAAGTCTAAAGAATTCAGGTATCTCCTATCAGGATTCCATTCATTGCACATTTAATCTGATCCTCAGGACATTGGTGAATGCTATGTGGATGACCTGGTGGTCAAATCTCTCCATTGTCAGGACCATCTCAAAGACCTTGAGAAAGTGTTCAACTTCTTATGTTCTCACCATATGAAGATGAACCCATTTAAGTGTGTCTTTGGGGTGTCCTCTAGAAAGTTTATCAACATTGTTGTCATAAAAAGAGGCATCAAGATCGATCTGGAGAATATTAAGTCCATTAGATAGATGTCTCCTTTGAACAAAATTTGAGAGTTGTGAGACGTTCAAGGCCACAAGACCTACATGCTCCTATTCGTCGCAAATTTTGATGGAAAGTGTAATCCTTTTTCTCAGATCATGAATAAAGGAATTATCTATTAGTTGGATGAGAAATGTCAAACTTCTCTCGAGGAAATTAATAAATACACGTTACATCCTCTGGCCCTGATGCCACCCATTTCCAGAAAGTCATTGGTCCTTTATGTGATCACCCTAGAATGATCTCTCGATTCCCTTCTCACCCAGAAGAACAACAAGGGAACAGAGAACATCTCTACTCTCTCAGCCACATGCTCCTCAATATGGAGACTAGATACTCTTCTATTGAGAAAATATTCCTTGAGTTGGTATTCACAGTGTAGAAATTGAGACATTAATTACAACACCACGAGATATAGCTAGTGTCCCGAGTGGATCCGTTGAAGTACATCCTGAACCGCCCCATGTTGACAGGCCTTCAAACTTGGTGGGTTGTGATCCTCTAGTAGTTTGGAATCAGGTTAGTCCCCCATAAGGCCATCAAGGGATAGGCATTGGCAAACAGCCTTACTGCCCATCCAGCTCCTACGAACCAATCTATGGATCTTTATTTTTTCGATGAGGCCATCCTCTTGGTAGACTAAGTCATTTCTTGTTGGAAAATGCACTTTGATGGTGCTTCCTGAAGTCCTACCAGAAGAATACTCAATGATCCCAGACTCAATAGGGTGGGCTCGGGTATCATCTTCATTACGCTGACATAAGATTTTCTTCTATATTCGTTCCTATTGTAATAAGGTTGTACCAACAATGAGGCAGAGTATTAGGCCCTCATTACTAGTCTCGAGCCAGACCTCTTGATTAATTTTCCCCACTTACATGTGAAAGGGGACTATGAAATAGTCCTCAAAAAGATCGACAGTGACTATGCCATCCGGAAGCTAGATCTTGTACCACTGTTGGAACATACCCACAAGTTGATGGCCCAGTTCCCATATCATCCAGAAGTTACCCATGACCCTCGATCCCAGAATGGTCTTGCTGATGCTTTGTCCAGCCTAACTGCATCTCTTACAGATCCTGGTCATGATGATTTTATTATCCACGTGGAATACCGGAGAGGCATCACCCACGTCACTTTGGTAGATGAGGATATCCCGAATGTAATCCACCTTACTATCGATGCCTCCACGTCAGAGTCACAAGGTCCCCCTGATGCAGTATTGGAAGTGAATCCTAACTGAAGGATCCCCTTTATCGAGTCCCACCTACATGAAAATCTCTCGGCATAGTGAGCTGAGTGTGAGTGAATCCGACGTCACGCATTACAGTTTACCCTCTAGAGTGGTCACAGTCTTCAGTAGATCCTATATAGACATGGGTTTGATGGGGTTATCCTCCATTGAATTTAAGAGGGTGATATTTCTCAAGTCATGCAAGAGATTCATGCCAGTTCCTGCAGGGCTCATCAGACCAGACTGAAATTATCTCACCAGATCTAGAGACTGGGGTATTTTTGGCCCTCCATGATACGTGACGGTATTGATTTTTCCAAGAGGTTCCATGCATTCTAAATCCATGATAATTTTTCTCATCGACTGTGAGAGCCTCTCCAAACTAGCAAGTACTCTTGGAAATTTTTAGTCTAGGGACTCGATGTCGTGGGACCATATTCACTAGTGATAGCTCACCAGTGTAATTTCATCCTAACCACTACGGATTTCTTTTCCAATTGGGAAGAGGTAGTTCTACTCAAGGAGTTAAAGTCTCATTCTATCATTAAATTTGTGAGATTCAACATCATATACCAATTTGGAGTCCCTCACAACATCCTCATCGATAACGGTACCAACATCTTGGAAACTGAGTTGAAGAAATTTAACACCAAGTACCACTTCCATTCTAACCATACCTCATGCTATCACGCACAAGAAAATAGGCAGATTGAGGAGTTCAACAAAACCCTATCTAACATATTGTAGAAAATGGTTAGGTAGAACAAGAAGAGTTGTCTAGAAAAGCTCCCAAAAACCATTTGGGATTATCGGATGATGAATTGTAATTCCGCCTAGGAGACCCCATACTCCCTGGTGTATGGAACAGAGTCTATCTTACCCAACAAGATTTAGTTTCTTTCATTACTCACGGATTTCTACGATCAGCAAGTACCAGATAAGGCGGATGAAGTCCATCTGGCTGAACTGGAAGCACTCAATGAGAACAGGCTTTGTACACTTCACAATCTAGAAAGGCATCAGAACAAGGTATCCAGATATTTTAACAAGAAAGTTAACCTCCACTATTTCTTGAAATGTGACATGGTGTTGGCTCTGAGAACGCTGATGATACATGGTAGGAAAAAACCCAAACTGGAACCCAAATGGGAAGGACCTTACATCATTCACAATGTTTTCCCCAATGGCGCATAATCTCTGGTTACCATGGATGGTGAGAATATAACTCCTCCCACAATTGAAAAATTCCTCATGAAATACTTTTCTTAAGTAAACGGTCCTAGATGACCATAAAATGTGACGTATTTACCGCATAATGTTAAAATTCATTATCAGTTTGAGCTAAAGGATGTTAAACTACCTTGAAGTAATCCCACATGACAATAAATGACAAGATGGTCTGAGCTATAAAACCTTAAACCCATATCTCCCAAAATCTATCTTCCTACAAGATGTTAAAATGCACCTTCAATAACTATGTATGGCTTGATTCCCATCCTCATGGGGCACATAGGAATTCTCAGACACTTTTTCTTAGAGTCCAACCCCTAAATTCTTCTCTTTGCCTATCCACCAGGCTGTAGTTCACTTGGAAGATCCCACATGGTGTTGTGTAGGATTCGTTGGCCCCACTCATGTTAGGGTTACAATGGTCGTTCCATGTACCCCACCATTATTTTATCCTCCCACATCCTCATCGCATGACATTAAACTGCATAGACCTTTCAGAACTACGTAAGGCTTCATTCCCATCCTCATGGGATACATATTAATGCCCATACATTTAGTCTTTAGGCCCATCCCCAAATATCAAGATATCCCCTTAGGTTGAAACACATGAAGTGGTGTAGGCTTTTGCCTTTATTCACATTGATATCATCATGATCACACCATGTATCTCTCTCCTTGGAGATCTCCACCACTTTCTTCATCTTTCATGATGTTAAACTATATAGGAATATTAATGCTTCACACATACCCTTTATTTTTGTCTTCATCATCTTTCACATCCAAAAGAATGCCCTGAACGACATGGATTCTAGGCCCTAGGGCTCTCCTACCATTTCAGGGCAACACCGTCGAGGATCTCGAACGATAAATTAATACAAGTCCCACGTTGTGAATTTGGTTAGCAGTCGAAACTCATTTTTTGTTCCCATTTCAGGTCACACGATGTGGGTGTTGTGTTTCAAACATGGTCAACAACTATTCCCCATCATTATCACTACCCCTGTATGTCCAAAATATTGGGTACAATGGTTAATTTTTCCCTACTATCCCTTCAAAAATCGGTTTTACTCAGGCATGAGGGTTGATTTGGTCAGGATTGACCCTGACTGATCTCATTCCATCATTTTTGTACCCTTATATGTTGGGGAGATCCTAATCCTATTCCCTGTTTCCCACACTAAGAAATGCTCATGTGGGCTTAGGATCTTTGGTAAGGTAATACCTGCATGAAGGGTCATGTCCCTATGGTTCAAGTCCTATGACCTTAAACTAAGATCATTCACTGTCCTCACTACACGATGTTAAACTGGAAACTTGATTGGACATCTTGT
Organism: Viscum album; assembly: GCA_963277665.1. Taxonomy (NCBI): domain Eukaryota; kingdom Viridiplantae; phylum Streptophyta; class Magnoliopsida; order Santalales; family Viscaceae; genus Viscum; species Viscum album. Next base: position 604,221,749 of record OY728119.1, on the reverse strand, counting down.
CTCAGGTCCCTTGAGCTTTTTGACCACCTTTCCCTAGTTCTCATTTAGGATTGTGCAGTGTGGTATGTTCTTACATCGTCATTCACATCGGGCTATTTTTTACATGCCACACATATCCCCTTGAGACATCCCTCTTTCATTCATAATCCATATCGCATGACATTAAACTAAAATCTATCTTCCAAAACTATGTGTGGCTTGATTCCCATTCTCATGAGATACGTAGGACCGCATAGACATTTAGTCTTCGGGTCCAGCCCTATTTCTTTGAAACCTCCTCATCTTATATCCCCCTGGCCTGAGTTCCTTGAGAGGAGGTATATGGTGTGGTATGAAATCCATGTCCTCATTCACTCCGACTTTTTAATATCCATGCCACGTACCTATCCATCCTAATATCTCTTCCTACCAATGTTCTACACTCATATTTTTGAGTTGGATTTTCTTGAGTTGGGCCCATCGATCCTATTTGGCAGTTCACCAATGTGCCCAGGAGCACTCTGCTTCAGGACCTAAAGTGTTGAATTCTACATAGACATGTTATCACCCATTTTAATGCTTCATGTTCCCCTTTATTTGGGAATTCATCATCTTTCACTTTCAAAAGGACCCCCGAACAATCTGGATGCTAGGCCCCAGTGATCTCTTACTTCCTTAGGATAAATTCCTTGAGAATTTCAGATGGAAAATTGATACAAGTCCCACATTGCAAATATGGTTAGTGGTCAACGCTCATTGTTTGTTCCTATTTCAGGTCACACGATATGGATGTTGTGTTTTGAACATGGTCAAACGTTATCCTCCATTATCACACCAACCCCATAAAGCCCTAAATATTGGTTGCATGATTCACATCTTTTTCCACTCCATCATGTACAAGTGGAATTTCAAAACTCTTGGTGCTATCCCTCAGTCCACATTGTGTGTTAGGAGGAAAGGCCATGGTGAGGCGTCATTCAGGGCTCCACACCATTTTACCCTTTTCATGTATTCCATATGTTGCAAAGACCTTATTTTCCCTTATTTACCACATCAAGCATAGCTCACGTGGGCTTAGGGATTTGGATGAGGTTTCCGCTTATATGGAAGAGTCTCACTTTCCAATGGTCTGAGATCTAAGACATTAAAACTAATATCTCTCCATATCCTTACCTTAAGACTTAAAATTGCATGACACTCCTAGAACTATGTACAGATTCATTCCCATCCTCATGGGATACGTTGGAATGCCTGGGAATCTTGTCTTCGGGTCCAGCTTATGTTCCACTAATTACCTCTTTTGTTCGGCCTTTTGGTCCAGATTTCTTAGAATTGCATGGTGTGGAATGTGTTGGATTATGTCCTCATTCACATCGGTTTTTCAACAGCCACACCACGTACTCCCCTAATAGATTCTAGTCTATCCTACCTCTTGTCCATCATGACATTAAAATAGACTCCTAGAACTATATATGGCTTGATTCCCATTCTCATGAGATATGTAGGAATACCTAGATGCTTCATCCACAGGTCCAGACCTATATTCCTTGACCTTTTTGGGCCCCTTGGAATAAGGTTTCTTCCCTAGAATTGCGTGTAGCATGGTGTGGACCTTGTCCTCATTCATGTCAAGTATGATTTATCACGCTATGCGCATTCCCCTCTAAAACCCCATATCTTCTGTTTTTGTCCAATCCATAAGACTCTAATCTATACTACCTGGTCTTACATGACTTTAAACTATTACGTATTTACTACATGATGTTAAAATGCAGGTGTTAGACCTATCATATGACCCTAAACTATGAAATTATCATCCATGATGCATGATGAAAAATGACATTATATTGTGATGTTCTCACTTAAGGAGACATAATGTTTGGTATCAGTTGTCCACTATACCGTTTGTAAATTCTTGCATATGGATTGATTCCTGTATCGATGCTTGGAATCTCTATCCTAGGTTTATCACTTCACAAAAAAACACACACATTCATCCTAAAGGACAAAAAATATCTATCAAATGCCACTTCTTTTGGTGTGTGGGCCAGACCTGCATGATAATATTGTCCCAGTAATTGGTACCCTACCATGAATATTCTAGAACAACATAAGGATTGATCCCCATCATCATGGTGTACATAGGAAGTCCCACTCACTTTTCCTCAAGCCCAACCCAACTTTCATTTGTGGTCCCTCAACCTAAAACCTTCCCAGGGAGCACATGGTGTGATATGAACTCTTATAGTCTACGTTCACGTCGAGTTTTATAATTACCACACCATGTGTCTCCCTTCCTCCTTTCCATATATGGTCTGAGATCTAAGACCTTAAAAATATGATCTCTCTCTGAATCCTTACAGAAAGATGTAAAACTACATGACACTCTTATAACTACATATGGATTGATTCCCATACTCATGGGATATGCACGAACACCCAAACATTCCATTTTTGGGTATAGACCTAGGAATCTTATATCTCAGCCCATTGTTTTTGGCCCCTTTGCTTGAACTCTTTTGGGAGTATGTGGTGTGGTGAGTACCTTTGGGGTTATCATTCACGTAGGGTTTTGAAACACCACACAATGTGTATCCCTTGCCTCTTCCCAACCTGGTCCGAGTTCTACAACTATAAACTAGGATCTTCTCGCAGAAACTACGCACTGAGCATGGCTACTTTAACACCCTATGCACATTCCATTAAACCGGGTCCCCTCTTAATGGTCCACTCTATAACGTTATGTTGGGAGAATACGACCCAAAGACCCTTATCCTTGGAAAGGGAGTTGATCTCCTCTATTTGACACGTCTTATTGGTATTCTCGAATGCATTTTTTTAAAAAAACCCAAAGTGTGGAGTATCCACACAGAAATTATCTTGTTTCATGTCCATTCTTCATGATCCCTTTATTCAGATCATCATCCTCTTCCATGTCCTAAGGGACCTCCTTTATGGTCTAGTCTCATGGCACATTGGCTTACCTATCATCTTGGGGAAACGCCGTGGAAGACCTCAATTGACATTTTTCAACATTCCCTGTGTTTTGAACATGCTCAGCAGTTGTGTAACACCCCAAAATTCCACAGTACTTTTCCCTTTGAATAATGTAATATCTTGCGTTGTATGCAACTTAGAGTTTTAACACACCATGACCAATCAAACTAGCTGATATGAATAGAAATACCCACTTTTTGAAATTTTATAATTTTTTTTTTCAAAATTGACTTCATTTTTGGATTCGGAATATCAAAATTAGTTTAGGGTGAATTTTTGGTATTTTTCTGAAAACTTTCAATTTTTGATGAATAGTGAAAAAACTACATTATTGTTTAAAACCTACTTTTTAATTAAATAATTATTTATTTTATTTAAATTTATTTTAAGTCAAAATAGATACATAATATCTATATTAGTTCAATGCAATTCATTGGAGTAATTTTATAATAAAATTAGATGTATCAAATTTTATTGATTTTTTAACGTCTTTTACCCACCTTCTAGGCACTTTAACAAATTTTCATAAAACGTAATTATATTGCTTCTGTGAATTGAATTTCAAAAATATGATACATACAGTTGATATCAGTATATATAATGTGGTTCAATAAGATGAAAATATTTTTTGGTGAATAGTAACTTTTGATATTTATTTACCATGGTTAAAAGTAAATAGGGTAATTAAAGGTAAAAATGATATTATTATTAACCTAACACATTTCCTAATTATATTTTATAAGTTTCCTTCAATAAAAATCATCCTTAGGAATAAAATATGAATATTTTGGTCCAGTTGTATTAGATTGATATATTTATTATTTTATTCAAAGAAGAGTTAAAAGTGTTTAATTCAAATTATCATAACTAAAACATTTTTAATCCAGAGTTCCACATAAGATAAATTCAACTATAAATATTCATTATAAATCTAAAAATATTTCCTATATAACGGTATTTTATTTATAATTTTTAGACATTAAATAATTATATTTATTTATGACACAATGATGATGTAGTAATTACCTTATTAATGAATGATTTAAAATAATTGATATTATAAATATCCAAATAAATTTACATTGAGACTTTTGATGAATTTCAAGAATTTTATAGGTTAATATGACTTGTTAGGGTTGATTAAATTAATTATTTCGAAGTAATAATGTTGTTAGGACTTTAAAAAAATCAAATACTAAATAGTGTGAAAATTGACATAAATGAGTTTTTAAAACAAATACTCTATTATTAAATGGTATAATAGTCCTAAAATCTATGTTTAGGCCAAGAGACTTATATAATAATATATATTTCATTAATGAACCACTTGGGGTTTGTTTGGTATTTTATAGTAAGTTTATTATCCATATAATATAAAGATACAAGGAGACATGGTAAATGTTAAACTATTTAACCAAGACTTAAATCTAAAAGATAAGGTTAATATGGTGACCTAAACCTATCTAAAACCTATTGTATGATATTATTGAGACCCATGACCACCTTATCCTAGAAAGAAATCATTTTCGATCCATTATAAACCGAATATTATTGTATAATAAAATAATATTTCAAACTTTTCCTAATGTGACCCTCACCTCTCTTATAAAAGGGTACTTCCCCTTCTATCAAAATCACACCTCCAAAGCCATTTTTCTCAACCAAAAACTACTCAAATATCCTCCCAACTACCCTAAATTAGACTTATAGGCCTTACTTGGATAAAAAATTCAACCTAAGGAGCCATTTTGATCAACTCAAAAGGAAACACCCGAAGAAGAGGTAATAATATCACCACCTATTTCAAAGTTATTTTCTTCTTCCACTTCCTATTTCATTGTTTTTTCCAAAACAAAATAATAAATACAATACCTTATACATACTGTGATGCTTTTATAAATATTGTACAACCATATTCATTATTCTATCCATCCTATTAATGACAAGTTACCATACGTGCGTACATACGACTTACCCTCTCCACGTTGTGGTGTAGTTTGTTATTCAAACACTTCATTATTTGGATGGGTATAATAATGCGTGTAATTGTTGTAAATAATAAATATAACATGTTGAGGATTATTTATATATGAAATACCATCCAATTACATATGATTTCACCATTAATAGAATGATATTTTCGCTCGTGCGTACGTACGGATTACCCTCTCCATGAATGCGATGAAATTCATTCCCCATCATAACCATTAAAGAATAATTATCATTTTATGATTAAAACTAATGTTTAAGAACTTAATATCATTTAGTATATGAATCTAATACATTTTATACATAATAAAAATGTCTTATGTAATCAAGAATATAAAGGAAAATGAATCAGTTAACACTCGAAATGATGATACTACTGAAATATTATTAATAAAGAAATATTAGAAAAACATAAATGATATCATATTTATGTATGTGGTTCTTGTATAATTTAATAAAAATGATTTAACTATTATACATGAAGTTAAAGTACCCTTGATCAAGGAAAATTACAAGGTAAGGGTTAATTCTACAATCTCTTCATTATCTGAGGTTGTTTATATGTGAGTATCTACTGGGACCTCTTTACCATCCACATCCATGTTTCTTAAAAATGTATTTCAAAATATTTTTACTATTTCTTAAACTATGGGTTAAATTCAATTATAATCTTGTTTGGATTTTTATAAAAGTTTTAGAAAATAAATCCTTCTGTCGTTTTCCAAATAAGGTCCTTTACAACCTTTTTGACAAAATTAAGGAAATAATGTTTTCTTTAACTTATACGGCTGATGCAGCTATTTTACACCATTATAACACCTTCGAATCTTCCCTTAGAAGCTTATAAAAATATTTTCAAAATAAATGTTTTCTTTTATAATTACATTACTTTTAAACGATTTCAAAATAGAAAGATATCTTTATCTCAAACAGTTTTGATTTCATCTATGGCAACATCCTTTGATGGATTTTACACTTGTTTAAAGATAACTTATTATGATACAATCTTCCATATTGTATTGAAGGTTTTGTGATATGTTTAAATGTGTATGTGTTTTTTTTATACCATTCATGGATTATGGTTAAAGTATTAACATTTCGTATGCTATCTTTAATATTAATGTTTATGTTATGTTTCAACCTTTTCATATGAGGAATGAATTGGACATAGTAAGTGATGGGTGGAGCCCGCTATAGCCCCCCGATGCATTGGTAGGTCTCATGAGACAAACTAGTGTCTTGGAACAGGTCATTGACAAAATATTATTTTTAGTCTTTGCAAGAGGCCTTGACTATGTGGTTATGATGTCCGACATTATGCATTCCATTATTATGAAATTAGCTATTGATATTACATGTGATTATTCAACTAGTAGAATATACATGTGAATAAGTAAATGAAATTATTTTTCTTTATATTTTCCATATTATGAATAAGTATAATTTTTTAAAGTCTTTTGTTTATTCTTATACATTGCCTTAAATGTTTATGATTATTTATGAAAGTTTCCACTATATTGTTCTCCTTACTGAGCATCTGAGCACACCCCTTTCTATGTTTTTTTTCCAAGATGTGAAGAAGTATTTTAGGGATAACCTACATGGATAGTCTAAGGTATATAAGTGTATTCAAAGGGGACAAAGATTCAGCATTGTTGATGTTTTTGTTTTATTTCATGATGTAATGTAAAACTTATGTATGCATCTAGTACTTCCAAGGCTAATAAACTAACCGATCTTTCGATACTTGATCTCTTGTGATCATTCCAATGTTATGTAATAATGCACTGACTCTAGGTAACTAGGTTCAGGGTGTTACAGTTGGTATCAGAGGAAGCTTAGTACAAACCTTGGAAGCTATATTTAGAAAGACTCTTATTAGAGAACATTAACCTAGGATAGACTTTAAGGATTAGTATAGAAGAACTTCCTAGAATTTTGGTAATGTAGTGATTTTTTGAGTTTTCCAAGAAATACATCCATATCTAGATATGAGAAAGTAGGGGTGGCTCTGGCATAGTTGTACCTAGAAGTGGAAACTACGACAAGGAGTTTTGGGCTTGACCCTGGGTATCCTGGTACATGACAACGGGCCTTGTTGCACTCTTGGTTATGAGACTCCCAGGGGATATTCTTAGGATAATTCACATTTTCTTTAAAACCCATTATGAATTATTTATGAGTATATACCTCCTCAAAGAATACATTTTTATAACTATAGATTATATCCATAAACTGTTCAATTTATGTTAAGTTTTTTACAAGTTTGGAATTATGTATTGTGAAATATAAAATAATCTACTATATGCCATTATTTAGAAATGGTTCCTAGTGGAAGGAATGGAAACTATATCAATGCATGTAATACATGTATGGATTTACCTCCTACTCAAGATAATTATAGTGGAGCTAGTGATGCAACTGGTGTTGATCGTCTTATCACCATATTGGGACAACTCACCTAGGTTATGAATAATAACCTTACCCACATGGAGCACCCTAATCCACAATGCGGAGGATCAATGTTAGACAACTTCATGAGGAAAAACCACCAACATTCAATGAGACTAAAAATATATTTGTAGATGAGCAATGGATATGTTCCTTAGAAAAAATATTTCATGCTTTGGGGAGTAGCGAAAGGGAAAAAGTTGTCATGGAAGTTTATCGCCTCACGGGAGATGAAGATCTATGGTGTTCATTAATTCAAAACACAAAGGAGGATAAAGAAGTATCAAATATGGAATGGAGGGAATTTAATTATATTTTTGTAGAAAAATAATTTCCTTGTGACCATCAAGAGGATATGGATATGAAATTTTTGAGTCTGAGGAAAAAGAAGGATGAGAATGTCGCAAAGTATGAGACAAACTTTACAAGGTTAGCAAGGCATGCACCAGATTATATACGTAACCCAAGGAGTAGGATTGATCAATTCATTGATGGGTTAAAACCATTTCTCCATTGAGCATTAACCTCCCAATCTTTCTCATCTTATGAAGATATTGTCTCATGTGCTATCAATACAGAAAAGGAATTATCTAAGTATTATGACTTTAATGAAAAGAAAGAAAAGAAGAGATCTGTTGAACATTTTATAAATTGAAATAAGGGGAAGAAGTGAAAAGTTGAATATCATTCATGTGGTAAATATGGAAAGAAACACCTGGGTAATTGCCTGAAGTGAATGGTAGTATGTTACAAGTGTGGTGAAAAAGTACACCAAGATTTTGATTGCAAGGGAAAGAAATAGATTGTCAATGTTGAATGCTACAATTTTAGAGAAAAGGGGAATTATGAAAATGAATTTCCTAAGAACCAAGGAAACTTACCTCAGAAAAGGATAAGGGAGAAAGGCCATACTTTTGTGATCACTACTATTGAGGTTGAAGCTCTAAAAGACATGGTGGTAGGTAATTTAATGGTTTCCTCAAGTTTAGCCAATGCATTATTTGATTCCGGATCATCGCATTATTTCATATCTTCCCAGTTTTCTAAGAAAATTAGATATTTCCGATTTGATTTAACAAGGGAGTTGTCAGTCAAAACTTCTATGGGAAGTATCATTGCAAAAAAGGTTTATGAATCAGTTCCCATTAAGAAATATAAATTTTCTTTATCTGTTGATCTCATCATCATAACCATGATTGAATTTGATGTAATCCTTGGTATAGATTGTCTTTTGGACCATGATGTAAAAATTTATTATAAGAACAATGAGGTTACAATTTTTGATGATGATAAAGAGTACCTTATCTTTAGAGTAGAAATGTCACCACCTGATTCTTATCATGATCCAACTCCAGTATCTCTACTAAATTCAATTATTAAGGAGGAAGAGAATGAAATAACTATGGGTGAGGAAAATAATGTTCAAATATGGGATGTACCTATTGTGCATGAATATGTTGATATGTTTCCATAGGATACCTGGACATCCTCCATAACGCGAAATTGAGTTTTCCATTGATTTAATTCCTGGTTAAGGCCCATATCGAAGACCCATTATAGAATATACACTGTGGAATTAGTGGAACTAATGAAACAACATGTGGAATTTAGTAATAAAGGATTTATTCACCCTAGTATTTCTCTATGGGGAGCCCCTGTTTTTTTTGTTAAGAAGAAAGATGGATCTATGAGGATGTGCATTGACTATAGGGAGATCAATGATATAACAATAGAGAACAAGTATCGCCTACCTCGCATTGATGATTTATTCGACTAAATTCATAGAGATCAATAGTTTTCAAATATTGACCATTGATCTGGATAACGGCAATTGTGTGTGAAGAAGGAAGACATTCCAAAAACAGAATTTCGAACCAGGTACGAGCATTATGAGTTTACAGTAATGTATTTTGGACTGACTAATGCACCCTCTATTTTCATGGATATAATGAATCCATTTTTCAAGGAATATATTTATGACTTTGTAGTGGTATTTATAAGAAGGGAATTTCCATTGAAAAACATTGTGTCGTTACATGGGGAAGGAAAATAATGTTGCAGATGCATTGATAAGAATGGATCATGGAGTTTTGAACGAGATGAGAGTTGAAAGGGATGTTATGTTTATCAATCTAGTAAAGACGGATATGGGAATAATCATGGAAGGTGAAACATCAATACTTTTTCATATTTTTTCTAAACCATCTTCACTAGAAAGGATAAAAAGTTCTCAGACTGATGATGATGAGTTTACAAAGAAAATTAAAGCTATGAACGATGGGAGATTGATCTACTTAGTATATGAAGATGGGATTTTGAAATTTGGGAAGAGACTTTGTGTTCCTAATATACTTGATCTAAAAAGGGAATTGTTGGATGATACTAATGGATCCAATTTATCTATACACCATTGTAGCACTAAGATGTATAGTGATTTGAAGGAACATTTTTGGTGGGATAACATGAAGAGGGATATTTTTTATTATGTGTCATGATGTATGGTTTGTCAACAGGTGAAGGCTATAAGAAAAAATCCTAGAGGAGTCATGAAACCTCTTTCCATACCTGATTTGAAATGGGATGATATTACGATGGACTGTGTCATAGGGATACCAAAGACTCCTAGAAGAAATGATTCAATATGTGTCATTGTTGATCTTCTTACCAAGTCAGCAAATTTTATTTCTATAAGAGAAGATTTACCAATTGTATGTTTAGCAAGACTATATATTAATGAAGTTTTAAGACTTCATGGGGTACCTCTATCGATTGTTTTGGATCATGATCCCCATTTTACATCAAGATTTTGGAGAAGTCTTCAGAAGGCCTTGGATACTGAACTTTGTTTGAGCATTTCCTACCACCCTCAAACTGATGGACAATCAGAACAAACTATTCAAACCTTAGAAGACGTGTTGAGATCTTGATCACTTGACTTTCAAGGTATGTGGGATCAGTATTTACCACTGGTAGAATTTTCCTATAACAATCTCTTCCATTCAAGTATTCATATGGCACCATATGAAGTGTTATATAGAATGAGATGTCATACACCAACATGCTGGGATCATGTTCGTGAAAGAAAACCAGTATGCCCGAAAGTTTTTGAGGAAACAATGGAAAAGGTGAAGGTTATCCAAACCCACATCAAAGTATCTCAAAGTAGGAAAAAGAGCTATGCTGATAACCAAAGGAAGGATTAAGAATTTCAAGTAAGAGATCATGTTTTCTTGAAGGTATCTACATTGATGGGTGTTATACGTTTCGGTAAGAAGGGTAAATTAAGTCCTAGGTACAATGGACCTTTCGAAATTCTAGAACAAATTGGAGTTGTATATTATGATTTGGAAATGCCGCCAAGTCTCTCCAAAGATCATGATGTGTTCCCCGTATCATTGTTGATAAAATACATGCCAAACCCAACACATGTACTCACCAATGAGGAAATTGAACTGGAACCTGATATGTCTTATTTTGAAGAGCCTGTCAAGATTCTTGATACCAGAAAACAAGTGCTTAGAAACTAGATGACTCATTTGGTAAAATTTCTATGGAGAAACCATATGATGCAAGAGGCAACGTGGGAACCCGAGAAACTTATGATGAAGAACCACCCAAATATTTTTATGCAATAATATTATAAAATATTCAAGGATGAAATTATTTGAAGGAGAGAAGAATGTAACACCCCAAGATTCCACTGTATGTTTCCCTTTGAATAATGCAATAGCTTGTGTTGTACGTAACTTGGTGTTTTAACACACCACGACCAATAAAACTAGCCTTTATGAATAGTAATACACACTTTTTGAAATTTTATAAATTTTATTTTACAAAATGGAATTCATTTTTTAATTGAAAATATCAAAATTAGCTTAGGGTGATTTTTTGGTACTTTTCTGAAAACATTCAATTTTTGATGAATAGTGAAAACACTACATTATTATTTAAAACCAAATTTTTATTTAAATAATCTTTTATTTTATTTAAATTTATTTTATGTTAAAATATATACATAATACCTATATTATTTCAATGTAATTCATTAGAGTCATTTTATAATAAAATTAGATGTATAAAATTTTATTGAATTTTTTAACGTCTTTTACCCATCTGTAGGCACGTTAGCAAATATTCATAAAAAGTAATTTTACCGCTTTTGTGAATTGGATTTAAAAAATTTAAGAGACACGGTTGATATCAGTAAGTAAAATTTGGTTCAATAAGATGAAAATAATTTTTTGTGAATAGTAACTTTTGACTTTTATTTACCACGGTCAAAAGTAAATAGGTTAATTAAAGGTAAAACTTATTACCCTAACACATGTCCTAATTCTATTGGATTAGTTTATTTAGACCAAAATCAACCTTTGGAATAAAATATGATCCTTTTGGTCCCCATGGATTAGATTAAGACATTTATTATTTTATTTAAAGAAGAGTTAAAAGTGATAAATTTAAATTTTCATAACTAAAACATTTTTCATATAGGGTTACACATAAGATAAATTCAACTATAATTATTCATTAGAAATATAAAAAATTTTCCTACATAATGGTATTTTATTAGAAAATTTTAAGACATTATTTAATTAAATTTATTTATGACACACTGGTGATGCAGTAATTACCTTATTAATGAAAGATTTAAATTAATTGATATTATAAATATCTAAATAAATGTAAATTGAGACTTTCAATGAAATACACGAATTTTATAGGTTAATATTACATGTTAGGGTTAATTAAATGAATTGTTTTGAAGTAATCAAGTTGTTATGACTTTAACAAAAATCAAATACTAAATAGTGTCAAAATTGACATAAATGAGTTTTTAAAACAAATACTATATTATTAAATGATATAATAGTTATAATAATATAATTTTAGGCCAAAAGACTTATATAATAATATAAATTTCATTAATGAACCACTTGGAGTTCTCTTGGAATTTTATAGTAAGTTTATTAACAATATAAAATAATGATATTAGGACACATGGTAAATGTTAAACTATTTACCCAAGAGTTAAATCTAAGAGATAAGGTTAATATGGTGACCTAAACCTATCTAAAACCTACTGGTTGAAATTTTTTCGACCCATACCCAATTTATCCTATAAATAAATCATTTTGGAGCCATTATAAACCAAATATGATTGTATAATAAAATAATATTTCCAGCTTTTCCTAAAGTGTCCCTCGCCTCTCTTATAAAAAGGTACTTCCCCTTCTCTCAAAATCACACATACAAAGCCATTTTTATTGGCCAAAACCTACTCAAATATCCTCCCAACTACCATCAATTATACCTATAGGACTTACTTTGATCTGAAATACAACCTATAGAGCCCTTTTGATCAACTCAAAAGGAAGCACCCGAAGAAGAGGTAATAATTTCACCACCTCTTTCAAAGTTCTTTTCTTCTTCCACTTGCTCTTTATTTTTTGTTTCAATACCAAAATAATAAATCCAGTTCCTTATACATAATGTGATGTTTCTATAATTATGGTACAATCATATTCATTGTTTTATCCATCCTATGAATGAAAAGTCAACATACGTGCATACGTACAGCTTACCGTCTCCACATCGTGGTGTACTCTGTTATTGAAACACTTCATTATTTGGATGGGTATAATAATGAGTATATATAATTTAAATAATAAGTATAACATGTTAAGGATTTTTTATATATGATATACCATCCAATTATATATTATTTCACCATTAATAGAATGATATTGTCGCTCATGCGTGTGTACGGATTACCGTCTCCACGAACGCGATGAAATTCATGCCCCATCATAACCATTCAAGAATAATTTTCATTTTATGATTAAAAATAATGTTTAAGAACTTAATATCATTTTGTATACGAATCAAATACATCATATTCATAACAAACATGGCTTAAGTAACTAATAATATAAAATAAAATGAATTAGTTAACACCCAAAACGATAATACTACTGAAATATTAATAACAAAGCAATATTAGAAGATCATATATGATATCATATTTATGTATGAGGATATTGTATAATTTAATGAAAATGATTTAACTATTATTCAAGATTTTAACATACCCTTGATCAAGTAAAAGTACAAGGTAAGGGTTAATTCAACAATCTCTTCATTATCCGAGGTGGTTTATATGTGAGTATCTATTGGGACCTCTTTATCAACCACATTCGTGTTTCTTAAAAATGTATTTCAATTTTTTTACTATTTCCTAGACTATGGGTTAAAGTAATTTATACCCTTTTTTGAATTTTTATAAAAAATTTATAAAGGAATCTTTCTGTCGTTTTCCAAACAAGGTCCTCGACAAAATTAAGGAAAGAATGTTTTTTTAACTTATACGGAGGGTGCAGCTATTTTCCACCGTTATAAGACCTTCAAAGATTACCTTATAATAGTATAAGAATATTTTCAAAATAAAATTTTATTTTATAATTAAATAAATTTTAAATTATTTCAAAATAGAAAGATATATTTCTCTCAAAAAGTTTTGATTTCATCTATGACAACATCCTTTGATGGATTTTAACCTTGTTTTAAGTTGATTTATTATGATACAATCTTCCATATTTTATTGAAGGTTTTGTGATATGTTTGACTGTGGATGTGTTATTTTTATACCATTAATGTTTTATTGTTAAATTATTAACATTTCATATGCAAGTTTTAATACGAATGTTTATGTTAGGTTTCAACCTTTTCATATGAGGAATGCATTGGACTTAGTAAGTGACATTTGGAGCCTGATATAGCTCCTCGATGCATTGGTAGGTCTCATGAGACAAACTAGTGTCTTGGTATAAGGCCTTGACAAAATCTTATTTGTAGTCTTGGCACGAGGCCTTGACTATGTGGTTATGATGTCTGACATTATGCATTACATCATTCTGAAATTAGCTATTAATATTACATGTGATTATTCGTCTAGTAGAATATACATGTGAATAAGTCAATGGAATTATTTTAATTTATGTTTTCCATATTATTCAGAAGTTTAAGTTTTAAAAGGCTTTTTTTAGTCTTATAAATTGCCTTAAATGTTTAGGCTTATTTATGAAAGTTTATGCTATATTGTTATCCTTACTGAGCATATGAGATTACCCATTTTTATGTATTATTTTTTCCAGGATGTGGAGAAGTATTTTATGGATGACATGAAGGGATAAACTATGGGATATAAGTGTGTTCAAAGGGTAAAAAGTGTTGTTGTTTTACTTCATGAAATAATGTAAAACTTAGGTATGTATCTAGTACTTCCAAGGATAATAAACTAATGGGTATTTTGAGACTTGATCTCTTGTGATCATGTCAATGTTATGTAATAATGCACCGACTCTGGGTAACTATGGTCAGGGCATTATAGGTCGACCCTCATTTCTCTATCCCCATGGCAGGCTAACACAAAACAGATGTTGTGTTTCGAACATGGTCAACAACTATCTTTTCTCGTCATGCAACCATCATTGTGATCCAGATCTCAGGTTCCATGATTCACATATTTCCACTCCCTTATTTTCATGTGGAATTCCGACACGCTCGTTTTTACACCCCTGTGCATTAAGGAAATTCCCACCACAACTTCTTGTTTCCCACATCGAGCACGACACATGTGGACATATTGGTTTTGGAAGGATGTGTACTGATTCAGACGAACCATCGGTGCCTTTTGTCCCGAATGAAATTAAACTACACTCTCATAACTATGTATGGCTTTATTCCCATACTAATGGGGTATGTTGGAATTCCTGAACACTTCTCTCTGGGTTTATCCCCCCCCAAGTCAGGCCACCTCTATTCTATGGACTAAAGAATACCATCAGGAACATTTGGTGTGATATGGACTCCTATTTTCCTCATTCATGTCGGTATATGTACTATTCCATGTGTTTCTTTTCTGGGTAACCATATCCTCAATGCATGGCATTAAACTATGGTTATAGCTTGAACAAGTTCAGGATGCCCAATGATAACTATGGGATGCATCAGCTTTCTCTCCAGAGAGTATTCCCCCTACTAGCATTGGTCTCTAGCCACGTTCTTCTTAAGAACTATGTTTGGGTTGATTCTCATCCTTTGGGGATACGTAGGGACGTCCGAGAATTTCACTTTAGGCCCAGCCCCAGGGTCATTAACCCTTATGGCCCCTCATCCCCTATCATGGTCCATCCTCTATGACCTTAAAATAAGATCCTATATTCCATGCAATACGACTCTAAACTGTTATCCTTGGTCTAGACACTATGACCTTAAAACTATGTGAACCTTCCATACCATATGATGTTAAACTATATGTCTATTATCTTTATTGGTATGATGTAAAACAGTAATTCATTCTTGGTATTCGCTAGAGAGGTCCTTTATGGAAGTAGGTATGATCTCTAATTAGACTGATGTTCCCACCTAATGTGTTTCCACCATGGTGGAATAATTTTAAGAGCATTCGAATCCACTCGAACAACCCATCACTCCACCCTCCACGCTTTGCGTTCCTTTAATTTGGATCCTCATCCTCTTTCATTTCTAAAGGGACCCCCTAACAGTATAGATTCTCTGCCTATGGCTCGCCTACTATCATAGGATATCATTATGGAAGGCTAGTGGATGGAATCTTAAGTCAGGCCCTGTGTTTCAAACATGGTCAATGGTTGACCCTCATTTGTTGCCCCCATTTCAGGCTAACGCAATAGGGATATTGTGTTTTGAACATGGTTAAAAGTTATCATTCATTGTCAAGCCTCCCCTAAAGTGTTCCAAATTTTGGGTATCTTGATTCACACTTTCCACTCCCCTATGTTCGGATTGATTATAATATCCCTAGCATTACTCTGCTCATGCACTAGACCACATTGGGATAACAATAATTCGACTATTATGAGAATCACATTCTATAGTCAGGCTTCCTTCATTCTTCCCAGAAGCCCAGTTAGGTAATTTATACCCTGGATTCTTAAATATTGGTTGGCACTCCCACATTCAAACAAGGAAACAATGCATCCATCCCTTGTTTCCCACATCGGATGTGACCCACATGATCTTAGGGACTGATTGTTAATCACTTCACGATTGTGGTTAGAATGAATTTATATAAATGAGCAAAAAATTGATTCATCCATCCACATAGTTCAAAATATAAAAGAAAAAAAGAGGGATAGGATTATGAGTTCGGACAAAACAAGGCCTTTAAGGATCAACGTCATTGATAGATTGATCCAGTGTTGCCACCTTCTGTCTTGTGGCCTTCAGGACTGCCTCCCACCCCCTGAGATCCCTCCCTTCATCAGTGGATGTAGAGTCTAACACATTAGCCCTAGCCTTTTCTCACACTTGTTCATATTAGAGCTCAATCATTTGGTGACTTTCCTACACTACCTGCTCCTGGGAATCCTCCAGCTAGTCCCTCAACTGTTCAATGAGCTCAGAGTGGGTTGTGATAAATGCCTTCCTTTATTTTTCTTGATCTTCATGGCGTCAGACTTCTTTCTCAGAATTAAGGAATTCCTGGGTATTCTCTTACTCCTTTTGGAACCAGGTAATGTTAGAGAATTGGCTATTATCTTGTGTTTTCTTAGCCATGTAATCTTGAATCATTATATGAAGATAGTGAGAATCGACCTCTATAGCGTAAAGAATGCATAGATAGGTGCAAATCGACCCCATCCGATTTATCCATTATTCATGTGACTGACTGAGAGAGATATGGATGCACTTCCATGCCTTACACCGCATCATGTGGCTCTCCTCAACTAAATTTGGGTTAGAATTGTCTATCTTCTTAGGGTCCACAGGCTTGTACTCAATAAAAGTAGCCAATAGTTTAGCTATAGGGTCCTCTTATGGAATTCTTTCTTCTTCAGTGACTTTGCACTTTCTAGATTGGAGCTCCACCTTGGAAGCATTATCTCCCATGATTATAGCATCTGGCTCACCGAGTACTAGGGAAGGGACATCTCAAATAGTTGGCTTTACAGGAGCTGATGTGAACACTAGCAGGGCTCCTGCAAAAGTTCCAGACTCGGTGGTCTGTTGAGGTTCTTACCTTGCGATCACTTAATAATTGGGAATCAGTATATAGGTTATTTCAATTTACTAATAAAAATGAGATCCAATGAATATGCAGACTCATGGGAGCTAAGAATGGCAGTATCCAGTGCCTATGTCATGGTGGGAGCCGCTACCATTGGAGATCCCTTAGCACTTGTTAACTCGATCACTGACATCGGCACCGGCTCCACCTAAATGATGGGAATGATGGGAAATGAAGAGACCACCACTTCATTTATTCCTTCCAGCTCATTGTTGCCTACTCTAACCATAGACGGTTCCCCACCTTTGTCGGTTTTAAAGACAGGTTCCTAAGGATGTTCTCTTATCTCTAGGGGCACATATTTTTCCCCTATGGTGAAGTCTTCCTTGGAACCATAATCCATGTGTTCCTAAGCAGGATATAATTTGGAAAATAGGTTTGGATTGTGATAAGAGAAAAGATAGTGGAGACAAGAGTTAAACTCACCTCGAGCTTCTCATCCAGTTCTACATTGGTGCCTTCAATTTCACCGCTCTCACAGGGTCTTCACTGGAAAGTGGTTTTTTCTAGAGTTCATTAACCACCAACACCTTCACCCTCGTATTACTCTTCTTATTATTCATATACATCATCTCCATCCTCTTCCTCTTCCTCCTCCTCCTCCTCTACATCTTCATCCTTAGATGGTAGTTTTTCTGGGTCATGTTCCTGGTCGAGCATCACTTTCACAAGGAGATGCGGCTCTTCATACCTCCCCCACTGGCATGTGTACATATCCATGTATGTCTTTTATGCATGTCGGTGATGAATGTTTACCCTTTTAGACACCTGGATGTTCCCTGTGTCTGGAAAGTCAAGCCCGACATGCAACAGTCTCCGCCACAGCTCATTGGTAGACATAGATTATCGCAGTGTCCTCCCGGAAGAACAGAGAGAAGAGAAGATAGAGTTGGAAGTTGGCTTCATGAGGTGCCTGGGTTTCTTCCTAGAAAGTTCCCTAGCTGGCCCACGAGGCCTCTTGCGAGACCACCCCTCCTCAGAAGGTGGAGGCATGTTCTCATGTTGTGGTGCTCCTACCGATGATGTTCTAGCTTGTGTTGTGCTAGCCACTTGGCATGTTCTTTATCTCACGTCTCCCATATCACTTCATCTACCTCCTTGCTCTTCGCGCTCCACACTTGCTTCTTTGATTTTCAAGACGTGTTTCTGTAGAATCACCTCAGGGTACATTTTTTCCCAATGTTTAGTATACACTATTGACAGACCAACACTAACATCAGTAGGGGGAAGAGTGATGAATTCACCCAAGCCAGAAATCATGAGAATGATCCATAGTTGGTGGAGATTGCAAGGATTTAACTCTTCCCAAACCTTTGTGTATACTTTCTTTAGCATCCACTGCATGCACCCGAACTTCATAGAAAACCTGGCCGACACATAATATTCGCAAAAGAATTTTCTATGGATCTGGGCTACCAACACACCACCCCTGATGCTTTGAAGGTATTTCCTCTGCTTCAATGGGCCTCATTCATCATCTACCAACTAACCAACTGGGGTCCGGAAGGGGTGAAATTAAAAATGGGTATGGCTACCGATCTTGATCTTGATCCCCTCTTCTATGAGCATCTA
Source organism: Viscum album (assembly GCA_963277665.1). Classification (NCBI taxonomy): domain Eukaryota; kingdom Viridiplantae; phylum Streptophyta; class Magnoliopsida; order Santalales; family Viscaceae; genus Viscum; species Viscum album. Next base: position 604,202,653 of record OY728119.1, on the reverse strand, counting down.
TGGGAAGATTCCATCAATGTTCAAGAGGGATGGCCGCATACCATCACCTTGAGGGATAATGAAATATGGTAATTCATACCCACCGCAGTGGGTTGCGACTCAGCCATGAAGGATCTGGAAGGGTCCACATATCCTTATGGGCGTACTTCCCCTTGAGATACACTCCAGAATATTGCATAGCCTAGCCAATACATGAACCCCCATGTTAACCATGTTCTTCACCGCTGTGATCCCAACCATCACTAGGGTCCCTGGGTAGTCCCACATCCTCATGTCCCTCACTAGAAATATCCACCTTCTCAATAATGCAGCAAGGAACCCAACATATCATATATTCGAGTCTCGAATTTTGTTTATAATGAAGCCCCATGATCGATACTCTCATACCTCCAGGACCATCCCATACGATCTCACTTTTCCCCTCTAAGATGTGTTCGGGCGTTGCTACCCTTAGCCTGGAATCTTCACAGCCTTGTCCTACATCATAAAAAGACTAAACTATACCAAATAAGACATGTCCTTCAGAACATATTTTATTTTTAACTCCTTTTTAGCCAGCACCAGCAGATTCCATGTTAGGATGGGGGTGCACGTCCTATCCACCCAGACATTATCTATTGGGAAGAACTCGTCATACTGGTAGCCTTCCAAGGGGAATCCCCCCAATATAATAGAAGTCCCACAGACTAACATATACCTCTCCATGTTGAAGGTGAAATGTGTTGGTGTAGGGAGACCACTAGATTTATAGTTCCGGTACCAGGTCCTTCTGTCGATAAAAGTGATATTGGGATGTCCAAACATCTTTAAAAATCCCGATAGACTGTACCTCTAGTCCGAACTCCTCACATGTTTGGCATACCCAGTATGCCCATTCCCATTCTATTATGATGTTTCCCTAGAACTTGAAGTCCCATTCCTTCTAACCCTTCATCTCATCAATAATGCTGCTTCTCAAGGTGTTCGTATAATGAGTGGGAGATTCTTCAAGAACTGGATCACTCCCTACAACAGTCCTAGTCTTCGAATTTAGGATGTATATGGTTGTGTTCTGTGCTTCCCTAGTAGGATGGAAATGGTTCGTGATGTTGAAATGTGGGAGACTATCCTCATGTTTCACCCATGACCATGATGTATCATTTTCAAAGACAGGCATTAGTACCTCCTCCAAAATGTCAAAGTTCCACATTGGTAGGCTATCACTCAGGACATATTCTTTTTGAGCTTGTGTAATCATTCCAAAAAGCATTTGATTATTAGACACTACCGTCCTCACATGAAGAATATGGGGGTTCGTGATCATCTGAGTCCTGCTTGCCATTGTGGTAGTCTCCCTCTCAACATCGGTCTACTGGGCAGCCATTTTTGTCATGTTTTTAGAAACCCAAAGGATTGTGCATGAAATAAGGAATAATTTTAGTGCAAAATAGTAGGTGGCATGCAAGAATGCCACTAAAAATATTCTGTGCGAAAAAATGCATGATGGTGAAAAAGTGACCGGGGCTTGCACAAAACTCTGAGTCTCCTGTAAGAACTTTCGCGTGGATGTGGAGCTTTTTCACACACGAGTGAAAAAAAAATTTATATGGGAAAGTCAAAGTGGGGACCTAAGGGGGGACATCATCATATTTATTGGTGCATACTGAACCTTTTTCCGGTGCGGAAGTGGTTTTCATGAAAAAAATCATTTTTGCACGCACTGACTGGGTGCTTCTATATTTTTTAGCATGACCCTCAGAATCCGACCTTCGAGTCCCCCTTCAGCTCTGATTCTGAGGGGGGCATTTTTTGATGCCAAATTTCAGATAAAGACACGAGTGGGCTCTTTTAATGAAACCAAATGCATGTTGAGAATGAATGGATTATTTTGTGAGGCCAGAGGGAGTTACGTGCAAGAATTATGGGGTGCACGAAAGATTCTCTATGGTGAATAAACCCTTACATGCCCAATGCGATGTAAAATTATGTCTTGCACGGCGATCTGCAGCAAACCCACCAAGGCACTGACGCGCTAGAGTTCTGGCATGCATGTAAGATTCCCCTCGATGTGCAAACCCTTATGAACCCAATGTGTGATTAAAGGGAGCCTTTCACAGTGGCCTTCTCTAAAACTAGCCAAGGAAAGGATGTGAAGGAAGAGAGTCTAGCGCACAAGATTCCCCTTGGCACACAAACCCTCTACGCCCAATGCAACGTTAAATAGACACTTTCACATAGCTCCTATTTCACTTCACCTCCGAGGTTTTCAACTATAAATATGAGCATACCCCTCTCCCTTCGGGGATAGTTATAGAAGGAAAACCAACGATCTGCTATGCGAAAGACACATCTTACAAGACTGCATGAAAAAAACAATGGCCTCAAGGTATTGGATCTTGCGAGATAGGTCTCCCAGGGGTCCTCCTTTGAGTGGGCCCACTTGGGTTTAATACTCACCCATTTCATTTTAATCTGGGGAATTTGCGTGCAAAATATTCTTCTTGTGTGCATGTTTCTCCTTATATAGGAACTGTCTTGCATGCAACTGTCCCATATTGTGCACAACTATCACCTCTTACGATCAATTATCCCATCGTGTGAAAAACATCTCATCTTTCATACTCCCTTCATGGGTTCCACGTTTCGTCTTCACCCTAGGAAACCGTGTTCGAGCCCCTCTTATGCATGACACCCCTATCATGCACACCCTTCTCCCGTACGAACCTCCGGGTTCTTATGAAGTTATTTCAAGGTCACTTGGGCAGTGCTTTATGTTGTATTTCTTATCCTTATGCTTCTTCGCATTGGAATGCTAATGACTATTGTGTCTTTTCATAGCCACGCTAACATGGGCCCCTCAGTGGATCACTCCACAACATCCCCACACCATTGCATTGTTGATGCCTTCCCTTCCCCAAGGGTGGGTGGATATTAGTTATGTACATCCTAGGGGTGTGGAGTGAACCCACCTCGTCTGAGTTGCAGGATGTTAAGCTTCCAAGCACCATCGTCCTCAGCACATGATGTTAAACTATGTTCTATCCTCATGCTCTATACATAGGGTGCCCCACCTCAGACATTCTGCATGCCCACTCATTTCCATGGGAGTGATATTTTCCTAACAAGGAATGATAACCTCTTTGTTAGAGTGGTGTCTATCCAGGAGGAAGGGAAACCACTTGGTGTATGCCCCTAGCCTCTCTTGTGGGAGGTAGAATCCCTACTCCTCTCTTCTTCCGTGAAAAATACTGGAGGATAGATCAGCATAGGGACCTTCGTTACTATGTCCTTCTCCCTCTGGGATTTGTCACCATTGGGCCTCTATCCTGGAGTAATTCCAAATCTCCATTTCCCTAGGCCACTAACCACGTGTAAGCCCCTATTTACTCTTTGGGCCATTGAACACATGTACGACCCCCTCCACTACCTAAAGACTCACATTTCAATACATGATCATCAATTTTTTGTTTTGTCTTGTTTCTCACACCGATCATGACTCACACGAGCTTAGAGTAAGCATTGACTTTGTCATCCTTACCTGGGCCGCCTTAGAGAGTAAGCCCCACACCCCTTCCGAACTACATGAACATTGATAATTATCTCCTAGGTAAGGTACGTATGAAGCTTCCCTGAGGTTAAAGCCCAACACTTACTTGTACCGACCCCTTCATGTCAGTTCACCTTCATACCGCATGACATTAAACTATATCATCCCTTCCAAATTATGTGTACTTTGATAATTTTCTCCTAGGAATGGTACATAGGAATCCTCCCTAAGATACAAGAGCAACACATACTTCTCCCAAACACTTCACGTCAGTTAACCTTCTTCCTACATGACATTAAACTATATCCTCCCTTCCAAACTACATGGACTTTGATCCTTGTCTCCTAGGAAAGGTACATAGGAAGCCTCCCTAAGGTTCAATACCAACACCCATCGGTCCCGACCACTACACGTCGGTGCAACCTCACACTGCATGACATGAAAATATACTCCCCTTTTGTACTAGAAGATGTTAAACTATACCCATCAGAACTACATGGGCTTGGATTCTAGTATCCTAGATAGGGTACGTAGGAAGACTTCCTAAGGTCTAATCCAAATAGATGGTAAGCCATTGGAATACCAATTGATAGTAAGTCGTTGGAATCCTAATCGACGGTAATCCATTGGAATCCCAATCGATGGTAAGCCTTTAGAATCCCAATCGATAGTAAGATGTTGGAACCCCAACCAGTGGTAAGCTGTTGGAACCCCAGTCAGTAGTAAGCCATTGTCAATCCCAACCAGTAGTAAGATGTTGTATTTCAAAATCGATGGTAAGACATTGTAATCCCCTTCTCTGGGACCCACATCTCTGGTCTTCCCCCATGGCATTAGACCAACTCGGGCCGCTAACCAAGCGTAAGCCCCAATATATCGTCAGGTCGTTTCTCTATGTGTACAACCTGGTTCTATACCCCCATCCTAAACTATGTAGACTTTGATTCCCTACCTCTAGGATACGTAGGAAGCCTCTTTGAGGTTCTATCCCATCACTCATGTCCCATCGTGGTCTCTCCCCCGAGCCTATGGGTTTTGGGAATGTCATTTCCTAACCTGGAGGTTCTACTTCCTCTGGATCCCATCCATGCATCCATTCTCAAGGGTCACCTCCTCACATGTCCCATCGCCCCACCAAACTATGTGTACTTTGATTCCCCACCACATGGATATGTAAGAAGTATCTTTGAGACTCAATCCCAACATCATCGTCATCCTCATGTCGGTTCCATCTCATTATCCATGCCCATTCAACCATCCATATCCATCCAGATTCTTACATGGTCCACCTCATCTTGATAAGGTAATATCACCATATTTCTCGCTGCTCCTAGCAACAATCAGGTAACTAACCACACACTATACCCTACATCAGTGTTCCCTCCTGGGGTTTCACCTATCAGATCCACTCTTATCAGTGTTTTGATCAATCCGATCCATCTCTGCTAGATGTTAAACTCAAGTAATACCCTGTGTTAAACACCGGAAGCTGAGGAAAACCTCAGGGACATGCCTATGGAATATAATTCCCCACACTCGATGTGGGATGCCTTGGGCTTTTACACCCTCGATAATCCCTATAATAAGGGGAACAAACCCGTACACATCAGTGTTCTATCATCCAGACATGATAGCGATGTCCAACGCGACTACTCCCCCGAATAAAGGTTGTTGCAATAACCTGACCCCTTGGAATGTCCTAATAGAAAGATCATAATTAACCGGCTTCCATGCATACATGGATTTGGAAAGAGTTTCACGAAAAATGTCTTATGTATTTGAGGGAGACCCGAACTAGGATACGAGTTCCAAGGAGGAATCCACGAAATGAGGAACTGCCATCCCATCATCCTGTTTCGATTCTGGAGAAAACATCCCTGAATAAGTGACAGATTCTGGACACCTTTGGAAATCAAGAATGCATGGCAACAATTAACTCGTCCTCAACAGAAGGATGTGAACCCTAGCCAAAGTGTCAGAAATAGTGGTACTAAACAGTACCTGCTATAGTTCTTGGTATATTACCTGCTATATTACTACTATAGTAACCCAAAACAATTTCTCTATCTTGATATGATCTTGGGTCTCTTGGTTGCACTTCTGGAGTCCTCGCCTACTAGGATGAGGCTCATGTACATTCCCCATGGAATCCAATTCCATAAATTTATATTTACATGAAATTTAATTTCATATTAATCCCTATAAAGACACAATCTCTCCCCCTCCCCACTCCCTCTCCCTCCTTAATCAATTTTTATATAAATCCCCACATTAGCCCCCCATTCCAAACTATTTTTTCAAATAAAATTCTTAATTTAAAATTGACTACTAAATTGATTAAATAATAATATTGCATTTATACATTACATATTTGAAAAAACTAACCACCTCAAAAAGCAACCAAATTACTAGCCAGGGGTAATAATTGCATCTTGAATCCAATAGAGGGTTCAAAATTTTAATCCAAGAACTATAAAATTAAAATTTTACCCTTATACTCCAAACACGTTTCCCCCTTATTGAACTTATTATTTAAAAATATTTTAAAGGATTTAATGAAAATTTGGATCATTATAAATTAATTTTTGTTTCTATAATTTATCTATTTATATATATGGTTCATGATGTACTGCTATATATTTCTCTTAGTATATGGGTTGGACTCATTTTCACTGTGAAATGGGCCAAGATAGTAAAAACCTATGTGTATATAGAAGCTCGCTATATTTATTTGAATCTAATTTTTATAATATAATCATCTCCCAATTTTTGGATCGATATTTATTCGAGTTATATCAATCATAATTATTTTAGAAGTTATTCAAAATCTGAATAAATGATTTGGATTTTATATCCCATTTCAATTATTGAAATAAATATAAAAAAACTTATAATACATTAATTTCAACTTTCAGACATGTGTATACTATATCTAATGGGGTTATAACATATAATAATGTGAAATAGTCACACATTGGTGCTTCAACTATGGAATTTAAATATATAGCATGCTTAAAGCCCATTATTTAGTGTATGTAGTTGTGTAATTTTATTTCAAAGATCTAAATTGTTGGAAGTATCATAAAACCCTTGTAAATTTAGTGTTACAATACAAAAATCATGTTTTTAAAGAATAACAAGTATTTAAAAGATGTTACGAATATGAAACTAAAATACTTTTTCATTAGGGGGAGTCAAAAACAAAAAGTGGTAGTTGAATATATTATCACCAATATCATGATTTAACACTCTTTCCTGAATTGGTTTCCACTTGGGAAATTAGTTAAACATATTGAAAGTTTTAATATTCATGAAAATAATTCTTGAATGTATGCAATATTTATTATGTTTATTACAATGGGTATTTCAAATTTATTAATAATTTTAATTTCAGTTACTTGTTCTCAATCTATTTAAGTTATTGAATTGGATAATGATAAAAAAATATCATCTTAAATCAATAAATTATAATTTGGATAATTATCCATATTAATTTTAAATAATTAAAAGTAAAATGTAAATTTTTTAGTTAATGGAAGAAACTATATTAGCGGATAATGTAATATCTCAATGACTCATGAATATTTTATCATTAATTATGATGAATGTTGTATAAATTATATATTAAACAGAAATAGATGTTATAATTGATCAATTAATTAAAAAAATTGTACTAATGTTACAAGATTCAAGTAGGTTAATGTTAAATTAACTCATGTGATATTTTATTAACGAATAAATAAATTATGAGAAAATAAGGGGGGAAAAGTAGTTTACCTACAAGCTTAAAAAGGTAACTTGAAAAGCCCTTAGTATTTATTTTCAACCACTAGATCACTTCATATGGATTGTAATATAATATTATAAGGGGGTTGAATCAAGATTCACAAGAAAAAGAAAGGGACAAAACCATCAAATTGATGAGTTTTGATGGTTACTTATATAATTACTTATCAAACCCATTTCACTATTATTAAAGAGTCTCATTCTCAACTATTTTATTCTCATTAACAATTTTAACATGTTTAATCATTTTCATGAAGGATATTAAAATTAAAATAATATAAATTATTTCATAAAAAAATTAACCACCTGAATGGATCAATGAGTCATTTGTAAATAAATGGATCAAATATGAATTGATACTATGAAAAATTTCGAAATCATAAATATTTTATTGATCATGGGTGATTCTAATTAGTGATGAAACAAATAGAAACATATTTTATATGAAAATGAAGAATGAATATAGTAATGTAAAAGAAGTAGACAATATTTAGAGACATCGTATAGTGGGACAAAGATGTTTCATTACCTTAACACATTGGTATTTATATGTTGGGGACATGAGATTTATAATCAAAGTTATAAATTGATCCCTATTTTTCATGTCAAATATAGTAGTTGGAGTACTGAGGGTTAAAGAAAATTAATTACTTTCCATGTGTTAGGTTGTCGATATGAAGGGTTTTTTTGGGAAGGAGGAGTCATTATAATACTGGAATTATGACTTACGTATAAATAAAAATTCAAAACACTCCCATGTGGATGTAATATTTTCATGAAATCTCATATAATATTCACTTAAAACACCCATGTGAAAAAACATGTGAAGAAATGGTAATTGAAGTCCGTGCTAATTTTAGGTTTCCTTATTAAAAATATTATCAAGAAAATTTGATAAGAAAAATATTAATGAACCCAATTACCTATTATAAAATTAAAATAGATTTTGTAGTATTTGTGCCCCAATTTTAAAAATAATTTTCTCAAAATTTGTAGTTACTAATGCATTTATGAATTAATTTTCATGATTATCACCACACATTATTTTATGGAAATCAATCACAAGATTCCGTTAAAGTTAATCAGTGAACCATTTTTATGAAATGTGTTTAGTTATATCAAACTTGATATACCCACTATTAAATATTACTATACATGTAGACTTAAATTCATATAATATAGTGGTAATATCATTATTGATATATAATCCTTAATTATTTATCATATGATGGATAACCGATCTTAGCCAAACATACTTCTAAATTATTTCATGAAAGAAAATCAAATAAACATGATTATATAAATTCATATAAATGGGTTGTTTTTTATAATTCCATGAAATAGAATTTTCAATATATGTTAATAAATATCTATTTTATGATCTAGAATAATTTGGATAAAAAAAATATCAACTATAATGTTTTTGGGTCTGAGAAGAACTATACCTAGCTAATAAATTTAGAAAAGGATATATTTGGACTTATTTATAGAGGCCCAAGCCTTTTACACATATTATTACATGGTTTTTAATATAAAGATCCATTAATTACAACCCAAAGATCATGAGGCCTAGTGTATTTGGAATATTACGTTCATAATATATCAAAGTGAGACTAACATGAATCTTATTAATTTTATTCTCCATAATGAGATAAAAAATACTTTTGAGATCCTAAAACTGCATGGGATAAACTAGGGAATACATAGAAAAAACCAATGTGCTAAAAATATCAGTAAGGAAATAGACATAATAAGGAAGCATAACTTGTGAGTCAAAAGTATAACATGATTTCATCAAATAAAGTCTCAAGCATAATTACATGGGACCATAACATAATGAAAATCGTATCATAAGATGACAGAATCATTAGAAATGTGGAAATAACATATAACATGACATAAACATGAGTCAATGAAATAAATTCTAGAAAATACCACATAGTTGACAATGTCCCATAATGGATTATGTTTACTTCCTAATCCCATACATAACGAATCATGAGACCAAAACATTACCCAATGAATTGGAGTTCTATCTTGGCATACCCATCATAAATTTTTTATGATTTATGTGTGCAATAAAAAGGAAATCAATCTTACATAATTATATTATAATTAACCATGGAGATAAAATGGGTTGAATAATATTTCCTAATATCATAATTAAGGGAGATTATATTATGAATGTATTTGAGAAATGTATATAAATAATTTATTATCCCATCAAATTATTGGAGAATAATCTAGTTATATATTCAAGAGACGTATATACATAATTTTAAATAAATAAAAGACCTACAATATTTTCTTCATTTATGAAAATGACTTTAAAATATTACATGGAATATTTATCAAAGAAAACACCCTTTTCACCTAAAAATCACTTCTTAAGTACCCAAAATTTTCCAAAATATTATAAAAACATTTTATTTTTATAGAATCATGGAAAATGTTAATGGAATCTTCAAATAATGAATTTTTTACGATGGCTGAAATATTATTTTCTTTTCTAGTATGTTTAAAAAATATTCCTTCCACATTTTTTCTAAAAAGTCAAAAAGTACCTCGTTAGGAAAGAGACAAGAAGATTCAATAAAAAATTTTAAAAATTAAAAAATGGGTGAAATTTTATTTAATAAATAATTATATAATATTAAAAATATTCATTAAAAGATTTTATGGGAAATATATATATGTAAGAAAACATATTTTCGACTTAAAAGGGAAATAAATATGGATTTTCTAAAATATATTTTTTCAATAATTATTAGTACTGAAGAGGAAAAAATGGTAATATTACATTAAAATTTCATGAATAACTAGATGATAAGAATATTAAAATGGGTTTATTATAAAATTATCCTAAAAATTAATTCAATTTAAATTCAAGCATAAATGATCTCGATTGAAAATAGAATGAATCATAAACCCTTACCATTTTGGTAACCTTTAAATCATAAACCCCGAGGAAAGAAATAAATTCAATTGAAAAATTAAATACCATGAATATAAATATATTAATGATATAACATTTCAATGGGGTAGTAGTTACATATCATAGAAACAAATAGGTATATAATACCAAATATGTCTCAATGGAGTGGAAATTGGGATGAAATCTATTACAAAGTTTATACCACTAGAGTGGGGATTAAATAATGAATTGATTATGTGTATAAAATTTAAATCCAAAAATGGGTTTAAATATTACTAATGTAATCAATGGTTATTATACAAATAATATTAACATATCAAAGATAATTAATAATTAATTTAACCCAATAAAATAAGTTGAGTTTTAAAATCCCTTAAAATTTTCAAACCTTTCAGAAAAATACCCTCAGATGAAATAATTTTAATTGAAACATAAAATGAAATTAAGTATGAAGGATTCATGATATAACATATAAAATTATACTACATACACTTTATAAAAGAAAATAGGTTATTCGCATTATGATATGAATCAATGAAAGGAAATTAAAATGAAATCCCTTACCTCGAGTTCGAATCGTTACTTACATACATTATCTTCATAAATAATAAAATTATGTTAAATATTTAATTTCATAAGAATCTTTTTAAAATTTATTATTCCTTTTATTTTATTTTTTACCATGTTATATTTATTTTCATAATCAATTAATTTCATATCGAACGTTTTGATGGTATTCAGTTTATGTGTCCAAAATGACTTTGATAGGTTGACTAAAGTAAAATAATTCATTTATATAGAATCCCCTTAATAATGACAATGAAACAATAATTATTTTTATTTATAAATTATATTTTATAAAAAACCATGAAATATTGTTATTAAAAATAAACTGTGGTATAACCATGGAGATGGTAGGTCGTACGTACGTATGAGTAATTTTTCCAATTTTCAACGATCATGATGGAAGGTTGGTAAGAGTTATTTTATAATTATATAAATATAATTATATAATATTTATGATATTATTTATTTAATTACACTTACATATTCCATCAATGTGATAAGATAAAAAAATGTATCACATCACTTCGCGGTGCGATAGTCCGTCGTACACATGAACGACTTTATCATTTTCAATGGATTGTAATGTAAGAAGGTATATGATATATTTAATTTTCAGAATTATGAATATTTAATTAATTTCATATATAAACCTTAAATATATTATCATTATCATTGGTGAGAGGTGATGTTGTAAAATTAAGTACATCAGTTCACGAGGTAGTAGTCTATTGTACGCATGAATGATGGTTTTGTTTCCCATTTGATAGAAGAGGGGATGGTTGTAGGTTATGAAATTTACATAATAAAATATATTTATATATTATATCCTAGTTTTATTATGTAATCATGATTTATTAATATTTGAATAATGTGTAAGAATAAATAAAACAAATATGTTTAGTTAAGAACAATACCTCTTCTTCAGATGACCTCTTTGGGATTATATATAAATCCTCCCTAGATTGGATTTCTAGTAAAAAAAGATTCTAGGACATGTTTAGGGAGTTAATTAAGTTAATTGTGTATGTATTTTACTAAAAAAATTATTTTTAACTATGTAAGTAAGATAATTGGAGGTTCTATTTTATAAGTGACAGGGAGTGACATTTTTGAAAATACCCAAAACTATTCAATAATGGAAAGTCACTCTCAAGCCAAGGGATCAAAAATTGATAAATAATGGATTTTCAAGGATACAGTTTTTTAGAAACATCAAAAATTCAAAAAGAAACATTTTTTAATCATTTTATTCAATTTGACTCTAGTGTTACTAACTTTTACCATTTTAGTTTTTCATTATGGTAACTAGTTGTTTTTACCATTTTTACTATTCATTATAACCAAAATTAAGTTGAAATTATTGGCTAATATTAATTTTTAGGATTAAAAATATTTAATAAATTTTATCAAATTAAAAAATCTAGTTTTCATAATTAAATTTAAAATTAATCTTGTAAAACATTTTGAAAAACAGTTTTTCAAGAAATTCATTTTTCAAACAATATATGATTATATTAACTCTCTGAAAAACAATAATCAATATATGAATTTAACTTTATATATATATATATATATATCTGTGATATATGAATTTAATTTAAATATTTCCTTACTAAGGGTTATTTTAATTGATTAAAATGGATATACATTATGTATATAAAAATGGATTGCAAAAAACCGCATTTTAAACATAAAAAAACTTATACCAAAATCATGAAAATTGATGATTAAAAAGTATTTAATTAAATAATTATAAATAATATGTTTTATATTTAAATAAAATACAAAATCCAAAATGTAATGAAACTTTCAAATTACTTCATTTAATGAAAATAGATGACATCTTTTGAAAAATCGTTAATTTTCATTATTCATTGAAAAATCAAACATTTTATAAAACTCCCAAAATGTCACCCAAAGTTAATTTTGATATTTTGATTTCAATAAATATTTTAATTTTATAAAAAAAATTCTAAAAGTTCCATAAATTAATTATAATATTTTCCCACAAGAATCAATAAAAAGCATTTTTGAAGTAAACATATTCTTTGTAGAATAAAATATCTTTATTAAAAGATGTGTTATTAATTCTTCAGATTTTAGGAATAAATTTATATTGAGTAATGCCTTTATATATATTTTAGAAATCATATAATAATATTCATACCCTCTGATTTAATGTCTAGGTTAGGACAATCATATTTAAATAATAATATTCCATGGTTCGTTTTAGCTTAGTGTCGTGTGTTTTATATTATATTGAAAATATTGTTATTTTCAAATATTTAGGTCCTATATTATACCCCATTTAATAAATTACATAATCAAAATTTTAAATTTAACTTTATAATAAATGTTTTTTCATTTGAAAAAACATTTCATGAAATCCAACACTGTAAAAAGGGTTAATGAAACATCCTCTTGAAAAGAGGGAAAATAAAATATGAAGGTCATTTGGAATAACACATAACAGGGTTCCCAAATAAGATATAATTGGTGGAAATTGGAAATAAATTAATATAAGAGAAAAATGACACACGAGGACTAATATTATGTGATATATAACATTTATCACAATAAATTGAATGATCTTGAGAGAGTAAACAACCAAAAAACCATAAACCCAAGAGATGTGAAAAAACCATCAGTTCATCAGAAATGAAAGTTCTAAGAAAAAGTTTTTTTGTTTTATGATCACTTTCCAAGTGTTGAGGAATTTATTTACTATAAAGACTAATAATAGAAGGAAATATACTTAATTTTCAATTATTACTTCAATATTTAATAAATTTCCACAACAATCACATCTTTTTCTCCAAATGATTAGTCTTAAAGTTGATGCTTTCATTCCTAAAGAACTAAAATTTTCTATTAATAGGTCACATCATCCAAAAAATGATAAAAATTTATTCCAACTATATTTATACACTAATAAAAATTAAAATGGTTACAAAAAGGTAATACAATTCCCAAAATGGATAAACCTTCATACAATGAAATACAACATTAATCTTTAAAGTCTCAAAAATAACACAAAAAGTTCAAATTACAAAATTTGAAAATTAAATTACTTTAAATTATTAAAAATGTTCTTGAATGAGGTTGATAATAATAGATTTTAATGATTTGATCACATATTCATGAATTATAAATTTAACATTTGTCTCTAAAAAAATCAATCACTCTTAAAGTGTCATTCCAAAATGTATAATCCCTACTAATATATGATAATCATTTCTATAAATAACCTGATTCTTCATAAAGATATAGTAAAATCATATATGCTTCCACAATCCATAGATTATTTATTATTCTTATATCCAAAATACTATTGATGAAAATACTTCTAAAAAATAATTATCAAATCCCAATAAATAAATACTTAAATCATCTCACCTCAATTATTTGTATAAGATAGTTCCTTCCTTGATATGGGAGTTAACCTTTAAAAGATGTAATTTTTTCAGATAATTCCCAGGTTCCCCATATTTAATACAACAAACCGTATATGGATCTCTAGGATGGTATTTATTTCTCTCCATAAAAATCATCATTGTTCCTTAGCAATTCATTGATCTATTCCCTTCATTTACACACATAAAAATCTACCTCTTCCTTTGATATATTCTCCTAGGTGTATCTTCCCACATTTTTGAGATGATGAAAATTGAGTATTCTTTTCTCCATGGTCTCCTCAACCTGAGCACTTATCGAACTCCTTCCTTTTATTCTTTATTGAGTCTGAGAGTTGTTTAAGGTATATATTTTTAATCATATATCATGATATCTAATTACTAATAATCAATATAATTTCAATTCAGTCATCATTCCATTTGGTTTCTCAGAATAACTATATTTTCCACCACATTTAGTGTTAACATCATTCCACTTGGTTCCATACATTGACTGAAACCAAAATTCATGGTGTGTAAACAATAATCATAATCATGAAAAATAATTTATTCGATTTCTAAATCATGACACATTATTTTCAAAAAATAACACTGTTTATTTAAACATGGTCGTCCATTTTGATCATTTATTCAAATCCTTCATTGTGGTTAATAAAGAGTTTATGAATTTCCAAATCATAGCCCCTAGGATTGTTAAACCCTAGGTGAAAAAAGTATCATTTTCATGCACCAGGTGATGATAGAGTCAAATCCAGATATTCTATTTTTGGAGTTATTATCCTTAGGTACAACTATGTCAGATTCACATCCATTTATATTTTTTACGCCAAGAAGTAAATTCTTAGAAGTAACTCTCTCTAAACTTTACCAAAATTCTCAAATATTTTCCTATACGTAGACCTATAATTATATTTGTCTATAGGATTCTCACTAAAATATTCTATTCATCATAACTAAGATAACTAGACCTTGATATGATACCAACATTAGTGATCAAGACTTTTACACAAATTATTACCTGGTTTTTAACATAAATATCTATTTATTACAACCCAAATATCATATGGACTAGTGTATTTGGAAGACTAGGTTCATAATACATAAAAGTGAGACTAAGATAAAAATTATTTGTTTTTTTCTTCATAATGGCCAAAAAAATACTTTAAATCCCCTAAAACAACATGGGATAACATGGTTAAAGAATACAAAAAAGTGGAGATCTAAAAATTCATATAATGGAATAAAAATTAAAAGTAAGCATAAATTTTGATTCAAATGTATAAAATGATATTTTAAACGAGAATGATAAATAATAATCACATGGGAGAATAACATAAACCACATGGTATCATAAGATCATGGAATCACCAAAAATGTGTAAGTAACATATGACATGACATAAACCTGGGTAAGGGCTAACAACCTAGAAAATATGACATGGTGTAAACAACCCCTTAATTGATTAGGTTTACTCCCTAATCTAATTCATGACGTCTCATGAAAATAAATCTTTACCCAATGAATTGGATTTCTATCTAAGAGAACCCACCATAAAATTTTCATGATTTATGTGTTCAAAAAAATCAATCAAAAGGCATAACATAATAATTTCCCACAGAAAGAAAATTGTTTGTATAATTTTTCCTCATATTATAAGAAAATGAAATATCATAATGAAGGAATTTGAGAAATGAACATAAGGAATGAATTACCCCATCAATGTAAAGGGATATTAATCTAGTAATATTTGTGAGAGACATACATACATACTTTTGAAGAAATATATAACATTAAATTTTGATTTCATTGATGAAAATGGTGTTGAGACCTGGTTTTTTCCTGTAAGACTTTGGAATATTTCTACCTATATTTCTAGAGTTAGGAGGTGAGACGGCGTGCGATTCTGAGTCCCGGTATGCCTGGAATAAATTTTATAAAAAAATATTAAGTGTTTTATACTATACATGTGGTGGGGTTGCATTTTCTCCTAAACGATAGCTCAGATCAAAAATCGGAGGGAATGGTTGCGTCCGGAGAATGCAGTTTACCCTAGACGGGGTGTAAAAGTTGCAGGCGCGGGCCTACTGTGAGAGATGTCACCTAGGGGAAAAATCATCATTTTAAATTAATGACTTAGTGATTTTTATCATTGGAATTCTTTTCGAATAACTTTCAGATGCAGCTGTGGAATTGAAATCCAAGTCTTCCATTGAGTTTTAAATGGGGCGTTTTGCCTAGGTGAGATATAAAATAAGCAGGCACGGAGGTTTTGGAATCCGCGACCGTGGGTGGCGTTTCAGTGTGTTTTTTATAAAAAAGCTTGAGATAAAGGGAGAACTCATGCTTCTTCTTCATCTTCTTCTCTCTCTCTCTCTATATATATATATCTTGTTATTCGGTGTTCTTCGTCGTTCTTTGCCGGATTGAGGAACGAACTCTGGCGGATCAAAGTGGGATCACAGTGAACGCGTTTCCAACGACGAATGGCCTGATCGAGTTAGGATTTCTGATCAATTTCCCCACCTTCGTCGATTTATTCAGTTTTTATCAAATCCGTTGTTTAAATTCAATAATCTAGAATTAGGACGATGGCCAAACGAACATGGACATCATCCGAGCCCCGTTCTTAATTGTCGTTCTTGGGCATTCTTCGTCCAAATTTTCGGGCGCGCCAAAATCTTGTCGCATCGATGATCGGAGGCAGGCATTGAGAATGCCCCATCCCGAGGATCCCAAAACCGCATTCAGTTTTAAAATCAGGCCACCAGAGAAGTGGTGGCGGCCATCGGAAGCCTCGGCTCCGGCAAGGGTGGTGGCCGGAGGTCGGGTTGGCACAGCGGTGTTCGGGCGCCAGGTAACGGGTGTGACCGGGAGTGCAGAGATCAAATAGGGTGTGGCCGGAGTGTCGACAGACGAGCGGAGGCCGGTCCAGTGTGCGGCGGCATCGGGCGGCGGCGAAGCCCGGTGGCGTCAGGGTAGCCGACGGAGGATCCACGACGCGGGCGGCCGGTGCCGAGCGGTTCACTCGACCGGTGGAGTGGCAAACCCAGGCGGCCATGGTGTGGGCGGCCCATCGCGGTGGTGCACCCGGTGGCAGAGCGGGGACGAGGTGGCCACGACGTGGCTTCGACCTATAATGCTTGGTAGGGGGAACCTGAGGCGCTGACCTCGGCGTGTGCGGCCTCGACGAGGACCCACCAAACGCGGGTCCTATTGGGCGACGAAGACCGGCCATTTGAACGGTCTACTTGAAGAACCGGACCTGAGGGGGTTCAGTGTTGCTGGAGTGGGCCATGGTTAGTGGGCCGCGATGAGTTGGGTCGGACCCGTGGCTGGGCCGTGGGCCGGTGGTTCGAACCGTGCCGGCCCGGTTGGGCCCCCTTGCGTTCGGGGGGGGGGGGGCGTAACATCGAAACGGCGCGTCCGTTTGATGCGCTGTTTGCAGCTGCGGGTTCGTGTCGGCGAGGTAGACTCTTTGAAGTGGGTTCTGGGGATTTTGGGTTCTACGCCCGAAGGTGGGTAACCCAGAACACTTTATTTTTAATAATATCAAATTATTATTAAAGATCACGACAGACGTACTTCACGTGCCGGACGTCCGTTTGACGTGCCGTCAGAGGTGCGATGGCCCTGGAATTGAGACGGTCTTTCCAAAGTTGGTTCAGAACCTTTGCAGGTTGGTTTTGTTGCTCGGTGGTACAAAAAACTTAATGTGATAATAAATAAATAAATTAATTAATTAATTATTCTTGCATTGGACCTAACTCCTACTTGGGATGTCTAATTGACGTGCCATCAGTGGCAGTGTGACCCCAGTCCTCGTGCAAAATTTTTTAGATGCTTTCCAAAGCGTTCGGGTTAGAGATAAGGTATGGGCCCCACAGGGCCTGGTTCACATGTTTTACAGTGAAACACCACTTTTCACCCAACATACATTTGGGGTGTTTGAGTACTCATTTCTGAGTGTTCTTCCAAGGGGATTGCAATGACGCAATCCGCCCGCCTAAATTCAGGCCTGAGGCATGGGCCCCACGAGGCGGCTTTCGGACGTATGCTACATTTTTATGACTTATGCTTCATAAGTCCGTTCAGGGAAAATGAATAGCCTATGTTGTATGGTTGTCTGCAAGGAATGAAACGGTATGATCTGTGTGACGTGTTTTAGGGTCGAGGTGTGGGCCCCATAGGGACCCATTTGCATAATGCGGGAAGTTGAAACTTTTGCATCAGGAGTCCATTTTAGGCACCGTCAACGGTGTTGTTACCTTGGAATTGAGACGAAGTTGACCGGGGTGGTTTCAGGCACTGAAATCGAAGTTGAGGCGTGGGCCCCACAGGCCATTTTTATGTTGTGAGCAGCGTTGTGCGACTTTTTCATCAGGCGTCCGTTTGGGAAATATGAGTAGTTGATTCGGCGTGATTCTCTAGGAGTATCGCGATGGCGCAGTTCACCCAACCCCTTTTGGGACTAAGGTGTGGGTCCCACGAGACACCATATGAAATAAAGCGGTGTTGAATAAATTTTCCATAGGGGGCCCAATTCCAGCGATTAAGTAGTCTATCTCGCGTGTATTTCCACGAGGGTTACAACGGTGTAATCTGTTTTGGAGAGTAGAGCCTCTTTCAAGATATCATTAAATGTGGGAACATGAAAGGGCATTGGTCAGAGGTTCCTTTGACGCACTCCAAACCTACGCATGGTAGCGGTGTTAGTGACACCCAGCGGGGCTGGGCAGTGGGTTACCTAACGACCTCTTGTGGTTTAGCCTCCAACAGGGCTAGGTAGTGGGTTACCTGAAGACCTCTTGTGGTTTACCCTCTAGCAGGGCATGGCAGTGGGTTACCCAACGACCTCATATGGTTTACCCTCCAGCGGGGCTGGGCAATGGGTTACTCAATGACCTCTTGTGGTATACCCTCTAGCAGGGCTGGGTAGTGGGTTACCTGACAACCTCTTGTGATTTACCCTCCAGCGGGGCTGGGCAGTGGGTTACCTGACGAACTCTTGTGGTTTACCCTCCAGTGGGGCTGGGCATTGGGTTACCCGATGACCTCTTGTGGTTTACCCTCCAGCGAGGCAGGGCAGTGGGTTACCCAACAACTTCTTTTAGACTCAGCCCTTTCGATGAGGCTAGTCAGTGACTTTTCTCCATGATTACTAGAGTAGGACCCTTGGTTGTACGGTTCAGCGATGAGGTAGCTTTGGCATGCGGGACTGTTGGTCATTAGTGATGGATATCCTTTGGATGGTCGGAGACTTTTCTTGGGCTGATCTTGGATATAGAGATCCCCTTACACACTCGTTCGGGTTTCTTGTTGAGCATATATATACACCCTAATTTTTTTCCCACACTTTTGGTTCAGTTACTCTCCTTCTAGGAGGTTCGAAGATGTACGGGGTATTCCACGTGATTTTCATATCTAGCTCCTCTTGGATTGGATGAGTCCACTCCCTTTCTTTTGTTGGGTTGATCTGTACTATCACTATTGTACTCTTACACTATTCTTTGTTCTGTCCACTTCTCACCATTTTAGTACCTCCTCTGTTGCTCCCTATAGCTTTTGGGGAATCCTACTGGGTATCATTATACTCACGCTTGGATTTGCCCGCACTTGGTGAGACCTTGAAGATGATGGACAGGTCGGTCGAGACTATGGAGGAGCGTAGAGGACACAGGAGCTTGGGCTCTGTTTAGTGGCCATAACACGACTTTCAGGTGTGAGACTCACCAGCAGTTTACATTCATTTTACCTATTTCCAAGTTGTGGCACCTTTCTAGTTGGGCATATGTTTTTCCCCTTTTATTGTTCAGTTTACTTATCAGTCTACTTTTAATCACATTACTTGTACTGGTTAGAGGTCGATTCATGTATGTTAGTTTCCCTTTTGTAGTAGTTTTTTTATCTTGCTTTCTATTCTCTGCACTTTTGGATTGAGTTAGCTGTGTGTGTGTGTACAATTTCTTAGGAAAAGGCCTCCCCTAGTTTTTTGTGCCTTCGGCACTAGTTTCTAGTACCTGGCCTATGGAGGTGAGCTTGGGGTAGTTTTGGCTCGAGCCCCGATATGGTTCGGGTCGTGACAAATGGATTTAAAATTTAACATTGTATTTTTCTTGAGGAAAATACCCTTTTCACATTGAAATCACATCATCAAAATCTAAAAAATTACAAAATATTATAGAAAACAATTATCTAAAAATACATATGGAAACTTATAAAGTAATATTCAAAGAATTTAGTATTAATGATTATGGAAATATTTCATTCCTACCGAGTTTGTTAACACAAATATTACTTTCAAATTTTCAAAAAAAGTCAACAAGTAACTTATTCTAAATGTGACAAGAAGATTACATTTGAACCATTTTTTAAAAATTAAAAAATGGTAAAATTATTTAATAAAACATTTTATATTTTTAAAAATATTCTTTAAAATATTTTAAGGAAGATATAGATATGAAAGAAAAATAATTTTTGATCCAAAAGAAAAATAATGATCTATTTTCTTTAAAAGAATTTCTAAAAAATTTAAAGTATGAAAGTTAATAAAATGGAACTATTAATTGAAAATATAATGAATAACCATAGGAGAATAAAATTAAAAGTTTTTTATTATACAATAATCAATTAATTTCCATCAATGTGAATTTGAGCATAAAAAATATCAATTAAAATCATATTGAAGCATAAACCCTTACCACTTTAGTAATCCTTGAATCAAAGCCCACATGAAAAAAATAAATTCAATTTAAACTTTAAAAATAAACTTTAAAATATATTAATTATATCACATATCAAAGGTTTAGTAGATAAACCTCATAGAAATATATAGGTTCATAAAACTAAATATGTCTCAATGGTGTGGAAATTTAGACAAAACCTCTTACTAAATTGTACCATTGAAGTGGGGATAAATCAATAAATTGATTATGTGTATCAAATTTAAATTCAAATAAAATATGTGTAAATATTACATAAAATATTCAATGTTAATTAAAAATAATAATGTGAACATATCAATGATAGTGAACAAATAATTTAACCCAATGAAAGAAGTTGAGTTATAAAATCCCTTAAAATTTGGTATCGTTCAAGTCAAAACCCATTGAATAAAATAATTTGAATTGTGACTTAAAATGAAATTATTTATGAGTTATTATTTATATAACATATAAAATTAATGTCTATAAACCATATAAAAAATTAGGTTAATCACATTAAGATATTCATCAATGAAAGAAAATTGAAATAGAAACCATTACCTCGATTTCGACTCATTATGTACATAATTTATATTATGGAATAACAAAATTTTGTTAATTATTTACTTACCTAATAAATATTTTTAATATTTTTATTCCTTTTATTTTATTTATTTCAATTCTATATTTGTTTATATAATTAATTGAGTTCATGTTAGACGTTTTGATGGTATTCGGTTCAGGTGTCCCAAATAACTTTGGTATACTATGGTAAAATAAGTCATTGTTAAAAAATCTAAAAAATACTAATAATGAAATAATTATCAATTTTTTGCATCAATTATATTTTTTTATAACTAACCATGAAATGTGGTTATGAAAAATAAACTGTGTTACAATCATGGAGATGGTATGCCGTGCGTACACATGAGTAACATTTCCATTTTTCAGTGTTCATAATGAAAAGAAGGTAAGTGTTATTTTAACATTCAAAAAAAATAATATTATTTCTTTAAGTACGCATATATATATCATCCATGTGACTTGATAATAAAAAATGAATCACATCGCTTCGTGAGGTGGTAGTCAGCCATACACATGAACGACATTATCATTTTTTAATAGATGGTAATGTAAGAAGGAATATCATATATTTATTTTATATAATTATTAATATATCATGAATATCATATATAATAATTAAATCCTTTATCATTAACATATGTTATAGGAATTTATTAGAAACAAAATACATTGGTTCTTAAGGCGGTAGTCCAACGTATAGATGAACGATAGTTTAATTTACCAATTGATGGAAGAGCAGATATATATAGGGTATTACATTAACATCATAACATATTAACATATGGTATATAATTATGTTATTATATCATTATGATTTAGTAATATTTTAAGGAGGTGGGGAGGAAAAAATACAAAGATGCTTGGTGAAAAATGATACCTCTTCTTCAGACCACCTCTTTAGGATTATACATAAATCCCCCCTTGAATGGAATTATAATAAAAAAATCCCTCTAAGATATGGGGATGGAATTATGGAAGTTATTTTTGTATTTATTGGTAAATACATAAGGCTTTCTAATAGAATAAATAAGAGCAGATGAGTTTCCCTTTTATAAGTGAGAGGGGTGAAATTTTTGAAAATACCCAAAACTATTCAACAATGGGAAGTCACTCTCAATAAAAGTTCTGAAATAATGATAAATAATTTAGTTTAGGGGTGATATGGTAAACCCACACCTCCACTATTAAAAAATAATCATTTTTTAAAAATGTTATTCTATATACGTATAGGGTTACTAACTTTTACCATTTTAGTTTTTCACAACAACTAGTTTTTTTACTGAATTTACTATTTATTATGAGAAAACATAATTCAAACTTATTAAATAATATTAATTATTATTATTCCAAATGTTTAATCCATTTTATAAAATTTAAATCACATAATTTGAATAATTAAATTTAAATTTAAACCCGCAAAACTTGTTAAAAACCTTTTTTTCTAAAAATACATTTTTCAAGAAATAGATGACCTTATATTAACTATACAACTAGAAATAATCATTATATTATTTTAAATTAACATAAATATATTTATAATATATTAATTTAATTTAATTTAATAATTTATTTAATTGATTTTATTTAAAATAATTAAAATTGGTAAAATGTATGCACATAAAAATAGTGTACAGAAAACCTTATTTTTAAGCATAAAAATAAACAAATACCAAAATCCTAAAAATTAAAGAATAAATATATTTTAATTATATTATTAAAAATAAAAATTTTCATATGTAACATTAATAACAAATATAAAATATAATTGAACTTTTAAATTACACGATTTAATGAAAAGATAAAAGAGTATTTGAAGAATATGTAATTTTCACTATTCA
Source organism: Viscum album (assembly GCA_963277665.1). Lineage (NCBI taxonomy): Eukaryota > Viridiplantae > Streptophyta > Magnoliopsida > Santalales > Viscaceae > Viscum > Viscum album. Next base: position 604,179,302 of record OY728119.1, on the reverse strand, counting down.
CTGAAAAATCTAACATTTCAGTAAAATACAAAAATTCAACCTTAAGTTAATTTTTACATGATAATTAAAAAATTATTTTAATTTTATAAAATAATTTTTCAAAAAATTTCATTAAATCAATTATAATATTTTCTCACAAAAGGAAATAATATTTTTTGAAGGAAGCATAATTTTTATAGAAAAAAAAAATCTCTATTAAAAGTTGAGTGCTTGTTTATTAAGTATTTATCAATAAATTTATATTGGGAATGATCATTAAATATAACCCATAAATAATTTAATAATATTCATACCATCCAATTTAACAGCTAAGTTATAATGATAATATTTAAATAATAATATTTTATGGTTCGTTAAAGCTAGGCGTCACATGTTGTTTACAATATCGAACATAATATTCTTTTAAAATATATGGGTGTTACATTATATTATTTATATAGTACATTAGTGGTCCTATATCACTCAAATATGGAACTTCAAGACCAAAAATTTATTCATTATTCTTGTATGGACTAAAAGGATCTTTACAATTACTAAGAGATTTCACAACAATTGGTGTAGAAACAAATGTGACTTGTAAATATAGATAATTTATATGACTTTTGTAGTATAATATGTTTGATGAATAAAACCTAAACCATTATGAATTTTAATTTATAATCCAAGGTAGATATTTTTCTTTCCATAGACTTCTATTTCAAATTAATTATTTAAATATTCCAGTACCTTGGAAAGTTCATCAAGAGTCTCAATAATATTAAAATAATTATTATATTCTATGTTGAGAAAAGTTTGTAATAGATCCTCCTAATATAGAAATATGGAAAAATTAATTCATTTTTATAGAACTCATTCAAAAAATATTGACTCAGATGATTATTACACATATAGACTAACTAATTTAATCCAGCTAATGATTTATTCAAATTAACATAATGAGGATCTCAAGATCCAAAACATTTTTTTTGGAATTCAGAATCCTTATGGGTTTTTCATATAAACACCATTATCAATATTACTGTATAGGTATGAAATCACTACATAAATTATGTGTAACTTAATATACCCACAAATAAAAAATGTAATGATATAATAAAAGTTTATAATATAAATTACTAAATAGTGTGTTTCATATTAATAAATCTCGAGTCATTGAGAGAAACTTTGAATATATATACTATCACATGCATTTTTTTTAATGTCTTGATTTTGATCTGGTTAATTGAAAATACAAATAATTTTATTAGGTTTTTTTGAGATAAATTCGTATTTTTGAACTTCCATCTATGTATAATCATCCTGCCATGGGTTCCCCATAGCTTGTTTGGGATTTTTTGGAGAAAAGGGTGGTTACTTCAAGATTTGGGCCAATAGTGATCCCATTTCCAGATTTAAAAACAAAATTTTCTACTTTAATAACTATTTCGTTTTTCAAATTTTTTCTCTCATTACACTACCCAATTTCCCTCATTTGACCTATTAAAACCACAATATCCTTTTGGACCCCCTTAATAATTCATAATCATGGTGGATTCTGGTTATTTATTCCGGTATTAGGCCAAACCATGAGCCCATTTCTAGTTTTTAAAAAATAATTTATTTAATTTATATATTATTTATTTTTTATATTTTTTAATTATTACACCTCTAACCTGAGCCCAATAACCCTATGCGCACCCCCAGGTTCCATTTTTTTCTTTGGAGCTCATATTCAACGCAGATTAGGGTGAAATTTCTCATGGTTTCTCAAATCCTCCAGATTTGAGAAGGTAATTTTCTTCTTTTACAAATCATTAATTTGTTATTATATTTTCCCAAATAATATTTCACTAGTTCTTCCAGTAATAAGGAGACTCTCCAAGAAGTTACAAGCCATTACATTTTCTCTAAGGTTGTATATCTAAGGTAATATGAGGAGTTCTCTAGTTTCCAAGGTGTGATTTCTTTTCCTTTATCCTCCCTCTTCCTTATCCTTAAAATTTATATTGGTTTTCTATTCTCCCTAGGTCATGCATGAACACGTTTTATATTATACCATAATTTTTTTGGGATTTTCGTTCATTTAGGGCTGGTATTCATAGATCTAGACTGTTGGGAACCACAACAGGTGATATCGGGTGTGCGTTTCCTTTCTGCCATGGTTTTGAGGTAGATTTCACATTGCACATGTCATTATTATTTAAAATTCATCTTTTTAATGGTTTTTTAATAATATATGCATTATTAGTATTGTTTTATAAGAATTCAATTAATTTATTTTTTGTGGAAAGTGGTGTTTATGCCTTGTTTTGTGAAAAGAAGTGTTTTTTGTTATAAACTTGCACACAAAGTGTTTGTTTAAATGTTTTTTTATCTTTCACACATGGTTTGTGATTCTTATTACCAGTTTTATAAATTTAAATAAATATTGGGTATGAAAATTTGGTTTTATAAACTTTTTAGTGTTAAATAGAATCTATTTTATTAAATGTTGCATGCCTTATTTTTAAGAAAGTGCATGGTTGGATTTTATGTGAACAAAGTGATATAAAATGATTTGTTTAGCTTATGAAAAATATTTTAAGAATTTTAACTTATGTTTTTTAGGTTCCTTATGTGGGTTCAGGTTGATTTTTGTTTTAAAAAAGAATGTGTTTTGGCATGTGTTGCCAAGGGAAGGCCCGTTTGGCACTTTTGTAAGAAAAATAGTGAACTGGTTGTAAAATATGATTATTTTCAAGGTGGTTACCAATGTTTTGAATTTTAAAATGGTATTTTGTTTTCCATATGTGGATTTCCATTGTGACTTTGTTTTTACAAACCAATGTGTTTTGGTTTATAACATGTTTCGGCTCAAGTTTCCCAAATATGGACCATTTGGCATCCTTATAAAATGGTTGTCCTTTGGATGTGTAACCTGAATGTTTTAAGGAATTTATGGAATCGGTATGATACTTTAAATTATTTTTATACACCTCTTTATTAAATGTGAAATTTTTCCCTTCGGAAATGTTAGTTTTGAGAAACACATAAGGGCCCGTTTGGAAACTTTGTGAAAAATGATGAAATTGTTTATTATGAAAACCTCATGTGGATGTTTCTCATGACATTATTGTATGTATATAATGGATGGGATGTAATTATTATGGATTTATTTTGATAAATTATGATAGTGCCTCAGGTAGGACTCTTTATGTTCTTTTTTTTAATGGCATGATATCGGTCCTTAGAGTGACTCAGGGTGATGTCTGTTGTGAATTATCATTATATATATGTTGTGATTGGATGATTGACTGGAATTGATTGGATCAAATCATTTTTAAATAAATGATACAGGGTAACATGGAATATTTATAGAACTTTCTATTAATGATTTCTACACTGTTAGTGGATGGACCGACCAATGTCTCATAGTAGGTGGATATATTTTGGGTTTATTACTATGGAATTGGTCCCCTCAGTCTGTCCTGAGTTAGGGTGGACAGAAGTTTGAGTGTTTTTATTTTCATTATATGTGGAATTAAAATGGGGATGAATTATAATTTATTGTTACATTCATGTTTTTTCTTGATCTCCTAGTTTCACCCATGTCTATTGGATTTTAGTTTCTTGTAGAGATGAATATTATACTTGTTTGTCTATTTACATTGACCTTATTGTGTGATTACTATTGTGACTTATTATGTGTTTTTTTTCTTAGAAATTGGTGGGATTTATTTGATATGGTGTGTGAAAATGGGTTTTAAATGAAATTTTTTATCCCCTTTGTACAAATAAGAAACTTTAAACATCACTTTCCCCTTGAAAATGCTATTGGCACACTAATTGAATGAACTTAGTTTTGGAAATTAATAAGGGAAATATACCATAATTTGTTTTTGAATAAGATTATAGAACACCATAATTTTATATATTGTATATCAAAATTTAAATTGATTTTTCTTTTATTTTAAATTATGTGAATTGCTAAGAGATTATCGGGCTAACCTACAGAGTTTTAATACTCATTTGTATAGTTATTTTCTATTTTTAGCCCTTGTGCAGGTTTCGACTTGAGTTCAATCTACTTGAGTGACTTGTGATCATTGTGTTGGAGAGTTACCCGTAGGTTCACATGGAGTTAGTTGGTCATCATGTCTAGTCAGTTTAGTTGTATCATTCAGTTGTAATTCAAGTTTTTCTGTATATATAATGATCAATTCAGTTTTTTTATAAAATGTGTATTGGGCTGTCTATTTCTTTTTTCTATTTGTTTTATTGTATATATTTGGGAGAAATAATTCCCTTGTTTACACTAATGATTTAAAATACTAGTTTATAGCCTGTGGGGATCAGGAATGCCCTTCGCGACATGCCATGGATCGGTTTGGGTGCCTGGTTTGGGGTCGACCTGGGCTAGTTCGTGACATATACTCAGGTTTTATATATCATATCTTTTTATTTTAATTTAAATCTCTTATAAAAACATTTATAACTAATATGTTTAATCCCTCATGGGGTTTTCACAATCAACCCAAAAACTCACATTTAGAAAATGAGTCTAATTAATATTGTATTGCAACTTTTCTTTTTTCCCAACTAGGTACATCATGAAATTCACAAAATGTTTTATGTTCTTGATCCTCATAAATAATTTTGAGTTCCATATTGTATGAAAATGGTTTATTAAAAATCATATCAACTTGGTTCTAACATATTTTAGTGTTAGTATAATTTATTGAAATTTCCTCTTCATCGTGATCATGAACGTTTTTGTATTTTTTTAGGAATGTCGTGATCAATAAATTGTTATTTCCGTTTAATGCATTTATTTCTTCAACCAACATGAGTTATTACCCTCACATTTGATGTGGATTTTTATCATTTGAAACACGTGGTATTCCATGCTTCTTAAAATTATTGGAATCATTACTAATATCATTATTTTCCTTTTTGGGGAATTTATTCCAACCTGTGAATTTACAATGAGAACATATGATTTTTTTAACATGTTTTAAATTGTTGAATGCATGTGGTATTAGATTTACTAATTTTTAAAAAATAATTATCTTTTGAACTTCTAGTTCACTCATATTTTTATGATAATCGATATTTAATAATGAAGTCATTTTCTATGATACTTATTTTAATATCGATTTATTTAACCCTTTAATATAGGGAATATTTTGTATCAAAATAACAATAATAAAATACTATTGTAAATACTTATATAAATATTATATAAAAAAACATTATGATCATGGGAGATTGAAATCCAAATTAAATCTCCAATCTTCTTTGGGGGTTCATTTTTATTCATTATGGGGGTGCTACGGGTACATATACGAAAAAACAAAATTTTCTTAAATGTGAAATTTATAGTTTATGACCACAAACTAGTTGAAAGGGAGAATATTTTTGGATAAAATGAATGTATTATTTAAATCAGTATTGATGCATGAAAAATTTAATATCCCTGTGCTGAACTGGAAAATTGTTTTCTAGGATAATTGGTTTTGTGATTATTTTTAATCGATTTATAAATGATTCAACTATACCATTTTGCGTATGAACATTAGCTTCAAGATCATCCACACTTATTCTAATCAACATAGAATAATTATTAAAATCATGAAATGAATATTCAATAGAATTATCAAAGAGAATATTCCCCATTGTATAATATAGTAATTATTCACTTAAACTTATTGTTTGGGAAATAAATTTTACAAACCCTAGTTTGTGAGTTTATAATAAGGGAAAATGGGACCATCTCTTTGATGAATCAGTCAAAAAAAATATATAAATGGTATCCATGGTGAATTAATTGGACCAGATATGTTATTTTGTAATATTTCCATGATCAAAAGTGATTTTTGTCCCAATTTTCATTGGTTTTGGTCTTATAATAAATTTTCATTGAGATCAAGCACCATGTTATAAATAGTTATGTTTGAGAAACTTTTTATTATCCAATGGATGACCATAGTTATATATTATTATTATTTTCAATATTATTGATTTTATATGACCCAAAATGTCATTCTATAAAATAAATGTACAGAGGTTGTTAAAATATTGATTTACCAGGTTTTATTCCATTATACATTTATTTACATAGTACCATCTAAATGGAAATATTTAAAGTTTCTCTTCAATAAAATTTTACTATTTATCAATTTTTATTATATAGGGGTATTAATTAACTACTTTATCTATAGTACCAATGTGATAACCATTTTCTTGAATATATTTAAGGATCAATAGATTCCATTGTGACTTAGGAGAAACCAATGAATTATTTATTAAAATAAATATACAACCAAATAGGAATATTTTTACTCTACATGGGCCTTCTATTAATTACACACTTCTAGTTAATATACTTTTATAGTAACTTATTATTTTAATATTCACAAAATATTTATCATATTTAAGAACTGTGTGCATCATAAGATTGTTAACAAGGAAAATATATTAAACATGTGAATTAATATCAATGAATCTATTCATAACATCCATTTAAATTGAAAAAAACATATATTTGAAAAAACGGATACAAAACACAGCATATTTATTAAAAGTTAATATAAAACTAAATGTTCATCTCCATAATGAGCATCTATATATTATTATTGAGATTCATACATTCATGGTTTACAAAATAATTGGATATTTCAAAATCTATAATACCATAATCATACTTCAAATCTCAATTGAAAAAGTTTTAATCAATCAAAATTTATGTCCCTTTAATTTATTATTCATAGATATCATTAAAATTCTTATATATATGATAGTTACATGACTAGTTCCCCTTCATACCACATTGAATAAAATTTATTTCATTATTATTTTACTTTGGCTAAGGCCATTTATTATTTGACCACTTTTGGTGGTGTCGATTCATCTTCTAATTATGTGTATGAACACCTTGGGAATATTATTTTCCTTGAACTTTACCATGATTATTATTTTTAATAACATGATTATAAGAATTCATTTCTGCTTCAAGAAATTAAGTTGAACCAATTGATCATAAATGATGATTTCTCGTCAATAATTCTTTTTATTTTATTCTAAAAAATAAGGCAATATAATACTTCAGAATATTTTATATAGCCTTTTTCGTAATATTACTAGTTCATAATCATGTCTGAGAAATAAAAAATAGAAAACTTTTTTTTATCATATGGTGATGCTAATATTTTCTATGCATTATTTTAATTAATGATGTAATTTTAAATATCACAGGTTTATATTCCCCTACAAATTTATAATCTTGGAATCATAGGTGACAAAATTAATATTATGTTTTTTGGTAGTATTACTAGTCATAGGTGACCATACCACTCTTTGAAGTTTTACCATAAAATTAGAGTATCCTTCTTCATAAATTGTGAATTATTTAAATCCTTGTGGGTGTTACAAAGAAGTGATATTAAAGATTAAACATGATCTTTAGGGAAATTTTGATTTTCAATTTTGATCATCCTACCCATTTTTTGCATTTAGATGCATCTCGATATCTAGAATATCGGAAAAAATGTTTTTTATGAATATAAAGTGGGAAAAAATAATTTCCACTATATTTTCCATTGAAAATATGACCTAAAAATTATTACAAACCTCTAGGAAAGGATAATTCTTGTGTTAATAACCTAGTGAGAAATGAATCAAACACCAATTGAAACTGTGGGAAATTTTAAAATAAAAAATGTGGGATTGGTTGTAGGTGAATCTTATTGATGGATAAATAAAGAGCCAATTATTTGTAATAATAATGGTGAACTAATATAATAATGTAAAATAAGTAAAAAATAATTTAAGGGAAAATCAAGAGGGATGCGATTCTTTATTACATCAACTCATTAAAATATATATAATGTATATGGGACTTGTAATTAATGGTATAAATTGATATATTTTTCATATGAAATAAATATTTTGGAATACCATGGGTAAATAAAAATGAATAATTTACTATTTGAAAGGTTAGTTGTAGAGTTGAGAATAAGACTTATGCTTATTGGGGTGACCCATTTAGACTGTAAGAAGATATAGATAGGGATTTAACTTTTTTGATTTATATAAAAAATAGCTATTCTAAACTAGACTTATTAATCTAATATATCATATAGTATAATATTTATAGGAATGATAAGGCCAGAGGTCATCACGGACCTCAAAATTAAATTTATTAACCTACACTAGTATTATGGTGTAGGGTCAATCCACAGGGAAATTAGGTGAGTGGTATAAGGTTTTTTAACAAGCCCATGATTTTGAGTAGTGGGAAGATTTTTTAGACTTTTTAACTTTTTTTATTTTTATCTATTGAAAAGATAATGAAGGGTTTTTTTATAATTTTCTATTTACTAATATGAATGTGAAACAGATAAAAGAAAAATCCAAAGCAATAGTGACATACAGTTAAAAATGTGTGTAGATAGTTAATCACAAAGTAATCTTGGGTGAATTGAAATTTACTTAAAAAATATGTTTCTTAAATTGAATGAAATTAAACCTCAAAATTTGTGGTTAATAATTACTCTCCATAAAAATTAACATGTTGTATTGAATTTCTTGAAGTTTTCCACTTCATGAACCTTTAATTAGCAAATTTATTAAAAATGTTCAACTGAATGCTATCTTACCAAAAGTTTCTGACGTTTTTGGATTTTTAGTTTTGAAAAATTGCATTAATGATAGATCTCACTGAAAGATCATTGGTTTTAAAATTATGTTCATGAAGGTGAAAAATCAATTAATGATTTGAGAACCAGATTTAATCTCACCGAAAGAATAGGATTCTTGTTGATAAAAAATTAAATGAAGACAGAAAAAAATATAAAAAATAGAAGAGATTCAATTTACCTAAACACAAAAATTATCCTAATATCATTTCAATTAAAAATTAACAAGTAAAATGTAAAAAAATTTCAGAACATAGGAAGAAGGATCCTCCATTTGCAATGGAAGATCATGAAATTCTTGCATTTCTCCTGCAACTCCAAGTCTCCAGTATTGCTCTTGGTATCTACCAGGAGAATCTTCTCTCGAATCAGGACAGTTGTGAAAGTGAATGAGATTTTTATATAATTCCCACTGCTGCTTTGTTTTAATACAACTTTCATCTTCTTCAAATCACAATCATTCTCCATTGACTTTGATAATTATCATTCTTCTACACCGCACAAGTGTATTTTTTCATTACATAACATGTCGTTTTAACCTTTCCCTCATAACTGAATTCTCAAAGTTCGTTGGGATGTATCTAGACATATTTTGAGTTCCTACATGCATCTGCAAAAGGAAATGATTAAAATAGTTAATAATTTAACATAAATATTTTTTAATCTATTTACTCATATAATAAATAAATTAATTTTTATTATTATTATAATTAATGATATCATATTATTTATAAGTTATTTAATGTAATTTATTATTAATTAATAAATATTTTAATTGATTATTTTCTTTACTTTATTTAATATTGTTATATGTTATTATTTAATATTATTTAGTTTATTATTATAATGGTTATTAATTTATTTTTTAAGTTTATAATTTATAATTAGATCAAATTATTAATATTAAATATTTATTCAATTATTTTATTGAATCAACATTATTAATAATTAGTTATTATATCTTTTTAAAATTATATTATTATTTAGTTAGTTGAATTAATTACATAATTTTATATATTAATTTTTTAATATTAATTATATTTATAATTTTAAAATAGTTATATTATAATTACTAAATTTATTAAAGTAAATATTAAAGTATTTTTTATTTCAATATATTAGTAAATTTTGATAATTAGTTTTTTTTGTAAATTGTTATTATTAAAATTTTAATATTATATATTTTATTTAATTAATTTGTTTTTATATTTTATTTATTTATTTATTATTTATTTATATTCTAATTTTTATCTTATTATTATTACTATTATTTTTATGTAATTTTTTAAATCCCCTCCCCCCACTACTGCTTCTTCACGCAACAAAAAGGGGGAAGTCGAGTTCTTCTAGGACCCTCCGGTCGTAGTAGTATATCCCTCCAGTAGCTCTAAGTTCACACCATGGTAGCATCTGGATCCTTCACCAGTGTGGACAACGGATGCCAGCGGTTCTGCCTGACAGTGGCTTGTCTTTCATGCGGTGGTTCGGCTCAACTCTTAGGGAACCTTGCGGCAACACGCGGTCCAGTGGAAATGGTTGGGATGATGCCTCATTCGCAAGTGGTAGGTGGATCCATCTTTTCTTGGATCATGGTGTCGGACGGTGAGTTCCTCCTCATGCCAGCTGCGCAACTCCACTCAGTGAACAGAAACGGCGTGCTTCAGGTTTGGCAGACATCGGAGGATGATGGATTGTGGGGAAATTAGCGCAGGAGAACCTTGGATTTGCAGCAAGGCTTGGACATCATGAGGAATTTTCATTTCTGAGGGTTGATTTGGTTCATACTAGGAAAGAGATTTGAATTGTTAATTTGTGGTGTTGTGAAGGTGGGTTGAATGTGTGAGTGAGGAATGATGATGATGTCTATAGGTGGAACAAGATGGAAGTAGGAATGCTAGTCATGGATGGACTATAAGTGAGTCTCATTACGGGTGCATCGGTAGGAGAGGAGAAATAAGGGTTGATGGTGTTGGTGTAATTAGATGTGTGTTGGAGCTATTGGTAACTCATGAGGGTGGAAGGTGTGTCGGTGAGACAAAAAACACCGACAGAAGAATAGGCAAGGTAGGGAAATGGTGCATCAGTGAGTTGCGAGTAACCAATAGAGGGAAGGGGCTTCAGCAACTAAAAACATCAGCAACTCAAAATTTAAACACAATAAATGAAGAATTAACACATAAAATTTCTAAAAAAAGGTTATAGAAAATTAAAATTAAAAACTAATTAGAGATTGAAAATATAATCAATAAAATTAAAACATAATTACTAACAAATGAAACCCTAAAACTAATTAATGAACCACCTTAATGTATTAAGAAAATAAAACTAACGAAATTGAATATAGATAATGAAATTGATTTTAAGCATTAAATTCATGTGATTTAATTAAATAAATTAAATCAAATTAAACAATGGATGGGTCGTGGATTTTACATGGACGTGCGTCGGTGACTCATTCAATCCCTGACAGTGGTTAAGGGAAGTGACTATGGGATGAGCTACCAATGTAGTGTCAGTGAGACTTTGTGTTAGTGACTTTAACTTTTATCTACAAAGATAAACTTAAATCAATTAAATAGATGAATGTAAAACTAATACTTAAATTAATTAAAGTAGTTATTTAATTTACCAATTAAAAAATATAACAAAGAATACTTAAACTAAAATTATAAATTAAATAGAGTAAATAACTAAAATGAAACTAGATTACTATTTTAATTTTGAAATTCATTAATTAAATTGATTAAAGATAATAAATTTAAGAGTTATTTTAATAAATGAAAAAAATTTAAAAAATTAATTATAAATTAAATTTAAATCATATAAATAAAAACTCAAAATAAAATTAATAGAATGAAATGAAAAGGTAGATTGTTAAATTAATAAAAACTAACCTAACATAAAATTAAAAGTGAAGAAGAATTAAAAATTAAAAGGTAAATATAAAAATTAAGTAAGTAAAACAAAAATAATTAATTAAAAGCATAAAAATACTATTTTATTAATAAAAATTTGATAATTATTAAATTTACTTATAATAATAAAAAAGTTAATATATTTATCAAAAAGTGAAAAAATAATTAATTAAAACAATAAAATCTAAAATATAAGATGTGGAAAATTATGTAAAATTGACTTCATATCAAATTCCCCTACACTTAAAAAAAAATTTCCCTAAAAATTTCCATGATTTATTATCTTTGAAATACAAATGTGTGTTTTATTAATAAACTCAAATTGTAACAATTTCCATAGTCTCAATGCAGAAGACCTCAAAAATGAGTAATTGGATTTTGAATTGTAATGTTCAAATGAAATATTTCCCAACTAAAAATTATTACTGGGTAATTAAGAAAATAATGAATCATCTACCATTGAGGATGTCTCACCTCATTTATGAAACTGCCTAATGAATTATTTCTATTCAAGTCTAAGATCTAAATTCAAGAGTGATAAAAATGTTAAAAACTAGTGGAGTAAAAAACTTATCAAACAGAACCTTGTATAATGACTTTCACCTAGGGTCCAAAGGAAAATATTAATTTTTTTGAATCACCTTATTGAATCAACCTAAATGGTACCATATAGATCATTTTTACCTTTCTTCATCTGGTGTTCATTATTCCCCTTACCTTAATGAACTCATTTTTGACCCTATCCACTTGATTTAATTTTTCTCATGGGATGTATTTTGTGTTAAGCATTGTGCATATGAAATTATTCATTATTTTACAGAGGGATTTTAGTTAATATAAACAAACCCAGGGCCTAGTGTCTCAGAAAATCACTATGGGATCCTAAATGCCTAAATTACCCAAGTTCCGAGACATTAATATGAAAAAAAATTACATTGTTTCACTAAGGTGATTTTTTAATAATTAATTTAAAATTGTGTCCCTAAGGTAAATGTTAAAACTTCTAGTTTCGAAAGATATGATCTAAAATCTACTAGCATGTATCATGTATCTCTCTCAATTATAGTTCATAAACCAAATATTCCTAAAATAACTAAGCATGTTCACTCACCAATCATTCACCCAGATAATTTTTGAACACAAAACAATTCTTAACTATAATAAAATTTTATACTTAGGGAAGAATCCTTTGTAGTATAGTTTACAACCTAAAAAATATGAAAATATAGAAGGATTTTTAAAATATTTGAACATTTTTTGACAATAAGTTTAAAGAGTGGTGGAATTTTATTGGATTCATTAAGAATAGTTTAGATCAATCGTGAATTGACCCCCTCCCTCACACTTAAAATATAACATTGTCCCCAAAGTTGAATTAAAATGTGGAGAATAATTTTTTTTAACAATTATATCTCAAAAAATATTTGCATTTCAGTAGAATAATGACATCTAAAAGGGTCTTAGTGAAAATCAAAATAATAGTTTCCACAAAAATTATCTTACAGTAGGTTCACATGAATTTTCATTTAAATGAGTGAAAAAAATTCTATTAAATTCAAACAGTCCCAAGTAAAATTCTAAAGGATATATTGAATTGGGAGAAATTGAATTAATTTTTTTGATTCAAAATTATTTACAATTAAGCAGTAAAAATTCATACTAATCACCCAACAAAAAACAAGTAGAACACTCCAAAAAAATAGCAACCATGGATGTGGGTATGAGCCCCCCCCCCCCCCCCACATAATTTCTCATAGTTAATGGATCTAAAAACACTGTAATAATAAGTTTTCAAAACTTTGACACTTTTAATAATACTTTTCATTTAAAATACACATGAAACAAAATATTTCAACATTCGAGTACAAAAAGTAATAATTTCTACCAAGGTAATTGTACAGAAAAAACAACAGCAACAACAAACATGTAGAAAATTATTTAACAAAGAGACATTCAACAAAATTTTCACCATACGAGCAATGAAACTAATACAATTTCCTGAAATAGTAGAAAATTACTGACTCACCAGCACTATCATCGGTGAATCACCAAATATATTGTATTGGTGGCTCAGGTGCATTGGTGAGTCAATGACTCACCAAAAACATTGAAATTGCGACCTTACGGTGATATTTTAATGTAAATAGGAGCAGAAAATAAATGCAATAGTAAAATAAAAGAAATTACTTATTAAATCTTGTCCATAAATGCTTAATTGTGGGAATTCCACTCATTTATTGACACCAAAAGCATCATAATCTTAAAAAATTTAGTGGACCAAACAAGAAAAAAACTCCAATTGAGATAGAGAATACAAAAGATAGCAAAGCAAGACCTTATTCAAAACATAAAACAAGTAATAAATTAAAGACATGAACCATGGGTTGACTCCCATGAAGCACTGTGTTTTAAGTCTTCAGTTAGACTTTATTTAATTAAAAAAAAATTGGATTAATTTTTGATTGAAACAAGAAAAAATATCATGGGTTGCCTCCCATGTAGAGATAGTTTTTAAGCCCCCAGGAAGACTTACCTAGGAACTAATCGTAGACACTAGGTGGGTGTGGTTTCCTAAGTAGAAACCTCCAAATGTGTTTAGACTATTTTTTTAGAGCATTGAATTTTTTGGGAACCTTTACTTAAGAACATAGAAACTAAACTCTAAAAATCTGTAAAAATCCCTAGGAAACACCCTTTAACATAAATAAAAGTCTAAGAGGAGTCTTCATGTTAACAAAACATTCATCACCCAAATACATTTTATCAAAAATTTCAAAACATTAAAGTTCTAGTAGAAAATAATTGATTACCTCAATATTTTACAAGAGGATTTTTAGATCAGACACATCAATGTTACTCTTGGAAGTAGTGTTGTCTATTTCTAGATTATGTTCAGAATTGGAAAATTTTTAATTTTTAGAATTGGACAACAGAGAACCAGGTGCTTCAAGGGTTATGGAGTTATCCTCAATACAATCTCTTTTAACATCAACACTAACGGAATAAAAAGTAAGGGTTATTGAGGATGAGTTCTAAATATCAGGTTCAATATGGGGATTAATAACATACATATTAGATTTAGAATAAAAGGAACTCAATTGTGTATCCCTTAATAACCTACTCTAAGTATCTAGATGGTCTTTTTCACCCAATTCATTAGAAGAAAGATGTTTAAAATAGGGAATAAAATTTACTTGATCATTAACAAATTCAGTTTTAACAATTTTATAAATATCTTTAAAAATTTCATCATTAGTGAATAAAATATTATCTACTACTACTTTTGAAAAAGTCAATTTTTATGATACATCTTATGTGTGTTCAACCTATCTTTAAAGTTAACTATCAAAAATTTTATCTTCCAAAATAATGTTTGTTTAGTTTTGCAATTCTTTATTGGTGGAAGTATTTCTCAATGAATCTTCAAGAAATTCCAATTCTTGATTGTTCAAATATAAACTATTTTCACCATGTATCTCAAAACTACATTTAGTTTCAATAAACAATGTTTTATAAAAATGGTAAATATAAGAATAGGGAAATGAAATCTCATTAGTTAATTTTTCTTCAAATATTATTCCCTCATCTTCTTCATCCAAATATATTTTAGAAATTATTGTGTTTGGAGTTTCAAAACATAGAAGAGTGGTTTTTAGTTTTCGTTCAAACATTTTAGATTCAAATATTTCCAACTTAATGTTCTCTTCCAAAGTTTACCCACATTCATGTTTAGGTTTATCATTTAGGAATTTAGAAAAATTAAGTCAAGATGTATTAAGGTTCATGTTTTCATTAAAAAAATTCCCTTCATCCTGAGAATTGATATTTTCAAATTTTATGAAATAATGATTTTTCTCTAGAAAAGGAATCATGAAGAGAATTGGGATTTCTTTTTCAATCTATTTTAGTTCATTTTTATAATTATCTAACTCAACTCCATTTATGTTCTTTATGGGATCATCAATGTTGTTTTCTTCATTCAATGAGTTGGTTATTTCCATGTTTTGTTCATAAAAATTAGATTATTCAAAGTATATGGTTTAATTCCCAGGTTTAGACTCAGTCTCCACTTCATTTACATTTTCAAATCTTTTATAGACATTTTATTATTCACTTATTTCAGCTTCTTCCAATTCATAAAACTGATTCTGTAATTCTAAGATAATTCTTTCCAACCTTTTGTCTATTTGATCTTGCTCTTAAGAATTTTTAACTTGAATTTCTTGGGTTTTTTTAGCCAGGTGTTCCTATCATCCATCCTAGCATCAATTTTAAATACAATTTGGTTATGTTTTTCTAGGAATTCGGGTTGGGGCTCAAAGTGTTTTTCATTTTCCTCAAAATATTTATTATGTTATGGTTGATTATAGGCACACTACCAGACGGTGTGTCCATAATATCAATAACATACATAGTATAGTTCACTATGATTTTTGTTATCATGTATTTAAAATTTTTTAAAGTGAAATATATTAAACACACATTCAAATTCAACAAAAAGTTTAAAGTAAAACACAATCAGTAGATTTTTTATGTGTTTTTTTATATTTCTTATATTTTTTTAATTTTTTTATATCATAGGACACTTAGCGTGTTATTTTCCCAGCAACGTTGCTAAATTTTGATAAGTGTTATAGGTATTGATGGCCCTCTAGATTAAATTTATTAAACTACACTAGTATAATGGTGCATGGTCAATCCATAGGGAGAGAAAGTGAGTGGTCTAAGGTTTTTTAACAAGCCCACTGTGCTCAGTAGTGGGTAGATTTTTTAGAATTTTTAACTTTTTTTGTATTTTTTATCTAGTGAAAACACAATGAAGAAACTTCTTTATTTATAATTTTGTGTTTACTAAACTAAATGTGAAGTATATAAAAGAGAAAACCGAATCAACCGTGACATATAGTGGAAAATGAGTGCTACGAGTTGATCATGAAGAAAACTCAAGTGAATTGAAATCTAATGACTTAAAAAATATGTTTCTCCATTTGATTTAAATCACACCTCAAATGAGTGTTTAATTCTTCCTCATCAGAAAAATTAACATGCTGCATTGAATGTCTTGAAGTTCCCCAATTCATGAACCTTTAATTAGTAAATTGTTTAAAAAATGTCAACAGAAAGCTATCTCGTTGAAAGTTTCTGATGTTTTTTAATTTTTAGATTTGAAAAAATTTTCTCAATGATCGATATCACTGAAATAACATTGATTTTGAAATTAAGATCATGAAGGTGAAAATTCAGTTAAATATTTGAGAACCAGATTCAATCTCACCGAAAGAATCTGATTCTTATTGAATAAAATTTCAATGAAGATAGAAAAAAAATAAAAAAACCATTATAAATTCAATCTTCCCAAGAATAGAAATTAACCTAAAATCATTACAATTCAAAAGAATCAATTAAAATGTAAAAATATATCAGAATAGAGAAAGAAGGATCCAGCATTTACGAATGAATATCATGAATTAATGCTTTTCTCCTACAACATCAAGTCTCCATTACTACTCTTGGTACATCCTGGGAGTATCTTCTCATGAATCAAGAATGTTGTTAAAGTGAATGAGGGTTTTATGTAATTACCACTGCTTCTCTATTTTAATACATCTGTCATCTATGGAAAATCACCATCATTTTCCACCGACTTAGATAATTCTTTTTCTTGCACACCACACAGGTGATTTTTTCATTGGATCACATGTCATTTTATCCTTTCCCTAGTAACTGAATTCCTAGAGTTTTTTGGGATGTAACTAGACATATTTTGAGTTCCATCATGCATCTTTAAAAGAAAAACAGTTGAAACAGTTAAAAATTTAATAACGAGATTTGTAATTTATTTACTCATATAATTAATTACTATTATTGTTGTTATTTAAATTAATTCTATGATATCATGAAAAAGTTATTTAAAGTAATTTGTTTTTAATTAATAAATATTTTAATTGATTATTTTATTTAATTTATTTGAAATTGTTGTATGTTATTATTTATAATTATTTAGTTTATTATTATAAAATTTATTAGTTTATTTATGAAGTTTATAATTTACAATTAGATTAAAAATTTAAGATTAAATATTTATTCTATTATTTTATTAAATCAATATTATTAATAATTAGTTATTATATATTCATTAAATTAAATTATTATTTATTTAGTTAAATTATTTACTTAATTTTATTTATTAATTTTTTAAAAATAATAATATTATTATTATTAAAATAGTTATATTAAAATTAATAAATTTATTAAAGTAAATATTGAAGTATTGTTAATTTGATCTTGTTAGTAAATTATAATTATTATTTTTATTTGTAAATTTTATTATTTAAATTTTAATATTATATATTTTATATAAATAATTTTATTTATATTTAATTATTATTATTATTTATTTTATAATTTTTGTCTTATTATTATTATTATATTATTTTTTAAATTACCCTCCCCCCACTACTTTTTCTTCATGTAGCGTAGGGGGGGATTCTGGTTCCTCTAGAACCCTCTAGTCGCAGTAGTAGATCCCTCTGGCTGCTCTAGCTTCACACAACTACAACATCTGGATACTTTACCAGTGCAGACAGTGGATGCCAGTGGTTCTACCAGGAAGTGTATTGTCTTTTGCGCAGTGGTTCGACTCAGTTTTTAGGGCTCCTTATGGTGGCTTGCGGACCAGTGGAAACGATTGGGATGACACCTCCTACTCCAATGGTAGGTGAATCCAGATTTTCTTGGATCACTACGATGGACGATAAGATCCTCCTCAATTCAGTTGTGCGACTCCACTCAGTGAATAGTAGTGGCATGCTTTAGGTGTGACAGACATCAGTAACTGGTGATTTGTGTGGAAACTGGCTCAGGAGAACCCTGCATCTGCGGCGAGGCTCGAATAGCGTGAGGAATTTTTAAATCTAAGGGTTGATTTATTTCAAACTGTAAAGGATATTTGATGTGTTAATTATTGGTGGTGTGGAGGTGGATTGAATGTGTGAGTAAAGAACAGTGATGGTGTCAGTAAGTGGACCATGTTGAAAACAAGAGAGTCTGTAGGTCATGAATGGACTGTTGGTGAGTATAACTACTGGTGTGTCAGTTAGAGAGGAGAAAGTATAGCTGATAGTGTCAGTGTCGGTAGGTGCGTGCTATAACAATCTGTAACTCATGAGGGTAGAGGGTGCGTCAGTGAGACACAAAACACCGATAAAAGTAGATGTGAGGTAGGGAAACTGTGCATCAGTGAGTTGCGAGTCACCGAGAGAGGGAAGGGGTATTGGTAACTAAAAATGTTGGTTCCTAAATATTAAAAAAATAAATGATTAATTAACACATAAAATTTATAAAAACAAAAGGTTAAAGAATATAAAAATTAAAAAATAATCATAGCTAAAAAATAGAATTAATAAAACAAAAACATATTAACTAACAAATGAAAAACTAAAACTAATTTATCAACCAGCTTTATGTAATAACCAAAGAAAACTAAAAAAATTGATGCTATATAATAAAATTGATTTTAATAAATAAATTAAGGTTATTTAATTTAACAAATGAAGTCAAATTAAATAATGGATGAGTCGTGGGTTGTGCATTGACATGTGTCAGTGACTCATTTAGTCATTGATAGTGGAAAAAGGATGTGGCAGTGGGATGATCTACGAACGTAGTGTTGGTGAGACAATGTGTTAGTGACTTATACTTTTATCTATAATAATAAACTTAAATCAATTAAATTAATGAATCTAAACCAAATAATTAAAGTAAATAAAGTAATTTTTTAATTAACTAATTAAAAGCACAAAACTAAGAATACTTACACTAAAATTAAAATTTAAGTAGAGTAAATAACTAAAATGAAACTGGATTACCATTTTAATTTTGAAATTCATTAATTAGATTGATTAAAGATAATAAATTTATGATTTAAATTAATAAATGACAACAAATTAAAAACATTAATTATAAATTAACGTTCAATCATATAAAGAAAACTGAAAAGAAAATTAATAAAATGAAATGAAAACGTAGATTATTAAATTAATAAAAACTAACCTAACATAAAATTAAAAGTGAAGAAGAATTAAAAATTAAAAGGTAAATATAAAAATTAATTATTGAAAACAAAAATAATGAATTAAAATGCTAAAAATAAAATTTTATTAATAAAAATTTATTAATTATTAAATTTATTTATTACAATAAAATAGTTCATTTATTTATCAAAAAGTGAAAAAATAATTAATTAAAATAATAAAAAAATAAAAAATGTAAAAAATTATGTAACATTAAGACCACATCAAGTACACAAGTGAGATAGTTTCTTAATTTTTTTATTCAAATGAAAAAAATTTATCTATACACAAATATACTTCGAAAATAATTTTTTTTAATTTCTAATAATATTTTCTATAATCATGGATGATTTTTCCATGCTGTAATTTTTTACATAATAATACAATATTCTAATATTTTAAGGTGATATAGAAAAAAAAATATCATTTATCTATATGATTAAAATTGACCTCTCTTTTTAAAAAATATATGTTGGAGGGAAATATTATATTTTTTTGGATCGTTTTTTGGGAAAATTCATATAGAGATATTATATAGTAATTTTTTAGTAGCATCCTTAAAACAGATCACTCAAATTGCACCCAGTTAAAGTCCCACTAATTTTAGGCACACCTCCTTATACGCCAATCAATTCCAACTAGAAGTGAGGATTTAATAGGTAATAATGGAGAGACTATACCCTTTATGTTTAAATAAAATATAAAAACCTATAGTGGAATGGAAATAAAAATCAACATATCAAGACAGAATAATTCCACATTATAAGAAATATAAATATCCATAGTGTTATGTGAATCATAGTGTAAATTACATGAATTCCCATATACAATTCGTATATATATAATGGTATAAAAATAAAACCATGTAATTACTGAGGAATAAACTGGTCTAATTCTAAAAAAAATGATTACATTCATATACATTAGTTATACCTCCATCCACTAATCTCTGTACATTTGTCATTTTCACCTTATTTCATCACAATCCAAAAAGTTTGCACACACCCCCTGGGTCCCATGTAGTGTGTGAGTATGAACATAGTAGGCAACCAACAATGGTGTCCCTAGATAATATTCATATGAATACAATTATATAAAGAACATACTGAACAAAAACCCAAGAAATCAATGCAACCCACTCAACCTATTCTCATCGATAAATAGGGAGAACTTTTTCTACTTCAATTAGTGAAAAATAGGGATGATGAACACATAATTTTTCACTTTTTAAGGTCCCTAGTACTTCTAATCAATTACATTATATAAGACATAAAATATCATGAACCAACCTGGATACCACGATACACTAATAATCATTCTATCTATAATATAGCTCGATGAGTGTTCCTGATCACCATGGGTTGGTGAATAGAACCTAGCATCATATCATTAATTGAAGGGAATAGTTTTCCCATAATAATAACCCATTATAAAAACAATAGTAGAAAAAAGTCCAGTCTTTATTTTGAACACTCCTCAAGGAGAAAAGTACCGTAAGAAGATAGATAAACATCCCAAAGGAAACAATAATCCACAATATAACACAACACACATCAAGAAAATTTCTCACAATCCTTGTACAATATGTGGACCACTGCTCCAATGATCACCACTATCACTCCAGAGTCCCATAGATAAAGCACACTCACTACCTCTAAGTGGCTCTTTCCCGTTCCCTACACCTGGAATAACAAAATATTCAATGCCTAAAGATAAAGTTAGGGAATGAGATAGATGGCTTAGTATGGTCTCACTAAGTGTTCCATAATCAATTCTATAATAATTAACCATTAAATATTTCAATTTAAATAAGACATGGCATGGAATAATATTCCTATATTTTAAATCTAAGCATTCTTTCAAATCAAGTTGATGGAAGCTATATCAAAATAGGATTAAATGAAAATTTAATATAAAACAATTATATAAAAAATATGTAATTAATAAATTTATTCTTTTAAAAATATCACGCATAATAATTTTAAACAAAACAAAGGATCATGGTCATTTTCCTTAAGTTATATTAGTTATAGGATCTCAGATCCTTACCATTACTCAATACCCAATCATGGATCAATTATATGTTCACATGTTCCTAGGATAAGTCCAAATGGACTAATAAATCAATATCCCATTTGGGATGATCATTCTTAACAAGGTTTAGTTAAAGTTTTCATCATCAACAAATTTATAGGGTGTCAGAGTCCTAGTGTGTTTGTCCTAATCACCCACTAACTACTTAGGTTAATATGTTCTTTAATCAATCAATCAACAAATCATGGGAAAATCAATAACATTAATTTCATTTATCATTCATAGTTCAAATGTCCAATTTCATGTTTTATCATTCCATTTCAGTTTCAAAACCAAATCACAGGTTTTCACCAATTGCATGCCTTTCAAATCATCTTTCATTTAAATCCAAATTTTCTCAAGAATCAAAAATTAAATAATTTAAACAAATATTTTTTCATTTCAAGACACCATTTTTCTCAAAATATACCCAATAATTTCAATTCCATTTAAATTGGAAAGTTTCACAATTTCCTTTCCCTTTTTAAACAAAAATTCAAATAATCTCAAATAAATGTTCTATAAATCAATTTCAAACTCATATCAATTAAATTTAAAAATATTGGTTTTCAGTTTGAGGTTAAATCCTTATGGAACCACCTACCTTTAATCACACGATCAAACAAGTCAACACCCAAAACAAGAAACACAAATGGGGAGATGAAGGTGAAGAGGATCTAAGAACAAATCCTAGAATTAAGAACCATCAAAATAAGATCTATCAAAACCGAGAGTTGATCTATAAATGGAATGATGATTCATAACTATTAGAAGGAATTGAAATATAGGAAAGGGAAAACCAAAATCAATATTGAAACCACATATCAGAGAGGGATAAAGATCTTCTACTGGAACATCAATTCACAAGATAAGAGGTTGGAGGAGCTGGGAAATCCTATAAAGAGACTCTATAAGCCAATGGAATCGATTATGAATGAATGAGGGTGATTATAGGTTAAAATAGGAGATTTTAGATTTTAATTAAAAATTTTGGGCGATTAAAACCCCATGTGTACAGTTTCCTAGTTGGGTTACATTGTTAGTATTAACAATTATCCCAAACAATGTGCCCTCCCTGGGCTTATGGAAATCGTGCATGGTTTCACCACATGTTTAAAATTAACATGATCAAACCATGAAAATTCCTCTTTTCAAGGGTGAACGGTTATCACATTAGAGAAAAACTCGGGGGTTCATGGTTTTCTGGGACAAACCACACAGTTTTTCCTAATTGTGCAGAGTCCCCAAAACATTCTAAATTTCTCAAAAGTCACTTAAAACTACTTAAAAAGTTAAAATCAAGGTAAGATCAAAATAACTATGAAAATTTACCTGAAATTATATAATGATATGTTACATAATATTCCACCACATGGCCTACATGGTTATTCCATGTTATTGGGAATGATTCACTGAAGGCATATCTATATATCATATTACACGGTCCATTATAAAACAATTCATATTCCAATTATTATATCAACAGACCCATTCTGACCACTGACTCAACAGCCTAATGAACCCAAATAATTGTGAGCACCATATCTTATATGGGTTTCTCAATCATCACTTGTATTCCTTGGCCATCCTTATGATGTATCCCTCCTTTGAATCTGAAGTCCTCGGTAGATTGCACAGTCATTGTAACTAGATGGTGAATTAGTGTGATCCTTATTATAAAATTCTACCCTATTTTTTATCACATCTTGATATTAAAACCTATGTCTTAGATAATATGTATAGACCTATTTTTTAATTCCAAACTAACCCAACCTCGTGAAAAGTATTTTAAAACAAGATACAATAGCACATGGTTTTTTAAAAGGTTAGACCCTAATGTGGGAAGATACTCCTTTATTTGTTCCCAATTAATATGAGATATAAATTTATCACTAACAATTATAGCTATTAAAAATGTGTAATAAGGTAACATCCTTGAATCATAACTTATAAGGGGAGGGTAGGTATCATCTTTAACATTTGTAAAGGTATTATCCTTGATCCAATATTATTCCTTGATAGTAGTCATTCTATCAACCATTATGGATTAAATTACACTAGATCCCTCCAATATTCAATGTTCTTGTGGATATATTTCTTGAAAAGGGTCTTTATTAGGCTTAAAATGAATCTACATAAATAATGAAAAATATTCTTCCTCAAGAACAGTTTTTCGACTGCTACCCAATCTTCTAGTACAGTTGAATGCATGTCGGCCATGTTCTACAATACTCAATCTCATAATGGTAAAAACATATATAAAAATTGTCTCTCCATGTTTTATACCTCATCATTATTCTAAAAGTTATTCAATAAGTAGAGTAATAATAGGCATTATATGTGCTAGTATTTTTCAAATCTTCTCTTCTACGTATTTATTTTCTATGATATACAGATATTTTAGAGTTTGAATTTTTACAAGACTCTCCTTCTTCATCCTTATTCTTATTCTTCTTTCTCAATGAATAGGTTTTTTATCAATAACATCTTAATAATCTCTATCTTAAAAACTTATAGTCCTATCAAGAAATTTAGTTTCGTTCCTCTTCTCTCTCTTTGATACTAAAAATGAATATAGGTATATAGTATAGGTTTCTTTTTTTTATTATTTTCTTGTTTTTATTTTTTATTATATCAGAATCATGTGAATATTATTTCATTATTTGAATATAGAAAAAAACTTTAGTAATGGAAACATGATCTTTTCCTTAACTTTCAATCTTTTAAATATGAAAAAATAGCTATAGAATATCAATTATCAAAAACCAAATCTCTATCTTTGACTTAATATATCTCTCAAATTCCTTTCCACCTTAAGATTCTCAAAATCTTCCTAGACTCATATTCTATAAGAAATATATATGAATTTAATCCATAGTTGTATGCATTATTTCATGTAGTAATATTATTGTAGTGTGATAATATAACTACCCAATTTTTTTAAATAATAATTGTTTCCTGAAAATGTGTGTTATATTATTTTATACACAATAAAACTCTATCTCTCTAATAATGATGTGAATATAATTGAAATGTGACCTTTGGTTTTTTATTATTATATGAATTTTTTTTGATTATGATAATTGGTCAATATGACATTTGGAAACAAAAATTTTAATAATAATTATAACATTATAATTAGTATTATAAATAGAAACGATAATGGTTAATTACTGCAGAAAGAAGATTTAATGGCCTCATCTAGTAGAGTCATTCCATACGAAGCCCATTTTTCAAAACTTGGGAGGGAGTAATATTATTTGGTCTTATTTCTTGACTAATCCCAAGCCTAGATTCAACATTTTAAGCTTCAATGAAATCGCTTACAGGGGAAGTTTAACATAGTGGAAATTACCACCCAAGTGATGTTATCTAGGTCTCCCTAAGAATCTATCACTATCGCACACCTCAACCTTAGGTCATAAGTGGGTGTTTTTAAGGATTATGTTTCAAGGCCTTAGTTACTTATTTTATAATTCATTTATATAAATAAAATTGGTGCTCCATCAATTTTGTTTTGAGTTTAGTTTTTTCATAAAAAATATGAAGAATTTGAAAAATTGATTTTTTGGATAGATATTTTACTCTTTAGAAAATATATAATTGTTATAATAAAATAAGGTAATAATAATAATGATTATTTTAATGAAATATAATGATTACAATACTCTTATTCAAATTTAAATGATAAAATAATTTTATCTTTTTCAAGTGTCAGAAATTTTTCTATGCATTTTTCTATGCATTTTAATTCCTATATTATTTTTAAGAAAAAATTATTTTTATTGTTAAAAAATTAAATTTATAATATTTAATTAATTATTATTATAAAATAAGTTTCTTTTCTGAAATCATAATGTTGATATTAGGTTTGGTTTACTTTATGATAATATTCTACAATATTTTGTTTTTCAGAGAATAGTAAAACTTTTGTTTTTATTTTTTAGTAATGAAATATTAATTATTTATTATGTAATATATAATTCTGGTCAACGATTTTGGATTATAATAACATAATAGATGTCCCAAGTGGACAGTACCGTGGGAAAATAACACAGGAAAGCACATGGTTTTACAAATACCACTACCGAGGTGCCAAGAAAATTAATAAAAAAATCCCTCAATTTTGCTATAAATACCCACCCATTTCATCATTTAAATTCATTAAAAATTCATTATCCATGAATATTTAAAATTATTACCTCCTAATGAGTCCTCCAAATTTTCCCTCAAGCCCCCAATGGCTCTATATTTGAGTTTTATGAGATAAAATTTAAGGTAAGGGAAATCTCAATTTCTCTTTTCCTTTCAAATTCCCTTTTTATGTATTGTGTATTTAAATTTCTATAATATGTTCTTCTTTCCATTTTATACTATCCCTTTAATTTATTAAGATTATTTTATTAATGGGAGACCCTATTATCATCTCTTTTTAATGTTTTCTAAAACCATCTTTTTATACCCGTTATGCTGCAGGATTTCCTTCTCAAAATTTCTCTCTTTTTCTAAAGAAACCCTCTTATTTTATTTTTTGAATACCCAAACATATTTATTTTCTAGGGGTATTAAAATAGATGTCTATATGGTCTATTGTATTCTATAATTAACATACATTAAACCTTCTTTCCTTTTTTATGGGTTAATAATGTCATAAAGATCTTCTCTTTAAGCACTTTCTTTAAACGCCATGATTCTGATATGAAACTTATTTATTTTATTCTCCATGAGTTATTTTTGAAATGTTTTATTATGATATATGTGGTTATAATTAACTAATATATATTAATGGTGTACCCTAATAGTTCTCCTATTCATCTGGTAATGAATTTAATCTCTAGATATGACATGTTTTATGATACCTTGGTGAATAACCATGGTAATTTTTAAGAAACCAAGATGATAAAACATGGTTATATGATAACGAATTACTGAATTAAACGAGGTATCCACATTTCCATGTTATTAATCATGTTATTTTTACTATTATATTTCTATTTTTCATTTCTCGGGCCTTTTTTATATACCTCAAGTTCTTATAGATATTTCTCCTGATCACATGTTAACGGTTTCTCTTACTTTCCCTTACTCATCCTTATGCTTACCCTTTCATTTGATGTATTTACCTAGGTTAAGAGATATAGTAATTGAACTTTGGATTAACCTATGATGAATCCATTCAAGTTTATTAGAATAATGTTTTCTTATTTTCATGTATTATGTACATTATTTCCCAGACACTAAAGTTTAAAAGATTTTCTATTTGTAAAATGCTATGTGATGTTATTTAATGAAAAAGAAAGATTACATAGTTTGTATTAAAGGGTAGTTTATTAATTTTTGGAAATTATGATTTGAAAACATTTTAAAGAACCTTCATTACAAGTTAAAATATAGGAAAAAATATTGGTATTTTGGTGAAATATTATGTAAGGGGTTTCCAAGAAATGAAATGTTTGTCTGGATAGGAACTAGTGGATGTGGTTCCAACATAAATGTACCTATGGGTAACAACTCCCACAAAGTGTGCCAAACTTGAATTTATGTAACCTATAATAAGACAATGACCCTTACTTTACACCTAGTTTGACACTCTTGGGGGATATGTTTAGTGAATCACATGATTTTTATGAACCACTATGAATGATTTATAGAAAATGTAATTGTGGGTAAAGAATAACATATTTAAGCACGATTTTTTAAGGCATGAAATTCCTTTATAATTATAAGATTAGTAAATGAAAAACATTTATCAGTATGGTTTTTGTCTTTTATAAAATGGTGGGAAATAGTAGAAACTGTGTAAATGGTGAACATAATGGACTAGGCACTGACAACCTTTTGATGGAAGCTGAAATGGAAAACATCATGAGAATGATGAAAAAACTAAATCTAGTTATGAATAATAACTTGGATCAATATGATAGAATAGATTCAACTCAAAGGGAAAAACTTTATTTTTGGGTCCTTCATACATCAATGACAACATTATTTCAGTGATCAACCAACCCATTGATTTCTAAACAACGGATAAGCTTATCAAAAAGACCTTTTTTGTACTCCATTGTTATGAACAAGATAAAGTCACCCTGGAAATTTACCTCTTAGAGGGAGAATCAGATTAGTTGTGGAAACTAGTTAAAATCATGATTCCAAGATGGGGGGATTGAAGCTATGGAGTACAAAGAATTCAGGGGAACCGTTTTGAAAAACAATTCCCCATTCAATGTAAAAAAATGGAGAAGGAGTTCCTAGACCTAAAGCATAATGAAAATGAATCTGTGGGAAGATATGAGATGAAATTCACAAGACATTCCCATTACAACTCTTAATTTTTCAATTATCCTAATGGGAAGTTTGATAGATTCTTCCATGAAAAAAGACCTAATCTATGGAAGAGTATTTCCAACTGAGACTATGATAGCTATGAGGAGATCGTGGGGAGTGCTATAAAAATTGAACTAGATTTCTGAGAGACATTGTGGTCCCATAGATCAAGCGAAAATAAGAGATATTTAGATTCAAACATGGGGGATCTTTGAATATGGAAGAGGATGAAAGAAAGTGCAACTTTCCACATGAAATAAATATGAGAAGAAGCATTCGGAGAAATACCTACCCATAAGTTGAAAATGTTACAAGTGTAGAAGTGATGGATATATTTCTCGGAACATTCATAGTGAGGTGAAGCCCCAACTTCTCAATACTAACGACAAAGATACGATGGTGGAGGCCCATCCTAAAGTCCAATGCTTCAAGTGTGGACAACTTTGGAAAATTTCAATCAGTTTCCAAATATGAAGTTAATATAGGAGACTCACCATCAACCTCAATATAGGCCAAGGGAGAATGGTTATGGTTTTTATGTCATAATAGTTTTTGTAGAGGGTCTAAATGATGTGGTGAAAGGTACTCTCATTATTATCTCATAGTCAGAAAGTACTTTATTTGATTCTAGTTCTATGTATTCCTTAACTTCCTCAAGGTTTTCAAAGAATATATATTCAATCCCTCAACTTCTAGAAGTAGAGTTATCAATAAGTCTCTTGGAATAATTATCCAAGCATCAACAGTGTATAGAAACTATATTATTTACTTTGGTGAGCATAATCTCCTCACAAATCTAGTATTCATTCCCATGATATAATTCGACATTATACTAGGGATGTACTAGATCTCAAATTATAATACTAAGATAAACTATAAAATCAAGGAAATATTCGTAGTATTGAATGGATAACCTATAGTTATTTTCAAATGATAGATATCTCAACATGAGTTTTGTCTAGAAGCACCTCACATAGATTTCTTTATGGAAATGATCAATGAATATGAATAAGGAAATCAAAGTATACAAATAAAGAATTTACCCATAACTCAGAATTAAATTTATTTATTTTTCAAGGAGTTACCTAGACCTCCCCCATAAAGTGAGGTAGTGTTATTTATTGAACTCATGGCTATATCAAAACCAATTTCGAAGTCACCATATAGAATACAAAACATATAGATATAAGAAATAAAAAAACAACTCCAAGAACTTTTGGAGAAGGGGTTTATCTGACCAAGTGTGTCTCCTTGGGTATAACCTATTCTATTTGTGAATAAGAAGGACGGATCAATGAAATTATGCATTGATTAGAGAGAACGTAATGAGATCATAGTGAAGAACAAGTACCATATTCCAAGAATTGATGATATATTTGACCAACTTTGTAGAGCTCAATTCTTCTCCAAGATTGATCTTCGATCTGGTTGTCATCAAATGAGGGTGAAGAAAGAAGATATTCCAAAGACCACCATATGATTAGGATATGGTAATTATGAGTTTTTTGTCAATCCATTCATCTTTACTAATGCTCCTGTTATTTTTATGGATTTAATGAATAGATTACTTAATGTCTACCTTGATAACTTTATGGTAGTTTTTATTGAGGATATTCTGATATATTACAAAAGGTGTGTGGATAATTAGGGTCATCTATGGGTTATATTGAAAAATATGGGGAAGGAGAGTTTATTTTTAAAATTAAAAAATTGTGAATTTTGGTTACAAAAAGTTTCTTTTTTGGGGAACATTGTAACCAATGAAGGAATCTTAGTTAACGCTACAAAGACAAAGGTTTTGGAGGAGCACCCTCGTCCTTCAACAGTTTCTGATAATCTTAGTTTCCTTTTATTATAGGAATATTATATGATGCTTGTGAAAATATTTTCATTACTTTCTAATCCACTATCCATGTTTACATGAAAAGGGTTCATGTTCATCTTGACAAGGGAGTGTGAATAAAGTTTCCAAGATCCAAGGAAGAGATTGATTATTTCTCCCATGTTAACTCTACCCTATATTAGATAAGGTTTACTTATTTTTAGCGATGCATATATGAAAGTTATTGGGTGATTCCTCATGCAGAATGACAAGGTGACTACTTATATATCTCGATAGTTTAAGCCTCATAAGAATAACTATAATACACATGACCTAGATCTAGAAATAGTTGTTTTTTCTCTAAATATATATAGGCACTATATATATGGGGAGAAATGTAATATATACATAGAACATCAATGTTTGAAGAATATTTTAATGAAAAAGGAATTGAACATGAGAAATAGGAGATGTTTGGAACTTCTTAAAGACTACAAGTGTTCAATTTAGTATCACCTAAAAATAGAAAACAAATTCGCTGATGCATTAAGTAGGAAAGACCCTATTGTTCGGGAAATGATGAGGATTAAAAGAGATCCTCTGATCAAATACCAAGTAAAACATGACTTGGGCATCATAAGGTAAGGGACATCATCAACCCTATCCCAAATGATTTCTCAACTATCATTACTGGAGAAGATCAAGAAATTTCAAAGAAAAGATCCTTTGTTACAGAATAATTTAGGGTATGTGAGGAATGAGAATTTTCCTGAGTTCAATATTGATCAAGAAGGTGTACTAAAATTTTGTAGAAGGCTATATGTTACATATATTCTGGAAATAAATAAGAAGATTATGGACGAAACTCAAAGATCTACTTTCTCTATATATCTTGGAATCAAAAACATATAGGGAACTTCGTGTTAATTATTGGCAGGATAACATAAAAAGGGATCTTGTCGAAAACACTACTAGGTTACTAGTGTGTCAACAAGTTAAGGAATAGCAACAACTTCATAAAGAGGTATTAAAACCACTACACATACCAACATGAAGTTGGGATAATATCACTATAGACTTTGTCACTAGTCTCCCAAAAACATCCAAAGGAAATAATTGGATATGACTGTTAGTGGACCATCTCACCAAGACTGTCCATTTTATCTCTAATTGAGAATATTTATCTCTTGACCAAATTTCCAATATATACATGATGGAAGTGGTAAGTTTTTATTGTGTTCCACTTTCTATCATTTTTTATCATGTTCTATGGTTCACATCAAAATTTTGGGGAAGTATACAACATTCTCTAAGTACCAAATAGAATATTATTATGACATATCACCCCCAAAATGATATCCAATATGAAAGGACTATTAAAACACTAAAGGGAATGTTGATAACATGATTGATAAAATTTAAAGGTGTATGGGATCAACATTTCCTATTATTTGAGTTTAAATAAAATAATAACTTCCATTAGAGTATTCAAATGGCACCCTATGACGATCTCTATGGGAATGTATGTATAAATCCTAATTGTTGGGAAAAATATAGTGAGAGAAATCTTCTTTGACCTAATATTGTGTAAGAGATGACAGAAAAGGTTCATGTTATCCAAGAACACATAAATGATGCATAGAGTTGATAGAAGATCTATGCTAAAAAATATTTAAGGGACATAGAGTTTGATTTTTTCAATAATGTATTCCTTCAAATTTCACCTTGGAAGAGATTCGTCATGTTTTGGAAGAAATAGAAACCCAATTCCTAGTACATTGGCCCCTATGAAATCCTTGATCGTATAGGATCAGTGGCCTATAATCTTGAACTTACTCCAAATCTAGCTCAAGTGCATGATATATTCTATGTATCTATCTTGAAGAATTTCATACCTAACCCTTCACATGTACCGAATCCTGAGGTAGTACAACTAAAACATGACATCTCTTATGAGGAGAAATCAATGAAGATATTGGAACGTAGAGAAAAGGTTCTATACAATCAAACTACCCACCTCATTAAAGTATTGTGGAGGAACCACGCATATGAATAAGTGATGTAGGAACCAGAGTAGATAATGAGACAAAAATACCATCACCTTTTCTCAACCATTGGAACCAGTTGAAATTTCGGGGATGAAATTTCTTAATAGGGTAATAATGTAAATACCCAAACTTTTTGAATAATAATTGTTTCCTAAAAATGTGTTTCATATTATTTCATACACAAAAAACTACATCTCTCTAATAATGAAGTGAGTGTATTTGAAATGTGATCATTTGGTTTCAACTGTTATATGACTGTTGGTCAATTATGATTGTTGGTTAATATAACCATTGGAAACAATACTCTTAATAATAATTTTAACTTTATAATTGGTATTATAAATAGAATTGATAATTGTCAATTAATGCATAAAGAATATTAAATGACCTTATCTAGTAGAGTCATGCCACAAAAATCCCATTTGTAAGAACTTGTGAGGGAGGTATCATTTTTGGGATTCAATCTTTACTAAGCCCAAGATGTTATTCAACATGTTAATGTTGAAAGAAACCCCTTTTAGGAGAATGTTAAGTTACTGAAAATTACTACTCGGGCAATGTTATCCAAGTTTCCCCAAGAATCTATCACCATCTTAGACCTCACCCTTAAATCGTATTTAGGTGTTATAAGGGGTTACGTGTTAAGGTCGTAGTTACTTATTATATAATTCCTTTGTATAAATAAAATTATTGTTCCATTAATTCTATTTTTAGTTTAGTTTTTCTTTCAAAAAATGTCGAATTTGATAAATTGATTTTTTGGACATATTTTTTTCTGTTAAGTAAAAATATATTTATTATAATAAACTATTGTATTATTAGTAAGGTTTATTTTAAATATATTTTATGATTAAAAAACTCCTAAATAAATTTAAATGATAAAATAATTTTATTTTTATTAAGTGCTAAAATTTTACTATTCATTTTCAATACATTTTCTGTCTACTATTTTTTTTAATAAATAAGTATTTTTATAGTTAAAAGTAAAATTTTACATATTTAGAAAACTATTATGAAAAAATAAATTTCATTTTTGAAATCATATCATCTATATTATGTTAGGGTGAATTTATTAGAGTTTTATAAAATATTTAGTTTTTCGGTGAATAATAAAAATACAATTTTCTGTTTTCAGTATGTTTAATAAAATCATTCTGATTTATTATGTAATATATAATTATGGTCAACTCCTGTGGATTATAATAATATTATAGGTTCCCAGGTGGCCAATACTTTGGTAAATTACCATGTGCAAGTGCATGGTTTTCAAATACCACTACCGAGGTGTCAAAAGAAATTAATAAGAAACACCCTCACTTTTGCTATAAATACCCACCCATTTCATCATTTACATTCATTACCAATTCATTATCCAAAAATATATTATATTATTACCTCCCATAGAGTTATCTTACGTTGTCCTCATGCACCCAAGGTCCCGATCATTGAGTTTTAGGAGTCACTCTTCAAGGTATGGGAAATCTCAACTTCTCTTTTCCTCTCAAGTTCCCTTTTTATGAGGTGTGTCTTTCAAATTTACATAATATACTATTATTTACATTTTATTATATCATTTTCATATATTAAGAGTCGTTTTTTAATGGGGTACCCTTTTTCACTCTCTTTTTAATGTTTTCTAAAACCATATTTCATACCCTTTATGCCACCATATTTTCTTCTCCAAACTTATCTCTTTTTCTGAAGAAATTATGTTATTTCTTTTATGAATAACAAAAAATCTTTATTTTACAATATTATTAGACTATATTTATAAATGATCTATTTTATTATATAATTTATATACATGAAACACTCATTCATTTTTCATGGGTTAATAATTATATAAAGATCTTCTCTTTAAGCACATTGTTTTTTAATGTTGTGATTTTGATATGAAACCCGTTTCTTTTATTCTCCATGGCTTATTTATAAAATGTTTTATTAGGATATATGTGGATAAAATTAATTGATACATATTAAGGGTGTTCTCATATATCACTCCAATACATTTGTTAAATAATTTCATCTCTATATATGACATGTTTTACGATACATTGGTCAATAACCTTACAAATTTTTAAGACACCTCAATGATAAACCTTAGTTATATGATTATGAAAGACTCAAATAATTTTGTTATCCAAATTTAAATTTTATAAAACATGTTATTTTTATTATTATATTCATATTTTTCCAGTTCTCATTCCTTTTTTATATACCTCAAGTTCTTATAGATATTTCAAAGGACTACATTCAAACTGTTTCTCTTACTTTCTCTTACTGGGCCTTATACTCACCCTTTCCTTTGATGTATTTACCCAGGTTATGATATGAAATAATTGAACTTTGGATGAACCTATGATGAAGCATTTCAATTGGATTAGAATAATTTTTCATGTTTTTATGTACCTTATTTCCAAGACACAAAAATTTAAAAGATCATGTATTTGTAAAATGATATGTAAAGTTATGTAATAAAAAGGGAGATTCCATAGATACTTCTCTTCATGATGTGTAAACCCTCATAAAAATACATACTTATTATTTAATTCTCAAAATAATTATTCTCAATTATAAAAATGTCTATTCAAATAATTGTGATGTTTATGATATAAAGATCAACTTAACAATATCACATTTTAATCTATATCAATCTCCAATTCTCTAAAATAGACAACCTATACATAAGAAATTATTACACTTATATATCATGATAAGGATATAAGAAATTTTCAAATTACTATTTATAAATTCATTTAGATAAAATTAGTTACTCATATATATAATCTCAAAATATTATGCATGCTCAAAATATCTTATGCATCAATGTAAGGTTTTTTATTTTACCAAGTTTATATATACGTTTAGAAAAGTATTTTACATTTTTTGTAGTAAACTCTTAAATATTAACATAATCTGTTTTCCTTTTTCAAATTCATGTCTATATTCTGAACAACCCTAGTATATTATCCTATGATTACCCTTATATATTACATAAGGTTTTTCCTTTTGTGAAATTACAATATGTAGTCTATATGACCCTTAAATATTATCCTACGATTACCCTTATATATTAATGTACGGTTTTTTTATTTTCCACAATAAAATTTAAGATCTAATAGATATTAACTATCATAGTGTGAACACTCATTGAATTTTCTAATTATTCATCTTTATCACATACCACATCTAACGTATCATCCAGTGAAAACTACACATATTACAGTGATCTTTAACACTTTTTCGATTATTCTATTTTTAATAAATCCTATATATTTCTTATTAAAACACTTAGATAAGGTTTTTCCTATTAAAATTATATATCATCAACTCAAAAATATAATACTTCTTTAAATCAACTCAAAAACAATTTAAAAATTCTCAATGAATCTTCAATCACACTAAACAATTTTCAAAATAAATTCCCTTTGGAATTTATCATAATGTTACGAAGGATTATCAAATTAATTTTAACATACTTTTAGAATATTTCTACTCCATTTTATACTTTACGTGAAAATTCACCCTTTAAAATCATCTAGTTTTAAACTCAACCTTCTCACATATTCATTTAATTGATATTCTTCATTTAGTACAATTGAATTTATTCTTGATAATACAAGGATGGTTAATCATTGTTATATCTAGCCTTTATACTTATTGAATCATATATCCTAAATATTTTCATTAGACATATTCTTAAATTCATAAGGAACGTGTTTCATATAGAAATTCTACCTTCCAAAACACCTTTCATTAATTCAAATATTATTATTGGTAAATAATCTTCAGATTCGTTGGTTTGTTTTTTAGCACCATGAATTATCTCAAATAAACATATTTTATAATATAGAAATGGATCTATATAAATATATATAGTGGAAGATAAATTCAATACATATAATTTATAAGAACTCCATGTTGTATCTCAAAGTTTAACATCTCCATTCATTGGGATATTCCTATGCCACCCAACACATATTGACAACCATCTTACTCATTAAAAAAATATACAATCATTATAATCCATTCAGAACTTTAATATCTATCTTTTTAGATTCTCCCAATACCATTAACTAATTCATATATTTTACTATCACTATGTATTCAATATTTCTCCTTTTTTATCTCCCACTTTTGACAATAAATATAAAGATTCAAAAGTAAGTTGTTTGTGTCTTATTTATCTTCTACTTTTTAAAATCTCATATTCTCCATTTTAGAAAAATATGATCCAATTAAGAGAAGGGTGGAATCTAATTTCTATTATGAAATTATTTATAAATTCATAAACACTAATTCTACTTGAGTTATCTTGGTGTAGAAGACAATAGTGACTAACTAAGACATCAAATTTGTCTATAACATTTTTTATAATATAATACAAGATCAAAAATCTACTTCTAGGGGGTTTTCAAAAATATTTTTATAAGTAAATTATCACCTAATCTCAAATCAACAAACACATCAAAAATATTCATGTGTAAGGATGATTACCCCCCCCCCCTTTAAGGTACCTTTTATCTTAACCTGAACTCCCTATTAATAATCAGATTTGATGCAGTCAAAACAATCAATCATAAACATATATATTTCATCACTTCTCATATTTCCATATTTTCACATCAAATGATAGATTTATGGTATCTTCTCTTCTTATTATCTCCCCCTAAATTGAAACACATGATAAACCATGTTTTTTGGAATATCTTATTAATGATAATAGATATAATATCCCTAAATTATGTTGAAGTGAATCATTTATTCTGTTAAATTTCTTTTTGATAATTAAAAATATCATCACTTTATTTATTACTATTACTTACTCGTTATTATTTTCATATTATTTTTATTTTTATTTTATATTTATATATTTATGATATTTAATGATTTTACTAGTTTTTTATTTCCTACCAAATTCATCAGTACATCATATATATATAGGCTGGTGAGAATTTGGTAAAGTATAACTTCTTATGTGTAAATATTGCCACATTATATATGATGTGTTTCAAAAAAATCTAATTTTAAAAATATTATGTAAATGTGTTTTTAGTAAATCCATTTATACAGTGTAACATAGGAATACCAAAGTATCTTCTTACATATTGATTTTTTTAGAAGGGTTGTCTTCTTATGCCTTAATAATCTTTTTTACATAAGTTTTTAAATACTCTTAGGTATCCTTGTATTTTATTATTTTTATAAGACTAAAATATTACTTATTAAATATATTTTCACATATTTATATAATAATACAAGTTAAATGGAGATAACAAAGTAACACCTCCCCTTTGTTTCAAGTTTTACAAGGACACTATATAAACATTAATGATCAGTATGTTACTCATGTAGATCTATTTAATGTGCATTATAATTACAGAATATAGAAACAGGACTCCCCGTATTCAAATAGTTTATTGAATTCAAGATATATCATGTAAAACCCAACATGATTCTCTAAAGAATGAATCAATGAATTATATTACATGAGCTTTTATGATAGAATGTTCCTCATGTAGATTAGTAAATTATTTTTAGAAAGATCAAAAAATTCTTCTGTTCTCATAAATAATTGGAAAATACAGTATTTGAGATTTACAATATTTATAAATAGAAAATTATATTTGAAGACTCAACTTGTAGGGAAGATTAATTTCAATAAAAAATTATTGGAAGATTATGTTTTTTTGGGAAATATCACCTTCCAATTTAGGAATAATTTGAATGGATACATGCATGAAAAATAAACGGTTATAAATTTCCAATACCATCTATAGTTTTAGGGAGATAATACAAGGTTATAATGAAATAGTTGTTGATAAAAACTATGGTTTACATTATTTTCCATATTTCTACTTACTATTATTTATTTTAGTTTATTACATATATTTTATCCATTTGTAAAGAACCCATAACAACAAATGATTCTATTTGAAGTGGGTTCAATAAGTTTGATGTTGAATCGAACTTGTTATATATTGAAATAAACATACATTATTTTGAGAAGTTGAAGACTATATTTAGAAAACATCGTATGTAGAACTACTTCAAAAAAAATTTCAATAAAATAAAATTTGAAAATTTTAGTGAGATCGTGATAAAATGAGAATTCTATATAGAATAAAAGAATAAGATTGTCATAGTTAGTATATTTGAAATATATAAATGATGTTAATTGATATATTTATATTTTTTTATATTATTCTAACCATTTTTGATGAATATTAAGGAATAACCCTCATAAAAAATATTTCGGATATTTTTTTAGAGGAATTTGTTATTATAAATAATTTATAAATAGAGGCTGAATAAAAGAGACAAGAACACTATTCAATTTTAAAATACTAAATTGATTCTACAATGAGAACTAATTTTTTCTACTATTGTTTTTTTATTGAGAACTTTTGGGATACCCAAGATACATTTTTCAAATAATTTGAATGGGTGATGATAACATTTCATATGATTGCATTTGGACTATAAATTCTAGTTGATCTCTATTTGTCTGTTTTGTTTTGAGTTATTTCACTACATTGTATCACTACATGGTTATACCATCAATCAAAAGGTATCATTTTTCTTACCAACCTAATAAAAATTTATTTTTCATAAGTTGCATCAGATCTAATTAAAAGTCACTTTGAGAATATATAAATACCATGAAAATTCTAGGTTAGGAATTCTCCTTTAGAAATCACTGGCTATATCATTACCCACTCAAAATGTTGTAGGATTGTTCTTCCTTTGTAAATAATTGGGTTTTATCAACAACCTTTATAAAAGTCTATTTTATAGTGTGTTCCATTTCGATCACTGCGTATAAATAAGTGAAGAGTATACATGGGATCATTTTTATCTACGATAAAATTATCTTATTCTACCTTATTTTATTTTACTACTTACACTCTTCACTCACTATAATATTTTTTATTTTTGAATTGTTTTATTCCTTATGCTGTGGATTTGTATGAATACTATTTACAGTTTTGAATTTTTTTAAGGAATGAAAATTAAAGCCCCTATTATTTATTTCTATCACCGTGGTTGCGACATAACAATTGGTATCAAAATAGTATCTTTTAGAATAGTTTTTTTATTAGTGTGTACTTTTATTTAAAATGATATATTTACACTTTGTATTAAATCATTGTATTTTAGGATATATACTTTCGTTACCTATATATATACAAGACATAATAGTCCAAGGGAATTGGAAATGTTTTAGTTACTGAAAGTTAAGTAGATATGTTTTTTAATATTATCAAACCACCTC
The DNA here is from genome assembly GCA_963277665.1 of Viscum album. Taxonomy (NCBI): domain Eukaryota; kingdom Viridiplantae; phylum Streptophyta; class Magnoliopsida; order Santalales; family Viscaceae; genus Viscum; species Viscum album. The sequence goes on along the minus strand of OY728119.1, from coordinate 604,140,118 downwards.
ATTTAAATGGTATTGATTATGGTTATTGGAAGGAAGGAATTGATGTTTTTTAAAGAATATAGGTATTGAGTACTGGACCATCATTCTTAGACCTTATAAATTACATGAAGTTTAACTTGATACCTTAATTAGAAATTATGCTACTAAATATGATTTGGATTAAAAATTATGAATCTTATTTATTGTTCTCTTAGTAGATATTTGTATAGCCATATTTAATCATGTGAAAATTCATCTTAAATTTTGAGGGATTTAAAATTCACTCATCAATGTACTGATAAATTACAGAGAAACAATATAGGTATTCATAGGAATTAATTTCCAAATTTTAGGATATATGAACCTGAAAGTGTTAGCGATATGTACAATAGGATTAAGAAGATTGTGAAAATTATAACTGATATTGGTGAGATCATAAATAATGAAGTATTGATTGAAATAATACTTTGACCACTACATAATAAGTGGCATTCCAAGAATATTATGATTAATGAAAGAAATGAATTTATTGAACATAAATTGGAAGAGTTGATTGGATCATTACATCAGTATGAACATGAGTTAAATCATTTGATAATGGAGCAAATAAAAAAGAAGAAGTTTACTTTATGTCATCTTAACATATAACTTCAAGTTCTTCTGATTATAGTACATTTTCTTATAGTAGTGTGAACTGTGATGATTTAAGTAAACTTGTGATGTGTATACAAGGTCTTGTGAAGAATATAAAAGATTTCAATAATCAATGGAAGAATATTTATAAAAAATATTATAAAAGGAAAGGAAATAAAGTTAATTCTAATTATGTTATCATATGTTATGAATGAAGGGAAAATGGTAATTTCAAATATAAATGTCCAGGGATGAAAATTAAAATATAATAAATGAATAAGTATAAGAAAAATTAGAACTTATTTTTTGTTAGACGGAGTTGTATAGAAGACTATGATTTGATTCAAGAGTCTGAAAGTGAAAAGAATGCATTAAATGTTTACCTCATGGAAGGTTAGCTTTGATTCTGATTTATAATCATCTTGTGATTATAGTTACAAAAAGCATACTATTGAAGAGTTAAATGAAATCTATGAAGAATAACATGAAGAAATTGATTTTTTTATAAAAGTAAAAGAAGTTGAATAAGGATCATAATAAATTAATAAAAGAAAAGAAGAATATCATTATGGGAAATAAAAGGTTCAATGTTTTTGTTTCTTATAATTATGAAAAGTTGAAGGATAAATTCAAAATTTTGAAGGATGTTTATTATAAGTTGGAAAATATGAATAATAGGTTGGAAATTTTAAATTAAAGTACTAAAGATAATATTTAGGATGATTATGAAGTTAAAAAAAAGGAAAATGAGAAACTTAAAAGATAAGGTATAATGTTTGAAGGAAATATTGTCTAAGTTAACCATTGGGAATCAAACTTTGGATTATTTAATGAGATTACATAAAATTTAATGATTTGAGATGACTATAAATTATATTGTTTTTTAATGAAGATTACATTGGATGTACATAAATTTATTTATCAAAAGTAAAATTGAATTTATTTATTTTATTTATTGTTTTAGGTGTGGCTTATTTAGTCATTATGAAAATTAGTTTTAACGACTTGCCTTAGAATCCATTGAACCAATGCCCTAGGACGGTGTTCTACAAGGACATAGGCATGCCTCCTCATATTCCATAGGCTACCCACTAGTGGAGAGGGTCAGTGAGTTTACTGTGGGGATACTAATCCCTCATTTCAGAGTAGCTATAACATCATCAGTAATGAAAAATAGAAAAAATGGACTATATAAACATCATAGATAAATAAAATCAAGTTACAAAAATAAAAAAAGTATAAAATAATCAGTATGTATTACATTTTAAGTATATCTATGGATCACACCCTTATTTAACCAAATATAATGGTCGAATGTGGCCAAACCTGTTCACACCTAAGTGTCACTCTAAACACTAACCTCATCCATTCCCTATTCACGAAACACCATCCTTGGACCACATTGAATATTGTTAAAATAAAAGGTCACACCGCCTATATCTAATGGTAGACACCCTACTATATTGTATCCCTTAAAATACTCTTTGAGAACTAACCCCAATAGGTCCCATTTTTTCACCACATGTGTGTCGTTATTCCCAAGACACTCTCACAGTCCTATCGAACCTGACCAAGATTGATCTCTTTGATCTACCAAATCCCATTATATAAATCAAAACCAATGTTACCCCTACCAATATCGATTCCTTTCATGTTCCACCCAAACCTCAGGTATCTCTTCCAGTGACATCTCTTCATGGTAATTTCCCCTTGGCCCACACATGGCCACTCACCGACCCCAAACATGGTAGAAAATTCCCTTACCAGTGCATGATCTCTTGATCCATTGCCCAAAGTAGTCACACACTTCCACAAAAATAGATCACATAGACTGAATCACCCTCCCATGTTTCATGTTTCATCCAATACCAAGCTCACATTGTAACACCCGAGATTTTTATGAGTAATATTTTGTTTTTATGTTATATATATATATCATCAAAGGAATATTTCACTACACACTAGCTTGACTTACTTTACACGCAATCGCGACCTTCCTCGATAGCTTGCGTTGTACGCAATACCGAGTTTCACTAAACAATGATATGCTATTAAAATATTATTAAAACTAGCCGTTATGAATAGTAATAACCACTTTTTGAAATTTTATAAATTTTATTTTTCAAAATAGACTTCATTTTTGGATTCAGAATACCAAAATTAGCCTAGGGTGAAATTTTGGTATTTTTCTGAAAACTTTCAATTTTTGATGAATAGTGAAACCACTAAGTGGTAGGTTAAAAACTGAATTTTGCATAAAACTTAATTTTACCGCTTCTATGAATGTAATTTCGAAAATCTGACAGACACGGTTGATATCAGTAACTAAAATGTGGTTCAATGAGATAAAAATAATTTTTTTGTGAATAGTAACTTTTTACTTTTTTTACCGCGGTTAATAGTAAATAGGATAACTAAGGGTAAAAATGATATTACTATTTCCCTAACACATGTCCTAATTCTATTGGACAAGTGTAATTCGACCAAAAACAACCTTATGAATATAATATGACCATTTAGGTCCACTTGGATTATATTATGACATTTAATATTATTTTATTTAATATCAAAGTTTAATAACTAAAACATTTTTAATATGGGGTTATACATAAGATAAATTTGACTATAAATATTCAAATAAATGTAATTTGAGACTTTTTATGAATTCCACTAATTTTCTAGGTTACTATGATATATTAGTGTTGATTTAATCAACTTGGTTCGAACATATAATTCTGTTATGACTTTCACAAAAATCATATATCAAATAGTGTAAAAATTGACACAAAATAGTTTTTAAATCAAATATTATATTATTAATTGTTATTTTATTACTAAAAATATAAGGTTCAGACAAATGACTTAGATAAGGATATATATATTAATAATAAACAACTTGGGGTTCGTTTGGCATGTAATAGTAAGTGTATTAACCATATAGTGTAAGAAAACAAAAAGTCACGGTAAAAGTTAAATTATTTAACTTAGAGTTAAATCTAATTGACAAGGTTAAAATAATAACCTAAACTTGTCTAAATCCTATTGGTTGACAATATTTCGACCCATACCAACTTTACCTTCGAAATAAGACCCTTTGGAACCATTATAAACCGATTTTGACTATAATATAAAATAATATTTTGAGATATTCCTAAGGTGCCCCTCTCCTCCCTTATAAAAGGGCACCTCCTCCCCCTCCTCCTCACACCAATTTGAGCACTCAAGCTAGGACAACCCCTGCCAAAATCCATTCTCCACTTCCCTAGAATAATCCTAGAGGTCCTGGTCTTCTTCAAAGACCAATCTTAGTTCCCTAAGTGGAGGATTCAAAGAGGCGTTTCAAAGAAGAGGTAATATCCATTACCGATCTTTTCAATTTCTTTCTTCTTCAAACTTCTTCTTCTTTAGTTGTTTCATGATAAAGTAATAACATCAGTATTAATTACATACTGATATGTTATTATAAATATGAAACAACCCTAATTCACCTTCTATCCATCCTACGTAAAAACGAAATCACCGCGCGTGCGTACGTACGGAATACCGTCTCCACGCCGTGGTGTAATCTATTTTCAACCATCACCTTACAAGGATGGGTATAATGGTGTAATGAGTAACTATATATAATTATTATAAAAGTGATATTGATACTGAAATAGTATAAATACACTTAAATACAATTCCACGATCATGGGAACAATATCATCACTCGTGCGTACGTACGGAATACCGTCTCCACGATGTGATGCGACTCGTTCTACATGATCATCATTACATAGTAATTATATAAATGAATTGAATGAATAAATATGATATATGTTACACTAATACCATTATGGATATAAGGTATCTATAACCTTAAAATAATAATAAGAATTTATTCGGCAAAACACGCATAAGACCAAAAGGAAATAAAGACCCGAGTAACAAGTAACAATGAAATATTACTAATAAGAAGCTACGAATATGACCATATATGATATCATATCAATATTTTTGATTTTTGAATAAGTCAATAACATTATTTAAACCATTATACAGGAGCTTCGGCATGTACAAAGCAAATCGGACCTAAGGTAAGGGAAATATCACAATCTCACTTTTATCCGGGATTGTTTTTACTTTGGTAATTACTGGGGTGTATTTTATTATCCACATCCATGTTCCCTCAATGTGTAATATTATTTCCATCCTTTTAAAATATTTTATATCCAATTTTACCCTTCAGTAAGTTTTTTTGTAAGAGATATGAAAGGAATCTTTTGTCGTTTTTCGTACGAGGTACTTTTTGACTTTTCCGACAAAAGTACGAAGAATGTTTTTTTTAACTTATACAGCAAGAATGGATTTTTAAAACATTATTTCCAAGAAGCTTCCTTTACAAGTTTTCTAGTTTAATTTTAATCAACTTCTTTTAGTTTAAAATTGTATGACATGTTAAGAAATGAAAAGTATTTTTTTGAAGTAGAAAGGATATTTTCCTCAAGAATGGAGTTCAAATGTTTTATCAAAATTATTTTCCATTTAAGATAATATAGGGTTCTGTTTTTATCCCTATTATTACATTTATTTGATTATGTTTTGAGGAAATTATTTTTATGAACTCATTTACCTTATATGATTTGTTTTATGATGTCATCATGTTTCAAGAATTCCATTTTTGTTACATGTGTTATGCGATGATGTATGATTTATGATTACGTGGCACACATAAGAAAGGATTAATTATAAGATAGGTGGGACCTATATATCCCTCTAATTCATTGGTTAAAGATTTATATCTCATGAGATAGACATGGCTGGAATGGAAGGTTATTTCGGTTCAGTGATACAGGACTGAAACGAGGAGTGAACTCAGTTCAGAAATGGACTTTGTCTGCTAAGATAGTCTTGGAAATGAGTCATGACTAACAAGAAATGATTTTCCATGATTATGTGTGCATGCCACAAAGTTTCAAGTTTTATGTTATGATTATGGGGATCTCATTTTCACTTCTATGATTTATTCCATGTTAAGATATTATGATCTCTTTTGCAGGTTATGATTTTCAAAAAGATATGATATGATTTTTATTTCCTTTATTTTCCCTTACTGAGCATTTGAGCTCACCCTTTTTTGTATGTTTTCTTTTCCCCAGGTCAGGAAGATGGATATCAAGTAGAATATGCTAAAATGGACCCTAGATATGATGAAATAAATGGGAGACACTGTAGAAGATTTATGATCCAGTTTTTTATGTTTCCCAGTTTTTAGAGACACTATACCTATACGGTCCTTTGTAGTCTTGTCATATGTTGTAATAAGTGTTCTTCAATTTTGAAGTATTAACAATGTATGTAAAGTATGGGTCGTTATAGTTGGTATCAGAGGAAAGGTATAGTCAACCTTTGGAAACTAGGATATGAAAGCCTTAGTAAGAACCCTAAGGATAAGTCTAAGCATAGAACACAATCTTAGTGTTTTAGAAATGGCCATGAATAACCTAGGATAAGACCTTAAGTGTGAAAATTTTATTCTTGATTATGTGGTTTTCCTATTATAATTAGTGTTGCTCACACTATTCTTCTTGGTTTTAGTCAATGGCTGGAACCCGAAGGAACCGTGTTAATGCGGAATGTGATGGACAATGCAATGATTTTCCCCCTGAGTAACCAAACGATATGGGAGCTGGAATGCAAAATCTTGTTTCCATGCTCACACAACTTTCTCAATATATGAATCATGCAGGATTTACAAACGAGCAAAGGAAGGGGCAACATTCTGTTGAATCCTTCATGAGGCAACGTCCACCTTCTTTCAGTGGATCTACTGATCCATTAGTTGCTGAACAATGGATTAGTACTACTGAAAAGATATTTTCAGTTCTTTAATGTTCTGAACATGATAAAGTCATCCTAGCAGTGTATCGTTTGGAAGGAGATGTTGATCAATGGTGGAATCTTATTAAGAATACGAGGCAAAGGGATGAAATTGAGTCCATGGAATTGGACGAGTTCAAGAACTTATTTTTCAATAAGTACTTCCCTCGTATTCTCTGAACAAAGATGGAGAAAGAGTTTCTTGAACTAAAGCAAAAGGATGATGAATCTGTTGGTACCTATGAAGCAAATTTTACAAGATTTGCAAGGTATGCTTCTGGTATTATTATCCAACCTGAGAGTAAGATCGATCGATTCTTTAGTGGCTTAAAACCAAGTCTTCGAAGGGCGTTAGCCATAAGGGACTTCAATAGCTACGAGGAAATCGTTCGATGTTCTCTCAAAGTCGATATGGAGATTGGAGTAACCCATCAGTCATATGGGTTTGATAAGAATAGGAAAATGGAATTTAAAGGAAAATCTAAAGAGCAAACTGAAAAGAAGATGAGCTTTCCCTTATGCTCAAAGTGTGGAAAGAAACATGGAGGGAGTTGTCTTAAAGGGACAAGTAAATGTTTCAAATGTGGAAATGAAGGTCATCGGGCATTTGAATGCCGCGATAAAGGGAAGAAGATGTCTAATGATTCAAACAAAGGAAGGGATACACAGAATGAACCTACTACACTTCAATGTTTCAAGTGCAAGGAGATGGGGCATTATGCCAATCAATGCCCAAATCCAAGGGTTGATGATGATGGTCGATGTCAACAAACTCTTAAGGCTAAAGACAAAGGAAAGTCACATGCAATTTCTATCAGTGATGTGGAGTACGATAACGATGTGGTGAAAGGTACACTTACCATCCACTCTAAAGTAGCAAATGTTTTATTTGATTCTGGATCCACCCACTCTTTTATTTCTGAAGAATTTTCTAAGGGTATCACCATATTACCTCAACAATTAGATGTTGAGTTAGCTGTGACAACACCTAATGGCACACAGTCGCATCAAAAGTTTATAATTCTTCTCCGATCGAAGTTTGTGGGAAAGTGCTTCCTACAAATCCTGGGATCATTCCTATAGTGGAATTTGATGTGATTCTTGGCATGTATTGGCTTTATTTATATGGAGCTCATATCAATTGCCAAAGAAGGGAAGTCACATTTCATATTCTAGATCAATCTATGATCGTCTATCAATGTGAGGATGAACATAACCTTCTAGTGGAAATTTCTTCCATCTTATGGGTATTGATTCCACTAAATGAAGATTATTTATGGTTGGTGAGAAACTCACGATTAAGAATATTCCCATTGTACGAGAGTTTGATAATGTCTTTCCAGAGGAATTACCGGGTCTTCCACCAAATCATGAAGTTGAGTTTTCAATAGAACTCGTACCGGGTGCTTTTCCTATTTCAAAGACACCTTATAGAATGGACCCAATTGAGTTGTAGGAATTGAAAAAGCAACTCCAAGAGAATATTGATAAGGGATTCATATGCCCTAGTGCGTCACCTTGGGGAGCACCTGTTCTATTTGTTAAGAAGAAAGATGGATCAATGAGACTCTGCATTGATTATCGAGAACTTAACAAGATCACTATCAAGAACAAATATCCTCTCCCACGCATTGATGACTTATTTGACCAACTACGCGGAGCTCAATACTTTTCCAAGATTGATCTTCGTTCAGGGTATCATCAATTAAGGGTCAAAAGGGAGGATATACCAAAGATGGATTTCCGTACAAGGTATGGACACTATGAATTTATAGTGATTCCATTTGGTCTTACTAATGCCCCTGCTATCTTCATGGATCTAATGAATAGAGTCTTTAGAGACTATCTTGATCAATTTGTGGTAGTCTTTATAGACGATATTCTTGTCTATTCAAAGAGCAAGGAAGAGAATGAAGATCACTTGAGAATTATATTTAAGACCCTGAGAAAGGATAAGCTTTATGCCAAATTTACCAAGTGTGAATTTTGGCTTCAAAAAGTTGCATTTTTGGGTCACATAATCTCAAAAGAGGGGATATCTGTGGATCTAGCAAAAACAGAGGTTATCGAAAGATGGTCGAGACCAACAACAGTAACTGAGATCTGAAGTTTTCTTGGTTTGGATGGATATTATCGAGGTTTTGTAAAAGATTTTTCACGATTATCTAATCCACTCACCAAGTTGACTCGGAAAGGAGTTACGTTTTTTGGACAGAGGAATGTGAAGATAATTTCAAGGAGTTGAAAAGAAGGTTATCCAGTGCACCTGTGCTCACACTGCCTTGTAGTGGAGAAAGGTTTGTGATCTACAATGATGCATCCAAGAAGGGATTGGGGTGTGTTCTTATGCAAAATGATATGGTGATAGCTTATTCCTCACGACAGTTGAAAATTCATGAGCAAAATTACCCAACACATGATTTGGAGTTAGCTGTGGTAATCTTTGCATTAAATATTTGGAGGCATTACCTTTACGGTTAAAGGTGTGATATTTATACTGATCTTAAAAGTTTAAATTATATTTTCACACAAAAGGAGCTGAATATGCGTCAAAGAAGATGGTTGGAGCTGATTAAGGATTACGACTGCTCAATCCATTACCAACCTGGGAAAGCAAACAAGGTGGCAGATGCATTAAGTCGAAAAGACCATGCTAGTTTATCCATGATGAGGATCACAAAAGATCCAATATTTATGGATTTACAAAGGATGGATCTTGGAATTATAATGGAAGGGGAAAAATCTTATCTTTCTCAAATGAATGTTCAACTATCTATACATGTGAAGATTAAAGAGGCACAGAAAGAAGATGTCGAGTTACAAAAGAAGGTGAGAAATGTTCCTGAGTTCAACCTTGTTTGTGATGGGATAATAAAGTTCAGGAATCGGTTTTGTGTTCCTCCCATCCCCGAATTAAAGAAGGAGCTGCTGGATGAGGCTCATAGTTTTTCATTCTCTATTCATCCTGGAAGCACGAAGATGTATAGGGACCTGAAAGAGTACTTCTGGTGGGATGGCATGAAAAGAGATGTTGTTGAATATGTCTCTCGATGCTTGGTTTGTCAACAAGTTAAAGCTAAGAGACAGAAGTCTAAGGGGATGTTACAACCATTACCCATACCCGAATGGAAATGGGAAAACATTATTATGGACTTTGTCACAGGACTTCCTAAAACATCCAAAGGCAATAATGCTATCTGGGTCATAGTTGATCGTCTTACAAAGTCTACACACTTCATTGCTATTAGAGAGGATTTCTCTCTAGATCAGCTTTCCAGGATATATGTAAAGGAAGTGGTAAGATTGCATGGAGTACCACTTTATATTATATCTGATCGGGATCCGAGATTTACCTCGAAGTTCTGGAAAAGTCTTCAGCATACTCTGGATACCGAGTTGAGTTTCAGCACTGCTTATCACCCTCAGACAGACGGTCAGTCTAAGAGAACAATTCAAACCCTAGAAGATATGTTGAGAGCTTGCTCTATGGATTTCAAAGGAGGTTGGGATCAACACCTACCTTTGGTGGAATTTTCTTATAATAATAGCTTTCACTCCAGTATTCAGACGGCTCTTTATGAAGCTCTCTATGGAAAGAAATGCAGGACTCCAACTTGCTGGGATGAAGTTGGGGAAAGAAAGCTATTAGGACCTGATCTCGTTGATGAAATGGAAGAAAAGGTCATATCTATTCAACAACACATAAGAGCAGCTCAGATTCGACAGAAAAGTTATGCCGACAACCGAAGAAAAGACCTAGAGTTTGAAGTGGGTGATAAAGTGTTCTTACGAATATCTCCCTGGAAGAGGGTTATGAGATTTGGAAAGAAGGGGAAGTTGAGCCCTAGATATATCGGTCCTTTCGAAATACTAGATCGTATTGGGAAGGTAGCTTACTGATTGGCGCTTCCAACGAATCTCTCTCAAGTTCACGATGTGTTCCATGTATCTCTCCTGAGAAAGTACATACCTGATCCTTCACATGTACTCAGCTCAGAAGTTGTACCGCTGGAGCAAGATCTTTCTTATGAAGAACAACCGATAGAGATTCTGGATCGTAGCGAAAAAGTCCTACGAAACAAGACCACTCGATTGGTGAAAGTTTTATGGAGGAACCACCAACTTGAAGAAGCCACATGGGAGCTTGAGGATATGATGAGGGAGGTGTATCCTCATCTGTTTGTTACAAAGTGACGAATTTCGAGGGAAAAATTCTTTTTAAGGATGGTAGAATGTGACACCTGAGATTTTTATGAGTAATATTTTGTTTTTATGTTATATATATATCATCAAAGTAATCTTTCACTACACACTAGCTTGACTTACCTTACACGCAATCGCGACCTTCCTCGATAGCTTGCGTTGTACGCAATACCGAGTTTCACTAAACAACGATATGCTATTAAAATATTATTAAAACTAGCCGTTATGAATAGTAATAACCACTTTTTGAAATTTTATAAATTTTATTTTTCAAAATGGACTTCATTTTTGGATTCGGAATACAGAAATTAGCCTAGGGTGAAATTTTGGTATTTTTCTGAAAACTTTCAATTTTTGATGAATAGTGAAACCACTAAGTGGTAGGTTAAAAACTGAATTTTGCATAAAACTTAATTTTACCGCTTCTGTGAATGGAATTTCGAAAATCCGACAGAAACGGTTGATATCAGTAAGTAAAATGTGGTTCAATGAGATAAAAATAATTTTTTGGTAAATAGTAACTTTTTACTTTTTTTACCGCGGTTAATAGTAAATAGGGTAACTAAGGGTAAAAATGATATTACTATTACCCTAACACATGTTCTAATTCTATTGGATAAGTGTAATGCGACCAAAAACAACCTTATGAATATAATATGACCATTTAGGTCCACTTGGATTAGATTATGACATTTAATATTATTTTATTTAATATCAACGTTTAATAACTAAAACATTTTTAATATGGGGTTATATATAAGATAAATTCGACTATAAATATTCATTAGAAATAAAATAATATTTCATACATAATGATATTTTATTTTTAATTTTTAGACTTTAAATAAATTAATTTACTTATGACACAACGATGATGCAGTAATTACCCTTTTAAGAAAATGTTGACATAATTGATGTTATAAATGCTCAAATAAATGTAATTTGAGACTTTTTATGAATTACACTAATTTTATAGGTTACTATGATATATTAGTGTTGATTTAATCAACTTGGTTAGAACATATAATTCTGTTATTACTTTCACAAAAATCATATATCAAATAGTGTCAAAATTGACACAAAATAGTTTTTAAATCCAATATTATATTATTAATTGTTATTTTATTCCTAAAAATATAAGTTTCGGCCAAATGACTTAGATAAGGATATATAAACAACTTGGGGTTCGTTTGGCATGTTATATTATGTGTATTAACCATATAGTGTAAGAAAACAAAAAGTCACGGTAAAAGTTAAATTATTTAACTTAGAGTTAAATCTAATTGATAAGGTTAAAATAATAACCTTAACTTGTCTAAATCCTATTGGATGATAGGATTTCGACCCATCCCCACTTTACCTTTGAAATAAGACCCTTTGGAACCATTATAAACCGATTTTGACTTTAATATAAAATAATATTTTGAGATATTCCTAAGGTGCCCCTCTCCTCCCTTATAAAAGGGCACCTATTCCCCCTCCTCCTCACACCAATTTGATCACTCAAGCTCGTCCAACCCCTGCCAAATCCCTTCTCCACTTCCCTAGAATAATCCTAGAGGTCCTGGTCTTCTTCAAAGACCAATCTTAGTTCCCTAAGTGGAGGATTCAAAGAGGCGTTTCAAAGAAGAGATAATATCCATTACCGATCTTTTCAATTTCTTTCTTCTTCAAACTTCTTCTTCATTAGTTGTTTCATGATAAAGTAATAACATCAGTATTACATACATACTGATATGTTATTATAAATATGAAACAACTCTAATTCACCTTCTATCCATCCTATGGAAAAATGAAATCACCGCGCGTGCGTACGTATGGAATACCGTCTCCACGCCGTGGTGTAATCTATTTTCCACCATCACCTTACAAGGATGGGTATAATGGTGTAATGAGTAACTATATATGATTATTATAAAAGTGATATTGATACTGAAATAGTATAAATACACTTAAATACAATTCCACGATCATGGGAACAATATCATCGCTCGTGCGTACGTACGGAATATCGTCTCCACGATGTGATGCGACTCGTTCTACATTATCATCATTACATAGTAATTATATAAATGAATTGAATGTATAAATATGATATATATTACACTAATACCATTCTGGATATAAGGTATCTATAACCTTAAAAGAAGAATAAGAATTTATTCGGCAAAACACGCATAAGAACAAAAGGCAATAAAGACCCGAGTAACAAGTAACAATGAAATATTACTAATAAGAAGCTAAGAATATGACCATATATGATATCATATCAATATGTATGATTCTGGAATAAGTCAATAACATTATTTAAACCATTATACAGGAGCTTCGGCACGTACAAAGCAAATCGGACCTAAGGTAAGGGAAATATCACAATCTCACTTTTATCCGAGATTGTTTTTACTTTGGTAATTACTGGGGTGTATTTTATTATCCACATCCATGTTCCCTCAATGTGTAATATTATTTCCATCCTTCTACAATATTTTATATCCAATTTTACCCTTCGGTAAGTTTTTTTGTAAAAGATATGAAAGGAATATTTTGTCGTTTTTCGTACGAGGTACTTTTTGACTTTTCCGACAAAAGTACGAAGAATGTTTTTTTTAACTTATACGGCAAGAATGGATTTCTAAAACATTATTTCCAAGAAGCTTCCTTTACAATTTTTCAAGTTTATTTTTAATAAACTTCTTTTAGTTTAAAATTGTATGACATGTTAAGAAAGGAAAAGTGTTTTTTTGAAGTAGAAAGGATATTTTCCTCAAGAATGGAGTTCAAATGTTTTATCAAAATTATTTTCCATCTAAGATAATATAGGTTTATGTTTTTATCCCTATTATTACATTGATTTGATTATGTTTTGAGGAAATTATTTTTATGAAGTCATTTACCTTATATGATTTGTTTTATGATGTCATGATGTTTCAAGAATTCCATTTTTGTTACATGTGTTATGCGATGATGTATGATTTATGATTATATGGCACACATAAGAAAGGATTCATTATAATATGGGTGGAACCTATATCTCCCTCCAATGCATTGGGTAAAGATTTATATCTCATGAGATAGACATGGCTGTAACGGAAGGTTATTTCGGTTCAGTGATACAGGACTGAAATGAGGAGTGAACTCGGTTCAGAAATGGACTTTGTCCGCTAAGATAGTCTTGGCAATGAGTCATGACTAACAAGAAATGATTTTCCATGATTAGGTGTGCATGCCACAAAGTTTAAAGTTTTAGGTTATGATTATGGGGATCTCATTTTCACTTCTATGATTTATTCCATGTTAAGATATTATGATCTCTTTTGCAGGTTATGATTTTCAAAAAGATATGATATGATTTTTATTACCTTTATTTGCCCTTGCTGAGCATTTGAGCTCACCCTTTTTTGTATGTTTTCTTTTCCCCAGGTCAGGAAGATGGATATTACGTAGAATATTCTAAAAGGGACCCTAGATATGATGAAATAAATGGGAGACACTGTATAATATTTATGAACCAGTTGTTTATGTTTCCCAGTTTCTAAAGACACTATACCTATACGGTCCTTTTTGGTTTTGTCATATGTTGTAATAAGTGTGCTTCAATTTTGAAGTATTAACAATGTATGTAAAGTATGGGTCGTTATACACATGCCAAAACCATTGACCATTCTCATGTGTAGTTCAACCTTACTTGATCGGGAGTACCCTCGATACTCCTCTTCAAAATTAGGAACTCCACTTGTTCCAAGGTCTACCACAAGACTTCCTATTAGTTTGTTTAATTTCCAAAACCAAATATTTTTATACGTATGAGAACTATATACATAAAAAGGTCCACAACTTCTAGTTTCATGAATCATATTGATCCTTATATTCATAACTCACCTATACACATGTCTCTAACAATATAATTACTCAACCACTACTACTCCAACCCTTGGAAGAACCGAACATGCACCAAATAGAAAAAATAAGATACATACCCCTACCACACACCAACAAGTAATTCCACAAGGTTTGGTTAAACCATCTCATGGGTTACCCACAAAGGTCAAATGGCACAAACTCTCTCAACTGGAGTTGTGACTAAAAGGTCATAAAGTACTACCACTTATCCCCTAAACAAAACCTCACAAAGTTCACCTCACATGGATAATACCATTCTTCATCCTAAGGTCTTTGGGAAACAATAATTATAAATCTAACCTCATTCTTCTCACAAATATAAAGAAATCACATTCCATAGCACCTGCCTTCAAAAAACCTAAAAACCACACTACACCCAAGATCAACCACCCTCACAGGGTCTATCTCAATAGGGGTCTCAAAAAATGGGTTCTTATATAAGCCCTAATGGTTCAAACATTAATAATTTTCACAATGTTTTAATTTATTTCAATAATTATAGTTATTTAACATTCAAAATTTGGCATTTAAACTTTCTTATAATTATCAAAATTCCCATGTATCAAAGGCTTTATTACATAGAGTTTCATTCACATGATATCTGGGAAGAACCATATTGGATTCTTATAAAAACAATACTTAATCAATACCATAACCAATCCATTTATATATATCTATATATAAAACATCATGTAGTTGGGGTCTTACCCTAGTGGTAAAGGGTCCTTTTAATTTCACATCAGACCTTGGTTCAAATCGGGGTGGTAGTGAATTTCAGAAATCAGGTAGTGATGCGGGCACGACATTGCATAGGGAATTCGGGCTAGTTTGTCGGCCTTTGGGATATGTTATGGGATTCATGCCTACTCGGCCGTCAATCTTGTAAAGAATAAATAAGGCTTGATGGGTGGGTTATCCCATAGGGGGGATATGACCGGTCTTTCCATCCTGTGTGTATGGTGTGTGTGTATTTTTAATATAAGTGTACCCCTAACCACCTAATATACCGAAACGATCCGAGACATGAACTGGTCTCCCAGCCCATATCCCCAAAAAATTTATTAAAGAAAAAGGGAATAACGGTGTAAACATGAGGTGTAATAAGATTACACCATAAAGAAATTAAGGGGAAAAGCAAACATTCTATTGTATGCAGGTTAGTGAAAGCCCATAAATGAAGATTACCAATCAACACCCACTATTGGTTCACCATTCCAGTGTCCAAAAGCAGTCTTTGATGATGAAATCCTCCCCTTGTTTGAAGCAAGACAGAAACCAGTAGCCCCCATGCACCCTTGGATATCCTTTCCACCTGTATTCTTACTCCTGGCATCATGATCAACAATTCCCACTGATATGAACGGCAGTATAAACCCAAAAGCGTGGACGGATCACCTCACACTTATTCAGAACCACCTAATATATATATATATATATATATATATATATATATATATAACATCATCATGGGAATTTTTCAAGTAATATTCCACCATGATTTTTTATAGAAATCACCATATACGATGTTGCTAAAACATTAAATACAAAAAACCCGCATTACCAAAAAGGTATTGATAATAGGAAAATATAAATTAAAATTCTATAATCTAGAAAATATAATCATAATCTAATATAAGTCATAAGAAATATGAAATTGACACTTAAAACTCATGTCCCTAGCATGGTGCATGTCACATAGATCCCTATGTGTTTCATATGATGCATGAATGAACCCACACCATATTTTTATATTGTGATAAGAGTGTAAACCCCATAAATCATAACATCACAAATCAATTGTGTCACTTGAATTTAAAATAAAACACAACTACAACATGTTAAAAACAACATAAACGAGTTCCATCCCTGAAATCATGGGTTTTCCACATGTGTGGGTTGATAACTCTTAGGAACAAGCTCATTATCTAGCCCCGAAATCTTCCTAGTCACTTTCCTAAGTTTCCCAAATAGTAAAACAAAAGAAAATTAGATTTGGTACCACTTTTTAACACCAAGATTTGGAGGATGATGATTTGGTTCCCCAAACTAGCACACCTCAAGGCTTTTGGTGTGCCACCCCATATGCTAGGGGCTACCAACTAGTGGCATGGGCTTGTGAGGTTTCCATGGGGATACTATACCCTCATGGAAGAGTATCTATAGTCCCCAACGAAATAAAAAATAGAAAGAATTGACCAAATACACATTTTAGATAAAGAAGGGAATGTTCCAAAAAATAAGTATAGTATAAAAATTCCATAATAATGGGTAAGGAACACATGTTAAGGATCCCCATAGGAAGATCATATATTGAAATAATAAAACACTAAAACAAAAATTCAATAAGGATTTTCCCCAACTTGAACTAAGTCTACCCTGTCCCATTGCTAATACCTATAATATCATGTCAAGATAATAATCATCAACATCGTGCCTTGAACTATACCTATAACCTATTACTAAAAAGTGATATCTACTATGGTACCCAAGTTTAATGGAGGCATGTGAAGGGTGTGAGTAAAACATAGTAGTCCACACCCAATGAAATAATTAAAATAATGAGTCTAATTTAAAATTTCATGTATAAGTTTTCAGGTTAGATAATTAAACAGTTATAATATATATATATATATATAATAAATAAAAATCGATGCCCTAGGTTCATGGTGACACCAAAGGACTATTTTACCACTATCAATCTGTAGGTCTTTGAACATGATTGACCTTGCTTGCTTCATCCAGTGTTAGGTTGTCTCTAAACATATCTTGATTCCCCTACCGACCATAAATAACCACATAAATTTAGGTTTTATATTTCCATTCTTGGAATCCCAAAGTATCACATCGAATCAGAGTGCTCATCTTGGAATTCTTGTGGATTTTGAGCACTCATGTTAGCATTTCCAAATCCCTGGGAATCACATGGAATCTATATTCTCATCATAAAATTTTTATATAACCTCAGTACTCATCCCAGAATTCCCCATAATCAAGAATCATACGGTTCTATGTAATCCTCGTATATTTCTTTATTAATCATAAATTAAATTGAATTTTAGCACTCATCCTGAAATTCCAAACAATCAGCTGTTATGCAGAATGTATCTTCACATCCCAACATTCCCAGGTAACATATATATTATTTAGAATGTAAGGAGATTATTCTGTAATTCCTAATTGTTACTCATCGCAATCCAAATTTATTAGTTTCAATATATAATTTGAATAATCGATTCACTTTTCAAGGCATGAATTTAAATCATGAATCTTGTTTTAATTTTTCATACTTACTCAAGAAATCACGATCCATAACCACCATATCACATATTAAAAACCATTTCCATTTAAAAACATAGGTTACCGTTTTACTCAATTCACTTCCCAAACCATAATTAATCATTTTAATTTGTCAAGGAATTTAACCAAAACCAAAACATAACTCTATTTCTTATTAATGGAAATTTTGTCATGATTAGAAGTTATATTTGAAAAAAGTCAATTATTGTTAAACTGAATTTCACAATCATTTATTTAGAAATTATTCTCTCAGTTGAGGTTATCAAACCAATATGCTCATCCCATCCCCCATTTCACACTTACAAAGACATAAAACTTATTCACTAGTCCTTGGTAAAATCTACATTCAAGGAAATACACTTGTAATATCCTTTTATTTGGGATATAACATTTCCAATTAGGTAAGTCAGTAGAGCATGAAACAATTTGAAAAATATAATTTAAATTAGGTCAATGTGGGATATGGCTATCATGACAATGTGAAGAACCACTTATAAATTAAATAAGACTCTGGGTTATGTTTTAGAACCATAAGAATCATTCCTAGTGAATCCCACTTGTCTAGTATTAGCCACTAGTTTAGCATGAATTAGGAGAATATAGAAAACCAACCAAACACCTTGAAAGAGTGAATATTAGTTAATGTAGAACTCAACTTGATAGTGAAGGAAAACTAAAGTAAAATAAATATGAGAGGTATACTTACATGGGGATATTTAATAAAGGTGAAGAAAGCTAAAATGGTGACTGGATGGGAGATACACCCTTGGGAATAGGTTGAGAGTAGAGGGAGTGCGAGAGAGGGTTTCAAATGAAGGGGGTAAAGAAAATGGGTTAAAACATAAAAGGTTTATGGTAAACAACTCCAATTTTACAATTTTTAAATATATTCATGTTTTTGAAAAACAATTTTTCACACTATGAACGAACCATGTAAATCTCACTATCTGAGACATACCATATCACATGATCAGTGTGTATGGTTTTTTAAAACATGCACAAACTATGTGGCATGAATTTTCAATTTTATAAAGAGGTCACATAGTCTCTTTTATCTCCACGCATGTATTAATCAAACTATGTTCCTATATAACCAAGTCGCATGGTTGGGGTTCATGGTTGTCACTAATTTTACACTATAGTTTATTTCACTCAAAATAGAAATTTCATACCCCAAAGCACATAAATATTATTTGGGAAACTAAGGAACCTATCAAGCCTAAAAAATAAATCCAAAAAACATCCCTTAAATTTGTTCCAACTATCCAGTTCCTGATCAAAACATTGGTTTTAAAAACAACCCTTTCACCAAAATAATGATTCAAATTTGGTTAAACCTCAAGGATAATTCATGCAACTGGGCCTTGAAAACTCCCCATTATAACACTTATCTTCCCCAAGAGGTTCTAGTGGAAATCCAACTACATTCCCAAACTTATTTTATTCATTAACATTCCAAATAGTCTTATCCTATTCCCAAACACTTAAATCACTTTCAAAATGAAACTCCAAATATAAGATATAATGCCACTCAATCTTAAGATGATGCTCATATTACCATCAAACTTGGAGATTAAGCTTCATGGTTTCAGTTTATCCTAAGAAACCTCTACATCATTTTCCAAATGATAATTATATCATGGTTATCCCCAACATAGGGAATATATCAAAAGCGCCAATTCCGAAACTCGATTCCTCCCACCATAAAATTTTTCCTATATAAGAATGTTCTCAATTACCCAATGATCCACTCGATATGGTTCCTAACATACTATTACTCAACATGCATATTAGATTAAATCAATTCACATACTAACTCTCACTTCTAACTTAGAATCCAAAAAAGCATGCCTCTACCACCAAAGGAACACCTGAACACACTATCTTTTCCTTCAAAATCCCCTAAAAACTCTAGAAATAAGACCTAGTACATATCCAAGGATGTTTCTAAAGTGGTTATGGACCCACTACTTTAAATACAACAAAAAACATCTATTCATACCTACTCTAGACCACCCACCATAAAATTCTCAACTTTCTCCCCCTGAATGTTGGTAAAACTCTAGACCATGAAACACTTATCTCCCGAGGTATCACGTGGTCATATGAAAAACTAACTAGGGTTTAAAACCATCCTTAAGATAGAAATACATGGTCAACACATTGACCACTATCAATATTAATCATGATCTCACCCGAGAACTGATGTACAACCACACCATAACATGATTAGATCACACCTTTCCATCTCGGGTCAAACAAATCCACTAAGACTTCTAGAAATATCACATGGAAATAACTTCTAGAATAACCCAAGGATTACATATCATATTGAAATCTCACACACAACAACATCTACTATCATCCCAACAGTTTAAAGACTGGTCTCATACCTCAAAACCCTTCTTACATGAGGGTTAAAAATCTATAATTGATAAGATTCTCCCAAAAAAAAGACGTGACCCAGTCATCATTACACTAGGTCAAAACCTTGATCACCATGGTTCATATCCACCTATCACTAAACATAATGGACTTGGGTGTCGAAAACTAGTCACACCTGAGAATAAATCCAAACATTGACATCATTTATTTCCAATTGATGAAATTATGTCCTTAATTCTCAATGAAACTCATTCAAATAGAGGGCCACACCCACTATAGTATATAGTGGACTCCCCGCTATATTCATTCCCTTAAACTTATCCTTAAGTAATGACCCCAAAATTTCCTATTTTTTTACTACATGTGTATCTCTCCTCCAAATACATGCTCAATGTTCTATCAAAACTGGTTAGGAATGATCTCTTGGATCTACAACAACACAATATCTTGATCCAAACCGATGTCACTATTCTCAACCAAGATTCCTTTCATCTTCCACCAAAACCTTGGGCATCTCTTCCCATGATTTCTCTTTAATTTCATCATCCCTTAGCCAAAAAAGTTTTTCCCACTGACCCAAACATGGTATAAATCATTATTAACAGCCTGCATTTCATTAATCCACAAACAAAAAGCAGGTGAACACTTCCACACCAACTAATCACATAGCCTGAATCATTCTCTCATGAGTCATGTTGTATAAAAAAACTATAATTTCATTCCAAAATAATTGAATTTACTCATGTGTAGGTCACCCTTACATTATCATGATTACCCCTAGAAATCCACATCAAAATTGAGAACTCCACTTATGCCAAGGTCCACCACACAACCATCCGTTATTAAAAATAATTTCCAATGGTCAAACCACCTATGCACATGATCAGCACATACCAAAAACACATCTATGACTACCAGGGTTGGGAATTTTAATGATCATATCCTTCAAAAATCGGCCTAGATAAAAGGAACCAATACAATGAGTACTCCATCAAAACTAAATAAACACTTATAATCAAAAAACATTCACCAAATTCACAAAAAATACCTAACCCTACCTCACACCAAAAAGGTATTCCATAAAATCTATTTAACCCCTCTCATGGGTTACCCTCAAATTTCACAAGGAACTGACTCTCTTAACCTTGTTCATAAACAAAAGTTCACTTGGTCAAAATACCTAGAACAAATACCAAAACTAAAAAACGTCACCTCACATGGGATAGTATGAGTCCATACATTAAGTTCCTGGATAATATATCATGCCAGCTTCCAATTCAGGGTACTCACAACTACAATAACCTAACATAGTATAACACCAACCTAAAAATGAACTAACAACCTCACAACACCCAAGATCTGTCACCCTCACAGGTTCTATATCAACAAGGTTCTAAAAAATAGAGTGAACATAGTATACCTAAAGGTTTATAGTCTAACAAGTTTCACAATATTTTAATTTTTTAGGAATTATATTTCTTTTTCATTTAAATGTTGACATTTAATTTATCCCAAAATTATCTAAATTCTCATCTTTCTCGGGTTTAATTAAATAAAGGTAAATTAGACTATTATGAGGTAAAACACCTTATATTATCCCTCATTTAACCTTATTTAATCAATATCACCACTAATACATTTATATCTTCCTATATATTAAATATCATCATGGTAATTGTTCAAGTTATATGCCATAATAGCCAATTATGGAAATCACTAGATAAGATGTTGTTGACCATTTAAATACCAACCCCACCTCACCAGTAACATATAGACCATATTAAGATATAAATAAGATATATATATTTAGGAAAATATATTAAAAAACTAAAATAATTCGAAATTATCATACAACAGACATCTAAACCCCATGTCCCTAACACGATGTGTAAACCCTGAGATTTATAAAGAAGAAAACTATGTTTGATAGCATATATGACATGGAATAACAAAAATAGATGAGAATGTAACACCCAAAGACATTAAAATATATTTATTTTTGAATAAATTTATTCTCTTCAAAATATTATGGTACACAAAATCCCAATGTTTTTATGTTCGACAGCGTACAAGACACGCAACACCAAGCAAAAACGACACACCAAATATATAACCATTATAACATAGTCATAAAATTGATATTTTTGAATAGTATTAACTAATTTATGAAATATATATAAAAAAATTCCATAATAAATATAAATTATTTATAAATTATTAGTAAATAATTAATTATCTTTTAGTAAAGTAGTTTTATTCATCAAAAACTAGTTTTCTTTAAAAATGTTTTTTATTTTTTTTGTAAGGAAATATTATAAATATTACTTTAAAATTTTGGAAAATTTATTTGATATAATTAATACCATTTTTTAAATCAGAATATAAAAATTATCTTAGGTTGAAATTTTGGGATTTTTCAGAAAATTGTATGTTTAATGAAAAGTAAAAAATACTGATTTTTGTAAAAAAGTCATTTATTTTCAGTAAATTTAGTAATTTAAAAGTAAAATTTTGATATTGATTTTATTTTAAGTTAAATAATAATTATTTAATAATTTTTAATTCAATTAATTTATTTTTAATAATATTCTTCTAGGATTTTAGTATAAGTTTTTATTTGGGTTTAAAAACATGATATTTATAAAAACTGTTTTAAAGTGCACAATATTTACCATTTTTAATATATAAGAAACATAATGAATAATAATTTTAATTAAATTTATATATTATATATATATAAATATTAATTTAAATTCATATAATTACTATTAATATTTATAGGGTCAATATGAATCATTTTTTCTTGAAAAATACACTTCATAAAAATCAGTTTTTTCATCATGCCTACAGTTTTAATTTTGAATTAAAATTTTCCACTTATATAACTTCAATTTGGAAAAATGTATTAAATTATTTGAATAAGAATAACTTATATTATATAATAATTTAAACTTAATTTTTTACCTTAATGAATATTGAAAACTGTAAAAATTAATTAAAACGGTTAACAGAAAAATAGTTTTCAATGGGGTTATACTAAAACGATAAGGGTGAAAAGGACTTAAAAATTGTATAAAAATTATTTTATTGAAATATTTATAAATTATCATGTATAATTCTAGATAATGGTTTTAATCCTTATTTTATGTGAAAAAATGTTGGTACACCGTTTTCTTTTCAAAAAATTTAAGTGTGTCGCTTAACTCGCTTATAAAAGGACACCCCCTCTCTCCTCATCTTCACACATTAAAATAATTTTTTTTGAAAATAAATAACAAAATATATTCTTAAATTCCATAACCATTACCTAGAGACCTTTTTTTATCATAAATCCACTCTAGGAAGCCTTTTGCGGCTTACCTATGGAGGTTGTATGAAGAATCATTTCTCATAATCATATCTCATGACATGTTATAATGATCTAATTAAATTATATATATGATATTTATAACATAATTATACTTATGGAATAATTATATCACATATACCTTATTACTTTACATTCTGTGTTGGATACGATAATGTCGCTCATGGGAATGGCGGACTGCCACCTCACAAAGTGATATGATGTGTTTTCAGTAAGATTTACATGAAAGCTAATAAAGATAATTTTAATTAATATATGTGATATAAATAACATAATATTTATATTAATGGAATATTTATCATTCTGAAGATATAATATATACCATTTACTTTAACCTTTTTACTCACTGAGAGATGATAACGTCATTCGTGCATACGTGTGGACTGCCGCCTCCATGAAGCGATGAGATCCTTTTCTCATCACCACCTCACATGTATTACATATAAAAGTGTATTTAATAAAAATTGACTTGTAATTTATGATATTATGATCATTTAGGAAATATAAAATATTACTTACCTTCTTTCAATGATGATCATTGAAAATTGAAATGTTACTAGTGTGTACGTACGACCAACCATCTCCATGATTGTAACATAGTTCTTTTTTGAAAACCATCTTCCATTATTAGTTTTACATGTATAATTTATGTAAATTATAGTGAATATTTTATGATTATTATTCTATATATATTGAAAACATGCCCTCTTTGACTATGTTCAACACAACAAATTTGTTTTGAAATAATGAACCGAACATCCTCAAAACACTTGACGTGGACTTAAATGATAAAGTATTTAATATGTAATTAATAGGAAATAAAACAAATGATTTAATAATAAGGTAATTAAAAATTAAAAGGTTCTTAATAAATTAAATAATTAATATAAGGTTATTAAACATGAGTTTAATTACAATTATATAATGTCTGAACTTAGGGTAAGGGATTTCTATTCTCTTTAATTTTTTGGAGACATATTCCATATTCACAACTTTTTTATTTTATGTGGTGTATACTATTCCCCTTTGACAAGATATTTTATGAAGATAATCCATTTCATTGTATTTAATGTTTCATTTTATGTTATTCTTTAATGGGTCTTATGATTCAAAAGTTACCAAAGTGGTAAGGGGTTCCTCATATCACTTTTATTTATATGTGACATATTTCATATTCACCACATATTTTTTTTTTGAGGTGTATATACATCACATAAATTTATTTTATGATTATATTTGTGAAATTTATTTTTAATTTACAAATCTATAAGAGTTTATCTCTTTCATGTTGTGTTGATCTGGATATTTCCAATGTCCTAAGGGACTTTATCTCAATTTCCTTTTATTGAGGCATATTTGATGTTATGCACCTATATTATTTTATATAGTGTATATACAACCCCATTAAGATTTTATATCTTTTATTTATCTATAAACATGATATTTAAATTTTTTTTATATTTATTCTTTCTTAGGGATTATGATTCAAATGTTTCAAATGTGGTAAATGACCTTAATTTAAAAATCATCTTGTAAAGTTTCATCTTCGACTCTTTTCAAAAGGAATGTATTTTTTTAACATATATGACATGAATAAAATTTTCCATTGTCATTATACCATAATTATTTTATATTTATTTTATATTTTTTCAAGTTTATTTTTAAATAATGATGTTTCTTTTTTATGTTTTTAGTTTTTATATTTTTAAAATATATTTTTTAAATAAAATATTTTTAGAAAAACCTAAAATCATTTCAATATTCTTTCAGAAATATTTTTTTCCAATTAATGTTTCATAAAATTATTTCAACTTTTTTATCATTATATAAATGATTTATTAAAGTAATTTTTACCCATGTTTTACTTTTTAAAAATGGTTTAAAAAGAATCTTCTTATCAGTTTCCAAACAAGGCCTATTTGGATTTTATCGAAAATGTGAGAGGAATATTTATTTTAATATGTACATCATGAACCAATTTTCTTGAAATAATGATGATTATTTTATTTTAATATTTCATTACAACTATCCAATGGTATTTTCAAATAAAATTATTTTCCAAATATTTTATGATCTTTTATTTTTAAAAACTGATTTTCAAAGTGAAATGTTTATTTTCCTAGAAAATGTTTTTAATGATATTTTAAAGGTATTTACATTCATCAACATGAAATAACATGTTGTTAATTATGATTAAATGTTGATATTTTTTAATGAATAAATCCTCATTATTTCTCTAGATAAAATAATATTATTTCAAATAGATTGATATGGAACCTATTTCATTTCCACGGGTTAATCACATTTTAATGAGATTGTTATACAACCCATTTATTTTATTTGGGTTAATCATATTTCAAATAAATTATAATGGAACAGTTTTTTTCAAGAGTTAATCATGTTTAAAATATAATTTCATGGAACTTGTTTCATTTCCATTTGTTGATCTGGTTTCAAAGAGATTGAAATGGAACCTATTTCTTTTCACCTTATGAATCAATAATTGATAAAAGAATGATTATTATTATATAGAAACGTGAAGTATTATAAGTTTTTATGAATGATACATGGAACTTATGGGTGAGATAGATATTCTTATACGAAGGTTTTTGCATTATTATAGTTTACATGTGATCATGGTATAACTTATATGATGGGTGTTAAAAATAATGTCGGTTGATCCAAGCATAGATTCTACAATTGGTGCACCCAGATAGCACTCCAATTCCTTGGGTAATGTTCCTTTTCTATTAAGGCAAGAAGGATAGTGTTACTAGTGGGTTTCTCCTATGAATTTAATTGGGCACTTTTTATTTCTCAAATGGGTTTAAAAAGGGTTTTGAATATGACTTCACAAAATACCAAAACTTATTCATTATTCTTTCTATGAGCTATACATGTTTCCTTTTATCAAGATTAATATAAAATGTCTCATGATTATTTACATTTATAACTCTTTAATTTTTTAAAGCCTTATTCCATGTTTTCATGTTGAATGGTAAAAGTATTAATTGGTAAGACCATTCTTATGGTACACTCATTCACTTTGATTATGTCATCATACCCTTATTCTCTTTTTATGCTCGATGATGAAATCCAATTATTAATGCTTATGTTTACCTATACCGAGCATTTTGGATCACCCTTCTCATGTTTCCTTATCTATAGGTTTTGAATAATGATGATTAAATATTTTTTGTATAGAATTTTTTCTAACATGGTAGTTTTTTTGTGAGATTTAAAATACTTAATATGTAATTTTTAAAGTCGATTATAGTGGGAGGTGATGTTCATCTGTATGAAATAGTAGTTTATTAATCCATGTTGTTACGATTTGGTCCTATTTCTCAAAAAAATATACATAAATACTAGTTGGGTATGTAAGTGATCCAATATTAACTTTTTATGTTCTAATATATTTTTGTAAAAAATTGGATTACATTTATTGGTATCGAGATCGAAATATAAATTTTATGATTTTAGCATCGGATCTAGGAGTCTGGGTTTGGGACTATTATAGTCTGTATTAGAGCATGTTTTAGATAACATTGGATATTATTAAGGTTTTTATTTCAGGTTATATTTTTATTTATGGATTACATCATAGGACTATAAGATTAAGTTTGTTCATAAGTTCAAATTCTGAGACATCCATTTTGAGGATATTTGGACTATAGGGTCATTCATTTATGGAATTATTGAGGTTGAAATTTTTTGTACTACTATTTATATTAATGTATTATTTAATCATATGATGGTTTATTTATTTTGGTAATTACCCTAACTTTTTATAAATAGTTTGTTTAGTTAATTTCTTAAGTCAAGTAAATATTCAGGTGTCCTTTTTGGTAATAATTTCATCCATTAAAAGTTGATTTTAGTGCTTCATGCATGAAAAATTCATCTTGAATACTCATTGTCTGGAGAAAAAGATGAGATTGTGGGGGAAATTGATTAAAATATGAAATTATAATCATCCAATAAGTATATTTCTTTATTTTCAT
Source organism: Viscum album (assembly GCA_963277665.1). Taxonomy (NCBI): domain Eukaryota; kingdom Viridiplantae; phylum Streptophyta; class Magnoliopsida; order Santalales; family Viscaceae; genus Viscum; species Viscum album. The sequence continues at coordinate 604,112,491 of OY728119.1, read as the reverse complement.
CATATATATAGTAATGGAATTCTAATAAAATCTAGGAAAAGGGTCCTAAAACAAAGTTTTATCCTATTACCATCATTTCTGATGAAATCAATGACCTTTTTCACACTTATATATTTTATGGTTTTGTGGTTGTTTATTTCTATTGAACATTAAATTTTGTTTGGTAAATGATATTTATCACTATCCATCATTATTTAGACATTAATCTATTATTATATGTACAAATATTCAATTCCCACCTAAGTTATCATATTTTGAAAACTAGTATGTGTTATTCTAGTTGACCTTCATACTGCCTTTTTATCTCCTCTTTGGCATCCAAAAGGCCTAGGATCAAATCTGGGCAGGGACAAAATTCTGGTACTGTAGAATCACTATAGTAGGGCACTATAGAAATACTATAGTAGAGGCGGACTGTAGCAGTGGCAACACTATAGTGGCGGAGGCACTTGTCACGACCCATCACCCGGGGCCCGTGTCATAACTACCCCATGCCCACATTCCATAGGCCAGGGGCTGGCGACTAGCACCAAATGCGTAATTCCCTAAAACTAGGAAGGCATTGCCTTTATAAAATGTAAACTCACACAACCAGAGTACAAGCGGAAGAAAAAACTAAGTAAAAGATAGATAACAAGTGTATTGAAAGTAAAGGGGGCCATAATACAAGCCCAACTATAAAGTACAACTTCAACTGAAAACAACTACAACTAAAAAGGGACAAACAGCTGAAAGGTGAAACCAGCTCCTAGATCATCCTCCGGGGTTCCTACCTGAAGGGTAGGTACAGATGGCCTCCACATCACTCCATGTCCTTCAGACTCCACGGTGTACTGATACGTCGTAAGGTCCCCCTCCGGGTATCGTCCAGTCCTGGTGCTCTCGGCCTCTGTCAGTGTTGTCCGTCATCTATATCCAACACAACGAGGTGCGAGCATAACCCGTGCAGGAGTGAGTATAACGATACTCAGTAGGGACCCTGAGACCCTCAAGGTCTCAAAAAATCCAACATGGATAAACCAAAAAGTATGAAATCAATGGATAACCCTTACTTAGGTATATGCCCATACATATACCTAAGTTATCAAGTAACCCATCTCAAATCAGGAGGTAAACACAAAATACAATGACTCAGATCAAACCAGGATTTTCATTATCAAAACCATGGCTGCTGGAGAACTCCTCCTATGTTGAGTACAGTGGCCCTCTCGTGACTCCGAGGCGCAACTCACTAACCTTAGACTACTCAGGTAATTCTCCTATTGAGTATCGCGGGTCTGCTTCCAAACCGGGCGTTCCGTCCGCTGTGGGTCTACCGCCAAACTGGGCGCTCCCCCTAATAGCCGTAAGAGGTACTCCTCTTGTTGAGTACCGCGGGTCTGCTTCCAAACCAGGTGCTCCGTCCACCGTGGGTCTGCCGCAAAACTGGGCGCTCCGTCCACTGGGCTAGTCGAATCACTCCGAGTCGAATCGGTCAAGCAGTCGTCAGGTCTACTGCTACTAGGAATCTACACTCCGTATGCTCTTCTCCAAGAGGATCCACTCCACGAGCTACTGTTTGATACTCTATGTGTCACAAAGTCTCACGTGGAAGTATCGAAAAGGACCTCCACGTCATAGGGGTCTCAACGCAACAGACGGCGCGTGAATTGGACGCCTGGTCTCTGAGTTATCAGCCTTTTAGTCCCGAGGGCCCAGTTGGTTTTGTGTAGGAACCAACCTGATCGTATATAAACTATACCCTGAACTCCCATGGGGTATTCTCAAGGGGATGGCTATGCTCCAAGAAAAATGGTGCCACAAACGGTTCGTCAAATGAACGTCCGGTGCCAAAGATATGACCCAATAAGGTAATGGGTCAGTAATGGGCTCGGGTCCGGTCCGACCCGGTCGGACCGACTCGGCCCAAACCAGTCTAGGTCAACCCGGTCAGACTCACTGGGTCTGAACCGGCCCATTGGGTGGGTCATCCCGCTAAGTTTTGACCCGGTCCACTGGGCCCAGCCTAGCGGACCGCGAGGGCGGTTCGACCCGATAGTCGCCACGTAGGCGGCTCGGTAACTCGGCCCGAGAGACCGGGCCGGTTCGACCTGCGACACCGCAGGGGACGCTGTGGGTCATCTCTGGCGGCCGGTGGCCGAGAGGCCAGCGGGGAGGCCGACTGGACACCAGGTAGGCCGCGGGTGTACCGGGCAGGGTGTTGGGACACCGGGCAGGGCGCTGGGGTACCGGACATGCCAGAGAAGGGGTGTTGGGCAGCGCGCGGGGGTGTCGGGCAGCGCACTGGGAAGCGGCGTGGGGGCACTGGGTAATGCACTGGGGCACCGGGTAGGGGCACGGGGTGCCGGGCAGCGCGCCGCTGTGCGCGGAGACCGCGGGGCGCGGCTGTGCGCGGACGTCGCGGGCAGCGCCACCTTTGATCACCATCTTCGTCATCGTCATCGCGTGTACCGTCTCCTTTGTCATCAATAAATAAAAAAGAAAAGGGGAGAGGGTCAGGCCATGTTCATGCGGCCCAAGACCTCCTCATTATGGCGATAGCATTTTTCAAAGAAGTGCTCAACAAATGACGAAGAATGGAGGTTTAAAATCATACATAAATAAACACAAAAAACCCCCTACCTCTCTTTGTCGTTCATCGTTGACGAAGTCGCGGGAAGTGAGCATCCTTCCATTGATGTCGGAAAAGAAGGAACTGAGGATGGCATGTCATCGGCGTCCCTCGTGGGTAGCTACTTCTCTTTTTACTTGGCCGAAGATCGAAGGAGGAGTTCGTCATTCTTCGGTGGTTCTTCATTGGATGGATGATACTCTCCTCCCTCAAGCTTTTCCAAGGGATTATGCCAACCAAAAATAATAATAAAGGTGATCTCTATTAATCCTTTGGCACAAAAACACTTGGTTGTGTTTAATTAAATGAGGCGACTCATTTAATTAATGCTTAGGAATGGTTCAAAATCAAATCTAAGAGGAGGTGGAGAGTTTCTATTAATAAGGGGAGGTGTCAAATTAATAAACGGGGGTTAATGGGGGGGGGGGGGGGGTTTAAGGGGAAGTTTAGGGGTTTGAGCTCGTGTGGGACCCACCACAAAATTTCCTCCCATGGGAGGTTATGTGGGGGTGGTCCCCACCTCCAACATCCCTTTGGAGTATTAAACCACCACCTTCATAAAAAATATGTTAAGTCATATTTTTATTTAATTTATTTATAAAACCCACAAAATTAACTTCCGCACTCGACAAAAAGCAACTGCAGTAAAGGTCTCCTTAAGTGAATATCGGAGCTATAAATTCATCGGTGTCCTAGGATTTAAATTCTGAGCATCAGTTCAAAAGATATAAAATCCTGAACGTATGTTTACTGAACGTACCCGAAAAAAAGTTCAGAAAATTATTAACAGCCACCCTTGACCCACTACAGTTGAGGTTAGGCTCTGCATAGATAAAACACACCCCAAAAAACCCAACGGTACCCTCAGATTTCCAATCCGAGTTATCATTCAAAATTTATGAATTTTACAATAAAATAATTGTCACTTAATTATTTTATTTGCGGCAAAAAACTAACTTTCTCTGGTGGCCTTCACCGACCCAAGTTAGTATCTTCTTAAAGAAATAATACCCTCAAATGTTTAGCAGTGGTCTCGGATTTTTAATCCGAGTTACCGTTTTTGAGTTATGAGCATTTGAAAAATAAAATAAATTTATTTTATTATTTTATTTACGGTTATGCCATTTTTGGGTTTTCTCATAGGAGGCCTATGCCGACTAAACTTAAGTCACGCCTAGGGTAAACTCATCATCCCGAGTGGAACGGTGGCCTCATATTTATAATTCAAGTAACCATTTATTAGGTATCCCGCTTTTTCAGGAAAACTGCATACGCGCATTAATTTAAGCTTAACAAAACTTCGACTGATCATTCCGGGCACTCCGGGCCACGGAATCATGCGCCATTAGAAACAGTAGACTCGTTAAATTCACAAGTATTTAAGAAAACAATTTCCTTGGATATTATGTGTCTTTAAATTCTCCCCACCTCAGGGATTTACTTCTGCATAAACTACAACTCAAACTAAGGGAACAAATGGGGGTACTGAGCATGCATCTGAGCCTCCTGCTCCCATGTGCTCTCCTGTAGGTTCTTGTTCTGCTAGTGAACATGCACTATAGGAATCGACCGTCCACATAGGACCCACTCCTGTCGATCCTCAATCTCCACTAGAACCTTTGTGAAAGTCTCCCCGTCATCGATATCCAACTCCCCATGGTCGATGATGTGGGAAGGGTCGTACACGTATCTTCTCAGCTGAGACATGTGGAAGACATCATGCACCCGGTGCAACTGAGGTGAAAGGGCCAAGCGGTATGCCACCTCTCCTACCCTGCTAAGGACATGGAAAGGTTTGATGAATCGTGGAGATAACTCGCTGCCTTGGCGATATCTATGTAGACCTTGTCGAGGTGAGACCTGTAGAAAGACATCGTCTCCATTGTCTAACTCCAGAGGTCTCCATATCCTGGATGTACCGATAAATAAGATGTATGGAACTCCTTCAACACTTCCTCCTGATGGGAAATTGGAACCATGGTACGTCCTCTGAAGAGAATGACATGCTCCCCACCTTCAGAAAATCCATCAGGTGCCTGCCCTGTGGATATATGAGCACGTCGTGTCTCATAGTCAGCATTCCCACGCTGTGCCTCCCTGACTTGCTAAAGAAGTGGAGTTACTATATGAGTCTATAGATGGGATAATCTATCTCTGGAGAAGTCTGGAACAAATCTCCGATAGTATCTAGCCAAACCCAGGAAACTACGTACCTCCGTCACACTCCTGGGTGGCTCCCAAGAAAGTACCACTTCAGTCTTCACTAAATATACTATAACCCCAGCTAAATCAGAAGTCCCTCCCCCTTTGGGGAGGTTATCCTGGAAACATATTTTGAAAAAGATATCCCCATGTTCTGACACTCCTGTTTGGAACTGAAAACTCAATACTCCTGCTGCCATGAGGGTAAGGCTGGCCGATTCAAGAGTGATCAGCTACACCCTCCTATGCATGAGTTTAACATGTGTTTCCTGGGTTTCCTTTTTTTTTTCTAACTAAGGAACACCTCATCCCAATGTTATAGATAAATCACAACCTTTTTTCCTAATACAGCCAATCTGTGTATGAACTGTGGTTACCCAGTCCATACCCAAACTAATTTCGTAAGGCCTCGACGCTGCCACCAAGAGGTTCCAACCAAAAATCTCGCCTCTAGGGTCAGATCACACCATCGGCGTATGTCTGATTATCGAGTCTCCTCCCAAAGGTATCTCCATACATGAGGGTCAAGTCAATGGTTTAACTGAAAACTCTAGGTCTCAGACAAGATTCGTGGAAGGAATGAAAGATTAGTACCCATGTCTATCGATACAACAACTATTAGCAGACACAGATCGTACCTCGAATCATTATTATAGCCCTTGGGTCACACTCCTTGACTGCGTGCAGCTACTATCCTCCCCTAAACTCTAGCTCCCTGAGCTTTGTGGGGACTACAAAGGCGGGTGGTTGTAACATGTCGAAATGTACACCACCTCATGCTTCTCTCCTAGATCTGCTTCCACATCTGCTGCCCTGCAGATTTATCTATCCATGTCACATCCTCTTTCTGAAACATTTTACACGCTCATGTCTTTGAGAATAATGCCAGTTTCATGCTTCCTCACTGCTATAATTCACTGGTTGTATCCGCTCAGCCAAAGAACATTCAACCACAAAAGGTTATCTCTAGTATCTTAACATATGTAGGAATACAAAGAGGAATAGTGCTGGCTCAGACATCCTTAAACACACCTTGCTTAGAGGTTAGAGATCTGAAGCACTGATCGTATCGTATTCATCGAGTACCAGAAATGGTCTGTATGCCTCGATAAATACTTAGCTATCGATATGTTGTCCTGCCGAAGCTGTAGAAGCTCTAGAGAACTCTCAGCCACCTCCTCAAGCTAGTCCTCCACTGCCTGTGAGTCGGACTCGCCACGAAACCTAAGGGTTCTCTGATGATGAGTCACGTGTAAGGCACTAAGCCTACATGCGTCATCTACCGGTACAGCCAGTTGTAACTTCTGACCAACAGGCAGTGGTATAGCTGACGAACTACCTGAAGATACTATATCGGGAAATGGTCCACATACCGAAGTACCATCACTATGAGGACCATCTTCATTGTCACTCACAGAAAAAGACAAGTATCTAAGATCACCATCTTCTCTACCAGTTTCTCAACTAGGTGGAAAACTCCAGTAATCACCTCCATCCAGTCCTCTACTACCTAGGAATCTATCTCGCCTCGAAACCTCAGAGGCCTCTGCCGCTGGAACTCTTGCAATACGCTCAGTCGGCGAGCATCGTTGTAACGCCCCGACCCCAGCTACCCAGAGTCGGTGCATTACTTCGTAACATTGGCATGATCACAAGAAAGATCAAATCTCGAAAGACCGATTGGTTTAGTAGCCTTGGAAACACTAGATATATTCATAAGTTTTACATTACATCATAAAATGAAAAACTACTACAACAACATAATGTTTCCACAATCCACACTATTAACCCCTCATAAAATCCCTGCAGGTCATTCATAACTTACTTCTTCACATCCTGGGAAAAATAAAACATAGAAAAGGGGTGAGCTCAAATGCCCAATAAGGATAACAATATAGCGGAAACTTTCATCAATAAGAATAAACATTTAAGGCAATGTATAACTAAAACAAAAGCCCTTTAAACATGAACTTTCAACATGGTATGGCATAAATAAAATGAAATAATTCCATTTACTTATTCACATGGATATTCTACTAATCGAATAATCACATGCAAAAATAAATAACCACTTTCATAATGTTGGAATGCATAATGCCAGACTATCATAACCACATAGCCAAGGCCTCGTGCCAAGACTACAAATAAGATTTTGTCAAGGCCTTGTGCCAAGACACTAGTTTGTCTCATGAGACCTACCGATGCAATTTTTTTTAAGAAGATACTTACGTTAAAAATTGCTAAAATACACTCCAGTGTTTTTCTGAAAACATTATGCAAGCTTCTGAAAACAAAATAACTAATTCTGAGACAGCTCGACTAATTACAGGCCATGATGGGTCCACTCCCAATCCCTTCCTGTCTACCAAACTCGAGAGTCGGGTTTTCTGAAAACATTTTTAAGCTTGCGTTAAATACGTATACATTTGCACTGGATTTTCATATATTTGAGAGAAATATCTCTTTTTTTGAAATCATTTAAAAATCACATAATTATAAAAGAAAAACTTTATTTTGAAAATATCCTTACAGGCGTGTAAGGGAAGCTTCAAAGGTGTAATAATGGAAGAGAATAACCGCACCTGTCGTATAAGTTAACAAAAAAACATTCTTACCTTAATTTTGTCGAAAAGGTTAAAAAGGACCTTGTTTTGAAAATGACGGAAAGATTCCTTTATAAACCTCTTATAAAAATTCAAACAAGGGTATAAATGACTTTAACCCATATTCTTGTAAATAGTAAAAATGTTTTGAAATACATTTCAAAGAAACATGGATGTGGATGATAAAGAGATCCCAGTAGATTATTACGTATAAACAACCTCGGATAATGAAGAGATTGTGAAATAACCCTTACCAATTTGGTAACTTATGAAACATACAACCCATGTAAGAGGTATCATACAATGAATATGTAAATACACATAAATTAGAGTGTATTACATAGAGAATATAATTATGGGCAGTACATACACCACACAAAAGGTGATGGCGGCAATATGGCATGAATCTCACGAAAATAAGGAGTGAGATGAAAACCCCTTACCTTGTACTTTTCCTTGGTTGGGGTAGGTTAACCTCCTGTATAATGGTTAAATAATTGTTATTAAATTATACAAGAATCATATATATTAATATGATATCATATATGATCTTTTAACATTGATTTGTTAATAATATCTTAGAATTATCGTCGTTTCGGGTGTTAACTTACTCATTCTCTTTTATATGTTTTGTTACATAAGACATGTTTGTTGTATCTTATTCATATACAGAATGATATCAGGTCCCTAAACATCATTTTTAAATCATAAAATGATAATTATACTTGAATGGATACGATGGAGAATGAATCTCATCGCGTTCGTGGAGACGGTAGTCCGTACGTACGCACGAGCGACGATATCATTCTTTTGATATTAAAATAATATATAATTGGATGGTATATCATATATACAGAATCATTAACATGTTATATTTATTATTTACATGAGTTACACATCATTATTATACCCATCCACATAATAATATATTGAATAACAATTACACCACGACGTGGAGACGGTAAGCCGTACGTACACACGTATGGTGACATGTTATTCAAAGGGTGGATAGAATACTGAATATGGTTGTACCATACTTATAATAACATCACAGTATATGTGAGATACTGGAGTTATTATTTTAGAATGGTAAGAACAAAGGAAGAAGAAGTGGAAGAAGAAATGAACTTAGAAAAGGGTGGTGAAATCATTACCTCTTCTTCGGGTTCTTCCTTTTGATTTGATCAAACAGGCTCCTTAGGTTGGCTTTCTGATCAAACTAAGGACTCTAGGTTGTAGTGAGGGATGTTGGGAGAGTATTTGGGCAGAGTTTGGCCGAACCAAAAGGCTTTAGAGGTGTGAAGAAATGAGAAGGAGGAGTGCCCTTTTATAAGAGAGGTGAGGGGCACCTTTGGAAAAGCTAGAAATATTAATTTATAATAAATTCATATTCGGTTTCTAATGGCTCCAAAGCTTATTATTCAAAGTTTAAGGTGGGGATAGGTCGAAAACCACTCAACCAATAGAATTTAGACAGGTTTGGGTACTTATATTAACCTTATCTTTAAGTATTAACTCTAAGTTAATTAGTTTCACTTTTACAATGTCTCTTTGTATTTTTATATAATATGGTTAATAAACTTACTATATACATCCAAGCGACCCCCAAGTGGTCCATTAATGATTAACCTATCATGATATAAGTCGCTTGGCCGAACCTTAGATTTTTAGGAATTTAATATCAATTAATAATATAATATTTGTTTTAAGAACTCTTTTATGTCAATTTTGACACTATTCAATAGTTGATTTTTTTGAAACTCATAACAGATTGATTACTTCGAACAAAGTCAATCCAATCAATTCTAATATATCATATTATCCTATAAAATTAGTTTAATTCATTAAAAGTTTCATATTATATTTATTTTGGTATTTATAATATCAATTATTTTAATTTTTCACTATTATAGTAATTATTGCATCACCATTGTGTCATAAATAAAATAACTTATTTAATGTCTAAAAATTATAAATAAAATATCATTATGTAGGAAATCTTTTTATATTTCTAATGAATATTTATAATAGAAAATCCAACATGTATAACCCTGTGTAAAAGTTGTTCTTCTAAAAGATGTAAGCTTATGCCATTTTTATTTTTATTTTAACTTTATTAATATAAAGTGTCCCTACCACATACAAGTGGCTCCAAGGGGTCCCCAAATTGACCCAAGGATGCTCATGGTCGGGTATGTGTCCATAAATAAGGTTAGGACACGTTTTAGGGTAATTTTGTATTATTATAATATTATTTTTTAACCCTTATTTACCGGATTTACACTTAACCATGGTAAATAAAATATTTACCACAGTAATTATTCAAAATGTCTAAAAATAAAAGTTACCTATTTACACAATTTGGAAATCCTGATTCCAAATATGGAATCCATTTTTCTAAATTCAAAACACAGAAGTGGCAGAAATTAATTTAAAATTAATTCCCGCTGTCAAAACAAAAAGCGTGTTTTTAAGAGATAATAACTATCAAAAGATTGACGCTTGTTTATGTTCGGTTTAATTGTAAAATTATGTCCAATGACCAACATTATATTAAATGGTAAAAATATATTCTAAATATACCTTAAAACCACTCAAATTAATAATTTATCACTATTAATTATTTTGATTAAAAAAGTTGTTTTTAATTAAAATTTAGTAATTTTCACTATTCATCAAAATATGAAAGTTATCCGAAAAGTACCAAAATTTCACCTTAGGCTAAATTAGATATTCCGAGTCCAAAAATGAAGTCCATTTTCAAATATAAAATATATATATAATTTCAAAAAGTAGGTATTACTATTCACAACGGCTAGTTTAATTAGTTGTCGTGTGTGTTAGAACCCGAGGTTGCGTACAACACACGCTATCGCATTATTCGAAGGGAAACGTACCGTAGAAGCTTGGGGTGTTACATTCTCCCCTCCTTCAAAAAATTGCGTCCTCGCAATTTCTAGGGTATTAATGCATAAAAATACTCGGGTGGTTCTTCATCATAAGTTCCTCGGGTTCCCACGTTGCCTCTTCCATCTTATGGTTTCTCCACAAAACTTTTACCAGACGCGTCGTCCGGTTTCCCAGTACTTGTTCTCTCGTATCAAGAATCTTGACGGGCTCTTCGCAATAAGACAGATCGGGTTCCAGTTCTAATTCCTCATAGGTGAGTACATGCGTCGGATCAAGCATGTATTTCCTCAATATAGATACGTGGAACACATCGTGAACTTTGGAGAGACTTGGCGGCATTGCCAATCGGTAAGCTACAACCCCAATTCGTTCTAGAATTTCGAAAGGTCCGATGTACCTGGGACTCAATTTACCTTTCTTACCAAAACGTATGACTCCCTTCCACGGAGATACCTTCAGAAAAACATGATCACCGACTTGAAATTCCAACTCCTTCCTTTGATTATCGGCATAGCTCTTCTGCCTACTTTGAGCTGCTTTGATGTGATTTTGGATTACTTTCACCTTTTCCACTGTTTCCTCCACCAGTTCTAGGCCTACAAGTTTTCTTTCACCAACGTCATCCCAACAGGTTGGTGTACGACATCTCTTTCCGTATAACGCTTCATATGGTGCCATCTGAATACTCGAATGGAAGCTATTGTTATAGGAAAATTCTACCAAAGGTAAATATTGATCCCACATACCCTGAAAGTCAAGTGAGCAAGATCTCAACATGTCTTCTAAGGTTTGAATAGTCCGTTCTGATTGTCTGTTTGTCTGAGGGTGGTAAGAAGTGCTCAAATGAAGTTCAGTATCCAGGGATTTCTGAAGACTTTTCCAGAATCTTGAAGTAAAACGGGGATCACGATCAGAAACAATCGATAGGGGTACTCCATGAAGTCTCACAACTTCATTAATATATAGTCTTGCTAGACGTTCCAGGGGTAGATCTTCTCTTATAGAAAGAAAATGTGTTGTCTTGGTAAGACGATCAACAATAACCCATATTGAATCGTTCCTTCTAGGAGTCTTTGGTAGCCCCATGACAAAGTCCATCGTAACATTGTCCCATTTCCACTCCGGTATGGGAAGATGTTGCATGACTCCTCCAGGCTGTTGCCTTCCAGCTTTCACTTGTTGACAAACCATACATCTTGACACAAAATCAGCAATCTCCCTCTTCATGTTGTCCCACCAAAAATGTTCCTTCAAATCTCTATACATTTTGGTGCTCCCAGGGTGTATAGAGAAATTGGAACTATGAGCATCATCCAGCAATTCCCTTTTTAGATCAGGTATATTGGGAACACAAAGTCTCTCAATCTCCCATCATTCACAGCTTTAATCTTCTTTTGGAATTCTTCATCATCGGTCTGAGAACTCTTAATCCTTTCTAGTAAAGATGGTTTGGCAACCATTTGAAAAAGCATTGATGTTTCACCTTCCCTGGTTATTCCCATGTCCATCTTCACTAGATCCATGAAAATTGGATCCCTTTCAATTCTCATATTGTTCAAAACTCCATGGTCTTTTCTACTCAAATCATCTGCCACCTTGTTTGCCTTCCCTGGGTGGTAGTGTATCGTACAATCATAATCCTTGAGTAATTCAAGCCATCTCCTTTTCCTCATGTTGAGTTCTTTTTGTGAGAAAATATACTTCAAACTCTTGTGATCAGTATAAATCTCACATTTTTCACCATAGAGGTAGTGCCTCCATATCTTCAAAGCAAAGATCACTACTGCTAACTCGAGATCATGAGTAGGATAGTTTTGTTCATGAATTTTCAACTGTCGTGATGCATAGGCAATAACTCTATCATTCTGCATAAGGACACAGCCAAGTCCTTTCTTCGGTGCATCACTATAAATAACGAACCCATCATTCCCCGATGGTAGAGTCAATATAGGAGCATTGACTAATCTTCTCTTCAATTCTTCGAAACATTCTTCACACTCTTTTGTCCAAACAAATTTAACCCCTTTACGTGTGAGCTTCATTAATGGGTTAGCCAATCGGGCAAAATTATGGACGAAACGTCGATAATAACCTGCCAAACCAATAAAACTACGTACCTCAGTTATACTCGTAGGTGCTGGCCATTCTTGGATTGCCTTGGTCTTAGAAGGATCAACAGAGATTCCATATTTAGAGACAATATGGCCAAGAAAAGAAATCTCCTGAAGCCAGAATTCACACTTGCTAAACTTCCCATATAATTCATGCCTCCTCAGAGTCTTCAAGATAATGCGCAAGTGATTTTCATGATCTTCGTAGGTTTTGGAGTATACCAAGATATCATCAATAAATACCACCACAAATTCATCGAGATACTCCTTGAAAACTCTATTCATTAGATCCATGAATACAGAGGGTGCATTAGTCAATCCAAACGGCATTACAGTAAACTCGTAATGCCCGTACCTGGTTCGAAATGCTGTTTTCGGAATGTCTTCCTTCTTCACACACAACTGATGGTATCCAGATCGAAGGTCAATCTTTGAAAAGTATTGAGCTCCATGCAGTTGGTCAAATAAATCATCAATACGAGGTAGGGGATACTTGTTCTTTATCGTTATATCATTGATCTCCCTGTAGTCGATACATAACCTCATAGATCCATCTTTCTTTTTAACAAAAAGAACAGGGGCTCCCCATGGAGAAACACTAGGGCGAATAAATCCCTTATTACTCAATTCCTCTAGTTGTTTCTTTAGTTTGACTAACTCTACAGTGGCCATTCTATAAGGGGTCTTCGATATAGGCCTTGATCCAGGAATCAAATCAATGGAAAACTCAACTTCTCGTTCTGGAGGATGTCCAGGTAAATCTTCCGGAAATACATCTACAAATTCTTTCACAATAGGTACATCCTCTATTTGAACATTCCTTTCCTCACCGACATTTATTTCATTCTCTTCCTCCCCAATAATTGAATTAAGTAGAGCTACTGGGGGTGTATCTAAATAAGAATTAGGTGGTGACGATTCTGCTCTAAAAATAAGGTGTTCCTTATCATTATCATCAAGAATCGTAACCTCTTTCTTCTTACAATAAATCTTCGCATCATAGTCCGAAAGCTAGTCTATACCGAGGATTATATCAAACTCAATCATAGGTATGACGATGAGATCAGCAGGTAAAGAAAATTTATGTGCTCTAATGGGGACTGATTCACAAAACTTTGTTGCAATGATACTTCCCTTAGGAGTTTTGACTGACAACTCCCTTATTAAATCAAATTGGAAATATCTAATTTTCTTAGCAAACTGGGAAGATATGAAACAATGCGATGATCCAGAATCAAATAATGCATTTGCTAAACTTGAGGAAACCATTAAATTACCTGCCACCACGTCTTTCAGAGCTTCTACCTCAGCAGTAGTGATAGCATAAGCCTGGCCTTGATCCCTTGGCCTTTTCTGAGGTAAGTTCTCCTGACGCTTAGGAAATGAATTTGCATAATTCCCCATCTCCCTGCAATTGTAGCACTGAACGTTGGTAGCTTCCTTCTTCCCCTTGCAATCATGAGCTTGGTGGCCTTTTTCACCACACTTGTAACAGACTCCCATTCCCTTCAAGCAAGTACCAGGATGTTTCTTCCCGCATTTACCACAAGATGGATATTCAACCTTTCCCTTCTTCCCCTTATTTCCATTCCCAGATTGATCAGCAGGTCTCTTCTTCTCTTTCTTTGCTTTAAAGTCATAAGACTTAGAGAATTCCTTTTCAGTCTTGATAGCACATGAGACAATGTCTTCATACGATGAAAAGGATTGTGAGACTAACGCTCGACGGAGAAATGGTTTTAACCCATCAAAGAAATGATCAATCTTACTTCTTGGGTTACGAATATAATCACCAGCGTACCTCGCTAACCTTGTAAAGTTAGCCTCATACTTTGTGACATTCTCATCCTCCTTTTGTCTCAGACTCAGAAATTGCCTTTCCATATCTGCTCGATGGTCGCGAGGGAAGTATTTTTCTAAAAACAGATCTTTGAACTCCCTCCATTCCATATTTGATACTTCATCATCTTCCTTCGTATTTTGAATCAATGACCACCATTGATCAGCATCTCCAGTGAGGCGGTAAACTGCCATGATAACTTTTTCCCTTTCACTGCTCCCCAAAGCCTGAAATATTTTCTCTAGGGAAAATATCCATTGCTCAGCTACTAAGGGATTTTTATTCCCATTGAACGTTGGTGGTTGTTGCCTCATGAATCGATCTAACATTGATCCTCCACGCTGCGGATCAGGGTGCTCCATACGGGTAAGGTTATTATTCATAACCTGAGTAAGTTGTCCCAGTATGGTGATTAGCTGATCGGCACCAGTTGCATCACCAGCCCCACTATAATTATCTTGAGCAGGAGGGCAATCCCTACATGGAGTGCGTGCATTGATACAGTTTCCATTTCTTCCACTAGGTGCCATTTCTAAACAATGGCATAAACTAGATCAGTTTATGAATCAAAATACATAATCCCATACTTATAAAACACTTATCATAAATTGAACTATTTATGGATATAATCCATAATCATAAAAATGTTTTCTTTGAGGAAGTATATACTCATAAACCCTTCATAATGATTTGTAAAGAAAATGAGAGTTATCCTAAGCATATCCCCCGGGAGTGTCGTAACCAAGAGTGCAGCAAGGCCCGTTGTCGTGCACCAGTTCCCGTTCGAGTCTAGCTCAAAGCGGTGTTTTCGGGTTTTACCCCTAGGTACATCTGTGCCAGAGCCGCCTCTACCTCCTCGTATCCAGACAGGGATGTATTGCTCGGAAAACTCACAAAATCTCTACAATACCAAAATTCTAGGAAGTTCTTCTATACTAATCCTCAAAGTTCATCTTAGGTCTACATGCTCTAATCAGAGTTTATCTAAATCTAGCTTCCAAGGTTTGTACTAAACTTCCTCTGATACCAACTGTAACGCCCCGACCCCAGCTACCCAGAGTCGGTGCATTACTTCGTAACATTGTCATGATCACAAGAAAGATCAAATCTCAAAAGACCGATTGGTTTAGTAGCCTTGGAAACACTAGATATATTCATAAGTTTTACATTACATCATAAAATGAAAAACTACTACAACAACATAATGTTTCCACAATCCACACTATTAACCCGTCATAAAATCCCTGCAGGTCATTCATAACTTACTTCTTCACATCCTGGGAAAAATAAAACATAGAAAAGGGGTGAGCTCAAATGCCCAGTAAGGATAACAATATAGCGGAAACTTTCATCAATAAGAATAAACATTTAAGGCAATGTATAACTAAAACAAAATCCTTTTAAACATGAACATTCAACATGGCATGGCATAAATAAAATGAAATAATGCCATTTACTTATTCACATTGATATTCTACTAATCGAATAATCACATGCAAAAATCAATAACCACTTTCATAATGTTGGAATGCATAATGCCAGACTATCATAACCACATAGCCAAGGCCTCGTGCCAAGACTACAAATAAGATTTTGCCAAGGCCTTGTGCCAAGACACTAGTTTGTCTCATGAGACCTACCGATGCAATTTTTTTTAAGAAGATACTTACGTTAAAAATTGCTAAAATACACTCCAGTGTTTTTCTGAAAACATTATGCAAGCTTCTGAAAACAAAATAACTAATTCTGAGACTGCTCGACTAATTACAGGCCATGATGGGTCCACTCCCAATCCCTTCCTGTCTACCAAACTCGAGAGTCGGGTTTTCTGAAAACATTTTTAAGCTTGCGTTAAATACGTATACATTTGCACTGGATTTTCATATATTTGAGATAAATATCTCTTTTTTTGAAATCATTTAAAAATCACATAATTATAAAAGAAAAACTTTATTTTGAAAATATCCTTACAGGCGTGTAAGGGAAGCTTCAAATGTGTAATAATGGAATAGAATAACCGCACCTGTCGTATAAGTTAACAAAAAAAAACATTCTTACCTTAATTTTGTCGAAAAGGTTAAAAAGGACCTTGTTGTGAAAATGACGGAAAGATTCCTTTATAAACCTCTTATAAAAATTCAAACAAGGGTATAAATGACTTTAACCCATATTCTTGTAAATAGTAAAAATGTTTTGAAATACATTTCAAAGAAACATGGATTTGGATGATAAAGAGATCCCAGTAGATTATTACGTATAAACAACCTCGGATAATGAAGAGATTGTGAAATAACCCTTACCAATTTGGTAACTTATGAAACATACAACCCATGTAAGAGGTATCATACAATGAATATGTAAATACACATAAATTAGAGTGTATTACATAGAGAATATAATTATGGGCAGTACATACACCACACAAAAGGTGATGGTGGCAATATGGCATGAATCTCACGAAAATAAGGAGTGAGATGAAAACCCCTTACCTTGTACTTTTCCTTGGTTGGGGTAGGTTAACCTCCTGTATAATGGTTAAATAATTGTTATTAAATTATACAAGAATCATATATATTAATATGATATCATATATGATCTTTTAACATTGATTTGTTAATAATATCTTAGAATTATCGTCGTTTCGAGTGTTAACTTACTCATTTTCTTTTATATGTTTTGTTACATAAGCCATGTTTGTTGTATCTTATTCATATCCAGAATGATATCAGGTCCTTAAACATCATTTTTAAATCATAAAATGATAATTATACTTGAATGGATACGATGGAGAATGAATCTCATCGCGTTCGTGGAGACGGTAGTCCGTACGTACGCACGAGCGACGATATCATTCTTTTGATATTAAAATAATATATAATTGGATGGTATATCATATATACAGAATCATTAACATGTTATATTTGTTATTAAATGAGTTACACATCATTATTATAACCATCCACATAATAATATATTGAATAACAATTACACCACGACGTGGAGACGGTAAGCCGTACGTACGCACGTATGGTGACATGTTATTCAAAGGGTGGATAGAATACTGAATATGGTTGTACCATACTTATAATAACATCACAGTATATGTGAGATACTGGAGTTATTATTTTAGAATGGTAAGAACAAAGGAAGAAGAAGTGGAAGAAGAAATGAACTTAGAAAAGGGTGGTGAAATCATTACCTCTTCTTTGGGTTCTTCCTTTTGATTTGATCAAAAGGGCTCCTTAGGTTGGCTTTCTGATCAAACTAAGGCCTCTAGGTTGTAGTGAGGGATGTTGGGAGAGTATTTGGGCAGAGTTTGTTCGAACCAAAAGGCTTTAGAGGTGTGAATAAATGAGAAGGAGGAGTTCCCTTTTATAAGAGGGGTGAGGGGCACCTTTGGAAAAGCTAGAAATATTAATTTATAATAAATTCATATTCGGTTTCTAATGGCTCCAAAGCTTATTATTAAAAGGTTAAGGTGGGGATAGGTCGAAAACCACTCAACCAATAGAATTTAGACAGGTTTGGGTACTTATATTAACCTTATCTTTAAGTATTAACTCTAAGTTAATTAGTTTCACTATTACAATGTCTCTTTGTATTTTTATATAATATGGTTAATAAACTTACTATATACATCCAAGAGACCCCCAAGTGGTCCATTAATGATTAACCTATCATGATATAAGTCTTTTGGCCGAACCTTAGATTTTTAGAAATTTAATATCAATTAATAATATAATATTTGTTTTAAGAACTCTTTTATGTCAATTTTGACACTATTCAATAGTTGATTTTTTTTTGAAACTCATAACAGATTGATTACTTCGAACAAAGTCAATACGATCAATTCTAATATATCATATTATCCTATAAAATTAGTTTAATTCATTAAAAGTTTCATATTATATTTATTTTGGTATTTATAATATCAATTATTTTAATTTTTCACTATTATAGTAATTACTGCATCACCATTGTGTCATAAATAAAATAACTTATTTAATGTCTAAAAATTATAAATAAAATATCATTATGTAGGAAATCGTTTTAGCTTTCTAATGAATATTTATAATAGAAAATCCAACATGTATAACCCTATGTAAAAGTTGTTCTTCTAAAAGATGTAAGCTTATGCCATTTTTATTTTTATTTTAACTTTATTAATATAAAGTGTCCCTACCACATACAAGTGGCTCCAAGGGGTCCCCAAATTGACCCAAGGATGCTCATGGTCGGTTATGTGTCCATAAATAAGGTTAGGACACGTTTTAGGTTAATTTTGTATTATTATAATATTATTTTTTAACCCTTATTTACAGGATTTACACTTAACCATGGTAAATAAAATATTTACCACAGTAATTATTCAAAATGTCTAAAAATAAAAGTTACCTATTTACACAATTTGGACATCCTGATTCCAAATATGGAATCCATTTTTCTAAATTCAAAACACAGAAGTGGCAGAAATTAATTTAAAATTAATTCTCGCTGTCAAAACAAAAAGCGTGTTTTTAAGAGATAATAACTATCAAAAGATTGACACTTGTTTATGTTCGGTTTAATTGTAAACTTATGTCCAATGACCAACATTATATTAAATGGTAAAAATATATTCTAAATATACCTTAAAACCACTCAAATTAATAATTTATCACTATTAATTATTTTGATTAAAAAAGTTGTTTTTAATTAAAATTTAGTAATTTTCACTATTCATCAAAATATGAAAGTTATCCGAAAAGTACCAAAATTTCACCTTAGGCTAAATTCGATATTCCGAGTCCAAAAATGAAGTCAATTTTCAAATATAAAATATATATAATTTCAAAAAGTAGGTATTACTATTCACAACGGCTAGTTTAATTAGTTGTGGTGTGTGTTAGAACTCGAGGTTGCGTACAACACACGCTATCGCATTATTCGAAGGGAAACGTACCGTAGAAGCTTGGGGTGTTACAATCGTCCTCTAATGTGGCTGGTGGAATCTGCTGCCCAATGGGTGGTGGTGCTGCTGGTACACCACCTGAAGGTGCCAACATAGTAAGAGGGCCCTGCATTGGAGCCTCGTCACTCGGTGGGCTGTCATCATGTACACTCTCGGGACTCAAACTGGCTATCTGTATGGAGGCATCCTGAACAGATACGACACGGTCAAAAGAATATACCTAGTGAGCTGACCTGGTTTGTGTTGACTTAAAGAAAAAATTTGGAAACACACACGCAATCGGTATTTTTGTGCACTAAGTTGAAAATCAGTAGTCAGGGTCCTGGTGTATGGATACGTCGGCCGCCGCACCAACACTGGAATCCCTGAACTGAAAACCACACTCGATACCCTTAACACTATTGCTTCACAGAAAGGGAATATCAGAGTCCTAAGTTCTACGGTAGAACCAACTCCTATGATACCAATTTGTCACAACCCGTCCCCCAGGGCCCATGTCATAACTACCCCAAGCCCGGCTTCTATAGGACAGGGGCCAGCGACTAGCACTAAATGCATAATTCCATAAAACTGGGAAGGCATTGCCTTTATAAAATGTAAACTCACACAAAAAAAGTACAAGCGGAAGAAAAAACTATGTAAAAGCTACATAACAAGTGTATTAAAAGTAAGGGGGCCAGAATAAAAGCCCAAATATAAAGTACAAATACAACAGAAAGCAAGTACTGCTAAAAAGGGAAAAAAAGCTGAAAGGTGAAACTAGCTCCTAGATTGTCCTCCAGGGTTCCTACCTGAAGGGTAGGTACAGATGTCCTCCACAACACTCCACATCCTTCAGACTCCACTATATACCGATACTTCGTAAGGTCCTTCTATGGGTACCGTACAGTCCTGGTGATCTCGGCCTCCGTCAACGCTGTCCGTAGTCTACATCCAACACAACGAAGTGCGGGCATAATCTGTGCAGGGGTGAGCATAATGATACACAATAGGGACTCCGAGACATTCAAGGTCTCAAAAAATCCAACAAGGATAAACCAAAAAGTTTGAAATCAACGGATAACCATTACATAGGTATATTCTCATACATATACCTAAGTTTTCAAGTAACCCATCTCAATCATGAGTTAAACACAAAAATAAAATGACTCATCTCAAACAAGGATTTTCATTATCGAAAACATGGCTGCTGGAGAACTCCTATACTATCGAGTACAGTGGCCCTGTCACGACTCTGAGGCGCTACTCAATAACCTTAGACTGCTGAGGTACTCCTCATGTCGAGTACTACGGGTCTGCTGCCAAACAGGGTGCTCCATCCACTGTGGGTCTGCCGCCAAACCGGGTGCTCCCCCTAATAGCCGTCAGTAGTACTCCTCCTGTCGAGTACCGCGGGTATCCTACCAAACCAGGTGCTCCGTTTTTCATGGTTCTACCACCAAACTGGGTGCTCCATCCACTGGGCTAGTCGAATCACTCAAAGTTGAATCGGGCAAGCATTTGTCAGGTCTACAGCTACTAGGACTCCGCACTCTGTATGCTCATCTCCAGGAGGATCCTCTCCATGAGCTACTGGTCGATATCCAAGTGTCACAAAGTCTCATGTGTAAGTATCTCAAAGGACCTCCACGTTATAGGGGTCTCAACTCAATGGACGGCACATCAATTGGACACCCGGTCTGTGAGTTATCAGCCTTTTAGTCCTGGGAGCCCAGTTGGTTTCATGTATGAACCAAACTGAACGTATCTCAGCTATACCCCAAACTCCTGTGGGGTATACTCAAAGGTAGGGCTATGCTCCAAGAAAACTAGTGCCGCAGACGGTTCATCTAACGGACATCCGGTTCCAAAGATATGGCCCAAGAAGGTAATGGGTCAGTAATGGGCCCGGGTCCAATCCGACCCGGTCGTACCGACTCGGCCCAAACCAGTCTGGGCTGACCCAGTCTAGGTCGACCCGGTCAGACTCGCTGGGTCTGACCCGATGCATTGGGTAGGTCAGCCCGCTATGTTTTGAACCGGTCTGCTGGGCCCAGCCCAACGGACCGCGAGGGCAGTTCGGCCCGATAGCCGCCACTTAGGCGGCTCGGTAACTCGACCCGGAAGACTGGGCCGGTTCGACCAGTAACACCGCGGGGGACGATGCGGGTTGGATCGGGAGGTCCGGTGTCCGGGAGGGCAGCAGGCAGGCCACGCGGGGCGCGGGCAGGCTGGCTGGACACCGGGTAGGCCGCGGGTGCACCGGGAAGGGTGTCGGGACACTGGGCAGGGCACTGGGGCGCCGGGCAAGCCACGGAAGGGGCGCCGGGCAGCGCGCGAGGGTGTTGGGAAGCGCTCCAGGGCACCGAGCAGCGGTGTGGGGGCACTGGGGGATGTGCCTGGGCACCGGGCAGCGGCGCGGGGCGCCGGGCAACGCGGCGCGGGGCATGGATGCCGCAGGGCGCGGCGCTGCACAAAGGTCGCGGGGCGCGGCGGTGCGTGGAGGTCGTGGATAGCGCGACCTTTGATCACCGTCTTCGTTGTCGTCTCCGCGTGTACCGTCTCTATTGTCATCAATCAAGAACAAGAAAAGGGGAGAGGGTCGGCCCGTGTTCATGTGGCTCGAGCCCTCCTCGTTACGGTGATAGCATTTGGCAATGAAGTGCTCAACAAATGACAAAGAACAGTACCTCGCTTTGTCATTCATCATTGACGAAGTCGCGGGAAGCGGGCATTGTTCCATTGACATCGGAAAATTAGGAGCCGAGGATGGCACGTCGTCGACATTCCTCGCGAGCGGCTCCTTATCTCTTGACTTGGCTGAAGATCGAAGGAGGAGTTCATCGTTCTTCGGCGGTTCTTCATTGGAAGGATGAAGCTCTCCTCCCTCAAGCTTTTCCAAAGGATTATGCCAACCAAAAAAAATATTAATGGTGATCTCAATTAATCCTTTGGCACAAAAACACATGGTTGTGTTTAATTAAATGAGGAGACTCATTTAATTAATTCTTTGGAATGGTTCATATTCAAATCTAAGAGGTGGTGGAGAGTTTCAATTACTAAGTGGAGGTGTCAAATTAATAATGGGGAGTTAATGGGGGGGGGGGGGTTTAATGGGAAGTTGAGAGGTTTGAGCTCGTGTGGGCCTCACCACAAAATATCCTCCCATGGGAGGTTATGTGGGGGTGGGCCCCACCTCCAACTTCCCTTTGGAGGATTAAACCACTACCTTCATAAAAAATATGTTAAGTCATATTTTTATCTAATTTATTCAGAAAACACCCAAAATTAACTTCCACTCTCGACAAAATCAAACTGCGGTAAAGGTCTCCTTAAGCCAATACCGGGGCTACGAATTCATCGGTGTCCTTGGATTTCAATTCCGAGCACCGGTTCAAAAGATATAAAATCTTGAAAGTACATTTACTGAACGTACCTGAAAAAAAGTTAAAAAATTATTAACAGCCACCCTCGACCCACTGCGGTCGAGGTTAGGCTTTTCCTAGGTGAAACATGCTCCAAAGAACCCAATGGTACTCTCAGATTTTCAATCCGAGTTACCTTTTAAAAGTTATGAATTTTACAATAAAATAATTGTCACTTAATTATTTTATTTGCGGCAAAAAACTAACTTTCTCTAGTGGCTCTCACCGACCCACGTTAGTATATGCATAAAGAAAGAATACCCTCTCAAGTTCAGTGGTGGTCTCAGATTTTTAATCCGAGTTACTGTTTGTGAGTTATAAGCCTTTGAAAAATAAAATAACTTTATTTAATTATTTTATTGAAGGTTATGTCATTTTCAGGTTTTCTCATTGGAGGTCGGCGCCGACTAAACTTAAGTCCCTCCTAGGGTAAACCTGTCATCATGAGTATAATGGTGGGCTCAGATTTCTGATCCGAGTAACCGTTTATGAGTTATTCCACTTTTTCATGAAAACTACATAGGTGTGTTAGTTTAAGTTTAACAAAACTTCGACGGATGATTCCGGGCACTCCGGACCTCAGAATATCGCGCCGTCAGAATCTGCAGACTCGTAAAATTCCCAAGTATTTAAGAAAAAAATTTCCTTCAAAATTCCAGGTCTTTACAGCACTATTGCAGGTACTGTAGCAGTGGATATATTGTAGCATCGAGGTACTGTAGTAGTACTGTTCACCGAGGGGTCCTTTGGGCCAAAAAAATGGGCATTGAAGCCTTGTATTCAGTCCACTTGGCCTTGGGCCTTCAGGCTATGTAATGGGTATCCCTCTACCTACACTAAAAAGTTATTTAATTTAAAAAATAAATTTAGGCTTCAGCCCCAACCTTTTAAAAAAATTTATTAAAGTGCGGAGGATGTAACACCCCATATTTTTAAAAGAAGAAAACTATGTTCGACAATGCATATGACACGCGACACCAAGCCTAGACGAGAATATATCACCTCAATAAATTAAGATATATTCATTTTTGAATAAATGTAATCTATTAAATAGTATTCAGTACATGAAACCCCATTATTTTTATGTTTGATAGCATATAAGACACACAACACCAAGAATTAACAAACTATGAAATAATATTATTTTAAATATGATCGTTATAACCTAGCCATTAAGCTTTAGTGTATAAGTAGTATTAAATAAATTATAATATATATATATATATATTTCCTATGCAATATTATTTTATTCATAAATTCTTAATAAATAATCAATCAATTTCTTAGTAAAGTAATTTTATTCCTTCAAGATATCTTTTCTTTAAAAATGTTTTTTATTACTTTTTATGAGAAAATATTATTATAAATTTTTAGAGATTTCTAAAAATATTTCTAGAAAATTAAATTAATTTTTGAAACTACCTTATCAAAATTAACTTATTTTGATTTTTTTTTGATTTTTCTGAAAATAGTGATTTTTCAGTAAATTGTAAAAAATACCGATTTTTGTAAAACATTCATTTCTTTTCAATGAAATAATGTAATTTTAAAGTACCATTTTGATTGGATTTTTATATAAAGTTACATAATTATTATTTATTTATATTTAATATAATTTATTTATTTCTAATCATCTTCATAGTGTATTTTTCTATATGTTTGTATTTGGGTTTAAAAACAAAATATTTCATAAAACCATTTTAATGTGAATAATGTTTCTGCTTTTTAATTAATTAAAAACCCATAATTAATAATTATTTAAATTAAATTTATAGATTATATTTCTATAAATATGAATTTTATTTCAGGTAATGATAATTACTAATCATATTGTCAATTTGAAATCATAATTCTCTTAAAAAATACACTTCTTAAAAACCTGCTTTTTCGTCACGTCAATAGGTTTAATTTTAAATTAACTTTTTATAATTTTGTGAGTTGAATTTTTTAAAATGAATTAAATATTTTTAATAAAAATAATTTTTACTCTCTAATATGTTCAACTTAATTTTTTACCATAATGAATAGAGAAAACAGTAAAAATTAATTACTCCAGTTAAGGTGAAAACGGTTTTACC
This sequence comes from Viscum album, assembly GCA_963277665.1. Lineage (NCBI taxonomy): Eukaryota > Viridiplantae > Streptophyta > Magnoliopsida > Santalales > Viscaceae > Viscum > Viscum album. The sequence continues at coordinate 604,087,781 of OY728119.1, read as the reverse complement.
AGGGTTAAACTAAAACAATAAGGGTAAAAATTTCCAAAACTTCTCTAAAACCAATTTTATGGCCATATTTAGAACGTATCATGTCTTATACTCTATAATGGTCCATTTTGGATCGTTTTGGCATCTAAAAAGATGGGTACACAAATTTTATTTCAAAACTTTCACGTGTCGTACTCACATAACTTATAAATGGACACCCCCTATCATCTCCTCTTCACACCTTAAAATCCATTTGAATCAACCAATAAATTCCTTAATATCTTCCTAAAATACATCCCTAGTACCTAGATTCCTTATTTTTATCCTAAATCAAACCTAAGAGTCCTTTTGCTGTTTACCTAAGGAGGTTGTCCAATTAATAGGTATAGTGCTTAACCAGACATCTTTATTTTATTTATTCTTCTATATCCTTGGAATATTTTTAAATTATGAATATATATTAAAACCATTATATAACATATAATTATATTTTATTATGATAATTTAATATCTCAAATCCATTTCATCTTCTATCAAATGGGATATGAAATCATCATTCGTGCGTACAACAGGCTACTGCCTGGTGAACATATGTCATTTGTTTCTCATCACCACCTCTCATGGATTATTGAAATGATGTAATTAAATTATATTTATTATATTTATAAAATAATTATACTTATGGAATTATTATATCACATATACCTTCTTACATTCCATTCCCTGGTGGATACAATAACGTTGCTTGTGTATACGGTCGACTACCACCTCACAAAGTGATATGATGTGTTTTCCAGTAATTCTTAACCAAGAAAATAATAAGGATAATGATAATGAATATATTATATATACATGACATAATTATAATATTAATTACATATTTATCATTATGAAAATATAATTTATGCCATTTAATTTTACCTTTCTACTCACTGAGAGATGATAATGTCGTTCGTGTGTACGTGTGGGAAACCGCATCCACGAAGCGATGTGATTATATTATCATAACAACATCATATGGATTATATATAAAAGTAAATATAATTAAAAATTTATTTATTTAAAGTATGTTGAACATTCTTGAAATATAAAATATTACTTATCATCTTTCTGTAACGATCATTGATAAATGAAATGCTACTCATGTGTACGTACGACCTACCATCTCCATGATTATAACACATTTCATTTTTTCATAACCATCATCAATTATTAGTTATAAAAGTATAATTTATGTAACAATATAATTAATATCTAATGATTATTATTCTATATATATTTAAATAATTTCCTCTTTGACCACGACCAACATGCCGAATCTATTTTGAAACAATGAACCGAACATCCTCAAAACACCAAACATGGACTTACCAGATTAAGTATTTAAATATCTCATTAAAATGAAATAAAATAAATGATTTAAGTATAACGTATTTAACCAGGAAAATTTTCTACATAAATGAAATAACTGATATAAGTTTATTATATAAGATTTAAATGACATGTATGTAAATTATGGATTCGAGGTAAGGGATTTATAGTCTCACTTTTATTTCTAAGAGACATATACCATATTCACCACTATTTTATTTTTTGTTAGGTGTGTAATTCCCCTTTTAAATGATATATCAATAATATATTTAATTTAATTATATTTAATGCTTCATTTTTCCTTATTATTTAATGGGATAATGATTAAAAAGTTACCAAAGTGGTAAGGGGTTTCTCATCTCACTTTTATTTCTATGTAACATATGCCATATTCAACGCTTATTTTTATTGTATGGTATATATAATTACCATGAATGTATATTATGATTATTTGAATGAAATTTATTCAGATTTACAAATATATATGATTTTATATCTTTCATGTGGGTTTGATCAAGATATTTCAAATATTGTAACGGACTTCATCTCAATTTCCTTTTATTAAGGAATATTTTGATTTTATACACCTATGATATTTATATGTTTTTTATATAAATCCCATTTAACATTTTATATCTTGAATTTATCTATTAAAATTATATTTAACGTTTTTGTGATTTTTATTCTTTATTGGGTATCAGGATTGAAATGCTTCTAAAGAGGTAAATGAAGTTCTTTTAATAATCCTCTTTAAATGATTCGTTTTTAATTATTTTCAAAAGGAATGTGTCTTTTAAACATATATTTATTTAACGAAATATTCACCATAATTATGCCCCAATTATTTTATTTTTCCTTTATATGTTTCCAATTATCTTTTAAAATAATGTGGTTTCTCATTTATATGTGTAGTTTTCATATTTTTAAAAATGGTTTTTGAAAGAAAATACTATTAAGAAAATTTGACATCATATCTCTCTTCAGTCAGAAATAATTTTTATTCCAAATCCATTCTTTATAAAAATGTTTTCAATTTTTTTTTAAATTATCCAAATTATATATTTAAGTAATTTTTACCCTTGTATTACTTTTTATAGAAAAAATTAAAATGATTATTTATGTTATCTTCCAAAAAAGGCATGTTTGGATTTTAACAAAATTGTGAATGAAATATTTGTTTTAACATGTACATAATGATCCTATTTTCCCACAATCATGTGAATTTTTTTATTTGAATATTAATTTATATTCAAAAAAAATTATTTTAAAATAAAATTATTTTCAAAATATTTTACAATTATTTATATTTTAAAATTAAATTTCAAAGTGAAAGGGTTATTTTCCCCAATAATGTTTTAATGATATTTTAAAGGTATTTAAATTCATCAACATCAAAAACCCTTGTTGTTAATTACGATCCAATATCAATATTTTGTAATAATACCATCCTCGTTCTTTACCTAGATGAAATAACATTGATTCAAAGAGATTGTTATGGAACCCATTTCTTTTCCACAGGTTAATCACCCATTTCTAAGAGATAATTATGGAACCTATTTATTTTCCAGTGTTAATCATGATTCAAAGATATTATTATGGAACACATTTCATTTCTTAATTTTAATCATGTTTTAAATATATTTTCAAGGAAACCATTTCATTTCCATGGTTCAATCATGTTGTAAAGAGATTGATTTGGAACCAGTTACTTTTCTATAGGTGAATGATGGAATGATAGAATAGGTATTGTAGTTATATTAAAAATTGATGGATTATAAATTTTTTATTAACGAATGGAACATGAAAATTCTATGTGATATCGATACATATTATATGAAGGTATGATCCCCATTATATTTCACATATGATCTCGATATAACTTATAATATGGGTGTGTCTAAATAGCATCAGGTGATCCTGACATAGATTATACAATGTATGCACCCAAAGAGTGCTCCAATTCATTAGGTGATATTCCTTTTCCTTTAAGGAATGAATAATCGTGTCACTGCTAAGTTTCTCTAATGGATTTAACCAGGCTCCAGTTATTTCTTAGATGAGTTTAAAAAGGATTATAAAGATGATGTCTCAAGATACCAACACATTTTTATTATGATATCTATGATTTATAAATGTTTTAATTGACAATGATTTATATCACATGAATCATGATTATTGATTTTGATAACTATTTACTTTTTTAAATCTTTATTATATCTTTTCATGATTTATGATCCATGTATTGATGGGTATGAATATTAATATGGTATAATCATGAACTTTTATTAGGTCATCATACCCTAATTATCTTATTATGATCACTAATGAAATCCAATTTTTAATGATTATGTTTACCCTTACTAAGAATTTGAGTTCACCCTTGTTATGTTTCATTTTCCCCATGTTATGAATTGTGATGATTAAATGATTTTTTTCTAGAATGGTTTATATCATGGTGATATTTTTGGAGGATGTTGAATAATTAATATGGGATATGAAAATATGGTTATAGTGGGAGATGATGTACATCTTTATGACCTAGTTGGTTATTAATCTAAGTTGATAATATTGTTTCCTATTTCTCTAAAAATATAAACCTAAAAGATTATTTGGTATGTAATTGATACAATATTTAATTTTTATTTCATAAAATATGGATGGGAAAAATTGTGTCACATTTATTGGTATCGATCTAGAATTGTAAAGTTTATAAAATTTGTAGTGGATCTAAGAGTGAGGGTTTGGGGTTGTTACTGTTTGTATCAGAGAAAGGTTTAAAAAAACATAGTGATTAGTATGTTTTCATTTGAGTTTATATTAAGATTTATAAATTTCATAATATGTATATATGATTAATTTTTATCATAAGTTCAAAGTTTAGGACACCCATTTTGAGGTTATTTGGGTTATAATGTCATTAATTTATGAAAATATTTAGGATTAAATTTGGGTATTAATATTTAGATTAATTTATTATTTCACCATATGATGATTTATTCATTTTTTTAATTACCTTAACTTTTTATAACCATTTTTTTATTAGTTAATTTCTAAATATAAGATAAATATCTAGGTTCCCTTTGGGGAATACTGTTTTCCATTAAAAGTTTATTTTAGTGATTCATGAATGAAAAAATAATCTTCATTACTCATTGTTTGGAGAAAAAGATAATATTGTGCTGGAAATTGATTAAAGGATGAAGTTGTGCTCATAAATTAAAAATATTTCCTTTTTTATTAATCTTGATAGTAATGGAATTCTTCAACTATAGGAAAAGGATCTTGAAACAAACTTTAGTACAATTACCGTCATTTCTGATGAAATCAATGACCTTTTTCACACCTCCCTAGTTTATGGTTATGTAGTTATTTATTTCTCTTAGTAATTAAATTTCTTTTGATAATTGATCTTTATCACCATCCAACATTATTTAGACATTAATATTTTCTTCCATGTCTAAATCATCACTTCCCACCTATGTTCTCTTATTTTGAAACCTAGTATGTGTTATGACATATGACATTCATACTTCCCTTTTCTCTCTTATCAAGAGGATGTTATTGTTAAAAATTTAAAATTTGGGTTAGAAATATTTTATTTTCAATTATCCAACCATTCATTACCAAGATAAATTTCAAATTGACAGTATGCAATTTATTAAATGGGTGAGAATATTACACCCTATGTTTTTAAAGAAAAAAACTATGTTTGATAATGTATACAACACACAAAACCATGATTATAAGAGAATGTAACAACAACAAAAATAAGATATATTTATTTTTCAATAAATTTAATCTTTTAAATATCTTATAGTAGGCACACCCCAACGATTGTTATTTTTGATTGTGTACATGACATGAAACACTTAGCTTTAACGAGCCATGAAATAATATTTTTTTAAATATAACCATAATAACCTAACTGTTAAATTATAAGGTATGAATATAATTAATTAAATTTTGATATAAATATAAATTTACTAATAAATATACATATATTGGTAAATTATTAATAAATAATCATTCAATTTTTAGTAAATTAATTTATTCTTCAAAAATATGTTTTCTTCAAAAATGATTTTTATTGGATTTTGTGAGAAAATATTATAATTAATTTTTAGATATTTTTTAAAATTAATTTGATATAATTAAATTATTTTTTTAAATCATAATATCAAAATTAACTTAGGGAGAAATTTTGTGATATTTAATAAAATATTGATTTTTGTGTAAAGTGAAAAATAGCTATTTTTGTAAAACTATCATTTTTTGTTCAATAAATTAAGTAATTTGAAATTAAAATTTTTATTAAGAATTTATTTAATATAAAATAATAATTATTTATTTATATTTAATCCAATTAATTTATTTTTAATCATTTTCATATTGGATTTGAGAATAAGTTTTTATTGGGGTTAAAAAACAGGATTTTTCTAAAAACTGTTTTAAAGTGCATAATGTTTCTAATATTTAATTAATTAGAAAAACATTAATGATTATTGTTTTAAAATAAATGTATATATTATGTTTCTATAAATGTTAATTTAAAATCATATAATTGTTATTACTATTCATAGAGTTAATTTTAAGTTATCTTTCTCTTGAAAAATACACTTCTTAAAAACCATCTTTTTCATCACGTCTGCGAGTTTAACTTATAAATAAAAGTTTCCAATTATGTGAGTTGAATTTTTTAAATTGGATTCTATATTTGTAATAATAATAATTTTTATTGTATAAAAATTTTATCTTAATTTTTTTCCACATTGAATAGTGAAAACAATAAAAATTAATTACTGCTATTAAGGTGAAAATGGTTTTATAATGGGGTTAAACTAATATAATAAGGTCAAAATGACATAAAAATAGTCTAAAACCCATTTAATGGATATATTTAGACCTTATAATATCTTAGTTTCTATAATGGTTCATTTTAGATCCTTTTTTCACGTGAAAAACATGGGAACACCTTTTTTATTTTATAAAATTACAAGTGTGACACTCACCTCAATTATAAAAGGTCACCACCTTTAATATCCTCTTAACACCTTCAATGCCCTTTGTATACAGAAATAACAGACCAAATATCTTAATAAATTATCTAAACATAACTTATATCCATTATGTTTACCCTAAATCCATCTTTATAATCTTTTTGGGGCTTACCTAAGGAGGTTGTCCCAAGAAGAGGTATCTCACTTAATTGAGCATCTTTATTTTACTCCTTTTCCACCTCCTTAAAATATTTTTAAATTATGATTATAAAATAAAATATTATCTAACATATACCTAGATTATATTATGTTAATTTAATATCCTAAATCCATTTCAACTTTGATAAAATTGGATACACAATCGTCATTCATGTGTATGGCGGACTACCAGCTTACGAACTAATGTCATTCGTTTCTCATCCTCTCCTATAAGGGATTGTTTAAATGATGGAATTAAATTATATATTTGATATCTATAAAGTAATTATACTTATTTATTTATGATATCATATACACATTCTTAATTTCCATTTCATGGTGGATATAATAACATCACTCGTGTATATGGTGAACTACCACCTCCCAAGGTGATGTGAAACGTTTTTCAGTAACGCTTTACTTGGAAGCTAATAAGGATAATGTTAATGAACATATTTAATAAAAATGAAGTTATTATTATATTAATGAAATAATTTTCATTATTAAATGATAATATATACCATTTTATTTTAACTTCCCACTCATTGATAAATGATAACATCGTTTTTGCGTACATGCGGACTATTACATCCACAAAGCGATGTCTTTATTTTCTGTAATGCCCTAACCCTTGTTACCTAGAGTTGGTGCATTATTACATACCATTGGCATGATGAAAAAAGATCAAGTCTCGAAAGACAGATTAGTTTAGTAGCCTTGGAATCACTAGATACATTCATAAAGTCAACATTAAATCATAAAGTGAAAACTACAACAACATATTCTCTACACACTCATATCCCCTTATACTATTCATGTAGGTCATTCATAAAATACCTCTTCACATCCAGGCAAAAATAAAACATTGAAAGGGATGAGCTCAGATGCTCAGTAGGGATAACAATATAGCGAAAACTTTCATAAATAAGCACAAACATTTAAGGCAATGTATAACTAAAACAAAAGCCTTTTAAACATGAACTTCAGCAAAATATGGAAAAGATAAAATGAAATAATTCCATTTACTTATTCACATGGATATTCTACTAGTCAAATTATCACATGAAATACCAATAACCACTTTCATAATGATGGAATGCATAATTCCATACTATCATAACCACATAGTCAAGGCCTTGTACCAAGACTACAAATAAGATTTTGTCAAGGCCTTGTTCCAAGAAACTAGTTTGTCTCATAAGACCTACCAATGCATAGAGGAGCTATATCAGGCTCCACACATCACTTATTAAGTCCAATTCATTCCACATATAAATAGGTTTAAACATAACAAAAACATTCATATTAAAACTATCATATAAAATGTCAATACATTCTCTATAAACCATGAATGGTATAAAAATGACACAACCACCACAGTCAATCATATCACAAAACCTTCGATACAATATGTAAGTTTTGTATCATAATAAATCAACTTCAAATAAGCTTAAAATCCATCAAAGTATATTCACATAGATGAAATGCAAACTATTTGAGAGAAATATTTTTTTAAAATCATTTAAAAGTAACATAATTATAAATTAAAATATTTAATTTGAAAATATTCTTATAATTTTTTAAGGGAATATTTGATGATTTTATAATGGTGTAAAATTTCTGCACACACCGTATAGGTTAAAAAAATACATTCTTACCTTAATTCTGTCGAAAAGTTTAAAAGGACCTTGTTTGGAAAACGACAGAAAGATTCCTTTATAAAAATATTATAAAAAGTCAATCAAGGGTATAAATTAATTTATCCCATAGTCTATAAAATATTAATAATGATTTGAAATACATTTTTAAGAAACATGGATGCGGATGATAAAGAGGTCCCAGTATATAATTACGTATAAACAACATCGGATAATGAAGACACTGTGAAATAAACCCTTACCTTGAAAATTTCCTTGGTCGAGGTTAGGTTAACCTGATGTATAATAGTTAAATCATTGTTATTAAATTATAAAATAATCATATACATAAATATGATATCATATATGATCTTTTAATATTTCTTTGTTAATAATATTTTAGTATTATTGTCTTTTTAGGTTTTCACTTACTCGTTTTATTTTATATATTTTGTTACATAATTTGTGTTTTTAATCCATAGGTTGTATCTTATTCATATCCAGAATGATATCAAGTCATTAAACATTATTTTTAATCATCAAATGAGAGTTATACTTGAATGGATACGATGGGTAATGAATCTCATCGCGTTCGTTGACGCGGTAGTCCGTACGTACGCACGAGCGACAATATCAATCTTTTGATATTAAAATAATATATAATTGGGTGGTATATCATATATAAAGAATAATTATCATGTTATATTTATTATTTATATCAATTACACATCATTATTATACCCATCCAAATAATAATGTATTGAATAATAATTACACCACGACGTGGAGACGGTAAGTCGTACGTACGCACGTATGGTTACATGTCATTCAAGGGATGAATAGAATACTGAATATGGTTGTACCATATTTATAATAACATCATAGCATATAAGATATACTGGAGTTATTATTTTAGAATGTAAATAACAAAAAAATAAGAAGTTGAAGAAGAAACGAACTTGAAAGAGGGTGGTGAAAACATTTACTCTTCTTCGGGTTCTTCTTTTTGATTTGATCAAAATGGCTCCTTAGGTTTGCTTTATGACTAACATAAGGCCTCAAGGATGATTTTAGGTAAGTTTAGAGAATATCTGGGTAGGTCTGGCCGAGCCAAAAGGCTTTGAAGATGTGAATTAGTGAGAAGGGGGAGTGTCCTTTTATAAGAGGGGTGAGGGGAACCTTAGGAAAAGCTAGAAATATTATTTTATAATAAATTCATATTCGGTTTCTAATGGATCCAAAGTATATTATTTAAAGTTTAAGGTGGGGATAGGTCTAACACAACTCAACCAATATGTTTTATACAGTTTTGGGTCACTATATTATCCCTATTTTTTAGTTTTAACTCTTAGTTAATTAGTTTGACATTTACCATGTCTCTTTTTATTTTTATATTATATAGCTAATAAACTTACTATATACATCCAAGCGACCACCAAGTGGTCCATTAATAATATACCTATCATTATATAAGTATTTTGGCCGAAGATGAGATTTTTAGGAATATAATATCAATTAATAATATAATATTTGTTTTAAAAAATCATTTATGTCAATTTTGACACTATTTAATAATTGATTTTTGTTAAAGTATTAATGAACTTTATTAATTAGAATAAAATTCATTTAAGAAATAATAACAAGTCATATTAACATATAAAATTCGTGTATGTCATCAAAACATTCAAATTATATTTATTTTAACATTTTTAATACCAATTATTTGATTCTTTCATTAATAATGAAATTACTGCATCATTATTGTGTAATAAATATATTTAATTATTCAATGTCTAAAAACTATAAATAAAATATAATTATATAGGAAATATTTTTATCTTTATAAATAATATTTATAGTTGAAAATATAACATATATAACCCTATGTAAAAATTGTTTTTCTAAAAGATAAATGCTTATGTCATTTTTGTATTTACTTTAACTTAATTAATATAAAGTGTCATTATCACTTACAAGTGGATCCATGGGGTACCCAAATAGACCCAAAGATGACCATGGTCGGACATGTATCATACATTAGGGTTAGGACACGTTTTAGGGTAAATTAATATTATTATAATATTATTGTTTACCCTTATTTACCGGATTTACCCATTAACCATGGTAAATAAAATATTTACCGAAGTAATTATTAAAAATGTATGAAAATAAAAGTTACCTATTTAAAAAATTTGGACCTCCTGATTCTAAATATGGAATTCATTTTTCTAAATTCAAAACACAAAATTGGCAGAAATTAATTTATAATTAATTCCCGTTGTCAAAACAAAAAGCGCGTTTTTAAGAAATAATAACTATCAAAAGATTGACACTTGCTTATGTCCAGTTTAAATGTGAAATTATGTCCAATGACCATAATTGGATTAAATGGTAAAAATATAATATAATTATACTCTAAAATCACTCAAATTCATAATTTATCACAATTAATTATTTCGATTAAAAAAGTTGTTTTTAATTAAAATTTAGTAATTTTCACTATTCATCAAAATATGAAAATTATCCGAAAAGTACCAAAACATAACCCTAAGCTAATTTAGATATTCCGAATCCAAAAATGAAGTACATTTTTAAAGATAAAATTTATAAAATTTCAAAAAGTGGGCATTACTATTCATAACATCTAGTTTGATTGGTTGTGGTGTGTGTTAGAACTCGAAGTTGCGTACAACACACGCTACTGTATTATTCAAAGAGAAGTGTACCATGGATGCTTGGGGTGTTAAATTCACCCATCCTTCAAATAATTTCATCCTAGAAATTTGAATATTTTTTGAAAATAAAAGGTTGAAAATAGAAAACACCTTTGGGAAAACCCACATCAGAAATTAGGTTAATAAAATTTAGTCTTAATAAGAGGAAAAGAGAAATGAAAGGGTCACCACCAAATTATGATCTCGATTAAGAGAACATTGGTGGAAATTAGAGACATATAATTGGAGGAGAATGTAAATATTTATAGGTAGTGATTGAGGTGATCAATCACAATCAAGTGTCAAATTGAGGGCCTTAAATTAATCAATCTATGATGATTTAAAATACTATCGGTTCAACAAAAAATAAGGTATTTGGATAGCACATTTTTGGTTTTAAGAACCTTTCAATAAAGTATAAAAATTAATTTCTTCATAGAATAAGAGAAGAATAAAAATATATACTTGACAAGTAGAGTTCCATCCTTTAACTAATTTCTACCACAAACTCATCCTTCACTCTAAAAGATAATAGAACTTAAAAAATATATTCTATTTATCCTATTAATAAGGGGTTCAAAAAAATGAATTTATAATTCATCTACCATACATTGTTTTAGAAAAACAACATTATTCAATCCGGGACATCACGTGGGCCAGTGGTAGGTGATACACCCTTGTCGCCCTTCGGTTGCGGGTTCAAGTATTATAGCCTTGCCGGTCGTGACGGGTTGCCGCCCGACCACCAGGTTGTCCTTATTATGGAAATAAAAAAATAATCTCAAACTAGACTTATCCAAAATACTTCTATCCAAACACACAGTGAAAAATTTATAAGGAAGGTAAACAAAATTAAGATCCTTTTTCCACATAATAACATGAGAACACCTTCATCATTATTATTTTAAAACAAGGTAACACCCTAAATTACCATAAAACCTTATTGATTACATTAATGCTCCCTTATCCTTTATATAATACTGGATATATTCCTTATATCAAAATTTTTTTAAATTTCCAACAATCATGAAATAAAAAAACTATTAATCAGTTCCAAGATAGTCAAGAATATCCAATATAATTTATCCAAATCAACCATCTCTTATTCCAAAATTACTACCTTATTATATGGATCATATAATATCAACTTCCCAATGAAATAAGACTAAAATACAATCTTTATTTATTTACATAATTTATATAACCAATACATCATTGATACAACACTCAAATGAAACAATACTTTAATAACAACATAAGAACTATTAATTATTCCTCTTCATCTTTGGTAGTATCATAACTTGATTCTTATCCAATAGCAGCATTAGGGATATACTCTGATGATTTGGACATTGATTCCCATAGTGTCCCTACTTTTTGTAGATGAAGCATTGTACATTTAAATCTTTTTTCTTACCCTTACAGTTACGTACTTTGTGTCCTTTTTCTCCACACTTATAACAAACTCTCATTCCCTTCAGGCAAGTTCCAGGGTGTTTCTTCCCACAATTATCACATATGGGAAAATTCTTCATTTCCCTCTTCCCTTTATCCATCTTTCTCTCTTCCATCATTTTCTTCTCTTGCTTTACTTCAATGTCATAGGACTCAGATAATTCTTTACTTATCTTATTAACACATGATACCATCTCTTAAAATGTTGAGAATACATGGGAGACTATTTCCCTTCTAAATGTTGGCTTAATACCATGGAAGATGTGATCCTTCTTACTCTATGGATCATACGTATTTCTGGAGTTCACATTCCTTCTATTAGGTGACATTTCTATACAATTCCATACACTATATTATTTTATGAATCGTAATACATAAATCCAAACTTGTAAAACACTTAACATAAATTGAACATTTTATTGATATAATCTATAATCATAAAAAGGTTTTCTTTGAGGAAGTATATACTCATAAACCCTTCAAAATTTTTTGTAAATAAAATGAAAATTATCCTAAGCATATCCCCTGGGCGTTTCGTATGCACTAGTTCCTGTTCGAGTCTAGCCCGAAGTGGTGTTTTCGGGTTTTACCCCTAGGTACATCTATTCCAGAGCCGCATCTACCTTCTCATATTCAGAAAGGTATGTATTGATTGGAAAACTCACAAAATCTCTATAATACCAAAATTCTAGTAAGTTATTCTATACTAATTCTCAAAGTTTATCTTAGGGTTATGTGCTCTAATCAGAGTTTATCTAAATCTAGCTTCCAAAGTTTTTACTAAAATTCCTATGATACCAATTGTAACGCCCCGACCCATGTTACCCAGAGCCGGTGAATTATTACATAACATTTTCATGATCACAAAAGATCATGTTATGAAAGACCGATTAGTATAGTAGCCTTGGAATCACTAGATACATTCATAAAGTTTACATTACATCATAAAGGGAAAACTACAACAAAATATTTTATCCACACTCATATCCCATTATATTATTCCTACAGGTCATTCATAAAATACCACATCACATCCTGGAAAAAATAAAACATTGAAAGGGGTGAGCTCAGATGCTCAATAAGGATATCAATATTGCAGAAACTTTCATAAATAAGCATATACATTTAAGGCAATGTATTACTAAAAAAATCCTTTTAAACTTGAACATCATAATAATATGGAAAAGATAAAATGAAATAATTCCATTTACTTATTCACATGGATATTATACTAGTCGAATAATCACATGCAATATCAATAACCACTTTCATAATGATGGAATGCATAATTCCAGACTATCATAACCACATAGTAAAGGCCTTGTGCTAAGACTACAAATATGATTTTGTCAAGGCCTTGTGCCAAGACACTAGTTTTTTTCATGAGACCTACCGATGCATCTAGGAGCTATAGCGGGCTCCACCCGTCACTTATTAAGTCCAATGTATTCCTCATATTAATAGGTTTAAACATAACATAAACATTTATATTAAAACTAGCATACGAAATGTTAATACTTTATCCATAAACCATGAATGGTATAAAAATGACACATCCACAGTAAATCATATCACAAAACCTTAAATACAATATAGAAGTTTTGTATCATAATAAATCAACTTTGAATTTGCTTAAAATCCATCAAAGGATATTGACATAGATGAAATCAAAACTATTTGATAGAAATATATATTTTTTTAAAATCATTTAAAAGTCACATAATTATAAAATAAAAGATTTACTTTGAAAATATTCTTATAATCTTGTAAGGGAATCTTCTCTGATTTTATAACGGCAGAAAATAGCCGCACACGCCATATAAGTTAAAAAATATATATTCTTACCTTAATTCGGTCGAAAAGGTTAAAAGGTCCTTTTTTGGAAAACGACGAAAAGATTCATTTATAAAAATTTTATAAAAAGAAAATAAAGGGTATAAATGAATTTAAACCATAATTTGTAAAATAGTAATAATGATTTAAAATAAATTTTTAAGAAACATGTATGTGGATGATAAAGAGGTCCCAATAGATAATTACGTATAAACAACCTTCGATAATGAAGAGATAGTGAAATAAACCCTTACATTGTACTTTTCCATGGTTGAGGGTAGTTTAACTTCCTGTATAATATTTAATTAATTGTTATTAAATTATTCAATAATAATATACATAAATATGATATCATATATGATCTTTTAATATTTCTTTGTTAATAATATTTTAGTATTATCGTTTTTCAGGTGTTCACTTACTCGTTTTATTTTATATGTTTTGTTACAAAAGACGTGTTTGTTTTCATTAGGTTGTATCTTATCTATATCCATAATGATATCAAGTCCTTAAACATTATTTTTAATCATCAAATGATAATTATACTTGAATGGATACGATGGGGAATGAATCTCATCGCGTTCATGGAGACGGTAGTCCGTACGTACGCACGAGCGACAATATCATTCTTTTGATATTAAAATAATATATAATTGGATGGTATATCATATATAAAGAATAATTATCATGTTATATTCATTATTTATATCAATTACACATCATTATTAAACCCATCCAAATAATAATGTATTGAATAACAATTACACCACGACGTGGAGATGGTAAGTCGTACGTACACACGTATTGTGACATGTCATTCAAGGGATGGATAGAATTCTGAATATGGTTTTACCATATTTATAATAACATCACCGTATATAGGAGATATTGGAGTTATTATTTTAGAATGGAAATAACAAAGAAAGAAGAAGTTGATGAAGAAAGGAACATGAAAGAGCGTGGTGAAAACATTACCTCTTCTTCGGGTTATTCCTTTTGATTTGATCAAAAGGGATCCTAAGTTTAGCTTTCTGACTAAATGAATGCCTCTATGATGAATTGAGGGAAGTTGAGAGAATATTTGCGTTGGGTTTTTCTGATCCAAAAGGCACTGAAGGTGTGAATTAGTGAGAAGGGGGAGTGACCTTTTATAAGAGGGTTGAGGGGCACCTTAGGAAAAGCTAGAAATATTATTTTATAATAAATTCATATTCGGTTTCTAATGGCTCAAAAGTAGATTATTTAAAGTTTAAGGTAGGCATAAGTCTAAAAAAACTCAACCAATAGGTTTTAGATAGGTTTGGATCACTATATTATCCTTTTCTTTTAGTTTTAACTCTTAGTTAATTAGTTTTACATTTACCATGTCTCTTTGTATTTTTATATTATATAGTTAATAAACATACTATATACATCCAATAGTCCCCCAAGTGGTCCATTAATAATAAACCTATCATTATATAAGTCCTTTGGTTAATCCTTAGATTTTTATGATTATAATATCAATTAATAATATAATATTTGTTTTAAAAACCCATTTATGTCAATTTTGACACAATTTAATAATCGATTTTTGATAAAGTATTAACAACATTATTAATTCGAATAAAATTCATTTAATCAATCCAAACAAGTCATATGAACAAATAAAATTCTTTTACATCATCAAAACTTTCAAATTATATTTATTTTAACATTTATAATACCAATTATTTGATTCTTTCATTAATAAGGAAAATACTGCATCATTATTGTGTCATAAATATATTTAATTATTCAATCTCTAAAAATTATAAATAAAATATGATTATGTATTAAATCATATTATATTTCTAAAAAATATTTATAGTCAAAAATATAACATATATAACCCTATGTAAAAATTGTTTTTTTAAAAGATATATGCTTATGTCATTTTTGTATTTACTTTAACTTAATTAGTATAAAGTTTCATTATCACTTACAAGTGGATCCATGGGGTCCCATATTCGACCCAAATATGCCCATGGTCGTACATATATCAACCAATAGGGCCAGGACACGTTTTAGGGTAAATTAATATTATTATATTATTATTTTTTACCCTTATTTATCGGATTTACCCTTTAACCATGGTAAATAAAATATTTACCGAAGTAATTATTCAAAATGTCTAAAAATAAAATTTACCTATTTAAAAAATTTGGACCACCTAATTATAAATATGGAATCCATTTTTCTAAATTCAAAGCATACAATTGGCAGAAATTAATTTGAAATTAATTCTCATTATCAAAACAAAAAGCGTGTTTTTAAGAAATAATGACTATCAAAAGATTGGAACTTGATTATGTTCAGTTTAAATGTGAAATTGTATCCAATGACCAAAATTGGATTAAATGGTGAGAATATAATATAATAATACTCTAAAATCACTCAAATTCATAATTTATCACTATTAATTATTTCGATTAAAAAAGTTCATTGTAATTAAAATTTAGTAATTTTCACTATTCATCAAAATATGAAAGTTATCCGAAAAGTACCAAAACTTCACCCGAAGCTAATTTAAATATTCCAAATACAAAAATGAAGACCATTTTGAAAAATGAAATTTATAAAATTTCAACAAGTGGGTATTACTATTCATAACGGCTAGTTTGATTGGTTTTGGTGTGTTTTAGAACTCGAAGTTGCGTACAACACACGCTATTGTATTATTCAAAGTGAATCATACCATGGAAGCTTGGGGTGTTACATTTTATCATCACAAAATCAGATGAATTATATATAAATGTATATTTAATAAAAAAAATTATCATTAATGATTTTATAATCATTATGTAAAAAATATTACTTACCTTATTTTCATAATGATAATTGAAAAATAGAAATGTTACTCATGCGTGTGTACGACCTA
The DNA here is from genome assembly GCA_963277665.1 of Viscum album. Lineage (NCBI taxonomy): Eukaryota > Viridiplantae > Streptophyta > Magnoliopsida > Santalales > Viscaceae > Viscum > Viscum album. Next base: position 604,070,698 of record OY728119.1, on the reverse strand, counting down.
CCATCTCCATGATTGTAAAGTAGTTTATTTTTCATAATAGTATTCCATGGTTTTTTTAAAATTATAATTGATATATAAATTTAATAAATACGTAATGATTATTATTCTCGATATGTTGATATAATTTACTCTTTGACCAAGGTCAACACACCGAAGCCATTTTGAAAAATAAGATTTATATCCTCAAAACACCTGATATGGACTTAACAAGTTAAGTATTTAAATATGTCATTAAAAGAAATAAAATAAATGATTTAATTATAAGTTATTTACACTATAAAAGTTTCTTATAAAATCAAATAATTTATATAATCTTATTATATAGTAGTTAAAGGACATTCATGGAATGTCTAGACTCAAGTTAAAGGATTTTTAATCCCTCTTTTATTTCTAGGAGAGATATGCCATATTTTTCCATACTTTTTGTGTGGTGTATATGCTACCCCTTTTACATTATATCAGGAATCTAATTATTTTCATGATATTTATGGTTTATTTTTATTTTATTCATTAATTTATATTATTATTCAAAAGTTACTAATGTGGTAAGGGGTTTCTCATTTCAATTTTATTTTTCTGAGACCTATTCCCTCTTCACCACTTATTTTTATTATGTAGTGTATATTCCACCCATGAATTTATTTTATGATTATTTTAAAAATATTTATTCATATTTACAAATATATTTGATTTTTTCTATTTCATGAGGTTTTGATATAGATATTTCTAATGTTTTAAAGGAATTCATCTCGATTTACTTTTATTGAGTCATATTTTAATGTTTTGAACCTATATTCTTTATTGTTTTACACATATAGCCCCTTTAACAAGTTATATCATAAATTTATCTATCCAAATAATATTTAATGTTTATTTTATTTTATCTATTTCATGGGGCTTGTGATTCAAATGTTTCCAAAATGGTAAATGAATTTCTTCTAAAAATCATCTTTTAAAGTTTCCACTTCAACTCTTTTCAAAATAAATATATTTTTTTAACTTATACGATTGGAACATGATTTACTAGTATCATGGAAAAAAATTATTTAATTGTTTTGGTTATATTTGTCCTTGATATTTTCAAATAATGTTTTTCCTTTTTATGTGAAATTTTTTTATATTTTAAAAAGTTATTTTTAAGAGATTTTTGTTTTCCAAAGATTCTAATTCATTTCTCTCTTCAGTCGGAAATCCTTTTTATTTCAAATAAATTTTTTGTAAAAAAAATTAACATTCTATGAATGTATTATTAAAGGTATTTTTACCCATTTATTAATTTTAAAAAATTAAATTTATTTCTCTTATCATTTTCTAAAAAAGACCAATTAGGATTTTACGGAAAATGTGAAAGGAATATTTTTCTTAACTTTTACAGCATGAATAGATTTTCCCGCCATCATGAACATTATTTTCTTCTAATATTAATTTACAAGTATTAATGGTTATTTTAAAATAAAATTATTTTCAAAATATTTTATGATTTTTAAGTTTTTAAAAGAGATTTTCAAAGTGAAAATATGATATTCCCTAAGACTATTTTAATGATCATTTAATGTTATTTCCATTCATAAAAATCAATAACACATGTTGTTACATATTTTTAAAAGGGGATATTTTTTAATGATACCATCCAAATTCTTTCTTTGAGTTGAGTAATATTATTTCAAAGAGATTTTTGTAGAACCCATTTATTTTACATGGGTTGAGCATGTTTCCAAGGGATTATAATGGAAAATGATTCTTTTTAATGATTTAATCATGTTTCAAAGATATTTTTAAAGAATCCATTTCGTTTCCATACATTAATATTGTTTTGAAATATATTTTCAAGGAACTTATTTCATTTCCAAAGGTTAATCATGTTTCAAATAGATTGTTATGGAACCTATTTCTTATTTATGGGTAAATCAAGAAATGATAGAACAATGATTATTTTTTGTAGAAAGGAGAAATATTCTAAATGTTTTATTCATGAATGGTACTTAGAAATTATGAGTGATCCCAATATAGCTTATATAAATGGTTGATCACTATTATAGATCATGGGTGATCCAGATATATCTTATATGATGGGTACACCCAGATTGCGGTAGGTGAGCCCAATATAGATAATATGATTGGTGTTCTAAAATACAGCTCCAATTCATTTGGTAATGTTCCTTTTCATTTAAGGTAATAAGGATATAGATATCATAGGGTTTCTCCAATGGATTTAACTGGGCCTTATATATTTCTGACATGGTTTCAAAAAGTGTTATAAAGATGGCTTCCCAAGATACCAACACGTGTTTTTATGGTTTCTATGTGTTATATATGTTTCATTAGATTAATATTGATATCAAATGGATCATTATTATTGAATTTGATGAATCTTTCATTTATTGAATCTATATAACATGTTTTATTGTTTTATAATCCATGTATTGATAGGTCTGAATATTCTAATTATACTCATGTACTTTTATTGTGTCATTGTACCCTTATGCAACTTTTATGCTCACTAATAAAATCTAATTTTTAATGATTATGCTTACTCTTAATGATAATTTTAGCTCAACCATCTTACGTTTACTTTTACGCATGTCATAAAGAATGATTATTAAATGATTTGTGTCTAGAATGGTTTCTAACATGATGAAGTTTTTGGGGGATGTTGAATAAGTAATATGGAATTTCCAAAATTGGTATAGTGGGAGATGAGGTTTGTCTTTATGAACCATTATTTTATTAATACAAGTTGTTAAGAGTTTTTCATAATTATATAAAATCATTAAACATAAAAATTAATTCAGGATGTAAGTGATCCAATATTTCCTTTTGATGTTGTAATGTTCAGATTGAGAAAATTAAATCACATTTCTCATTACATATCCAGAGCTGAAAAGTTTATGATTTTAGCACTCAATCTAGGAGTGTTGCCCTGGGATTTATGTATATAAACCTTAAAAAATTTTAGATGTATATTTAATACATGTCATAAAAAAATTATTTAGTACCATAATTTTTTTATCTTTAGAGGCTAGATACACAATATTGTTATTTCTTGAAATGTATTCAACATAACCTATAAAGATCTACTAACATGTTATTTTTATTATACATACACTACTTAAAACCTTTCTTTATAATATGGGTAAAGGAAACATAAGAATGTTTGAGCTTAGATGTTTAGTAACGGTAAACCCAGAACATATCATTATATCATGATCATAAGGGTATGAGAACATGATATTAACATTTGAAAACAATACCTTTAATATCATAGATCATCAACTTGATTAATGGAATAAATATTAGTAGTTCATAAGACAATAATAATAATGTAATTATAGAACATGAACCATTAGATAATGATATTGACATAAGACATAGATTTGTGGAATATATATAAGAATAAAAAATCTTATGTAAAGGCAACCAATCAAGACATTCATAACATTTTAGGCTTGAGATAACTACCTATGAACCTACTTTGGTCTTGGTATAACCTATCATGTACCCCTTTATGGGATTGGGATAACCTCTAATATACTCTCTTTTGGGATTGGGATTACCTCCCATGTACCATCTTATGGGATTTGGATAACCTCATATGTACCCTCTAGAATCATATAAAATTATTCATTACCCAAATGAATTGGAAGGAGATATAGGTCTCACCCATATTGGCTATAATGTAACCACCGTCCTTCGTTATAGCATAACCACCATCCTTGGTTATAATGTAACTATTGTCACATAATGAAAATCATACATGTGTGTGCCACAAGATCATAAAACATACATCATATCATAATAAAATAAAATAAATGGGTTTCATAAGTTTTACATCATATCATAACCCATGTTAAATAAATAGGCTTCATATACATTTCATCATTTCATCATAGAATAACTTGTGGGAAATGAAATGGGTTAAATAAGAATTTTATCATGGCATAACCTATAGACAGAAATGGGTTTCATAAACATATTTTCATTATATAAATAAACCATTCAGATAAAGAATAAGAATTATTTCCTTGGATATTGTCCCTTATAAATCATAATTAACATCAAAGGATGTCATCTTATATGTAAAATGATTTTGAAAAAAAAACTTGGAATATTTTTGGAAGAAAATATAATTTCTTTAAAATATAAATTTCAAAAACAAAACAAAAATCACAAAAACATTTGGACAAAATTTCAATGAAAAATATATTTTATAAGTAGATTGGAATATTTAAATATAATTATTTTCTCATGAAAGTGGAAAACACCACTCATGTCAAACACATCAAAGATTCCTTTCACATTTTCAGTAAAATCCAAACAAGCATTATTTGGAAAATGGCGTAAACATTCCTTTAAAAACATTTAAGAAATAATAAATGGGAAAATATTTCTTTAATAAATCATATAGATAATGTTAAAAAAAAATTTGAAAACATTTTTAGAAAACATGGTTTTGGAAGAAAAAAGTGTTTTCTATCGAAGAGAGAAATAATTATGATTTTTCTTAAAAATATTATTTTGAAATATTGAGTATATAAATGGAGTTAAATGAAGGGAAAACATTTATTCCCACAAAATAAATATATGAGTATCAAATCCTTAATTTTATTGAGATATGGGTTACAATATTTCATCATCAGAATAAAAACATAAATAATCCTGATAAATGATGAGATTGTATCATAAAACCCTTACCACTTTCGTAACACTGAATTGTAAGCCCCATGAAAGAGAGATCATAAAATGGATATTTAAATCCAAATAATATTCAGGTTACTAGTAATAAAATAAATTCATGGGTATTATATACATCACATTAAATAAATATGTGTTGAATATGGAATGTGTCTTGTAGAAGTAAAAAAGCGAGATGAAAATCCCTTACCTTAAATCTTGAATTCCTTCATACATATTAAAATATCCAATAAAATAAATATAATTTTATTATAAATACATTATTAAACAATAATTATATATATAATACCATAAATTATTTACTTATAACCTTCTATTACCCATTTATTTACAATTCCATGTTAATTTCTTATTTTGTGTAATAACTGCTTTGTTTTTCATATATGTTTTGATTTTTGTTTTTGGTCCTATTACTTTGATCTTGGTTCTATAATTTCCAGAATTTTAACCATGATATAAATATAATATATATTAATTATATATGTATTTATATTAGTCCATAGAACTTATAGATAGAAAATTAAATACACCATTCATGGATACGGCAGGCCGTACGTGTGCATAAGTGATGTTTCCATTCTATCGATAGACTGAAAAGAAATAAAGGTAAATAATATATTAATTTTTTATAATAATTTCCATCTCATGTATATATAATTTTTTTTAAACCTATCCTTATTACCTTCCATGTAAAGCATATGTGAAGAACAAATCACATCACCTCGCGAGACGGTAATCAGCCATACACATGAACAAGGTTATCATATTCCCACAGTAAGGAAAGTAAGAATAAATATGTGATATCATGATTCAAAAGGTTTATTAATATAATAAATATCATAAATAATCAATAAATCCCTCATTATATCCATCTGTGAGAGGTGGTGATGGAAACTAAATAATATCAGTTTGTGAGGTGGTAGTCTGTCGAACACATGAATGATGGTTTCGTAACCCATTTGATGGAAGAGGAGATAGATATAAGAAATTACCTAAATATAACAACATATAAGTATATTTAATATTCCAAGGTTATTATATCATTATTTTTTAATAAAAAATTAATGAGATATAGGGAGAAATAAAATAAAATGCTCAGTTAGGGACGTTACCTCTTCTTTAGACTACTTCTTTTGGTTTTCCCCAAAAGCCTTCCTAGGATAGATTTATGACAAAAATAATCCTTATAGGATGATATTATGGAATTAAGGAAGATATTTGTGTATTTAATGGTCAAAAACAATTGTTTTTTAAGTTTTAAGTGGATAGAAGAGGTGGTTCCCTTTAATAAGTGAGGTGAGTGGCAAAATTTTAATTTTTAAAAAGAAAACGGTTTTCCCATGTTTTTTCACACGAAAAAGGCTCCAAAATAGTCAATTATAAAAACTATATGATATAATTACTAAATATATATATCCAATTATTTTCGGAAGTTTTTTTTCTAAATTTTAACCCCTATCATTTTAGTTTAATCCCCAGTAATCTCATTTTTACCTTAACTGCGGTAAATATTTTTTTTATTATTTTTACTATTCACTATGGTAAAAAATAAGGTGAAATTATTAGTTAATATAAATAATTATTATTACAAATATTTGATCTATTTTTTTAAATTCCAATAAAAATTTTCCAAATTTAAATTTAAAATTAATCATGTAGATGCGACGAGAAAGAAAAATTTCATAGAGAAAATGTTCAAAAGCTTACAAAGTTTATATATAAAACATCAATATGAAATTAATTAAAATAAACTAAATTGGATTAATATAAATATAATTGTACTAATATTACATTTAAAATCATTCCAAAAATTTTTAGATGTTTTTAAAATCTTTAAAATAAATGAAAATTCTTAATAAAAATTAGTATTTTTTAATATTCAATAAAAAATTTATCTTTTTAGAAAATTCTCAAAAATTCAAACCAACAAAATTTTACATGTAGATTTAAAAATTAAATTTTATTTTTTCAAATAAAATTTCTAATATTGGGAAAATATTACTTATTTATTTATCCACAAAATGAAATAAAAACATTTTTTTGAGAAAATAGTATTTTCAAAACATATAAAGTATTTTCACAAAATTAAGTAATTTTTTGTCCATATGTTTTATTTATATTATATCATTATAAATAATATTTAAAATTATTTATTACTATTCATACCAATAAGTTTAATGCCTATGTTATAATGGTCATGTTTAAATAATAATATTAATAATATATTGTTGTCTTTTTGAACTCAATATCACATGTAATGCAAGCTAAACTCAGTGTTGTGTGTGACACAAACTTAGATCAGTGTTTCTTGTCATGTAAAATATCAAAATGATTAAAATTATTTTGAAAAAAAATAAATAATATCAGGGTGTTACATTATACCCTCCATAAAATGAATTTATCCCTTAAGATTTTTCACTTTGCTACCAACGAATGAGGATAATTTATCTCATTACATCCTCTGTTTACCACGTAGCTTCCTCAAAATAGTGGTTTATCCATAAAAACATTGACCATGTGAATGGTCTTGTTATATAAAACGTTATCTATATGATCTAAAATCTTATAAGGTTGTTCCTTATAAGATATATCATGTTTTAGTGTCAAGACCTCTAACTTCAGTACATGTGATGGATCTGGTATGTACTTCCTCATGAGAGATATATTAAACACACCATGGACCCAAGAGAGGTTTAGGGGTAGAACTAAGAGATAAGTTATAGTCCAGATATGATCAAGAATTTCAAAGGTACCACTATACCTAGGTCTAAGTTTGACCTTCTTTTTTCTATTGAGAAATTTATACGAACACCTTCTCAACAACTTCAAATTCTAGATCATATCTACTATTATCAATATACCATTTCTATCAAATTTGTGATGCCCTTACGTGTTGCCGAATATATCTAACCTTATCTTATATTTCATTAGATAGATCAAGTCCTAATATATTTCCTTATACAACTCTATTCTCTTACATTTGAGTTCTATACTCCTTTTCATAATGGGATTTAAAAGGATCCATATCAATTCTCTTGTAAAATATATTATCGTATGAATGTTTAACTAGTGGAAGGTGTTAATCCCAAAAACCTTGGAAATCCATAAAATAATATCTTAGTATATCCAATAGGATTTTAATTTTTCTCTCAAAATTAATATATTTCTAGGGATGATACACATTGCAGAAACTCACCTCCATATCAAGATCTTGCTGAAGACTTCCTCAAAACATTAAGGTAATATTTAGATTATGATTATATACAATTTAATGTGGCACTGCATGTATCCTAACCACTTCTTTAATATATATTATAGAAATAGAATGTAGAGTGAAATATTTTTTGATAGAAATGAATTCTGATAACTTCATAAGGTGATTTTATGCAACTCATAAGTACCTCAATATCAAATATAAGATAAACAATAAAAGTTATCAGAACCTTCACTACAAATAAGAGATGCTTAGTGGCAGTTTTAGTAACCATCACGAGTTAAATCCGGTTAAAAAATGTCATATATTGGTTGTTTGATCAAATAACCACTATATTACTATGATTTTAACAATTAGAGAAGTTTTTAATTAATCTACCTCTATATATTTTAAAAAACCCTAATTCAACCCACTTCTATACTCCCTCTATAAGACCTCGACCTCATTCCACTGCTCCCTCCCATACCTCCTCATGTCCCCTCCCTGACGATGACCCCGACCCCATGACCCCCATTCCCCCCACACCTCTGGCATACCTCCTCCTTTATAAGTAGATAACTCGACCCCCCCCCTCTGACCTCCCTCTACCCATCTCATGGTTCCCATCCTCATTGGCAACGTAGATCCCCAAACCTACCTCTCCCTGACCTGATTCCCCTCCTTAGTAGTGACATAGACCCCCCCTAAAATCCCCCTCTCCCTAGCTTGGATCCCCTCCCCGGTGGTAATGCAGGCCCCCCTAAAGGTTTAATCATCCTCACTCTAAATCGTTTATTGAGTAGCAATACATAAATATTCATAGGTGATAAAAAGAGTATATAATTTGTTTTTCATTCATTTAATAGTAATTTATATATGTAATTTTGGTTTATAATGTGTTATTTGGATTTTGCAGTTATTATTTTGGAGCTATAATAATCATTAATTTCGGTTATGTTTTATTAAAATAAAAATTAAATTAGATTATGATATAACATAGTTATGAAATCTAGATCATTCATAATTTCATGGTTTTTATTTGATATTAATGAATTCCACTTTGATATATATATGTTAATGCCTCCAATTTTTGACATATATATAATTGAGACTATTTTCCAATTCATGACCAATTGATGGTAGGGTTTGGGGTCACACATTATTCATCACCTACCCTAGAAAGGTCTCTAAGGATAAAGGCCTTGAAAATGAGATATTAGACCCTTTTTAAATTAATCATAATGATTCATGTTTTATGCATATGTTAGGAATCATTTAGATTAATAAAATATATCGAATAATGATAGAGTAGTTAGGTTTAAGTTTTACATGAATGGAAATCAATTATTGGTTATGGTAACTGGAATAACCAACATTATTTCATTAATTTTATTTTAACTAACATGATTTTTAAGAGAAATAAGTATAGAGAGTAGTTTTTTTTAGTCAAATGACTTATTTTTTATCATTTTATTTGAACATCACAATAAAAATTATTCAAATTTAAGTTGACATCATGTTTTTTATGTATAGATCAAATTAAAGGAACATCTAATTCATGTGAATATAAATGATTTTATGTTTTTTATGTTTTTTCATGTATTTTTATGTTATGTGAATGAATATGATTTATATAATTCATGGAACAACATGAAGTCGTGATAAACCAACTCAATAGAATATAAACATATATATTTCAATATTTTCTGTACGCATGAAATATTATGATATCCAAATAAAGTATGCTTTGAATTTATATTTTTAAAGGGGTGATCTTGGTCTTAGTTAGATCATGGGAAATGGATCAAAAATTGCTCAATGTCAATAATTTATTAATGAAACAAACCCTACTTAGTTAAAAAAACTAGGATAGAATACACCATTAACTTTTCCCCCCATAAAAATAATGTCATGTGCATATAAAATATAAAAATTTATACGTATTTATCATCTTTAATGTAGAGGTTGATTTCCATAAATCCATAATTAAATATTAATTATTTCAAGTATGTACCTAACTTCAAATACCATGATCTTGAGACTTATCATAACCTGTATAGATCTATCTTTAACCTAAAAAATCATTTTTTTACAAGAAAGACACTTTATTTTCCAACTCTCTATTTAAGAAGACATATTTGATATCTTTAAAACGTTCATGGGTTTCCTTTATGTTAAAATGTGGTGGTCAACTAATTTATGTCATTATTAATCTATGTTTGGGAGAAATAATATTTTTTTTGATTTATGTTGTTATATTAAATGTTTAGTAAGTAAATTTTCATCATTTGATTCTCCCATTTTATTTTATTGTTGTTAAGAAAGATTCAACAGAAAATTTGGGTGATATTTAATTTTTATTGTACCTGTTTGATTAAACATGTATAGATTTATATCTAAATGTATAGGGAGAATAAAATAAAATACATATGGATACAATTAGGATCAATTTACCTTTAAACGGACCTTTATAAGCCAAGATATTAGAATAATTTTTATATTATGAAATTAATAATCGAAGAGTTGATGGTAGAATAAAATGTTCATGTATAGATTGTAAATTAAAGAGATTTTTAAATATAAACCAAGTATATGATCATTTGATATGGAAAAAGTTTCCTACTTGATATGTGATTTGGATTTGGCATGGTAAATCAAATGGTATGGAAAGTTAAAACAATGAAAATATTTTCAATAAAATACCAAGTGACCCAGCAAAGTGAAATTCAGTTTCAAATTTGTATGATGGAATATTTTGTTTTGAAAAATACAATACCCAAGATTTTAATAGATAAATAGAACATTCAGTTGATCCTTGATAGTTTAATCTTGATCAGAACTTCAGTGACCAAAAAAATTATTTTTTTGAATTAGTTGAAGAGGGATATCAAGAACTTTATTAAGTGTGTGCCAAGTATTCGAAGTTGTCTTTTCTAATTAAGTTGTATAATCTCAAGTGTATATATGGAATTATTTAAAAAGAAATTTCCATGATTTTAGATTTGATAAATGATGCATTTAGTGAATATAATATCCATTTATCAATCTATGAGATAAATAAATTCATCAACAAACTTGGACTATATTATACAAAGATACATGCATGCCCTAAAGATTGCATGGTTTACTGGTGATAATATTTTGATAAAGAAAAATGCACAAAATGTCATACAATTATATGGAATTAAATTAAAAACAATAAAAATATAAATCAATGCACCCCTAGGAAGAAACATAAGAAGAAAACTCATACAAAGGCATTATGTTACTTTGCTCTGAAACCATGCTTGAAAATATTATTCATGTCTTCTAAGACTACATACATCATGAAGTGGCATGCTCAGGATAATTATAAGGCCCCAGCCTTAAACCTTACTTAACATTGAATTAAATGAATAATTCACGTCGAGGATCTTTTCAGGTTTAGAGTTTTAGAGAATTAGAACATAACTATTACATCTCAAAAGATTACAAAGTAGTCACTTCTACTAAGTTTCCATAATAAAAAAACTCTTAAAAAGAAACATGTCTAGTTCCATGTTTTATATAGGATGACATTCCCTTGATCCCATCCTTGACCTTATTCCACATTAAGTCCTGTGAAAACATTTCAAAAAAAAACTTGGGGTGAGCATAAAAAGCTCAGTAAGGGATACAAAAAGAATGAAAACTGTTAGTTTTTCAAACATCAAGTAAACCATATATACTCTATCAAAGTAATACCTTCACCTTCATGAAGTAGTAAAAACTCTTCACTGAATAAAGTATCATTACTTACCTTTTTGTAACCAAAGGATTACCATAAAACCCATAAAAAGAACACATAACATATATAAAGGTAACTTGGGACATAAACATACTTAAGTGGAATAACCATACGGTCGACTTCCACACATATCACGTAATGGAATAGCCATACGGCCAATTTCTATATATACTTAATGGAATATCCATACAGCCGACTTCCATACATACTTAATGGAATAGCCATACGGCCGACTTCCATACCCAATGCATTGGAGGTTATAACGTAACCACCCGTCCTGGTATTCACGACACCACCCGTCATATGGTTTATAACGTAACCACCCGTTAAAATGTCCAAGTACCAATATAAAATCATAAGACATAAAACCAATATAAAGGAATGATAACATTTCCACATTTCAATCACAATATATCATAAATATATTGAAATAATAGAATCCTTTTCAAAACCATTTTCAATACCAAAATACATAAAAGAGTATATGGTATTTATTTTATTCTAAAAACATTACGTCTTGTTGAGAAATACAAAGACCAAATAATACTCGCGGTGGCGGAAAAGGTCGTTGTCGCCGCGTACGTTAAAAGAAACATTCCTTTTTGTCATTTTGTAAAAAGCTTCGTAGAAAAACATTCCTTTTGTATAAAAGTAAAATTCAAAGGGGTTTATACACCGTATAAAAGAAAGTTGTGTATAAAATGAAATATGCCTCAATGAAAGGAGATTGAGACGAAGTCCCTTACCTCGGGTCCGACTTGACTCGATCATTATTTAACGTCCTGAATAATAAACTTGAGTTAATTTATACTTGATTAAGAACCTTTTTAAAGATCATTATTCATTTTATATCACTTATTGCCATGTTATAAACATTATGTAACCATTTAAGTTAATAATTTTTTTTCTCAATATTTGGTTCTTAAGTCGAAAGTGGACTTCTTACAATTACATGTTGTTCGTGTGGTCAAAGGTTCTTTATATCCAGAATGAAATTCCTGATTTGGATATAATATGTATCATATATATCCAGAATATACATGTATTTATAATATTACATAATCATTTAGAGGTAATAAATGAAATGCACCGTTCATGGAGACGGTAAGCCGTACGTACGCATGAACGCTACTTTCATTTCTTTGTCATATTAATGGAATTAAAACTAAATGAGAGGTATGTATATTTTAATTCCAGAATTATATTCATCATTTAGATATATCATTAATTATATATATATATCCATTTTATACATGTACTTTTAATAGTACATTACATTTGGGGATAAGAAATGAAATGCACCGTTCATGGAGACGGTAAGCCGTACGTATGCATGAATGCTACATTCATTTCTATCTCATACTTTAATGGAAAGAAATAATAATGATATAGAGGTATATTATAATTCTAGTATAACAACAAATATAATAACTTTAAATCCATCCTTTACATGTCCCACATATGGCATTAACGAATCACATCACTTTGAGGGTGCGGTAGTCCGCACTTCCTTAAATGTAGATATCGTGTTTACCCATAATGGAAACCATAAAGGTATGCCCAAAATGTAAAATACAGAATCTTAAAGAAAAAATAAACATATTATATATCATATATAAAAATAGTGACATCATAATGGCCACCTTTGAAGGTGTTAAATGAGTATTGAACAATCATCGTTTCGGGAGGCAGAATTTCGCCATCCACGGAAACCGTATGTTCTTTAACCATTTGATGTAGTTGTGTGAGAGTGTATCTCAAATAAATATTATAACAACATCCTAGTATATTTAAGATACTGGTTTTGTTACAAAATAAGTAAATAAAAAGAGTTTAGAGGGTTGGAGAAGCAAAATAAAACAAATGAACAAGAGAGAATGAATTACCTTTAAAAGTGTAACTCCTTTTGATTTGAGCCTAAAAGCTTCCTTTGTAAGTATTCTGCCCAAAGGGAATCCTCTAGGATGAGGAGAGGGATGTGGATAGAGTAAATGGGCAGGGGTTGGCCGAGCCAAAGGCTTGAGGAGTGTGTGTAAGGTGGTAGAGGTGGGGGTCTTTTATAAGAGGAGAGGAGGGGCACTTTTGGAATGTAAAGAAATATTACTTTATTTGAAAATGTGTTTCGGTTTTAAAAGGTCCCACATTGATATAATTCGTGGATAAGGTGATAAGGGTTCGAAATCCACTCATCCAATTGGTTTTGGACATGTGTAGTTCATAGATTTTACATTATCTTTCCATTTTATTTAATCGTCAAATAATGATGTCATCACTACATCATTATTAAGTCATACATAATTTAATTTATTTAATGTCTAAAAATTATAAAAAAACATACTATGATGTCGGAAATCGTTTTATCTTTCCAATGACTATTTATAATCAAAAATATGATCTTTATAACCCCATGTAAAAATTGTTTTCGTAAAACATATTATGTTTGTGACATTTTTACTTTTACATTAAATAAAAAGTTATTTATGTCATTTCCCAACCAAAGTGTCTCCATGGGGTCCCCAAGTTGACCCATGGCTTGTATTGGTCGGCCATGACACAACCAATAAGGTTGGGACATGTGTCTAGGTCATTCCATATTATTAAAGCATTATTTATACCTTAAACTACACTAATTGCCACTAATCGTGATTAAGAACTTAATAAGTTACTATTCACCAAAAAAATTATTATAATCTCATTGAACCACATTTTACTTCTTAATGAAAACCATTTATGTCGGATTTTTGAAATTAAAAACACAATGATGGAAAAATTTCATTTAAACGGAAAATCAGTCTTTATAAGTACCACTTAGTGGTTTCACTATTCATCAAAAATTGAAGTTTTTCAGAAAATTACCAAAAATTCACCCTAAGCTATATTTGATATTACGAATTCAAAAATGAAGTCTATTTTAAAAAATTCAAAACATATAAGTCACATTAATTAATTTAATAATTAATTCCCGCTGTCATGACAAATAGCGTGTTTTTATAAAATAATAAGTATCAAAAGATTGACACCAATTTAAGTCCAATTTCAAAGTGAAATTGATTCCAACGACCACTATTGGATTTAATGGTAAAAATATTTTCTAATTTCACTTTAAAACCAATTCAAAAGATAATCTAATCATATAAATAAATTAGATTAAAAAGTGGTTTTGAATTAAAATACAACATTTTACACTATTCATTAAAAAATGAACTTTATCAGAAAGGTACCAAAAATTTACACAAAGTAAATTTTGATGTCCCGATTATAAAGAAGAGTTATATTTGGTCCAATAGAATTTATAAGATCGATCAAAACTATATTTAATGACAGTTCTCCATCAAAAGGCGATAAGTGAACCTTTAGTGAAAATTAGGGTATAAAAGCCTAAAATTGAATTCTTTCCGTATTTTAAGCCTTTATCTTTTATTGGATAAATGTAAAAACATTTAAAAACATATATAATCATATTTTAGTTATTTCTATCCATTCCCGCCAGTACAACGGCTACTCGTTAACTAACATTTAAAATAATATTCTTTTATTACTTATGTGCAATGTAAGTTTTCAAAGAAACTCATCGTTGCGTACCGAGTACGCTATCGAATGTAGAAACCCCTTTTAATTAAAATTAACATTTAATTCGTAAATATTAATAAATATGAAAATTCTTTATTCTTTATTTACCTGGGATTTTACATCCTTCCCCCCTTTTGGGAATTGCGTCCTCGCAATTTTATTCACTTATCAAAATAAGTGGGGGTATTTATCCCTCATAGCATTTTCAGATTCCCACGTTGCCTCTTCAATAACATGGATTTTCCACAAAACCTTTACCTGATGAATCACGTTATTCCGTAACCGCTGTTCCCTGTGGTCAAGAATCTGGACTGGTTGTTCCTCATAAGATAGGTTCTCTTCCAGCTGAACTACCTCTGGACTCAAAACATGAGATGGATCTGGCATATACTTTCTCAACATTGAAACATGAAAAACATTGTGTACCTGATAAACTCGGAGGTAAAGCCACCCGGTATGCAACTGATCCAACTCTCTCCATAATTTCATATGGTCCAATAAACCTTGGACTCAGCTTTCCTTTTTACCAAATCTCGTCACACTTTTCCAAGGAGAAACCTTGAGAAAAACATGATCACCTACCTCGAAAGATAGATCCTTCCTCCGGTTATCCGCATAACTCTTCTGCCTACTCTGAGCTGTTCTCATGTGCTTCTGAATCAACTGAACTTTTTCTGCCATCTCTTCTACCAATTCTGGTCCCATCAGCTTCCTTTCACCCACCTCATTCCAAAATGCTGGAGTTAGACACCGCTTCCCATATAATGCCTCAAATGGTGCCATCTGTATACTGGAATGAAAACTGTTATTATAAGAAAACTCAACCAAAGAAAGATGTTGGTCCCAACTTCCCTGATAATCCCTAGAACAAGCTCGTAGCATATCCTCCAATGTCTGGATTGTTCGTTCTGACTGCCCATCTGATTGAGGATGAAAAGCTGTACTAAAATTTAATTCAGTACCCAACGACTTCTGAAGGCCTTTCCAAAAGTTAGAAGTAAACCTGGGATCAGGATCTGATACAATGGAGAGAGGAACTCCATGTAACCTGACTATCTCTTTAAGATACAAACAGGAAAGTTGATCTAGAGAGAAAGTATCTCGTATAGAAAGGAAATGAGCAGATTTGGTCAAGCGATCAATAATAACCCAGATTTCATTATTACCTCGAGATGTCCTCGGTAATCCCACAACAAATTCCATGGATATGTTTTCCCATTTCCACTCTGGCACTAGTAAAGGCTGAAGCATCCCTTTCGGTAACTGACGCTCTGCTTTAACCTGTTGACATGTCAAACACTTCACAGTAAAATCAGAAATATCTCTTTTCATTCCATCCCACCAGTAATACTCCTGCAGATCTCTATACATCTTAGTACTTCCAGGATGAACTGAAAACACGGAACTATGAGCCTCACATAACAACTCATTCTTCAACTGTGAATCACAAGGCACACATAACCTCTTCCCAAACCTCAAAACACAAACACAAACTTATCCAAGAACTCATGGAAAATTTTATTCATAAGGTCTATGAATACAGTAGGTGCATTGGTTAACCCAAAAGGCATAACTACAAATTCATAATGGCCATATCTTGTACGGAACGCAGTCTTCGGAACGTCTGCTTCTTTTACTTTCAACTGATGGTACCCCGACCTCAAGTCAATCTTCGAAAAATACTGAGCTCCCTGGAGCTGATACCACTTCATTCGATGGCCCAACATCTGCTGAAGTTGTTTCAAAGGATTTCACCACCCCTTTTGCTTGTAGTCTAACTGCTTCCCATCACTCAAGCTCTTTGCTGGACACTCGTTTGCATAGTGACCCATTTCATTACACTTAAAACATCTTACCGTTGGCTTTTCATTTCCTGCTTGATCATCTTCCTTACAGTTACGAGCAATATGACCAGACTTACCACACCGAAAGCACTTACCAGACTTGGATAAACATTCTCCAGGATGCATTTTACCACACTTCTCACAGGATGGATATTTGGTTTTCTTACCTCCTTGCTTCTTTGATGAATTCTTCCCCTATGCCTGCCAACTAGACCTCTTATTCTGTTGTTTGTCATAGAACACCTGATCATCGGCAAACTCCATTTCCACCTTCTCCGCACATCGAACAAGTTTTTCATAACTTTTGAACTCACGAGAAGCTAAAGCCCTTCGATACTTTGGATTTAACCCTGAGTAAAAACGGTTTATTTTACTATCAAGTTCTCGTATGAAGTTTGGAGCATACCTTGCCAATCGAGTGAACTTTTCTTCATAAGCAGCTACTGAATCATCCTCCTGCCTCAGTTCTAGGAACTGTTTTTCCATCCTAAGAGGAACCACCTTAGGAAAATATTTCTCAAGAAACATACCTTTGAATTCGTCCCATTGAAGATCCTCAATCTCATCACTATCCGTTATATTTCTCACCATCGACCACCACTGATCAGCTTCACCTTCAAAACGGTAAATAGAAAGACTAACCTTTTGGTGTTCTGAACACCCCATGACATCAAAAATCTTCTCCAGTGCATTAATCCACGCTTCAGCTTGCACAGGGTCAGATGATCCTCTGAATGATGGAGGATGTTGCCTCATGAAATTTTCTACCACTGACATGTTCCTCTGCGGTTGATCTGACTGATCTCGTGCATGGATACCACCACCATTTATAGCCTGAGTCAACTGTGCCATCACTACAACAAACTGTTCAGTTCCGATTCCGACCATCTCAGGTTGCTGATTTGGAGGGTTATCTTCCTCCTGATGTCGTCCCAACATAGCTACTTTGTTTCCTCTGCGGAAAACCATTCTGAACACAGAAATATCTTAGGCGAAGCAACATGGTAATCCGTAAATGCTATATCATTTCAATTATAATTTAACACTTTTCTAACTCCTAAAGTTGTCTAAACCAACCTTTGATACCAACTATAAGGCCCCGGCCTTAAACCTTACTAAACATTGAATTAAATGAATAATTCACGTCGAGGATCTTTTCAGGTTTAGAGTTTTAGAGAATTAGAACATAACTATTACCTCTCAAAAGATTACAAAGTAGTCACTTCTACTAAGTTTCCATAATAAAAAAAACTCTTAAAAAGAAACATGTCTAGTTCCATGTTTTATATAGGATGACATTCCCTTGATCCCATCCTTGACCTTATTCCACATTAAGTCCTGTGAAAACATTTCAAAAAAAAACTTGGGGTGAGCATAAAAAGCTCAGTAAGGGATACAGAAAGAATGAAAACTGTTAGTTTTTCAAACATCAAGTAAACCATATATACTCTATCAAAGTAATACCTTCACCTTCATGAAGTAGTAAAAACTCTTCACTGAATAATGTATCATTACTTACCTTTTTGTAACCAAAGGATTACAATAAAACCCATAAAAAGAACACATAACATATATAAAGGTAACTTGGGACATAAAAATACTTAAGTTGAATAACCATACGGTCGACTTCCACACATATCACGTAATGGAATAGCCATATGGCCAATTTCCATACATACTTAATGGAATAGCCATACGGCCGACTTCCATACATACTTAATGGAATAGCCATACGGCCGACTTCCATACCCAATGCATTGGAGGTTATAACGTAACCACCCGTCCTGGTATTCACGGAACCACCCGTCATATGGTTTATAACGTAACCACCCGTTAAAATGTCCAAGTACCAATATAAAATCATAAGACATAAAACCAATATAAAGGAATGATAACATTTCCACATTTCAATCACAATATATCATAAATATATTGACATAATAGAATCTTTTTCAAAACCATTTTCAATACCAAAATACATAAAAGAGTATATGGTATTTATTTTATTCTAAAAACATTACGGCTTGTTGAGAAGGCCAAAGACCAAATAATACTCGCGGTGGTGGAAAAGGTCGTTGTCGTCGCGTACGTTAAAAGAAACATTCATTTTTGTCATTTTGTAAAACGCTTCGTAGAAAAAGATTCCTTTTGTATAAAAGTAAAATTCAAAGGGGTTTATACACCGTATAAAAGAAAGTTGTGTATAAAATGAAATATTCCTCAATGAAAGGAGACTGAGACGAAGTCCCTTACCTCGGGTCCGACTTGACTCGATCGTTCTTTAACGTCCTGAATAATAAACTTGAGTTAATTTATACTCGATTAAGAACCTTTTTAAAGTTCATTATTCCTTTTATATCACTTATTTCCATGTTATAAACATTATGTAACCATTTAAGTTAATAATGTTTGTTTTCTCAATATTTGGTTCTTAAGTCGAAAGTGGACTTCTTACAATTACATGTTGTTCGTGTGGTCAAAGGTTCTTTATATCCAGAATGAAATTCCCGATTTGGATATAATATGTATCATATATATCCATCATATACATGTATTTATAATATTACATAATCATTTAGAGGTAAGAAATGAAATGCACCGTTCATGGAGACGGTAAGCCATACGTACGCATGAACGCTACTTTCATTTCTTTGTCATATTAATGGAATTAAAACTAAATGAGAGTTATGTATATTTTAATTCCAGAATTATATTCATCATTTAGATATATCATTAATTATATATATATCCATTATATACATGTACTTTTAATAGTACATTACATTTGGGGATAAGAAATGAAATGCACCGTTCATGGAGACGGTAAGCCGTATGTACGCATGAACGCTACTTTCAATTCTATCTCATACTTTAATGGAAAGAAATAATAATGATATAGAGGTATATTATAATTCCAGTATAACATCATATATAATAACTTTAAATCCATCCTTTACATGTCCCACATATGGCATTAACGAATCACATCACTTTGAGGGGGCGGTAGTCCGCACATCCTTAAATGAAGATATCGTGTTTACCCTTAATGGAAACCATAAAGGTATGCCCAAAATGAAAAATACAGAAGCTTAAAGAAAAATAAACATATTATATATCATATATAAAAATAGTGACATCATAATGGCCACCTTTGAAGGTGTTAAATGAGTATTGAACAATCATCGTTTCGGGAGGCAGAATTTCTCCATCCACGGAAACCGTATGTTCTTTAACCATTTGATGTAGTTGTGTGAGAGTGTAGCTCAAATAAATCTTATAACAACATCCTAGTATATTTAAGATACTGGTGTTGTTACAAAAGAAGTAAATAAAAATAGTTTAGAGGGTTGGAGAAGCAAAATAAAACAAATGAACAAGAGAGAATGAATTACCTTTAAAAGTGTAACTCCTTTTGATTTGAGCCTAAAGGCTTCCTTTGTAAGGATTCTGCCCAAAGGGAATTTTCTAGGATGAGTAGAGAGATGTGGAAAGAGTAAATGGGCAGGGTTTGGCCGAGCAAAAGGCTTGAGGAGTGTGTGTAAGGTGGTCGAGGTGGGGGCCTTTTATAAGAGGAGAGGAGGGGCACTTTTGGAAAGTAAAGAAATATTACTTTATTTGAAAATGTGTTTCGTTTTTAAAAGGTCCCACATTGATATAATTCGTGGCTAAGGTGATAAGGGTTCTAAATCCACTCATCCAATTGGTTTTGGACATGTTTAGTTCATATATTTTACATTATCTTTCCATTTTATTTAAATCGTCAAATAATGATGTCATCGCTGCATCATTATTATGTCATAAATAATTTAATTTATTTAATGTCTAAAAATTATAAAAAACATACTATGATGTAGGAAATCTTTTTATCTTTCCAATTACTATTTATAATCAAATATCCGATTTTTATAACCCCATGTAAAAATTGTTTTCGTAAAACATATTATGTTTGTGTCATTTTTACTTTTACATTAAATAAAAAGTTATTTATGTCATTTCCCAACCAAAGTGTCTCCATGGGGTCCCCAAGTTGACCCATGGATTTTATTTGTCGTCCATGACACAACCAATAAGGTTGGGACATGTTTCTAGTTCATTCCATATTATTAAAGCATTATTTATACCTTAAACTACACTAATTACCACTAACCGCGATTAAGAACTTAATAAGTTACTATTCACCAAAAAAATTATTATAATCTCATTGAACCACATTTTACTTCTTAATGACAACCATGTATGTTGGATTTTTGAAATTCAAAACACAATGTTGGCAAAATTTCATTTAAACGGAAAATCAGTCTTTATAAGTACCACTTAGTGGTTTCACTATTCATCAAAAATTGAAGTTTTTCAGAAAATTACCAAAAATTCACCCTAAGCTATATTTGATATTAAGAATTCAAAAATGAAGTCTATTTTAAAAAATTCAAAACCTATAAGTCACATTAATTAATTTAATAATTAATTCCCGCTGTCATGACAAATAGCGTTTTTTTATAAAACAATAAGTATCAAAAGATTGACACCAATTTAAGTCCAATTTCATAGTGAAATTGATTCCAACGACCACTATTGGATTTAATGGTAAAAATATTTTCTAATTTCACTTTAAAACCAATTCAAAAGATAATATAATCATATAAATAAATTAGATTAAAAAGAGGTTTTGAATTAAAATACAACATTTTACACTATTCATTAAAAAAATGAACTTTATCAGAAAGGTACCAAAAATTTACACAAAGTAAATTTTGATGTCCCGATTCTAAAGAAGAGTTATATTTGGTCCAATAGAATTTATAAGATCGATCAAAACTATATTTAATGACAGTTCTCCATCAAAAGGTGATAAGTGAACCTTTAGTGAAAATTAGGGTATAAAAGCCTAAAATTGAATTCTTCCCATATTTTAAGCCTTTATCTTTTATTGGATAAATGTAAAAACATTTAAAAACATATATAATCATATTTTAGTTATTTCTATCCATTCCCGCCAGTACAACGGCTACTCGTTAACTAACATTTAAAATAATATTATTTTATTACTTGTGTGCAACGTAAGTTTTCAAAGAAACTCATCGTTGCGTACCGAGTACGCTATCGAATGTAGAAACCCATTTTAATTAAAATTAATATTTAATTCGTAAATATTAATAAATATGAAAATTCTTTATTTTGTATTTACCTAGGATGTTACAATAATAATGATGGATTGATAAGACATCTAAAAGATTCAACATCATGGAAGATTTTTGATTATCTATATCCATACTTTTCTTTGAATCCTTGGAATGTACATTGGGGATTATCTTCTGATGGTTTTCAACCTTTGGTACTTTAAGTACTAATTATTTCATTTGGCTAGTTATTTAGATCCCCTATAATATACATCCATGGATGTGTATGAAGAATACTTCTTTAATTATTTCAATGATTATTATTCGAAATAAAATGCCTGGAAATGACATTGATGTATACCGTCAACCTCTAATCAAAGAATTGCAATAATTATTGGATGATAGAGTGGAAACATATGATGATTCAATGAGACACTATTCAAAATGCATGCTAATTTAATGTGGAAAACTAGTGAATTTCTTAGACTAGAAAATTTATCTGGTTGGAACACTCATAATGGTTTGTCTTGTCTTTTTTTTAATTTTTATTTTTATCCAAAATGAATACCTCCTAGAATAAAATGGTGTTTTATGAGTCATCATCGATTCAAAACACTAAAACATGCATAGAAGAGTAAAAAATAGTGAAAGACCTCATATTGATGGGATATCATAGGATAACCCCATATGACTTGTTTTTGACAAGTATTCACATACAAAATATCAATCCAATGTGAGGTGTGGCTTAAATTATTTGGTATACACTACTGAAAGGTACAAAATCCTTTAAAACTAGTTTTGGTGGTTCAAAACAGGAAAAAGACATTAAATTTATTTGAAATCATGGGAAAGAACCGGATATCTAATTTCAAAATATTGGAATAGATATTATGTCATTTTGAATTATGGTTTTCCCATTATGGCTATAAATGCATTTTTAGTGTTTTAAAACAGTAAAACGTGCAAGAAATGGTTAAAACTATATAAAATGAACTTAGATTGATGTGAAAAAATGGGGAAACCACATCTAAATTGTTTTTATGTGTATTAATAGACAACATATCCATCAAACCAGCCATGTGGCCAGAACTACCCAATATACACTTCTGAAAGGTACAAAAGCCTTTAAAAATAAGTGTTGGGGGTGAAAACTAAGAAACTGATGTTGTATTTCCTTGAAATCATGGGAAAATATAAGGCCCCGGCCTTAAACCTTACTTAACATTGAATTAAATGAATAATTCACGTCGAGGATCTTTTCAGGTTTAGAGTTTTAGAGAATTAGAACATAACTATTACATCTCAAAAGATTACAAAGTAGTCACTTCTACTAAGTTTCCATAATAAAAAAAAACTCTTAAAAAGAAACATTTCTAGTTCCATGTTTTATATAGGATGACATTCCCTTGATCCCATCCTTGACCTTATTCCACATTAATTCCTGTGAAAACATTTCAAAAAAAACTCGGGGTGAGCATAAAAAGATCAGTAAGGGATACAGAAAGAATGAAAACTGTTAGTTTTTCAAACATCAAGTAAACCATATATACTCTATCAAAGTAATACCTTCACCTTCATGAAGTAGTAAAAACTCTTCACTGAATAAAGTATCATTACTTACCTTTTTGTAACCAAAGGATTACCATAAAACCCATAAAAATAACACATAACATATATAAAGGTAACTTGGGACATAAACATACTTAAGTGGAATAACCATACGGTCGACTTCCACACATATCACGTAATGGAATAGCTATACGGCCAATTTCCATACATACTTAATGGAATAGCCATACGGCCGACTACCATACATACTTAATTGAATAGCCATACGGCCGACTTCCATACCCAATGCATTGGAGGTTATAACATAACCACCCGTCCTGGTATTCACGGCACCACCCGTCATATGGTTTATAACGTAACCACCCGTTAAAATGTCCAAGTACCAGTATAAAATCATAAAACATAAAACCAATATAAAGGAATGATAACATTTCCAGATTTCAATCACAATATATCATAAATATATTGACATAATAGAATCCTTTTTCAAAACCATTTTCAATACCAAAATACATAAAAGAGTATATGGTATTTATTTTATTCTAAAAACATTACAGCTTGTTGAGAAAGACAAAGACCAAATAATACCCGCGGTGGCGGAAAAGGTCGTTGTCGCCGCGTACGTTAAAAGAAACATTCCTTTTTGTCATTTTGTAAAAAGCTTCGTAGAAAAAGATTCCTTTTGTATAAAAGTCAAATTAAAAGGGGGTTTATACACCGTATAAAAGAAATTTGTGTATAAAACGAAATATGCCTCAATGAAAGGAGATTGAGACGAAGTCCCTTACCTCGGGTCCGACTTGACTCGATCGTTCTTTAATGTCCTGAATAATAAACTTGAGTTAATTTATACTTGATTAAGAACCTTTTTAAAGTTCATTATTCCTTTCATATCACTTATTGCCATGTTATAAACATTATGTAACCATTTAAGTTAATAATGTTTGTTTTGTCAATATTTGGTTCTTAAGTCGAAGGTGGACTTCTTACAATTACATGTTGTTCGTGTGGTCAAAGGTTATTTATATCCAGAATGAAATTCCCGATTTGGATATAATATGTATCATATATATCTAGCATATACATGTATTTATAATATTACATAATCATTTAGGGGTAAGAAATGAAATGCACCGTTCATGGAGACGGTAAGCCGTACGTACGCATGAACGCTACTTTCATTTCTTTTTCATATTAATGGAATTAAAACTAAATGATAGGTATGTATATTTTAATTCCAGAATTATATTCATCATTTAGATATATCATTAATTATATATATCCATTATAGACATGTACTTTTAATAGTACATTACATTCGGGGATAAGAAATGAAATGCACCGTTCATGGAGACGGTAAGCCGTACGTACGCATGAACGCTACTTTCATTTCTATCTCATACTTTAATGGAAAGAAATAATAATGATATAGAGGTATAATATAATTCCAGTATAACATCATATATAATAACTTTAAATCCATCCTTTACATGTCCCACATATGGCATTAACGAATCACATCACTTTGAGGGGGCGGTAGTCCGCACTTCCTTAAATGAAGATATCGTGTTTACCCATAATGGAAACCATAAAGGTATGCCCAAAATGAAAAATACAGAAGCTTAAAGAAACAATAAACATATTATATATCATATATAAAAATAGTGACATCATAATGGCACCCTTTGAAGGTGTTAAATGAGTATTGAACAATCATCGTTTCGGGAGGCATAATTTCGCCATCCACGGAAACCGTATGTTCTTTAACCATTTGATGTAGTTGTGTGAGAGTGTAGCTCAAATAAATCTTATAAAACATTCTAGTATATTGAAGATACTGGTTTTGTTACAAAAGAAGTAAATAAAAAGAGTTTAGAGGGTTGGAGAAGCAAAATAAAACAAATGAACAAGAGAGAATGAATTACCTTTAAAAGTGTAACTCCTTTTGATTTGAGCCTAAAGGCTTCCTTTGTAAGGATTATGCCCAAGGGGAATACTCTAGGATGAGGAGAGGGATGTGGAGTGAGTAAATGGGCAGGGTTTGGCCGAGCCAAAGGCTTGAGGTGTGTGTGTAAGGTGGTAGAGGTGGGGGCCTTTTATAAGAGGAGAGGAGGGGAACTTTTGGAAAGTAAAGAAATATTACTTTATTTGAAAATGTGTTTCGGTTTTAAAAGGTCCCACATTGATATAATTCGTGTCTAAGGTGATAGGGGTTCGAAATCCACTCATCAAATTGGTTTTGGACATGTGTAGTTTATAGATTTTACATTATCTTTCCATTTTATTTAAATCGTCAAATAATGATGTCATCGCTGCATCATTATTATGTCATAAATAATTTAATTTATTTAACGTCTAAAAATTATAAAAAAATACTATGATGTAGTAAATCTTTTTAGCTTTCCAATGACTATTTATAATCAAAAATATGATCTTTATAACCACATGTAATATTTGTTTTCGTAAAACATATTATGTTTGTGTCATTTTTACTTTAACATTTAATAAAAAGTTATTTATGTCATTTCCCAACCGAATTGTCTCCATGGGGTCCCCAAGTTGACCCATGGATTGTATTAGTCGTCCATGACACAACCAATTAGGTTGGGACATGTTTCTAGGTCATTCCATATTATTAAAGCATTATTTTTACCTTAAACTACACTAATTACCACTAATCGCGATTAAAAACTTAATAAGTTACTATTCACCAAAAAATTATTATAATCTCATTGAACCACATTTTACTTCTTAATGACAACCATGTATGTCGGATTTTTGAAATTCAAAACACAATGATGGCAAAATTTCATTTAAACGGAAAATCAGTCTTTATAAGTACCACTTAGTGGTTTCACTATTCATCAAAAATTGATGTTTTTCAAGAAAATTACCAAAAATTAACCCTAAGCTATATTTGATATTACGAATTCAAAAATGAAGTCTATTTTAAAAAATTCAAAACATATAAGTTGCATTAATTAATTTAATAATTAATTCCCGCTGTCAGAGCAAATAGCGTGTTTTTATGAAACAATAAGTATCACAAGATTGACACTAGTTTAAGTCCGATTTCAAAGTGAAATTAATTCCAACGACCACTATTGGATTTAATGGTAAAAATATTTTCTAATTTCACTTTAAAACCAATTCAAAAGATAATCTAATCATATAAATAAATTAGATTAAAAAGAGGTTTTGAATTAAAATACAACATTTTACACTATTCATTAAAAAAATGATCTTTATCAGAAAGTACCAAAAATTTACACAAAGTAAATTTTGATGTCCCGATTCTAAAGAAGAGTTATATTTGGTCCAATAGAATTTATAAGATCGATCAAAACTATATTTAATGACGGTTCTCCGTCAAAAGGTGATAAGTGGACCTTTCGTGAAAATTAGGGTATAAAAGCCTAAAATTGAACTCTTTCCATATTTTAAGCCTTTATCTTTTATTGGGTAAATGTAAAAACATTTAAAAACATATATAATCATATTTTAGTTATTTCTATCCATTCCCGCCAGTACAACGGCTACTCGTTAACTAACATTTAAAATAATATTATTTTATTACTTGTGTGCAACGTAAGTTTTCAAAGAAACTCATCGTTGCGTACCGAGTACGCTATCGAATGTAGAAACCCCTTTTTATTAAAATTAATATTTAATTCCTAAATATTAATAAATATGAAAATTCTTTATTCTTTATTTACCTGGGATGTTACATCCTTCCCCCCTTTTGGGAATTGCGTCCTCGCAATTTTATTCACTTATCAAAATAAGTGGGGGTATTTATCCCTCATAGCATTTTCAGATTCCCACATTGCCTCTTCAATCACATGGTTTTTCAACAAAACCTTTACCTGATGAATCACCTTATTCCGTAACACATGTTCCCTGTGGTCAAGAATCTGGAGCGATTGTTCCTCATAAGATAGGTTCTCTTCCATCTAAACTACCTCTGGACTCAAAACATGAGATGGATCTGGCATATACTTTCTCAACATTGAAACATGAAAAACATTGTGTACCTGATAAACTCGGAGGTAAAGCCACCCGGTATGAAACTGATCCAACTCTCTCCAGAATTTCATATGGTCCAATAAACCTTGGACTCAGCTTTCCTTTCTTACCAAATCTCGTCACACTTTTCCAAGGAGAAACCTTGAGAAAAACATGATCACCTACCTCGAAAGATAGATCCTTCCTCCGGTTATCCGCATAACTCTTCTTCCTGCTCTGAGCTGTTCTCATGTGCTTCTGAATCAACTGATGTTTTTCTGCCATCTCTTCTACCAATTCTGGTCCCATCAGCTTCCTTTCACCCACTTCATTCCAAAATTCTAGAGTTCGACACCGCTTCCCATATAATGCCTCAAATGGTGCCATCTGTATACTGGAATGAAAACTGTTATTATAAGAAAACTCAAACAAAGATAGTTGTTTGTCCCAAATTCCCTGATAATCCATAGAATAAGCTCGTATCATATCCTCCAATGTATGGATTGTTCATTCTGACCGCCCATCTGATTGAGGATGAAAAGCTGTACTAAAATTTAATTATGTACCCAACGACTTCTGAAGGCCTTTCCAAAAGTTAGATGTGAACCTGGGATCACAATCAGATACAATGGAGAGAGGAACTCCATGTAACCTGACTATCTATTTAAGATACAAACGGAAAAGTTGATCTAGAGAGAAAGTATCTCGTATAGAAAGGAAATGAGCATATTTGGTCAAGCGATCAACAATAACTCAGATTGCATTATTACCTCGAGATGTCCTCGGTAATCCCACAACAAAGTCCATGGATATGTTTTCCCATTTCCACTCTGGCACTGGTAAAGGCTGAAGCATCCCTTTCGGTAACTGCCGCTCTGCTTTAACCTGTTGACATGTCAAACACTTCACAGTAAAATCAGCAATATCTCTATTCATTCCATCCCACCAGTAATAATCCTGCAGATCTCTATACATCTTAGTACTTCCAGGATGAACTAAAAACAGGGAACTATGAGCCTCACATAACAACTCATTCTTCAACTGTGAATCACAAGGCACACATAACCTCTTCCCAAACCTCAAAACATAAACACAAACTTATCCAAGAACTCATGGAAAATTTTTTTCATAAGGTCCATGAATACAGCAGGTGCATTGGTTAACCGAAAAGGCATAACTAGAAATTCATAATGGCCATATCTAGTATGGAACACCATCTTAGGAACGTCTGCTTCTTTTACTTTCAACTGATGGTACCCCGACCTCAAGTCAATCTTCGAAAAATACTGAGCTCCCTGGAGCTGATACCACATCATTCGATGGCCCAACATCTGATGAAGTTGTTGCAAAGGATTTCACCACCCCTTTCTGCTTATATTCTGGCTGCATTCCCCCAGTTGAGTTCTTCGTTGGACACTCATTTGCATAATGACCCATTTCATTACACTTAAAACATCTTACCGTTGGCTTTTCATTTCCTGCTTGATCATCTTCCTTACAGTTACGAGCAATATGACCAGACTTACCACACCTAAAGCACTTACCAGACTTGGATAAACATTCTCCAGGATGCATTTTACCACACTTCTCACAGGATGGATATTTGGTTTTCTTACCTCCTTTCTTCTTTGATGAATTATTCCCGTTTTCCTGCCAACTAGACCTCTTATTCTGTTGTTTGTCATAGAACACCTGATCATCGGCAAACTCCATTTCCACCTTCTCCTCACATCAAACAAGTTTTTCATAACTTTTGAACTCACGAGAAGCTAAATCCCTTCGATACATTGGCTTTAAACCTGAGTAAAAACGGTTTATTTTACTATCAAGATCTCGTATGAAGTTTGGAGCATACCTTGTCAATCGAGTGAACTTTTCTTCATAAGTAGCCACTGAATCATCCTCCTGCCTCAATTCCAGGAACTGTTTTTCCATCCTAAGACGAACCACCTTAGGAAAATATTTCTCAAGAAACATAACTTTGAATTCGTCCCAGTGAAGATCCTCAATCTCATCACTATCCCTTATATTTTTCACCATCGACCACCACTGATCAGCTTCACCTTCAAAACGGTAAACCGCAAGACTAGCATTTTGATGTTCTGAACACCCCATGACATCAAAAATCTTCTCCAGTGCTTTAATCCACCCTTCAGCTTGCACAGGGTCAGATGATCCTCTAAATGATGGGGGATGTTGCCTCATGAAATGTTCCACCACTGACATGTTCCTCTGCGGTTGATCTGGATGATCTCGTGCATGGATACCACCACCATTTATAGCCTGAATCAACTGTTCCATCACTGCAACAAACTGTTCAGTTCCGATTCCGACCATCTCAGGTTGCTGATTTGGAAGGTTATCTTCCTCCTGATGTCTTCCCAACATAGCTACTTTGTTTCCTCTGCGGAAAACCATTCTGAACACAGAAATATCTTAGGCGAAGCAACATGGTAATCCGTAAATGCTATATCATTTCAATTATAATTTAACACTTTTCTAACTCCTAAAGTTGTCTAAACCGACATTTGATACCAACTATAAGGCCCCGGCCTTAAACCTTACTTAACATTGAATTAAATCAATAATTCATGTCGAGGATCTTTTCAGGTTTAGAGTTTTAGAGAATTAGAACATAACTATTACATCTCAAAAGATTACAAAGTAGTCACTTCTACTAAGTTTTCATAATAAAAAAACTCTTAAAAAGAAACACGTCTAGTTCCATGTTTGATATAGGATGACATTCCCTTGATCCCATCCTTGACCTTATTCCACATTAAGTCCTGTGAAAACATTTCAAAAAAAACTCGGGGTGAGCATAAAAAGCTCAGTAAGGGATACAGAAAGAATGAAAACTGTTAGTTTTTCAAACATCAAGTAAACCATATATACTCTATCAAAGTAATACCTTCACCTTCATGAAGTAGTAAAAACTCTTCACTGAATAAAGTATCATTACTTAACTTTTGGTAACCAAAGGATTACCATAAAACCCATAAAAAGAACACATAACATATATAAAGGTAACTTGGAACATAAACATACTTAAGTGGAATAACCATACGGTCGACTTCCACACATATCACATAATGGAATAGCCATACCACCAATTTCCATACATACTTAATGGAATATCCATACGGCCGACTTCCATACATACTTAATGGAATAGCCATACGGCCGACTTCCATACCCAATGAATTGGAGGTTATAACGTAACCACCCGTCCTGGTATTCACGGCACCACCCATCATATGGTTTATAACGTAACCACCCGTTAAAATCTCCAAGTACTAGTATAAAATCATAAAACATAAAACCAATATAAAGGAATGATAACATTTCCAGATTTCAATCACAATATATCATAAATATATTGACATAATAGAATCCTTTTTCAAAACCATTTTCAATACCAAAATACATAAAAGATTATATGGTATTTATTTTATTCTAAAAACATTATGGCTTGTTGAGAAAGCCAAAGACCAAATAATACTCGCGGTGGCGGAAAAGGTCGTTGTCGCCGCGTACATTAAAAGAAACATTCCTTTTTGTCATTTTGTAAAACGCTTCGTAGAAAAAGATTCCTTTTGTATAAAAGTAAAATTCAAAGGGGGTTTATACACCTTATAAAAGAAATTTGTGTATAAAACGAAATATGCCTCAATGAAAGGAGATTGAGACGAAGTCCCTTACCTAGGGTCCGACTTGACTCGATCGTTCTTTAACATCCTGAATAATAAACTTGAGTTAATTTATACTTGATTAAGAACCTTTTTAAAGTTCATTATTCCTTCTATATCACTTATTTTCGTGTTATAAACATTATGTAACCATTTAAGTTAATAATGTTTGTTTTTTCAATATTTGGTTCTTAAGTCGAAAGTGGACTTCTTATAATTACATGTTGTTCGTGTGGTCAAAGGTTATTTATATCCAGAATGAAATTCCCGATTTGGATATAATATGTATCATATATATCTAGCATATACATGTATTTATAATATTACATAATCATTTAGGGGTAAGAAATGAAATGCACCGTTCATGGAGACGGTAAGCCGTACGTACGCATGAACGCTACTTTCATTTCTTTGTCATATTAATGGAATTAAAACTAAATGAGAGGTATGTATATTTTAATTCCAGAATTATATTCATCATTTAGATATATCATTAATTATATATCCATTATATACATGTACTTTTAATAGTACATTACATTCGTGGATAAGAAATGAAATGCACCGTTCATGGAGACGGTAAGTCGTACGTACGCATGAACGCTACTTTCATTTCTATCTCATACTTTAATGGAAATAAATAATAATGATATAGAGGTATATTATAATTCCAGTATAACATCATATATAATAACTTTAAATCCATCCTTTACATGTCCCACATATGGCATTAACGAATCACATCACTTTGAGGGGGCGGTAGTCCGCACTTCCTTAAATGAAGATATCGTGTTTACCCATAATGGAAACCATAAAGGTATGCCCAAAATGAAAAATACAGAAGCTTAAAGAAAGAATAAACATATTATATATCATATATAAAAATAGTGACATCATAATGGCCACCTTTGAAGGTGTTAAATGAGTATTGAACAATCATCGTTTCGGGAGGTAGAATTTCGCCATCCACGGAAACTGTATGTTATTTAACCATTTGATGTAGTTGTGTGAGATTTTAGCTCAAATAAATCTTATAAAAACATCCTAGTATATTGAAGATACTGTTTTTGTTACAAAAGAAGTAAATAAAAAGAGTTTAGAGGGTTGGAGAAGCAAAATAATACAAATGAACAAGAGAGAATGAATTACCTTTAAAAGTGTAACTCCTTTTGATTTGAGCCTAAAGGCTTCCTTTGTAAGGATTATTCCCAAAGTGAATCCTCTAGGATGAGGAGAGGGATGTGGAGAGAGTAAATGGTCAGGGGTTGGCCGAGCCAAAGGCTTGAGGAGTGTGTGTAAGGTGGTAGAGGTGGGGGCCTTTTATAAGAGGAGAGGAGGGGCACTTTTGGAAAGTAAAGAAATATTACTTTATTTGAAAACGTGTTTCGGTTTTAAAAGGTCCCACATTGATATAATTAGTGTATAAGGTGATAAGTGTTCGAAATCCACTCATCGAATTGGTTTTGGACATGTGTAGTTCATAGATTTTGCATTATCTTTCCATTTTATTTAAATCGTCAAATAATGATGTCATCGCTGCATCATTATTATGTCATAAATAATTTAATTTATTTAATGTCTAAAAATTATAAAAAAACTTCTATGATGTAGGAAATTTATTTATATTTCCAATGACTATTTATAATCAAAAATATGATCTTCATAACCCCATGTAAAAATTGTTTTCGTAAAACATATTATGTTTGTGTCATTTTTACTTTAAAATTTAATAAAAAGTTATTTATGTCATTTCCCAACCAAATTGTCTCCATGGGGTCCCCAAGTTGACCCATGGCTTGTCTTGGTCGGCCATGACACAACCAATGAGGTTGGGACATGTGTCTAGGTCATTCCATATTATTAAAGCATTATTTTTACCTTAAACTACACTAATTACCACTAATCGCGATTAAAAACTTAATAAGTTACTATTCACCAAAAAATTATTATAATCTCATTGAACCACATTTTACTTCTTAATGACAACCATTTATGTCGGATTTTTGAAATTCAAAACACAATGATGGCAAAATTTCATTTAAACGGAAAATCAGTCTTTATAAGTACCACTTAGTGGTTTCACTATTCATCAAAAATTGAAGTTTTTCAGAAAATTACCAAAAATTCACCCTAAGCTATATTTGATATTACGAATTCAAAAATGAAGTCTATTTTACAAAATTCAAAACATATAAGTCACATTAATTAATTTAATAATTAATTCCTGCTGTCAGAGCAAATAGCGTGTTTTTATGAAACAATAAGTATAAAAAGATTGACACTAGTTTAAGTTCGATTTCAAAGTGAAATTAATTCCAACGACCACTATTGGATTTAATGGTAAAAATATTTTCTAATTTCACTTTAAAACCAATTAAAAAGATAATCTAATCATATAAATAAATTAGATTAAAAAGAGGTTTTGAATTAAAATACAACATTTTACATTATTCATTAAAAAAATGAACTTTATCAGAAAGGTACCAAAAATTTACACAAAGTAAATTTTGATGTCCCGATTCTAAAGAAGATTTATATTTGGTCCAATAGAATTTATAAGATCGATCAAAACTATATTTAATGACGGTTCTCCGTCAAAAGGTGATAAGTGGACCTTTCGTGAAAATTCGGGTATAAAAGCCTAAAATTGAACTCTTTCCGTATTTTAAGCCTTTATCTTTTATTGGGTAAATGTAAAAACATTTAAAAAAATATATAATCATATTTTAGTTATTTCTATCCATTCCCGCCAGTACAACGGATACTCGTTAACTAACATTTAAAATAATATTATTTTATTACTTGTGTGCAACGTAAGTTTTCAAAGAAACTCATCGTTGCGTACCGAGTACGCAATCGAATGTAGAAACCCCTTTTAATTAAAATTAATATTTAATTCGTAAATATTAATAAATTTGAAAATTATTTATTCTTTATTTACCTGGGATGTTACAGAAAATGACCATAAATTTAATTGTAAAATGTAGGAACTAAATTCATGTCATTTTGAATTATGTTTTTTCTATTATGGTTATAAATTCATTTTTAGTGTTTTAAGATAATAAAACATGCATGGAATGGTCAAAACCATCGAAAAATGCCTTAGATTGATGTGAAATCTTGAGACAAACACTGCTGATTTTCTTATTGATGTGTATGTGTAGAACAAACGTCAATCTGACATGCGTTATGGTCTGAATTACATGGTATATACTTCTGAAAGGAACAAAATCCATTAAAAACAAGTGTTAGGGGTTTAAAACTAGACAAATGATATCAGATTTCCCTAAAATCATGGTAGAATGATTGTGGATTTAATTTTGAAATATAAGAATTGATGAGATGTCATTATGAATTGTGTTTTTCCCTTTTATGGGTGTAAACACATTTTTAGTGTTTTAAAACACTTAAATGTGTGTAGAATGACAAAAACTATAGAAAAATACCTCATATTAAAGTGAAATCATAGAAAACCCACCATTGACTTGTTTTTAACATTAAATGTAGACAACATGTCAATATAACATACAGTGCGGTCCAAATTACTTGGTATACACGTTTGAAAGGTATAAAAGCATTTAAAAAGAATGTTGGGGGGTCAAAACTTGGAAAACGATGTTGGATTTCACTAAAATAATAGGACAATGACCACATATTTAATTTTGAATTATATGAACTGATGACTTTTCATATAGAATTAAGGTTTTCTCATTATGGATATAAATTTTATTCTAGAGTTTTGAAACACTAAAACATGCATGGAATGGTTAAAACCATATAAAATGACTTCATATTTATGTTAAATCATGGTAAAGCTAACTTTTAGTTTTTTTGATGTATACGTGTAGATAACATGTCAACCTGACATGTGGTGTGGTTGAAATTACTCATTATGCACTTTTGAAAGGTATAAAAGCCTTTAAAAACAAGTGCCAATGGATCAAAACCAGGAAAATAAAATAGGATTTCCCTAAAATCATAAGAAAAACACTGTATATTTAATTGTGAATTTTAGGAACAAACAATACATCATTCCAAATTACGGTTTTCCCGTTATGGACCTAAACACATTTATAGTGTTTTAAAACACTAAAATGAGTGTAGAATGATTAAAACCATATAAAATGAACTAATATTATTGTTAAATCATGGTATAATCATTAATGAGTTTTTTTTAGTTTGTACGCATAGAAAACACATCAATTCGATGTTCTTTGTGGTTGCAATTAATCAATAAAACCCATTAAAAACAAATGTTAGGGGGTTAAAACAAGGCAAACTATGTCAAATTGCTCTAAATTCATGGTAAAATGACCATATATTTAATTTCAAAAATTGGATTCTACGACACATCATTTCGAATTAGGGTTTTCTCATTATGCTCTTAAATGGGTTTTTAGCATTTAAAAAACTAAAACGTGCATGGAATAGTCACACCCATAGTGAACAACATCATGTTGATGTGAAATCCCAAACAAAACAACCTATGTGTTGTTTTGACATGTACATGTTGAAAACACATCAATAAGACATGTAGTGTGGTCATAATTACATTTTATACTCTTATGAAAGATATAAAAGCCTTTCAAAACATGTTTTAGGGGATCAAAACTAGGCAAACAACATTGGGTTTCCCAAAAATCAAGAGAAAAAATTGTATATTTAATTGTTAAATATAGGAACTGCTGACTCATCATTTTGAATTACAGTTTTCCTATTATGGATGTAAATGTGTTTTTAGTGTTTTAAAACACTAAAATGTGCATGGAAGAGTCAAAACCATAGAAAATGACCTCAGATTGATGTGCAATCAAGTGAAACCCACCGCTGAATTGTTTTTGAAATATAAGACATTATGTGATTTCAAAAAAAATTAATAAAACTTAAAACACCCCACACAACACATTAAAAATAAATTAGAATATTTACTTATCCATTTCAGTTTCAAGTGTTGAATATTATCTCAAATACGTATGTTTTTTTGAAAGTTTTTTGAATCGTAGATTATTGTTTTACATTCAAATTTATGCTTTTTTATTAAAAAAATAACAAGTTTTATGTGCATCATTCTTAACATATTCTATTTCTTTTCAATTTCTCATTTATCTTCTAAAATTTTATGAGTTTCATTATCGGTGGAAAATATGGGTAATAGCTATGAGGTTAACCATAATGATCCATGAAATTCTTCAGAAGGCAGCTAGGATGGTTCTTAGTTTATGTGGTGTGTTAAACTTTTATCAATTATTCTACTATAATGTTGATTTATTATGTGTAGATTTAATTTTTGTTTTTTTTTTGTAGTTGGTGAGATGATGTGGTTGGTTTGAGTTGATGAGATGATGTGGATGCAGATAGATAAATTAGAGGCCATGGCCTAGATGTATATTGGGCATGGTTTATTGTTGGACATATTTTATATGTATATTGATATATGTATAGATTAACATAGATTGAGTTTAAGATGATTTTATAATGGTATATAGTTGTGGGTGTATGATATATGTATGATGGGTTTATAATATATTTATGTTTTAGTTTATCACAGGTCAGTTTTTTAATATTTATAGTTTTTTATTAAATATTAGAAAAATAAAATTGATTTAGTGGAAGTTTTAAGTAACCTACACTAAAATAAACTTCCACTAATATGCCTTATGGTGGTTTATTTTATTTTATTTTTATATTTATTATAGATATTTTTTTTATATAACCAACCCATTCTAAATAAGAAAGTAACAAAAGATAAATGCTCCAAAAAATCACATAATAAAAACACTAGGAAATTAAAAAAACCACCGCTAAATGACTAGAGACCATGAAATATGCGACAATTTTAAAAACCTCTACTAAATTAATTGGAGACAGTTTAAACCACGAGTAGTTTATTAAAAACAGCCATTACTACCCAGTTTTATAGTCCATTAATCATATGTCCACAAAGAGTAAAGGTTTTATGTTATAATCTCATTTTTTATCAAGATCGATCATGATTTTACTTCTAATGAGGAAATTTTATGATATATCTCTAAAGAAACTCATGAATTTTCTTTCCTTTGGTTAGGAAATTAGAATACATTTTTCCCTTCATTTTCTACTCCTTATGTACTAAAGAGTTTTAAATAATGTTTTTAAGAAAAATCATATTTTATCTCTTTTTTGTTCAAAAACATTTTTTCATCCAAATCCATGTTTTCTAAAAATATTTTCATAAAAAATTAACATTATTCAAATGATTTATTAATTACATTTTTACCCATGTTTGACATTTTATAAAATTCTTTTAAAGGAATCTTCATGTCTTTTTCCAAAAAACTATCATTTCGATTTTACTGAAAATGTGAAAGGTATATTTTTTTTATCATGTACGACTTGAATAGAATTTCAAGCTATCATGAAAATTAGTTTCTTTAAAGATTCTCTTATATTTTTATAAGTTCATTTTCATTGAAAATAATTTTCAAAATGTTTTATGTTTTAAAAAGTTTTTTTTTCAAATCAGAAAGGATATTTTACACAAGAAATGTTTTAAATGATTTTTAATGCTTACTTTATATGTTTTAAATTTTATTTTAAAAGAAAAATATTTCCAAAATATTTTATGATTTTTTTGTTTTAAAAATGTATTTTTAAAGAAAATTTATTTTCCATAAGAAATTATCCAAGTGATCCTTCAAAATAATTTTCCATCTAAGATAATATCCTTTGATTTTAAATATGTTTTAATGTGGATATGATCTAAGGATAAAATTATTAATATTTATATGGATGGTTAATGATTATGATGGTATGCTTTTTATGAAACTATTTTCTCTTCCATGGGTTATAACATTAAAAAAATGCTTAGGAAACTCGTTTCTTTTTCCACATGATATGCTTTGATGAAATGATTATGAAACTTGTTTCTTTTCTACAGGCTATAGTATACCACCACGATATTTCAAAAGAAGAAAACAATGTTTGATAGTGTATATGATAAGAAAAACCAATCCTATATTAGAATGTAACACCCCAAGAGATGAATATATGTTTATTTTTTAACAGATTTAATATCTTCACAAGACAAACAACACTGAGAATTAATGAACCATGATATAATATTATTTAAAATATGACCATCATAACCTAGTTGTTAAATTGGAGAGCATGAATAATATTAAATATTAAATATATATATATATATATGTATGTATAAATATACCAATTTTTTAGTAAAGTACTTTTATTCTTCAAAAATATGTTTTCTTCAAATATGATTTTTTTTATTTTTTTGGGAAATATTATAATTAATTTTTAGAAATTGTTAAAAATTAATATTAGAAATTTAAATTAATTTTTTAAATAATCATATCAAAATTATCTTAGGGTAAAATTATGGTATTTTTCAAAAAATACTTATTTTTCGTTGAATAATGAAAAATATTGGTTTTTTGTAAAAATGTCATTACTTTTCAATAAATTAAGTGATTTAAAATTAAAAATGGTGTTTTGATTTTATTTAATGTAACAAAAGTTTTATTTACTTATATTTAATATTATTAATTAATTTCCAATCAATCTTTATATGGGATTTTAATATAAGTTTGTATTTGGGTTTTAAAATGGATTTTTTTTAAAATTGTTTAAAAGTTATTGGTGTTTCTAATTTTTATTTAATTAAAAAAACCTGTAATGAGGAATTATTTTAAATAAATTTATATAATATAATTCTATTAATGTTAATTTAAAATCATATAGTTATTATTTCAAGTCATAGAGTTAATAAGAATTCATCTTTTTCATGAAACATACACTTCGTGAAACCCCGCTTTTTTGTTACGTCTGCGGGTTTAGTTTTAAATAAAAATTTTCCACTTATATGTGTTTAATTTATTAATATTTACTAAATATTTACAATAATAATAATTTATATTGTCTAAAAATATCAAATTAATTATTTACCATAATCAATAGTGAAAATAGTATAAATTAATTACCGTGATTAAAGGGAATACAGTTTAACTAGGGTGTTAAACTAACAATATCAGGGTTAAAATGACATAAACACATTTATAAATACTATTTTAGGGAAATATTTAAACCTTATAATGTATAATTATTTATAATGGTCCATTTTGATTCATTTTTTCCTATGAGAAACATGGGTCCAACTTTTTTTCAAAAATTACAAGTGTTCCACTCACCAAACTTATAAAAGGCCACCCGCTCTCCTCTCCACTTAAAACCTTGAAATCCATTTGAATCTACCAATAAATTCCCAAATATCTTAATAAATTCCTTACTCATGATATATATCACTTATTTTTATCATAAATCCATCCTAATATACCTTTTGGTGCTTACCTAAGGAGGTTGCGTGAAGAAGACGTATCATGCATAACTATGCATATTTATTTTATTCATTATTCCACCTCCTTCAAATATTCCTCAATTATGATTATATAATAAAAATAGTATATATCATATAATTATATTTTAATTTTTTAATTTAATATCTTAAATCCATTTCATCTTTCATCAAATGGGATATGAAAACATCCTTCTTGTATATGGCAGACTACCACCTCCCTAACCAATGTCATTTGTTTCTCATAATCTCCTCTTAATATTTGTTGTAATGATGGGATTAAATTAAATATATGATATTTATGAAATAATTATACTTATATTATTATTATATCATATACACATTCTTACTTTCCATTTGGTTTTTCAATACGATAACGTCGCTCGTGTGTCTGGCGGACTACCACCTCACGAAGTGATGTGATGTGTTTTCTAATAACGCTTTACATATAAGATAATAATGATAATAATAATGAATATATGTGATAAAAACACATAATTATGATATTAATGAAATATTTATCATTCTTAAATGATCATATATTTCATTTACTTTTTCTTTTCCACTCACTAAGAGTTGATAACATCGTTTGTGCGTACGTGTGGACTACCGCCTCCACGAAACGATGTGACTCTTTTCTCATAACCAAATCAAATGGATTATAAATATATAAATATATTTAATGAAAAAAATAATGTTTTTATGATATTATTATCATTATATAAATATAAAATATTACTTACCTTCATTTAATAATGATTATTGAAAAATGGAAGTGTTACTCATGTATATGTACAACCTATCATATCCAAGAGTGTAAAATAGTTCATTTTTTATAACCATCTTCCCTAATTATTTTTAAATGAATAATTTAAGTATTAATAAAATAAATATTTAATTATCATTATTTTTAAGATATTTAAATAATTTCATCTTGGACCACAGTCAACATGCTGAAGCAGCATTGAAACAATGAACTAAACGTCCTCAAAACACCTGACATTGACTTAATTGATTAAGTATTTAAATATATAATTGAAGATAAATATAATAAATTATATAATTAAAATATATTTAATTTAAGGATATTAATAAATATTATAATTGATATAATCTTATTAAAAAGTTTGAAAAGTTCGTGCATGAAAATTCTGAACTCGAGATAAGGGATTTCTAGTCTCTGTTTTATTTCTGGTGGACATATGACATATTTATCACCATCTTCTTTAGTGTGGTGTATATTCTACCCCATTCACATTATATATCATGAATTTAATTAATTTAATTATATTTAATGTTTCATTTGATGATTTTTTATTGGGGTTGATGATTCAGAAGTTACCAAAGTGGTAAGGGTTTCCTCATATCATTT
The DNA here is from genome assembly GCA_963277665.1 of Viscum album. Taxonomy (NCBI): domain Eukaryota; kingdom Viridiplantae; phylum Streptophyta; class Magnoliopsida; order Santalales; family Viscaceae; genus Viscum; species Viscum album. Next base: position 604,029,534 of record OY728119.1, on the reverse strand, counting down.
TTATTTATTTCTGACATACGCCATATTCACTAATTATTTTTATTGTATAGTGTATATAATTCCCATGAATTTATTTTATTATTATTTTAATGAATTTTATTTGGAATTAAAAATACATATGAGGTTATCCCTTTCATGTTGTTTTGATCCAGATGTTTGAAAATCTGGAAGGGACTTTGTCTATATTTCTTTCTGTTGAGGAATATTTTGATGTTATGCCCCTATATTATTTTTTATGGTGTATGTAAAACCACATTAAAATGTTATATCCTGAAGTTTTATATTATCATGATATTTAAGGTTTTTATATTTATTTTTATTATTTCATGGGTCTTATGATTTAAATGATTCCAAGTGGTAAATGACATAATTTTAGAAATCCACTTTTAATGTTTCCTTTTTGACACTTTTCAAAAAGAATTTATTTTTTTAATATATACTGCTTGAACAATATTAACCAAAATCCTGATGCCTAATTAATTTTATGTATAATTTATATTTTTCAAAGGTCATTTTCAAATAAAATGGTATTCGTTTTTATGTTTGTAATTTTTTAGATTTTTAAAAGTAAATTTTAAAAGAAAATGTTTTAAGGAAAATCAGAATTAATTGCTCTCTTTGTTTGAAAATATATTTTTCTTCCAAATATTTGTTTTATAAAAAAAATTCAAAAATATGTATAATATTCTTCAAATGATTTATTAAAGTAATTTGTACCCATTCCTTAATTTTTGAAAAATGTTTTAAAATGAATCTTCCTTTAATTTTCCAAACAAGGCTCGTTTAGCATTTACTGAAAATGTGAAAGAAATATTAGATTTGACATGTATGGCATGAAAAAAATTCCAGAAGTTATATTCAATATTTTATTTGAATATTCTTTTAAAAGTATCCATGTTTATTTTTGAATAAAATAATTTTTAGTTTTTTACGAATTTTTAGTTTTTAATGTGATTTTCAAAGTGAAAATGTTATTTTCCTAAAAAATGTTTTTAATTATATTTCAATTTTATTCAATTCATAATCATAAGAAACATGTGTTAATACATATGCTTAAATGGGGATTTTTTAATGATATCATCATCACTCTTTCTCTCTATGGAATAATATTATTTCATAAAGATTGTTAAGGAACCCATTTCTTTTCCATAGGTTAATCATGTTTGAAAGATATTGTTATCGAAACCATTTTTTTTCCACGATTTAATCATGTTTTGAAGAGATTTTTATGGAAAAAAAATCTTTCACATGGTTTAATCATATTTCAATAATATATTTAAGGAAATTATTTCATTCTCATGGGCTAATCATGTTTCCAAGAGATTGACATTGAACTAGTTTCATTTTCTTGAGTGAATCAAGAAATGATTGAACAATGATTATTGTTATTTTGAAAAGTAAAAGATTTAAATTGGTTTATTCATTAATGGTACTTTGACATTATGGGTGAGCCCGATGCAACTTATATGAATAGTTTATCCCTATTATAGTTCATGGGTGAGGTCGATATAGCTTAAATGATGGGTGTTCCAAGATTTACTCGGGTGAGAATGAAATAGCTTATATAATGGGTGAACAAAAATAGTGCACCAATGTATTGGGTATTGTTTCCTATCCATTAAGTTAAGAATGAGGGAGTTAAAAGTGGGGTTACCCTACTGATTTAATTGTTCTCTAGTTATTTATTAATTAGGTTTAAAAAGGGTTATAAAGATGAAGTCCCAAGATACCAACACCTTTTATTTTTTTCTGTTATGGGTTATAAATGTTCCATTTGATCAAGATTGATATCACATGGCACATGATTATTTATTTTGATTAATATTTCCTTTTTTAAAGACTTGTGACATTTTTTATATTTTATTATCTATGTATTGATGGGTATGAATATTCCTATGATATTTTCATGCTCATATTCTTTTCTTATGCTCACTGATGACATCCAATTGTTAATGATAATGTTTCCCCTTACAAAGCATTTGAGGTCATCCTTTTTATGTATAATTTTCCCCAGGTTATAAATAATGACTATTAAATTATTTATGTCCAGAATGGTTTCTAAGATTATAATGTTTCTGGGAGTTGTTTAAGACTTAATATTGAATATGAAAATCTAGGTTTAGTGGGAGATGATGTTCATATTTATGAGCCAATTTTTAATTAATCTATGTTGTTAAGAGTTCTTTGTAATTCTATAAAAATCTAAACCAAAAATTAACTGGGTTATATTAGTGATATAATATTTCCTATTTTTATTGTATGATTTATATGGATAAAATTTTGTCACAATTATCAGTATTGATCCAGAAATGTAAAGTTCAGGATTTAAACACTGGATCTGAGAGTGTGGGTTCGAGGCTGTTATAGGTATTTAAAGAAATTTTATTCTATCAAAAGAAATAAAGAGTATGGTATTATTACAATATAACTCTATTTAATAATATGTAACAATAAGGGTTATTGATTTTGATCAATTGAAATATAATTAAAAGATCATTAAAAAATATTGAGGAAATTAACCTTTTCACTTTAAAAATATCTTTTGAAAAATAAAAATTCATAAAATATTATAAAATAATTTTAATTTAAAATAAAAATGGATAATTTTAAAGTAATATTGAAATAAAATAATGGTCATGACGGTGGGAAAATTGGTTCCTGTTGGACATGTTAAAACAATGATTCCTTTTCGATTTTTTTAAAATCCAAATGTGCCTTGTTTGTATAATGATAGGTGGATTACTTTTAAAAACATTTGTACAAAGTAATACATGGGTAAAAATGAATTTAATAAATAATTTGTAAAAATTTAATAAAAATAGAAAACATTTTTGTGAAATAGGGATTTAGAAGAAAAAGTATTCCCTAGAGAAGAGAGAGATGAATATATATTTTCTTAAAAAATATTTTATTTTAAAAAAACACTTTTTAAAATATAAAAATTGGCACATAAAAACGAAACTATTTTATTTAAAAAACCTTATAAAAATATGAAGGAAACATAAAATAATTGAGGCTTCGTGATGGTGATAAATTATTTTTAAGTTGTATATGTTAAAAAATACATTCATTTTGATAAGAGTCAAAAAGAAAACTTTAATAGATGTTTCTTAAAATAAATTAATTTACCACTATAGAAAAATTTTATTTTTAAGACCCATGAAATAATAATAATAAAAAAACTTTAAATTTAATGGGAGTTGAAAAATTAATTGTACAACATGTTTCAGGGGCTATATCTACACCATATAAAAGAATATATGTGTATAACGTCAAAATATCCTTCAATGAAAGAAAATTGAAATGAAGTCCCCTATAAATTTGGAAATATCAAGAAAAAACCCCATAAAAGAGAGAACCTCATATTTATTTGTAAGTACCAATGACTTTCATGAAAATAAACATAAAATAAATTTATGTGAATTATACACCCCACACAATAAAACATTGTGGTGAATATGGTGTATGTCTCACAGAAATAAAAGTGATATGAGGAATCCCTTACTATTTTGGTAAGTTATGAATCATAATACCCATTAAAAAATCAACTTAAAAATAAATATTTGAAAACAAAATTAGATTCATGACATATAATTTCAAAGGTTTAGTATATACAACTCATAAAAGAAAAAAGTGGTGAATATGGCATTTGTCTCTATGAAATTAAAGAGACAAAAAATTCCCTACCACGAGTCTTGACTTTCCATATGTTTCATTTAAACACTACTTAATAATATTATGTTAATTATTTAATTTATTAATAATATTTTACATGTTAAATACCTTACACTTAAATCATTCTAGTAAAGACATATTTAAATACTTAATCTATTATGTCCATGTTTGGTGTTTTGAGGACGTTTGGTTCATTATTTCAAAGCGGCTTCAGTGTATTGATTATGGTCAAAAAGGAAATTATTTAAATATATAAAGGATAATAATATGAAATATTTATTATATTTATACATAAATTATACTTTAAATCCCAATCATTGAATATGGTTATGAAAATGAACTATGATACAATCATGGGGATGGTGGGTCGTATATACGCATGATTAACATATCCATTTTTCAATGATTATTATAAAAAGAATATAAGTTATATTGTATCTCTAAATAATGATAATAATATATTAAATATAATTTTTTTCAATAAATATACTTATATATATAATCCATGTGATGTGGTGATGTGAAAAGAAACACATCACTTCATGGAAGCAGTAGTCCACATGTATGCACAAATAATGTTATCATATCTCAAGGAGTGTAAAGGTAAGTGTAAATTCTATATATTAACATTTAAGAATTATAAATATTACATGTATATAATAACTATATAATTTTTATCATATATATTCATTAAAACTATCTTTATTAGCTTCCATGTAAATCATTAATGAAAAACGCATCACATCACTTCGTGAGGTGGTAGTCCACTGTACACATGAGTGATATCATCATATCCAACTTGGAATGGAATTTAAGGATGTATATGTGATATAATAATTCCATAAGTATAATATTATAGTAAATTTAATTTATATAATTTAATTCCATCATTACAATAAGTTGTGAGAGGTGATGATGATAAACGAATGACATCGCTTCGCAATGTGGTAGTCCATCATACACACAAATGATGATTTCATATCCCAATTGATGGAAGATGAAATGGATTTAGGATATGAAATTAACATAATAACACTTTAGTATATGTGATATATTTTTGTTATTATATAGTAATCATTGTGTAATATTTGAAAGAGGTGGGAGAAGGAATAAAATAAAGACTCTCAGTTAACCATAATACCTCTTCTTTGGACAAACTCCTTTCGTAAGCACAAAAAGAATTATTAGTTTGTATATATATTTGAAATTAGGAAAAAATTTCATGGGTATTGAATATAAGAAAATATGTGGGTAGGACTTTGCTGATCCAAATGGCTTTGAAGGTGTGAATATGAGAGGAGAGGGTTATCCTTTTATAAGCGTGGTGAGTGGGTGACTTGTAATTTTTGGAAAGAAAAATGTATACCAATATTTTTCACAAGCCACTAAGATCCAAAATAAACCATTATAGAGTATTAGAAATTATAATGTCTAAATCTGGTCAGCCAATAGTTTTTATATAGGTGTTTAGGAAATTTTTACCATTATGGTTTTTAGTTTAACCCCCATGTAAAATCATTTTCACCTTAACTATAGTAATTAATTTTTATAGTTTTCACTATTAATTTTGGTAAAACATTATGTTCAACTTATTGGATAATATAAAATATTATTTTTTAAAATATATAATACATTTTAAAAAATTATACTCATATAAGTAGTAAAATTTAATTTAAAATTAAATCTATAGAAGGAGTTGTTGAGTAAGTCTCATATTTCTTTGTTTTCTATTCATCCTAGTAGTACTAATATTTAAAGAGACATTCAAGAGTATTACTAGTGGTATGGAATAAAAAGATATATTTTTTAATTTACCATGAATTGTTTTACTTTTCAATAGGTAAAATCCTATTGATAATTACCGAAGGGAACGGTTCGACCTTTTCCAATGACAGATTGGAAATGGGAAATATATTAATGGATTTCATGATGGTATTAACAAAGAGTTCTCTTGGTAATAATAAAATTTGGGTTATTGTTGATTGATTTACTAAATTTGTGCATTTTATTATCGTTCAAGATATTATGTATTTTTGATATCCAAACCTGAGTGTCACTTGAAAGTTCCCTAAACCAATAAGACACATGCCCTCAAATGCACCTCCTCGAACGATAGAGGGTACTAACAAGCAGAGAGTGACTAGGGTATGTTGTAGGGAGACTATGCCCTCTAGTCGGATTAGTACAATGGTATAATCAATAGATAACTAAATAGATTAAGCATATAAATAATGGAAAAGACATTGGAGGCATGTATAAATGACTGGACTAGTAACCTTCAATAGCGGAAGCATGACGCAAACAACCAAGCATTTAATAATAATCAAATGTAGTAAACTGAATCATATACAAAGATGATAATTTCATGTTCTTATAAAATAGGGAAAACATGTATACATGGTAGCAGGCAGTCAAGAAGTACAAGATATACAAAAGGAACAAAAAAGAAAAAATTTATCCAAACATCCCAAGCCCCAACCCAGTAATATACCACCAATATCCCATCATAAGTCATCTAATATGTCATGAATAAATAAGGGGATTCTTCCCCTTATCTACACTTATAAGCATGTAGTCTTCTTGGGAACCATCGATGACACAAATAAGGTGTGAGATAAACTTAGCAGTCCACCACCAACGATGTCTATAAATATCCAACCTATGTGTATAGCATGGAAGTGTGAATATATAATAATAAATATTAGTAATAATGCCTATAAAGGGGTTGAATCTAGTTTCTAAAGGAAAAATAGGCTGACTCTAACAGCTTTGGCCCATGCTGGAATATCTATGAACATGTAACCAAGGGATACAATTCCAGGTATCCTGGTAGTAAGGGATTTCAAGCCCAATATAAAAATAGTATGGGGTCTCACTACCAGTATCACAGTAGTAAGGGATTCCATTCCCAATTTCACAATATAGGGATTCCATGCCTAGTATCATGGTATAGGTTTTCCATACCTGGTATCAGAGAAATATGGGATGCCATTTCCAATATCACATTATAGGTTCATGATACCTGATATCACAAAAATAGGTGACTTCATTCATAGTATCATTGTATATGGACTCTATGACCAATATCATAGAAATTTGTGACTTCATTACCAATATCACGATATAGGGTCTCCATTTCCCTATCACATTTATATAATTTATTCTATTCCCATTCATTATCAATTATCAAGGGTCTCCCTAACCATGCATTATTAATTATCAAGCGTCTCAATGAACGTACATTATTAGTTATCAAGGGTTGCCATGCCTATACATCAAAAGTTATAAGAAGCATTCAAGGCCTTAGGAAGGTCCAAATAGATAGTTCATAATTCCTTATCACTAATTATTAACAAGGGCATAACCATTGTATATATTATTGGGTGATGTGGTCATAATAATCAAATTCAAATCAATTCATTAGAATAATCTCACATTAGAGTCGCGTCAAAACCATTTAGTTGTTGGTTTGGCTGTTTCTTCATTACTAACCACATTGGAAAAGTTATTGGCACACCAAAAGGGTTTTCCACCATTAAAGGGGACCTAAGAAGGTCATAAGGTTCCATGAAGGACAACCAATTAAAAAAATATTCAATTAAGATAAATGGATGGTGAAATCAGAATATAAACACATCACATATTATAAAACATCATGAATTGAAGGGATAAATACTAGAACACCTACCTCAAGATAGTTGTACTATCCTCATTCAGTATCGGACCTTCGTTTGGACAAGATCAGATTAAAAAATAAGAATGAATGAACGCCTTGAAAATAAGGCATATGATCCTGCACCTTGATAACTACATTTAGGGAAATAAAAATAGAGAAGGACATAAGATTATCCAAGAACTTATTATCACAATTATAATGAGAAAAATATAATCTCAATCATAATTTAGACTACTGAGTTATAAAAGATCCTATGGGGAGGGAGGATTGAGAGCTTAAAAGGGAAGAAGAAGGCCCCCATAGTCCCCTAGAATGAAAAAAAGAGGAAGGGTTCAATAAAATCTATTTTAAGGGGAAATAGGTAATTTTAACAAAAAAATATGGGACACACGGTTTGGCTGTATGGTTTCCCAAACCATGCAGAAACCGTGATCTTAGCACTATCTTAAGGGGAATGACCCATGGTTTCATGTGCATAGTTTGGAAACCTATGTGGAAACTTTGTTTCAGCCACTATCAAATACTAAAAATCATCTCACAAAGGTGTGTACTCTCTTCCACATGGTATCCTCAAACTGGGCAGCCTCCTGGAGCACTCGGTCTAGCCCTTACATAGTTAGAGAAATCATGTGGACTGACTCACATAGTTTCTACTATCCATGTGTCCCAGTCTTTTTTTCTACCAGCTAGGGTTTCGAGATCCAAAAAAGCCATGGACACTCCTGAAACAACCATGAACTCATTAGGAATCCATATTATGTCTAAATAAAGAGCTAGAAAAAATGAAAGTATCTACACCTCATTAAAGAATAAGGTTCTTACTGACCTACCCCCTTATGGGAACTCATCCCCAATTTCACCTTCTAAGGGTATTGAAACATCGTATGAGAAAAAAATCCAACCACTAGGTATGTACGTCATCCTCCCATTCCCAAGTCTTATTTTTTATAAGACTATGATTCAATGTCACCCAAACTAATGGGATAGATGGGCCTCATAAACCCTTCTTACTCCAACCAATGATGCATATATGATACTCTTCCAAAGAAGCATTAGAATCTAGCTAAAAATCCTCAATATCAAAAGTATGTGATTGGTGTGAATGATAATGGTGAAGCTTTGATATGTGCAAGACATCATGCATGGAGTGATACCTTTGCATTAAAAGAAACTGATATGCTACTGAATCAACTTGATTTAAGATCTCAAATGGACCAAAATAATGATTTAACAACTTCCCTTGCCTCTGTATCAGTTTATTCCTATGTCTGGGTGATACCTGTAAGAAAAAAATATCCCCAAATCCGAACCCCATAGGTCATTGATGGTGACTGGAATGTGATTTCTGTCTAGACTGAGAATTATACCTCTTCTTGAAAATTAGTTGAACATACTCAAATTATCCTAAACAAGATAAGGACCTAGTAGCGCTTCCTCTCCTTCATTAAAAAAATAGGGGCGAATGAATAGAAAACTCGTATAGGGCCTCATAAAGAGCCATATTTATCATCTCCTGAAATATATTATTATATGTGAACTTAATGAGAGGTATATGGTTCTCTAAAAAACCACTAAAATTAAGTACACATGCTTGGAAAATTTCCCCTAACACATGTATAGTTCGTTCTAACTAAACATTGGTTTTGGTGTGAAATGATATTCTCAGAAGAACTTGTATACCCATAGCTCTGTGTAACCCCTCCCAAAACCTCCATATGAAATAAGTGTCCCTATCTGAGATGATAGTATGAGGTACCTCATTTAGTAGTATGATCTCATAGACATACAATCTTCCCAGCTCATCAAATATGAAATTCACCCACATAGGAAAAAAGTGGGATACTTTCATCAGTCAATCCATGACTACCCAAACTGTGTAACTACCTTGGGGAGACCTTAGTAATCCAACGAAAAAAATCCATCAAGACATCCTATAATTTCCATTCTGGGCCCAGTAATAGCTGTTTCAATCCAATAGGACATTGGTGTTCCACCTTCACCTGTTGAGAGGTGTAACACCTACTGATAAGACCTAATATCTGATGCTTCATCCCTAGACACCAATATTATCGGTGCATATAATGATTCATCTCATAGATACATGGGTTAACTTTCCACTTTGGAGCATAAACCTCATGCACAATCTCCTCTCTCATATTTGGGGAGCCTAGATATGGATATTTATACATAAGATGTCTTCATCATCGATAATCCAATATGAAGGTGGGTCCTCTCCAGAAATACCTTATCATAAGAACAAGCCCTTAGGATCTAAAAAAACTACATATTTTCCTTATCTATAAGTGAATAGGTCACTGATTGTGATGAAAATATCGACTTTCCTTGATAGTCCTACACCTCAATGTGCATCTCAAAAGATAGGGACATAAGATTCCATTCACTACTGGACTCTTCAACTGTCTATGTTTGAGTCCACCTTCTTAGAGCATCAGTAACAATATTTCCCTTTCTAGTAATAAAGGAAAGCTCAGAGCCAAAGGAATGTATATATTCAACCTATCTTCACTGACTAAGATTCAAGTCTCACTATGTGAAAATATACCTAAGGCTTTTTTGGTCTATAAACAACAAAAAAACACTCTCCGAGTAGGTAATACATCCAATAATGCAAGGTGTTAACAACAACGAACAACTTGAGATTGTGTGTTAGGTAATTCCTCTCACGAGGCCTTAGCTATCGTGACCCATATGCAACAACAATATCTTCCTATATCAGAAATAATCCTAGAATAATACTTGGTGTATCAAAAAATACTATATATATTCTTCCTAGATATGGAATAATTAGGATTGGTGGTAACGTAAATCTTCTTTTTAGGTCTTGAAAGGTTGTATCACAGAATTCGTACCATATAAACTTCACATACATCTTACTCAAGCCCATAATAGGTGATTCTAAGCTTGATAAGTCCAATATAATGTGCTTGTATAAACCGGTTTTCCCCAATAAACTCAGGATGTCAAATATGTTCTCGGACTACTCCAAGGTAACTACATATCTCACCTTCTCTGGGATAACATAAACTCTTGCCTCTGAGATAATATGACCTAATAAGTGAACATTTTTGATCCATAAGTTTCAGTTAATAATCATAGCATATAGTTAGTTCCCTCTTAGTGTATTCCAAACAATCTCAAGATAAGTGTCATTGTCTCTTCAAGTATGAGAATACACCAAGATTTCATCTTCGATGACCAACATAAAGGAATCCAGATAGGGATAGAAAACCATCTTCATCAATGACATGAATATGGTAGGAACTATCATAATATTTAATGGCATCATGAGATAAACATATAAATTGTATCGACTACAGAAATCATACATGGAATATCTGATGGCCTAACTCAAACCTGATGATATCTTAATCTTAGTTCAATCTTTGAGAAAACCCTTACTTCATTGATCAAGTCAAAAAGATTATCTATTTGAGGTAAGGGATATCAGTTATTTACTATAAGATAATTTAATTTTTGATAATGCATAGAAATCTTGAGGGTTTCATCCACCTTTTTGGTGAAGAGGATAGGTAAACCCTAGTGATAAGTGTTGGGCCGTAAAAAATATATGGCCTTTGAATCCTCCAACTACTTCTTAAGCTTCCAAAACCCAGTAGTAGTCATCCTATTAGGAGTAATGGATACCAGTGCAAATCTAGGAGTTATCATGATAATAAAATCTACCTCTATCATAAGAGGTAGTCCAGAAAATTATCCAGGGAAAAAATCCCTGAATCAATTGACTATAAGACGAAACATGTGCTGATATAGACCCTAATACTTCATGTAAAGAATAAAAATTCGAGCAGTTACTCCACTTAGACCAAGATTCTACGGTCCAGCTCTACCCAAATGGACATCCCACTCACCTTTGTTAATATATGTGATTCATTGTGATAATGTAAACGACACCCTCATGTGATAACAATCCATGTAGGCATGATACAGAACCAACAATTCCATCCCAATTATGAAATCAAATATTATCATCTTAAGGATGGAGAGGTCACATAATAAACAATGTTTGGATACCTCAAGAGGGCAAGCCTTACACTAAAATATACCCTCAAAAAGTATTCCCAAAGGTGTATTAAACATCATAGTGCCACTAGAGAACTAATCACCAAGCCCAATCCTCTCTAAAAAAGCATCGATATGAAATAATGTGATACACCTATATTGAATAAGGTAGAAATGATAGCAGAGGCTACTAGGATAGTACCTCAAATAATAGATAGTTTAGAACCCTTATCCTCCAGTATAGGCTACACTAAATAGATATGGCTAGATTCTTAGCCCAGTGTTGCACTCTAACTAATTGGAGTAAGTCCTCCATGTTGTCACATTATATCAGAATAATTTCTACCAAGGACACAACCTCCTCGTCTACCTATACATCAATTAGTAATTTAGATTCTTTCCTTGTGAGGTGATACTAATCCTACTCCTGAAGGTGGAGCTAGCATGAATCCTCTCCCACTATGAACATATGGGAAGGTCCTGAAGAAAAATTATATAATCCCTAATCTACCAAAAACTTAGTACTCTCTAGGGTCTTTGGGACACCGGGCCCTCTTATTCCCAGGCCTCCCACACCAATGACAATTCACATAACTTTTAGCTGGTGTCACCTAACTATATTTTATAACACACACTATCTAAAAGTTTCACTTGTGATCACTAGTTGAATCACTACTCTGTTTAGGTTATGAACTTCCCTAGATCACATCATTATCTTCCCTTGGGTTCTTCTCAGTGATAAGGTCTCATTTTACTATATCAGATATGGTGGTCAACTGAAAAAATTTAATCTGAGAATAAATAGGGTGCTGAATGACATCCTAAAATCATCTCTCTTTCACTGGATCATTAGAAGTATAGATGGGATCAAATAAATGAAGCTTTGTAAAATGATAAGAATATTCCATAACTATTAGAGAACCTTACTGCACATTCATTAATTCCTTGGCATAATTAGATCTCAGGGTCCCATAGAGGAAATAATAAAAGAATCACTACTAAAAATTTCTCCAAATCACTTTAAGATACTTACCATCCTAGTTCATAATATCACACCATCATTGGTGGATCCTTGAAGGTTATAATTAGATATTTTCACTCTCCTCTCAGGAAGAGTCTTCAAATGCTAAAATGTAGAAATAACCTTCTCAAGCCAGAGCTCTACAACATGTGGTCTGTTATCCCCTAAAAACATGGGTGAATGATACGTCTAGAACTCACATTTTAGTTCTCCCATATAAGGGGTGGATCATACATATCCCTATATAGTCTACATCTTCCATAAAAAATCTCTTCAAAATTGGGCATCATCACCTGTGTCGGGAATAGGAAGAGGTTCCATAGGAAGAACTATTAGAGGTATCACTAGTAGCTTAAGGACCACCACCTCTAAATCATAGTCATCACTACCCTCTAGGAATATGCCCATAGGACTTCATGATGTCATTTCTCTAGAAATTTCAAACACATGCCTCAAATAAGATTCTATAATTGCATAAGCTACTAATATAAGAATAGAACAGGTAGAAATCCTTTTCTATGCAATATTCTCACCCCTATTCCAACTGAAAGAGTTATTTATAGGTGATAAGAACATTTATATAGGACACAAGATATGCTACCTACTTCCCACTAATAAGTTCAGTACTAGGTCAAGCTCTGTGTTTATACTTCAATTACATTTTAAATGTATGGTTATATCACAATTATCTTTAAATGTTTGAACTAAGTGGTTCACCATTTTTTGATCGATGTGGTCCTATAAAACTTATGAACAAAAATGTGGTGTCCAATTAATCCATATCATAACACATTCTAGTCCATGCAACTAATGGTCCATGACTCAATGTGCCATAATTGACTACTTAGGGTGTTTGTTGTAGCCTATGTAGGAAAACCCTGATATATTACAGAAGATAATCTAAGTATCAATTACTTTTCTCAATACCCTTTAAAAAATTCTAGTCTATTAAAACTTATAAATTTATAGAAGCATATAATAGTATCATAAATTCAAATCACTCATAGAAATCATAGGAAATGCAAGATACAAAATGATCTTATTTGGCATGAAATATGCATGGCATGTGTATTTCCTATAAGGTTCCTAAAATGATCCATGATCAATGATTCCTTCCCCTCATATCATTAACCCAAGGATAAAAATTAAAACTCAATCACAATAACAATAATAACCATCGAATAACATGTTCATCACCCAAGGTTTAAAAGAGATCGACTATAATAGGAAAAATACAAAACAAAAATTCTTATTTGAGGCAACTCTGTTTTTACCCGGAACATGGTTTAGCTATTCACAAGAACGACTTATAACCCAGTTACAGAGCATTCTTAATCTCATGCATTGTAACACCCCATTATTTTATGGAATGTATCTTCTTAAATAAGTTCAGTTTATTCGATATCTGACATTACAAAGAACTCCGAGATTAAACAAATGATTAAAAATTATTATTTAAATTTATCAGTTATAACCTAGCCATTGGAAAGGAAGGAATGAATGAGATTTTATAAATTATGAAAATATTGTTTACACATGTTTATAAAATTAATTCATTGGTTACCAATTATTTATAAATAAAAATGAAAACCAATTAAACATAAAGGATGAGTTTCTATAATGATGTATTTTTATTCCCAAAATGGCATTTTATCATAATAAATTAAATTAATCTTTATTAGTTAAATATATTAATGAAATTTATATTTCATATATTCAATAATATTTTTTTAACTCATCTAATAGTTTTTATAGTCTTAAGATAACAATAAATCCAATTTTATGCATCAAATACTATATTTTTATAAAAGTCAATTATTCCACCTTTTAATGGCACACCTGTTTTCAAAAACTTGACACTTTTATAAAATTTGTTTTAAAAAATAATCTATATTTTTTAAAATCGTAATATAAAAATTCTCTTCGGGTGAAAGTTTGTAATTTTTTGAAGAAGTTTCTTTTTTTGATGAATAGTGAAAAAAATACTAAATTTTATCTAATTTATTTATATAGTTGAATTATATTTTAAATTGGTTTTAAAGTATAATTAGTTCAATTATAAATCAGTAAAACTAATTTAAGTCATTTGAATTTATTTCAAATTGATATTGGATATAAAAACATTTCAAACTTTTTAACTTTTCACTTTTAAAAAGTGCTTTATCATTGTGTATATGAGATTATTTTTAAATATAATTTTTACAATTATGTGAATTGAATTTGATAAAATGGATTCCATATTTGAAATAAAAAGGTCTAAATGAGGTTATGAGGTCCTTTTTTTATTCATAAAAAAATTACCATGGTAAAAAAATTATTTATCGTAGTATAGGTAAAATAATGAGATGGGTAAAAATAAGAAGGTAAGGGATTAAAATACCTAAAAAATAAAACATTTAAAGGGTTTTTGATGAATTTATTGAACATAACCATCTTTTAAAACAATAATTATCATCCAAATAAATTTAAATTAATACCATCACACAATAGTTGGCTTTAATTATAAAATAATCATTATTTAATCACTTAAACCCACCTCTCCTCGTGTATAAATACCACCACTCACCACCAAATTTAGACCAACAATCCTTTAATATCCTAAAATATCTATCAAAACCTATCATACACACTCTCTGCATTTTAAAGTGCTTATATTCTAACCAAAAGACCTTATCCAAGGTCCTCAAGGGTTCCTCCGAGGAGGTGATATTAAAGAGGTAATTTTATCAAAACACCTCTCTTAACTTCTTTTCATTTTCTACATTCTCCTCAGTTCATTCATCAATAAGATAATGATAAAAAAAGTCATTTATATCCTATAGTTTTATGTTTATAATTTAATATCTTAGATCCATCCTTTTAATTACATCCTCTTATTCGAAGAACTGAAACCATTGTCCATGTTATGGAGATTAATCATCTCTGTGAATAATGATTTTGTTCTATTTCTATTACCTCATTCATAGATGATCATAAAAATATTATTCTAAATAAATAAGATTTTAATAGTTATATCATAACCTATTTCATATTATGTAAATAATATTTTACCATAATTGTAAATAAAATGAAACTAGATTGTGATGTTTAGAAAACCCGCCAAAAATTAACTAAACATTTATCATTAACAATTTATCAAATAAATCATTCTCATGTATGAAAGAAAAATTATTAATGGGAAATTTTAAATTATTTAATTGCATGAGTACCATTTAATTTCACTTTTGGGGTTTTATTTCTATTTGACAAGAAAATCAATAATTATACGCAAATGAACCGACCATGGAACCATGAAACGACCTCTCTCAAAACAATGAAAATAAAAAACTATTATAAATGAGTGAGTGGTAAGATGTTATAAAAGGATAATATAACATATTATAAATATGAATATAGTTATTTAATGAATTAATAACATTATTTAACCCATTATATTGGAGGTTAAATAATTCTACACTAAAGGGAAGCATGAGGTAAGGGTTTCTCATCTCACTTTTTATTTATATGAGATAAATTACATATTCTAGACTAATTACTTTTGTGGGGTGTATATACTTGCCTTTATGATATAATATCATTATTATCATTTTATTCATGGTATTAAATGTTTCACTTTATAGTTATTACTTTTATGGAACATACAGTTTGACTGATTACAAAGTGTAAGGGGATTCTGGACCCAATTTCCATTCCTTCAGTTAGACTTCTACTTCCATGTTTATTTTGTTCCAATATTATGTTTGAAATTAATTTTTAATAAATTTTGTTTTATTTCCTCTAGTTTTATGTGGATTTACCATGAATACACATAATATATTCATTTGACTAATAATCACTTCAATGATATGATATTTGTAAAGGACTTTCTTTTAAAAATATTTTTTTTATGTTCCTATTTCAAAAAGAATTTTTTTACATATATTGTGTAATTCCATGGTAAATCTTTTATAAATATGTAACTTAGTAAAATGAAATAAATAAATAATAATCAAAATATACTTTTTTTTGAAGTAATACATTAAAAATGGTACATGAAATGTTTCCTCAGACTAAGAAGGTGATAATATCAAACCTATAACTATCATCATTAATAAACAAGGGAAACTTATGACCAACATAATAATTGTGATTTTATAGCCCACATCATTGGGATCTTCCTTGAGTAGAAACAAAAAGAAGAGGATGAGGGTAAGATTATAGAGGAACATAAAAATGGGCATCATCTTTACATGAAAAGGATCTACAAATTTGATAAGCTTGGTTAAAAGAAAATATTGGTTAAGGTAATGTATTTATATATAAAATGACTGTTGCAAATAGATATTTAGTTCCTTTTAAAATAAAATGATAGTAATTAAAACTAAAAATAATTGTTATGAATTTATATAAATATAAATATATATTTATTATTATTATAAATATATATATGTACATTAACGAGATTTGTAATGGATATTTAAGATATATATATATATCAATAATTATAAAATATTTTGTTCAAAGTTATATATTTTTAATGAAATGGGGTTTTTCTCACATGAGATGTAATTCCATTTTATTTTGTAAAAAACATAAAAGTTTAGAAATTCTTATTTTAAATATTACCCATGTAATTCAAGAAATAATAATAAAATGTATGTATGAGCTTATGGAAAACATATTTTCACAAAAAAAATGTCATAAGATAATTTTTTAAGTCTATTATGTAAAAATAGAAAATATATACTTTAATACATGTACCTTTAGCAACTTACTTGAAAACAAAATGACATATAATCTATATATTTTGTGAAAATTGAATGACTAATTACATTAGGAATTTTATAAATTTTGACTACACATAATAAAATATATTGGATTAAATAATAACTATTATTACTTTGATAATGATAATAAGTAATAATAATGTATTTTCAATTAATTTATTTTAAGTGGACAACTATTAGTTTGATGAATTATTATACACATGAATTTAGGTATCAACAATAATGTTAATAAAATATAATAAATATAAATATATATAATAATGATAATAATTTAAAATAATAATACTAATAAATTATATTATAATTAAAAACATTAAATGGGAGAAGTTAAGAAGCTTGTTTCCTAAGATGACACCCCACCCCATCTTCTTCCTCCTTACAACATAGATAGAACCTCAACTAGGAAACCATGACCACACCAGTGAAACCGTGGGCATCCCTTTGTGAAGAACTTAGTCAAGTGTGGTTAATCCAATGGGGAATCTTGTAACATGGAATATAATTTTACCCTATGGGTTTGGGTATCTCTAATGGGTTTTGTGAAAACATTTAGGTAACCATTTTTAGTCTCCATCACATTGACCCACTATGTTTCGTTTGCTAGTCTATGGCTGATTCCTATAACCAATGATGCAATCACGCTCTACCAAAATCTACGATTATTCCTTTTTAGAATAATACCCTAGATATTCATATAACAATACTATCTAAATTTTTCCTTTTAGTTTTAAATTTTAGGTTTCAGATGTTATGATCACCACTCAGAATAGACTAATTTCATTATGATGAACTATCGATTCTGTGTAGGGATTGAAATCTTACGATTCAAACTAAATTTGTGTAAGTGTGTTTTTTGGTGAATTTTTAGATGTAAGGTGTAAATATATATAGAACCCTTTGATTTAGAGATGAAGTTGGGATGAAGGATTTTCCCTCTTAATTACTTTGTTGATGATTGGTTGAGTTCTCCTCACTGTGTAGTTTATCCCCAGTGGTGAAGTAGTGGTCTTGAAACCCATTTGGGTTAAATCATCTGCAAATAGGTAAGGGGATTTTTTTTCATAAAATATTATTAAATGAGTCAAATTTTTCTTTTATTTTTGAATTTTTTCCATATCGATTAGTAGTATTTAATCCTTCATTACACAAAAAAAAATTATGTTTATGCATTTATTTATTTTCAAAAATTTCCTACGATGTTAATTTATTACAGGTCTATTTATGTGTAAGGAAACTTCTTTCATTCAACTGGTTTCTATGCTTTAGAAATTATATATCAATTTTCCATAATTGGATTCTATTATTTATTTCATTACTGTCAAAATAATTTCATTATTATATCCTTGTGAGTGTAAGGGTTCTATTCTTGAAGCAATTTTTTCTTTCCAAACTTCTTACTATCAAGGTGTTTTATTTCAAAACAATTTATGTGCAGAGAAATTTTTGTAAAAAATCTACATGTATTATTCAATTGATCTATTTTTTATATGTTATATATCAATTAGTTTTATTCAATTACTAATATTCATTTCATGGTTGTTAAAATAATTTTATTATGATAGAAATAACAATTTTATTGAAACTATACATAGAAGTTTTTTTAACTATTGATGAATTTGATAATTATATATATATAATTATTTTAGTCCATCAGTAGTGTATTTATAATAGTATTGTGCTTTTTTTGAGATGAAAATGTGATCCTTTTTATGTTATGTCTTAACATTTCATGTTATTATTACCTTAAATATTTAAATATATTTGGTTCTTGAGACTTGTTTTTCTTAAAATTATTTTGCATAATTAAGGATCTTTAGTTGGACTCCTATAAATAAAATTGATGTTATTAGATCTTCAAAAGTATTATTTTGATAATAATGTAGTAAATTTATATATATTTATATCATGACATGTTGAAAATCGCATCTTCCCATGGAATTATCTTTATGAAATTATTTTTAAGGTTTAGAGAATCCTATTTAGGCCTCTAAAAGTGAAATAAAAGTTATCATATTTTTAGAATTAATTTTTATGCTAAAATTGTTTTATTTTAAAACTATTATATATATATATATTACATTTCACAGGGAAATATTTTTCTAAACATGTATAAAACTACATACGTGCTATTTTAAGAGAAATTTTTTTTAATTGATATCATTAGATACATATAAGTATATAAGTATTAATGTAGGAAAAATTATTTTACTCTTAAAATTTTTATATATAGGTATATAAATAAATTTATGTATATACATGTGTCATTTTATGTGAAATAATTCTAGATATCTTTCCACAAGATTATGAACATGAAATTATGTTCTATTGTAATGTCTACATATATGTAAATAAATGTATACATATATTTATATGTAAATTTTTATGAAAAACTATTGTATACATATAAATATATAAATGAAGTTATAATTACATATTTATTTTAATGTAAAACTACTTTCATCACACTAAACATATAATAATGAAATTATTTTTTATGAAATAGTTTTAAATGCGCATTGTTTAAATGAAATTTCATAGTCTTCATGATGAAAATTATAAGTGATAATGTTTTTAATTTCAAATAGTCACACTGATGTATTATGTAAATGAAGCTTAAGGATAGGGAGTGAACCAAAAAACCTTATGGGAATTATTTCCATTCATATGATGGGTGTGCCCAGATAGCACTCTGATGCATTGGGTCAGGTTATAATCTCATGAGATGTCATGTATGGTTCACAGGAGGGTTTATCCTAAGCACATTATGGGATTAGAGGGTGAACCTAATCCATCATGGAACTATGTCCACCATGTCTCAAGAGTGAACCAAGAATCCATGCTATAATCCAAGGTGCCTTTTAGAATTTATTATAAATTCTAATAAAATTTCTAGTGAATTTTCTATAATATAATGAATTAATGAACTTTATTTACCAAATATCATATATATATAGAAATCATTTTAGCTAAAATATTTATTTTTAAAATTACTCATGTATTATTAATCCTGCATTATTGAACTTCATAACATGTTTAAATTTTTATATTAAAATGAAAAACTCCTTTTTGTTTCTTTTTGTTTTGAAAACCCTTTAATGATCTTTTGAATCTCTCTTTATGTATTCAAAATCTATTTTATCAAAACATATGGATGTTTATAAGGGACGTAGTGGTCGAGGTCCAATTTTGGTGTTTAACACTTGAAAAACAGAAGAATAGTTTTGGTCATTTCATTTATAGGTTATGTAATGAAAATTCTAAAATGTATCCGCACTCTCTAAAACTCTAAACCACTACAATATCAGGTAGTATTATAAATTAGCAATTATATATAAAAAATGGAACAGGTTTATGGGTCATTATAGTTTCTATTATAGATCAGGTTTTTATAACTTTAGAGGTTAGGATATGTAGAAACACTTTAAACCATAAGAGCCCTTTCCTTGATTTTTCTTTGATATTTTCATTCGGGAGTAATAAATCTTTATAATTTGAGTCAATTAATACCACAAGTATATCAAGTATAAGGGGTAACTTAGAATTTGATATGTTTCATTAATAGGATAAGGGGTAGTTTTGATATGGAAGGGGAAGAACCTTGCAAAACACTATTTTCTCATCCAGTGGACTTACTTTCAATAATTATTTTGAATTCAAAATTGCATAGTTTTGAATAATTTTCCAATGTCCAACTTTCCTTCAAGACACTTTACTGTATATAAAACACCTCCTCCATATAGTAGAATCATTGGGGATCATAGGGCACCTATGATCAATTCTTAAGCTCCCAACTCTCCCACCTTTCTCATCAATGGAGGTATTATCCGTTCATTTTCGAATATTTTACCTTGTCTAGAGAGTATGATGCACTATTTGATTTTGGAATAGATACACAAAAGGTAGATCTAAGAGAAACATATATATATATATATATTATTGGATTCCATTATTTTTGGAAACATAGTGAATATATTAGAGGTGTCACATTTCTAAAATTTCAAAGCTGACCCTGTTAGACTATTTTATAAAAACTAGGTCCATATAGATGTTTTTAAATTATATGTTAGGAACAACTATTTTCAAGAGGTGCATAATATTTTTCATCAATACGATCTGAGTTTGATAAAGTATTTTTGGAATAAAGAAATAGAATATTTTTAAAATGCACTGAGGTATTATTGCACAAAGTGGACCCCCTGTCTTCATGATCAATGTGACAATGGAAATTGGGGAATTATTAATGGAAGGAGGCAAGAAACCCATGAAACCAAGTTTAAATTTCAGTGTTTTATTTTTTTTGTGTAAAATGTAATCAAATTGTGAGGAAACTATTTTTTAGGGGGGTATAATATAAATCCCTAGTAACTCTTATATAAATCTCTTTATTATTAAAATGAAATAAATAAATCTTGAACAAAATAAACTTCTTATTTATTGGGGAAATAAATTAAAAATTCTACAAGAAATGTTTCCTCCAACTAATAAATTGATAATATTTAACCTATAATTATCATCATCAATAAAAAAAGTAAATATTATAACAAACATGATAACTACGATGTTATATCCCACACCTTTGGGAAATTTCATGAGTAGATAACCATTGAAGAGGTTGAGCGTAAGAATTTAGGAGAACATAAAAATGGGAATCATCTTTGCAGGCATAGGATCTTCAAATTTGATAAGCTTGGTTAAAAGAAAATGTTGGTTAAGGCAATGTATTTATACATATAAATACCATTGCAAATAGTCGTTGAGGTCCTTTTAAAATAAAATTATAGTAATTAATAGTAAAAATAAACGTTATGATTTTATATAAATATAAATATATGTGTATATATGTTCTAAATACATATACATACATTAAAAGTATTTCTAATGGATATTTACGATATTTATATATATCGATAATTATGAAATTTTTTGTTCAAATTTTTATATTTTTAATGCAATGGAATTTTGATTATATGAAATGTAATTCCAATTTATTTTGTGAAAAATATAATAGTTTACAAAATATTATTTTAAATACTACCCATGTCACTCATGAAATAATAATAAACTATACATATGAGTTATGGAAAACATTATTTCATGAAAAAAATTTAATAATATCATTTTATAAGCTTCTTATATTATAATAGAAAATATATACTTAAATACAAGTACCTTAATTAACTTACTCGAAAACAAGATAAAATATTATCAATATATTTTTTGAAAATTGAATGAATTTTGAAAATATTAATTATATAAATTTTAACTTCTCATAATAAAAGATATTGTATTATACAATGAATGTTATTATTTTGACAATGATAATGACTAATAATGATGTGTTGGAAATTAATTGATTTTATGACAACAACTATTAATTTGAGTAATTAGTATACTCATATATTTATGTATCAGAAGTAATGTTAATAAAATATAATATATATATACATAAAAATGTTATTAAGTTAAAAGAATAATAATAATAAATTGTATTATAATTAAAATCAATAAATGGGGGGAAGGGGATAAGCGTGTTGCATAAATTTATGCCCCCACCCTCTCTTATTCCTACTCGCGGCACCGATAAAACCCCAACCGAGAAACCATGACCATACCAAAGAAACCACGCACATCCCATAGAGGAGTAGAGAGTTAAGTGAAGTTCATTCAATGGAGAATCCTGTGATGTAGAATCTACTTGGAACATCGAGGTTCAGCCATCTGAGATGGGTTTTGAACAAATATTTATTCAATAGGTTTTCATCTTCATCATGTCAAACCACTAAAATTTTTCTAGTAGTCCATGGATGATTCCCTTAACCAATGATGAAATCACACCCTACCAAAATTGGTGAGTATTTTTTATTAGAATCAATACCCTGGAAGTTCTTATTAAAGTACTATCTAAAATTGGTTGATTAGTTTTATATTTTAATATTTTAGATGTTGCGCCCACTTCTAGAAATAGAATAATTTTTTTACGATAATGTTGAGATTTAGTGTTCGGATTTGAAATCTTAGAGTTCACACTACTTTTTTGTAAGTGTTTTTTTAGGAGATATTTCAAACTTCAGGTGTATATATATATAACCCTTTGACATAGAGATGAGGTCTGGATAAGGGCATTTTCCTCTGAACCCCTTTTTCAAATATTGGTAGAGTTCTCCATACTATGTATTTTATACCCAGGGGTGAGGTAGTGGTCTTCATACCCATTTGGGTGAAATCATATGAAAGAGGGTAGGGGTGTTTTTTTCATAAAATATTCTTAAAGGAATCAAATGGTTCCTGAATTTTTTAATTTTTTCCAAATAAATTAGTAGTATTTAATTCTCTATTACACAAAAAAATTTATGTTTATCCATTTTTTTATTTTCAAAGTATTCCTATGATGTTAATTTATTTTGGGACCATTTATTTATAACAAAACATATATTTTTAAACCGTTTTTTTGGCATTATAAATTATATTTAAATTTTTCATAGTTGGATTCTATTATTTAATTAATTACTATATAAATATTTTCTTTATTATATACTTGTTATAGTAAGGGAGATATTTTTGAAGAACTTTTTTCTTTCAAATATTATTACAATGAAGATGTTTTATTTCAAAAATATTTATGTTCAAATGAATTCTTTTGAAAAATCTACTTAAATGATTCAAGTGATTTAAGCATTTTAAATATTATATTTCAATTAGTTTTAGTCAGTTACTAATATTCATTTAATGACCATTTAAATAATTTTGTTATGATTGTAATAAGAGTTTTATTAAAACTTTCCATATAAGTTTTTTTTAACTATTTATGAATGTGATGTTTTTTATACTTAGATTTATTTTATTCCATCAGTAGTTTATTAATAATAGTATTTTTATTGTTTTTTAGATTTTAATGTGATCCTTTTTATTTTCTTTCTTAAAATTTCATGTTATTATTACCTTAAATATTTAAAAATTTTGGTACATGGGACCTTTTTTTATTAAAATTATTTTGAATAATTAATGAACATCAGTTGGACTCTTATAAATACAAGTAAAGTTATTATATTTTAAATAGTATTATTTTGATAATAATGTTGTAAATTCATATATATATATATATATCATGTAATGTTAAAATCACATATTCCCATAGAATTATCCTCATGGAATAATTTTTGATGTTTAGAGAATCGTAGTTAGGCCTCTAAAAGTCCAAGCGAAGTTAGAAAATTTTTATAATTAATGTTTAAGTTAAAATTGTTTTATTTTCAAACAATTATATAAATATATATATATATCATTTATATGGAAACATTTTTTTTAAACATTTATATATATACATACATTCTATTTTAAGATAAATGTAATTTTTAATTGGAATCATAAGATACATATAAGTATATATGTATTAAATTATGAAAAATTATTTTACTCTTAAAATTTATATATATATATATATATATATATATGTATGTAAATAAATGCATGTATATACATGTTTCATTTTTATGTGAAAGTATTTTGGATGTATTTTCACATGTTTATGAACATGAAATTAAGTTTTTTTTAATGTCAACATAGATGTAAAAAAATGTATACATATATTTATACGTAAATTTTTATATAAAACTATTTTATACATATAAATGTGTACATAAAGGTATAATTACATATTTATTTTAATGAAAACTAATTTTATCATGATACATGAATAATAAAGAAAGTACATTCTATGAAATAGTTTTCAAAGATCATGGTTTAAAATAAATTCCTTGGTCATCATGATGAAAAGTATAAGATATTATGTTTTTAATTCTAAATAGTCACACTTGGATATTATGCGAATGAAGGTTGCGGATGGGGAGTGAACCTGAAACCCTTGTGGGAATGTTTTCTAATCATATGATGGCTGGACATATATAGTACTCCAATGCATTGAGTAATGTTTTAATCTCATGAGATGTCATGTATAGTGCATGGGAGGGTTTATCCTAAGTACATTATGGGAATAGAGAGTGAACCTAATCCATCATGGTTTATCTCCACCATGTCTTGGGAGTGAACTGAGAATCAATGCTGTGATCCAAGGTGCCTTTGAGAATTAATTATGAATGCTTATAAATTTTAAAGTGAATTTTCCATATTTTTTAGAATGAATGATGATTATTTTCTAAATTTCATATATATTTTGAAATCATTTTAGCTAAAATATTTATTTTTACAAGTATTCATGTTTTATTAATCCTAAATTATCAAGCTTCATAACATGTTTCACTTTTTATATTGATATGAAAAAATATTTTTGGTTTCCTTATGTTTTGAAATCCCCTTATCATGCTTTTGTCTCTCACTCTATGTTTTCAAAATCTATTTTCATAGGGTATAAGGACGTGTAAAAGTTAGGTGGTGTTTGAAGTCACTTTTTTGGGTTTAAACCTTGTAAAACAAAAGAATATTTCTGTTATTTTCTTTTATAGGTTATGTAATGATAATTCTATGATGTATCCAAACTCTCTATAACTCTAAATTTTTTTGATATTAGGTTGTGTTATAAATTAATAATTATATATTCAAAAAAATGGAACAGGTTTCAAGGTCATCATATATGTAATGAATGAAATTTATGTCTTTCATATCACCTTAATGTTATGAAGCTTTATTTATAAGTTTACATGGTAATTTTCAAAGAAATTGTTTTCTTTCATTATGATGCATCATTTTACAAATAAATTATTTTTAAAGTGAAAATGGGTATTTTCATCAAGAATATTTCAATGATATTAATAAATTATGTTCATCTATGTCAAAATTTGTTATTGAATCTTATGATTCATTGAGTTTGATATATTATGATACCATGTTACATATTTATTAAACGGTTATTGATTAGTTTTTAATATTTTGATAGCATTTTCCATTTTACTCAGGATGATTTTTTATTATTTTTAATTAATGGGGAAAGTTATTTACATTTTTTATATTATTTTCAATAAAAATGTATTTGATAATAATGTTTCAACCCTTTAATATATGGAATGTTTTGGACTTATTAAGTGATGGGCATGGCCTGCTATATCCCATCGATACATTGGTATATCTCATGATCCATACTAGGTATGGTTTTATCCAAGGAATTATCCATTTATTATATTCTTGGCATGAATCCCTGATGATGTTAGATTTTTAGAATGAATCCTTGATTGTATTGGATTATTTTCATGAAGCCTCGAAAATCTATTTCAAATGTCCATCATTATGCATTCCATCATTATGACATTAGTTATTAATTTTCATGTGATTATTCGATTAATATAATATCAATGGTTATGTTTTTTAGCTCATGTGATTTTTTATCTAACATTATTTTATCATATTTTATTCTGTCCATATTATGCTCAAGTTATTGATTAAATGGATTGTGATTCAGTTATTTAAATATAAATAATTGTTATTTATAATTTTTAAATGCTTCCACTGTACTTAACCATTTCAGAGCGTTTGAACTCACCCCTTTCTTATGTTTTCTTTTTCCCCAGGTTTCAAAGATGTATATTTTTGCTGATATGCAGGGATAAGAAAAGAGAATAATGTTTTCTTTAAAGGATTACGTATGTTTTATTTTATACTTTAAATTGTAATGTAAGGTTATAGTATGTATTTATTTTTCCAAAACTAATAAATTGTTCAGTCATTCAGGAGATTATTCCTTGTATATTGTACCGAGGTAATAAAGTAATGCACCATATTCGAGGTACGGGTTTCAGGGGATTTATAGTTGGTATTAGTGGAAGTTTAGTAGAAACATTGGGAACTAGTTTTAAGGAAAACATAGATTAAAGAATTAAACCCTTTCACAAAATTTGGATTTACTCCCAAAAAAACCAAACTTTTTATTTATAGATTAATTATACTTAAAACATTGCAATTTATGTAAATTAGTTTTGAGATCATACATTAATATTCATAATGCTATTATCTAATATATTGTTTTCTATTATTTATAAATGGATCCTAAAAGAAGGAATGGGAACCCCATAAATGCACATAATACAAATAGTAAGAATGATCACATATTGGATGAGTTTAAGGAAATATTTCAAAGGGAACTAGTCTCCCAAACATTATATTCATATGAGGAAATATTATCATGTTCCATCAAGATAAAAAAAGAATTTTCCAAGTCCTATGGTTATGAACGAAAATAATGGAAGAAAATAATGGAAGAAAAAAATTGGATAAGGGATTAAAATAATGAAGAATTGTCCCACATATGATAATTACATAAAGAAATACCCCAGAACTTGTTTGAAAGGGTTGAGAGTATGCTACATGTGTGGAGAGAAAGACCACAATAAATGTGATTGAAAGGTAAATAATGAATATGTAAATGTGTAATGTTTAAATTATAAGGAGGTCAATCACTAATAAAATTAATGCCTAAATCATCAATGAAATATACCTCAAAAGGAGAAAAGGTATCATGATCAAGATTATACTATTAATACAGTTGAAGTGGAATGATTATGTTATTTTGTATTTGGATTAAATAATTATTTTGAAAAATTATCAATTATATTATAGATATATATAAGGATAGTTCTAAAATACTTATTCTTTAAGGATTTGGAAGCATGTGAAGAATAGTACTAGTAACCAAGAGAAGTTATTCTATTGCAATTTTATCTTTTGGAAAAGACATGATCTGGGGAATATGACCTTAATATGTGTTTTATTTTGAGATAATAATTATAAAAATATGTTTATGTGAATGTATTGGGCACCATGAAAGTGTTTAGTTATTTGATGTTTTATGTTGGGTTTTTTACATGTTTGGATTTAAGGAATATATTCAACAACCTGAGATCTTATTTCTGGAAGCATGATTGTTTTCATTAAGGTTTAAAGGTGATCAAGGTATTCATATATTTGGTATGTGAAAATAATATCTACATTATGTAAATATGATGATATGGTTAGTTTTGGAAATTTAGTGACCTTATTTCTAAATTTTTGATCTTTGAATTTGGATAGACTTATTTTGGTTGAGCATTAATATAAACTACTAATAGAATGGATTAAGTTGAACATTGGATATTATTGTTTGAAGTTAAACTATTATTTATCATATTTTATAACATGTAATAAACATTTTTCATTATGTAAATATTTAGAGCCCAATAGAATGACTTATGGATATTTTGATAAAGTGGTTCAGGCATAATAATTCCTCTTTAATATCCATATCTTGACTTAAGAAATGAAGTAGAGATATATCAAAGCACAAAACAAGAGTTATATTATACTTATTAAATAAAATAAAGTTATTATATTTTCTGAAATTAATTTTGAATTAAAATTTTATCCTATTACCATCATTTTTTATGATATCAATGACCTTTTTCAATCATATTTGGTCTATGGTTTTGTGGTCATTGACCTTCTAATGACAATTTCCTCTGTAATTATCCAATATAACTTGATAGTTATATTTCTATTCCATGTACATGTTTTCAATTTGCACTAATTTTATCCTATTATAAATCCAAATTTTTTTGGTGACCTTTACGTATCCCTTTCCCTCTTATTCAGGGGATGTTTTATTAACCCGATTTATAATGTGGGTTTCCCACAAATGAATTTTCTAGTATCAATGTTGGATTTTCAAAGTGAGATTTCAAATCAAAAGGATTGTGTTTGTTTAATGAGAGGATAATGTAACACCCCATGATTTTATGGTACATCTCCTCTTAAATAAATTCAATTTATTTGATATATTATGTTACATAGAACACCAAGATTAAAAAAATTATTTAATAATATTATTTAATTATGATAGTTATCACCTAGTCATTGGAATGATAGGAATGAATGAGATTACCTAAATCATGAAAATATAGTTTACACATATATATAAAATGAATTCATTTTTTACTAATTAATTAGAAACAAAAATGAATACCAATTAAACATATAGGAAGTGTTTTTATAAAAAAATATTTTTATGCCCGCAATGGAATTTTATCTTAATAAATTAAATTAATAACTATTAGTGAAATATTGGAATGAAATTTATATTTTTTATATTCAATAAAATGGTTTTAAACTCATTTAATAAGTTCAATAGACTTACGTGAAGAATAAATCCAATTTTAAGCATAAAAGCTATATTTTTCTAAAAGGGAATTTTACCTCTTTTTAATGGTGCACCTATTTTAAAAATAAATTTTAAAGCTTTTATAAACTTTATTTTAAAAAATAAACTTTATTTCTTAAATATTAATATCATATTTATCTCTGGGTGAATTTTTTTAAATTTTCAGAGAAGTTTCATATTTTGATGTATATTAAAAAATACTAAATTTTAATTTAAAACTACTTTTCAATTTTATTTATTTGTATAGTTGAGTTATATTTTAAATTGGATTTAAAGTATAATTAGTTTAATTATAAATAAATAAAACAAATTTAGTTCATTTTAATAAATTCAAAATTGAAATTGGATATAAAAACATTTCAAACGTTTGAACATTTCACTTTAAGAACCTACTTTATCGTTGTGTCTACAGTATTATTTTTAAATCTAATGTTGCCAATTTTGTGAATTTAATTTCGTAAAAAGGATTCCATATTTTGAATCGTAGGTTCTAAATTAGGTTTTATGGTCATTTTCATTTTTATGCATAAAAAATTTAATGTGGTAAAAAAATTATTTCCCGAAGTATAGCTAAAATAATGAAATAAGTAAATGTTAAAAGGCAATGGCATAAAATACCTAAAAACTACAACTTTATTGGGTTTTTGAGGAATTTATCAACCCTAACCATCGTTTAAAATATAATTTATCATCCTAATTCTTGTAAATTAATGTTACCTCAATGTGGTTGGATTTAATTATAAAATAATCATTGTTTAATCACATAAACTCACCTCTCCTCAAGTATAAATACCACCCCTCACCACGCCTTTTGACCCAAAATACTTAAATCTCCTAAAATCTATAAAATTACATCTATTAATCACTCTCAAAATATTGAAGTGATTTTATTTCTCACCGAAATACCAAATACAAGGTTCTCAAGGGGTCCTCCAAAGAGGTGATATTCAAGATGTAATGTTCTCAAAACACTTGTCACACCCCAACCACATAAGTCTATGTTTTTATTCTTTTCTCGGTCCTGCGACTCTATGTAGAGTCAGGTTTGGGTTTGGGTTTAAATTTTTGATGCTTTGATGTTTTTGGTGGGTCTCGGGCCAGTGCGCAGTCACTGCACTACTAGCGGTCACCACACATTTTGTCCGAGTGGGTGCGTGGTCACCACGCATTTGGTCCGATCGTGCGTTCAGACCTCGTGAGTGCACGGTTTCCCACCTGTTTAGAAAAATAATAAAATTACAAGAATAAATTAAATTACAAGGAATTTTATAAAATTTTTAATAATAATAGCAATATTTTATAGTATTGTTATTATTATTATTATTATTAGATTATTATTATTATTATTATTATTATTATTATTACTGGATTATTATTATTATTATTATTATTAATATTTTTAGTTAGACCTTTGTTATTATTTTATAATATTTATTTAATTTAGATTTTTGTTCATTTATTTTATCTTATCTTTTTTCCCTTTCTTTCTTCTCTTTCTTTTTTTCTCTTCTTTGTTGTTCTTCCACGCGGTGTTGTCCCCCCACCCGGTCCTGTGCGCGACATGCTTCCCTGCCCTGTCCGGCTCGCACTCCTCCTATTCGGACAGCACTTGCAGCGGTGTAGTGCCCCCTAGAAGGATCTCGTTGTCAGTAGGTCACTGCTCGACCTCCCTTCTCCCTCGGCCTCCTACCCTGTACAATGCCAGCCCGACTAGCACTAGTGCCTCCTGCCTGCTTCGGCTTTATGCTGTCCAGTAGCTCTTGCTGCAACTTCAGACTTCGCCTCCTCTCCGACATCACAGCGTGCCTCCCCCTTGGGCCACCGCGTGCTCTCCCAGCCACGCCCCACACTAGCCATCCAGGCCGCATCCTCATCGATATTTGTCCGGCCGCCTCAATATTCGACCGGACCCACGCTGATTGATGACCCCCCTGCCTCCCTATTGATCCAACCATTGAACCTCTTGCATAGTGGTGCGACCCTCTGACCAGCTACACGCTCTTCTCAGCCACGCGCACGCGCCTTGTTCTCAATTGGGCGCACGACGAACGCACACCACCGAAGGCGAGCGGTTTGAGTTAACCTCGTCTCGCCTGCTCCGTTGTTGAGGTGAGTTTTTGCGCTATTTATTCGTTATATCTTTTGATGTCTATGATTATGGGTTTTTATTATTTTTGTAATTGTTATGCCGTGTTGGCAGGATTTTCCGTGAAATTTTGGTCGTCAGCTTTCACATGCTTGCGCGCCCGCTCAAGGCATGTTGCATCATCGTGCTTGTACTGTGAGTCGAGGTAGGTCCCCCACTGCACTCACTTTTAAATTTAGAATTTAATAATTTCTTGATGTTTTATTAATTTTAATAAATGTAAAATAATATAATATAATTAATTTTTAAATGATTATTTGTTGTAAAAATAGCTGTTTATTTTATACCGAACTCTTTAAATATTTTCTTAGTGAGAAGACACCCAGTAGTGATGGAATTCCAGTTTGGCCTTTAAACATAATTTACGGAATTTCAAATGTGGTTCTAGTTTTAAAGATAAATGATTTCTTCTGAACAAGTGTTTCGGGGTTTCATGAGAAATGATGGTTTTCTTTAAAATTGGTGAAGGCCGTTAGGCACTTTAATAAAAAAATTATTTTGGAAAACCCACTCAGGGGTGACTCTTGGTGTGCGTTGATTGTGTGAGCTGTATGTGATGTTTGTGCATCATGACTGATTGATTTACATTGTGGGTGCACCACTTTTTTATTGCATGTGTTGACATGGGAACCTGGCATAGTGAGTGAATCTTCTGAGAATGACTGTTGCACTAGTTTAGATTATGCACTGGCTAGTGGCCCCATAGCAGGGGAATACTGAGTTATTACTGCTATGGGGATTGGGCCCCTCGGTTAGGCCATGCAGGGCTATACCGAGTGTTAGGGCGTTATGACATCATCGAGTTAGGTCATGCCTTTAGGATGAGTCAGATGTATAGTACGTTCTGGATTGTTCACGATCACCTAGGTTTGACCCATGTTTCTTTTAGTGTATTTTTATATGTGGCGGATGGTTGAGAGGTCTAGTTCGGTTGTTGGCCCTTGTGTGCCACTTTTTCCATTGCCCTTGGTGTGTGTTGTGTATTATGTGTGGTTTTTCCTTTTTGGATAATAACTAAAGTTTGGACTTCTAAATGGTTCAAAAAAATGATTTGAAAAGAAATATACCTATTCCTTTCAAACATTAAATTTGTTTTTAAATTAAAAAGGGCAATGGACTAATACTTTTTTTAGAAATGGAAGTGTGTGTTTGTGAAAACCAATATTTTTTATATTTAGTTCAAACATGTAATTGGTAAATTTCTTTATTTAAAGGTAGTGCATTGGGAATAGATACCAGGCTAGCCTACTGAGTTTTAATACTCACGCCTATAGTTTTTTTCTGTTTTTAGTGTTTGTGCAGGATACAGCATGGGTGCGTTCACCTTGGGTGATGTTTGGTCGTGAGTTGGAGAGTGACCCATGAGGTCACACAGAGATAGTGGTTGTCTCTTTTGGTTAGTTTTATTTTATTTTTTTCTTGTTAGTTACTTTAATTTGTTTATTTATTTTGCGTTGCTCTGTTTATTTTCTGCTGCTTTAATTGTTTATTTTTTTTATTGGGCGAAATCGTTCCCACTTTCTCTCTGTTGATGCCCTGGTGCTTGTCGCTAGCCTGGGAGGATTGGGAATGCCTCTCGGGTCATGTTGCGGACCGGCTCGTGTGACCAGTTTAGGGTCGACCCGAGTTGGTTCATGAAAAAATGGTATCAGAGCTGGTCGGCCCTTAGGGGACCTCGTTTTTCAGAGCGCCCTTTGTTATTTGGGATGTCTGGTAGACGGATATTAGGACTATCAGAGCTGAAGAGGTAGGTTACAGGTCGGTGCCTGATCACCACCGCTCGTGAAGAGACATGAGTTACCAGGGTTAGTCTGGGATTTGAGTCACTTGTCCTTGGTCGTTTCGAATTGAGGGATGACAATGGAGGCGAATCGGTTCACATTGCGGCCTCACATGGGGTGGTGACCCATGTGGAGTCCAAGTGCCCGGTTTAAGGTCCTCATAGTGTTATGCCTTACTTGGGGCATGGCTCACCACCATGTCACTGGGTCAGACATATAAACTAGTTTCGCATTCGAGTGGGTTATTGATGCATGTGTTTTGTTTTAGTCTCAGTTGATTAGAGTGTGAGTTAAAAGTTAAATTAGTTTTGAAATGTAAAATTGTTTCTTCCAAATTGTTTTTGAAATTACTAAAGTGGGTTTTTAAAGAGAAGGTGTATCGGTTTGGAAAAACTTGGTATGTGTTTGTATTTGGTAAGGAAAAGAAGTGTTTGAACTTTGGCACTCATTATGGAGGGTCACACGTGCGTGGGTTTGTATGGAAAGTGTGTGGGGGAACTTGTTCACAGTTGATGTGAGCGGGATTGAATGAACACACGTGTGACGGTTCATAAAAGTCCATAGGTGAGTTTTAAATTTTTTAAAGAAATAACGGTTTTGGAAAAGTGATTTCTCCAAGTGTTTTATATGATTCGATTATGGACCTATTGTCCTTGGATTGTGTTGTTTCTTTGATTGAGTTTTGTCCTAATGCCTGTTTCGATGGTGTTTCTCGTGTTGTCCTGATTATGCCGCCCAGAAATCCTCCAAAAGTCGTCAATGA
This sequence comes from Viscum album, assembly GCA_963277665.1. Classification (NCBI taxonomy): domain Eukaryota; kingdom Viridiplantae; phylum Streptophyta; class Magnoliopsida; order Santalales; family Viscaceae; genus Viscum; species Viscum album. The sequence goes on along the minus strand of OY728119.1, from coordinate 603,995,529 downwards.
GTTATGCTCAATTCTCAGTTCCTTTTGTGTGTTGCTTTCTTTTCAAGGTAATTGAATTCTGTTAGAGGTAGTTGTCTTGTTCTAAAAGATAGTGTGTCTTCAGGTTGTTGGGAACTCCCAGGATAGTTAAGGTTTGTACCGCCCAACAGTTATTTGAGGGTTCAGCTTTGGACTAGTAAAGATGATATGTCTCATCGTCGTTGGAGTTTTGGGTGTAATTAACGGTGGTCAACTTCCGCGAAGGTTCCCCACCTGGCAAGGAGTGTAGGCTGGTGGAACCTGTCTCCACGAAATCATCCTCGTCGGTACCGGATTCATGTTCATCAGACCGCTCTCTTGTGCGCCACCAGTATGTCTTTTCTAGACATTCTAAGTTGTCATGTTGCATTCTTTGAAAATGTACGACCATCATGGTTGTTCGAATCATCAAACGGAAGGAGTTAGAGATCAGAAGATGAAAATGCTTGACTGTGAGGCAGGAGATGCTTCAGCTATCAGGGCCCCAGCCACTGGTCTCGGGGTAAAGCTTGCGCACAATCAGGAGTTACCGAGGGTGTGTGGAACCTCAGTCTAGATAAGTTCTTCGGATTTGGAATGGAAATATCCAAAATTTACCTTGTTCTATTATCATCACGTTCGTAAGATTATCCTTGTTGTGGTGTCATGATGAGCTCATTTACCCGAAATCCAGGAGGTCTTATCTGCTCTCAGTGTGGTTCTTAAGTTGTTTGGTCTCTCTGAATGGTGTGGGCCTGTGAATAAATGGACCTATTATGATTTTGAGTTGGTCCCAGCTGTGTTCGATAGGGGTATGTTCGTTTCGTGAAATTGATGGGAGGTGTTGAGTTAATTTCTCATCCTCTAGTCTCTGGATTGTTTCGTAGCAAGCTTTTCGTCAAGTCTCAGGTGTATTGTTTGGTACATGTGGGAAAAATGAATAAGTTTTGTTTGGGAGTTCCCGTGTTGCCCCCCCTTGGAGTGGTTTGTTCAGGTTTCAAGGGTTTTTGTATTAGTGAATTCTTGTGGTTGGGAGAACCCTCTCATGTTCTCCCCTCAATCTCGGGCAGTGGTTTTTTTCCTGAATTGGTTGAGTGTGACGTTTGTTGGGAATGGACACCTCGAAGCCCCCGGTTCTCTATGTTTTTGTCTAGGAATGAACTTGAGTTGTGTCAATTGTCAGCTTGGTGACTTTCTGGGGGCAGAAAGTGTCTGTGGTGGGGAGAATTGTCACACCCCAACCACGGACGTCCATATTTTTATTCTTTTCTCTGTCCCGCGACTCTGGGTAGAGTCGGGTTTGTGTCCGGGTTTTAATTTTTGAAGCTTTGATGTTTTTGGTGGGTCTCGGGCTAGTGGGCAGTCATCGCACTACTAGCAATCACCGCGCATTCTGTCCGGGTGGGTGCGCGGTCACTACGCATTCAGTCCGATCGCGCGTTCGGACCTCGTGAGTGCACGATTGCCCACCTATTTAGAAAAATAATAAAATTAAAATAATAAATTAAATTAAAAATAATTTTATAAAATGTTTAATAATAATAATAACAATAATTTATAGTATTGTTATTATTATTATTATTATTATATTATTATTTTTATTTTTATTTTTATTTTTATTGGATTATTATTATTATTATTATTATTATTATTATTTTTAGTTAGACCATTATTATTATTTTCTAATATTTATTTACTTTAGCTTTTTATTTTTTTATTTTATCTTATCTTTTTTTCCCTTTCTTTCTTATCTTTCTTTTTTTTTCTCTTCTTTGCTGTTCTTCCACGCGGTGCTGTCCCCCCACCCTGTCCTATGCGCGACCCACTACCCTGCCCGGTCCGGCTCGCCCTCCTCCTGTTCGACCAGAGCTTGCAGCGGTGTAGCGCCCCCTAGAAGGATCCCATTGTCAGTAGGTCACCACCCGACCTCCCTTCTCCCTCGGCCTCCTGCCCTGTACAACGCCAGCCCGACCAGCACCGGTGCCTCCTACCTACATCGGCCTTATGCTGTCCAGCAGCTCCTGCTGCACCTTCAGAATTCACCTCCTCTTCGACGTCACGGTGTGCCTCCCCCTTGGGCCGCTGCGCGCTCTCCTAGCCGCGCCCCTCACTAGCCAGCGAGGCCGCTTCTTCATCGATGTTTGTCCGGCCGCCTCAATCTTCGACCGGACCTGCGCTGATCAGTGACCCCCCTGCCTTCCTGTTGATCCAACTGTTGAACCTCTTGCGTAGTGGTGAGACCCTCCGACCAGTTTCACGCTCTTCTCAGCCACGTGCACGCTCTTTATTCTCAATTGGGGGTGCGACGGATGCCCACCACCGAAGGCGAGCGGTTTGAGTTAACCTTGTCTCGCCTACTTCGTTGTTGAGGTGAGTTTTTGTGCTATTTATTCGTTATATCTTTTGAAGTCTGTGATTATGGGTTTTTATTATTTGTTTAATTTTTATGCCGTGTTGGCAGGATTTTCTGTGAAATTGTGGTCGTGAGATTGCACATGCTTGCGCATCCGCTCGAGGCATTTCACGTCATCGTTCTTGGACTATGAGTCGAGGTAGGTCCCCCACTGCACTCACTTTTAAATTTAGAATTTATTAATTTCTTGATGTTTTATTAATTTTAATAAATGGAAAATAATATAAGATAATTAATTTTTAAATGTTTATTTTTTGTAAAAATAGTCATTTATTTTATACCGAACTCTTTAAGTATTTTCTCGGTGAGAATACACCCAGTAGTGAAATAATGTCAGTTTGGCCTTTAAACATAATTTACGGAATTTCAATTGTGGTTCTGGTTTTAATGATAAATTATTTCTTCTGAACAAGTGTTTCGGGTTTTCTTGAGAAATGAGGTTTTTCTTTAAAATTGCGGAAGGCCCATTTGTCACTTTAATAAAATAAATTATTTTGGAAAACCCACTCAGGGGTGACTCTTGGTGTGCGTTGATTGTGTGAGATGTATGTGATGTTTGTGCATCGTGAATGATTGATTTACATTGTGGACGCACCACTTTTTATTGCATGTGTTGACATGGGAACCTGGCATAGTGAGTGAATCTTCTGAGAAAGATTGCTGCACTAGTTTATATTACGCACTAGCTAGTGGCCCCATAGTAGGGGAATACTGACTTATTGCTGCTATGGGGATTGGGACCCTCGGTTAGTCCATGCAAGGCTATGCCGAGTGTTAGGGCGTTATGACATCATCGAGTTAGGGCATGCCTTTAGGATGAGTCAGATGTATAGTATGTTATGTATTTTTCACTATCTCCTAGGTTCGACCCATGTTTCTCTTAGTGTTATTTTAATATGTGGCGGACAGTTGAGAGGTCTAGTTCAGTTGTTGGCCCCTGTGTGCCACTTTTTCCATTGCCCTTGGTGTGTGTTGTGTATTATGTGTGGTTTTTCCTTTTTGGCTAATAACTGAAGTTTGGATTTCTAAATGGTTCGCAGAAAATGATTTGAAAAGAAATATACCTATTCCTTTCAAACATTAAACTTGTTTTTAAATTAAAAAGGGCAATGGACTGATACATGTTTTAGAAATGGAAGTGCATGTGTGTGAAAACCAATATTTTGTATATTTAGTTCAAACCTGTAATTGGTAAATTTCTTTATTTAAAGGTAGTGCATTGGGAATAGATATCGGGCTAGCCTACTAAGTTTTAATACTCACGCCTATAGTTATTTTCTTTTTTTAGTGTTTGTTTAGGCTAGAGCTTGGGTGTGTTCGCCTTGGGTGACGTTTGGTCATGAGTTGGAGAGTGACCCGCGAGGTCACACGGAGATAGTGGTTGTCTCTTTCGGTTAGTTTTATTTTCTTTTGTTCTTGTTAGTTACTTTACTTTGTTTATTTATTTTGTGTTGCTCTATTTATTTTCTCCTGATTTAATTGTTTGTTTTTTTTATTGGGCGTAATCGTTCCCACTTTCTCTCTGTTGATGCCATGGTGCTTGTCGCCAGCCCGGGAGGATCGAGAACGCCTCTCGGGTCATGTTGCGGACCGGCTCATGTGACCAGTTCAGGGTCGACCCGGGTTGGTTCGTGACAACACCCTTTTTAATTTATTTTAATTTCTACTTTCTACTAACATCCTTTGTTAGCCCAACTCGTTTAAATACCCTAATATATGGTGAATGTTTTTATAAAAGATTAAAAAAACTACCCATTATGGTCTTGTTTCATCATTAAACAAAACACTCTTCACTGCCTTTCCAATAGCAATGTATGAACGAAAATAAAATCATGAATGAGAAAAAACAATTTTACTTGGTTCACACTCACTAGACTACATCCAAGGAGAATACAATGGAAATTTTTAATGTAAAAAATAAACTAAGGATCACATCCAATTCAATGTTTTGGCTAGATCACTTATATACCCAGGCTTACTACCTTTACAAAGTTTGGACCAGACTCACTATCCCTCCAGATTTACAACCAATCATAATTTAAAAGATCACTACTCACTCAACTAAAGTTTTCTCACTACTCCTTTATAATAATCCTCTTTTTTCACTTGAATCAATGTGTTTTACACCTCATTTATTTTATCTTTTAGTTTCACTTTCAACCAGTTGATGAATACCACTTTACCATAGTATTATTGGGAAAATTCAATCTTTCACATAACCTTTTGGTGTCTAGTGTGAAACATTAATACCTTACATGAAAAATTTATGATTTTTCACAGAAAACCCCAAATTTTTCTCACTGTTTCTGAATGACATCTTGTGTGAAATTCCATTCTTACATGCAACTGCTTTCTTATGTGAAACTCCCTTCGTACAAAATTCGTAACTGATTTAGAGACTCTGATTTCTCTAAGGGTTGAGCTAATGAGATGAGGGGACCAACTGTCTATTTATAGGCCTAGCTAACCCAACATGTAAGATCCAGATGAATCTTATTTTTTGTGAATAATATTATCCCCGAGTACATAAAACCATTTTTGAGCTCTCATTAGGTGTGTAACTCTCTTTCACATAGATCACTTCATCTCGATTTTACGGGTGTGCAAACTCATCTTTCGTACAAATTCAAATAATTCAAGTACTTCTTTCCTTTTCCATATTTTAATGTGGTGATCCCAAAAAAATATTGTATGAAAATTTAGAAACCACCTTCAATCTTGCATGCAACTTCCTTTTCCAAAAACACCTTTCTATATTCTCTTGATTTGGGACCCCAAAAATTTGGGAAACACTATTATAGGGAACCCCTTTGTATATGATCCTTCTGTAACAACTCTAAAGTATCCATTACTTTTTCTTGGATCTTTGTTCAACATTCCTTGTCAGAAATGTCTTTGGAACTCCCTAACTTACTATGAAAACCCACTTTAACAACAAACACAATCAACCTAAAAATGCTTCAATATTACCTTGAGGGGTTTTTTTCATAACATTCTTCCCTTTGAGTTTGTTGAAAACTCTTCAAATTTTGATACCATGTTAAAAATTCATCCATATTCTACCAAAACTCCCATATTGTAATTTTGATAGTGATCAATGATTTACTTAACACACACTCTAATCCTACACAAGCTATGCTCAATGTAGTAACAATAGTATCAGGAAAATCTCATCAATGAACCACTTCATTCCTGAAACCATTCAGCTTATTTCATCATGAACTCAATATGTTGTGAAATTAATCCTTTGATTGATCACCTATAGCATCATCAGATTTAATACCCCTATCTCACTGCTCCACCTATTAGCTTCTCCCCCTATTTGGATTAATATATTTTCTCCCTTTTGACATCCATAATTTCTCCCCCTTTTTAAATGAACCTGAAGGTCAGTTCATTATTGTCTATAATAGGGTAAAGAACACATATCATCATAATAAGAAAAAACACAGCATACCTTGTGGATAGGGGGTCCGACATTCACACTATGTCAAGTGCAGGGAGTTGACTAAACTCCTAGGTCTAGTCGATGTTATTCAAATATTTCTTTTCATAAGGACTTTGTTAGAATGTCTACAACATGTAGTTTTGTATACATATACTCCAACTTCACAAGCCCTTGATCCACTTTTTACTTGATAAGATGATACTTGATTTCAATGTTATTTTTCCTTGACTGATATATTATATTTTTAAGGAGATTTATAACACTTTAATTATCACAATGGATTCCAATCGAAGAATTAACTTGAAATCCAATATCATTAAGTTTCTGTTTCATCCTCAAAAATTATGTGAATTCTTGAGAAAATACAATATATTCATATTCTACAGTACTAAGTAAAATTAAATATTTTTTCTTGCTTAGCCAAGAAATAAACAATCCACCAAGAGAGGATGAACCACCTGATGTTGACTTCGTATCATATGTTGATCCAGCTCAATCTGCATTTGTATATCCTAATAACTCATGATGAGTTTTTTATTGTACAGAAAATCAAAATACATCATTCCCTAGATGTATTGAAGTATTATATTCACTGAAAGGATGTGTATTTCCTTGGTATTACATTGATATCTTGCTTCTTATCTAGTGGAAAACACAATATCAAGTATTTTTAGTATCAAGTACAATAGATTACCAAGGATTTGCCTATATTATATGACATTAACTACATTTCCTTCATCATATCATGATAGCTTCATCTAAGTAGCTAAAAATGTCTTCATATTCTTGTAATTATACATTCTAAATCTTCTCAAAACCTCCTTTACATATTTAAATATAGAAATGAATTTCCCATTATTTCCTTATGTCACCTTTATACAAAAAAATGTCAGTTCACCAACCATTGACAATCAAAATTAATATTTCATGAATTCTTCAAACTATCTTCATTATTCTTCATATAATCCACAAAAGATTATGTCCTCAACATATACAGGCACTATCATTCATTTATTACTTTCATTGTTGACATAGAGACTGTAATTAACTACCCAATGTTGAAAACTGAGTTTCTTCGAAAACTAATCAAGCCTTGAATACAATTCCCTCAGTTCATGCCTCAACCCATAGAGTTCTTTTCATTGATAATTTTTTTTCTCATCTTCATGAATGAGAAAACCATCTGGCTACTCAATATACACTTCTTCTTCCAGAACCCCATTCAAGAATAATGACATGATGTCCATATGGAAAACATTCAATCTACTTTTTAGTAATATATCCAAGAATATTCTGATTTTCACAATCCTTGAAATAGGTTAAAATATATTTTCAACATTGATACCCTCTATCTTGGAGTACCCTTTTCACACTAGCCATACTTTGTTTCAAATAACTGCACCATATTCATTCATTATGCTATGAAATACCCATTTTGTCCCGATGAAATTATTATCTACTAGCCTCGAAAAAATCCCCCATGTCTAATTCTTCTCAATTTGGTCAAGATATTCATTCATATCCTAAACCCAGTTCTCATGTCTAGCTGCCCCATTAGAAACGTTTTGATCTACTTGAGATACGAAGGATGATTTCTGTAATGACATCATTCTTTGTGTTTGAACTGGTGTTTCCTGATCACCGATGAAGTTCGAACTGTCAATATTATCTCGACTCTTCAATTTTCATGGAGATGTTGACTCTACTTCCTCTTACTCATCATTAGTATCTTCCTATGAATCATCATTTTCCACTTTAACTCTCCTATAGGTGATTACCTATTCATCACTTTCATCAAGAAACTGGTCATTATGTTGTTGAAAATTATGTTCATTCTCTACAATAGTTGCATCATTTCTTTTAATAGCCATTCCAAGCCTCTTTTTAAAACATTTATAAGCCTTGATGTTTCCTTAATATCCAAAAAATATTCTCCCATCTTCACATGATTAAAATTTAATGTGTTTATCCTTATAGATAATAAAACATTTACTTCCAAAAAAATTAAATTATTTCAATGTTTGATTCTTTCTATACCACATATCATATGGATTATTTTCTTACATAGGAAAAAATAGAGCCCTGTTAGATATGTAGACCAATGTCAAGACTTCATCCATCCAAAATGTATATGGTAAGTACATTTTTATAAGAATTTTAATGGAAATGTTGTTTATAATCTTATTTATCCTCTCAACCACTCTATTTTGTTAAGGAGTTATCATATATGAATCATGGTTCCATATAGCACGTTTCTCTAGATAATATTCCACATGATTGTTTTTGAATTATCTACAATTATTAGTATGAAACATTAGAATCTTCTATCCAAACATCCTTTCAGATTACCTATGGTACTATTTTATGAAACAGAACACATCAGACTTGTAGGAATGGAAAAATAACCAAGCCATTCTACTATAATAATCAATGAAAATAAAATAATATCTCTTCCCATCAATGGTTCTTGGGGAGAGAGGTCTACAAACATTAGCAAACAAAAATTCAAGCACTCTGGTAGATTTCTATTCTTCTTCTTTGTATATATTTCTAATGATATTCTATTAGTAACAAGAATCTCACGTATGAGTACGATCACGTGATTGCTTTGGAATATCTCAAGCTATATTTCATTTGAACAAATCTTTCAAGGATGGTTGACATAGACAAAAAAGTCGTTATGCCACAACCCATTTTCTTCCTCTTGATAAAAAACACATATCTTCTTCTCCACTTAAAAGGTAGATATTCCACTTTGTTATTTTTTTCATATAGAACTATTACACCATATAGTCCTTTAATGACACACATCCTCTTATTAAAAGCATTCCCCAAGTCACATAGTTGATTGACACTGAGAAAGTTTTGACTAAGGCCTTCAACGACTAAGACATCTGCACGTCTCATTTCTTATTCCCCAAACATAGATTTTCTCGAACCAGTTTTATTTAAGCCTTCATCATTTTAAAATTTGACAAAACCTTACTTTTCATATTTTATGCTTGTAACAAGATTCTTATTGACTATCACATGTTATGTTCATCAACTATTAAGTATCCATAAACCATAATGATCTGATACTTTAAGGGAAATTTCTATAACCACTATCTTCTCATCTATTTTATTATTTATCAAAGATTTCGATGTCATAATTAGTACATATGGTAAATCCAGATCTTCCTCAATGTATGATGGACCATATTCATCTTGTATAGATTCAAATTTATTTTTCATTTTCATCTCAGCTAATGATTCATTGAGTGGCTATTTACGACCAATTTGGTTATGTTTTTGAAAATTCATTTTCATTATTGATGTATAATATATGTCCATGTGTACAAATCAGCCACACATCAAATAATGACCCTTTAAATATATTTTAAGTATTGAGATCTGTTTGGATATCATTATTGTTCTTGTTCTATTCAATATCTCTTGGATATGGAGCACACATTTTGTGAGTGTCCCATATTTCCATAGTAATAACACCTGATGCGGGGTGCATTCATGTGTGTCACTTCTACACCACTAGTTTTCCCTTGGTATCTTTGAGTATTCTAGTTTTTCTTTATACCCAAATCAATCTTTCATCTCATAGCGGGTTCTTGCAATCTGAAAACAATTATCACAACTTTTTGTTTTCAGTCATGCCCCATATCAGTCTTATCATTTGTACATGATAGTTGCTTCTTTTATAATGGACCTCTACAATCCCCTTCTATCTTTTCTATCACCTGAAAAATTTATTTCGCAATAACATATTAGGAGTCAGGATTTTTTTCTTGATAATTAAATTTTCATCGTGGATTGATGAATTCATCTTCAAGTTCTTCAATGAGTTTTCTTTGTTCATTCACTATGTTTTTTAAACCACCGATCACCCTTTCATATTATTAAATTTTTCATTTATGCCCACTAACTATTTCTGAGTCCTCTGGAAATGGAATCATGATATTCTCAATTTATTCCATTAGTTAAGACTTATCTTCTTCGAACTACTACATATAGATTTTGGTATCTCGAACCACTTTGTGATATTTCTTTTTTTTTGATCTCCAAACTTCTATCTCTTTAAGAGAATATTCCATTTCATCTTTTAAATCAACTCTTCCTTCAATTTATTCTTCATCAATATCACATTATTCAATTTTTTGGGAACTGTCAACAAATTCCACCATAGCATTTTCTCCATGATCTTTTTAGTTATCCATCTCTTAATCCTCATATTCATCTAATCTATCAAATTCTTGTGAAAGAAGATTCTGTTGTACCTCTCGTATCCCCTCGTGGTTTAATTTTCATGATCACAATCACTTTCATGTTTATCTAACATTGTTTGAAGTGTTTTTGATTGAAAGGCACAAGGTTGCCAAGAAGTTGGCCCAAGAATGGACATCAAATGGACTGAAATTCAGTCCACCGGCCAACCGGTGTGATAGCACCGGCCAGCCGGTGGAACTGGCAGAGGGATTGCCCACTGCCAGGTTCCACCGGTCGACCGGTGGCTCTGTCACCGGTCGACCTGTGGCACCCAGCCCAAATAGTGTTTGCTACTGTCTTGCCACCGGCCAGCCGGTGGCTCCTCACCGGTCGACCGGTGGAGCCTGGATCAAGACTCTTCTTCTCTATCAAGGCACCGGCCAGCCGGTGGAGATGTACCGGTCAACCGGTGGCCCCTGGACAAGAATCCTATGCCTTTTTGCACACACCGGCCAGCCGGTGGGACTGTACCAGCCAGCCGGTGGATCCAGTCAAACTAGCCGTTGGAGCTTTGACCAGGCTGCTCCACTTGCCTCCCAACGGCTCCGAAAGCCTTTCCAACGGCTCCAAAGGCCTCCAACGGCCATATGAGGGTTCCCCCTCTATAAATAAAGGACCTTGAAGCCCCGGAACAATTGCCGGACCATAATTAAGCATTGTGAAGCCAACGAACACAATTCTCCTCATTTGGCAAACCTCCGGCGGATTGCTCCAAGGGAACCACAACTGCTCCAATCCATTTTCAATCCAAGGAGAACCACCATAGAAGCTTGGGAGTGCACGTCTTCAACTCCATTCAACCTTTGGCGCCCAAGGCTTCTCAACAATACGGTTTTTATTGTTTTATCTTTTTGAGCTTTAATTTTGGGTTTGTGCCTACAAACCCCAACACCTTTTCTCTTCCCCCTTTCGTTTGGGTTATCACACCACCATTAAGGTGTGAAGAGGTTTCTTCAAGCCTTTCCTTTTAAAAGGCTTGTGTTTCGGTGAGCTAGCCTTCACCCGTTAAAAAGGCTAGTGGGTTCTTGCTATTCCATTGAAAGCAAGTGGGTTCTTGCTTAACCATCAAAAGCAAGCTGTAATAGGTCCTAGTGCTACCTCAAAGCCTAGTGGGTTTCTTGCTAAAACCATTGAAAAGCAAGCGGTAGAAATCTCTCAACGGTTGAGTTGGGAGCGGAGACGTAGGCCGGGTTTTTGGCCGAACTCCGTTATCAATTTTGTGTGTCTTGCCTCTTTATTTCCGCTGCACTTTTACTTTGATTTTTAAATTGTTAATTAATTTTAAAAAGGCAATTCACCCCCCCTCTTGCCATCTTTCCTCGCTTTTTTTTCCGACCCAACAATTGGTATCAGAGGGATAATTTGAGTAATACCTTAAAAGGTTTCAAATTCAAAGATCCATTGTGATGGCATCCACCTCTTTCGCCCCCGAGGGCTACTCTTTGGGTCGGGCTCCATTTTTTGATGGAACCGACTATAATTATTGGAAAACCCGCATGACCACTTTTCTTAGAAGTATAGGATATCCCATATATAAAATTGTCATGCAAGGTTACACCCTCTCCTCTCCCGATGAATCCAAATGGACCCCTGCCGATATTAAAAATTTTGAGCTTGATGGCAAAGCCATGAATACTCTACATTGCGGCCTTGACCGAAATGAGTTCAACCGAGTTTCCACTTGCACCACTTCACATGAGATTTGGAAACTATTGGAAGTGACCCATGAGGGCACTAATAAAGTGAAGGATACTCGGTTAGACATGTATAGACAAGATTTTGAATCTTTTTCCATGCACCCAAATGAATCAATTTCTGAAATGTTTACTCGATTTACTGACGTGTGCAATGGTAGAAAGTCTCTTGGAGACAATATTTCTGCAGAAACGATGGTCAAGAAGATCATATGGGTCCTTCCGAGCTCCTGGGCACCAAAAGTGACGGCGATCCAAGAAGCTAAGGACGTCAAAAATATGCCGGTAGAGGAGCTCATCGGATCTCTCATGACTTATGAGATCACGATGAGGAGGCAAGCTCAAAAGGAGGGCACACCAATCAAAACTCCAAAGAACATTTCCCTCACGGTACAAAAAGAAGTAAGCTCCTCCTCATCCTCTTCCTCATCTCCTTCCTCATCTTCCTCATCATCAAGCGGCGACTCGGAAATGGAGAATCTCGCCCGCCAAATGCACAAGTTTATGAAGAAGCACAAGAAGAAGAAGAAATCTCGCAAGGCGCGAAAGCAAGAACCCACCGCAAGATCCGAGCCCAAGGTAAAATGCTACGGGTGCGGCGAAAAGGGCCATTACAAGCCCGATTGCCCACTCAATAAGAAACGGGCTAAGGAAAAAGGAAAGAAAAAGGTCCTCAAAGCGACATGGAGTGACACCTCTTCATCATCCTCCTCCTCCTCCTCGAGCAACCAAGGTACAAAATGCCTAATGGCATTCCATGAGGTAACTTCTTCCGATTCCTCTTCCTCATGTTCTTCAAATTCATTGAATCATCTATCTTATGAAGAACTCTCACATGCTAGAGACCAATTAGAAAACGGTTTTCATGAGCTTTCTTCAAAATTTGTTTCTTTAAAAAAGTCTTTCAAAAAACTCTCCTCCGAAAAAGAACAACTTCTCAAAGAGAAGGAGGAGATGTCCCTCAAAATCCAAAATTTTCCAAATGTTGATTCTTTGGAATCAACCATCAAAGACCTAAGGGAGACCCTTGCTAAGTTCACCCAAGGGGAACAAAATTTGAACAATCTCCTAGGTTCCCAACGAATTTCTAGGACCACTCAAGGACTTGGCTATACCAATAAAGCCTCCTCCTCCCATGCACCCACTGTTTTTGTAAGGGGGAGCTCTAGTTTTAAATTTTGCAATTATTGTAAAAAACCTGGGCACCTCATTTATGAGTGTGATTGCAAAAATGCCTGGTACGGCCAACCCAAGTCTTTTTTCTTTTCCGATGAATTCTATAGGAGAAGACCCGCTATGAGACAAGTTTGGATTAAAAAATCCCTTCTTGCGAGTCTCTCCGGGCCAAAAATAGTTTCCTTTCCCCGGTGATTTATTGTTTTTATTTAGGGGGAGTTAGGATTGATTAAGCTTTTCATTTTCAATTTTTGATTCAAATCTTTCAATTTCCAAAATTTCAATTGATTTTCAAATCCCATCTCTTGTTTTTCAAAATTTCCCTCAATCAAGTTTTATGCCCCATTCTATTTTGATAATCACAAAGGGGGAGAAATTCCTTGATTGATTGGGGGAGAGTCTTCTCTATCATGCTTTGATTTATTTTCAAATTATCCTTTAAGAATGTCTTTAATTTCAGTATTTTACTTTGATTGTTTCGGTGATTGTGATCATCAAAATAGGGGGAGATTGTTGTACCTCTCGTATCCCCTCGTGGTTTAATTTTCATGATCACAATCACTTTCATGTTTATCTAACATTGTTTGAAGTGTTTTTGATTGAAAGGCACAAGGTTGCCAAGAAGTTGGCCCAAGAATGGACATCAAATGGACTGAAATTCAGTCCACCGGCCAACCGGTGTGATAGCACCGGCCAGCCGGTGGAACTGGCAGAGGGATTGCCCACTGCCAGGTTCCACCGGTCGACCGGTGGCTCTGTCACCGGTCGACCTGTGGCACCCAGCCCAAATAGTGTTTGCTACTGTCTTGCCACCGGCCAGCCGGTGGCTCCTCACCGGTCGACCGGTGGAGCCTGGATCAAGACTCTTCTTCTCTATCAAGGCACCGGCCAGCCGGTGGAGATGTACCGGTCAGCCGGTGGCCCCTGGACAAGAATCCTATGCCTTTTTGCACACACCGGCCAGCCGGTGGGACTGTACCGGCCAGCCAGTGGATCCAGTCAAACTAGCCGTTGGAGCTTTGACCAGGCTGCTCCACTTGCCTCCCAACGGCTCCGAAAGCCTTTCCAACAGCTCCAAAGGCCTCCAACGGCCATATGAGGGTTCCCCCTCTATAAATAAAGGACCTTGAAGCCCCGGAACAATTGCCGGACCATAATTAAGCATTGTGAAGCCAACGAACACAATTCTCCTCATTTGGCAAACCTCCGGCGGATTGCTCCAAGGGAACCACAACTGCTCCAATCCATTTCCAATCCAAGGAGCACCACCATAGAAGCTTGGGAGTGCACGTCTTCAACTCCATTCAACCTTTGGCACCCAAGGCTTCTCAACAATACGGTTTTTATTGTTTTATCTTTTTGAACTTTAATTTTGGGTTTGTGCCTACAAACCCCAACACCTTTTCTCTTCCCCCTTTCTTTTGGGTTATCACACCACCATTAAGGTGTGAAGAGGTTTCTTCAAGCCTTTCCTTTTAAAAGGCTTGTGTTTCGGTGAGCTAGCCTTCACCCGTTAAAAAGGCTAGTGGGGTCTTGCTATTCCATTGAAAGCAAGTGGGTTCTTGCTTAACCATCAAAAGCAAGCTGTAATAGGTCCTAGTGATACCTCAAAGCCTAGTGGGTTTCTTGCTAAAACCATTGAAAAGCAAGCGGTAGAAATATCTCAACGGTTGAGTTGGGAGCGGAGACGTAGGCCGGGTTTTTGGCCGAACTCCGTTATCAATATTTGTGTGTCTTGCCTCTTTATTTCCGCTGCACTTTTACTTTGATTTTTAAATTGTTAATTAATTTTAAAAAGGCAATTCACCCCCCCTCTTGCCATCTTTCCTCGCTTTTTTTTCCGACCCAACAGATTCTTATTCTTTAATAAATATCTCTAAAACATTTTCTTACCTTTAAAATAGGATAAAGACTTATTCATGGGAATTTCTACTTCATCCTAATCATCATATTGAAACTTCTTGGGAAAATTTCTTCAAGATTTCCAACCTTTTCACATCAAAAGAATGATGGTGTAATTTTCCCTTTGAAAATCCCTTTTCCTATTTGTATATTTGAAGAAAGGAATGAAATCAATTCTTCCATTTCTTATTCCCCTTGAAAATATTCAATGGTGAGCTTCTTTGTGGCCTTGAATACCATCTCTTTGGAATTTTGTTTTCCACAGACTCATTGTCCTCGTTTCACATATCATAAGCGACAATAGTACTATGCAAGCTATCCAATGTCACATCTTTTGGATATTTATCCTCCAACAAAGAAACATTCATATTAAACCGAGGTGGAAGTTTTCTCATGGTGATCATAATAATCTTTACATCATCAGTAAATTCTTCAATACCACACATGTCTTCCATGAAAACATTCACTCGATCCAAGAATGAATCAACATACTCAATGGGAATAATTATCAGATCCTCATATTTGTTCGAAAAAATGTGCAGTTCTTCTTCTCCTACTTTCGAGTTGAATTCATATATATTTAACAACTTTTCCCACATGGCATGAGTTAACTTACATGGCATCACCTTTCTATAGATTGCATTGGAGAACTCTCCCCCTAATGCATTGATTTCTTTGGTGTTAACAAATAATTTTATTCTGTCAGCATATAATAAAGCACTATTATCAAAAGTGGATGAAATACCATGAGTTTATATGGTATATACATCCATTAATAAGGATAAGAAATATTTATGCATCTTATTTTTCCATAATTGAAAATTATTTCCATTTATGATCACAATCCCTTTATCATTGACAACATCTATTGAAATCCCATAGAGAGAAACACTAAAATTAACCTTTGGCTATGATACCATTTGTTATCCAAACTATGTTAAATACCCTGATAGGGGGTGAATTATGTTATGAAAGATTAAAATAGCTGCCACTTCAGATCTTGTTTCACCATTAAACAAAACACTCTTGTCTCTATTTTCTATAGCAATGTATGAATAGAAATGAAATCATGCATGAGAAACAAAAAAAATACTAGGTGTACCTTCATTAGGATACGTCTATAGAGCATGTAACGACAATGTGTCGATGTACCAAATCCACTAAGGCTCACTAACAATTCAATTTTCGAGCAAGAAAACTTCTACACTCAGGCTCCTGGACATTATAATGTTTGATGTAGACTCAATTTGCGTGTTATGGAACTAAAATATATGAATAATAATAAATAAAATGAAACTCGTTCACGATGTTTGGAAAAAACAGCAAAAAATAAACTCTACATTTATCATTAACATTTTATCAAATAAATCATACTCATGATTAAATGAAAAATGATAAATGGGAAAATTTAAACATATTTAATTTCATAATTACCATTTCATTTCACTTTTTGAGTTATATTTCCATTTTAAATAAAAATATCAAATTATACGCAACTGATCCGACCATAGAACCTTCAATCAAATGCACCCAAAACAATGAAAATAATGAAATATTTTTAACAAACAGGTAGAAAGATGTCTTAAAAGTACCATATAAGGTATTATAAATATGAATACAGATCTATAATAGATTAATATAATTCTTTAAACATTATACTCGAGGTTAAATAATGCTACACTAAAGGAAAGAACGTGGTAAAGGTTTCATATCTCACTTTTTATTTATTTGAGATACATTATTTATTCACCACTAATTTAATTTATGTGGCATACATACCATCCTTTGATATATCATATAATTATTCTAATTATCTTTATTGTATTCAATTTTTCATTTTATAATTATTACTTTTATTGTACATTCGATTCAACTGATTACAAATTGTAAGGGGATTCTTAACCCAATTTCAATTCGTTAGGTTAAACTTATACGTCCATATTTATTTTTCACTAAGATAATGTGCGAAATAACTATGGAATACCTTATGTTGTATTTAATCTAGTTTTATGTGTATTTATATTGAACGCACAAAATCAATTCATTTTATTAATGCTCACTTCAATAATATGATATTTGTATGGGACTTTCTTTTAAAAATCATTTTTAAAAGTTCCTATTTCAAAAATAATGTTTTTTATATATAGGGAAGGAATGAAATTTCCAAATTTCATGATACCTTAATGTTTGGAAGATTATGTTATAATTTTTCATGGTTATTTTCAAAGAAAATATTTTCTTTTATAATTTTACATCGTTTTAAAAATAAAAAAATTAAAAGTGAAAATGAAAATTTTCCCAAAGAATTTTTCAATGATCTTAGTAAAGTATTTTCATCTATGTCAATATAATTTTTTGAATATTATATTTCATTGAGGTTTATCTCTTAAGATACCATCTTCCAAATTTTATTACATGGTTATTTATTAGTTTTTACTATTTTGATACCATTCACCATATTACTCTGGATGGTTTGTGATTATGTTCAATTAATTGGGAAAGTTATTTACATTTTGTATTCTAGTTTCAATAAAATAATATATTTTGATTATGATTCACCCCATTCATATGAGAAATTTATTGGGATTAATAAGTGAAGGGTGGGTCCCACTTTATCTCCTTGATGCATCGGTATTCCTCATGAGTCAAACTAAATTGGGTTTTGACCAAGGCCTTACCCATTTATTATATTCTTAGAATGAAGACTTACTGATGGTAGATACTTGGCATGAATCCTTTACAGTATTAGATTCTTGTCATGTAGCCTTGATAGTATGTTTCAAATTTCCATCATTATGCATTCCATTATTTTGATAATATTTATTAATGTCTATGTGATTATTCAATTAGTTTAATATCCATGGTTATTTTTTCAAAATCACATGATTATTTATGTGGAATGATTTGATCATATTTTATTCCATTCATATTATACTCATGTTATTGACTAAATTTCATGTGTTTTAGTTATATACATTACCATAATTCTTATTTCTTATTTGTGGATGCTTTCATTATACTTAACATTTATAGAGTGTTTGAGATCACCCTTTTCTTATGTTTTATTTTTTCCCAGGTTGCTAAGATGTATAATTTTCCGGATATGTTGGGATAGTCTATTATAATAATGGTGTCTTAAAAGTATTCCTTATGTTTTATTTTATATTATATATTATAATGTGTGGTTAATGTAATTATCCTATTTTCAAAAACTACTAAATTGTTTGGTCCTTCATGATGTGATTACTTATAAATTGTACCAATGTAATATAGTAAGTTACTAGCTCTGGGATACTGGGGTTGGGGGAGTTACATATCTAATGTCTCAAATTAGTAAGGAAAGAAAGAAAGGACTTATGATATCACTTTTTGAAATCTTTACCCGAGTTCCACTCCAAAGTGCCCTAAACTGGTGGGCTACATGGCCTTAAGTGTTCCTACCTATATTCAATTGGTTGTAGATTAGTAGTGAGGTGCTTGGAAGTGTCTATGGGGAGATAATTACCTCTAGTTAGATTTTCATAGAAGTATAATGAATAAAGTACTAAATTGAAGAAGAATATCAGTAATGGAAAGGATAATGGAAGCACATATAAAAGACTAGACTAGTAACCCACCATATCATAATCATGAAGAAAACATCCGAGAACTGAATAATAATCAAAATTAGTAAATTGAATCATATACAAAGATGATGTTGTAAGGTTTTTATAAAATAAGGAAAAATTTATACACGGTAGCAGGTAGTCAACCCGAACATGATAAATAAAAGGAAAAAAAGGCCAAAATATATCCCTAAATCCCACACTCTAGTTCTATAATCTAAAAGAAAGATCACATTCTAAGTCATGCAATAATTCACACATCTGTAAGAGTAAATTTCCTATTATCTACACCTACAAGCATGTAGTCTACCCGGGTACCATCATCCACCTGAATAGGTTGTGAGATAAACTCAGTAGGCTACCACCACTAATGTATATAAGTATTTATTCAATGTGTATAATAGGGTAGTGTGAAGTTACAAAAATAAAAAAGTATTAATAATGATTTTAAATGGTTCGGCTCAGGTTTTTGAAGGAAAACTAGGCTGACTACCTACTTTGTCCCATGTTGAAATATCTCTGAACAAGTAACCGAGGGACACAATGCACCCTATCACCGTATTAAGGGGAGTCATTCCCAATATCACCATAGTAATAGATTCCATTCCCAACATCATTAAAGTATGGGATTCCATTCCCAATATCACAATAGTGGGATGACATGCCCAACATCATGTTATAGGGTCTCCATGCTCAGTATCATAGAAATAGGGTATGTCTTTCCTTGTATCTCAATATAGGGTCTCCATGCATGGTATCAAAGAAGTAAGGGATTCCATGACAAATATCATAGTTTAGATTTGACAACCCTATTGTCACAAAAATATGGGCTTCCATTCCCAGTATCACATTATAGGGTCATCATGCCCGTGTCACATTTATATAAGGGATGACATGCCCATTCAATATAAATTATCAAGGGTCTCTATTAACATACATTATTAATCATCAATGGTCTCCATGATCATACATTATTAATTATAAAGGGACTAGATGCATGTAAATCATAATCTATAAGAATAATTCAAGGCCTTATGAAGGGCCAAATAGATAGTTCATAATTCATTAGCATTAATTATTAACAAGGTCGTAACTATTGTCTATTTTATTGGGCGATGTGGTAATACCACTCACATTAAATTCAATTAATTATATTAATCTCATTTTAGAGTCATGTAAAAACAATTTAGATGATGATTTAACCATTTATTCATTAATAACCACATTGGTAAGGTGATCAACACATCACATGGGGTGGCCACCATTAAACGAGACCAAAAAATGTTATAAGGTTCCAAGTAGGACAACCAATTGAAAATGGATTGAATTGAGGGGGAAAGCATGATGAAAACAATGTGAATCACATATCACATATTATGAAACATCAATAATTAAAGGGATAAATACTATACCACCAACCTCAGGATTGAAGTATTATCCTCATCCAATATCGGCCCTTTATTTGGCCCGAATCAGAAGAAAATGGGGGAATGGACAAAAAACATAAAAATAAAGGATACGAGCATGCACCTTGATAACTCCATCGAGGGAAATAAAAATAAATAATGACACAATATGATTGAAAAACTTACTGGCGAAGATCCAATTAGATGAATAGAAGCTTGATCAGACTTCACCCAGATGAGTTATCAAATAGCCTAGGTGGAGGGAGGATTGAGAGATTTAGATAGAGGGATGAGGCATCATCTTTTTTCTAGAATGAAAAATGAGGAAGGGTTGAATTAATTTTATTTTAAGTGGAAAAGGTAAAATTTTCCTAAAATATCTTGGTTGCACAGTTTGGCCATATGGATAGCCAAACCATGTGTCTCCCACTATCTTAAGGGGTGCTCTGTATGATTTCATGCACACAGTTTATAAAAACATGCATCAAATATGTCTCAGCCATGGTTAAAAACTTATGATCCCCCCATTTGGGCCTGAAACCTCTTCCACATGGTTTCCTCCAACCGTTCAGCCTCCTAAATCCCTATGTCCAGACCTTAAATGGTTTGGGAAACTGTTCAGACTAGCTGACAGGGTTTCTTCTAATCATGCGACCCTATGTTTTTCTTCATTTATCGGGGTTCTGAGCTCCAAAAAAGCCTCAAAACCCATTAAATAACCATTAACTCATTATCCATCCATATTATCTCCTAAACAAAGAGATAAATGTAAAATTAAAGTATTTTTACCTCATTCAATAACCGATTTCTTACATTATTTGAATAAAATTTATGAATTGTATCTAAAGGAGGTAATCAAATTATATGGAGTTTCTCTCCTAATTATATCAGACAATGATTCTATATTCAAATTTAATTTTTTATAATAACATAAAAATATTTGGTTATTAAATTAAATTTTAGTTTAGATTTTTACCCTCAAACTAATAGTCAGATTGAGTGGAAAATTTAGACCATAGAATAAATGCTTCGCCCTTTTTCAATGGATTTTAGGGAAATTTGGGACCAAAATCTTTATTTTGTTGAGTTTTAGTATAAAAATAGTTGTTATTACAGTATAAAGATGGCACCATTTGAGGAATTTTATAGAATGTGTTATTGGACACCAAATTTATGAGATAAAGTTGGAAAAAGTATGTTGATGGTAGTAGATTTATTAGAGTAAATAGATGAAAAGGTGTAGTTGATTTAGTGTCATATGAGGACGGATCAGAGTAGGTAGAAACATTTTGAAGATAACCAGAGGAAATATATTTATCTTGAGGTAGTTGATCATGTATTTATCAAATTATCTCCATAGAAAAGATTTATTTTTTCGTAAAAAAGGAAATCTATGTTTTTGGTTCATCAGACTATATAAAATGATAAATAAATTTTTTTCAGTTTCCTACCAAGTGTCTTTGCCTCTGAGTATATTCTTGGTACATAATGTGTTTTTTATCTTGATGTTAAATAAATATATTTCAGATTCAAATCATGTTTTGATCCCAGAAATAGTTCAGTTGGGATAAAACTTTTCTTATGAGGAATAACTTATTTATACTCTTGAATATAAGGAGAAAGTGTTTTGGAATAAGGTGATTCACGAGGTTAAGTTTTTATGAAAAAAAACCATATGGTTGAAGAGGAAATATGAGAATCTGAAAATGTAATGAGGGAAAGATATACCCACTTCTTTAATAAATGAATAAAATTTTGAATAAACAATTTAAAAAATGGGGAATAATGAAACAACCCAGGTAATTATATATTAAATAACTTCCATATTTATTAATATAGTTATATTCATTACAAAAATATTAAGAACTTTTATATAAAAAATAGTTTTATTTAGTCTCTATTGTTATAAGGTTTAATTTAAAATAATTAATTCTAAATTTTATAATTTTAATTATAAAAAAATGAATATAATTTTTTAAATAATAATATAAAAAATTAGAAGGGGAAAAATTTGGGATTTTCAAAAAATATTTATTTTTCCCTGAATAATGAAAATACTGATTTTTTTAAAAATGTCATTTATTTTTAATAAATTAACTAATTTAAAAGAAACATTATATTTTTAGTATTATTTAAAGTAACATAATTTTATATAGTTATATTTAATCCACTTAAATTCTTTTGAATCAACTTTATATTGAATTTTATTATAAGTTTCCTTTTGGTTTTAAAAATATGATATTTCTGAAAACTATTTTAAAGAACATAATGTTTTTAATTTATAATTAATTAAAATAATAACTTACGAGGAGTGTTTTAAATAAAATTTATATATTATATCTCAATAAATATTAATTTATATTCATACAATAATTATTATTAGTCATATAGTTAATATAGAATCATCTTTTTATTGAAAAATAAACTTCTTCAAAACCACTTTTTCGTTGCGTCTCGGGGTTTTATTTTAAATTAAAATTTTAACCAATATTAATTAATCTTGGTTAAATGTATTAAATATTTTTAATAATTATAATTTATATTATCTAAAAACATTAACTTAATTTTTTACCAAAATGAATAGTGATAATAGTAAAAACTAATTATCGTAATTAAGGTGTATATGGGTTTACTAGGGGTTAAACTAAAAAGATAAGGTTTTAAATGACCTAAACATATGTTTAAATATTTTGGATGTAAATATATATAAATTATAATGTATAATGTTTACAATCGTCCATTTTTTGGATCCTTTTGGTGCATGAAAAACATGGGTACACCTTTTTTTTAAATCTACAAGTGTACCAAACACCTCACTTATAAATGGCCACCCCCACTCCTCCCTTGTTCACACTTACAAAACCAATTAGTTCAAAAAATACCTGACTAAATCACTTCCTTAGTTCCATCACATCATCCTAGAAGCCTAATTTTTATCACAAATGCATTCTAGGAAGACTTTAGGTATATTCCTAAAGAGGTGGTCCGAGAAGAGGTAAAATTCCTAACTATTCATTTTTGTTTTATTTATTATTCAACATACATAAAATATTCTTCAAATATGATTAAATATAACACTAGTATATTAAATATAATTATATTACACTATGTTAATGTAATAACCTAAATCCATCTCATCTTCCATCAAATGGGATATGAAATCATCATTCATTGTGTGGTGGACTACCGCCTTGCAAACCAATGTCATTCTTTTTCTGTCATCACATCTCAAGGATTATTTTATTGATGGATTTAAAGTATATATATTATATTTTTAACATATTTATAGAAATGGAGTTATAATATCACATATACATTCTAGCCTTCAATTATGTGAGGGATATGATAACGTCACTCATTGTACGACGAACTACCACCTCGTGAAGTGATTTGATTCATTTTTTACTAATTCTTTACATGGAAGGTAGTAAGGATAAATTTAATGAGTATATATGATATAAATGACATAAAAATTCTATTCATTACAAATTTATACTTTTTAAATATAATATATTATTTTCATTCTCACATTGGAAATGATAACGTCATTTGAGTATGTGTGGACTACCACCTTCACGATGTAATGTGATTATTTTTTTTATCACTAAAAAATGGATGATATATATAAGAATATTTATTAAATAATACATTATTTATAAAATTATGACCATTTTATAAAGATGAAATATTAATTACCCTCTTTCCATAGTGATCATTGAAAATGGAAACGTAACTCATTCATATGTATGACGTAACGTATCCATGATTGTAACATAGTTTATTTTTCATAATGATTGGGTTTTAAAAGTATAATTGATTTATAAATATCATAATTATCTAATTATTACTATTTTTGAGATGTTGAATAATGACCTCTTTGACCAAAATTCAACCTACCGAAGTAATGTTTCATACATAATCCTAATATCGTCGAAAAAACCAACATAAACTTACTTGATTAAGTAACTATATCTAACATGGTAATTAGTGAAATAAAAGGAAAAGTAAACATGACAAATTTTATAAATAAAATAAATAATGAACATAATTTTAATATTCGGGAAGATAAATAATGTATGTTACAAGTCATACTCAAGGTAAGGCACTACTCAATTTTTCTTCATTGAGGAAAATTTTGATGTTATGAACTTATGTTCTTTTATAAGGGGCATATACATCCCATATTACATGTTATACAAATAATTTATTTATTATAATGATATTTAACATTTTTTAATGTTATTATTTCATGGGTATTATAATTCAAGTGTTTCTTAAGTGATAATGGACTTTTCTTTAAAAATCCTATTTAAAAGTTTTTCTTCCAACTCTTAGATAAGATATATATATATATATATATATATATATTGGATACATTTTTCAGTTTTTTATTAAATTTTTATTCAATAATGCACTGGGTCTTGGTTTTTTCACAGTAATTAGGAATTTTGGACTTAAAGGAAGAAATGATAAAAAAGTGGGAAAATAGGCTTTTCACGTCGTGTACAATATACACAACATGTAAACCTCATTAAAAACGTGACTAAAGAACCAAAAATCATCCTGTGAAGACTTTACATGACATGAAACTCATACATGATGTGTGCATACATTAAAATTCATACAAATTTTGAAATAAGAATCCCACTGAAAGAGAATCAAATACCCGGTGTGTAGAGTTTACATGATGGGTGGTGTTCCGAGATCCAATCAAATAAAATATTTAGCCTAAAGATACTAGGATATTAAATATTTTTGGAGGATATTTTAGATCTGAAATACATTACATATATAATAATTACATAATGTATAGATGTTATGACAAATTCACCTAAATAAAATACACAAAGTGTATTATTTATACATCTTATATCTTTCAGTTTATTTAAATTTTTTTAGCACGGCCACACATAGTTGATTGATACCTACATTTTCCAATTATTTATATTATAACATTTTAATTTTTTTCTCATCCAAACTCAGTTTTAATTCATTCTTTTCATTTTTTTATCAAATCCTTCTCAATATTAAACCATTATGGTTTTTTTCTTCATCCGTTGTGATTCACCTTTCATTTTGAAACTCACTTTCAATTCCAAACATAATTATTCATAAACGCTTAACATTAATTAACTATTTATTCATTTAAATTAAGATTTTGATTGGATTTACATTGTTTTTTAACTTTTTAGTTTGATTCTTTCATTTTCTATATTTTTTTTCTTATTTATCAACTGTTTTCTGATTATACTAATCATTTTTTATATTCCTTTTCTTTTGATCATTACTGAAATGCATGGATAATCCACCTAGTGTTGGGGGTTGAGAGTGGAGGTGAATCTAAACCCAATGAATCCATTAGTTAAACCTTAGTAACCCTGTGACTAGTAATTAGGTTAAAAATAACTTTTCATCACATTCTCTAGCACAAATTTTACCATGGAAGGTGCAATTGAATGAACCTGGACTTATGGGAGTTGAGTAGTCTATGACCATTATCCTATGATTATATCTGTATATAAGCTAATAATAATGAACCTAAAAGGTTATCAATACTAAGACCAAGGGACATTTTTAGCATACGTACATCCAATTGGTTTTACCAAAACCAGTTAGTGACCCTTTCAGCACTTCACAACCTAAGCCATGGGACTATTCCAAGCTATATTTAGGATTATATTATACCAAGATCACTAAAATTGACCCTTTCCCTTATTATTTATTTGAATTCAATCCAAAATACCATGTTTTAAAAAAACACAATCTTAAAGAGTGAACATGACAAATAATTTAAAAGGGTTTCGATCAAATGGTTTCTTTATTTCCAGTGATATAAGTGGGTTAGACCCCACACAACCACTTTAATATTCCAAAGTAGTGAGTGTAGTTTGGAACTATAAATTTCTAATATGATCAATGCTTGTGTGTATTAAACAATTCAGGCAGGTGCATTACTCTTTATCTTCCATGTCTATGTTTTTAAAATTATTTAATGAATGTTTCTGTATGGAAATAAAATATTTATAAATTACATTTTATGCCTATTTTTAATTTATTTCAATGTTTTTTAGAATTAATATTTTTTACATGTTTTATATGGAACATTTTTACAATCAATAAAAGAAATGTTATATTTTAACACCCACAGTGAAAATAAAATTTCTTCCACCTTAACTATTACATGAATTTAAGATTTCTTTAGAAGATTTTATGATTTATTAAAAGAAAACCCCTCTACCCTTTTTTGGGTATTTTGGTGTTGAAAATATTTTTTCACAAGAAGAGGGTATTTTGGTTCTGAAAATGTCTTTTAAAAAGAAAATGGTTTTTTGGTTCTGAAAATGGATTTTCAAATGAAAATTATATTTTGATATCCAAAAGTAATTTTATTATGAGTTTAAAAGTTTATTTCAAAAGTTTTATGTTGGAAAAACACAAGCATTAAATTTTTTATTCAAGATAGGGTGCTTGAGTATTATACATAAGAAATGGTTGCATCCAGATATAGCTAGGTGAGCCTGTTATAGCTTATATGATGCATATGCCCATATAGCATTAGATGATCTTGATATAGATTATATGATTGGTGTGTCCAGATAACAATCCACTACATTGGGAAATGTTCCATGTATTAATAATTAATAAGTAGGGAGTAACCCAATAGTGTCTCCTATTGATTTAACTGGGATCCAATTACATCTAACATGGTTTTAAAAGTGTGATTAATGTGATGGTCTTATCTACTGAAAATGGTTTTTAATTTATTGATATGGGATTTAAAGGCATCCTTTAAGTAAAAAGTGTGTTCTTTTCATGTTATATTTTTATTTATTTTTCTCAAATAACTTTGAAGATAATGGTAAAAGTTACATGTTTTTTAAAAAAATTCATTTTATTAACTATTTTCCTTATTTTCATGTCACTTACTGAGCTTTTTTGTGCCCATACCATATTTGAAAATGTTTTTTTCACAAGTTTTAAGGATAGTTAAGATAAAGGAAAAAATTATGTTGAAAGTTATGAATAATTTCACTGAAAAGAAATAGTAGTTTATTTTAAAAGTATTTTATTATGGTAAGATGGATAATAATAAAAAGATTCCAATTTTTATTATATGGTTTCTTATGTATAATTTATGACCTAATTCTCTAAAACTATAATCCTAAAAGGATCTTCAAATTTGAAGAAAGTGAGTTTTTGACTAAAACTCGGTATTATGTCATGTTCAAGGTCGGGTTCTTACCCCTAGACATTAATATATTTTTATTTTTGAATAAATTTAATATATTCTATATATTTCAGTAGAAGAAACCCCTAGATTATTATGATCTATAGAGTAGAATACATGAAACATTGAACATTAATGAACCATGAAATAATATTATTTTAAATATGACCGGTATAACCTAACCGTTAAATTAGAAAGAATGAATATTATTAACTAATTTATGAAATATATATAGGTGTGTGTGTGTGTATATATATATATGTATATATTTATTTAATACCCAATATAAATTTATTGAAAAATTATTGTTAAATAATCAATCAATATTTTAGTAAAGTAATTTAATTGTTCAAAAATATGTTTTCTTCAAAAATAATTTTTATTTATTTTTTTGAGAAAATATTATAATTATTTTGTTTATATTTTTAAATAATAATTTTATAGAATGTAATTAATTTCTTAATCAACCTATCAAATTTATCTTAGGGTAAAATTTTATGATTTTTCAAAAAATATTGTTTTTCAGTGAATAGTGAAAATAACGATTTTGGTAAAATGGTCATTTATTTTCAACAAATTAAGTAATTTGAAAGCCCCATTGTGATTTTAATTTTATTTAAAATAACATATTTTTTTTATTTAATCCTCTTAATTTATTTTTAATCTTTTTTATATTTATTTTTTGTATAAGTTTGTATTTGGTTTTAATGAAGATATTTTTCTAAAAACTTTTTTAAAGTGCATAATGTTTCTCATTTATAAGTAATTAAAATAGTCCCTATTGAGGAATGATTTAAATGAAATTTATATATTATATTTATATATAAATGTTAATTTAAATTTATATAATTATTATTACTAGTCATATAGTTAATATGAAATAATCTTTTTATTGAAAATACACTTCTTGAAAACCCATTTTTTTTCAAGTCTGCAAGTTTAATTTTAAATTAAAACCTTTCCACTTATTTTAATTTAATTTTATAGCATGTATTACATATTTTGAGTAATCATAATTTATATTATCCAATATTTTCTACTTAATTTTTTACCATAATGAATAGTGAAAATAGTAAATGTTAATTACTACAGTTTAGGTGAAAACGGTTTTACCAGGGGTTAACCTAAAAGGATATGTGTCAAAAATACCTAATGTTTTTCAAAAAACTATATTCTAGTAATATTTCAACCATATAATTTCTAATTCCTACTAATGGTGCATTTTGGATTCTTTTGGAATGTGAAAAACATGGATGCCCCTTTTTTTCAAAAATTACAAGCATGCCACTCACCTCACTTATAAATGGACACCCTTATCCTCTCATATTAACACCTTAAAATACCTTTGACTCAGACTATCTTGGACCATATATTTTTATAAATTCTGTACACATGTTCTATATTCTTATGTTTTATCATAAATCCATCATAATAGTCCTTTTCTGCATACCTAAGGAGGTTGTCTAAAGAATAGGTATCATGCTTAATCCAGCATCTTTATTTTAATCCTTCTTATACCTCCTTCAAATATTCATTAATTATGAATATATAATAAAACCATTATATGACATATAATGTGATTTTATTAAGTTAATTTAATTCCCTAAATCCATTTCATCGTCAATTTAATGTGATACAAAACCATCATTAATTTGTACGGTGGTCTACTACCTCATAAACTGATGTCATATATTTCTATCATTACCTCTCATTGATTGTATTAATTATGGAATTAAATTATATATTTTATATATATAACATAATTATACTTCTAAAATTATTATATCACATAAACCTTCTTACGTTCCATTCCATGGTGGATACAGTAACATCACTCATGTGTATGGCAAACTACCACCTCACGAAGCGAAGTGATGCATTTTTTACTAGTACTTTACATGGTAGATAATAAAGATAATGTTAAGGAATATATTGGATAAAAATGAAATAATTATTATATTAATGACTTATTTATCTTTATGAAAAGAAAATATATAACATTTACTTTTACCTTTCCACTCACTGAGATATGATAACATCATTCGTGTGTATGTGTGGACTACCTCTTCCATGAAGTGATGTGATTCGTTTCTCATCACCACATAACATGGATGATATATATAAGTATATTTAACAAAAATAATAATTTATTTATTATATTATGAACATTTTTTAAATATAAAAATTTACTTACCTTTTATACATAATGATCATTGAAAAATGGAAATGTTACTCATGTGTACGTATGACTTACCGTTTCCATGATTGTAATGTAGTTCAATTTTTATGACCATATTTCATGGTTTATTTTAAAATTATAATTAATATATAAATATAATATATATTTTAAGGTTTTTATTCTATAGATATTGAAATAATTTCCTCTCTGACCAAGATCAACACTTTGAAACTGTTTTGAAATACTGAACTGAACGTTCTCAAAATACCCAATGTGGACTTAACTGATTAAGTATTTAAATATTTAAATAAAAATAAATAAAATAAATTATGTAATTATAATATATTTAACCTCAAAAATTTTCTTAATAAATAAAATAATTTATATAATCTTATTATACAATATTTAAAAGACATGCATGGAAAGTCTAGACTTAAGGTAATGGATTTATATTCTATCTTTTATTTCTGGGAGACATATGCCATATTCACCACCCTTTTATTTTTTGTGGTGTATATACTGAAATTTTTACATGATATATCAATAATATTATTCTTTTAATGATATTTAAATTTTTATTTTTTGTTATTATTTAATGGGGCTTACAATTGAGATGTTATCAAAGTGGTAAGAGGTTCCACATATCACTTTTATTTATTTCAAACAGATTCCATATTCACCACTTCTTTTTAATTTTTAATGTATATAATTTCCATGAAGGTATTTTATTATTTTTTTCATGAAATTTATTGTGATTTAAAAACCATATAGGTTATCTAATTCATAGGGTTTTGATCCAGAGATTTTCAAAGTTGTGAGGGACTTCATCTCAATTTCCTTTCATTAAGGTATATTTTCATGTTATGCACCTATGTTATTTTATGTGTTGTATATAAAAATAATTTAACATTTTATATCAATAATTTATCTATTACCATGATATATAATTTTTTTTATCATTGTATAGGGATTATGATTCAAATGTTTCCAAAGTGGTAAATGAATTTACATTAAAAATACCCTTTTAAAGTCTCCTTTTCAAATATTTTCAAATAAAATATATTTTTTAAAAATATAAAGCATGAACAGAATTTCCCACCATCATGAAGCCTCATGGATTTTATGTTTCATTTTTTTCAAAGTATATTTTCAAAATAAAATTAATTCCTTTTAATGTTCTCTCTTTTTATAATTTATAATTTTATTTTTAAAAGAAAATATTTTTCAGAAAATCCATCTTCATTTCTCTCTTCATTCAAAATTATTTTTTTTTCAAATCCATGTTTTATAAAACTGTTTTCTATTTTTTTTAAATTATCTGAATGATTTATTGACACACACCTATCATGGGATGTGGTAAAAATAAATTATAATTTTTCCTAAAGCACGTGTTGGATTTAGTTCCAAAGAAACAACTTTTATGTACTTTATGATAACTTGTATTGATGGTTTTAAATATTAATAAACAAGTTATCATATCATGATTTTTTGTCAAACATGACATTTTATATGATAATATCCCCATAGTATTTTTCGCATTAAAAGGTCATAGCAGTTCTCTACTATGATGAGAACCTAAAAGTGTTATGACAATATTCTTAAATATATTCTCTATTGATGGATGATATCATTTGAGAGACACAGATGATACAGGATATCGGGGGTGGAGGCTCATAGGACTTTGAGGAAGCTTCTCATGGGGTACGCCCTTGGTTATATCTGGTATGATATTATGAGATTGAGACCTGACAGTAGGAAATCCAAATTTATATGTTTCATTGGATCTTTATATCTAAATACATGTGTATTGGTCCTTAGACATTAATATTATTATTAATGAGAATTTTAAGACATATACATTGATGTATTGATGAAAATTTTGATGACAGATTTTTGAGGTGAGGTAGGATACGTTGGAGGTGTCACGAGTAATATTACATTAATGAATAACGCGATAAAGGATTTATCACTTATATTCTTTAAAAAAAGTTAATATCTTACTACCTTTGATAGAAATTATATATCCTAAATAAATCTATATCCATGGTGCTCTATAGGTAAGTTATGTTCCCATAAATTCAAACAAAGAGACATCGAGCACGTAGGTTTATGGAACTGGCATGCTACCTGTTAAATTTTAGATATTATGATAGAGGGATTATATTATATAGTAATTTTCCATATGAGGTTACATGTTTTTTTTACATTCACTTCATTCTCTACCAGTGACATGGCATGTTGCTAGATGCTAACCTAGGACTTTAGGCTGCTTCACCTAATGTCACTAAGAAAGAGGCCTAAAGGGTCACACGCTAAGTGTATCCAGAGTCTTAGTTAAATAATATATTATAATATATTATTTAATAAGATTAATAAATATTATTCCTGGTCATGGTTTAATAATTATTCATATATGCCTGATTGCATATATTCCTTCACTAGTTATTTGAGATAATATAATGTGGGTAAAATATTTAATAAATATTTATTTTTTATTTGGTGAATATAATATTTATTTATTTTTTGGTGAATAATTCAGTGATATTTATATAATAAATAATTTGACATTATTCATGGCCCGATAAATATTGTAGTGGAATGGAAGACCGATTTTAATGGTCCTGTGAGAAATAATAAATATTCAATATTATTTAATTAAATAATATTTAATTTTAATTTTTAAATTAATTGCATGTTATGAAATGATAATATTATAATTATTATTTTACATTGGGTTTTTCTAGGATTAAATAAATAATTAAGGGCACTTGTGGAATTATTTTATTTTTACCCAAGAAATATAAATACCCAATTATGTTATTTTCTCAATAGATCGAAGTAATTTGTCTTGGTTGGGAATACAATATTTGGAGAATCCTCCCAAGCCTAGAGGTCTTCCTTCTCTAATAATGCTCCCAATAATGGAGAGAAATCCTCCTACACCAGATTAAGGAGAATTCTTTGGAAGCAGTTCTCAAAGTGATCAAAGGAGGACGATCCAAGTGAAAGGATCTATCGTGATAGAAACCTGAGATTCATTCAAAGATGTATAGATATTTTTGGTACACATATGGGTCACCGCTATAGGAAATCTACACTTAGTTTCTACAACGCAATGATGGTGGACCAAATATCTTTCACCAAACTCATTAATGAAGAAACAATTGCAACCAAGGTAATTCTTTATTTAATTATAAATAATTTTTGATGATCCTATCTCTGGTTCCAGTGTGATTACCCTTGTTTGATCTTGTTGATCCATTCTATAGATCATGGAATTTTTCATCATGTAGAACTCATATTGGCCATCAATCATGATAAAAAAAATGTTAGGCACCTCCCATCGCATGATTCCACTGCTCCTGGAAACTATAAGTGGTATCAGAGGGATACATAATTATTTATAATTATTTAACTATTTTTGGTGATATAAGAATTTTTTAATTTAGTTTTTCAATTCATATTTAATCATTATTTTAATCTGAATATCGAGATCTACTTCTTCCTCCTTCATTTCTCATAGATCTAATCAAGATGATTAATTTTATGATTAAAATAAAATCAAGGAACTCATCCAGAGGTGCCAAGTATTCTTCCCAAATAACATAGTAGTACGCATCGTGTAACCAGTGTTACATATTGTGTACTTGTGTTCAATGCACCAAGAGTTAATTTGGAAATTAATAAATCCCTATGCATTGATGACACGTAGTGTAGTTAATTCTTGCATTACATTTTGATATGGATAGATAGGTGCCCTGGCATTTGGAGTACATGTCATGTTTCCCATGTACAAGATGTGTAGTCCCTTTGAGACAAAGATAGGTCATGTATTTCTATACACGACCAACATGACTAGTTACCATGTAATTTGTAGATCACACGACATGTGCCCCATTGAACACACCGTGTACACCAATTTTTGAGGTATTATCTACATTCCAAGTCCCTAGAAGTGTACCTTGGATAGATGGTGAGATCTATACACGCCATGTTCTCGGATGTACATGACATATACTTATACAAAATTACATAGATTTTATTTATTTTACTATATAAACCTTAAGACATGTACTTGTGTGTGGTCATAATGATAGGACACACCATGTGATAGGTTTTAATATACATAAATATTAAATGTTTAATTAATATCAATATAATATTTAGATCTACATATCTTGTATGAGTTGTATTAAAAAAATTACTCTACGTGCATTTAAGCATAACAGGTGACCAAAAAAACATGTAATTCATGTAATCATCCATGAAGTATATGTTGTGAGAGTACGTGAAAAGTTGTGTATTCTATATGTAACAAGAGTAAAATAGTATTCGAGTATAATACATGTTTGGTTGTTTTTAATGGGTATTCACTGTGTTTCCACAATGGTAGATTTATGTACACAGTTAATTTTAAATGAATTCATTTAATTTGTATAAAATTACAATGGACAAGAATATCAAGGAAACTTGGATAATAATTGAGATAAATTAATTGATTAATTAAATATAATAATTAATTTATTTGATAATTATTTATCTTAAATAAGAATGATTAATAATTGAATGATAGTTTCATTAAATATGTAATTCATTTCATGCATGTGGATGATCATGACCTATACTAGACCTTTATATGAGATTGGTTTCATTTAATTTATTATTAAATTTAATTGTTGGAATGTGTGTCGTATCTCCTCCTATTATGTAGGGTATGCATACCCATGATTTATTTTATGTAAACCCCCATTTCCCCTCATCTGCATGTAAGTAAATGGCATATGTAAAGGATGAAACTCCCAAGATAATAAAGATGGTTCAAGTTCAGAGCTGGGGTTAAACCAATATAAGGAGATACATATGTGGATAGGTGGAAAGTTGCAACAAAAACCTTAATTGGTTTAAGGTGTTCCCCCTAGGTCAAAAGTTTGTTTATCAACCCCTAGATAAACTAACCACTAGTAAAATATCATTTTAATACCACTTTATTATTTTATTTCTGTTATTTTCTTGGTTATTTCATTATTGATGTCTTGTCATGATCACATAGTTAATGAATTAACAAGCATGCATGATAGAACTAAAATAAGATGGGTTATGCGTAAATATTATCTAAGACATGGTTAATCACTTAAGTAATCCCATTTAATATCAAGAAGCATGTGATAAAGATAATAATTATAAATTTACACATAAAAGGATAAAATCACTCAACAAAATATTAAGTCTATATAGCATTCCACTACTTTAGTTAAAATTAAAGCATAGTTCAAAGTGCTTGAACAGCCCAAGTTGGGGTGCTTTTAATTATCAGGGAATTCTAACTTGATGTTTTGGGTTGTATTAACTAGTTTACACCAAGGGTTGACTACCCAAGAAAATGTTTGGGTAACTGAGAGGCAATTGTTGAGGAAATATAAATTTGTGATTTTAGGATTTGGGAGTCCACTCAACGGATCAAGGAAATGAGAGTTAATGTGGTCAGAATTTAGAATTACTACCTAAAACCATTCAAGTTACTTGACCAACCCAAGATGGGGTAATGAGAAGGGGAATAAGGATATTTGACATTATAATGTCCAAGAAATGAGATATTCTACAGCCAATACTGAGGACTACTAGTTTTCGATAAAATAGTGGGAGACTAATAAATATAATATTTATTTACTTGTCTAAATATTATCAAATAAAGTACTAAAATTATACTTATCTTATTTTTTAGAAACAAAAATTATAATTACATCCAACATATCATTGTGATCCATAATTGAGAAGGAATAATTTCTCACTAGACCAAATTTCCAAGAGTGTAAAAGGTGCCTACGTGTCATCCTTCTCCATGAAAGTAAATTGTATGTGCTAGAAGAACCTTTACGAGTTTCTCTTGGAAATGAGGTAAGTGATGAAGAGATATCTCTCTCTGAGAAACATTTGAGTGATGCTATAGATGTTTAGTTCTTCATGATATCATCCAGGTCCAATGATCTTTTGAAGCAACATGAGGATATGGATGCCAATATCATGATGTCTCACCTTCAGGTTCTTGATCAAGATAAGGAGAGACAAAATAAGTATGAGATCTCAAATTATTTTTTCATAACAAACCTTGGACATTCCGTACTAGCTAGTCCTCTTGTAGTCAATCTCATTGGATACAATGAAAACTTTAATATTTTACGGACTAAATTCTCAGATGAGTTTCATACATGTATCATACTTTTATCACTACCCAAGACCTTCTATAGCTTTATTTTTAATAATAATATGAGAAATAATGGGAATATTCTTTCATAAATTACGAATTTAATTCTCTAAGTCGATATGGACATGAGGCGTGAAACACCCACGGTCCTTATAGAGAAAAAGAAAATCAAGTAAAAAGGAAAAGGGGAACAATAATTATAAACATTCTAAATCTCATGAGCATTATCCTTATAAGAAGAAGAATATATAGAGGAAGGGTAAGGAGAAGGAGTACGTATGTTTTTCATAGGGAAATTCAGGCCACTAGAAGATGAAATGCACCTAGAAGAAAGGGGAATCTAAATGTGTGTTTTTTTATCAAGTGTAATCATTCAATATCTACACATTGGTTATTAGATGAAGCTTGTGGGGCTCATAACTATATACAAATACAGGAACCAAGTAGATTCTAGATTATTTCCAATGGAGAGGTTGGTCTAAGAGCTGCTAATGGTGTGAGGTTGGTTTCTCTGGCCATTTCTGATAACCACCTCTCATTTCCATCAAGAATAATTTTAGTTTTAAAGGATTGTTGTTATGTGCCTATCGTTACCAAAAACATAATTTATGTATCATTCCTAGATACATATGGGATTATTTTTCTAGTTTTGAAATAGAATTTTTTTTTCTTTTATAAGGACAACATATCAAATGGTATGGAACATTTAAATAATGTTTTTTATGTGTTAAATTATAAAATCCATGTTTTGGAAATTAATAACTAATCATGCTCACATGACTCATACAACAACTAGCTTTGTCATCACTATCTAGGTCATGTAAATGAGAATCATTTGAAAATGATCTCTCAAGATGGTTATTTATACTCATTTGAGCTAAAACCACTTGAAAGATTTCATGCTTGTTTACAAGGGAAAATGACCAAAATGGTATTAGTTGGATAGGGTGAAAGGGCCACATAGATTATAGGATTAGTACACATTGATGTGTGTTGACCATTTCTAGTAGAATATTGAGGTGGATATTCTTACTTCATAACTTTTACTAATGACTTGAGTAGATATGGATATGTCTACTTAATGAGGTATAAGTCCGAGTCCTTTGAGAAATTCAAGGAATACAAGAATGAAGTAGAGAATCAACTTGGTAAGAAGATAAAAAAAATTTGATCAGATCGATGTGGAGAATATATTAACCAATATTTCATTGTATTTCTATGAGAGTTTGGGATTCTATCTCCACTAAATCCACCTTACACACCACATTGGAATGGTGTTAGTTAAAGGAGGAATTGTAGCTTGTTATACGTGGTAAGTTCAGTGATGAGTCATGCGGGTCTTCCATTACCCTTTTGAGGATTTTCATTATAGACATTTACATACACATTAAATCAAGTAATAAATAAAAAGAAAAATGGAATTCCCTTTGATCTATAGAGTGAAAATAAATCCATTTTATCGCACACACATGTATGGGGTTGCGAGGAATTTGTTATGCCCTTCTCAAGAAAAAAACTAGAACCCCATGGTATGAAGTTTATCTTTATAAGGTATCATAAGGAAACTTAGAGATACAACTATAAAACCCCTCAAACAATAAAGTGATTGTCTCCAGAAAAGTCATCTTTCTTGAGAGGGAGCACATCCTCAAAATGGATAGTTGGAGGAAGAATGACTTCGATGAAGTTGATGATGAATATACAAAAGCATTGGTATATAAAAAAAATTACACATGTCACCATATAAGAATTAGTTCCTGAAAAACAAGTACTATATAGGAGCATAAGAGAGGTAATAGAACCAGATAGTTATGATTTTCTAGTCACCGAAGATGGTGACTCATTGTTGGTTGAGAATCGTGAACCTATCTCGTATAAGGAGGTGATAGAGATCTCATAATCTATGAGATGGAAAGAATACATGAATTCTGAAATACATTCCATGTATTAGAACCAATTTTGGGTTCTAGTCGATGAACTAGTTGATGTAAAGACCGTTGGGTGAAAATGGGTATTCAAGAGGAAACTATACATAGAAGATGAAGTAAATACCTATAAATAAAGTCCAGTGGATAAAGGGTTTAAATAGAATCAAGGAATTGACTATGATGAATTTTTTTTGCAGTTTCCATGTTTAAATCCATAAAAATTATACTTGTTTATAGAAGATTACCATGACTATGAGATTTAAAAGATGGAAGTCAAAATTTCATTCCTAATGGGAACCTTCAAAAATATGGCTATATGACACAAACAAAAGGTTTTGTTGATCCAGGTGATGCCAAGAAGATTTTCAAGTTGCAGAGATGCATTTATAGATTAAATAAAACATCCATATTATAGATCATTCAATTTTATGAAGCTATAAAATAATTTCATTTCATTAAGAACAAATGTGAGCCATGTGTTTAAAAGATGTTTAGTGTTAATGAGGCCATTATCCTAGTAGTATATATTGATGACATATTGCTTACATTAAATGACATACTAGTCTTACATTCAGTTAAGGACTGGTTAAAGAAGTGTTTCTCAATTAAGTACTTAGGTGAAGAAGCCTATATTCTAGGGATCAAGATCATTCATGGTAGATCCAAGAGGCTTCTTGGACTAATTCAAAGTATATATATTGACCTGATACTAAAGAAATTTAGTATGAAACAACCCAAGAGGTTATTAGTTCCAATGTCACATGGTTTAAATCTTTCTAATAAAATGTTTCCTCATACACAACTGGAGAAAGATAGAATGAGTAATAACCCATATGCTTCGGTGATAGAATCAATCACATATTCCTTGTTATGCACTTCACCTTATGTTACATATGCATTGATCATGGTAGGCAGATATCAAAAAGATCCAAGAGAACGGCATTGGACTACTGTTAAGGCTATCCTTAAGTATCTAAGAAGAACTAAGTATATGTTCCAAATGTATGGAGGAGACGACGTGTTGCTCATCAAGGGTTATACTAATGGTGGTTTTCATACAAATCATAATTATTTGAAGTTGCAATTAGGATATGTTTTTTTATTTTAATAGAGGATTTTTGAGCTAGAAGAGTTCAAAGCAGCCAGTTGTTGCTGATTCTACAGAAGAGTCTGAGTATATAGCATATGATGTAGCTAATGAATCCATTTGGATTCATAACACTATCCATGAGATTGATATTTTACCTAGTATTAAATACTCTATCACATTGTATTGTGATAATACTACAGTGGTGGCTCTTGAAAAATAGCCAAGGTCACACCAAAAGACAAAGAATATACTTCATAAGTATCACCTCTTGAGGGATTTCTATCAGAGGGGTGAAGTTACAATAAGTATATTACCCACAATATATAATGTGAGAAACCCCTCAATTAAAGGACTATCTTAGAAAAATCTTGAGTATCATGCGAGATCTAGTTGACTGAAGGTTGTTTGCAGTTGGCTCTAGTGAAAGTGGGAGCCTGTTTGAGGTGGTTCCCTATAACCAGCTTCTATTTATTTTATGCTAACTTTTATTAATGGTTTTTAATATTAATAATCTAATTATCACATCATGGTTGTTATTCTTTGTGAAATTGTATGTGACAATGTCCCAAGAGTAGAAATCGCACTAAAAGGTCATAGTAGTTCCCCACTATGATGGTTCTATATCCAGATGATATCATTTGAAGGATAAAAATGATATAGGCTATTAGGTTTGGAGACTCAAAGGACTCTGAGTAAAATTATCATGGTGTACACCCTTCATAATATCTAATAGGATATTATGAGAATGAGACCCGATAGTATGAAATCCACATTTGTATGTTTAATTGGATATTCAAATCTATGGATGTTTGTATTGGTACATAGAATTTAATATTATTATTAATGAGTATTATGAGTCATGTACATTGATATATTGATGAAAACTATGAAGATAGATGTTCACGTTGAGGTAGGATGCATTGGATGTGTCCTGAGTAATATTTTATTAATGAATAATGTGAGAAAGGATTTAACCTTTCAATTATTTAATGGAAGTTAATATCTTAGGCCCTTTGATGAAAATGATATATCCTAAATAAATCTATATCCATGGGTTTCTATAGGAATTTTATATTTCTACAACGTCATAGAAAGATATATCGAGCACATAGGTTGATGGAACTTTCATGCAACCTCCTCGATTTGAGATATTGTGATAAAGGGATTATAATACATAGTAAGAGTCTATATGTTACAAAATTTCTTTGTTACATTAAATTCTTTCTATATGGGATTTTTGGAGTGTTGCAAGATACTAAACTTAGACTTTAGGCTGAATTACCTAATACCACTGAGAAAGAGGCCTAGAGGGTTACACATTGAGTGTATCCAAAATCTCATCACAGCGGATGACTATAATCATCTCACTTGAGGAGTCCCTTAGTTTGTTCACTTACTTTATCTAAATCACATAAACTATTTTTTTGTGTTTTGAGTATTTAATGAAAAAAAAAATATTTTTGGGTTTTTAATTTAAATGACATGAAATGTAAAATTCTGAACTATCATGCATCACTTAACATGATTAGTTAATGAAGAAATGACTTGGCTTTGGGGTTTGGTTTAAGGTTCAATCATTATTTTCCTTTAATTTTTTTATTTTGGTTTGATAATCCAAACATTAAATCTCATGTTTGAACTACTAATATTTATTTATATAATGTATAATATCACTGAATTCCTAAGAACTCTTAATTCCACCTCCTCCTTTAATAAAGGTTGATTACATGAATTGGTCTTTGATATGTCATCTTCCGGGACCTGGCTCTATCGAAGCTGTTTCATCCATTGATATTTTCAAATCCAATGTGCAAAGAGATAACCATTGGACAAAGGTAAATGTTATTAAATAAAAAATAAAGATAGGTTGAGTTGCATGTCATCGGGGGAAGTCACCACATCGGGGACATTCTCTACACCCATGCATGCTAGAAAATTATATCTACCAACTATATATTAAACATTAATGAAAATTCATGAACACCTTTACTTCCCCCCAGGTCAATTCTTCGGGTTAGCCTCCCATTTTTGAGAGTAAGACATTAATTAGTGGAGTGGTTTAGAG
Source organism: Viscum album (assembly GCA_963277665.1). Classification (NCBI taxonomy): domain Eukaryota; kingdom Viridiplantae; phylum Streptophyta; class Magnoliopsida; order Santalales; family Viscaceae; genus Viscum; species Viscum album. Next base: position 603,954,936 of record OY728119.1, on the reverse strand, counting down.
AGGTGAAGAAGAAAAAGAATAAATAATAATGTAAAAAAAGAATGGTGGATGATATAAGTAATATAAAATGGAAGAATGGGGGATGAGGAGAGAGAGAGAGAGGGAGATATTGAGAGAATAAAAAATTAAGAAAATATTTAATTTATAGATAATGTTAGAATAATAATAAAAATATTAATTATTATTATTATTATTAAGAAAATAATTTTAGTTGAAGAAGAAGAAGAGAAATAATAACTTAAGTTATTAAAATAAGAATGTTATATTAATAATAATAATAACAATAATTATTTTTTTTATTTTTATTTTTATTTTTATTTTTATTTTTATTTTTATTTTTATAATTAAAGAATAAGAATTTAAATAATAAGAAGAAAATAGTGTAATAAAGTTAAGAATGCTTGAATTTATTAGAAATCAAAATTTCAATTGAAAACTAGAACAAAATAAAGAAAACTAAAAAAATGAAGAAGAAATGAAATAGGGAAGGATGAATAGAATACAACAGCTTCCTTGGAGATCTCCTTGATGGTTTCGACTATTGATTTGGGATAATTGTAATGGAGGGGTTCTCCACCTTTTATAGACGAGGAGTGAGATTTTTTTGCTCCAAAATTCTCCCTCATAAATCTTGCACATGTTTAACCCATTAAATAGATGAATTGGGACGTTGTGTCTTCATAAACGTTTTTCTAAAATCAGTTACTCATTCTCCCTAAAAATATTAGTTCCATCCTATAGGTGTATTAAATTATATATCCAATTTACCTTAAGTTTATTTAGATGAATGATTCATAAATATTCCTTCAATGTTGAGCATCTAATGACCCCCTTAATGTGGAAATATTTCATTCAAGTTTAATGGAGAAATGTGCCTTTGAGTCCTATTTTGACTTCATCTAGAATCACCTCATTTGGAGGTGTGTATCATGATTTATGCATCATTTCTGGAGTGAAGTCCACTCTATCTTCTCGAAATATTTTCTAACATGATTTATTTTTTCAAGCCACTAGATGTTCGAATTAGATCAAGGTCCCAAAGGAAAGGCTGTATCCCACAAATTAAGGAATCCTAAAAAAAATAATCACATTAATTGGATAGATAATAAAAAAGATATGATCAAAATTCCAAAGTGATTAAAATCAATCAAAATTCTAGATTTAAGACATTTTCATATTTTAGATCATTTTCATTCTATAATTCATATTACACATTATTTTAATAAAACATTGAAATAAATGGGTTTTATCATTGAAAATAATGAATAAATAATTATAATCTGACTAAAAAAATTTCACTTGATTTTTCCTTGTCAAATACCCTCACACATAAATTATTTTTGTCCCCAAGTATAAAATCTCAATAAGTAGTTAAATAGGGCACTAATATTATCAATATTCAAATTTAAATGCAATAAAACCAAAAAAAATCAATATAAAATAAAAATTTCCAATTCCACATAAAATATAAATTCAATTTCTCATTTTCTAAAGAAAAAACTAATAAATTTATTTTAATTTTCCCCTTAAAAAATTGATGAATCTTCTCTTTTCATTCTTTCAAGCTCCTTGATTCATTGTTATCAAACATACCAAGTCATGGTTTACCTCACTTTTGATTATTCTCTCTCATCTATCATAATACAATTCAAGTATAGTTATTTTTATATCATTAGAACATAATCCTTTTATGTATACTTGTAAAGGAACTACTTTATCTACTTTTTAAAGAAAAATTGCATATAAAATCTTGAGGACTTCAAATAATGGTTTTAATGACTCTGAGGCTTAAGGCTGGTGGGATTTGATGTTTAAAAATAAATATCAAGGAGGAGGTTTAACTATTAAATCATAAATCATGATATTTAAAGTAAATAATTTAATAAAATTCTCCCCTTCAAATGTTACCAACTCACAACTCTCCCCAAGACTCTAAGAATAAGATCATGATCAATTTAAGCATAATGAATGATTTGTGCTCATTATTTCATATTTTTATTTACAATTTTTTTCAAAGAATGTTTTCATTTTTTTTCAAAATTTAAGATTATAATAAACCTCACATCCACCACCTAACCACTTATGATAAAAATAAGAGGTCTGTTAATGGGAATTTTTTGTTATCCCAAATCATAACCCATTTTTCTCATATTTTTGGTTCTTTTTTTCATTTTTTTTTTTTATATTCAATATGGTAAAAAAATTAATGATTTCTCAACCTTTTACAATTATCTTAATAATAATCCCCACTCTTCTTCCTTATAATGTAAATCATTCCATTTACCATGATTCCCTTTACCCCCAAACTTCCACCTTAAAATATCATGAAAATAATAAGATAAAGGTGGGAATGGATACAAATTTCTTGAAACATAACTCATTCCTCTAAAGTTCATTCATGGTCTCTATGGGATATATAAGGAATGAGGTAAAGGTTGTATTTTAAGGACAAGTTTATTTTAAAATGATTCCTCAACAATTTTAAATGTGTTCTTTAATATTCATAGCTTTGAAAAGTTCAAATTCATGTTCTTGCAGGTGGCATGTCCAACTATCACTCAAAAATTATTCTGTCTAATATAAAAGAAATTACTTATTCTAAAAATCCTCTTAGGAATGGGACATATGATTCAGGACAATCACTCATGGCATGATTAATAATAATAAATCAATTCACATGAATTTCATAAATTCAAAGCAGAATAAATGGTTGGGAAAATTCATTTACATGAATCAATAAATTCCCTTAAATGATGATTCCTCATTTTAATATCCATGCTTTACATTAATCAATAAACTCTCTATTTTACTAGTATAATTTAATTTACATTGAAATCTAAAACATGGAATCATAGGATTCTTAAAAAAATCATGTCTACTTGATTATTCAAGTAAATTAATAATTCAAGTGTGGGAATAAAATTTTATCTTTAAATCTCAAAACATGTTTTGGACAAAATATTTAAAGACCTTAAAAGATACTAATTGAAAAATTTACTCCCATTACCATGAAGCTTAGTCCTTATCCTTCACTAGATGAGTCTGCCTTCTTCCATTTATAACACTACAAAACTGAATTTAAACAATTAAGCACAAGGATCATGTAATTAAAGCTCAAAAATATTAGGAGGTAGTGGGTGGTATGCTGAAAAACTTCTAAGAATAGAAATTGAAATCAAAATTCCTATAAATAAACTAAATGGGATAATTCTTGGTATAATCCCCACAAGTAGGCCCTGATATTTTTCTACCTCCATAGGGAATCACTAGCTATTTTCCAAAATCAGACGGTGTATCTTTGATTTGAACCACCACATGTGACTTTTCCAAACTTTTACTTCATCCTTATTCTTGAGGAATAATCCATGGATAGAGTAAACCAGATCCTCCCCCTTCACAATGAAGTGTATCTTTCCTGGTGTGGGTATGATGATGTATAAATCATCCATCTTCTTGGTTTCTACTTGAAAAACCTCCTTCTTCTCTTACAGTGATTACTTCATAGGGAATGCATGTATTTAATGATCAAAGGGAGAATATTCAGGTAATTCTACTTGAATAAAATTTTAATTTGAATATTTAATAATTAATTTATCCTATTCAAAATGAGCATCCTCTTGTATGATTTCCTCATGTTCAGATACTTGGATCTCTTGATGGGTATCCCTAAATGAAAGTTAATTGAAACTAGGGAGATTTATGTGTTCCCTAGCAGGTTATAGACTATTTTATTCATTCTCGTATATGGAATGGTAAATATTATGTAAATATAAAAATTCAAAACAATAGGGAGTGATGCACAATTAAGTTTCAATAAAATATAAATAGATAGATTCTGAGAAAAGATTAAATACCTTTCCTGTTTAAGATTCAATCAATGCTTCAGTGGTAAGTGCCTCTTGGAGTAGGTTCTCAGTGGATGGAGTAAGGTAGTTGGGCTTCTCCATCATTACTTCAAATTACACCACTTGGGTAGTGTCTTCCTCCACTGATGTTGGATCTTCTTCTTTTCAATGTTTATGGAGATTAAGAAGTTCATCAAATTCATTCCAAAAGTCATCCAATTCTTATTGATATTTGACATGAATCTTAGCAAGAAAGTATTACTCTTTTGTCTCTTTAGCTAAGACAAGTGTCTCATCTTCTGGTTCAGGTTCATGCTCAGGTTCTTCTAATGATGATTGGAAGTATGCAGTTATCCAATCCATTTCTCCTTGTAGGCCATGCTCCTTTTCATCAAGCTCTTTTATATCATACTTGAGTTTTTGTTTTTCAAATTTCTCCTATAAATATTTTGGTGTAACTTCTTCAAAAGTGTTGGGAGAAAAACGAGGATCACTCTTCTTGTATTTTGGACACTTCTTGATATAATTCTAGGAAGTATTCCTATAATTCACTTAGCTCCCTGGCCAATCCTTCAGCCCCTTGTTTCCCGATGATCACCTTGAGACCCTATATGAGGTCCGTTAATTCCTCCTCTTTACAAAATTGGATTTATACTCCCTTAATATATCCATCCCATACCTTCTTCCATAGACTAGGGTGCTATATATAAAGGTTCTTACACCTAAAAGTAGTTTTTGTTCCATGATTTAAAAAAATCATATGAAAACATCATGGATGACTTCTCTTTTACTGTTTTTATAAAAAACAATAAAATATATTTAAAATGTGAAAATAAAAAAATTGAATGAATTATTGATTGATTCTCTGACAACAATGCAAGTTTTGACACATGCTTAGCATGGGGCATGGTCAAAAGAAATTATAATTTTTCCTAGTACAACACAGTGATTGACTAGGGTTGTCTCACTTGAGGAGCCTCTAGGTTTGTTCACTTACTCTATATAAATCACTTAAACTATGTATTTGTTGTTATTTTGAGTATTTAATGAACAAAATAAAAATATTTTGGTGGTTTTAATTTAAATGACATGAAATGTAAAATTCTAAACTATCATGAAATGCTAAACAGGATAAGTTAATGAAGAAAGAACTTGGATATGGGGTTTGTTTTATGGTTTAATCGTTATTTTCCTTTAATTATTTGATTTTTTTAATAATACAAACCATAAATATCATGTTTTAACTACTAATATTTATTTAGAAATGGTGGAATATCATTGAATGACTAAGAACTCTCAATTCCACTTCCTCTTTTAATCAAGGTTGATGACACACCTTGGTCTATGATGTGTCGTCTTCCAGGACCTGGCTCTATCGAAGCTGTTTCATCCATTGATTATCCCAACTCCAACATGTAAATACATAACCAATGGAAATATGGAAAAGTGATCAAATAAAATAATAGATATAGGTTCAGTTTCATGTCATTGGGTGTAATCACCACATCTGGTACATTCTCTACATCAATTCTTTCTACAAACATAAAATTAGGCTTTACAAAAATCATGAACATATTGACCTACCCTTGAGAATATTCTCAGGGTTATCCTATCATTTCATAGAGTAATAGATTACTTGGTGGAGTGGCTATAAGTGGAGAAGAAGAAAAAGTAAAAAGTAAAAAGTAAAAAATAATGGTGGATGAGAGAGGTAAAATAAATATGGAAGAATGGAGGATGAGAATAGAGAGGGGATAAAGAGATTAAAATAAAATAAAATAAGAAACTTTTTATTTTATAAATAATTTTAGAATAATAATATTATTAATTATTATTTTTATTTTTATTACTATTATTTTTAATAAAATAATTTTAATTATAGATTAAGAAAAAAGAGAAATAATAAATAAGTTTTTTAAATAATAATGTTATATTAATAATAATAATAAATATAATAATAATAATTATAACAATTTTAATTATTTTTATCATTCTAATAATAATTAAATAATAAGAATGAAAATAATAATAAGAAAATAGTGGGACAAAGTTAATAAATTATTAATTTATTATAAATATAAATTACAATTGAAAACTAAAACAAAATAAAGAAAACTAAAAAATGAATAAGAAAAAGAAAAGTGGAATAAAGAAGAGAATATAGTGGCCTCCTTGGATATCTCCTTATTGGTGTTGACTGATGATATGGGCTGACTGGAATAGAGTGGTTCACCTTCTTTTATAGGTGGGGAGGGAGATTTTTTGCTCCAGAATTTTTCCTCTGAAATTTATTGTGTGTTTGAAAAATTAAAAGGTTGAATTGGGATATGGTGTCTTCATAAAATTTTATATAAATTTTTTTATAGGTATTCTATAAAAATTTCAGCTCCATCCTCCATATTTATTAAAATATATCTCAAATTTACTCAAAGTTGTTTTCTGGAGAAATGATTCATAAATGATCCTTCAATTTTGAGCATCGAATGGCCCCATTAATGAGAGAATAATTACTTAAAATTTAATAAAGAATTTATAATATGAGTCCTCTTTATAACAAATCTGCAATCACCTCAACTGGAGGCATGTAGCATCATTTATGCCTCATTTATAAAGTGGGGCCCACTATGTCTGCCAGAATGTTTTTCCAACATGATTGATTTTTTGAAGCCTCTATAAGTTATAATTAGTTCTAGGTATATAAGGAAAATTTGTAGTCTATAAATCAAGTAATCTTAAGAAAATAATAAAATCAATTGGATTTATAATTTAAATTATACGATCGGAATATCAAAGTGATTAAAATCAATCAAAATTCCATAATTACACATTTTTCTTATTTTAGCTCATTTTCATTCTATAATTCAAATTACCCATTTTTTAATAAAACATTGAAATACATGGGTTTAATCATTGAAAACAATGAATAAATCATTATAATTTGAAAAAAAAAGTATACTAAAATTTTTCTCTCTCATTTATTAAATATATATTTACCCATGCCTAACTTTTTACAAAATGTTTTAAAAGGAATATTCATTTCATTTTCTAAATAAGGACCATTTTTTACCAAAAATATGAAAGGCCCCTTTGTTTTAATATGTATGTAATGAATGGATTTTCCCGCTATTATGACTATTATTTTATCTGATGATTCTTTTAAAATTATCTAAGTTTATTTTCAAATAAAATGATTTAAAAATATTTTATGAGTTTTTAGTTTTTAAAAGTGATTTTCAAAGTTAAAAGGAAATTTTCCTTAAGAATGTTTTTAATGATATTTTAATGGTATTTTCATTACTCAACATCAACAACACTTGTGGTTAGTTAAGATTAAATGGGGATATTTTATAATTATGCCATAATCTTTATTTCTCTAGATGGAATAATATTGTTTCAAAGTGATTGTTATGGAACCCTATTCTTTTCCATGGGTTAATCATGTTTCAAAGAGATTTTTATGAGACTTGTTTCTTTTCTATATGTTAATCATCTTTCAAAGAGATTGTTTTAGAGATTTTTTCCTTTAAAAGTTATAATAATGTTTCAAATATATTTTTAGGGAACCTGTTTCATTTCTATGGGTTAATCCTATTTCAAAGATACTGAGATAGAACCCGTTTATTTTCCATGGGTGAATCATGAAATGATAGAATAATGGTTATTATTGTGTAAAAAGGTGAAATATTCTTAATTATTTAATAAAGGATGGTACTTGGACATTAAGGGTGATCTAGATACATCTTATTTGAAGGTTTGAGTCCTATTATAGCTCATGGGTGAGCCTGATATAGCTTATACATTGCGTTCACTAAGATAGCGTTAGGTGAGCCAACATAGCTTATACAATGGGTTCACCCAAATATTTATCCAATGCATTGGTTAATGATCCTTGTACATTAATTATAGGAGGGATTTACTAGTGTGTTTCTCTTATAGAATTAACTAGGCTTTATTTTTTTCCTGACACGGGTTTTAAAAGGGTTATGAAGAAGATGTGCCAAGAACCAACACATTTTTATTATTATTTATATGGTTATAAATGATTTATTTTTTCAATATTGATATTTTTTCTCTCAAGGATGTGCTTTTGGCCTAAAATATTGATTTTAAGGGGTTTAATGGCATGAAATCAATGACATTGGGTATAAGGTCTTAAAACGGTCTCTAACAGGTTGTGCTGATGGATTTGGAAATGCCCAATGACTCTCATATCCCTAATTCATGGACCTACTTTCAAAAGGTATTCATTTGTTGGATAACTTGTCTACTGAAACTTAAGAACTCATATTGGTCGAGGGGATGGGAATTCAAGCTCATCACACCTTTTTGGAGGGGGGACTATTGCCTATTTTGGGAATCTCTTATAAATTTAAGATCTGTTCATGAATCCTTGATTCATTCCAATGTATGTATGTGTGGATTACCCCTAGGTAAAGATCCATTATGAATAAGCATGGTATATTAATCTTCCATATATATCTAAGGTTCTTCATAAATGGTACCCCTTTATGGATAGATTACATATTCTTTGGTTGTTTATTAGGCCGATGTTGGTTTTAAGCCACTTTGTGAGGCGCTCTGGATTTTTCTATCATTCAGGGAGATGAGAGTTGTTTTGATGTTTGGATTGAACCCTTAATATGGTATTATTATATATCCTTATGAGAGTAATAAGAAACCATGTAGTTCAGTTCCACTTAAAAAGACACAACGCCTTTTAAGGTTATGTGACAAGGACCCTACCATGGAGTTTAACATCATGCGGTAAGGATTCCCAGGAAAAAGGTACCTAGTCAATGATATTGTGTGACTTATACCGAGGTGGACTTAGGGACTCAAGAAATATTTGGCCTCCCAACTGGATATGAACCTACCAAAGATGTTTCCTATAGAACATTATGGTAAATTTGGGTGTGGGGTTTGGATCTTAGGGAGGCTTCCTACATTTCTCAGATAGTTGGGAATCAAAACCCACATATTTTGGTTTGTTATAAGTTACACATATAATTTTTTCACTGGGGGGTAATGATTAGATATTAAACTTTGGGGATTCCCATTTGAGTTTGATTTTAGGGCTTAAAACTATGGAGAAGGCCCATTCGAGGGATCATGATTAGGGTTTACACTCAGGGGATGCATGTTTGGTACTACTTCATTGGGAATATGGACCTTTTAAGGTTGAGATATGATTTTGGGGCTTATAAAATATAGGTGGACCACCTATTTCATATGGTTGAGGCATACACATCAAGGCAGCCTAGTTGGTTAGGGATCACGCGGATGTCATGATCGCCAATAACCTCTAAGCTCATGTGATTCTTGCTCATTGTGAGAAACAAGAGGAAGTAGTAGATATGATGATCGTGTGACCTTCCTTATCCACATATGGATTTTACTGGAGATAAAAGGGAGAGGGATAGGGCTTTAGGTGTGATGGTCTCCTATTCTATTTTGGTATCCAGGATATTCCAATTTTGTGATCTATCCATCTACATCCCAAGTGTAGGAAATGAGGAGAAAAAATTCTGCCTCCCACCAGAAAGGCTAGGAGCTTACCTTAGGAGGAGTTCCCTACAATTGGTTCAAGGTAAATAGAGGAATTTTTAACACCAGTCCTCATTGATGAAAATGACTAGGGGTTCTCTTAAATTCCTATAACAAGGAGGTTCACATGAGAATCCCAATTCCAGAACCCCCGTTACCATAGGAATGAAAACTCAAGAATATTCTAAGGGTCCACCTTATAATAGAGATTAACAATGAGACTCTACTTAACATGGGTATGTAAACTCAAACGGACATGATGATGTTCCCAATGATTTTATAATACATGTTGGACAGATTTGGAGGGGTCCTTGGCTTTTTTCATTAGACTAGTTCACGGAGCGGCCAACATGGGGGGCCAATGACATGATGGAAGGGAGCGATGGGAGCCAAAGAGTGGAATGCCCTAGGATACCCCAATTCTCATAGTAGGTTTCTATAAATGATGTGGTTACCATCATATAGAATGGTGCTACAGAGGTGTGGGGACCATCCATATAGCATTGTGCTATGAGGACCTATTTTTGGCCCGCATATCATTCCACTTCACAGGCTAGGTTCCACCCGCATAACATTTTGCTATATGGGGCTGAGTTCCTCCTGCACAAAATTTCTCTATGAGGGGAAGGGTTCCTCCTACATAACATTTTTCTATGCGGGATATTTTTCTACATGGGTTCCATCGATATCATATCTTGCAGGGTTGTGTCTACAAGGGGTTTTCAGGTTCATGGGCCACCAGATGATTTATTATTTTTCCCTTACTACTATGAGGTGGCATTTTACCTGCTAGGAAATCGTCAAAAGTATACAGTTTTTGGGGTTACTTGACACTCATTTTATTGTGCTTTCTTGGGTTTAGTATCCTAATTACATCAATCGGTTTCATCAGTCGTATTTTTTGGTCCCCCTGGAGGTCTTATTTATAAAAGTGTGGGGGGGACCAAATACTGTCAGGGTCGGTTTTCTATAGTGATCCACATGAATTATTTTTTGGGAGCCTAGGAGGGTTCTCTAGACCATGAATGACTTAGTCATTAGGGAGCATTCATTTTTGGAGGGTGGTCATCATTTTTAGGGATGAAAATTACTGCCTCAGTATCACAAATGACTTCATTTCATTTACAGGAGCTAATGATACTACTTCATCCCATGAACTATTTATTTTTCAAGGAATATTCATTTATGGGGGGCCGAAATCACCATATCTCTCCCAAAAATGGTTTCATTTAATTTTCTAGTGCTGGAGATACCACCTCTATCTAAAAACTACTTCATTCATGGATGCTTTGTGTCATGGTGGAATGTCATGCATAGTGGTGGTCCACAAAGTGATTTGGGATTTGCAGTTTCACCCATTTAAATTTTTTCTTTAATTATCTTTGGATTTTATTTCTACACTTTTCTAAACTCAATAGAATTATAATCTTAAAATTTTCATAATTTACGAGACCCAAAAATCACCCCGCATCGGAATGGGTTCTAATCTATATAAAGAAAAGGCTATTATGGTGTAGAAAGTGATCATCCTTCGAACTGATTCAGGGTACGCAAGTGAAACCGTACAAGGGGACCACACCTATAAAAAGGGGGCCATCAAATTTTACATTTATTTATTCTCTCAGTGAACTCGAAACTCTTAAAAACTCTCTTAACCACATAATATGTCCATAAACTATCTCTTTTAGAGATTCCCTTGTTCTCAAACCTCATTTCGTCACCTGAAAAATGAAATAGTTATATGTAAATAGTAATTTTAGATTACTTCATGGAGGGTGGATACTTCATGGATTTAAGCATTCCATGGACCTTCACTTCACTGGCCAACTATTTGTAAGATAGTGAATTCACAAGCTTTATGAACTGACAGCCTATAAGTGGGTTACTCTACGAAGTTATGGTTCATGGTTGGGGCACTAGGTGTGCATCATAGTGGTTCAAGTATTATGATATAATCCTTTTCATTCTCCAAAATTAATCTCACATATTTTAAATTATCCATTGTATGGATAATAATGGATGTCACTTCCATTTCTATGATTGTGACTGGGAGAAGAATGACCATGTCTAGAAATGTTTAATATGATCATTGTTATTACATTAACCATCAAGAGGGAATTAAAAAGAAACTACTTTCACTATAACTTCTAGTTTATCCTATATCCACCTGATTGACACTTTATAATTTGGGACTTCAAGATGATTCTTCGATTCCACTGATTGAACAAAATCTCTCTTCTACTTGGTTCGAGACATCCCAAGAGCAGTCCAAAGAGAATTTCTTTTTCATAGGAAAAATCATTTCTAGTCTAGTTGAAGAGAGAGTATTTATTTTGAATAGATTAATGTGGAAACAAAGATATATATATATCCATGATATATCTTTCCAATTAGTCATTCTGGATTATCTGTCCATTTTCAACCTTTCATTATGTAATCCCGACAGAGGGTGGAACACCATGTGAGATTTGTTCTCTAGAGGGAGATTCATAGACGAATGGGCTTGGTAATTCTAGGCACATCATAACTTCATTGAATTCCCTAAACAGTTAGAGGCTATCAATCTATACCAGGTAGTGTGGGTTTCCCAATTCTTGATTTATTCACTGACTGAGATACTACCTGAACTGATCAGCCATTGGGGTTTGAGAACAAATACCTTAAACTTATCCCATGGTGAATTGGGAATATGTTTATGGGATATTTATCATTTAGTGGGATTCCCCATATTTAGTAATATGTATGAAAAATTCCAACCTGCATCCAATACTTGGGAAATCGCTGAGCAAGTATCTCCATCGGAAGAGATATACTAATCACAATAGATAAATTACATTGTCAACACCTACATTCCCGGTCACTCATTCCATTAAATGACATGATATTATTGTTCTTGTAAGATAGTGGTCCAAGGCCAAAAGTTTTTCATAGTAGGAATCACCCAACCCAACAGATGTGAAGTGTCCAGGTTTCATACCAAGATACCCTCAAGGCGGGTCAATAATCCACATGGGGTTATTGAATCTTTTTGGATGTAACACCTAGCTTCATGCTATAGGGTTTATTTTCCATGTTCTTAAGTTGATATTTTTTCCATCCTTTGATGCCTATAATGGTGTCTGAATCTGTAATTTAATTATCATGGTCACATTGGCATAGGGAAAACCAATTAACTTGGGAATTCCTAACCTTGCCTCCATTTATGAACTGTTGGGTCAATTACATTAAGGAATATACCCACATCATCTCAATGGAAAATTTCAATTCATGTATGGATGCATAGAAGAACACTACCAATGATAAGAGTATCAGCATACTAGAATAACCCCTTATTCTATCTTTTTTCCCAACCTTCTCAACATTTTCATCATTCAGCTTAAATCCTTGGGAATCAATGGCATGGTCAAGCTGTTGAATTATTTTTCCCAATTCACTTTTGTGCCCTACCCTACACCCCACAGAGCAGGGGTGGACAATTGGAGGGGTTCTTAGAAGAATGTTCCTACATCATTGCATTGTGAGATGGAATCTTAACTACTTGGGTAGATATGGTAACCATTTTTGAATTTTAAACCCCATATATATTTTCAAGGAAATTTTTATGCCTGTAGAAAGTTTCATTTTTTAGCTATCACCTAGGTCTTGAGGGAATATCAACCAGTTATTATTCATAAATTTTGGTTGATGATGATGCGTGAGGATTCCAGAAAAGAAAATTCCTTCCCATGGGAGCATTAACTAAATTATCATGGGAGTATGCTTAGATGTGGGTGGAATATTATACTATTGGAGTTCTGGAGAGGTCAGTCCAACATGTGCATAAATAGTAGGCTTCTCCTATTCCATTACTTGTTGCGACATCATTACCCACTCCCAAAGGAGGGTGACGTTTTAATCGTCATCATAGGTGTTCAAAGGACGCTTCATCTGGATGTCCTCATTCTATATATAGTGATTCATATCTTACAATCTTGATTTCTTTCATTAAAAATCCCATTGAGGCTATCTCAAGTGATACAACATCAGGAATTCTCAAGATTAAAGCCTACCATATTTGTTTAGCCTCTGAGATTGAACTAGCCATAGAGATGAAAGATTTTCCTACCTAGGTGTCACAATTTAGGTCAATCCTGCTAGCTATATCCACAATCCCATATTATATACCTATTATGGTGAAGGAATAATATCATGGTCCTGATTCTACAAGAAAACATTAGGTTGTTTAAAAATGGTCCTAACACCAAATCTGCACTATCATCATAGAGACCCCCCTAGTAGAGTTTTTTGATAAGGAGGACACCTTGGGCCAACTGTATATTGGTTTGGACTCGGTAATCATTGATTATTGGCACATAAACATCCTAATATACTATATTGTCATAGCTCGAGAAGGCCTAGCCACTTTTGAAGGTGACTTAACTCAGTTTAATGACTCACATCATCAAACAGAATCCTTCTGGGATATTAAAAATATGTTACACCATTTGATTTCTGAAGAAGCAAGATCTTATGACCAACTGGTTCCACACATCGAGGATCTATGGGAATGCAAGGCTAGTGTATCAAGGCTAAAGTAACATCTATCATCAATAAATACAAAATTTAAATCTATCAATCCGAAGGGTCGATACCTCGAGGCCTTTGTTCAGTAAATGCATCAAACACCTGAAGATGAGGTTGAGCAAAGGACCACTTTGGAATAGACCCTTTTATGGACTACGTCAAGAAGTAGTCCATTTTTTGGCTAAGGAAAGCATAGCTCCATTGCAACCATTTAGTTGGATTCATTCCCCCTCCCTCCCCACTTTTTAGCATCTATGAGTGAGTCTAGGATGGGGATGATCCTCCATTCCTATTTAGTGGAATGAAAACTTGGTTGATCTCTAATTTTTATCTTTTATCTTTTCCTTCAACATTCACTAATCAAAAATGATTTTTTTTAAAAGATAATCTATTAGATGACTTGAATATTTTAGTCACAAGATATCACTTTTAGTCTCAATATAAGATAATCAAATTGATGTGGTTATGCACAACTCTAATTTTTTCCTAAGTCAAGGGACCTAGAAAGTGTGGCTTTGACTATTTCTAGTGTTCCATGGATAAACCTACAAACTTTGTGTCTTTTCTTCTATAGCCCTTATTTTTTCCTAAGTAATCTATGGTTTAGGCCTAGTTGGTATAACTTGAATTTTTATTAGGATTCCCTTTGTGGGTTTTTGACCTAACAAGATTTGTTCCATTTTATCCCTATTTTTTTATTGCTTGATTTTTTTCCTAAACCATGTCAATAATAAGTCTAGAGAGTAGATACATGACTTTTACCTAGGGTTACCTTTTCTAGTTTTCAACCTGGTGCGTTTTTCATCTCTTTTCTTTGGTATTTTAGAGTTATGAAAACCAGACTAATTTTTATAATGTTTTTGGTCGAATAGCTTGGACAATGAATTATGGGGTAAGGTCCCTAATAGGTTATATTGGCTGAGAATGTCCCGATATTTTTTAGAAATGAATGATATATTTTTCTTGACACTGGTTTTGTGATTTATGAATTAGAGACATGATATAGGGAGAGTAAGTGAGGAGTATCCATAAGAATGGTTTCCAACATGATGTTTCTTGGGAGTATGGAGGTCAGAAAATCCTCTCTTAAGAATGAATTTTCCTTTGGTTGATGGACCATTTTTCTTGGATACTTAGGCATATCCAACTAGGGAATATTATTAATAGTCAAAAAAGGATTTCTCAAGACATTATCTCCCCATTTCCAACGGCTAGTTGTTTTATGAAAATTTAGATTTCTTAAGAGCACAAAGGTTGGATTATAAAGAAAATGGGGTCAGAAAATGACAAGTGTATCTGTATCCTCTTTTTAAATTAATGAGAGACTAGTCCCACACAAATTTGTCTTGGGTAAAGTAGGTATGGAACATGATGAATTTTATCCTCATGTGAATAGGACATGGATGGTGTAGTTTAACATCTTATGTCCAGTATGTTCGAGACATAAGACTTAAGATTACTTTACCTTGAATAAGGGAAAAAGTATTCACCCTTTTCATAGTAATATTAATAAGAATTTCTTATCATCTTTAGGCATGAAGGGGGAAAGGTTGTAAATGATAATCTGGGGGGTTTTGAATCTGAGGATTTTTATGGGGAAAGGAATCCATTTGGGGTGTATGGTGGTAAGAAAATCTTCTCCTAGGGACGCATTTTCATTTTGTTGATATGATTTTTTTGCAAGAAAATTATCTAGAGACAACTAGATAATGTTATACATAATCAAAAAAATGATTCCCTAGGACATTGGCCCTCCACTTCTGATGGTTGGTGAAGTTTATGGAGATTCATACCTTTCAATATATAGAGTATGGTATGTGAAAGGAGGGCGCTTGGATATGACAGAGGATTTATAAGTCAAAATTTCCTGGGAATTGTTAGATATTCTTCCCTTATACTATTATTACCTAAGTTTAGGAAATATTTTTTATTATTATTTCTAGTTCTGATACATGAGGTCCATACATCACTACATATATCATTGAAACGAGAATAATTCCATGTGTAGTTCTGGGGAGGTTTCCCATGCAGGTCCGACCCATACACAGGAAAAGAGGGAAAACTTGTACATCTTTTTTGGGCCCGTTAAATGAGGTTAAGGAATCACCATGTATCCTATGATAACAGTAATCATGTTAGACGTAGTTCTTTAGAAGGTTCCCCCACATGTTAATCATACTCTTTTGTGGGCTGTGGGCATTTTAATTTTGGATATTGGCTCACTAACAAGGATATGATCATTTTTTATTACCCCATGAAGATATATCTCAAGAACAAAAGATTATAATTTTATTGTGGTTGTAGAAGGATATAGGATCTAGGTGTCACTATATATCTCGTCGAAATGAGAATCATATCATGCGTAGTTTTAATCGGGTTCTCTCTTAAGGTATATTTCATGCATAGGGAAATGGAATTTTATAATTTTTGTTGTGGCTAGAACTAGAATAGGGTATTTGGGTGTTGGTATGTACCATATAGTGGAAAGGATCAAGCCATATGTAGTTCTTCATAATTGTAGAGTTTAATGTCATATGACTAGGATATTAACTATGCAGTTTTAATGTTGTGAGGTGAGGATGCCCTGAGATATTGTAGTTTTAGGTCATACATCTAAGACTTAAATCATGGAAACAATGAGTATGAAAAGTATCATGGATCTAGGATACTCTGACATGTCTCGGATGTGAGAGAGAATAAAGTTTAAACCATGATTCCGGGTATTCTTAGATCGGGATAAGTGATATGTGGTGTGGAAACCATTGGGGTGTATGTAGATTGGAAAAGCATCTTATGAAGATGAAAATTTCATTGAGTGAAATGAATTTTTTTGGAAAATTTATACATATCCAATGGGGGCATATTATTCATAGTTAAACAAAGGTGTTCTCAATATATTGGCCCCTCCTGTTTCAGATGGCTAGAGGTAGTTTGTGATAATTTGAAATTTTCTTAGACATAGAGTGTGATGAATGGAATGTATTTGTCCCATTATGTAATAATCATTTTTACTGTGATTATACATGGAGTGTGAAATACCCTATATAGTTCTTCCTTATATTTTGAGAGGGACATTTTTGTTTCCTTGATAGATCCCTGAATTAAGAACCCATACTTGAGATCTCTTTCATAAATCCATATTTTCATATAGAAGATGGGAACATTTTTTCATTTTCTCTTTGGATGGGACAAGGGAATATTGTCTAGGAATCACTATATATCATATCAAAATGATAATCAAGGTATACATATATCTTTTAAGGACCATGTATTTTAACATCATGTAATAAGGATGAGGTTCAACCAACATATACAAATATTAACATTATGGATCCATGCATTTTAATGTCTTGCAAGAGAGATAATTGATGTACCTTTTAAGGTCTTTTTTCCAGGACCATGGAAACCTTCACATGGGTTGATATGCCTTGGTCATGAGGGGAATCCCCTACCGAATGTCATAATCCCACGTGATCAATGATTAGTGTGAGAAAAAAGGTGTGTAAAAGGTTTTTCCATCATATAGAGGCGATAAAAATAGGGATTTGTTAATTTTGAATTTATAATGGAAGGACCAGGAAATAGAATTTGGGTGTTCCTACTTATCCTATGTGAATTAGAATAGAGTTTTACCTAGTTATTGAAAGTGGATCCCTTTGTAAATCAGAAACATACACATAGATGAGGGATTTCTTTTTGGAGTGGATGGACCAGGAGGTAAAATCCAAGAATCACTATGTATCCCATGTAAACCGGAATCAAGTTGTACGTAGTTCTTGAATATGGAATGGTAGATAACCGATGTTGAGGGTAATGTTCTCTTGGGTGATAACATAACAATGTTATGTATTTTTACATCATACAGGGAGGAAATTAGTGTCGTGTAGTTTAATGTCTTGCGACACCGATAGTGTACCCTACAGTTCAATGTCATGCGGTCACGGTGATAGTTTTGTAGTTATGGGAAGGTAGATTTTTGTTACCAGTGAGAAACACAATACTGACATGAAAAGAGGCACTGAGGAAAATGTTTGGCAGGAAATAATCTTATAAATGGAGGTAAATTTTTGTTTAGGCCTAACATAAGAGGTCTTAATGTCACTATATATCCTGTTATGACAAGAATCAAGCCACACATAGTTCTAGATGGAAATTCTTCTCACAGCTCTAACCTAGATGTATAGGGGGAATCTTTTCCTTATTTCATGGATGGGCATAGGATGTGGGGTTTTTATGTCACTATGTATCCCATAGAATGGGAATCAATACACACACAGTTCTAAGTGAAATCTTCCTACACAGGTCTAACCCGTACACAGGGAGGTGACATTTTTTCTTTCCTTCGACATAGATCCAGCACATGTGGGATGAATCATTAATTGAAATTATGATTTTGATTTATTTTATCATCATGTAGTGAGGAAAATGAGTGTTAAGCAGTTTATTGTCATTCTAGGAGGATGATGTTCCATACAGTTTAACATCATGTGATTAAGATGATGGCATCATGAATTTAATCATCATGTGGTTAGGATGATGAACATGTGATTACACAAAATACTTCTTTAGGAACCTTATTTTGGTGGGAGTTGTGGAGATATTTTCATCCCGTTAAATTAGGGAATATGCTCAATGGGAGTGGAATTTATATATGGCTTATGTTCCCTCCCATTTTGGTTCCAATTTTGGAGGTTTCTTTCTAAGTATTGTTGGAGTTTGGAGGACCAACACTATCTCCCCTTTAGAGAAATATATGAGAAGAAACTTTTTGTTAAAGTTTCACGTAGTTGGGTTTTGGTGGAATTCCTAATGATGTAAGGTATGTAATATTTTCTCATCCAGTCAAGTCAATTCATCCAACCATTTATGTGATTTCTCATATATGGACAATTGATTGCAGATGATAATGCAGAGTGGGGGAAATTGAGCCTCGATGGGTAGTACTTCCTTTATCCCATACACTAGTGAGTATGGGGTATCCCATTTGGTAGTGTGGGTCATGGTCTGGTAATCCCGCGAGGCATGTAAGATCTTTTCTATCCAAGACTTTTTATCCTTATCTACCATCTTTTGGAGTATATTTTATAGGTTCTAATTGAAGGCCTCTATCTATTTGTTAGCCACTGCATAGTAGCGGGACGAATGGTTGGACTTGATATCATATTCATGATATAGCTTATCCAATTACACAAATTATAAATTGGTACTGTTTTTCATTAGTATTGTATGAGGGAAACCAAATCGGCTGATGATGTTGGCTTTCATGATGCAGAAAATGCTCCTTTCACTCACTTATTTGAGGGGTATGTATTTGGACCACTTAGAGAAGAAGTTGGTTGTTGTAATAATGTACATGAATGTTTTGGCAAATATGGGATGATACGGTCCCACAATGTCCATTCCCCGTAGGGAAAATGTCCAAGATTATTTTTTTGTGTATAGAAACTCTCGAGGTTGATGAATGAAGTTGGCATGAACCTGGTAGGAATGGAAACTTTTGGTTAATTTAGTGCAGTTATATATTAGAGTGGGTTGGAAATACCCAAGCCTTAAAATTTAGTAGGAAATCTTAAGTCCTGACTGGTGGGTACCATAGGCTCTGGTGTGCATTACCTTCATTATTACAATGGTCTCTTCTCTATAAATGTAATTGAGATGGACCCCATGAAGGATCCATTTATAGAGTTATTTTTTATGGTTTGTTCCATCATATATAACAAAGTTAATTATTATTCATCAGATCTGTTGTCTCCTATATTTTTCTAGTGGAATATCTCCACTTTAAAAGAATTATATAATTTATTTCATCTATCTAGTGGTAGGAACTCATGGTTTAGGGATGGGAATAATCTAATCAATCACTTACATGTTTGTTAGAATGAAGGGTGAGACTATTCTGTGGTGTGCAATGATGATGGTTCTTTCATCCTACTCAGGATCGACTAGAGATATAGATGCATTTTCCAAACTATAATCCTAGGTTTTCTCCATCCTTGGGACTTGATTTAATGTTGGATAATAAGGGAATTACACTATTACTCCTCGAACGTGATTTAATAGGGGTTATATCTTCCTTTTAGATAGCATAATCACCATTAATCAGCTTGATGACCAGTTTTGAATCACCTTTTATCATCAAGTGTTTCACTTGAAATTGCAGTGCCATCTATATCCCAGCATTGAGAGCTTGAAATTATACTTTATTATTCATCCACCCCTCTAATAGTTGGAAGGAGTAAGGCTAGACTTTCTTTTCTGGAGATACTAATATGACTCTCATCCCTACTTTATTGATTTTGGGTTCTTCCATCCTCTTTCCTATCAGGATTCTAGATGCACCTTCAAAATTAATTTCCCATATCTAGGGACCCTCTTGAACAAATAAAATATCTTCATCGGGTAATTCAACATCCAATAAATTCATTTCTTCTAAGGGGTTATCTGCTAGAAAATCTATTAATGCTAGGTTTTTGAATTCTTTCTAAGGCATAAAGTGAATGTTGAACTAATTCAAGATTACCACCCACTGTGATTAATGCCCAGTCAACATTGGACAGATGAGGATATATTTGAGTGTGTTGTTTTGAGAGGATAAATGGACCTCATGGTGTTGTAGATAGTTTCTCAGTTTCTAGACTAAAAATATTAGGTCCAAATAGCTCTTCTTGATATATTAATACCAAATCTCATATTTGATCATGTTTTGACTAAGATAGTAATGTTTTTTTATCTATTGGTGTTATTCTATTGTGTTGGGAAAGAACTCATTGATCGCTCTAAGGCTATCACATACCAAATAAGTTGTCTTCCATTGACATGTGTCATTAGAACTGGTGGGATCAAGAGGTATTTCTTAAGACTTTCTAATGCTTCCTAACAATCATCATTACCTTGGTATGTAACCCTGGTTTTCATCAGCCTGGTGTAGGGAAATAATTTTTCAACAAGGTGGGATATGTAGCATCAGATGTAGGATAAGTTTCCTTCAAGCCCTCTTAACTCTATGAGTTTAACAGGAGTTGATATTCCAAGGATAGAAATCATCTTATTAGGGTAAAATTCTATGTCATGATGGTATACGAAAAAGCTAAGGAACTTCCTCAAGGTAACATCGAAAGAACATTTCAAGGGGTCCATTTTAAGGGTGTGTTGTAGAAGTTTTTTGGAGAAGGTTTCAAGATATGGTAGGTGGTCTGAGTGTTGTAGAGATTTAACCACCAGTTCATCAACATAGCATTCGAAGAAATTTCCCATGAAGGGTTTGAAGATGTGATGTGTGGTGAATTTTTATATAGAACTGAATACATCTTGATGATTCCTTAGGAAAGAGGTATATACATCCTTATCTTCATAAGTCATGGCCACACTAATAAATTCGGGAAATCAATCTTCCTCTATACCCAGATTGTTTTCTCTAAGTTTATCAACAGTGGTAGAGAAACTCTCCCCCAATACTGGAGGGGAGTCCCTAAGGTCTCCTTCTTCCTCTTCCACTTCCTTCCCTTCATCTTCATCTTATTTTTTTGATGGGAAAATATGTATTTGGATGAGTTCCCCAGAGTTCAGAGAGGATTCAATATCTTGGTATTTGAAATATGGAGTGAGTTCCTCTGATCCAACTGCCAGTAGATAATTTTCTTGAAACATTGGATAGGATGGAGTGATAAATAGAGAAGTGTCTTTGTCAAGTTTATTTTGAAAGAAGTACTCTTATGCCTCATATAGTGAGGTGAGTATTTCTTGGAGCTAGGGGGATTATTTGAAAGCATCTTCATCTTATCTTTCACCATTGTTTAGGGAGTCATTATATTTTCAGACGCTACTATACTAGGTGGTTATGACTGAAATCATGAATATTCCCAAATATATGACTGAATTCGGGCTCATATGCTTGACTTGGTTGATAGTTAGAATATATTCTTCATCGATATGCCAAAACGGACTAGCTGAGAATTTTTCTAGACCATTCAGGGTGACAATCAATTCAACACCATCACCCAGAGGTTGTTTCCATTTCCCCTAATAAAACCTTATGTTGATGTAATGTGACTCATAGGAATACAATGGCGCCTTATCAGCATAAAATTTCTTGATATTTCCATTGATGTAGTATTTGATGAATTGATGGTATGAGGAGGGGGTTGCTTCATGTTGGTGAAACCAGGGCCTTCCAAGAAAGATGTTGAAGGTTGTTTTTTGAAAAACTGCCATGAATTATGAGTCAGCTACGAGGTTTCCAAATTGGGACTTGATATTGATTTTTCCCAATGGATTCTATTTCCTTTTTTCATAGACTTTAAATGTTATAGAGGAAGACACAAGGTTTTTTTCATCGCAGCCCAGTTGAAAAAGTGTTCATAAATGAATGATATTAACTCTAGAACCATTATCAATGAAAACTTTCTAGACATTGACACCATTTATCTTAATGGACACACTCAAGGGTTTGATGTTACCTTATATAACAGCATCTCCATCTTGATTTCTAAAGGAGATAATTTTATGGAATTATGAAAAATTAGCCTCTATCCAATAAATCTTGACAACTACTACATTTTCTTTAAACTTTTAGGGGTCTAGAAAATCTTATATTAGTTCTTAAGTTATTTTGATAAAATTAAGGCATCCATGATTGATAGTTTGGATGGTACCAATGATAATTGTTTCATAATTTCATACATATAGTCTAATGGCTGATTCTTTCTTATGTGAGGATACTCTTTCATAGGTACTTTAGGGGATTGAGTATTTTATGAAGATAGATCATCCCTTATAATAAGAGCTAGTGGTTCTCTTGTCCTTGGTGTGTTGGGTTGGGCAAGTATCCCTGCTCACCAAGGGAAATCTGATACATGTTTGTCTCTTGATTGATATTATATAGTGACTGGGTTAGAATTGATTTTGGAAGGTTCGTGCATGTTTTCATGTACCTGTAGGACTGTATTAAGGGATATTATATGAGTATTTTCAATATTTATGGTTTGAGTAGGGGAGTGACTAGAAGTTTGTCTCTTTTTATGATTGTGTATTCCCTGGTATCCTTAGATCCTATGGATTCTTTTTTCGGTTCCCCGATCAGGTGTGTGAAAATTGGGCTCATATCCATACTCATCATCAGATATAGGATCTATTAAGTGAATGAAAATAATGGATATGACAATCAACTCCTCTTCTGATGATGGATCTACAAGGGAAATCACTTTTAGTGGTGCTGTTTGGCGGGGTGTTGCTTGTTGTTTAAGATACAGGGGAATAAAATCTATGAGTTTTAAAGACAACATCAGTCTTAGTTCATGTTCATAATTTTACACTTTCTCTCTACCTTTCAGGACGCGCTACTTTTTGAAGGGTTGTCCTTTGGAGGTTTGTGGTTCTGATGACATTGGTTGAGTTATGGTTGAAGTATCGGGGTGTATAGTTGTTTGTTTCAACTATTCTTGGAGTATTCCATTATATTAGTTGATTGTATTTTGATTCATCCAAATATAAAAAAAAATGATCCCTTCTACTAACAACTTCTTTCCATTCACCCCGCTCCTCAGGGACAGTAGTGGAAACACACACCACTTGTGCTAGCTTTGATCCCAGTTTTACTTCCATGGAATCTATCATTTTCTATCAGATTTATTTAAAGAAAAAATATTCCTAAATAGTGTATCCCAGTATCTGGTGAAAGGGTAAATTATATGGATGATCATAGATACCCATCTCATTATCCCATTTTGGTTCGAGTATATGGAATAAATCACATTCCATAGCATCTATGAAATAGTCACAGACTTGATCATCTCAGAATGAGTAAACATTATTCTTACATTCCTCGGATTGGTTCTATCTGGGCCCACTCCACTCATCTTTTTGAGGTGGGGGTTACTGTTGATTCTTGGTGGGGGTATTTTATGATATGGTTTATTCTTAGGAGCTTGAGAAGGTTTGGGGGCTTGCTTAAGTGTGATAGATGCCTCCTCCTATTTTCCCACTCTTTTCCCCAAGACAGGTGGGGTTATTCGAGACTTGATCGTAGTTGGTTGTGTGGAGTCCTACATTCTTTGGGGAATAGAAGATAAATATTGGATCCCACTTGTATATTTCACCAAGATGAGTGGTGTTAATAGCTCATCATTGAGTTTATAGATGCACATAACAAGTATATCTTCCTGGGAAAGTGGCTGGTTTAGGGAATAGATCAAACCTTTACATCAAGTGATGCATTCCAAGACCCTATCATTCTCTAAGTTTTTGCAATTTGATAGGTCACTTAGTTTTTTATTCAATAGCATTGATCTAAACTAGAAGAGGAACTATCGATGGAGGTATTCTCAGCCCTTGATAGACTAAGAAGGCAAGCTAGTGTACCACACAAACATTGGTCCTTGAAGGGTTTGTATGAAGCATCGTAGTTTCACTAATTCTTGGAGCTCTAGAGTCCCCATTATGGGATCATAGTGAGATTCATAATAATTCAAAATTTCTTCTAGATCTCCTAAAACATTAAACACCAGAAACCTAGGACTCTCGAAATTTGGTAGTGTTGGGGTGTCACTTACACATTCGGGGTAAGGTTTCCATTCAGGTTGCACTGGTTCACATCATTCTTCAATGTCTTCCAATCGATTTTCTACTACCTCAATCATGTTTATAAGACCTTCATGAGTGTTCTGTAGAACACGTTCTTAGAAAGGAGGGAAACTGGGTTGGATTTTATGTGTTGATTCCACTACAATTTGGGGAGGATATCTGACCAGTGACATCTTTTGAGGATTTACCTGAACGTATTAAGTTTGTTTCTTTAATGGAGGGAAATCATGTTACCCTCCCATGAATATGTTTGGGTAGACCAATGGTCCAGGTGCTGTTTTGGGTATATTTCCTAGTCTTGCTTCAATTTCCATGATAAAGCCTTATGGATGAAGTGAACCTATTGGAAGAGTGAGTTGTGGCTCTACTTGTGGATAATACTCAATAGGAATTCTACCTCATAGAAACTCAACATTGATTCACCTCAACACTTTAATTTATTCCTTCTCCCAACCGAATATTTCTTTAAGCATAGGGAGCTCGTTCTCTTTGAAAGGAGGAGGTGGGTCATATATGACCTTGTTTTTATTCTTATATCTAGTAGAGGTTCACTAAGGATGAAATATGGGATTGGACAAGGGAGTTCCCAGATTTAGGGTGATTCTATAGTTCTGGGTAAGCACACCTTCATTCTCAGTGTGGACCATATCTTGGATGGAACCATCCTCTCCTTTATCTTCTGTATTTTCATCATTTTCATTGTTGTTTTTGGAATTTATTTCCATGACATTCACCGATGTGTAATGCATTATAGGCTCTATAATGGTTATTTAATGATAGGAGGATAGATTGTACCCTTTTCAAGACCTCTCCCTAATCTTATATGATCCTTTTAGGGCTTCTTGGTGAAGGGTGACTCGAATGGAACCTTTATAATGCCTAGTTGTTTTCCTCCCTTCTAGGGAAAATGTGTCCTGAGATGGGATGGAATGGGTGACATCTTTACATATCATCCTCACTAAATGGGAAAACTTATTTCTACTAAGGGGGTGGTTGAGATTAAAATTACCATTTCCCTATGGAATGGGGTTTCTCCTGTTCTCTTATTTCAATGCCTCAGCCTAATTTTTTTAGTATTATGGGGTCTTTTGTATTAAAAATTCTCGTATCCCTATGGGTTGGGACTGATCTTGTATTACTATGGTTTCTGTTTTTGTCACCGCTCACTTGATCAAGAAAATTTTTGTTTGAATGTGAGGTAGATATGATGTTGGGACTCCACATGAACAATTTTATTCTAAGGGCATTAGGAGTGCATGATTATTGGGTTCCCTTAGGGAGGAAATCTGATGAATGTTCTCAGTTTCTTGGTTTAGAATTTTTTTTATAGCTTTCTCTCATCTATCTTGAATCTTTTGAGACTTACTCAAGGATGGTTCATATCGATTCTACTACCTTTAATGTTTAGGTATTTCTCTTAACATCAACCTTGGAATTATGAAATTATAGAATTTCATCTCTAGTGAGCTTTGTTGGATGTTGTTTGGGGTGAAATATAGACTTCCATGCTTTCCCCATCCTTTGATATGAACACCAGGTGGGGAATCTCAAATTAGAAAAAGTAACATATATGGTGCATTGAGGTGCCTTTTTTATTGTTGTCTTCATGAAGACGAAATGGATTCCAAGTCTATTTGATGATTAATCTATCCCAATATTTTGACATGGTATGTATACCCATTGTATGGTAAGTATTTTTTATTCAGATGGTGGATATGTTTATAGAGATTGAGACTAATTTTCTATATGTATTCTTCTAACAACACCCTTGGTATGTCAAACTGAGAATTTGGTGAGGGAAAAAACATAATGGGTATATCATCCTTGTCCAATTCTATTCTAATGAGAAACATTTCATTTTTTTCATCCTCTAGGGACTCCTCTACCTGATTTTCCCAACATGGAAACTTCTTGACTATTTTGTTGAAATTAGTGGGGCTAGTAGGGGTCTCATTATTATATGAATGATTATGGGGTGGCTTGAGGGATGAGCATCATCCTGAGCCGTCTCATGTTTGATAAAGAATATTTCTTTTCATTAATATGGTATCTAACATGTCTGACTCCATCCCTCCAATTTCCTCTATATATGAGGTATTTTTTATTTTTAACTAGGAAAGGGGAGGACCTTCTTGCCGACATGAGATGTTATTGTGGGGAGGAACTTCACAGAGCATTCCAAAATGGTAGAGGATAGAATAATATCTTTATTCTTGGTTTTAGGGATAATGTCTTCAAATTATACCCTAGAGAAGACCTTCAGGGTAGACGACAACAAGGGGAGGTCCTTTTTACTGTAATGATATGTCACTATGGAGAGGACCTTCACAACACATGCCATAATGGTGAGAAATAACGTCATATCTTGATGCTAGACTGTAGGGATAATATCTACAGTATATAACCTAAGGAGGACCATCGGGGTGGATGATAGAAGAGGGAGTACTTTCTTGCTGGAATGAGATGTCACTGTGGGGAGGACCTTCACCGCACATTCCACTGTAGTGAGGACTATCATCATAGTTTGATGCCTTACTATAGATAGAATATTTATAGTGTATTACTTATGGATAACTATTAAGGTATAAGACATCAATGGGGAGGAACTTATTTCTATTTGATCTTCTATACATGAGGAGGGATACAGTGATTCTCATCAGGATATATAATCTCATGATTGATTGGTTTGTGTCGAAGAATGGATACTTTGTGGTTGATGCTCTGTGGAGGTCCTTTAGCTTTTTTGGTAAAAAATTTGTATGGAGGAACTTGACAACATCTACTACCAATTATGTAATTTTGAAAAAAATTAGCATGATCATGGGCCACCAGGATTAGGTGCCTAATGGCCTCTTGAAATCCATCATCCAGCAGAGAGGGGTTATGAATATTATCTTCATTTTTTAGTTTCCTTTGATGTGATTTATTTCAGGGATCACTCTTAAAGGAAACCGGGGTCGGTTACAATGATTGTTTGCCTTCATGTATGGGTTTCTATTGAATTAGCTCTTAAGGGGTTGTTGGGATATGCTAGTGAGATTCTGGTGTTCTGGCAGGAATATGTGCATAACTTGGAGCAGCCACCAAAGTGGACTGGTGTCCCCAAGTTGGAATGGGTATTTTTTCCTGATCCTGTTATCCATTTATCATGGAATATTGTTAAAGACCTTCTAGGATAGGATTATGGATATATGTATTCTAGGTATTTATCACCTCATTATGTTAATGAGTCACCCCACTTGAATAGGTGGGGTTGTGGGAATAAATCCTTTATATTTCCACATACATGATTACATATTGAAAATTATGTAAGATATGGTCATGAATTGGGGGTTGATCCTCCATCATTGCTATGATGTGCTAAGAAAATTCTTTCAATAGAATGGGAATATAATCCCATTCTGATGTCAGAGTAGAAATATGTGTGTGCTTTGTTCTTCTATTTTCTACCAGTAGATAATGATAGGTCTCATGAGTGGGGGAAGATGTATGATTCTTCCCCTAATTTATAACTAGGACAATCCAGTTGTTTTATCTAATTGCCACCATATTTGAATAGAGGGATACATACTTGTGAGCAGGTATTTTCATCTTCTCAATGGTTTCCATCATATTTAGTTGATGGGATTGATATGCATTTGTAGAAATTTTCCTCTCCTTGGTTATCATTGTATTTGGCTAATGGGCTTCATATCTCTTGGTAGGGATACGATCCTACTTGTAGTTTCCACCCTATTTGGTTGATGATCTTGGTAGACATTAGCAGTAATTTCCCTATGATCATAGCTAGTTGATGACTTACTTGGATAATGAGTATCATGCATGTTGATAGGGATATGTTCCTACCTATAGTTTGTTACCCTATTTTCATGGCAGTCATGGTGATAAGTATAAAAAAATTTCACATGGTTATAATTTTCAACTACATTTGGACAATGGGATTCATAAGGAGCAGAAATATATGTATTCCCATGTTGTACCATCATATTTGATCGATGATCTTCATGAGGGCGATCAGGTATATGTGCATGCATGTGGGTCACTGCTGTATTTACATAATAGGATTCTTCATCAGGAACCAGGATGATGGTATGTTCCTGATTATATGATTTTTTCCCTTCGTGTGACACTATGAGGAATGGGATCTATTAAATTTCAGCGGGGGACCATGAAGCATCATCCTCTTTATAATGAAGATGTGGGGCCACACAGTTTTGGAGAAAATGATTTTTGACAGGGTCCCTTGAGCATTATCCCTATTCTTATGATATTAAATCATTAATGTTGACTTCATTGGCATCCCTAAGGTAAGGTAGGAACTCATTGTCGAATTATGGGGATAATTCCCTGAAATGGTTGGAGACAGCTCGTGGATCTGTTTATTTTTGGACTACCTATTGTCGATGGGTGGACAACTAGTGGGGATTTATAGACTGGAAGGATTTATTAGTGCCTCTAGGGTTGGGATAGTACCACTCAAATGTGACTCTCTAACCAATGTATTTGAGACCCATCATTTAATATTCTAGGTGGTAAATGGATTCCTCTACTTTTTGTAGGATTGGGCTAGTGTAGTGGCTGATATGCATGTTTTTGAAAACTCATAAGATTCTATTTTATTGAAGTAAGATTTGAAGAGTGACCACAATGTATGTGATAGATATAGAAAACAAAACCCTTTCGAAATAAAATATCATGACCAAATGTGTAATTGATGGTCTTTATTGGATCCCATTCATTTTGGATGTGAAAGGGGCCTGAAATTGGGTAAAACGGCCACCTTATTAAAGGATTCATGTTGGGTTCACTAGTTTTCTTCCCTTAAGGATGCGATTGTGGACCGAACATTTGATTACAAGGGGTTTAATGGTTTGAAATCAATAAAATTGTGTACATGGTTTTCAAAAGGTCTCCAATTGGTTGTTTTCATGGAGCCATAAACGCCCAATGACCCTCATATCCATGATTTGTGGAACTGTATTCCAAAGGAAGGAGTTAATTGGTTAACATGGACAATTACACTTAAGAACTCACATTAGTTGAGAGGATGTGAAGTTAGGCTCATCACACCCTTTTTGGGGGGACTATTGCCTATTTTTGGACTATCTTATAGATTTAAGATAAGTTCATGAATACTTGGTTCATTCCCAAGTATGTATGAGTTTATTTCCCCTAAGTAATAATCCATTATGAAACATCATTGGTCAGAAATAATCATTATCTATCCAAGGGTCCCCATAAATGGTTCCCCTTTATGGATGGATTAAGGATTCATTGGTCATTTATTAGGATGACATTGATTTTAAGCCACCCCGTTAGGAACTCTAGATTTTACAGTCATCCAAGGAGACCAGAGTTATTTTGATGTCAGGATATAACCCATAAGATGAGATTTCCACATATCCTCATGATAGGAATCAAACCCACATAGTTTGGTGCCACTTAACAGGATACATCACCTTTTAAGTTCATGTGACAAGGACCCAACTATGAAGTTTAACATCATAGAGAAAGGATGCCAAGGAAGAATGTGCCTAGTCAAGGATGGTGTGGGACATACACCAAGGTGGCCTAAGGGACCCAAAAAAGATGTCGTCTCCTAAGTGGATGTAACGACACGAATCTGGAGCCCCTCTACTAGTGCCCCGTACCTGGTTCTCCAAATGACCTCAAGGGCATTTACCCAAATTCCAGAGGCTTCCGACTAGCAGCGAGGTCCTTGGTAAGTTATTGGGGAAACTATGCCCTCATTTAGTAAGGTATAAAAGGTAAGAAAAACAACAGTCAATAGCGGAAGCAGTAACAAAATATAGAACCGTTGTAACACCAGAGACTTTTATGAGAAATATTTTGTTTTTATGTTATATAAATCATCAAAATAATCTTTCACTACACACAACACTAGCTTGGCTTTCTTTACACACAACCGCAGCCTTCCTCGATAGCTTGCGTCGTACGCAATACCGAGTTTCACTAAACAACGATATGCTATTAAAATATTATTATAACTAGCCATTATGAATAATACTAACTGAATTTTGAATTTTATAACATTTTAATTCAACTTATACATTTTCTAGAATGAGGTATAAAAGCAAAATCAGTTTTTTTGGATAAAAGAAATATTTTTCAAAAAATACAGTTTTTCCACCTTTTGAGGGCGCACCCACATTAAATCTAGTTTTTGACATTTTATAAGTTCAATTTGAAAAAATAAAATTCTTCTTTTGAATCAGGGTATAAAACTTTACTTTGGATAACTTTTTGATATTTTTCTGATAACTTTCATATTTTGATTAATAGTAAAAATACGCTAATTTTTAATTAAAAACAACTTTTTTCATTGAGATAATTTATATGGATAAATTATAATATTGAATGGTTTTAAAGTATAAATAGAATATATTTTTACCATTTAATATAATTTATGTCATTAGCATTAATTTCACATTGAATTCATAGGTAAAAACATTTCAATCTTTGGCAATGTTTTAACTTCTAAAACCCGTTTTCTGAACAACAGGATTTATTTTAAATTAATTACTGCAACTTATATGTTTTGTATTTTGAAAAATGGATTTCATATTCAGAATCAGAGGGTCCAAATTATGTTAATAGATAACTTTTTATTTTCGGGCATTATGAATAGTAACTACGGTAAATTTTATTTAACATAGTTAAAGGTAAATCAGGTAATTAAGGGTAAATATAAGATTATAAAATTACCCTAACACCTTCCAAAATCCTATTGGATGACTAAAAGTCGACCCATATCACCTAAGGGTCGGATTAGATTCATTTAATGGACTTTTTTCCATGAATATAATTTAATTATTATTAAAACTAAAGAATGTGACAACATGTCACTTTCTTAAATATTATAAGAATAATAATTTTAATTTGGTGATAAACTTAATGAAACTTCGAACATGAATAGTATCCAGAAATATAATACAATTATCTATATCATAGGAATTTATTTATAATTTTTAGGTATTAAATAATTATCATTAATTATGACATAATAGTGGTGTTGAAATTATTTTATTAATTAAAATATCAAATAAATTGTTTTACAAATATTAAAATAAATATTATATGAACTATTTAATGTGCTACACTATGTTTCAAGATACATATGACATTTTATGAATCTATTAAAGCTTTTAGTTTGAACATATCTTCTGTATATATTTTATTTAAATTCAAATAAATGAATAGTGTCAAAATTGACATTATTGTTATTTTATAAAAATAACATATTATAAAATTGTTTAAAAATCATAAAAATATTTAAAAATTATAAATTAAAATTTATATGGTCGAAAATGTCATAAAGTTTCAAATTATGGAAAATTCACAACACATATGTTATTATTTATAATAATTTAAAATTTAGAATATTATTACCACAAATAAAATTAAATTGATAAATAAGGATAAATCAAGTTGATAATGTTTAAAATAAATTCCTAACATGTATAAATTTTATTGGTTGATGAGATTACAACCCTATATCATCTAAGCTTCAGATATGAGTCATTTTGGAAGTTTTTAAGTGGGGTTTGGATTTAATATAAACTAATATTTCTTATATTTCCAAAGGTGCCCCTCTCCTCCCTTATGAAAGGGCACCTCCTCCCTCTCTTCCTCACACCAATTTGAGCCTTCAAGCTCGGCCAACCCCTGCCCATTTCACTTCCCCACTTCCTTAGAAACCTACTAGAGGTATTGGTCTTATCAAAAGACGAACTCTAGTGCTTTAAGAGAATGTTTAAAGGAGGCACTTCGAGAAAGAGGTAATACCTTCTACCGTTTTCTTCAAGTTCCATTATTCTTCTACTACCTATTCTTTAGTTGTTTCATTATGAGGTAATAAAATCAGTATCACTCATATACTGATATGTTATTATAAATATTAGACAACCCTATTTCACCTCTTATCCATCCTATGGAAAACAAAATCACCGCGCGTGCGTACGTACGGAATACCGTCTCCACACCGTGGTGTAATCCATTTTCCACCACCACCTTACTTGGATGGGTATAAGGGTGAAATTAATGAATATATATGATTATTTTAAAGTGGTATTGATTCTGAAATAGTATACATACACTCCAATACAATTCCATGATCATGGGAACGATATCATCGCTCGTGCATACGTACGGAATACCGTCTCCACGATGTGATACGATTTTTTCTACATGATCTTCATTGCATAATGATTATATAAATGAATTGAATTAATGAATATGATATATATTACACTAATACCATTCTGTAAATGAGGTATCAATAACCTAAAGATAAGAATAAGAATTTATTCGACAAACACGCATAAGAACAAAAAGTAATAAACACCCGAATAACAAGTAGTAATGAAATATTACTAATAAGATGCTAATAATAAGACCATATATGATATCATAACAATAAGTATGATTCTGGAATAAGTCAATAACATTATTTAAATCATTATACAGGTGGTTCGGACACTTACGAAGCAAATCGGACCTAATGTAAGGGAAAATCTCGCAATCTCAATTTTTATCCGAGATTGTTTATACTTTGGAATTTACTGGGGTGTATTTTATCATCCACATACATGTTTCCACAATATGTAATATTTATATCCTTAAAAAATAGTTTATATCCAATTTTACCTTTCGGTGAGTTTTTAGTAAAAGATATGAAATGAATCTTTTGTCATTTTTCGTACGAGGTACTTTTTGACTTTTCTTACAAAAGTACGAGAAGAATGTTTTTTTTAACTTATACGGCATGAATGAATTTTTAAAACATTATTTCCAAGAAGATTCCTTTAAAAGTTTTCAAGTTTATTTTTAATTAACTTCTTTTAGTTTAAAATTGTATGACATGTTAAGAAAGGAAAATGTTTTTGAAGTTGAAAGGATATTTTCCTCAAGAATGGAGTTCAAGTATTTTATCAAAATTATTTTCCATCTAAGATAATATAGGGTTCTGTTTCTATCCCTATTATTACATTTATTTGATTATGTTATGATGGAATTATTTTTATGAATCCCTTTATCTTATATGAATTGTTTTATGATGTCATGTTGTTTAAGAATCCCATTTTTATTACATGGGTAATGCAATGATGTATGATTTAGTGGCACACATAAGAATGGTATCATTATGAGATGGGTGGGAACTATATCTCCCTCCAATTCATTGGGTAAAGATTTTATATCTCATGAGATATACATGTCTGGAATGGCAGGTTAAACCAGTTCAGTGAAACAGGACTGAAACGAGGAGTGAACTCGGTTCAGAAATGGACTTTGTCCACTAAGATAGTCTTGGAAATGAGTCTTGACTAATAAGAAATGATTCTCTATGATTATGTGTGTATGACACAAAGTTTCATGTTTTCAGTTATAATTATTGGGATTTCATTTCACTACTATGATTTATCCCATGTTATGAAATTATGCTCTCTTTTGCAGGTTATGATTTCCAAAATGTTATGTTCTTATTAATATGATATGATTGATATTTCTTTTGTTTACCCTTACTGAGCATTTGAGCTCACCCTTTTGTATGTTTTTTTTTCCCAGGTCAGGAAGAAGCTTATTAAGTAAGATATGCCAAAAGGGACTATAGATATGATGAAATAAATGGGAGACAGTGTAGACGCTTTATGAACCAGTTGTTTATGTTTCCCAGTTTCTAAAGACATTATACCTATACGGTCCTTCCATGGTTTTGTTATATGTTGAAATAAGTACGCTTAAATTTTGAAGTAATAACAATGTATGTAAAGTATGGGTCGTTATAGTTGGTATCAAAGGAAAGGTATAGTCAACCTTTGGAAACTGGGATGTGAAAGCCTTAGTAAGAACCCTAAGGAAAATTCTAAGCATAGAACACAATCTTAGTGTTTTAAAAATGACCATGAATAACCTAGGATAAGACCTTAAGTGTGAAATTTTATTCTTGATTATGTGGTTTTCCTATTATAATTATTGTTTCTCACACTATTCTTCTTGGTTTTAGTCAATGGCTGGAACCCGAAGGAATAGTGTTAATGCGGAATGCGACGGGAAATGCAATGATTGTCCCCTTGAGAAACCAAACGTTATGGTAGATGGAATGCAAAATCTTGTAGCCATGCTCACACAACTTTCTGAAGCTATGAATCATGCAGGACTTCCAAACGAGCAAAGGAAGGAGAAACATTCTATTCAATCCTTCATGAGGCAGCATCCACCTTCTTTCAGCGGGTCTACTGATCCATTAGTTGATGAACAATGGATTAGTACCACTGAAAAGATATTTTCAGTTATTCAGTGTTCTGAACATGATAAAGTCATCCTAGCAGTGTATCGTTTGGAAGGAGATGCTGATCAATGGTGGAATCTTATTAAGAATACGAGGAAAAGGGATGAAATTGAGTCCATGGAATGGGACAAGTTCAAGAACTTATTTTTCAATAAGTACTTCCATCGTATTCTCCGAACAAAGATGGAGAAAGAGTTTCTTGAACTGAATCAAAAGGATGATGAATCTGTTGGTACCTATGAAGCAAATTCTACAAGACTTGCAAGGTACGCTTCTGGTATTATTATCCAACCTGAGGGTAAGATCAATTGATTATTTAGTGGCTTAAAACCAAGTCTTCGAAGGGCGTTAGCCATAAGGGACTTCAATAGCTATGAGGAAATCATTTGATGTGCTCTCAAATTCAAGATAGAGATTAGAGTAACCCATCAGTCATATGGGTTTGATAAGAAGAGGAAAATGGAATTCAAAGGAAAATCTAAAGAGCACACTGAAAAGAAGATGAGCTTTCCCTTATTCTTAAAGTGTGGAAAGAAACATGTAGAGATTTGTCTTAAAGGGACAAGTAAATGTTTCAAATGTGGAAAAGAAGGTCATCGGGCATTTGAATGCCGTAATGATGGGAAGAAGATGTCTAATGATGAAAATAAAGGAATGGACACACAGAATGAACCTATTACACTTCAATGTTTCAAGTGCAAGGAGATGGGGAATTGTGCCAATAAATGCCCTAATCCAAGGGTTGTTGATGATGATCGGCATCAAAAAAATCTTAAGGCTAAAGACAAAGGAAAGTCACATTCAATTTATATCAGCGATGTGGAGTACGATAACGATGTGGTGAAAGGTACACTTACCATCCACTCTAAAGTAGAAAATGTTTTATTTGATTTTGTATCCACCCACTCTTTTATTTCAGAAGATTTCTCTAAGGGTATCACCGTTTTATCTCAACAATTAGATGTTGAGTTAGCTGTGACAACACCTAATGGCACAACAGTCGCATAAAAAGATTATAATTCTTCCCCGATTGAAGTTTGTGGGAAAGTGCTTCCTGAAAATCTTGTGATCCTTCCTATAGTGGAATTCGATGTGATTCTTGGCATGGATTGGATTTCTTTATATGGAGATCATATCAATTTCCAAATAAGGTAAGTCACATTTCATATTCCTTATCAATCTATGATCGTCTATCGATGCAAGGATGAACATAACCTTCCAGTGGAAATTTCTTCCATCTTATGGGTCTTGATTCCACTTAATGAAGGTTATTTATCTCAATTGGTTGATGAGAAACTCACAGTTAAGAATATGCCCATTGTACGAGAGTTTTATTATGTCTTTTCGGAGGAATTGCTGAGTCTTCCACCAAATTGTGAAGTTGAGTTTTCAATAGAACTCGTACCGGGTGCTTTGCCTATTTCAAAGACACCTTATAGAATGGCCCCAATTGAGTTGCAGGAATTGAATAAGCAACTCCAAGAGAATATTGATAAGGGATTTATATTCCCTAGTGCGTCACCTTGGGGAGAACCTATTCTGTTTGTTAAGAAGAAAGATGGATCAATGAGACTCTGCATTGATTATCGAGAACTTAACAAGATCACTATCAAGAAAAAATATCCTCTCCCATGCATTGATGACCTATTTGACCAACTACGCGGAGCTCAATACTTTTCCAAGATTGATCTTCATTCAGGGTATCATCAATTAAGGTTCAAAAGGGAGGATATACCAAATACGGTTTTTCGTACAAGGTATGGAAACTATGAATTTATAGTGATGCCATTTGGTCTTACTAATGCCTCTGCTATCTTCATGGATCTGATGAATAGAGTCTTTAGAGACTACCTTGATCAATTTGTGGTAGTCTGTATAGACGATATTCGTGTCTATTCAAAGTGAAAGGAAGAACATGAAGATCACTTGATAATTATATTGAAGACCCTGAGAAAGGAGAAGCTTTATGCCAAATTTACCAAGTGTGAATTTTGGCTTCAAAAAGATGCATTTTTGGGTCACATAATCTCAAAGGAGGGGATATCTGTGGATCCAGCAAAAACAGAGGTTATCGAAAGATGGTCGAGACCAACAACAGTAACTGAGATCTGAATTTTTCTTGGTTTGGATGGATATTATCGACGTTTTGTGAAATATTTTTCATGATTATCTAATCCACTCACCAGGTTGAATCGAAAAGGAGTTAAGTTTGTGTGGACAGACGAATGTGAAGAGAATTTCAAGGACTTGAAAAGAAGGTTATCCAGTGCACCTGTACTCACACTTCCTTGTAGTGGAGAAAGGTTTGTGATCTACCGTGATGCATCCAAGAAGGGACTGGGATGTGTTCTCATGCAAAATGATATGGTGATAGCTTATGCCTCACGACAGTTGAAAATCCATGAGCAAAATTACCCAACTCATGATTTAGAGTTAGCTGCGGTAATCTTTGCATTAAAGATTTGGAGGCATTACCTTTATGGTAAAAGGTGTGATATTTATACTGATCATAAAAGTTTAAATTATATTTTTACACAAAAGGAGATTAATATGCATCAAATAAGATGATTGGAGCTGATTAAGGATTACAACTGCTCAATTCATTACCACCTTGGGAAAGCAAACAAGGTGGAAGATGCATTAAGTCGACAAGACCATGCCAGTTTATCCATGATGAGGATCACAAAAGATCCAATATTTATGGATTTACAGAGGATGGATCTTGGAATTATAATGGAAGGGGGAAAATCGTATCTTTCTCAAATGAATGTTCAACCATCTATACATGTGAAGATTAAAGAGGCACAGAAAGAAGATGTAGAGTTACAAAAGAAAGTGAAAAATGTTCCTGAATTCAACCTTGATTGTGATGGGATAATAAAGTTCAGGAATCGGGTTTGTGTTCCTCCCATCCCCGAATTAAAGAAGGAGCTGCTGGATGAGGCTCATAGATCTTCATTCTCTATTCATCCTGGAAGCAAGAAGATGTATAGGGACCTGAAAGAGTACTTCTGGTGGGATGGCATGAAAAGAGATGTTGCTGAATATGTCTCTCGATTCTTGGTTTGTCAGCAAGTTAAATCTGAGAGACAAAAGTCTAAGGGGATGTTACAACCATTACCCATACCCGAATGGAAATGGGAAAACATCACTATGGACTTTGTCACAGGACTTCCTAAAACATCCAAAGGGAATAATGCTATTTGGGTCATAATTGATCGTCTTACAAAGTCTGCACACTTCATTACTATTGGAGATGATTTCTCTCTGGATCAGGTTGCCAGGATATATGTAAAGGAAGTGGTAAGATTTCATGGAGTACGACTTTCTATTATATCTGATCGGGATCTGAGATTTACCTCGATGTTCTGGCGAAGTCTTTAGCATACTCTGGATACAGAGTTGAGTTTCAGCACTGCTTCTCATCCTCAGACAGATGGTCAGTCCGAGAGAACAATTCAAACTCTAGAAGATATGTTGAGAGCTTGCTCTATGGATTTCAAAGGTGGTTGGGATCAACACCTACCTTTGGTGAAATTTCTTATAATAATAGCTTTCACTCCAGTATTCAGATGGCTCCTTATGAAGCTCTCTATGGAATGAAATGCAGGACTCCAACTTTCTAGGATGAAGTTGGGGAAATAAATCTATTAGGACCAGATCTCGTTGATGAAATGACAGAAAAGGTCAGATCTATTCAATAACACATAAGAGCAGCTCAGAGTCAACAGAAAAGTTATGCCGACAACTGAAGAAAATACCTAGAGTTTGAAGTTGGTGATAAAGTGTTCTTACGAATATCTCCCTAGAAGAGGGTTATGAGATTTGGAAAGAAAGGGAAGTTGAGCCCTAGATATATCAGTCCTTTAGAAATACTGGATCATGTTGGGAAGGTAGCTTACCGATTGGAACTTCCACCGAATCTCTCTCAAGTACACGATGTGTTCCATGTATCTTTCCTGAGAAAGTACATACCTGACCCTTCACATGTACTCAGCTCAGAAGTTGTACCGCTGGAGCAAGATCCTTCTTATAAAGAACAGCCGATAGAGATTCTGGATCATAGCGAAAAAGCCCTACGAAACAAGACCACTCTCTTGGTGAAAGTTTTATGGAGGAGCCACCAATTAGAAGAAGCTACATGGGAGCTTGAGGATATGATGAGGGAGAGGTATCCTCATCTGTTTGTTACAAAGTGACGAATTTCGAGGGTGAAATTCATTTTAAGGGGGGTAGAATGTAACACTGAAGGATTTTATGAGAAATATTTTGTTTTTATGTTATATAAATCATCAAAGTAATCTTTCACTATACACAACACTAGCTTGTCTTGCTTTACACGCAACTGCGGCCTTCCTCGATAGCTTGCGTCGTACGCAATACCGAGTTTCACTAAACAATGATATGCTATTAAAATATTATTAAAACTAGCTGTTATGAATAGTACTAACTTAATTTTGAATTTTATAAAATTTAAATTCAACTTATATATTTTCTAGAATGAGGTATAAAAGAAAAATCAGTTTTTTTGGATAAAGGAAATATTTTTCAAAAAATACAGTTTTGTCTTCTTTTGATGGCACACCCACATTAAATCTAGTTTTTGACATGTTTATAAGTTCAATTTGACAAAATAAAATTCTTCTTTTGAATCAGGGTATAAATATTTACTTTGGATAAAGTTTTGATATTTTTCTGATAACTTTCTTATTTTGATGAATAGTAAAAATACGCTAATTTTCAATTAAAAACAACTTTTTTAATTGAGATAATTTATATGGATAAATTATAATATTGAATGATTTTAAAGTATAAATAGAATATATTTTTACCATTTAATATAATTTATGTCATTATCATTAATTTCACATTGAATTCATGGGTAAAAACATTTCAATCTTTGGCAATTTTTAACTTCTAAAACCCGTTTTCTTAACAACGGGATTTATTTTAAATTAATTACTGAAACTTATATGTTTTGAATTTTGAAAAATGGATTCCATATTCAGAATCATAGGGTCCAAATTATGTTAATAGACTACTTTTTATTTTTTGGCATTATGAATAGTAACTACGGTAAATTTTATTTACCATAGTTAAAGGTAAATCGGGTAATTAAGGGTAAATATAAGATTATAAAATTACCCTAACACCTACCAAAATCCTATTGGATGACTAAAAGTAGACCCATATCACCTAATGGTCAGATTAGATTCATTTAATGGACTTTTTTCCATGAAAATAATTTAATTATTATTAAAACCAAAGAATGTGACAACATGTCACTTTCTTAAATCTTCTAAGTATAATAATTTTAATTTGGTGATAAACTTAATGAAACTTCGAACATGAATAGTCTCCAGAACTCTAATACAATTATATACATCATAAGAATTTATTTAGAATTTTTAGGAATTATATATTTATCATTAATTATGACACAATAGTGATGTTGAAATTATTTTATTAATTAAAATATCAAATAAATTGTTTTAAAAATATTAAAATAAATATTATATGAACTATTTAATATGCTACACTACTTTTCTAGATACATATGACATTTTATGAATCTATTAAAGCTTTTAGTTTGAACATATATTCTGTATATATTTTATTTAAATTCAAATAAATGAATAGTGTCAAAATTGACACTATTGTTATTTTATAAAAATAACATATTATAAAATTGTTTAAAAATCACAAATATATTTAAAAATTATAAATTAAAATTTATATGGTAGACAATGTCATAAATTTTAAATTATGGAAAATTCACAACACATATGTAATTATTTATAAAAATGTAAAATTTAGAATATTATTACCACAAATAATATTAAATTGATAAATAAGGATAAATCAAGTTGATAATGTTTAAAATAAATTCATAACATGTCTAAATTTTATTTTTTGATTATATTACAACCCTATCTCATCTAAGATTCTGATATGAGTCATTTGGGAAGTTTTTAAGTGGGTTTGGGATTTAATATAAACTAATAGTTCTTATATTTCCAAAGGTGCCCCTCTCCTCCCTTATAAAAGGGAACCTCCTCCCTCTCTTCCTCACACCAATTTGAGCCTTCAAGCTCGGCCAACCCCTGCCCATTTCACTTACCCACTTCCTTAGAAACCTACTAGAGGTACTGGTCTTATCAAAAGACCAACTCTAGTGCCTTAAGATAAAGTTTAAAGGAGGCACTTCGAGAAAGAGGTAATACCTTCTACAGTTTTCTTCAAGTTCCATTCTTCTTCTACTCCATCTTATTTAGTTGTTTCATTATGAGGTAATAACATCAGTATCACTCATATACTGATATGTTATTATAAATATGAAACAACCCTATTTCACCTCTTATCCATCCTACGGAAAACAAAATCACCGCGCGTGCGTACGTACGGAATACCGTCTCCACGCCGTGGTGTAATCTATTTTCCACCACCACCTTACTTGGATGTGTATAAGGGTGAAAGTAATAAATATATATGATTATTGTAAAGTGTTATTGATTATGAAATGGTATACATATACTCCAATACAATTCCAAGATCATGGGAATGCTATCATCGCTCGTGTGTACGTACGGAATACCGTCTCCACGATGTGATGCGATTCGTTCTACATGATCTTCATTGCATAATGATTATATAAATGAATTGAATGAATGAATATGATATATATTACACTAATACCATTCTGGAAATGAGGTATCTAAAACCTAAAGTGAATAATAAGAATTTATTCGACAAACACGCATAAGAACAAAAAGTAATAAACACCCGAATAACAAGTAGTAATGAAATATTACTAATAAGAAGATAAGAATATGACCATATATGATATCATAACAATAAGTATGATTCTGGAATAGTCAATAACATTATTTAAATCATTATAGATGAGGTTCGGACACTTACGAAGAAAATCGGATCTAAGGTAAGGGAAAATCTCGCAATCTCAATTTTTATCCGAGATTGTTTATACTTTGGAATTTACTGGGGTGTATTTTATCATCCACATCCATGTTTTCTCGATATGTAATATTTATATCCTTCTACAATAGTTTATATCCAATTTTACCCTTCTGTGTGTTTTTAGTAAAAGATATGAAAGGAATCTTTTGTCGTTTTTCTTACAAGGTACTTTTTGACTTTTCCGACAAAAGTATGAGAAGAATTTCTTTTTTAACTTATACGACATGAATGAATTTTTAAAACATTATTTCCAAGAATCTTCCTTTTCAAGTTTTCAAGTTTATATTTAATCAACTTATTTTAGTTTAAAATTGTATGACATGTTAAGAAAGAAAAAAAAATTGAAGTTGAAAGGATATTTTCCTCAAGAATGGAGTTCAAGTGTTTTATCAAAATTCTTTTCCATATAAGATAATATAGGGTTCTGTTTCTATCACTATTATTACATTGATTTGATTATGTTGTGATGGAATTATTTTTATGAATCCCTTTATCTTATATGAATTGTTTTATGATGTGATTTTGTTTCAGAATCCCATTTTTATTACATGGGTTATGCAATAATGTATGATTTTGTGGCACACATAAGAATGGTATCATTATGAGATGGGTGGGACCTATATCTCCCTCCAATGCATTGGGTAAA
Source organism: Viscum album (assembly GCA_963277665.1). Lineage (NCBI taxonomy): Eukaryota > Viridiplantae > Streptophyta > Magnoliopsida > Santalales > Viscaceae > Viscum > Viscum album. The sequence goes on along the minus strand of OY728119.1, from coordinate 603,912,473 downwards.
GATTTTATATCTCATGAGATAGACATGGTTGGAATGGCAATTTAAACCGGTTCAGTGAAACAGGACTGAAACGAGGAGTGAACTTGGTTCAGAAATGGACTTTGTCCACTAAGATAGTCTTGGAAATGAGTATTGACTAATAAGAAATGATTCTATATGATTATGTGTGTATTCCAAAAAGATTCATGTTTTGTGTTATGATTATTAGGATTACATTTCACTACTATGATTTATCCCATGTTATGAAATTAGGATCTCTTTTGCAGGTTAATATTTCCAAAATGTTATGTTCTTATGAATATGATGTGATTGATATTTCTTTTGTTTACCCTTACTGAGTATTTGAGCTCACCCTTTTGTATGTTTTCTTTCCCCAGGTCAGGAAGAAACTTATTAAGTAAGATATGCCAAAAGGGACTATAGATATGATGAAATAAATGGGAGACAGTGTAGACGCTTTATGAACCAGTTGTTTATGTTTCCCATTTTCTAAAGACACTATACCTATATGGTCCTTTCATGGTTTTGTTATATGTTGTAATAAGTACGCTTAAATTTTGAAGTAATAACAATGTATGTAAAGTATGGGTCATTATAACCGTAACCAACAGCGGAATAATAAATATATAACAATGATGATAATGATGTAGCAAGTACAAGTATCTAAGGAAAATAGAAAAAACAACAACGTGCTGAAATACAACTGAACACAAGTACTAAAGCAACAGAAAAGGAAAAAAACAGATGAGAAACTCCTCAGCATCGTAAGCCTCGGCTCGGTCCCATGCTCTCCAGCTTCAGTGAAATCAAACACCTGAAGTAGAACGGCGCTAGCCCTTATTGATACCTGCAACAACATAATCTGCTTGGGCCCAAAAGAATGGCCCAAAGAGGGTGTGAGATACAATCCAAGTAGGAAATCACCCAAAGATTTGTTCCTAATAGTCAATGAATACAAGGATAGAAAGAGTGCAAGAAACAGTAAACAGGAAAGCACACAACAGCTACAATCCACAGTTCTAGCACATAAAGTACCCAAGTAAACAACCAACAACAAGTAGAAAATAGGTAACCCTATGGGTATCTCTCATAGCCTAACCCTTATGGTTCATCCTACAAGTACTAGAAACCCTCTATGAGGAACACACAGTCTCACCCCTCTAGTTCAGCTAAGAATAGTCTCTATGAGGAAGCACTCACCGTCAATTCCCCATATAGTCTCGTATCATGCTAAAGGCTCTCTGGGGAAGCACTCAATGTCTCATTACCCCTATGGCCCACTTCGAGGAACTGCAGACTCTATGAGGAAGCACTCATCGTTAATTCCCCTTGTGGTCTCGCATCGTATTAAAAGACACTCTGGATAAGCCCTTACGTCCATTCTCCCTATGGTCTACTACACTAGGTTCTAACAGTCCTGTGTGAAATTAACATGCTAAGTGCACGTGTATCGCCTAAGTAAACCTCAAGAACTACTTGGCTATCATTCTAAGGCTTATCAGTAAAACAGCACAACAGTTCCACTATCCTACAACTAGGCCTGACAACTGGAAAATGCCTAACAGGAAAGGCAAGTACAGCAAACAACCAGAGTACAGAAAAAACTAATCTATTCACAAAGGTAAACCTGTACTATAGCAATCAAGAAAGAAGGAAATAATTCAAGGGAAAACAGGAAAACGCACAATTCCCGTTCAAGGGAATTGGGTAAATTGTAGGAAAATTCAATGACTTTCTACAGAAAGGCACAAACCACCTACCTCGATCCTAGGAGATCAATATACTTGAACCACGACGACTGATTCTCCCTAGAACATTGTAGATCTAAGAAAATTCACAAAACGTTCAACCTTAGATAACTTGAGATGGAGGAATAATTGAAAAAAAAGCTCAAGAAGAAGGAATAACTCACCGCTACGCTTCCAACGCAATCGACAGAGCTCGAAATGGATAACGGACGGAGGAACGATGGATCTGAGAACATCTATGGTTGTACGGTCACTCTTGGACAAAGAAGCTGGAGAAGAAGACGTTTTCCTCGATTAGGCGCAACCCCGGTCCGTTTAATGAAAAAAATAAAAGTACACAGCATGTACTTCAGAGTACATGGTGTGTACTAGGTTTTTTCATACAACGCCAAAATCGGCCTCCACGTCACCCATACACACCATGTGTGTGGCTTGGACACGGCCATCACACGGCTTCGAGTGGGAAAAGAGTACACGGCATGTACTCAGAAAGTACACGGCGTGTACTTCAAAATTTTTCAGAAACTCAAATTTTCTTAAAAACTCTAGAAAAAGGAAAGGCCTACCTGAAACAAAGATATGGGTTCTTAAAAACTTCCCCCCTTAATGAAATTTGTCCCCTAATTTCCCTAGAGAGGCATGGAAGAAGAAACCTCGAACAGCTCCGGCCACTACGATCGTACGTCGGCCTCCCTCTCCCAGGTTTCGTCTTGTACTCACCCATACTGCCATAGCACCCGTACAAGATGGACAGACCACCCACGGAGAACCTTCGTACTATGATCGACAATCCAGATGGGATGCTCCTCAAACGATGCATCCGCTTCGAGCTCAACTTCCTCAGGCAAAAAGACATGATACGGGTATGAAAAGTAACGTCGGAGCTGAGAGACGTGGAAGACGTTGTGCATGACCCAATACCTATGGGTAGCTACAACCGATAGGCAACCGGCCCAACTCTCTCCAAAACCTCAAACGGCCAGACGTACCACGGTGAAAGCTTACGCTGTCTCTGAATCCTCTTGTGTCTGAGCCTTAGTGTGACACGAAGGAAAACCGGATCCCCGACCTCAAACTCCAGAGGTCGTCTCCACTAATCAGCATAAGACTTCTGCTGAGACAGTGTTATATCCATCCTCTTCTGAGTCAGCTCTATCTGCTCTAAAGTCTCCTGAACAAGATGAGGTCCCAGAAAAGCTGCCTCTCCTACCTCCAGCCAGCATAAGGGTGATCGGCATGGCCTACCGTACAAAGCCTCATAAGGTGCCATCTAAATGGTTTCCTCGAAACTGTTGTTTTAGGCGAACTCCACAAGAGGTATATGATTCTCCCAGGAACCACCAAAGTCCAGGATGAAATCTCAAAGCATATCCTCAAGCACCTAGATCATGCTTTCAGATTGGCCATGAGTCTGGGGATGGTATGTCGTACTCAGAAGTACCTGGGTACCCAAAGTCTTCTGAAGTTCCTGCCAGAACTGAGAAGTAAAGCGTGCATCCCTGTCTGAAACAATGGAGTGTGGGACTCCATGTAGACATACGATCTCTCTGATGTAAAGTCATCCTAGTTCATCGACACTAAAGGTATCCTTGATTGGAAAGAAGTGATCAACCTTCATGAGCCTATCGACAAAAACCCAAATAGCATCGTTCCCCCGAGGTGATCTCGGCAACCCGGTCACGAAGTCCATCGCAACATCGTTCCACTTTCACTCCGGAATGGGTAACTGCTGTAAAAGGATTTCTGGTCGCTGATGCTCCACCTTCACATGCTGATAAGTAGAACACCTTAAGACGAATCCAGCAACATCCCTCTTCATACTTGGTCACCAGTACTGGTGATGAAGATCCTGATACATCTTGGTGAAGCCAGGATGAACTGCCCAAACTGAGGAATGAAAGTCCCGCATCAGCTCCTCGCGTATGTCTGCCGGCACCCATACATGTCCCTGGAAATTCAAGATCTCATCCTTGCCACTATCCATCCAGGAAGAGATTCCTCTCCTGATACACTCTCCCGCATGACTAAGCCTTTTGAGTCTGATAGCTTCCTCATCTGTACCCGATCAAGTAGTGTAGAGGTAACGACTACAGAAGATAGGAAGGTCTATCCATGTCTATCGTGCACCTCCAGATGCATATTAGAGAACAGATCCATAAGATGCCAGTCACTTCTGGCCTCCTAAACTGCCTGAATCTGAGTTCTCCTTCTCAACGCATCTGCCACTACGGTGCCCCTTCCTGGTGTATAGGCAATCACGAAATCAAAAGACTGAAGATACTCGACCCACCTGCACTGCCTCAGATTCAGATCACGCTGGGTGAAGATATATTTGAGACTCTTGTGGTCAGTGAAGACCACAATGTGCTCTCCCAGAAGATAGTGTCTCTAATAGCGCAAGGAATGAACAACAGCTACCAACTCCAGATCGTGCGTCGGGTAGTTCCTCTCATGTGACCTCAACTGCTGAGACCCGTACGCAACAACTCCATCTCCCTGCATAAGCACAGCTCCTAGCCTGATACCTGAAGCATAAAAATAAACTGTATAGCTCTTACCTGGATCTGGAAAGACTAGTATCGGTGCCGACGTCAACCTTTACTTCAGATCCTGAAAGGCTGACTCACAAGAATCTAACCATAAGAACTTCTCCCCCTTCTTGGTCAGACCTGTCAAAGGTGTTTATGGGCGTGAGAAGTCTTGAAGGAAGCATCTGTAGTATCCATCCAGCCCTAGAAAACTCCATACCTCAAATAACGTTCTTCAGCTGCTCCCAGGAGACTACAGATCTCACTTTATCTGGGTCCACAGATACTCCTGCCTCTGAGATGACGTGACCCAAGAAGTGAATTTGTTCCATCCAAAAGTGGAACTTAGAGATTTTAGCATAAATTCGATGCTCTCTCAGTATACTCAAAAAAATCTCAAGATGTGTGGCATGGTCATGTTGAGTGTGAGAGTACACCAAGATATCTTCTACAAAGACCACGATGAAAGAGTCCAAGTAAGGATATAACACTCAGTTCATCAGTGCCATGAAAACTGCGGGCACGTTTGTGAGACCAAACGGCATGACTATATACTCGTATAGACCATACCTTCTCTTGAATTCTTTCAGAGGTATATCTGATAGTCTAACGTGCAAATGATGATAACCAAACCTCAAGTCGATCTTCGAGATCACTCGGGATCTTCGAAGCTGATCAAAGAGGTCATCGATCCTCGGCAAGGGATATTGGTTCTTGACTGTTAACTGGTTCATCTTATGATAATCCACACAAATCCGAAGGGTACAGTCTGCCTTTTTTACAAACAGGACAGGCAATCCCCAAGGAGAAGTATTGGGGTGGATGAAACCCTTTGCCTGCAACTCCTCCAACTTCTTCTTAAGCTCCTTCAACTCAGGTGTAGCCATCCTATAAGGAGGAATGGACACCGGTGCCGCTCCTGGAATGAGCTCAATCGAGAAGTCTACCTCACGCTCCGGAGGAAAACCTGATAACTTCTTTGGAAATACATCCCTGAAACGATCTACCAGTGGAGCAAAGTCTAACTGTGAAGTCCCCTGATCATCCAGATAAAGACTAGCAATATGGGTTGTCACCCTTCCGAGCCCATGATGCTCGAGTCCTGTTCGACTTGCATGTACATCCCATTCACCTCTATGATGATAAGAATCACCCTCTGGTGAAACGAAACTCACTCTGCGGTGATAACAGTCGACGAATTTCGGTAAGGGAACCAACTAGCCCATCCCGAGGATGACATCATAGCTTGTCATATCTAGGACATAGATATCCCATAAGAAACGATACCCTGCAACCTCGAGAGGGAACTCTCTACACTAACGTACACTAGATGTCCTTGTCCCTAAAGTTGTTTCTATTGTCAACAAGTCGGCAGAAGAAAAGATGCAGAGCCCAAGAATCTCCACTACAGAAATAGAGATAAAGCTTTGCATAGCACCAGTATCGAAAAGAGCTGAAGATAAACTGTGGCTACTAAAATCTTACTTCGAACTGTAGAAGGTCCGGGATCCTGATCCTGATAGGTTTGCTCCATGAAAAAAGAATGGCCTGCACCGCGGCCCTACGCCCCTAGCTGACCACTCTGAGCTGATCCTCCCTGTTGGTGCTGATGGACCGGTGACTGACTTCCATGGCCTTCACCTCCACCTCGGCCCGAACGGTCGGAAGAACTCCAGTTCCCCGACTGGTGTGAAACGGGAGGGGTTTCTCCTAAATGAGGAGTCATGGAAGAACCCCAGTCACCAGCTACTGGTGAGAAAACCTAGCAGACACATTGAAGGGGACCCATCTTGCCACAAGATCGGCACTCCACGGGGTCTCTCTGGCACTGCTGCCTCGTGTGCCCTGACCGACCACACTGGTAGCAAATCACCTGGCCGCCTGGCGATGAATCTCTCTTCCTTGGATCATCACGCGTAGACTCTCTATGGTGCTTCTTGCTATCATCTGGAGGAAAACTATCTCTGGAAGCAGAACCGCCCTGGCTCACAGCTCCAGAGTCTCTCAGATTGCACTCCGCAATCAGCGTCTGGTTGATGATGGAAGTGATGGAAGTCAATTGGAAGATATTCACCTGCGAGCAGATCTCCCGCCTGAGACCATCCTCGAACATCCTTTCTAGGAACACCCTGCTTCCATCCCGGTGGGGTGTAAAGCACTGTAGATCGGTGAAACGATAGGAATACTCCATGATAGAAAGTTTACCCTGCTCTAAGCTCATGAACTCCTGGGCTCGATCGGCCCTCAGGGTCTCTGGGTAGAAGTAGTCATAGAACTCATGCTGGAACTCCTTCCAAAGCATAACCTGCTGATGGCCCGCCTGTGAGATCATGTCCCACCACCTCAGGGTGGAGTCTCACAGTATATAGGTAGTGAGCTTGACCCCCCTCTCTGGAGGTGTCTCCAGATACTCGAAGATAGTCAGCATGGCTTCTATCCATGACTATGCAGCCTGAGGTCCTCCTTCCCCCGAGAACGTGGGAGGATACTGCTGCTAAAAAACCCACGTCAGGTCTTCCATAGACGATGTAGGAGGTGGTGCTCCTTCAAAGGTATGCATCATCTTCATAAAACCTTTCCTAAACTGCGCATCAGTGCCTGCAACTGGTATGATAGTCGGTTCCAAGGCTGGCCCGACTGGAAGATTGGCAGGAAGTCCCTGATCAGCCATATCTAGCATCTGATCACTGCCTGACGACAGACGTACAACTGGAGGACGTCTTAGAGGAATGGCTCTAAAAGATCAAGAGTACACCTTAGATCAAAAAAACAGGTACAGAGAACACAAGAGTACAAAACGGGAACCGAGGAAGGAAATCACACAAGTTTACAAAACACGACTACACAGTGTGTATAAAAACTACACGGATTTTCTTCTTAATCCACTGACATGGGCGTGTTCTCTCGCCCTACAGGTCGTGTGACACCTCAAACTACACAGTGTGTTGACCCAACACATGGGGTGTACTTGAAAACTATTCCTCTGCCCGAGTCTCCTTACACGGCTATCCCACACGGTCTGACTTAACCCGACACTACATGGCGTGTTCTGAACAAACACGACGTGTACTAGACAACGCTTCAGCGGCCCATTTTTGTTAAGTACACGGACGTCTACACGGATAGACCTTACACGGCGTGTTCCGAACAAACACGGTGTGTATAGGTGAAGGTGACACCATCCCGTCTTGTTCGTGACAAGGCTGGGTACCTGAACACGACTACACGGCGTGTTCTGAAAACAACACGACGTGTCTAAGAGAAGGTAACGCCGACCCATGTTGTTCATGACACGGCTGAGTACCTGGACAAGACTACAGGACGTGTTCCTTTACAACACGGCATGTTCTACTCGAGCTTCCCCGACCCGTGTTGTTAGTGACATGGTCGGGTACACGGATCCGAACTACATGGTGTGTACCTACTGTACACGGCATGTTCCTGAAGTTAATTCTACAACAGTGTGTCCCTGCTCACATGGTCAGTGACACGATCTAAAAACTATATGGTGTGTAGTCAAAAATTACACGCCGTGTATTCTAGGTTTTTCTGGGAAGTAGCTCAGAAACTACACAGAAGCCCAGAAAACACAGAAAATAAGGCAAGGAGGTGCCAAATTCCGATTCGTGAGGGCCCATACTCCCCGTGAATCAAAACCTGGCATTCATTTAAGAAAATTAGAATACAAAAAATCCTTTAACAAGGCAGAAGTGATTCTATCAAACATCTATCACAACAGCATGCATAATCTACACAAAGTCTATCACAACATCATGCAATCGCTAATGCACCCTAGATGGCATGGAAATAATTCATGGAATGTGATTTCTATAAGTGATTATATGATGCATGAGATGGAATACCCTCATCTCATCGGGTTGCGACAGAAATAGAACCGCAATAGTCAAGACAATAACAACACAAGGCATGTGGATCACTCTATGTGAAATCATATCAACCGTAAAATCTCAAACAAGAAAAATGCAATTAATGAGGTAGTATGGCTTTTCCCTGTACACAGGTTAGCTACTCCCGAGCACAGCTTAATACCAAGTACTGAATCCATCCTATCCCTGGATAAAGGCTCTAAACAGTAAGTCAAGAGAAAAGAAACCCCTATGATACCACTTTGTAACGACCCGAATCTAGAGCCCCTCCACTAGTGCCCCGTACCCGGTTCGCCACATGACCTCAAGCGCATTTCACCAAATGCCAGAGGCTGCCGACTAGCAGCGAGGGACTTGGTAAGTTATTGGGGAAACTATTCCCTCATTTGGTAAGGTATACAAGGTAAGGAAAACAATAGTCAATAGCAGAATTAGTAATAACATATAGAACCGTAACAAACAATGGAATAATAAATATATAGCAATGACAATAATGATGCAGAAAGTACAAGTATCTAAGGAAAACAGAAAACACAACAACATGTTGAAATACAAATGAACACAAGTACTAAAGCAATAGAAAATAAAAAAAATAGATGAGCAACTCCTCAGCATCGCAAGCCTCGGCTTAGTCCCATGCTCTCCAGCTCAAGTGCAATCAAACACCTGAAGTAGAAGGGCGCTTTCCCTTATCTATACCTCCAACAACATAGTCTTCTTGGGCCCAAAATCATGGCCCAAACAGGGTGTGAGATACAATCCCAGTAGGAAATCACCCAGATATTTGTGCCTAATAGTCAATGAATACAAGGCAATAGAGAGTGTAGGAAACAGTAAATAGGAAAGCACACAACAACTACAATCCACAGTTCTAGCACATAAAGTACACAAGTAAACAACCAACAATAAGCAGAAAACAGGTAACCCTTTGGGTAGATCTCATAGCCTAACCCCTATGGTTCATCCTACAAGTACTGGAAACCCTCTAGGAGGCACACACAGTCTCACCCCTCTGGTTCAGCTAAGAATAGACTCTCTGAGGAAGCACTCACCGTCAATTCCCCCTATAGTCTTGTATCGTGCTAAAGGATCTCTGGGGAAGCACTCAACGTCTCATTCCCCCAGTGGCCCACGTCAAGGAACTACAGACTCTCTGAGGAAGCACTCATCATCCATTCCTCCTATGGTCACGCATTGTATTAAAAGACACTCTGGAGAATCCCTTACGTCCATTCTCCATATGGTCTACTAAACTAGGTTCTCAAAGTACTATGTGAAATTAACATGCTCAGCGCGCATGTATCTCCCAATTAAACCTCAAGAACTACTTGGCTATCATTCTAAGGCTCAGCAGCAAAATAGCACAACAGTTCCACTATCCTACAACTAGGCATGGCAACTGGAAAATTCCTAACAGGAAAGGAAAGTACAAGAAAAAACCAGAGTACAGCAAAAACTACTCTATTTACAAAGGTAAACCTCTACTATAGAAATCAAGCAAGAAGGAAATCATTCAAGGGAAAACTAGGAAAACACACAATTCCTGTTCAAGGGAATTAGAAAAATTTCCGTAAAATTCAAAGACATTCTACATAAAGGCACAAACCACCTACCTCGATCCTAGGAGATCGATATACTTGAACCACGATGAATGATTCTCCCTAGAACATCGTTGATCTGAGAAAACGCACAAAACGTTCAACCTTAGATAACTTGAGAGGGAGGATGAAATGAAACAAAAAGCTCAAGCAGAAGGAATAACTCACCGCCGCGCTTCCAATGCAATCGACATAGCTCGAAACGGAGAATGGACGGAGGAACGGTGGCTCGGAGAAGATCTGTGGTCGTACGGTTGCTCTCGGATGAAGAATCTGGAGAAGAAGACATTTTCCTTGATTAGGAATGACCCCGGTCCGTTTAATGAAAAAAAGAAAAGTACATTGTGTTTACTTTTAGAGTACATGACGTGTACTAGGTTTTTCCGTACTCCACCAAAATCAGCCTCTACGTCACCCCTACACACCATGTGTGTGTCCCAGACATGGACAACACATGGATTTGAGCGGGAAAAGAGTACACGGCGTGTACTCATAAAGTGCACGACGTGTACTCCTAAAGTACAGGGCGTGTACTTCAAAATTTTGCAAAAACTAAATTTTTTTTACAAACTCCAGAAAAAGTAAAGGCATACCTGAACTGAAGATCCATGTTCATACAGTGGATATGAACCTAACAGGGATGTGTCCCATAGAACATTTGTCTAGGTTTTGGGGTTCGGTTTTTACTCAGGGAGGCTTCCTATGTATCCTAGTTATTTTGGAATCAAATCCCATGTAGTTTGGTTTTTTGGGGGCTTATGCGTAGAAGCTTCCCACTTGAGGGGCATGATTGGGGCTTACACTTAGGGGATGACCTTTTGAGGTTTGAAGTTAGGGATTACATCTAGGGAAAATGGAAATTTTAGGGAACATGATTGGGTTTTACACTCAGGGGATGCCCGTCTGATACTAATTCATTGGTAATTTGGACCATTGAAGGTTTATATATTATTTTGGGGTTTATACCATGTAGGATGGATATCTAGTGTATATGGTTGGAGATTATGCATAGAATAGGCCCAGTTGGTTAGGGATCATGTGGATTCCATAATTTTCACTAACCTCTAACCACATGAGAGTCCTTATTAGTGTGAGAAACACGAGGAAACATTGGATCTGAAGATCACCTAACCCTCCTTATCCACTGATGAATGGTACTGGAGGTCAAAGGGATAGGGAGAGGGCTTGGAGTGTGAATGTATCATATTATGTTCTTATATCCATGATAGTCAAATTTGGTAATCTATCCAGCAACATCTCAGGAAGAGGTGAAGAGGGTAATAAGTTTCACATCCAACAAGAAATTCTAGGGGCTTACCTCTATAAGAGTTCCCTAAAATTGGTTTTAGGGAAAGAGAGGAATGTTCAACACTAGCCCTCATAGAAGGGAAAGTCTAGAAATTATACTCAATATCTGTAATGGGAAATTTAAAATGATCACCCCAAGGCTGGAACTCACATTACCATTGGAATGAAACCCCAAGGATATTGTAAGGGTCCATATTATTGCATAGATTACCCATGAAACCCTACATACCATGAGAATGTAAACTCAAAAGGACTTGCTGAGGTTCCTGGTGATTTTATCATACATGTTTGGTGTATTTTGAGGATTCCATAGCCTAATGATGTTATAATTGTTCATTTAGGGGCCAACATGGGGGATAATGACATCATAAAAGGGAATTATGGGAGTTAGAGAGTGGGACTCCCTAGGTTTCTGCATTCTGTGTAGCAGGTTCTTATGCAGGATGGGGTTCGCTCTATATAGCACGGTGCTACATGGGTGAGGGGACTGTCCACATAGCATTTAGCTGCATGAACTTGGGATCATCATGTTTATCTTTATTCTTCTTAGTGCTAGGTTCTTCCCATGTATCATTTTGATATATGGGGGCAAGTTCCTCTAACATAGTGTTTTGTTGTGTGGGACCATCAGTGTTGTGTCTCCTAGGGTTGTATCTGCAAAGGGTTTTTGGGTTCACAAGACACCAGTTGATTTATTATTTTTTTCCTTAATCATATGTGGTGGGGTTTTACCGACTGGTAAATCATAAAAAGGATCCAATTTTAATAGTGGCTCGATGCTCATTTACTTCAGCATTCGTCAGTTTAGTCTCCTTAGTGAGTTTGTCGGTTCTGTTGGTCCTCTTTTCTAGTCCCCATTATGGTTTTATTTATAGATGAGAAAGGGGGTCTAGATACCGATAGGGTTGGTCATCCATGGTGGGTTGTGAGCCTTTTTTTGGTATCCTAGGATGGTTCTTAGGGCCTCAAACAACTTAGTCGGCGGGGAGAGTTCATTCGTAGAGGATGGTCATCATTTGTGGGGGTTGAAATCACCGCCTCAATCCCGCAAATGACTTCATTTAGTTTGTGAGATCCAATGATTCCACCTCAACCTAGGAACTATTTTTTCATGGGGAATATTTGTTCATGGAGTCAGAAATCACCACCACTATCTTGTAATTGATTTTGTTTCTTTTTTGATCGGCGATAGCACCACCTCCATTTGTGAACTACTTAGTTCATGGTCACTTCGCATCATAGAGGAATTTTTTGTAGAGTGGATGTCCACCAATCAATTTACCCTTCCTGGTTTCACCCATTTTAAATATTTCCTTCAGTATTATTAATTATTTATTTCTACTCTTTTCCAAACTCAATTGAATTCTCTTCTTCGCATTTGTGGAATTTCCAGGACCCAAAAATTTCAAATGGATTGTGATTTTTGATTTTGATGACTCTTTACTTTGTTACAGAATTATTCCATGTTTTCATGATTGATGATCCAATTATTGATGGGTATGAATATTCATATGATTTTTTCAATCACTTTAATTATGTCATCATACCCTTATTCTCTTATTATACTTTTTTATAACATCCAATTGTTAATACTTATGTTTAACTTTACTATGAATTTGACATCATGCTTCTTATGTTTCCTTTTACATGGGTTAGGAATAATGTTGAATAAATTATTTGTTTCTAGACAAGATGATGTTATTGGGAGATGTTGAAGAATTAACATAGAATCTAAAAAGCTGGGCATACTGGGGGATTATGTTCATATTTATAAACCATTTTTTTATTAATCCAAGGTGTTAATAGTTTTTCCTAAATATATAAAACTCTAAACTTAAAATTTCATTGGGTATGTTAGTGATCCAATATTTTCTTTTTATGTTCCATGATTTTGATGGAAAACTGTTGGGCAAAAATCCCTCAAGGTATCATTGAAGCCTTTTTGAGGTGATTGTGTTTGTTGACAAAGTGGACATCTGAGTTGTGATTGTTGACAAAGAGGATTTCATGATGGAATGTCGAGTTCAAGAGCTGAGGTCAACGATCCATGTTTGATTCAAGAACGTCGATAAAAGGAATGGAAGATCTGGAGGCGGTACAAAAGAACAGATACAAGGTGACGCCGTTTTCCAGTGTTTGCCAAATTTTTGGGCCTGAAAATCGGCAAATGAAGAAAAGTGTTTTTGGCAAAGGGACTTGCGCGCCGTGGACTTGGAGTATAGGAAACTTGCGCGCCACATGTTTTTCAAGATCAGAAGATCAAAATATGGATAAGGAAGTAGGTTCGCGCAAGTTTGGGAGTTGGTCGTGCAAGTGTCTAAAGGAGAGGAGACTTGCGCGCCGAAAATGGGTCGCGCAGGTAACTTGCGCGCCGTCGCGCAGGGTGGTCAGATTGCCTATAAATACCGGACCACCCCTCCTCATTTCTCACCAGAGTTCAAGACGAGAGCTCCCGTCGCGCAGGTGTGGTGGTCGCGCAAGTGGTGTGTGTGGTCGCGCAGGTGGGACTTGCGCGCCAGTGGTTGAAGTTGTGCGCCAGTGTTAGAAGTTGCGCGCCGGTTTGCAGTTGCGCACCAATGGTGGTTTGGGAGTAAAGGGAAGAGAGTCGCGCAAGTTTGGAGTAGAGGAATCTTGTGTCGCGCAAGTGTCAGAGGAGGACTTGCGCGCCCGTTGTGACTTGCGCGCCGATACTTGCGCGCCGAGCTTGACTTGCGCGCCAAGTAAGGTTTTGTTCCCGCAGTGATTTTCAGACTGTGTGGAAGCTGGAAGTTTGCCCGATACCTTCGGTGCAAAGAGATATTCATCAACGGGTGAAAGTTAAACTTCAACAGAGCATCTACATACAAGAGAAGATGCATTCTTTCAGGAAAATGAAGAGACCTACAGGTCTATAAACTGTGAGTGGATTTCATCCAAGAGCAGTGAGCTCAGGAAGAGGAAGAAGGTGATCCTCTCCACCGGCAGTGAGCCAGAGAGAGATAAACAGGGAGTGACCCTTGGGAGAGCAGTGAGCTGACCCTAAACATTGTAAAGGCAGTGAGCCTGGGCATAGAAGTGATCTAGCCCGAATCTTGTAATCCACAGCTAGTGAAGATTAGTGGAATTTGGTACGACCGGCAACCTGTCGGCGTATGATCCTTGGACGTAGCCCTTAGCGGTGAACCAAGTAAAATTGCTGTGTCCTGTGCTTGCTTTACATTCTGTTTATATCATGCAACAGGTAAAAGAGAGAAGAGTGTTTTGCTTAACAGCGAAACAAGATCAGAACGGGCATTAATTTTTAATTAGTCATACCCTGATTCACCCCCCCTCTCAGGGTATCCAGCCTAGTGGACCTAACAAGTGGTATCAGAGGGAAAGGTTGAAAGTTGTTCTTCTCTCAATGGAGGTAACCAATCATAAAGGGATTCCGATCTTCGACGGATATAATTTTCAGATATGGAAGAATCGAATGCAACACTATTTCCGATCCTTGGGAATGGATGTGTTTTCAGCAGCTATGCATGGTATCACAGCTGATATTAATAGTGGTGCCTTATCAGAAGCTGAGCATAGAGAGTTGGATGCTGATTCCAAAGAAATCAATGCCTTAGGGGGAGCCCTTTCCAATCCCATCTACACAAAGGTGATGTCATGAAAAACGTCACATTCCTTGTGGGAAAAGCTTTTGAATATATATGAAGGGGACACAAAAGTCAGAGAGGCAAAGCTGCAGGTGTTGTGGAACAAATATGAAGATCTGAAAATGAACCCGAATGAGTCTGTTGACGCATTCTTTGATAGGGTAAACATTGTTGTGGAAGATATGCGAGGTCTTGGAGAAGTCATTGAAGACATAAAGATTGTAAAGCGCATCTTGAGGAAACTTCCACCTCGGTTCAATCCGAAAGTTTCAGTACTAGAAGATAAATATCCAAAAGAGCTGACATTGGACAATTTGCATAGTACCTTGGTTGCATATGAAATGAGGAACGATGATAATGAGGCTGTGGAAAAGGGGAAGTCTAAAGAGGTGGCATTTAAGGCCATGAAGAAGCTCACCGTTGAAGATTCTAATGAAGAAGAAGAGATAGATGAGGTGATGTCATTCCTTTCTTCGAATCTACAAAGAGGAAGAGGAAAGTTTAAAGGTAAACTTCCACTAGCATGCTTTAGATGTGGAAAGGTTGGTCATCTTGCGGCAAGATGCCCAAGAAGTTTCAAGATGATGATGATGATGATGACGCTGAAATTCCCAAAAAGAAGTCTTCAGCTTTTGTGAAAGGGAAGAAACAATTCAAGAGAAATTTCTTCAAGAAAAAGAATCTTCTCTCACAAGAATTTGAAAGTTCAGATGAGTCTGAGGATGAAGAAGTTGAGGAAATAGAAAATTGCAGAGATCGTGGGGTAAATGCCTTGGTGGCAATTGTTGGTAGTTCTCAAAAGGGAGAAGAAGCTGATACTAAAGAAGAAGAAGAAATTGAAGGGAGAATTGATATGGAAGCCGAATTGGAAGCAGCTCTTGAGGAGATAGATGTTTGGAGAGCCAAAACGAAGAAAGCCAATAAAGTGGTTCGTGATGCCAAACTCTACATGCAACAACAGGATGAAGAAAAGTCTGAGCTGTTAGAAGAAATTGAAAGACTAAAATCCTCAACACCAGAGAGCTCAGAAAATATTGTTGAGTATAAGCTTAAAATTGAGGAACAAAAGAAGGAAATTGATTGTCTGACAAACACAGGAAAGGAGAAGGTTAGATGTATCAAAGAGCTTGAAGAAGAAGTGGTCAGTCTGCGACAAAAACTCAAGGATCAAGATAAACTCTTGACCCCCAATGTGATATCTGAAAAGCAGTCTATTCAGAAGACAGAGAAGATGAAAGCGGAGCCTAGCAGTTCAGTAGGAAAGAAACAGCAATTGAGCTCAGATGTTAAGGTCGTTTCTGGGCTTAGTCAAGAACAAAAATTGGCGACAATTGCAGTCAGACCGCAAGCACTCATCCCGAAAGTGAAGGTTGATTTGGGAACAAAACAGAATCAGAATATTCAGAGATCCCAAAGGGGAAATCACAGTGCTGAAATATCACGAGGGAATGCATCCTATATCAGGTGTTATTGCTGTGGGAAAATGGGACATTCACAGTTTGTGTGTTCCATAGCCAAGAGATACAGAAGGGAACATGAGCAGAGACGGCAGCCAAACAGAGAACGGTTTTCCAGAACACATTTTGAAGGACACTGTTTTTGGTGCGGAGGATTTGGACACATGGCTAGGTATTGCACATCAATCATTCAGAAAAATGTGTCAAAGAATAATCAAAATGTTCGCAAGCAGCAGATCAATAAACCAACAAGTGAGCTAAAAGTTCAGAACAGATTTGCAGCTCTACAAGATGAGGGTGGTCCATCATACTCTGAGAAAGAACAGAAGCCTCAATCCATGCCGAGTGTGAAAGAACAAGTATGGACCAAGAAGAAGAAAAATGAGAAGGTTGTGGTGGCGGAGATTGCCCTTAAAGCATCAGATCGATCTGGTGTTTGGATCCTTGATAGTGGTTGCACATCCCACATGACGGGTAATAAGGATCTTGTTACAGACATCAAATATGACAAAGAAGGAGTTGTCAAATTTGGAAATGATGAAGGCCTGAAGATTGTTGGCTCGGGGAAATCCAAGTTTGGGGGCAAAGAGATGAAACGTGCTGATGTCTTGGTAGTAGAGGGTCTCAGTCATAATCTACTCAGTGTCAGTCAACTATGTGACTCTGGGCACTCTATCCAATTTACCAAGAAGATGTGTGTTGTGAAAGGAAAAGATGGAGCATCTGTTCTGCAGGGAAAAAGGTCAAAGGGAAATCTCTATCTTGTAAGTGGGGAATAAGATACTTGTCTTTTATCCAGAGAAGAAGAAAACCAGCTGTGGCACAAGCGACTTGGTCATCTATGCCAACCATCTATGGAGGATCTCGTTAAATGTGATGCTGCTAGAGACCTTCCCAAACTATCACGTGATCGCACTCATACATGTGATGCTTGTCAGCAAGGGAAAATCATCAGAAAGACATACAGGCCAAAGGAACAGAAATCAACTAGAGTGCTCGAATTTGTGCACGCTGATGTATGTGGACCTATCTCACCACGAGCTATAAATGGGCAAAGGTACTATGTTCTTTTCATTGATGACTATAGCAGAATGGCCTGGGTATTCATCATAACCCACAAGACAGAGGTGTTCAGTTGCATAAAGCAGTACAGGAGGGAATCAGAGAAGATGCTTGGGCAGAAAATTCTGAAGTTTCGTACTGATAACGGTACGGAATTTACAAACAGTCAAATTGAAAACTATCTCGAGAAACATGGGATAAGGCATCAAGTTTCATCAGTGAGAACTCCCCAACAGAATGGAGTAGTAGAAAGGAGGAATCGGATCATTAACAACATGGCCAGAACAATGTTTATTGATAACGACCTACCAGAGAAATTTTGGAAGGAAGCAGTTTTGACATCGGTCTATGTTTCAAACAGGTCCCTGTTATGTCCGAAGCAAGGGAAGACTCCGTATGAACTATGGTACGGAAAGAATCCAACGTTGAAATACTTTCGAATCTTTAGAAGTAAGTGTTTCATTCTCAACAAAGAACGTCATAGGAAGTTTGAGGCATGAGGAGATGAAGGGATATTCCTCGGCTATTCAGGGAAAAGCAAAGCATATAAATGCTTCAACAAGAGGCTGGGAAAAATTGTTGAGAGTAATGATGTCACTATAGTCGAAAATGAACAGACTGCTCAACGACCCAGTGAACAGTTCCTGGATGAAAGTGATGATGAGATAAGCAACCCAGGGGGAGCAGAAGTGGCAGAAGCTGACTCAGAAGAAGATACTGATGATGAAGAGGAAAGTGTCAAGTCGGTGTCTGCGAGGAAGCCAAAGAGTCGAGCTGAGATTGATAGGCAGAATATCATTGGTGATCAAACAGCTCCAGTTCAGACTCGAAGAATGAAATCATCACAGCAAGCATCGTTTTTGTCTCAAGTAGAGCCGAAATGTTTTTCTGATGCAGCTGAAGATGAAAACTGGGTTCAGGCCATGAACGAAGAGCTTGATCAGATTGAGAAGAACCAGACATGGGAGATTGTTTCGAGGCCAGCGGACAAGAATGTCATTGGGACCAAATGGGTCTATCGCAACAAGATGAATGAAGATGGCATAGTGATTCGGAACAAAGCACGCTTAGTGTGCAAGGGGTACTCCCAAATTGAGGGAATTGATGTTGATGAGACATTTGCACCGGTTGCAAGGCTGGAGACAATAAGACTATTCCTAGCCATCGCAGTGCAAAGGAAGTTCAAAGTGTTCCAGATGGATGTCAAATCCGCATTCTTGAATGGGGTTCTGGAAGAGGAGGTGTATATTGAGCAGCCAGATGGTTTTCTCATTCATGAGGATGAGAACAAAGTTTTCAGGCTGAAGAAGGCATTGTATGGGCTGAAACAAGCACCAAGGGCATGGTACTCAAGGCTTTATCAGTACTTGAAGAAGCTTGGTTTTCAGCGTGGAGGAGTTGATTACAATCTCTATTTCAGCAATGACAGTAATCAAAGGATGATGGTGCTAGTGTATGTCGATGACATAATTTTTGGCGGATCAGATGAAGCTCAGTGCAGACAATTTTCTGAATTCATGAAAAATGAGTTTGAAATGTCAATGATTGGAGAGCTAACGTTTTTCCTTGGTCTACAGGTGACACAAGGAAGGAATGGAACTTTCATTTCTCAATCCAAATATGCCAAGGAAGTTCTAAGAAGGTTTGGAATGGATAATTCCAAGGAAATGAAGACTCCGGTTGCTACCCGGATGAAATTATCAAAAGATGAGGATAGCAAGGCAGTTAATATCACAGAATACAGGCAAATCATTGGAAGTCTGTTGTACTTAACTGCAACAAGGCCTGATATTGTTTTCGCCACATGCCAAGCAGCGAGATATCAATGTAATCCCAAGGAAAGTCACATGCTTGCAGTGAAAAGAATACTTCGGTATATCAAGGGCCCAGTGGACTTCGGTTTGACATACAACGACAAATCTCAGATAGAGTTATTGGGATATACTGATGCAGACTGGGCCGGTTCAGCAGATGATAGAAAATCAACGTCAGGTGGTGCATTCTATCTTGGTGGATTGTGTATTTCTTGGCTAAGCAAGAAACAAGATTGCATTTCATTGAGCACCGCAGAAGCTGAGTATATAGCGGCCACTCAAGCATGCACACAGTTATTGTGGATGAAGCAGCAGCTTGAGGATATGGGAGTTGAAGTAAAGTCTCTGATCGGAATCCAGTGTGACAACTCAAGTGCTATAAATCTTAGAAAAAATCCTGTCCATCATTCCAGGACAAAGCACATTGAGATCAAGTATCATTTCATCAAGGAGAAGGTTGAGCAGGGCATCGTGAAGTTGGAGTATGTTCCTACAGAGCTACAGGTTGCAGACATTCTGACAAAGGCCTTACCCAAGGAAGCTTTTGAGAGGCATCGACTAGCTCTGGGAGTTCAGTCGATTCCTCGCACTTGAAATAGTGTGGACGCGGGATCCCCCCCCCTCTCCCCGAGGTATGCTGTGTTTTCCCTACTGTGCTAATGTGTTCTCTACTATGTTACAGACTACAAAGGCGTGACCTTTGGGTTCGTTGACAAAGGGGGAGAAAATAGTGGTTGTTCAAGGGGGAGCCAGTGCGGAGATTTGATAAATCATAAATGATATGGGGAGACGCTGACAGGTGGAGCAGCCAGATAGGGGGAGTTGAAGCTAGTTGAACGTGCTTAGCCAGAGCTTAGCTTGGACAACACAGGAAATATGGCTAAAGAGGTGTTGAAGCTGTGAGCAGAAAGGGGGAGCGTATTACATCTGACGATGCTAGAAGTGATCGATCAAAGAATAGATATCACGACAGCTGAGGATCGTGATAAAAGCAGAAGAGTGGTGTTGGACAGTGTTTGGTGTCAACAATGGATGTTAGAGACAAAGTGATTCATTGATGAACTTTTCATTTACTCTTGTTTCTCACGCCGATCATTGCTCATGTGGGATTAGAGTATGTGTTGAGTAAATCCTTGGTCGCTATCAGAATCGCAATGCGGCGAATGGAGGTTGAAGAATCAATGACGTATCTTTGTTTGGAAGAGTTGTCAACAAACCCAAAGGGGGAGATTGTTGGGCAAAAATCCCTCAAGGTATCATTGAAGCCTTTTTGAGGTGATTGTGTTTGTTGACAAAGTGGACATCTGAGTTGTGATTGTTGACAAAGAGGATTTCATGATGGAATGTCGAGTTCAAGAGCTGAGGTCAACGATCCATGTTTGATTCAAGAACGTCGATAAAAGGAATGGAAGATCTGGAGGCGGTACAAAAGAACAGATACAAGGTGACGCCGTTTTCCAGTGTTTGCCAAATTTTTGGGCCTGAAAATCGGCAAATGAAGAAAAGTGTTTTTGGCAAAGGGACTTGCGCGCCGTGGACTTGGAGTATAGGAAACTTGCGCGCCACATGTTTTTCAAGATCAGAAGATCAAAATATGGCTAAGGAAATAGGTTCGCGCAAGTTTGGGAGTTGGTCGCGCAAGTGTCTAAAGGAGAGGAGACTTGCGTGCCGAAAATGGGTCGCGCAGGTAACTTGCGCGCCGTCGCGCAGGGTGGTCAGATTGCCTATAAATACCGGACCACCCCTCCTCATTTCTCACCGGAGTTCAAGACGAGAGCTCCCGTCGTGCAGGTGTGGTGGTCGCGCAAGTGGTGTGTGTGGTCGCGCAGGTGGGACGTGCGCGCCAGTGGTTGAAGTTGTGCGCCAGTGTTAGAAGTTGCGCGCCGGTTTGTAGTTGCGCACCAATGGTGGTTTGGGCGTAAAGGGAAGAGAGTCGCGCAAGTTTGGAGTAGAGGAATCTTGTGTCGCGCAAGTGTCAGAGGAGGACTTGCGCGCCCGTTGTGACTTGCGCGCCGATACTTGCGCGCCGAGATTGACTTGCGCGCCAAGTAAGGTTTTGTTCCCGCAGTGATTTTCAGACTGTGTGGAAGCTGGAAGTTTGCCCGATACCTTCGGTGCAAAGAGATATTCATCAACGGGTGAAAGTTAAACTTCAACAGAGCATCTACATACAAGAGAAGATGCATTCTTTCAGGAAAATGAAGAGACCTACAGGTCTATAAACTGTGAGTGGATTTCATCCAAGAGCAGTGAGCTCAGGAAGAGGAAGAAGGTGATCCTCTCCACCGGCAGTGAGCCAGAGAGAGAGAAACAGGGAGTGACCCTTGGGAGAGCAGTGAGCTGACCCTAAACATTGTAAAGGCAGTGAGCCTGGGCATAGAAGTGATCTAGCCCGAATCTTGTAATCCACAGCTAGTGAAGATTAGTGGAATTTGGTACGACCGGCAACCTGTCGGCGTATGCTCCTTGGACGTAGCCCTTAGCGGTGAACCAAGTAAAATTGCTGTGTCCTGTGCTTGCTTTACATTCTGTTTATATCGTGCAACAGGGAAAAGAGAGAAGAGTGTTTTGCTTAACAGTGAAACAAGATCAGAACGGGCATTAATTTTTAATTAGTCATACCCTGATTCACCCCCCCTCTCAGGGTATCCAGCCTAGTGGACCTAACAAAAACATTGTTTCACATTTATCAGTATTGAGCTAGAAATGTAATGTTTATGATTTTAGAACTATATCTAGGAGTGTAGAATTGGGACCGTTATAGTTGGTTCTTTTAAAATATCCTTAATCCTGATAAAATCTCATCACATAAATTATCAAAATGGGTGTTGATGACTTTGAAAGTAATATAAATCTTAAACTTAGAAACACATGATTATATTCATAACTCTTAAGTTATTATTATATGTAGAAATATAAACATCTAAAATATAATTATTCCTTCCTTATATAAGATTTTATCTTATATAAAAATATTTTCATTGGAAGCTTGGGTTCATCCTTGTACCGATATAATATCAAATGTGATTCCAATACTCTAGAATCCATGTAGAGGGAGATAATCAATGCTAAAAATCACTCAAAAATTAACTAAAGAATTAATAGAAAGATTTTTATAGGGGTAGTTCATTCTAAATAAATGTAAATATTCATTAAAATAAATTATAACAGGCTATGTGATATATATATTGATCAAAGGAATCATTTATAACCCATAAAAAGAATAACTAAAATGTGTTAGCATCATGGGCCATCATATATATAACCCTTTATAAACCTAAGTAAAAAAATAATAGGATCCTAGTTAAATCCCTAAGAGAAACCCACTTATACCTGCCTTTTTATTTCCCTAGTGGACAAGGAACATTACCCAATGCATCGAAGAGATATTTTGGCAAACACATCATATAAGTTGTATTGGGCTCATTTAGATTTATCTGGGTGAATCAATCATATAAGCTATATCAGGCTCACTCATGAGATATAATGGGGTTCAAACCTTTGTATAATATTTTTCTATCTCACCCGTAATGTCCAAGTACTATTCACAAATAAAACATTTAGAATCCTTCACTTTTCAACATAACAATAATCATTGTTTTATCATTTCTTTATTCACCTATGGAAAAGAAACGGGTTCCATGACACTCTCTTTGAAACATGATTAACCTATGTAAATAAAACAGGGTCCTTGAATATCTACTTTAAAAATGATTAACCTATGGCAAAGAAATGAGTTCCATAACAATCTCTTTGAATCATTATTAACCTATTGAAGAGAAAAGTGTTCCATAAAACTCTCTTTGAAATAATCTTCTTATATCTAGAGAAAGAATGAAGATGATATCATTAAAAAATATCCACATTGAGGAATAAGTAACAAAAAGTTTTATTTATTTGTATGAATGGAAAAACATTAAAATATTATTAAAAACATTGTTGAATAAAATAACATTTTCACTTTAAAAATCACTTTTAAAAACTAAAAATTCCTAAAATATTTTGAAAATTATTTTATTTGAAAATAACCTTGGATACTTTTAAAGTAAGATTCAGATAAAATATTGGTTATGAAATTGGTAAAATATTTTCATGTCATACATGTTAAAATAAATTTTCCTTTCACAATTTTACTAAAAACAAAACATGCCTTATTTGTAAAACAACAGAATATTCCTTTTAAAATATTTTGTAAAAAAATATAATGGGTAAAAATGAATTTAATAAATTAATTAGGGGAATGTTAAAAATAATTGAAAGAATTTTTATAAAACATGGATTAAAAATAAAATTTATTTTTTACTGAAGATAGATTTTAATACATATTTTATTAAACATATCTTCATTTAGAAATCAATTTTTTAAATCTAAAAAGCGCGCACAAAAAAAGGAAACCTATATTGTTTAAAATAACCTTGGAAATATATAAATTAAACATAAAATAATTTAAGTTTCATGATTTTATAAAATTTCATTCAATATGTATATGTAAAAAAATACATTCCTTTTAAAAAGAGTCGAAAAGGAAACTTTAAAAGATAAATTTTAAAAGAAATTCATTTACCACTTTGGAAACATTTGAATCATAATCCCCATGAAATAATAATAGTAAAATTATTTAAATATCATGATAATAGATAAATTCAAGATATATAAAGTTAAATTGGTTGTATATATCCCACATAAAATAATATAGGTACATAACATCAAAATATTCCTCAATGAAAGTAAATTGAGACGAAATCCATTAGAACATTGGGAATCTCTGGATAAAAAAACCATGAAAGAGAAAAAATAATAATTATTTTAAAATATCAATAAATTTCATGAAAAATAATCATAAAATACATTCCTGGTTATTATATACACTTCACAATAAAAAACTGGTGAATATGACATATGTCTCACAGAAATAAAAGTGAGACAAGGAACCCCTTACCACTTTGTTAACTTCTAAATCATAAGAACCATTAGATAATAACATAAAATTAATCTTTAAATATCATTAAAATAATTAGATTCAGGATATATCATGTAAAAGGAATATTATATACACTACAATAAATAATATGGCAGTAAATATGGCATATGTATCCTAGAAATAAAAGAGAGACTATGATTCCCATACCTCGAGTCCAGACTTTCCATGCATGTCCTTTAACTCTTGTATAATAATATTATATCAATTATTTGATTTCGTAATAAAATATTATATTTTAAATAAATTATACTTAAATCATTAATTTTATTTCTTTTTAATGGAATATTTAAATACTTAATCATTTAAGTCCATGTTGGGTATTTTGAAGACATTCAGTTCATTTTTTCAAAATGGCTCTGATGTGTTAATAATATTCAAAGTGGACATTATTTAAATGTCTACAAAATAATAATAATTAAATAATTATTATATTTATAAATAAATAATACTTTTAAAACTAATTATACAACAAAATATGAAAAATGGACTACATTATGATCATGGATATAGTAGGTCATATGTATGCATGAGTAACATTTCCATTTTTCAATGATTATTATAGAAAAAAGGTAAGTAATGTTTTAAATCCCCATAATTATAATAGTATCATAAATAGTATATTTTTCTCTTAAATATACTTATATATATCATCCATATTATTTGGTGATGAGAAAATAACTACATTGCTTTATAGAGGTGGTAGTACACACATACACATGAATGATGCTATCATCTCTCAATTCGTGGAAAGGTAAAAGTAAATGGTCTATAAAATATTTTCATATTGATAAATTTGTAATTAATATCATAATTATTTCATTTTTATCACATATATTCATTAAAATTATCCTTATTATCTTCCTTTAAAACGTTAGTGAAAATACATTGCATCGCTTTGCAAGGCGGTATTTTTTCATACACACGAGTGATGTTATCATATCCACCATGAAATGGAAAGTGAGAAGGTATGTGTGTTATTGTAATTATAATATTATAATTATGTTTTTTATTTCATATATATAATTTATTTTATCCATTATAACAATTCAAAATAGGCGATGATGAGAAATAAATGACATCGATTTGTAAAGTGGTAGTCCTTTGTACACACAAATGGGGATTTTGTATCCTATTTAATAGAAGATGAAATATATTTAGTATATTAGAATAAAATAATAAAATCTAAGTATATGTGATATACGATTTTTTTTATATAATTATAATTTAGTAATATTTTATGGATGGGGAAGAAGGAATAAAATAAAGATAATCTGTTAAGCATGATACATCTCCTTTGAACAACCTCCTTAGGTAAGTGCAAAAAAGGATTATTAGGATAGAATTAATATAAAAATAAGGACTATAGTTCATGTGGATATAATTTATAAATATATTTGGGTAGTTATTGGATTATCCAAAGGGATTTGAAGTTGTGAAAGGTATAGGAGAGTGGGGACTTTTATAAGTGAGGTGAGTGGTACACATGTAATTTTTTAAAAGAAAAAGATATTCCCACATTTTTCACAATACAAAAGGATAAAAATGGACCATCTTAGATCATAATACATTATAATATAGAAATATATACATAAAATATTTTATAGACAAGTTATTATTTCATTTTAACAATTATAATTTTACTTTCACCACCTAGTAAAATTGTTTTCACTTTAACTACATCACTTATTTTTTACCGTTTTCAAAATTAATTATTTTCAAAAATTAATTTGAACTTATATGATAATATAAATTTTTATGATTCATAATATTGAATCCATTTTACCAAATTTAAATCACATAAGTTGAATAATTTAATTTAAAATTAAACCCATAGACGTGATGAAAAAGAGGGTTTTCAAGAAGTGTATTTAAAAAAAAGATTATTTATTTTTAAATATATTACTAGTAATAATCATTATATGAATTTAAAATACCATATAAATATATAAAAACTATAAATTTAATTAAAATAATTCCAAATAATTGGTTTTTTAATTAATTAAAAAGGAGAAACATTATGCAATTTGAAACAGTTTTCAGAAAACTCTTGTTTTTAAACCCAAATACAAACTTATACTAAAATCCAATATGAAGATAAATAAAACGAAATTAAGTGGAAAAAATATAAATTAATGATACTTATGTTAATTTTAAACAAATTAAAATCACAATGGTGCTATTAAATTACTTAATTTATTGAAAAGAAATGAAAATTCATCAAAAATCAGTATTTTTTACTATTCACTGAAAAAATAATATTTTTTGAAAAATACATACATTTCACCATAAGTTAATTTTGATATGATTATATAAAAAATAAATTTAATTTTATCAAAGTAATTTCTAAAAATCACTAAATATTAATTATAACATTTTCTCACAAAAATAAATAAAAAACATTTCAGAAGAAAACATATTTTTGAAGAGTGAAATTACTCTACTAGAACATTTATTTATTATTTACTAATCCTTTATCAATAAAATTATATTTATTAGTATATATATATATTTAATAAATTATTTAATACTATTCACACCCTTTAATTTAATGACTAGGTGATAACGATCATATTTAAAATAATATTATTTCATAGTTTGTTAAAGCTCGGTGTTGCATGTCTTTTACGCTATCAAACATAAAAATATTACGGTTCCGTGTACTAAAATATATTGAATATATTAAATTTCTTCAAGAATAAATATATCTTTATATATTATGATGTCACATTCTCATCTAATCTTGGTGTTTTGTGTCGTATACACTGTAGAACATAATTTTATTCCTTTAAAATCTCAGGGTGTTACATCCTCCCCTAAATATAACTGCCACGATTCTACACTCCGAGATCCAGTGCTAAAACCATAAACATTACATTTATGGATTGATCTCGATAAATTTGACACAGTTTTTTCCATACAAATCTTAAAACATTAAAAGGAAATATCAGATCACTTCGATACCGAAGAATATTTTATGTTTAGTGTTTTAGAGAATTAGGAAAAAATATTAAAAAATTGGATTAAAAACAATGGGTTCATAAAGATGAACATCATCTCCCACTATAACAATATTTTCATATTCCATATTATGTCTTCATAATTTTTGAAAAACATCATCATGTTAGAAACCATTCTAGACATAAATCATTTAATCATCATTCTTTATAACTTGGGAAAATGAAACATAATAAAGGTGAGCTCAAATGCTCAATAAGGGTAAGAATAAGAACTAATAATTGGATTTAATTTGCGATTATAATAAGAGAATAATGGTATTTTGACATAATCAATCTGAAGGAGTATATTATAATAATATTCATACCAATTAATACAAGGATTATAAAACATGAAAATATGGAATATTTCTTTAACAAAGTTATGATTTATCAAAATAAATAATCATAATCCATGTGATATCAATCTTGATCAAAGGAAACATTAATAACCTATAAAAATCATAAATAAAATATATTGGTATCTCAGGACATTATCTTAATTACCCTTTTTAATCCCATGTTAGAAATAACTAGAGCTTAGTTAAATCCATAGGAGAACCCACTAGCAACCCCCTCCTTGTTTCCTTAATGAAAAAAGAACATTGCTCAAGGAATTAGAGTGCTATATGAGTGAAACTATCATATAATATTTGTCAGGCTCACTCGGTGCTACTAGTGTGAACCCATCATATAAGTTATGTTAGGCTCATCTGTGAACTATAATGGAGATTAACCCTTTGTATAAGGTATATCAGGCTCACCTATAATGTCCAAGTGTAGTTTATGAATAAAACATTTATAATACTTATCCATTTTATATAAAAATAATCATTGTTTTATCATTTCTTGATTCACCTATGGAAAAGAAATAGGCTCTATATCAAACTCTTTGAAACATGATTAACCCATGGAAATGAAATAGGTTTATTTAGAATCTCTTTAAAAAAGTGATTATAACATAGAAAATAATTAGGTTCAATAACAATATCTTTGAAAAATTATTAACCAATATAAAATAAATGTCTTCTAAAATAGTATCTTTCAAATATTATTAACTAATAGAATATAAACGTGTTCCATAACAGTCTCTTTGAAACCTGATTAACCTATGGAAAATAAATAGGTTCCATAATAATCTCTTTGAAACAATATTATTCTATCTCGAGAAATAATGATGATGGTATAATTACAAAATATCTCTATTTAAACATAAGTAACAACAATTTCCATTTCTATTGATTAATGTAAATACAATTAATAGATCATTAAAAAAAATCTTAAGGAAAATAACCTTTTCACTTTGAAAATTACTTTTAGAAACAAAAACATCACAAAATATTTTGGAAGTAATTTTATGTGAAAATAACCTCATATGTTTGTAAATTAATATTTAAATAAAATAATGGTTATAATTAATGAAAAATAATTTCATTATTTACACATTAAAACCAACATGTTTTTCACATTTTTTGTAAAATCCAAATGGACCTTGTTTTAGAAAATAACAATAAGATTCCTTTCAAATAACTTTTGTACAAATTAATACATGGATAAAAATGAATTAAATAAATAATTTGGAAAATTTTAAAAACATTTTGGAGAAAATTTTTATAAAAACTCTATTTGGAAGAAAATTTATTTTTGACTGAAGAGAGAATTGAAAGTGGGTTTTCTTAAAAATATTTTTGTTTAAATATCACTTTTTAGAATCTAAAAACTACACACACAAAAAGGAAACCATTTTATTTCAAAATAACCTTAGATAAATATAAAGTAAACATTAATTAATTGATGTGTAATGATGGTGTGAAATTTCATTCAATACATATATGTTAAAAAATAAATTCCTTTTCAAAATAGTAAAAAAGGAAAGTTTAAAAATGATTTTTAAAAGAAATTCATTTACCAATTTGTAAACATTTTAATCTTAATCCCCATTAAATAATAACAATAAAAAAAATTAAATATCATGAAAATAGATAAATTAATTATATAACTTGTTAAATATGAGTTATATACACCACATAATAGAATATAGGTTCATAACATTAAAATATGAATCAATGAAAGAAAATTGAGATGAAGTCCCTTAAAACATTGTAAATCACTGGATAAAACCCCCATGAAATATATAACCTTATGTGTATTTTTAAATACCAATAAATTTAATTATATGGTTCCAAAAATACATTCATTGGTATTTAATAACTCACACAATAAAAATAAGTGTTGAATATGGAATATGTCTCGCTGAAATAATTGTGAGACAAGGAACCCCTTACCACTTTGGTAACTTCTGAATCATAAGACCCATTAAAAAATAACATCAAATGAAACTTAAAATGTCATAAAAATAATTATAATCATGATATATAATGTCAAAGTGTTTTTATATACACCACAAAAATGAAAAGAGTGGAAATATGGATTATGTATCCCAGAAATAAAATAGAGACTATAAATCTCTTACCTTGAGTTCAGACTATCCATGCATGTCATTTTACTCTTTTATAATAAGATTATATAAATTATTTTATTTCCTAATAAAATTTTCCAAGTAAAATAACCTATAATAAAATCATTTATTTTATTTATTTTTAATGAAATATTAAAATAATTAATCAGTTAAATCCGCGTCGAGTGTTTTCAGGATGTTTGTTTCATTGTTTCAAAATTACTTCGACGTGTTGACCTTGGTCAAAGCGGAAATTATTTAAATATTTCTAGAATAATAATAATGAAATTTTTATTGTATTTATAAATTAATAATATATCTAATACCAATCATGTAATATGGTTATAAAAAATAAACTATGTTACAATCATTGATAAGATAGGTCATACGTACGCATGAGCAACGTTTCCATTTTTTAATGATCATTATGAAAAGAATGTAAAAAATATTTTATCTTTAAATAATGAAAATAATATTTTAAATAAATTATTTGTTCATTAAATATACTTATATATATCATCCATGTAATTTTCTTATAAGAAAAGAGTCTCATCGCTTTGGGGAGGCACTACTCCACATGAATGCATGAATGACATTATTATCCCATAGTGAGTGGAAAGGTAAAAGTAATTGGTAAATATTATGTTTTAATAAAGATAAATATTTAATTAAAATCATAATTATTTCATTTTTATCACATATATTCATCAAAAATATACTTATTATCTTCCATTTAAAGTGTTAGTGAAAAACTCATCACATCACTTTGCAAGACAGTAGTCTTTCATTCACACAAGAAGCGATATCATATCCAAAACGGGATAGAAAGTAAGAAGATATATGTAATATAATAATTAAATAAGTATAATTATGTTATATATATAATATATATAATTTAATTCAATTATTGAAACAATCCTTGAGAGGCTTGATGATAAATGAATGACATCTATTCGTAAGACAGTAGTCTGTCATACATATGAATGTTGATTTCGTATCCCATTTGATGTAAGATTAAATAGATTTAGGATATTACATTAAAATAATAACATCTAAGTATATGGGAAATAAATTTTTTATTATATAATCCTTATTTAATAATATTATAATTAGGTGGAAGAAAGAATAAAAATAAGATGCTCGGTTAAGCATAATACCTCTTCTTTAGACAACCTCCTTAGTTAAGCACCAAAATACTTCCTCGAATAGATTTATGATAAAATTAATGTCTCTATGTATTGGTGAGGGAATTTTAAAAAATATTTGGGTTGTTCATGGCCAATTTAATGGTCTTTGAGGGTGTAAAGAGGAGAGGATGGAAAGTGGCCTTTTATAAGGGAGGTGTGTGGAAAACTTTTAATTTTTGAAAAGAAAAAGGTGTACTGACGCTTTTCAAATGCCAAAAAACTAAAAAATGAACCATTATAAATAATTAGACATTATAATATTAATATATTTCAATAAAATAGTTTTATAAATGTTTTAGTCCATTTTTATCCTTATCTATTTATTTTAACCCATGATAAAAATGGTTTCACCATAACAGTAGTAATTAAGTTTTATTTTTTTCACTATTTATTTTGGTAAAAAATTAAGTTTAACTTTTTAGATAATATATTTTTTTATTATTTAAAATATTTAATACATTTTACAAAATAAAAATCATAGAAGTGGAAAATTTTAATTTAAAATTAAACCCACGGATGTGAGGAAAAAAGTGGGTTTTAAGGTGTATTTTTCAAGAAAAATGTGATTTCATATTTACTCTATGACTAGAAATATTCATTATATGAATTTAAATTAATATATATATATATATATATAATTAATAAATATAATAATGAATTTGGGGTTTTTTATTTAATTAAAAAGGAGAAACATTATGCACTTTGAAATAGATTTCAAAAAGAAATCCCATTTTTAAACCCAAATACAAACTTATATTAAAATACAATATGAATATGATGAAAAAAATTAAGTGAATTAAATATAACTAAATAATAATTATATTTCCTAAAATAAAATTCAAATCATGATGTTACTTTTAAATTATTTATTTTTGAAAAGAAATGACAATTTTAGAAAAAATCTGTATTTTTTACTATTCACTAAAAAATCTATATTGTTTAAAAAATAAAAGAAATTCCACCGTAATTTAATTTTTATATGAATATTTAAAAACTTAAGTTAATTTTATCAAATTTATTTTTAAAAATCTCAAAAAAATTAATATTTTCGCACAATAAAAACTAAAAAACATTTTTAAAGAAAATATATTTTTGAAGATTAAAATTACTTTACTAAAAAATGATTGATTATTTAATAATAATTTATCAATAAATTTATACAGAGTTGGAAAATATATATATATATATATATATAAATTTCATAAATTATTTTTTATTATTCACACCCTTTAATTTAATGACTAGTTTATAATGATCATATTTAAAATAATATTATGTCATGGTTCGTTAATTCTCAGTGTTTCTTATGTTATACGCTATCGAGTATAAAAATATTGAGGTTGCATGTGCTAGAAGCTATTTGAGAGAGTAAATTTATTAAAAAATAAATATATCTTTATCTCTTGTGGGGCTACATTCTCGTCTAATATTGGTGTTGTGTGTCATATACGTTATCAAACATAGTTTTCTTATTTTAAAAACTCAGGGCGTTACATACTCCCCCAACTATAACAACCCCAAACCCACACTCTCAGATCTAGTGTTGAAATCATGATATTTAAATTTACAGATCAAAATTCATAATTATGACCAAATATTTTGCATCCAAATATTATACCATCAAAATGAGATATTTGATCACTTACATACCCAATGACCTTTTAGGTTTAGAGTTTTAGAGAATTAGGAAAAACTCTAAATGACATGTATTAATAAAAAATTGGTTCATAAATATCAACATATCTAACTACACCAAGATTTTCATTTTCTATATTCAGTATTCATCATCTCCCATGAACTCCATCTTGTTAGAAACCATTATAGACAAAAATCATTTAATCATCATTCTTCATAACCTGGGTAAAAGTAAACATAATAAGGGTGAGCTCAAATGATCTGTAATAATAAACATAAGCATTGAAAATTTTATTTCATCAGTGATCATAAGAATATAATAAGGTTATTATGACATAATAAAAGTATGTCATCATATCATAAGAATATTCACACCCATCAAAACCTAGATCATAAAACATTAAAACATGGAAAGAGGCTTTAAAAAATGAAAGATTCATCAAAATAAATAGTCATGAGCCATTTAATATAAATCTAGATCAAAGGAAACATTTATAATGTGTAGAAATCATAATTAAAACATGTTTTTATCTTGGGATGTCTTCTTTATAACCCTTTTTTAACCCATGTCACAAATAAATAGAGCCTTATTAAATCTATAAGATAAACTCACCGATAACTCCCTCCTTCTTTCCTTAATGTAAAAGATAAATTACCCAATTCATTAGAGCACTATCTAAGTACACATACAATATAATAAATGTTATGATCAACTAGATTTATTTGGGTGCACCAATTATATAAGCTATATCGGGCTCACCCATGAACTATAATGGTGATCAACCCTTCGTATAAGCTATATCAGGCTCAACTGTAATGTCCAAGTAACTTTAATAAATAAAAAAATTAGAATATATCACTTTTAGACATAAAATTAATCATTTTTCAATAATTTATTGATTCAACCATGGAAGATAAATGGATTCCATTTCAATCTCTTTAAAAAATGATTAACCCTTGAAATCAAACAGGTTCATTGAAAATCTCTTTGAAACCTGATTAACCCATAGAAAAGAAACAAGTTCTATAATAATATATTTGAAACATTATTAACTCATGTAAAATAAATGTGTACCCTAAAAATCAATTTGAAACAAGAATAACCCATGGAAATGAAATGGGCTCTATAACAATATCTTTGAAACAGGATTAACAAGTTGAAAAAATGGGTTCCATAATAATCTCTTTGAAATAATCTTATTCAATATAGAAAAATAATGATGAAGGTATCATTAGAAAAATATTTAGATTGAAGAATAATTAACATGGTTTCTTGATATTTATTAATGGAAATACCATTTAAATATTAATAATAATATTCTTGTGGAAAATAATCTTTTCACTTTGAAAATCTCTTTTAAAAACTAAAAATTAATAAAATATTTTTCACATAATTTTATTTTAAAATAACTTTGGATAATTTTAAATGAATATTAAAATAATATAATGTTCATGATGGTGGTAAAATCTATTCATGTTGTAAAAATTATAAAAATATTCCTTTCACATATTCTGTAAAAGAAAAATGCTCCTTGTTTGGAAAACGACTCGAAGATTCCTTATAACTAATTTTTTAAGAAGGAATAAATGGGTAAAAATTCCTTTAATAAATCATTTTTATAATTTTAAAACAAATTTTCATTTTTATAAAACATTAATTTGTAAGAAAACATATTTCTGGCGGAAGAGAGAAATAAAGTCATATTTTAAAAAAAATCTATTAAAATTAATTTTTAAAATCTAAAAACATATAGCATAAATAGGAATCCATTTTAATTGAAAAAAATGTATAAAAATAAAAATGAAACTTATAAACATTAAGTAATTATGATGATATAAAATTTTGTTCAAACTTCATATGTTAAAAAATACATTCCTTCTAAAAAGTGTAAAAAAGGAATCTTTAAAAGAGGATTTTTAAAATAAAGTCATTTACCACTTTGGAAACATTTAAATCATAATCCCCATAAAGTAATAAAAAAACTCTAAATATATCTAGAATAGATAAATTCATTTTATAAAATGATAAATGGGTTTTATATGCACAAAAAAAAGAATATAGGTGCATAACATAAAAATATGACTCAAAGAAAGGAAATTGAGATGAAGTCCCTTACAAATTTGGAAATATCTAGATCAAACCCCCCTGAAATAGAGATCATCATATGGATTTTTAAATCAAAATAAATTTCATGAAAATAATCGTAAAATAAATTCTTGGGTAGTATATACACTACATAATAAAAATAGGTTTTGAATAGGACTTACGTCTCATTAAAATAAAAGTGAGATGATGAACCCCTTGCCACTTTGGTAACTTCTGAATCATAATCCCCATTACATAATAAAATCAAATGAAACATAAAATATCATGAAAATAATTATATTAATTATATATCATGTTAAATTTTAAGTATATACAACACTCAAAATAAAAAATTGGTGAATATGGCATATGAATCCCAAAAAATAAAAGAGAGACTAGAAATTTCTTACCTTGAATCCAAACTTTCCATGCATGTCCTTTAACTCCTATATAAAAAGATTATATCAATTATTTCATGTATTAATAATTTTTTAAAATTTAAATACATTATACTTGAATCATTTCTATTATTTCTTTTTAATGTCATATTTAAATACTTAATCAGTTAAGTCCACATTTGGTGTTTTGAGGACGTTTGGTTCATTGTTTCAAAACAACTTTGGCATGTTGACAATGGTCAATGCAGAAATTGTTTCAATATCTCTAGAATAATAATCATGACATAATTATTATATTTATACATAAATTATACTTTCAAAACCAATCCTGGAATATAGTTATGAAAAATGAAATATGTTACAATCAAATAGACTGTAGGGCATGCGTACACATGAGAAACATTTATATTTTTCAATGATCATTATTGAAAGACGGTAAGTAATATTTAATATTTCCAAAATGATCATAATATCATAAATACCTTATTGTTTCATTAAATATACTTATGTATATCATCCTTGTGATGTTTTTATGATAAAATAATCACATTGATTTATGGCGGCCATGTCCACACATACATGCATATGACGTTATCATCTCTCGGTGAGTGGAAGGGTAAAACGAAATGGTGTATATTATATTTTCAAAATGAAAAATATGTAATTAAAATAATAATTATTTAATTTTTATCACATATATTCACTAAA
The DNA here is from genome assembly GCA_963277665.1 of Viscum album. Taxonomy (NCBI): domain Eukaryota; kingdom Viridiplantae; phylum Streptophyta; class Magnoliopsida; order Santalales; family Viscaceae; genus Viscum; species Viscum album. Next base: position 603,877,002 of record OY728119.1, on the reverse strand, counting down.
ATTATACTTATTAGATTCCATGTAAGGCATTAGTGAAAAATTCATTATATATCTTCGTGAGGCGGTAGTCTTCCGCACACTCGAGTGATGTTATCGTATCCACCATGAAATGTAAAGTAAGAAGGTATATGATATATCATATTTAAAAAATTATAATTATGTTATAAATATCATATATATATATATAATTTAATTCCATCATTATAACAATATGTGAGAGGTGATGATGAGAAACAAATGACAATAGTTGGTGAGGTGGTAGTCCGTTGTACACATGAATGATAATTTCATTTCCCATTAAATAGAAGTTGAAATGGATTTAGGATATTCCATTAAAATAATAATATATCAGTATATGGGTGATAATTTCTTTATTATATAATAATAATTGAAGAATATTTGAAGGTTGTGGAAGATGTAATGAAATAAAGACGCTCGGTTAAGCATGATACCTCTTCTTTGGAAAACCACCTTAGATGAGCACCAAAAGGCTTTATAAGATGTATTTATGAGAAAAATTAGGTATACAGGTTATGGGTAGGGTGTTTATGAATATATTTGGGTATTTCTTATCTAATAAAAAGGTATTTCAAGGTGTGAAAAGGAGATAAGAGGGGTGACCTTTTATAAGTGAGGTGAGTGGTATACTTGTAATTGTTTAAAAGAAAAAGGTATAACAATGATTTTCAGAAGAAAAAGGGATCCAAAATAGACAGTTATAAATAATTATAAGTTATATAGCCTAAATATTTCCATAAAATAGTTTTTAGACAAGTTTTTAGATCATTTTTATCCTTAAATTTTAGTTTAACCCCCTTTAAAATCATTTTCACCTTAACTGTGGTAATTAATTTTTACTATTTTTACTATTCATTATGGAAAATTATTATGTTGAACTAATTAAATAATATAAACTATTATGATTCAAAAAATTTAATCCATTTTAAAAAGTAACTCATAGAATTGGAAAATTTTTAATTTAAAATTAAAAAAAATAACTCATATAATTGGAAATTTTTTAATTTAAAATTAAATCACTAGACATGATGAAAAAGTGGGTCTTCAAGAAGTGTATTTTTCAAGAAAAATATGACTTCATATTAATTCTTTGACTAGAAATAATCATTATATTAATTTAAATTAATATTTATTGATATATAATATATAAATTTAATTAAAATAATTCTCCATTAATGGTTGTTTTAATTAATTAAAAATGAGAAACATTATGCACTTTAAAATAGTTTTCATAAAAAATCTCATTTTTAAATCCAAATACAAAATTATACTAAAATCCAATACGAAGATGATATATAATAAATTATATAGATTAAATATAAAACAATAATAATTATGTTACTTTAAATAAAATTAAAATAAATATTTGACTTTAAATTACTAAATATATTGAAACGAATTGATGGTTTTACAAAAATTGGCATTTTTCATTATTCAATGAAAAATTAATATTTTAAAAAAAATCCCAAAATTTAAACCTAAGTTAATTTTGATATGATGTTTTAGAAAAATTAATATAATTTTATAAAATTAATTTTTAATAAACTCTAAATATTAATTATAATATTTTCTCCAAAAAGCAATCAAAATCATTTTTGAAGAAAACATTTTTTTGAAGAATAAAATTACTTTACTAACAAATTGATTGATTTTTTACTAAGAATTTATAAGCTAATTTATATTGATTGGGACATATATATATATATATATTTCATAAATTATTCAATAGTATTAATACCCACCAATTTTAATGGATTTGTTATAATGGTCATATTTAAAATAATATTATTACATGGTTCTTTAAAGATCGGTGTTGCGTGTATTATATGCTATCAAGCATAAAAATATTTGGGTTTCATGTACCATAATCTGTTAAATATATTAAATTAATTCAAAAATAAATGTATATTAATTTCATGTGGTGTTACATTCTAATATAATCTTGATTTTTTGTGTCGTATATGCTATCAAACAAAGTTTTCTTCTTTTAATATCTTGAGTTCTTATATCCTACCCCTTTTAATTAATTTTTTCCTTATACTTTTAACTTTATATCAGTAATAAAAGGTTGGAAATTTGAAAATACCTTTTTTGTAAACCCATATCGTAAAAAGGGTTAATAAAACATCTTCTTGATAAGAGAGAAAAGGTATGAATGAAGGTCATCTCGAATAACACATACTAGGTTTCCAAATAGGAGAACATAGGTGGGGAGTGAAGATTTAGACATGGATGAAACTATTAATGAGAAATTAATGATGGATATTGATAGAGATCATTAATCCCAATAAATTGAATGATCAAGATAAATTCAAAAATGACAAATCCATAAACTTGGGAGGTTGTAAAAATGTCATTGATTTCATCAGAAATGATAGTAATATGATAATATTCGTTTTCAAGATCATTTTACTAGAGTTCAGTAATTCCATTTCAATCCAAAAAAATAACATAAAGAAATAATGCTTACATAATGATTATAATTTCACCCTTTAGTCAATTTCCACAAGAATATCATCTTTTTATCCAAATGATGAGTATTTAAGATGAAGTTTTCATACCTAATGCATTAAAATCAACCTTTAATGGATCACATAATTCCCAAAAGGAAACCCATATATTTATCTTATTTTAGAAATTAACTATAACAAAAAATGGTTATAAAAAGGTAATTTAATTCCCAATATGAATAAAACATCATATGATGAAACAATAATTTAATCTCAATAGTAATACCCAAAGTTCAGCCAAAATCATTCCATAAATGAATGACCCTATATCCCAAATAACCTCAAAAGGGGTGTCTTAGATTTTGAACTTATGATCAACGCTAATATTTTAACACTTTTATGGTGTCTATAAATCTAAATATAATCTCACATGAAAACATCGTAATCTTAAAATTTATCTAAACCCTCCACTAATACCAGCTATATCAACCCAAAACCCGGACTCCCAGAACCAGTGCTAAATAAAAAACATTACATTTATGGATTGATACTAATAAATGTGACACAATTTTTTCATCCAAATCTTACAAAATAAAAAGAAAATATTGGATCACTTATACACCCAAGGACCTTTTAGGTTTAGAGTTTTATAGAATTTGGAAAAACTCTTAACAAATGGGATTAATAAACAACTAGTTCATAAAGATGAACAACATCTACCAATATTCCCAGATTTTCATATTCCATATTAAGTATTCAATATCTCCCACAAACTTCATTTTTTTAGAAACCATTGTAGACAAAAATAATTAATTTTTTTTTTCATAACCTAGAGAAAAAGAAACATAAGAAGGGTGATCTAAAATTATTAATAATGGTAAATATAATAATTAACAATTGGACTTCATTAGATATCATAAGAAGATAATAATGGTATTATTAAATAATAAAATTTATTGATCATATCATAATAATATTCATACCCATCGATAATCTTGAGCCATGTGATATCAATCTTGATCAAAAGAAAAAAATTATAACTCATAGAACAAATAATGAAGATGTGTTTTTATCTTGTGACATCATATTTATAATGCTTTTTTAGATTCTTTTTAGAAATCAATGGATCCTAGTTAAATCCATTAGAGAAACCCACTGATAACTCCCTCCTTATTAACTTAATTGACAAGGAACATTACCCAATGCATTTGATAATTATCACAGACCACTCATCATATAAGATATGTATGGATTACCCATAATTTCCAAGTACCATTTAAGAATGAAACATTTAGAATATTTCACTTTTTGAGATAACAATAATCATTGTTCTATCATTTCTTCATTCACTCAATGAAAAGAAATGGGGCCCAATTCAATATATTTGAAATATGATTAATCCATGGAAACTAAATGGGTTCCTTGAAAATTTATTTTAAATATGATTCAACCATGTAAAATTAAAATTTTCCATAAAAAATCTCTTTGAAACATTATTAACCCATAGATAAGAAATGGGTTTCATAACAATCTCTTTGAAACATGATTAACCCATGGAAAATAAATGAGTTCTATAAAAATATGTTTGAAACAATATTATTCCATCGAGAGAAATAATTAATACGGTATTATTACAAAATATCCTCATTGAATCATAAGTAATAAAAAGGGTTTTCAATGTTGATGAATGTAAATACCATTAAAATATAATTTAAAACATTCTTGAGGTAAATGGCCTTTTCACTTCTGAATTCAATTTTAAAAATTAAAAATTTATAAAATATTTTGAAAATAATTTTATTTGAAAATAAAATTAGATCCATGTAAAATAATATTCAAAAACCATAATGGTCATGATAGTATGAAAATATTTTTTAGCCGTACACATTAAAATAATTATTCCCTTTTCATTTTTGGTAAAATCCAAACTGGCCTTGATGGGTAAACGTTAGGAAGATTCTTTTAAAAAAATCAAAAATTAAGACATGGTTAAAACTATTTTTAATAAATCATTTATATAATTTTTAAAAAAAATAAAACATCATTATAAATCATGGATTTTGAAGAAACAATATTCATGAATGAATAGTGAAATGATGTCGCATTTTCTTAAAATTATTTTCTTTTAAAAATCACTTATTAAAATCTAAAAACTATACACATAAAATATTAAACCATTTTCTTTCAAATGAATATTTGAAACATGTGATTGAAACGTAAAATCATTTATTCATTAGGATGGAAGTAAATATCATTCCAGCCATATATATTAAAAAAATACATTCCTTTTGAAAAGATTCAAAAAATGGAAACATTAAAAGATGATATTTAAAAGAAGTTAATTTACTAATTTGGGAAATTTTGAATCATAATTCCCATGAAATAATTACAATAAAAACATTAAATATAATAATAATAGATAAATTCATGATATAACATGTTGAAAGTGTTTTATATACACCACATAAAAGAATATAGGTTCATAACATTAAAATATTCCTCAATGAAAGCAAATTGAGATGAAATCCCTAAAAACTTTAGCAATATTTGGGCCAAAACCCCATGAAAGAGAGAAAATTGTATCGATTTTTAGATAATAATAAATTTAATGAAAATAATCATAATATAATTTAATGGGAACTATATACACCACACAATAAAAATAAGTGGTTAATATGGAATATGTCTCACTAAAATAAAAGTGAGATGAGAAACCCCTTACCACTTTGGTAACTTATGAGTCGAAAGACCCATTAAATAATAACATAGAATTAAACTTTTAATATCATAGAAATAATTATATTCTTCATATATCATGTTATGTGGGAATTATATTCTCCACCAAAAATAATAGAGTTGTGAATATTTCATATGTCTCAAGAAATAAAAGAGACTCTAGAAATCCCAACCTCGATTCTAGACTTTCAATTCATGTCCTTTAACTCCAATATAATAAGAATATATCAATTATTTGATTTATTAATAACCTTTTATGGGTTAAATATTTTGTACATAATTTTATTTTTATTTTTAATGTCATATATAAATAATTAGTCAGTCAAGTTCATGTCGAGTGTTTTGAGGATGTTCGGTTTATTGTTTCAAAATGGCTTTGACGTGTTGACTGTGGTCAAAGGGGAAGTTATTTCAATATATCCATAATAATAATCATAAAATTTTTATTATATTTATAATTCAATTATACCTTTAGAATATATCATGGAATATAGTCATAAAAATCAACTATGTTACAATCATGGATATGGTAGGCCGTACCTACACATGTGTAACATTTCTATTTTTAAATTATAATTATTGAAAGAAGGTAAGTAATATTTTTTATTTAAAAAATAATAATAATTTCATAAATACCGGATTTATCACTAAATATAATTATATATATATATATATCATTAATGTAATGTGGTGATGATAAAAGTATCACATCTCCTTGTGGAGGTGATGGTCCATGTGTACATACGAACGACGTTATCATCTCTCAGTGAGTGTAAAGGTAAAATTAAATTGTATATATCATCTTTTAAAAATTATAAAAATGTAATTAATATCTTAATTATTTTATTTATAACACATATATTCATTAATATTATCCTTATTAGCATCCATGTAAAGGGTTAGTGGAGAACATATCACATCGCTTTGAGACGCGGTAGTTCATCATACACACGAGCGACATTATTGTATCCACCATAGAATCGAAATTCTAAAGGTATATGTGATGTAATAAATAAATAATTATAATTATGTTATATATATCATATAAATAATTTAATTCCATCATTACAACAATCCATGAGAGGTGATGATGAGAAACGAATGACATCAATTCGTGAGGCAGCCATTTGTTACACACAAAAATGATGATTTTGTATCCCATTTTATGGAAGATTAAATGTATTTGGGATATTTAATTAACATAATTAAAATAATTATACTAAATATATTGGCTTTATTATATAATATTAATTTAATAATATTTTAATGAGGTGGAAGAAGGAATAAAATAAATATGCTCATTTAAAAAAATACCTCCTCTTCAGACAACTTCCTTGGGAATCACAAAAAGGCTTGTTAAGATGAACTTATGATCAAAATAAAGGGACCTAGGTAATGGGTAGGTAATTTAGGAATATATTTTTCAAGGTATTTTATGATGAAAAGGGATTTTATTGTGTGAATAGGGGAGGAGATGAGGTAGCCTTTTATAAGTGAGTTGAGTGGCACACTTGAAATATTTGAAAAGAAAAAGGTGTAACCATATTTTCACAAGTTAAAATGATAAAAAACTGAAAATAATAGATAAATTAACATTATAAGTCTTAATTATGTCCATAAATTAGTTTTACGATAAGTTTTTAGTTCATTTTTACAATTATAATTTTAGTATAACAACCCTGTAAAACAGTTTTCACCTTAAATGTGGTAATTAATTTTTATTGTTTTTACTATTTATTATGGTAAAAATTTTAGTTTAACTAATTATATAATATAATTTATTAAGATAAAAAATATTTAATCCATTTTAACATATTCTAATCACATAAGTTTTAAAATTAAAGTTAAAATTAAACACATAGACATGATGAAAAGCAGCTTTTCAAGAAGTGTATTTTTCAAGAAAAATAAGATATCATATTAACTCTATGACAAGTAATAATAATTATATAAATTTAAATTAATATTTATAGATATATAATATATAAATTTAATTCAAATCATTCCTTTTCAATTAGGTTTATTTTATTTAATTAAAAAGGATAAATATTATTCACTTTAAAACCGTTTTCAGAAAAGTCATGTTTTCAAACCCAAATACAAACTTATACAAAGAACCAATGTGAAGTTGATTAAAAATAAATTAAGTGGATTAAATATAAATAATTAATACTTAGGTTAATTTAAATAAAATTAAAATCACCATGATACTTTTAAATTACTCAATTTATTGAAAAAAAATGACACTTTCACAAAAATAGGTATTTTAAACTATTCACTGAAAAATCAATATTTTCTGAAATATACAAAAATTTCACCCTAACTTAATTTTATTATAATGATTTAAAATATGAACCTAGTTTTATATATTTTTTAAAAAAACACTAAAGATTAATTATAATATTTTCCCATAAAAATAAATAAAAAACATTTTTGATGAAAACATATTTTTGATGAATAAAATTACTTTACAAAAAATTTTATTTATTATTTAATATGAATTAATCAATAAATAAATATTTATAAGTACATATATATGTTTCATAAATAATTTAATAATATTCATACCCTCCAATTTAATTACTAGGTTATAATGGTTATATTTAAAATAATATTATTCCACGTTTCATTAAAGCTTAGTGTTCCATGTTTTATACGATATCAAGCATAAAAATATTAGCTTTTAATGTACCATAATATATTTAAGAGACTCGATTTATTCTAAAATAAATATATCTTAATGTCTTGGGGTGTTACATTCTCTTCTAAGATTGGTGTATCATGTCATATATACTATCGAACATAGTTTTAATCTTTTAAAATCTCAAGGTGTTACATCCATATGAGGTTCTCAATTTCATGGAGTTTTTATCTTGATAATTCCAAATTTATAAGGTAAATAATCTCAATTTACTTTCATTGAGGTATATTTTGATGTTATGCACCTATATTCTTTTATGTAGTGTATATATGGACCCTTTGACATGTTATATCTTGAATTTATCTATTCCCATGATATTTAAAGTTTTTTATATTATTATTCTTTCATTGGGATTATTAATAAAATTATTCCAAAGTACTAAATGAATTTATTTTAAAAAAAAATACTCTTTTAATGTTTCATTTTCAACTATTTTCAAATAGAAATTATTTTTCTATCATATATGGCTTGAATAGAATTTACTTTCATCATGATGCCTCAATTATTTGATGTTTAAATTATATATTTAAAAGGTTATTTTATATGAAAATGGATTCCTTTCTATGCGTGTAGTTTTATGTTTTTCAAAATTTATTTTTTAAAAGAAAATATGACATAATTTCTCTCTTCGGTTGGAAATCCCTTTTCTTAAAAATCCTTGTTTTATAAAAATGATTTAAAAAATATTTTTAACATTCTAAAAATGATTTTTTAAAGAAATTTTTACCAATGTATTAATTTTTACAAAATGTTTTAAAAGGAATATTCATGTCTCTTCAAAACAATTCCCATTTGAAATTTACTGAAAATGTGAAAGGCGTCTTTGTTTTAACATGTAAGTTATCGACATATTTTCCTGACATCATAGCCATTATTTTCATTGAATCTTCATTTACAATTTTCCAATGTTTGTTTCCAAAAAAATTATTTTCAAAACAATTTTTGAAATTGTAGTTTTTAAAATTTATTTTCAAAGTGAAAAGATTATTTTCCTCTAAAAATTTTTAATGATATTTTAATGGTACTTAAATTCATCAACATCAATTGTTACTCATCCTACAATAGGGATATGTGGTATTGATACCATCATTATTCTTTCTCTAGATGTATTATGATATTTGCATTGAACCAGTTTCTTTTTCATGGGTGAATCATGAAATGAAAGAATAATGATTATTGTTATGTTGAAAAGTAAAATATTCTAAATGTTTTATTCATGAATGGTACTTAGAAATTATGTGTAAAATTTATTAAAATTATATGAATTTTTAATCCCCATTATAGCTCATAGGCAAGCCCAATATTGTTTATATAATGAGTGTGTCCAAATAGCGATGGGTGATCCTCACATAGATTATATGATGGTTGTGCCTAGATAACACTCCAATTCATTGGATAATGTTACTTGTCCATTAAATAAATAAGGAGGGATTCACAGATGGTTTTATCCTATGGATTTAACCTAGCTCTAGTCAATTCAAAAACGAGTTTAAAAAGGGTTATGAAGATGATTTCCCAAGATACCAACACATTTGTTATGCTTAATATGGGATATAAATGTTTCATTTGATTAAGATTGATATCACATGGCTCATGATTATTGATTTTGTGGACTCTTGCCATTGTTAAAGCCTTATTCCATGGTTTAATTTTTGATGATCTAGGTATTGATGGGTATGAATATTAATATGATAATCTCATTAACTTTTATTATTCCATCATTCCCTTATGCTCTTATTATGCTCATTGATGAAAACCAATTGTTAATGCATATTTTTAACCATACTGAGCATTTGAGATCACCCTTATAATTTTACCTTTCCCCATGTTATGAAGAGTAATTATTAAATTATTTTTGTCTAGAATGTTTTATAACACAATAAAGTTTGTGGGAGATTTTTAAGACTTAATATGGAATATGAAAAGCTTTGTATAGTAGGATTTTATGTTCATCTTTATGAACCAGCTATTTATTAATTGATGTTTTTAAGAGTTTTTTTTAATTCTATAAAACTCTAAGCCTAATAGTTCCTTAAGTATATATGTGATACAATATTTCATTTTGATGTCATAATATTTAGATATAAAAAATTATTTCATATTAATTTATATTGATCTAGGAATGAAATGTTTAGGATTTTAGAACTAGATCTGAGAGTTCTTGTTTAGGGCTGTTGTAATTGGTTTTAGAGAATAGATTAGATAACTTTAATGATTAAGATATTTTCATGTGAGGTTATATTAAGATTTAGGTACACCATCATAGGTCTATAAGAATAATTTTGATCATACGTTCAAAGTATGAGACACTTTTTTATGTTATTTGGTATATAGGGTTATTCATTTATGAAATGATTTATGTTGAACATTGTATATTACTATTGAGATTAATGTATTATTTCATCATATGATGGTTTATTCATTTTGGGAGTTTCATTACCTTTTTCTAACCATTTATTGGTTAAATTTAATTTCTAAAGACATGAAAAATATCTAGGAATCCTTTTGGAAATAAAATGATCCATATAAAGTTGATTTTAGTGATTCAGGCATGAACAAATCATCTTGAATACTCATCGTTTAGATAATAAGAATATATTGTTGTGGAAATTTATTAGAGGAAGAAATTATACTCATAATTTAAATATATTTCCTTATGTTCTTTATCTAGTTGTTAATGGAATTCCTCAACTCTAAGAAAAGGATCTGGAAACAAAATATTGTCATATTTCTATCATTTCTGAGGAAATCAATGAACTTTTTCTCACTTCTTTGGTTTTATCTTTTGTGGTTATATAATTTCTCTTGATCATTCACTTTTTTATCAATGATCTATATCAATCTCCATAATTATTCGTAAATTAATATTTTCTTCTATGTCTAAATCCTAACTTCCCACCTATGATATCTTATTTGAAAACCTAGTATTTTTTATTCTAGATAACCTTCATACTTCCCTTTTCTATCTTTTAAATAAGATGTTTTATTAATCCTTTTTACTATGTGGGTGTCCAATAAAGGTATTTTCAGATATATAACCTTTTATTTCTAATATAAATTTCAAATTAAGTGGATAAATATTATTAATGGGGGTATGATGTAACGACCATGAGATTTTAAAAGAAAAAGGAATGTTCAATAGTATATATGACACACAACACCAAGATTATATGATAATGTAACACCATAATAAATTAATATATATTTCTTTTTGAATAAATTTAATATCTTTAATAGTTTTATTTTCACATCCATGAATTCTTTAAAAGGTATTTTTTCATTTAATTTCTATTCTTTTTTTGTTTTTGGGGGTTTCCCATGTACTTTTGGAGGAAAGGGTGTGATTTCATGATATGGGCCAAACTGTGAGCCCATTTCATGTTTTAAAAACAAATGTTTTATTATAAATAATTCATTTTTCAACATTTTACACCCCTTACACATCCCAATTGGCATCCCCTAGTATATTAAAATCACCACATCCATTTGGACCTCATAGGAATCCATAATCATTATGGATTTGGGTTTTTTAATTAAGGTATTAGACCGGCCTGTAAGCCCATTTGCTGCCTTAAAAAAATTAATTCTTTAATATATCATTCAATTATTAAGTTTTTTTGGTGATTATAACTCTCACCTAATCCCACTTACCCAAGGCATTCCCCCCATGCTCTTTTTTTACTTCTTTGGACCTCATATTCATCACGAATTAGGGCAAAACATCTCTGGATTTCTCAAATCATCTATATTTGAAGAGGTAACTTGTTTCTTTCATAACTACTTAAATTTTTACACTTTTTCCTCCATTTCCATTCTCACATGACCTAATCATCCTTATTAGAACCTCACTTTAATTTTTTTCTATTTGTAAATTCAGATACAGGTGTATTTGGGGTGTTTCATTCAAGATATCTAAAGTAAGTGGGTTACTTTCCTTCCTTCTCCCATTTTCTTAGGGTTTCTTCTTTTTTCTTATGGTTTCATCCATATTTTCATGAAGTTCCCAATTTATAGAAATTTTTAATTTGAACCTAGGTTTTGATCTTTGGTTTTTTCTAATCGAATCTTTTGGTTTTAGGTTTTATTTGACTCCCTTGTGGTGCGGCGGTGGTGCGGGTGAACTTTCACACAAGGATTTGGTGTTTTGATATTTTTGGTAGGTGATTACGTGTGTAAGAATTACTTGATGAGTTTTATTGCTTGTTTTATTTATTTATTATGTTCCTAATATGTTTTTGGTTGTGAGGAAACTATTTTTGGTAGATTTGGTTCAGTGGTAAATCTTAGAGTATCATTTTTGTGTAAATATGTGTGTTTGTATTGTGTATTCCATGTTATACCACTTGGTACTATTTTATGGTTCATGAAATGATTTTATTAAATGGTTATAGGGATTTTAATTATGGTTTTATGTTATATTGGCATGCATTTGGTTTCAAAATAGGGTTTTCAAAAGCATTTTATGTGAAACATTGGTTACACTCCTTGGAATTGTTTTATGAAGGTTTTAAATGGTTTCTTGATTTATGTAAGTAATTCAACTATGTCGGAAAACTATTTTGGTGGGATTTTACTTTTGAAATGGACCATTTTAATTTTAAAGGGCTGTTATGTGATGTTCAATATCTTGAAAGTGTTTTATAAATTTGTTTACAGTATTTATTGAAGTGTGAAAGAGATGTGAAACGCGTTGTGGGATGTTTTGGTGTGAGTATGGTTTCAAAATGAATTTAAATGAAAAGGGATATTATGTGACATGTGTGTGGTATATTTGGTATGTTTTTTATTTTTAAATGGAATTTAAATTTTAAAGTAGTATTTCATGTCTTTTGGAACTTGTTTGAGCACAAGAGGGAAAACCCGGGTATCTAGGTGGGTGGACGTGTACTTGTATGCTAGTAATCCCGTGGGGTTTGGCCCTTATTTCATGTAGAAAGTTTGATGATGACAACACTAACTACACTATGATTATGATGATATTGGTGGACCACTAGGTTATGGATATTATCCATACTAGTGGCTTATGTGCATGAGAACAGATATTTGTATAGTTACTTTCACCGAGATACGAGTTACATGGGACCCACAACAAGCTAGTGCCTAGGGGTGTTCCTGTTTCTAGTGATAATTGTACATTTTACACTCATTGTCGGAATATGGTGTATTTGGATGGAAAAATTATATAGCTTGTTCATTTTATTTAAAAGTATTGATTCTTTAAAATAGACCACTTGAAAATTGATTTTATTTAAAGTTGTATTTCCAAAATATTTTTACAAACATTTCTTGTTAACAAAACCTGGAAGCTTTTGGTCTTATAATGATTATCACATGGAATATTTTTTGGGTGAAAAAATATTGGGCTTTGTCTCATACCCTACGTACACCTTTGGGTGTAAGGAGACTTGGTAATGTTGGTTGTAGGTTTGGGTAAAGCTCTTTGAACCGGTGGTTCGGGTTTCTAGAGGTCGTTTGTGGTGTGGTATTTTGGAGATGGATTGTGGGTGATTCTCCCTTAACATGTGGTGGTTCTTGAACTATCCATTTTGGATTTATTATTTTATTTTAGTCTTTAGGCTATGTATAAACCTTGTTTTCCTATTCTGAATTTTATTAAAGGCTTGTTTGGGGTAAAATTTCAGATTCAGTTTATTTATTGTATTTGGTTGTCTTATGTTTCAGAACTCAAGTAAATCATTCACAAACTCTCATATATGATACCTGGGAACTTGTTCCAACCCATGGGTATTGGGAAAACCCTTCGGGTCATTGAACAGACCAGGATGGGTGCTGTTTTTGAAGGCAACTATGTCTGGTTCATGACAAAATAATATCATATCCAGGTTCGCTCTCTTGGGTGATGTTATTTAGGGAAGAGTCGGGATAGTTTAGGCATAGGATTTTTGGGACATGAAATTCCAATTACAAGTAGGGTGCCAGACCAGCACACCTGATGATGAGATTCAAGTCTCCAGGGGAATTCAGGTTTTATCTGAGTTCATTGTTTCTCATGTTTTATTGATGATTAGGGGAAATGAAAAGATAGTCCGGTCAATGGTCTTAATGAGATCACAAGAACATGGCAAGCCATATAGATTCAAGGGTATTGTCCTATAACACTCTCATTTATGGTGAATTGATTGGCGTATGTCCACCAACCATATCTCTAAGTCACCCACCGACACTAGTGTCCTCTCATATTTTATTGTGTATTTTTGTTTTGGAATCTTGGAAATTTGGTTTTAAAATAAAAATGACTTGGTTTTAAGAAACGTGATATTATTGTGAAATTATTTTCTAAAAGTGGAAGTTGTTTCATTTTATAAAGGGTGGAAATGAATTTTTAGAATCTTTTTTAAATGGTAAATGGTTTGTTTACACCACCTTTTAAAACATAAATTATGTTAAAGTGGGTTTTGAAAATCTGTTTCAAATAATGTTTTCTGAACTATTGAAAACGGTTTCGAATGGAATAAAGTGTTTTATAATTTATGTGTGGTGGTTAAAATGGATTTTGATTTGGTAAATACTGATCATTTGAAAAGTTTTATGAAATTTTAGAACCTGGTTTCTAGAAGAGAAGAGTTGAGTTCTTAATTAAATAGTAATTTATGAAATGGAGTTTTTCGTGAAATTAGAAGGGTCTTGAAATGGGTTAAAATGTTTTGAAATGGTTTTTCAAGGCATTAAAGTGGTTTTTTATTGAATGATGGGTGATTTTTTTTAATTTTTTTGTAATATCTAAATTGGGATTTGATTTTATGGTTAGCGGTTTAGAGAAAGGGAAAGTTTGGTAAAAATGTTTTGATTTTGAAAAGAGGAATGGTTTGGTTTTGGTCTTTGGTGTTATCAAGGGTGACCACATTCATGGGTTTATATGGAAATATGGATGGTTAAGGGCATGACTGAATGAGTGTTAGGATGGATATGAGCTGGTTTCCTAGTGTGGCATGTAAACATGCATGTGTGTGGCTCATGAGATACCATTGGTAAATGCACAACCCACCAAAACTGTTTTTTAGAATGATTTTGAAGGAAAGTGTTTTGGTTTTGATAATGTGTGGTTGAGAGGTGAGGATTATTTGTTTTTAGTATTTTTATTATGGTATTTTTTGAGTTCAAGACCCCCTCTTTTTTAAATGATGTTTTTGGTTGGTGTTTCGTCAATAAGTTGGAATGAAGTGTTCATCAGTGGTCTCTTTTGAGAAAAAATTGGGAGGAAATGTGGTGGATGCTCTCATGTGTTCGGTTCTTTCTTGTGGTATGTTGTGAACAAATAACCATCATGGTTGGGTCCTTGATTTTTCATATTGTATAGGGTATTCCCCCATAAATAGTTAATGCATGAGTGATGTGTAGCCCATGGTGAGTAGTCGTTGGATGATCCTCTAGTTCGTCAACATAAGGAATTTATTATTGATATTTAGAGATTGAGTTTACCCATATTCTTTTTTTGGTTATGTGGATCCCCTTGTAGAGGGAGACTGGTTGTGGAAGTTTGAAATAGACCTTAGTTTATTAAGTTGCCTGATTCGTCGAAGGTGAATGCAGTTCAGGTCGGTTAGTGTAGAATGTTGTATTAAAGGTCCTTTGGGTCTTTTGTCAGCCTCATAGAAGAAAGGGTTCATTTTAGGCCACCAGTGTGGAAAATTTGGAAAGGAGTGGTTGTTATGGATGCTTGCTGGAATCATGTGTTTTTTGGGACTTGGAATAAGGTCTATATACTTGTGTTTTTTAGCCACAATGGTCATATTTAGTGATGCCTTACGATGTTGTGTTTTTGTTTGACTATAAGGTGAGGTTGTGCAATATTATGAGAGTCTCTATTTTGTTGGATGTATGTCTCCCTTCAATGAATTCTGAAATCCCATATTCTAGAGGAAGGTGTTTCTATGTTTCCTTTCATTCTTTTGTTTCCCATTCTAAGAAACAAGGGGTGATGTGTGTGAATCCTATAAGCCCTTTTTTTGGTAAAATGATGGATTAGGGTAAAGTGAGTTTGAAGTACGTTAGGTCTCATTGATCCTATCTGAGATCATGGTGTAATTGTTTGTGGCACTTGAATAAGAAGTTCTGTTTGGGGGTTTCTAAAGCCTAACTACACGGTAGGAGATGCTTCAATCATCTGATCTCCAGCCATAGGCCCCGAAGTGAATCTAGCACATAGTTCAGGGAAATCCTGGGGTCGTTCAAACCTTTGGTCATATTCCTATCCTCAGTATGAAAGATGGGAATAGTTTAAGCCTCTGGTGTCTTCATCTTGTTCCAGTTGTTCAGGTTCAATGGTAGAGGTGGGAGGACCTCGTTTCCATGTGATAGCCTAATTTAATGTTATTCCCTTGGGTTTCCTTTAAATTTTTATATAAAAGGATATAATTTGAGCTTGGCAGATTGAAGATCACAGTTTGCATGTGGTTAGTAGTAACCATGCGCCAACCTAGGAAACCATGCGATAAGAGACAGTAGCTACCGCACAGTATCTGCACATATGTGTGCCTCAACCCATGTAACCATGTGAGGCTTCCCCTTTGGACATAATTCTCTACATGGTTTCCCAAACCATGCAGTCATGCAAACTCTTTAAATTTTGGTGTCTTTTCCTATCAGCTCATGCTATTCAGTTAATATGGTTGGTTATTATAGTGGGGAGACCCACTATGATTATCATGTAAGTTATTTTGGAAAATTATCGTGAAAGTATACACTTTTAGTCTGAGATTCCATTCCGTCCTCCCCTTATTAGTTTCCTGATTCTATCTCAGGAAAAAATTTGAGTTTCCCCTTATGGTGGGGAGTCTTTTTGTGTCTCCCCGTATCAATAACGTGGTTTTGGGGTGTAGTTTGAATATTCTCGATCATTTTAGGAAGTTTTGAATGTTTTGGTTGGTGATATTATTCTTTCATTGATTGATCAATTGGAGGTGTTTTGATCTTTTGAGGGTGGGAAAAACTAGGCAAATAAGACTATTTTGGCTTTTTAGTTGGGTTTGGGTTTTGCTTTTAGCCTAGTTATGGATTTTCAAGGGAGGAAAGTTTATGCTGGGGAGAATTGTCACATACATGAATTCTTTTAAATGAATTTTTTATTTAATTATTATTCTTGTTTTGTTTTTGTGGGTTTCCCATGTAGTTTTGGAGGAAAGGGTAAGTTTTCATGATTTGGGCCAAACATTGATCCCATTTCATGTTTTAAAAAGAATTTTTTTTTGTAAATCTATCATTTTTCAACATTTTACACTCATTCCACTTTACAATTAGCATCACCTGGTATATTAAAACTACCATATTCTTTTGGGCCTCATAGGAATCCATACTCATGATGGATTTCGGTTTTTTTAATAAGGTATTTGGCCATCTCGTAAGCTCATTTCCTGCTTTAAAAAATTAATTCTTTAATATATCCTTAAATGATACCAGTTTTTCAGTGATTCCAACTATCACCTAATCCCAATTACCCAAGGCACTCCCCCATTCTCTTTTACCCCTCTTTGGAGCTCATATTCATCGCAAATTAGGGAAAACCTTCTCTGGATTTATAAAATTTTCTAGATTTGAAGAGGTAACTTATTGCTTTCATAAATCCTTCAATTTTTTCTATTTTCCCTCTATTTAAGTTCTCATGTGACCTAATCAGCCTTATTAGAACCAAAAATTCATTTTTTCGCTGTTTGTAAATTCATCTAATGGTGTATTTGGGGCATTGTATTCAATATATCTCAAGTAAGTGGGTTTCCTTCCTTCCTTCTACCATTTTCTTGGGGTTTCTTCCTTTTGTGTAGGGTTTCATCTATATTTTATTTAATTTACCAATTTCTATAAAGTAAGTATTCAATCCTAGGTTTTGATCTTGGTTTTTTTGTCTAATCATGTGGTTTTATGTTTTATTTAACTCCATTGTGGTTGGGCGGTGGTGTGGGTGAACTTTCACACAAGGATTTGGTGTTTTGACATTTATGGTAGGTGATTCCATGTGTAATCATATCTTGATGAGTTTTATTTCTTGGTTTATTTATTTATAATGTTTCTAATATGTTTTGTGGGGTTCAAAAACTATTTTTGGTAGCTTTGGTTGAGCAGTAAATTTTAAAGTATCATTTTTGTATAAAAATGTGTGTTTCTCTTGCGTATTCCATGTTGTACCACTTGGGACTATTTTATGGTTCATGAAATGGTTTTATTAAATGATTATAGGGCTTTAAATTATGTTTTTATGTTATATTTTCATGAATTTGGTTTCAAAATAGGGTTTTTAAAATGATTTTAGGTGAAAATCTTGGTTACACTCATTGGAATTGTTTTATGAATGTTTTAAATGGTTTCCAGATTTATGTAAGTTTTGCAACTATGTTGGAAAAATATTTTGGTAGGAGTGTACTTTTGAAAAGGTATAATTTAATTTTAAAGGGCTGTTCTGTGATGTGTACTATCTTTTAAATGTTTTATAAAGTTGTTTGGAGTATTTATTGAAGTGTGAAAGATATGTGAAACACGTTGTGGTCTGATTTGGTGTGAGTATGGTTTCAAAATGAATTTGAATGAAGAAGGATATTTTGTGACATGTGTGTGGGATTTTTGGTGTGTGTGTGATTTAGACGTGGTATTTGAATATGAAAATGGTATTTCATGGCTTGTGGAACTTGTTTAAGCACAAGAGGAAAAACCTGAGTATCTAGGTGGGTGGACGTGTACTAGTATTCTAGTGATCCCATGGGGTTTGGCCTTTATTTCACGTAGAAAGTTTGATGATGAAAACACTAAATAAACTATGGTGATGATGATTTAGGGTGGACACTAGGATATGGGTATGATCCCTAATAGTGGCTCGGGTTCACAAGAATAGATATTTTTATGGTTACTTTCACCGAGATACGTGGTACCATGGACCTACAATGAGCTAGTTCATAAGGGTGTTCCCATTGCTAGTGCTCATTGGAAATTTTACACTCATTGTCAGAATATGGTGTTTTTGGATGGAAAAATTCAGTATATTTTGCATTTTATTTAAAAGTTTTGAATATTTAAAATAGCCCACTTGAAAACTAGTTTTATTTAATGTTTCATTTCCAAAAGATTTTTACTAGCATTTCTTGTTTACAAAACTTTCAAGCTTTTTGTTTTATAATGATTATCACATGGAATCTTTTTGTGGTGGAATTATAATAGGATTTGGATCACACCCTAAATTCACATTTGGGTGTAAGTAAACTTGGTAAGGTTTGTTGTATGTTTGGTTAAATCTCTTAGAACTGGTGGTCTGGGTTTCTAACAGTCCTTTGTGGTGTGGTATTTTAGAGATGGCTTGAGGGTGATTCCCCCTTGCCTTGAGGGGGTTCTTGAGCTGTCCATTTTGGATATATTATTTTTTTTAGTTTTTGGGATTGGTAAAAACCTTGTTTCCCAATTCTAAATTTTATTAAAGGCTTGTTTGGGTTAAAATTTCAGATTCAGTTTATTTATTTTATTTGGTTGTCTTTTGTTTCTGAACATGAGTAAATATTTCCCAAACACTCATATATGACACCCGAGAACTTGTTCCAACCCATGGAGATATGGAATTCCCTTCAGGTCTTACCATGGATCGAGTCGGGTGTCGGTTTTGAAGGTGACTAGATCGGGTTCGTGACATTTATATAAAAGCAGCCCTACGTTTTTATAGTTTATAGCATACAAGAAATGCAACACCAAACTTAAATGAAATGTGAAATATATAACTGTTATAGACTAGCTGTTAAATTGGAAGGTATTAATATTATTTTCTAATTTTTGAAATATATATATAAATATATAAATTTCTGACTTAATATAAATTATTTATAAATTATTAGAAAATAATCAAAAAAATCAGTAAAAAAAATATTCCTAAAAAATAGGTTTTCTTCAAAAATGATTTTTATTTCTATTTGTAAGAAAATATTATAAATAATTTTTTAAAATTTTATAAAAATTATTTTATAAAATGAATATATCTTTTTAAATCATACTATCAAAATTAACTTAGGGTCAAATTTTGGTATTATTTAGAAAATTTGACTTTCTTAGTGAATAGAAAAAAACATATTTTTTAAAAAAAGTCATTTCTTTCAAATAAATTAAGTAATTTAAAAGTGTCATTTTGTTTTGAATGTGATTTAAAGTAAAATAATTCTTCTTTATTTATATTTAATCTAATTAATTACTTTTTAATCAGCTTTACATTGGAAGTTATTATAAGTTTTTTTTGGTTTCAAAAACCTGATTTTTGTGAAAACTCTTTTAAGGTGTATAATGATTCTACATTTTAATCAATCTTTTCTCATCATCACCTATAATGGATTATTTTAATGTTGAAATTATATTATATATATATTATTTATGACATGGTTATAATTTTTTAATTATTATATAACATATACCTTTATAATTTCCATTTCATGGTGAATATGATAATGTTGCTTCTGTGTACGGCGGTGTACAGCCTCGCAAAGAGATGTGATGTGATTTTCACTAACTCTTTACATGGAAGATAATAAAGATAATTTTAATAAATATATGTGATATAAATTAAATAATTATTATATTAATGAAATATTAAAAATATTATATATACCATATACTTTTACCTTTCCACTTACTGGGAGATTATAATGTAGTTTGTGTGTATATGTGGACAATCAATTCCACGAAGGATGTGATTATTTTCTCATCACCACATCCCACAGATGATATATATAAGTATATTTAATGGAAAAAATAATTTATTTATGATATTATGGTCATTATGAAAATATAAATTTTTAATTACCATCTTTCCATAATGATTATTTAAAAATGGAAACATTACTCATGCATATGCACGACCTACCATTTCCATGATTGTAACATAGTTAATTTTTCATATCCATATTCAATGATTTGTTTTAAAAGTATAAATGATTTATAAATATTTTAATTATTTAATTATTCTTATTCTATATATATTTAAATAATATCATCTTTGACCACAGTCAGCACGCCAAATCCATTTTGAAATAATGCACTAAACATCCTCAAAACACCTGATGTGGACTAAACTGATTAAGTATTTAAATATGTATTTAAAAAAAATTAAATTAGTCAGTATATTTTATTTAAATTGTAAAAGGTTATTAATATATCAAATTATTTATATAATTTTTTTATACATGAGTTAAAGGGCATGCATGGAAAGTATGGACTTGTAGTATGGGATTTCTAGTCTCTCTTTTATTTTTGGGAGACATATTTCATATTTACCTCTCTTTTCTTTTGTGTGTTGTATATACTAACCCTTTGAAATTTTATATCATGAGATAATTATTTTCATGATATTTAAATATTCATTTGATGTTATTCTTTAATGGGGATTATGATTCAGAATTTACCAATGTGGTTAGGGGTTCCTCATCTCATTTCTATTTCTATGAGACATATTCCATATTCACTGCTTATTTTTATTATATGGTCTATATACGTCCCATGAATTGATTTTGATTATTTTCATGAAATTTGTTGTGATTTAAAAATACATATTAGTTTCTCTATTTTATGTGGTTTTGATCTATATATTTTCAATGTTGTAAGGGACTTCGTCTCAATTTCCTTTTATTGGCCCATATTTTGATGTTATGCACCTATATTATTTTATGTGGTGTATATACAGAAACTTTGACATATTATATCATTAATTTAAATATTCTCATGATATTTAATGTTTTTTTATTTTTTTTCTTCCATTGGTCTTATGATTCAAATGTTTCCAAAGTGGTAAATGAATTTTGTTTAAAAATACTTTTTTAAAGTTTCCTTTTCAATGATTTTCAAAAAGAATGTATTTTTTAACATATAATTGTTGAAAAAAAGTTCATACCATTATAATGCCTCGATTATTTTATGTTTCCTTTATATTTTTCAATGTTACTTTTCAAATAAATTTTTTTCCTTTTCATTTGTGTTTTTTTAGATTTTAAAAAGTAATTTTTTAAAATAGAATATTTTTTAGAAAATATGACTTCATTTCTCACTTTGGTCAGAAAGCCTTTTTCTTCCAAATCCATGATGAATAAAAATGTTTTATTTTTTTTAACATTATCCAAATGATTTATTAAATTAATTTTTACCCATGTCCTACTTTTTACTAAAATATTTAAAAGGAATCTTCTTATCATTTTCAAAAAAATACTTATTTGACTTTTAAAAACAATGTGAAAGGAATATTTGTTTGAACATGTACGACATGAATGGATTTTCCTACCATCATGAACATTATTTTCTTTGAAGATTAATTTACAATTATCAAAGTTATTTTTCAAATAAAATTATTTTCAAAACATTTTATGTTTTTTTTAAAGTGATATTCAAAGTGAAAATGTTATTTTGATCAAGAATGTTTTTAATAATATTTTCATGGTAATTCCATTCATCAACATAATAACCCCTTTTTGCTACTTATCATATAATTTTAATATTTTTTATTTGCACCAAACTTATTATTTTTCTAGATGGATTTTGATATTGACAAGGAACCCGTTTCTTTTCCACTGGTGAATCAAGAAATAAAAGACCAATGTTTGTTGTTATATCGAAAATTGAATGATTATAAATGTCTTATTTATGAACAGTACTTGAAAATTAAGGGTGATCTTGATACAACTTATAAAAAGGGTTGAGATCCATTATAGCTCATGGATAAGCCTAATATAGCTAATATTATGGGTGCACCCAGATAGTTCTAGGTGAGCGCGACATAGATTATAATATTGTGCACCTAGATAGTGCTCAACATGTTTTTATTATTAGTGCTATGGTTTATAAATTTTTCCTTTGATAATGATTGATATAACATGGATCATTATTATTGATTTTGATGAAACTTTCCTTTGTTAATGTCTTAACCATGTTTTAATGTTTTATAGTCCAGATGTTGATGGGTATGAATATTATTAGGATATTATCATTCACTTTTATTATGTCATTATACCCTTATTATATTCTTATTCTCACTGATGACATCCAATTTTTAATGATTATGTTTACCCATATTGCACATTTTATTTAAACCCCATTAATTTTACTTTTACTTAGTATATGAATGTTTATGGTTAAATGATTTTTTTCTAGAATGGTTTATAACATGTTGAATATTTTGGGAGAAGTTGAAGACTTAATATGGAATATGAAAAACTTTGTATAATGGGAGATGATGTTCATATTTATGAACCGGTTTTTTATTAATCCAAGTTATTATGTGTTTTTACTAATTATTTAAAACTTTTGACCTAAAAGGTCATTGGGTATTTAATGGATCCAATATTTACTATTTTTGGTAAGATTTAGATGGACAAAATTGGTTCACATTTATCAGTATCAATATATAAATTAAAAGTTTTTTATTTTAGCACTGGATTCGATAGAGTTTGTTCAAGGCTGATATATAATTCATGTCAAGTTAATCCCTATGTTCCTAAAATGATACCTGAACACACCCAAACCATCTTTCCAAACCAGTCCAAGAGCATAAATCCAATAAATAGTAACACTACAAATCAAGCATGTCACTCGAAGTGAAAATAAAATATAATTGTAAAAAGTGAAATCTAATCAGAATGAGCCTCATTCATAAAAACATGGGTTATTCCCCATGCATGGTTTGATCACTCCCAAGTATGATCTCATTACCATTCCCTAAAACCTTCCTAGTCGCATGTATACCATGCCCAAATATTAACACAAAATAAAAATATTTATAATACCTATTTATAATTCCCCACCCTTGAATCCACTAAACCAGTGCCTCAGGCCTACATGCCAAAACACCTCAGGCATGCCTCCCAATGTGATAAAGGTTTTTGACTAGTGATAGAGGCTTGTGATTTTCCCATGAGAATACTATTTCCTCATTCATTGTAGCTATTATAGCAGAAGTAATGAAAAAAACCAAATAAACCAGATAATCATTATAAATATAGTAGGGAAAGTGCCAAAAAACTATAGTATCAAAAGTAAATAATAATGGGTATGGTATGAATTTCAAGGATACCCCATAGTTGGATCATAAATAATAATAATAAAGACTAAAAACACTGCACTAAGGATCATCCCCAACCAGTCCCAATTTCATCCTGATCCTATCACCCATACCCATAATAGCATGGAAATATAACTGTCATAAACATATAGCCTTACCATATACCTATAATGTATAACCAAATAGTGATATCTTCTCAGGTACTCAAGTAACATGGATGACCAAGAAGGGTGTGATTAAAACCCTTTAGGCCAACACCAATGACATCCCTAAAATAACCAGTTTGATATAAAAGGGAATAATAAAGTACTCAAGTTAAATAGTTTAACAATTATAAAACAATCAATTTAAAATAAAAAATAACCATTGGTACCATGGGTTCATGATGACACTCAAATTTAAGTTGTATCACTTCTTCTCCTTAGGTTTATAACCATGATCGACTATACCAACTTCATCCAGTGTCAGGTTCCTCTAAGGATGTCTCGATTGCTATTACATCCATAAATATCCACTTGGAATCTAGGGTTTATTCTACTATTACTAGTGTCACTAAGTATCATATGGAATCTAAGCCCTTATCTCAACATTACCAAGTAATTATATCTCTCAACCTGATATTCCCCAATCCTCAGTCATCACATGGAATACAGACATTCATCCTATCATTCCTATGGCATATGAGCACTTATCCCTATATTCCCCATTATCAAGAATCGTATGGGTCTAGGAACTCCTCCCAGCCTTCCCAATTCATTATTAAGAAAATAGAATCCAAGAACTTATCCCGGAAATCCCAACCTTCAAGTGTCATATGAAATCCAAGATCTCATCCCGAAATTCCTAGGTAACATATATTTTTTGTGGAATCCAAGGAACTTATCTTAGTATCAACAATAATTACACATTTCAATTATAGTTAAGAATTTTCAATACATAATTAAAATCATTTATTCACATTTCAAGGAATAACTTTAATTCATGAATCATGTTTTAAATGTTAAAAGTCTTCCAAGTCAAAATGATCTATAACCACCATATCACATTTTAAAACTCACTTCTATTTTGAGAATTTCATCACCATTTTACCCAATTCACATCCCAACCCACAATTGAGCATTTTAATATACCAAGGAACTTAACCAAAACCAAAACATAAATCTGTTTATTTTTAAGGGAAATTTTATCAATCTTAGAAGTTTCATTTTAAGGACATAAATTATTGTTAAATTTTATTACATAACCATTGATTTAGAACTTTGTGGCTCACTTGAGGTTCTCAAAGAAATATGCACAACCCATCACCCATTTCACAGTTAAGAATACATAAAACAAACTCACTAATATTGGTTCAAATTCATATTCAAGGCACTCCAATTTAAATCTCATTTAATTTGGTCATATAGCATTTGAAACTAGGGCCTCTTGGAAGAGAGAGTATAATTTCAAATATTTAAATTTAAATTAGGTTAATACACTACATAGTTGTCCTAACCACAAGATAAAAATACTTTAAATAAGAGGTTAAATTATGGGTTATGTATAGGTACCACCTACCTCATGCTGAAAAGTTCCCTCTCATCTAGTATCAGTCGCTAATTCATCCAAATTTGGGATAAAATAGAAAACTAAAAAAACACCCTAAAAATAGGTAATATTAGTTAAACTAAGAATGAATCAACATCAAAGCAAAATAAAACAAAAAAATAATGAATTTGAGAGGTATACTTACCCGAGGCTCTCCAATTTAAATGATAGAAGATGAAAGGGACACTGGACTGAGGAAATAGACCCTTGAGAAGATGAGGAGGAAGGGAGGGAGCATGTGAGTGGATTCTGGAAAAATGGGGTATGAAAAGGGGTTTAAAACATAAAAAATAAAAGGGTAAAATAAATAATTTTTCCATTTTAAATATACACATGGTTTGGCCACATGATGTTCCAAACCATGTAGACCTCATTGTATGAGCCACACTATCTCACATGGTCAGTTAATATGATCTGAAAATTCGTATGCAACCCATATGTCATGCCTCTACGATTCTCTGTAGAGGTCACACAATCTCCCTGAGCTCCTCACATGGTTTAATAAATCTGTGTGCCTCTATAACCAATCCACATGGTTGGGTTTCATGATTAAGACTAATTTCATGCCATAGTATGTTTCCCCCAAAAATGAAATATAAAACCCTAAAGCTCCCGAAACTTATCTGAGCACCTGAGGTTACTCTTAGGTATAGAACTAAATCCAAAGACATCCCTTAAAGATGCTCCAACTTTTTGGTTCCCAATCCAAACCTTGATTTTAAAAATAACATATTTACTAAAATAAAAAAAATTCCTAAACCTCAAAGATTTTCTGTATATCTGGGCCTTTCATTTTTTTTCTTTACATTTTTTTCAATTTCATTGTCACAAAAAAGAAATTTATTTCAAAATGTGATTTTATAGTTAAATAGAAGAATAAATTTATATTATTGTTTTCTTAGGGTTTTTATTTGGAATCAAATTAGACCTATGTTTTCCATATTACCCAAGTAAGTATATTTCAATATGGTCAGTATGTATACCATTTTTTGTTTTATTATATAGAATTATGGCATAATCTTATCTATAATTTATTTTTATGGATAGTGATCAAATAGTTTTATTTTATTTTCTAGTTTAATAGAATGTGTTTCAAATTTTATCATTTTAATTCATTGAACATATTTTTATAATTATTTTAATACTATTAACAGTTTCATGGACCCTTATAACATTTTTATTTCTATAGTAAGTGTTTATTGAATGGGTATTTACTATTGTATATCATTGAGGATAGAGAACCTTATTTTATGGGAGATCCCTTTTTTAATTATCCATTTAACTTATTGGTTATTTTTTTATTAATATTCATCAATTTAAGGGAAGTTTAAAATTTTTTTATACGATAATTATGAGTTTCTTTAGTTTTTATTTTTATTCTCTTGATTTTGTTGTATATTTTATGTTTTTTAAAAAAAAAATCAAGCATGATGAATATTATTCTTCTTTTTCACTCTAAACTTATTAATGTTTAACTTAGGGGGATAATGGCATCATAATTAAATTTAATTAAAGTTACCCTTTTAATATATAACATATTTTAATTTCTATTAATCTATTGTTAGCATGTTTTTTTTGTATTCTATGTTCACATTTTTAAATTTGTTAATGAATGTCTATTTTTTTGAAGAATTTTTTTGGGGACATTTTTTTTATCTTTATGAATCTTATAAATGGGGGTAGAATCTTCCTAATTGATTTTTTGTTTTTTTAATTTTCAAAAAGGATGATATTGTTGGATTTTATCCTTTCTTATCTTTGTTCAAGTTTTAGTAATTGAAAATATACCACTTTATTTATTCTTATTGTTTTTTTCTTTATTATTATGGTTTTATTATTGTTAGTATTATTATATTATTCTTTATGTATTTGATTTAAATATTCTATGGGTTTTTGATTTTCTACCTAATTCTAGAATAAATTTTATATATGAAGGCTGATAAGAGTTTAGTGAAGTAAAAATTATTATGTCTAAATATTATCATCATATGTATGTTGTGTTTCATGTTTTTGTTCTAAGATAAAACATATTGTGTATATTTTTTTATTAAATTCATCTATATTACATATCATAGGAATTATAAATATATTCTTATGTATTTATTTAATTATAAGGGTTATTTTCTTATGTAACAGAAATATTTTATGTGTGTTGTTAAATCATCTTACATATCCTCATATTTTGGTATTTTTCAAAGTTTAACATATTGTATATCAAATATATACAAATGTGTTCATGTAATGGATCACATTAAATTTATATAATAGGGACATTCCAAACCTTCATATCACTTTTTATAGGTATAATATATTATGATTATATATGATTGCATGACTAGTGAAAAAATAGTTCATGCACATTATGATTACATAATATAGAAACTAGACACACCATATGCATACAGTTTAAATAATGTATGATATCACATGCAGAGATAAACATGATTATATGAAGAATTAAGTTATAAAATAAAGTAAATGAGTTTTTATTATACCACGTTGCTCATTCATATCAGTATTCAATATGAATGCTTTTCATATTTTATAATTCTCATAAAGAAATGACCAATGCAGTACCTTAGCTTCACTATATATATAAACCAAAAACTATAACTAAAACTGTGACTTCAAGGGATGATTCATTCCAATTATTGTTTATATAAAAATCATTTTTTACAAGAAACATCACTTTATTGTTTTATGATAAATTTATTGGCTATATGAATGAAAAATAAAAGGTTATAAAGTAACAATTCCACCAAGAGTTCCAGAGAGAGAATATGAGGCCATACCAACCTAATTGGAATCGCAACACTCTATTTCATACTTGTTTTAATTTTTCTAATTTATTCTATTTATTATGGTATATTTTATGTATTTTATCAATTTTCATAATTATTCATAAATATCAATGATGTTATTTGAAGTGTTTTCAATGAGTTTGATGTAAGACCAAACAAGTTTATAACTAGAAGACTCATATTTTATTTTAGGAATACTAATTCTATGTTCAGAAAATGTAATATGAATAATCACCATGATGATACACTGATGAAAATGAACTATTAATATATAGATGATATTATGATAGTATGATAATTCTATATGGAATGAAATCTTGAGATTGTGATAGTTAGAATATGCATGACATTTAAATTAAGGTAATGGTTATATTTATATATGTTTATATTATTATAATTTTTATGGTTGTGATGATAATTAATGAAATTACCATGTAAATAAATATTGTACATATTTTTGAAATGAATTAGTAATTTATAATTCATCTATAAATAGACACCAAATAAAATAGTAGGTATATGGTTCAATTAGAAAATAAATAAGTGTTACAATGTTGAGAGCTAATTTTTCTACATATATTTTTTACCAAGGAATATTGGGACACCCAATCTATATCATTAAAATAATTTTAAGGGGTGAAGATAACATTTTAAACACCATCATTATGACTACAAATTTTAACTTGATTCTATTTATTTTTTTGTCTATAGTTATCTTCAATGCATTATATCACTATAAGGTTATACCACCAATAAAACAATACTACTAGTTTTATTAACCTGACCAAAAAGTTATTGTTCACTTGTATTTTATGATTCTATAAAAATATTATTTAGGTATAGATTTATATTATGAAAATTCAAGGTTTGGGATACTCCTTTAGAAATCCGTGGTTTTTTCTACACCCACTCAAAAGGTTATAGGATTGAATTTCCTTTATAACTTACTCAGTAGGGGCATAACCCTTTGTAAAAGACTTTTTTATAGTTTGTGCCATTTCTCTCACTATGTAGAAAGAAGTTAAGAATATATATGGTATCCTTTTTATTCTAAACATCTATAAAAATATATTATTCAGTCTTGTTTTCTTTTAATGCTTACATTTTTAACCCACAATAATATTATCTATGTTTAAATTATTTTATTCCTTATCCATAGTATTCAACTAAATGTATTTTATACTCTGATAAATCTAAAGTAAGGATAACCCTCCCTTATTTATATTAAAAAAACCCTGGTTGGGGCCTAACAAATTAAACTTTCTTTGAAGATTTAATGGAAATTTGTCTTTGGATCTTTAATTTGTAAATTCCATGAAAATTCTACCTTTTAAACTTTTATGTTCACTATAGTATTATTATTAGGATATTATATTTGTGATAAATTTTAACATGAAA
This sequence comes from Viscum album, assembly GCA_963277665.1. NCBI lineage: Eukaryota > Viridiplantae > Streptophyta > Magnoliopsida > Santalales > Viscaceae > Viscum > Viscum album. Next base: position 603,847,290 of record OY728119.1, on the reverse strand, counting down.
TTAAATGGATGAATTTTACACTAATTGGGCTATATTTTTTATTTGGATGGTGCTAGATGGATACCGTATTTAAAGGGGAAAATATTTCCATGATGTCAAAGTTGGACTAGACTCAAGAAAATATAACCCACCTCAATAATTGGGCCATAACATTTTCATTCTTTCCTGGAATGGGATAAAATATTAACATTAGTCAAATAAATTAATTTTGAGAATTTCATATAATAGGAAGATAGCTAGTTCATGTGATAAGTTGGTCAAAAAGGTCGGGTAAGTTGGGGAAACTTTTTTAAGCATAATTTAACATATACAATTATTGTAATTTGAAGCCATGTCCCTCATACCTTCTATTTATTTACGTTTTTAATAATTTTGGAGGGTTTTTATGGATTTATGAGGGTTTATTCTATTAGAGTGGTCTCTTTCCACACCTATTACCATTTTTAAGAAAGAATGTTTATACTAATTACTTCTTCCAAGAAGACTTATCTTATTCTTCTTTTACTTCTTATTAAATTGTTCTCATTCTTTTAATCTATTATAATCTTTAATAAAACTTCTTTTCCCCTATATATAGCATTTCCTTTTTCTCATTGGTGTAGGAATCCAAGATTGGATATGAGATTGGGTTATACCCTTTCAAACCTTTGTTTATGAAAATTGTCTCCACCCATGGTAGAGTAGTTATATTTATTGTTTATGTAATTATTACATCCTTAATTAGTTTATTTTAATACATGTACTAACTATAATGTAAAAATTTTGGTCTATTGATTGAGTTCGGATTTATAAGTAATTCAATTGATAAACACTTACACCATGTGTCCAGGATTATGCTCTAAAAATGAAACTTTAATCATTAGATAAAATCAAATTGGGATAGAATTATAGTGATCAAATATAATCCCCAAACTCAAATTATTCTTATTTTAGAGGTGAATATTATTCCCTAATTTTCAACTGATTGTATTTTTTCTTTGGGACCACAATCAAGGCATGGTACTGTGATTGGATGTCACAATGTTCACCAAGGGTTCATTTCTTCCTATCATTGTGGTCGTATTAATTTCCATTGGGTTTAGGGGTTGAAAAGAGTATGGAATAAAAATTAAATTGATATAAACATAAGGGGTTATGATGGATGGATAATTAATAGGTAGAATAGATCAATCCCAATCATTTATATTTTTTAAAAGAAATTAATCTCCTTATTTTGTTCCAAAAACATTCAACAAACCCTCCATCCTTTACTCCTAGTATTATTTATTTTTGTTGTTTCCTCAACTCTATTAAGGGAAATTTAATTAAATTTATCTTTAAGAGCATGACAGAGGTCATCCCCTATTCTTAACTTTGTAAAAATCATAAATCTTTTTAGAGAACACACAACAATACACTTTAAATTGGTGTTATTTCCACGGAGACACGTATTTTAATCAACCCTTTTTAGGGTTAGTTATTTAGATTATAATCAACTAACCTAAACATTATTGGAATATATATAACAATTGGTTTGTCAGATTTCACAATAATAATCAAAAATCCCATAAAAATTATGTTTCAATGGAGTATGAAAATATTACCCGATAAATTTCTATTAATATAGCATCCCACCTTTTTATCACATAAACATTCATTACATTTTACAAAATTGAGGATCTTTAAGGTTTAGTGTCTTGGAAACCAGGAAATTAAAACATGAAAACATAAAACATTCTTCTTAAACACATGAAAGGATTCTACTCATGTTCATCCTAGGTTCATTACTGCATCTCATAACCTGGGGACATACATCAAAAGAAAGGGTGAGTATAAGGCCCAGTAAGGGAAACAAGAGAAACATTTTACATGTGAACTTGAGATACTTCAATTAGGTCATGAAAAGAACTTTAAGGCATGAGAAAGAAATCATGATGCATATCATAATAAAAATAACATTTTTCATAAATTTAAGATGTGTCTACATCATTTAACATAGACAATCATGAAAATATCACCATGGTCCATCCTCAAGGTGTCATTTGAAAATTACCAAGGCTACTCACCAAGATATCGTGAAAATTGTAATCTCTAGTGGTTACATCATTACCCAATGCATTGGAGAGCTGTCAGGGCACACCCTTAATTTTTCCTTTATTATCATGTGACCCACATATATCATCATCAAACATTTCATAAATAACCCATATAGCATAAAATAAATGGGTTTCATTTCATAATAATAACGTTTTAAAAACTGATTTAAAGACATGATCTTTACGTCACTTTAAAACCCACAGAAAAGGAAGGTGGGTCTCATGTATGTAAATCCCAGAATTTAAAATAGAAAATTTTGGTATATATGTGAATACACCTTTAGAAGAAAGAACTTTGAGTATTCACTTAATAAAACAAAATAACTTTAGAAAAAGAGAGAGACATTTTGAGACGGAAATTCTACAGCATAACGGCTATGTTACGAGGTTTTATAAAACATTGAAAAGAGAGGGGACATGGGTCACCCACTCATAAATGATCCATAAAACAGTATAGGGACATAATATGAAGGATATATGAACATGGTAATGAAATTTGAAAGATGTACCGTATGAAATTAAGAACATGAAAGGAAGACAAAAAATAAGATTTCTCTTATGAAAATTCGGCAGCCTAACGGTGTCACTTAAACTTCAAAAAATGAACTGACGAGATCAAATAGGGTATCTCATCATGTGAACATAAAATATAAGTATGATATATATAGATATAATACCCCAACATAATAAAAAGGAACTTTAAAGACTTGACATGAAAGTAGAACTTCAAAACGAGAAGGGGGAAAGAACCACTTAAAAATTCGGCAGCCTAACAACGCCACTAAAAACTTCAAAATACTGAATTGAAGAGATAAAATGGGGACTCTCATCATATGATCATAAGATATCAGTATGATAGATATATATATTATACCCCAACATAATGAAAAGGAACATGAAAGACTTGACATGAAAGTAGAACTTCAAAACGAGAAGGGTGAAAGAACCACTTAAATATTCGGCAGCCTAACGACGCCACTTAAAGCTTCAAAATATTGAATTGAAGAGATCAAATGGGGTATCTCATCATATGATCATAAAATATCAGTATGATAGATATAGATATCATACCCCAACATAATAAAAAATAACTTGAAAGACTTGACAAGAAAATAGAACTTGAAAATGAGAAGGGTGAAAGAATCCGTTACAAAAATTTCGGCAGCCTAACGATGCCACTTAAACTTTCATAAAATAAAATTATGAGAGTAAGAGGGGGTCTCTCATCATATGAACATAAAAATGACAGTATAATGAATATAAAAGAACATCATCCAACATAAGAACATGGAGCATAAAATAAATGACATAAAAGAGATCACTTGAAAAGAAAGAGAGGGGGTCGGATCCCTTACCTTAAAACGTAACTCTTAAAACTCAATGGTTTGGACCTTGAGGGCTTGTGGCACCTTGGGAGGACTCCTTGGGAGGTAAGGAGACCATAACTGTGTTGATAATGATTTTGGAGTCCAAAGGATGAGAGCATGGCTTGGTATTTATAGGGAAAGTGAGGGGACAAGGCATTAATGGCCAAGGGACACCTCATAAGTGGGTTTCTCAAAACCATGTGCTCTCCCAAGATATTTCCCATGAATTTAGGCCACATGGGGCCCCCAATACAATAATTCGTCAACTTTGGTCATCCAACCCATAAAATATCTCATGACATCATCATGACACAGTTATGATGTCATTAAACATACCGAAACCATAAAACTGTATTTTTACTATTCACTGAAAATTCAACTTTCTCAGAAAGATCCAAAAATTTCACCTTAACCAAATATCAATGCTATGATTTCAAAAATGAACTCCATTTTATAAAAATAATTTTCTAAATATTTTTAATTTATTTTTTAAATAAATACACTATTCACCGAAAATTCATTTTTTTCAGAAAAACCCCCAAAATTTACCTTAACATAATATCGATGCTCTGAGTTCAAAAATGAAATCCATTCTATATAAATAATTTTCTAAATATTTTTAATTTAATTTTTAATTAAAAACACTATTCACCCAAAAAAACTAATACTTGAATAATAATTTATGAAACCGTTATTTAACCATTTTATTGAATCACATTACTTAATCAAGGTGCCTAGATTATATTAATACATTCTTTAAGTGAGATTACTAATCCATTTAGAAACATTACTAATCCTAATCATAAAATCACTATTCATAATTTACTATTTATCAAAAATAAAGTGGATCTTATTAGACTCTAAATTTCGTACTAAACATAATTGTAGAAGAACATTTTTTGAAAATCATTACACATTTTTAATTATTTAAGGTTTACATAAACATTTTTTTTAATATACTTTATCTAAAATTCACCAAAAATATGCATACTATATTTATTCGGACATTTGTAAATTCATAAACTTTATCATAAGAAGAAATCCCAATTTTTTATTTAAAAAAATGATTACACAAGGCAGTTATGGTCTCCTTACATATCCCCTTATCACACCAGCATAGGACCTAAGTGTAAGGTGTGCTAAGGTGAGAGAATCTGAGGGAGGCTCGGCCAACATCGCATGAGTAGTAATTTCTATCAGTTTGAACTTCTTGCAAAGGCGATTCCATTCCAGCTTCACACGATGAAGTTCGGCTTGGGTTTGGTCCAGAGAAAAGCCTAGTGGTGCTACCTCCTTCCCAAGTTCTGTTAGATGGGCTTTGATCGGTCCAAGACTACTGGGTGAGGCCATCGAATCTTCTTTCTATATTAATTAACCAAGATTACTTGTATTTAGAGACAATAACTGAAACGTTTAGTTTACAACAGTCATTTTGACCAATGGTCATATAACAGTCAAAACCCAACGGTCTCATTTTAATTATACTCATGTTATCAAATGAAACATTTTTGTTGAGTATAAAAATGAAATAAAATAAAACAACACACAAAATTAGGAAACAAGATTTATTCAAAATTTCGGGTTGTTACAATCTTCCCCCTTAAGAAATTGCGTCCTCACAATTTTTAAAATTGGGTTTTGAAATTTTATTGAAATTCCCACATCAGAAAAGGAGACAGTAAAACTATTACTTTAAAAGAAATAAAGGGAATTACAAAGGTCACCTGTGTTAACCCATACTGGGATCCCATGTAGGAAAACATGGACATGGAGAAAAAAACCAAGGGTCACATTCTAAGGGAGATTGATAGAAAACATGATTAGGAGAAAGTTAACCACAAGAAAATCCCAAACTTATGATGTGTGTAAACAGTCTTTGATTACCTAGTAGGAAACGTAAACCAACAACATTTTTTTACATTCCTTTTCATAATTTTTAGGAATTCATTTACTACATAGAACAAAAACATAAGAAAATATACCTACCTTAAAGTAGAGTTTCATCCTTTAATAAGTCTCTACCAAAACTAATATTTTCTCCAAATGATGAGAATACAAAAACATTTGGCCTCATCAAAAGCACAAGAATCATCTTCTAGAGAATCACATAATCCACAAAAGATTAACTTTTTATTTCTTCTATCTTTAAACATTATCCCAAAAATAGAAAGTTTAAGGTAAAACAAGTCTTCAAAAATAAATAATCCCATAGGAATGGAAACTACTTTTAAATCTTCAAAGTTCCTGGTACTACCCAAAGTTCATCATAGACCATTCCATAAATAACGGTCCTTAAAATTCTTCAAAACAAACCAAACTAATATTGAAACCCAAATACAAGAAGGATTTGATAACATAGTCTACCAAAATAAACTTCATTGTTCATCTCCAAACAACATCAACCACTCCTAACATCTTATAACAAAAGTAGCTAACCTAAACATATTTTACTCAAGATAGGTTAATCATTCCCATAAGTAACCTAAATTACTATAAGTCTGCCTTAAATTCATCGATTCTTCAAAATATAAGTCAACCTTACTCTTCAATGAAAATACAGTAGTAATCTATTTACCTCGATCATATAGGGTCCCCAAAATAGTGAACGTCTTCCAAAATAATAATCATCTTTTAATCCCCTAATCATCCCTATCATATTAATATGGCAATCGTCGCATTTCCTATCACATTGTTTGTTGGGACATGTTCTTCCATTTCCCACCATTAACTAAGAAGAGAAAGTATAATTAGGGGCTTAAGTACTTAGCCAATAATCATGAAAAGTAACTGAAAGCATATAAGGATAACTTGTAGAAGAAAAGTATACCCTAACTTGTGATCCCCTAGGTTCCCATCTAGGTTATCCATGATCATATATTCTTATGTGAATCTTTATTTTATTTTATCTTTGTTCCTTTAACAATGGTTCATACTAAGCTTATGAATTTACCAAAGCATATCCCCCAGGAGTGTCGTAACCAAGAGTGCAGCAAGGCCTGTTGTCGTGTACCAGTTCTCGTTCGAGTCTATCTCAAAGCGGTGTTTTAGGGTTTTACCCCTATGTACATATGTGCTAGAGCCACCTCTACCTGCTCGTATCCAGACAGAGATGTATTTTCTTGGTAACCCCTTACTCAATACTCACCAAAATACAAGGAAGATTTCCTATATTTAGACTTTTCTATAGGGTTCTTCCTAGAGTTTTCATATCCTAATTTCCAAAAATAACTAAACCATAATTTGATACCAACTATAGCATACCACCTTTTTATCACATAAACTTTCATTACAATTTACAAAACTGAGGATCTTTAAGGTTTAGTGTCTTGGAAACCAGGAACTTAAAACATGAAAACATAAAACATTCTTCTTAAACACTTGAAAGGATTCTCCTCATGTTCATCCTAGGTTCATTACTATATCTCATAACCTGGGGACATACATCAAAATAAAGGGTGAGTAGAAGGCCCGGTAAGGGAAACAAGATAAACATTTTACATGTGAACTTGAGATACTTCAATTAGGTCATGAAAAGAACTTTAAGGCATGAGAAAGAAATCATGATGCATATCATAATGAAAATAACATTTTTCATAACTTTAAGATGTGTCTACATAATTTAACATAGAAAATCATGAACATATCACCAAGGTCCATCCCCAAGGTGTCATTTGAAAATTACCAAGGTTACTCACCAAGATATCATGAAAATTGTAATCTCTAGTGGTTACATCATTACCCAATGCATTGGAGCGCTTTCAGGGCGCACCCTTAAATTTGCCTTTCTTATCATGTGATCCACATATATCATCATAAAAAATTTCATAAATAACCCATATAGCATAAAATAAATGGGTTTCATTTCATAATCATAACATTTTAAAAACTACTTTAAATACATGATCTTTACGTCACTTTAAAACCCACAGAAAAGGAAGGTGGGTCTCATGTATGTAAATCCCAGAATTTAAAATAGAACATTTTGGTATATATGTGAATACCCCTTTAGAATAAAGATCTTTTATTATTCACTTAATAAAACAAAATAACTTTATAAAAGTAGAGAGACATTTTGAGACGGAAATTCTACAGCATAACGGCTATGTTACAAGGTTTTAGAAAACATTGAGAAGAGAGGGGACAAGGGTCACCCACTCATAATTGATCCATAAAATAGTAAAGGGAAAGAATATGAAGGATATATGAACATTGTAATGAAATTTTAAAGATGTACCATATGAAATGAAGAACATGAAAGGAAGACAAAAATAAGATTTCTCTTATGAAAATTCGGCAGCCTAACGGCGTCACTTAAACTTCAAAAAATGAATTGACGAGATCAAATAGGGTCTCTCATCATGTGAACATAAAAGATAAGTATGATAGATATAGATATCATACTCCAACATAATAAAAAGTAACTTTAAAGACTTGTCATGAAAGTAGAACTTCAAAATGAGAAGGGTGAAAGAACCACTTAAAAATTCGGCAACCTAACGGCGCCACTTAAAACTTCAAAATACTGAATTGAAGAGATAAAATGGGGTATCTCATCATATTATCATAAAATATCAGTATGATAGATATATAGATCATACCCCAACATAATAAAAAGTAACATGAAAGACTTGACATGAAAGTAGAACTTCAAAACGAGAAGGGTGAAAGAACCACTTAAAAATTCGGCAGCCTAACAACGCCACTTAAAACTTCAAAATACTGAATTGAAGAGATCAAATGGGGTCTCTCATCATATGATCATAAAAGATCAGTATGATAGATATATATATCATAACCCAACATAATAAAAAATATCTTGAAATACTTGACAAGAAAATAGAACTTGAAAATGAGAAGGGTGAAAGAATCTGTTACAAACATTTCGGCAGCCTAACGGCACCACTTAAACTTTCATAAAATGAAATGATGAGAGTAAGAGGGGGTCTCTCATCATATGAACATAAAAAGGACAGTATAATGAATATAAAATAACATCCTCCAACATAAGAACATGGAGCATAAAATAAATGACATAAAAGAGATCACTTGAAAAGAAAGAGAGGGGGTCGGATCCCTTACCTTAAAACGTAACTCTTAAAACTCAAAGGTTTGGACCTTGAGGCCTTAGGAGCACCTTGGGAGGACTCCTTGGTAAGTAAGGATACCCGAACATTGTTGATAATGATTTTGGATTCCAAAGGATGAGATCATGGCTTGGTATTTATAGGGAAATTCAGGGGACAAGGCATTAATGGCCAAGGGACACCTCATAAGTGGGTTTCTCAAAACCATGTGCTCTCCCAAGATATTTCCCATGAAGTTAGGCCAAATGGGGCCCCCAATACCATATTTCATCACCTTTGGTCGTCCAACCCATAAAATATCTCATGACATCATCATGACATAGTTATGATGTCATTAAACATACCAAAACCCTAAAACTGTATTTTTACTATTCACTGAAAATTCAACTTTCTCAGAAAAATCCCAAAATTTCACCTTAACCAAATATCAATGCTCTGATTTAAAAAATGAACTCCATTTTATAAAAATAATTTTCTAAATTTTTTTAATTTTTTTTTAAATAAATACACTATTCACCGAAAATTCATTTTTTTCAGAAAAAACCCCAAAATTTACCTTAACATAATATCGATGCTCTGAGTTCAAAAATGAAATCCATTTTATAAAAATATTTTTGTAAATATTTTTAATTTAACTTTTAATTAAAAAACACTATTCACCCGAAAAAACTAATACTTGAATAATAATTTATGAAACCGTTATTTAACCATTTTATTGAATCACATTACCTAATCAAGGTGCCTAGATTATATTAATACTTTCTTTAAGTGAGATTACTAATCCATTTGGACACATTACTAATCCTAATCATAAAATCACTATTCATAATTTACTATTCATGAAAAATCAATTTGATCTTATTAAACTCTAGATTTCGTACTGAACATAATTGTAGAAGAACATTTTTTGACAATCATTACACATTTTTAATTATTTAAGGTTTACATAAACATTTTTTTAAAATATCCTTTCTCTAAAATTCACCAAAAATATGCATACTATATTTATTCATACATTTGAAAATTCATAAACTTCATCATAAGAAGAAATCCCAATTTTTTATTTAAAACAAAGGATTACACAAGGCAGTTACGGTCTCCTTACATAGCCCCATATCACACTGGCATAGGACCTAAGTGTAAGGTGTGCTAAGGTGAGAGAATTTGAGGGAGGCTCGGCCAACATCGCACGAGTAGTAATTTCTATCAGTTTGAACTTCTCGCAAAGGTGATTCTGTTCCAGCTTCAGATGATGAAGTTCGTCTTGGGTTTGGTCCAGAGCAAATCCCAGCGGTGCTACCTCCTTCCCAAGTTCTGTTAGATGGGCTTCGATCGGTCCAAGACTACTGGGTGAGGCCATCGAATCTTCTTTCTATATTAATTAACCAAGATTACTTGTATTTAGAGACAGTAATCGAAACTTTTAGTTTACAGCGGTCATATTGACCAATGGTCATATAACAGTCAAAACCCAACGGTCTCATTTTAATTATACTCATGTTATCAAATGAAACATTTTTGTTGAGTATAAAAATGAAATAAAATAAAACAACACACAAAATTAGGAAAAAAGATTTATTCAAAATTTTGGGTCGTTACAATGAATATATCCAACCACATGATTCATAGTTAATGTACCAAAAATATAACACTCCATCTCCATTTTAATAAATGCATGTATAACTCAACCAAATAATTTATCATCAATAATCGAAAATGTAGAGAGAACAATAAGATAAATTTTTAACCTAAAAAATTAAAATGGTGGAACTAAAGAGCCAAGTTACTCAGATAACTACTTTTTTCAAAGGTTTCATAAGATAAATGTACAATACACTGTAATAACTACTTAAGGAGGTTGAAAAATGTTTTTTTAACATTGTGATAATAAAATTCTAGAGTTTGAGTAAGATTTAGATTCAAAAAATGCACTGTAAACCCTTTATAAAAATTGTTTTCTATAACAATTTCTTAAAGAAAATGAGATAATATATGAATAATTTGAGGGAGATTTAATACATCTTGAAACTAACCCATTTGAAATTTCTTATGTTAAAATGAAAACTAATCTTCCTTCTTTTAAAATTCATTGTTATGTAGAATTATTTCAAGCTTAGAATGAAAAAGAGGATACCATGAAAAGTGTGATGCATTTTGAAGAAAGGATGGAGGAACCCTCTATGATATTCAATGAGGCACTCGATAAAGATAGAACACACTAGTAATATCATGATGGGGAAAATTATGCCAAATTAATATAATATCTACTAAAAGTATTTCCATTAAACACCAACTATACAATACAATTCCTCAATATAAAAGAACCATAAATTCTCTTTCTACCCCCACTAATATAAAATTTCATCAATGAGAAAGTGGACATGTATTTATATGGATTATGGGACCTTATGAAGAATAAGTAATTTTAGTGGAGCATCATAGATAGCATAATTTTTTAGTTCAAAATAAAGAATCCACCACCCCCCCCCCCCCACCCCACACAAATTTGAATTTAATGTTATTCTCAAAAAAGATTCTAATTGAAGACATTATAATTATGGATATTATAGGGAGATAATCCAAGATTAATTTTTTAAATTTTATTTTGTTTAAGTTTCTTTTTAGAGGACATTTTATGTTTCTTTATTTTTACTTATTGGTGTATAGTTTTCTTAATAAAAAGTATTTTCCTTCTAAAATCTCTCTATATGAATAAACAAAAATGGATGTCCCATAACCTCTCACTTTAATGTTATTTATTCTAATTTAAATTCTAAATTTCATTTCCATATATAATTTAATAGGGTCACATTGAGTATAATGTATCATTTTAAGTTTGGGGGAGTGGATTAAATCTTGTTTAGATTCTTTAGTATTTTTATTTTGTGTATTTTTTCTAATTTTTGTTGGTTATTAAAAAAACTAAAAAAAACAAATCATGTTACATGCTTATTAAAACCATTTTTTCTAATTACTATTTTATCTTTTAAAAACTAAAAAAATAGGGTCATATAATTATCACTTCCATAGAAATTAGTAAAAATTCATTTTTAATTTTTCCAACCTAATGAGTATCATGTTAATCAGGGAAATTTTTCATCATTGGTGATTGATTTTTGTGAAAATGGAAGTTGGCCAATGATATGATCGATGTGTATTCAGGAAAACTTTGAGAATTTAATACCATTATTTTTAGTAATTTATTGAAAAATGTTCATTTAATTTCTCTATATAAATTCACACACAATATTGACTTGCGAATATTTTTCCTTAAATTAAATAAATAATCAATTTGAGTTATTTTTCATCTTATAATAATAGTTCTTCCTTACATTAATTTATATTTTGATCAAGCTCATTATTGTACTGAATTAAACAATGTGTGTGCACCTTTTATACAATTGAATTATGCCCACAAAAACAAAAACAAAAAAAATAAATATATAAATAAATTTGGGAGTGATGAAATGTACAACATATGAGGATATCAAGGTTCCAATATTAAGTTTTTAACTTCATGAATGATTATGTTAGTAGGTTTTGAAATTTTATTGAAAATGATATGGAAAAGTTTCTTTGGAAAAGAGCTCGGTAAGTAGAAAAGTTTTAATTGATCTAAATATACTAAATTAGGGTGAAAAGACATACTTAAAATGGTTATAACCCACACATGTGGTTAATTTGTGGCATGGTGGACTAATAATTTGTTTCACCCTCATTAGTGTCATTAATTTCTATGGATTTTGTTTTGATATAATTTATGATATTGACTTTTAAATTTATTGATATTGGCTTCATTTTGTGATTCTTTCTTTGATCATATTTCTATAATGGATTGAAAGATGTTAAAATGCATCATTTTCTAGAATACAAAACATGTGAATTTTTCTATCTGTGTAAAAGGGTATGTTCGGGGGATTTGATAAACCCTGAATTTATTAAATTAGTGTTTATTTAAAGATTTAACAAAAATATATATCTGGATCTTGAATTTGAAAATTCTAGGAAAATTATACTTTTTCCCTTTAAAGTTAAAACTGGTATTTTATCATAATATTTTCATTGGGATAAATTTTATATTGAATTTTCATATAATAATTTTCTACTAATTATGAAAAAAAAATTATTTATAACATGATTTATGGATTCCACATTTGAAAGGTAAAATGTGAGCATGAAGTCAAAGCTAAGATGGACTCAACGGAAAGAATGTCACTTCACTGATCGGTCCATAAAATTTTCAATATTTCTTATAACAAACTATAATGTTTATATCTATTAATGGACACTGTTTTTAAAATTTAATGAAACTAGAAGGATTTCAGTTTCACATGGGAAGTCAGCCAAAATTCTAGTGCAATTCAGAGGTAATTTTTTGCGATAAAATTCCTCATGTACCCTTATTGAAATTTGAAACACTATCCCTAATACAATTTATTTATTTAACTTTTTCTAACTCATAGAGGTTATTTCATGTCTTTGGTATGGTTTATCCAAATATATGGGTCTCCTTAAACTTCTATTACTATTTTGAATAAGAGTGAATTGTAGCAAGGATCTCTTCCAAGAAGTTTTTCCTTCTCCTCTTCTTATACTTCTTATTACATTGTTATTATTCCTAAAATATCTTTTAATCAAAAATAATATTTATTTATTATTATATTTACATAATTTTATTTTTATTCTTGGTGATGGAATCTAAGAGCAGAGGTTATATTGGGTTATATCCATTCAAACCTTTTCTTATGAAAACCATCTCCATGATGACAAATCCACCCATGGGAGAGTGGTTATTTTTATGGTTGATATATTTTTTACCTCTTTAATTAGTTTTTTTGAATCCATAAAATTACTTTAATTTATAATTTTGATCAATTAATTGAGTTTGAATTTATAATTAACTCCATCAATAAGCACTTAGATCACAAGGCTAGGCTCATGTGAATCATGAGAGGGAAACATTAATCACCAAATATAATCAACTTGGAATAGAATTGTAGGGTTAAAAAATAATTTAAAAAGTAAAATATTATAATTTATATGGTAGATATAATTACCTAATTATAAAATGATCATAAATTAGCTTTGGGACCACAATCAAAGTAGAGTGTCAGGATTGGATATCTTGAAGTTTAACTTATGGTTCATTTCTTTGTATCTTTATTATCTTATTAATTTACGTAGGGTTTTAAGGTTTGAAAATAGTAGGAGATTATAATTAAATTTATTTAAATATAAGGGATAATGGTTAATGAATTATTAAGTGGTAGATTATATTGGTAATAATCAATCATATTGATGTTTTTAAATAAATTTTTTTCTTGGTTGAATTATTTTATTTTCAAGTCAATCAATAAACCCCCATCTTTTGTTCCATTTTTCACTTATTTTATTTATTTGTTAAAATATATTAAGGTATGATTAACTAAATTAAACCTTAATATAATTTTAAAGATCATTTCATGTGCTATAATTTGTAAAAATCATACATCTTTTGAGAGCGCACGAACCAACACTTATCAACACCCAGTTATTCTTTATAATGGATGGTATACTTCAAAATAAACTCCAAGCATTCCTATTTGATACTAATTTGAAATGTTTCAATGATTAAATATTCAATTTATTCCATGATGTCTAATACTACATGTTGTAAATATTTCACAAAATTATTTTTCTATTATTACACACAACACCTCTAATCACCTGTACATAGAAACAAACAAACAGATATATATATAAATGAGGTTGGTTGTTGTTATCCCATTATACACAACACCTTCAATCCATGTTGTAAGAATTTTACAATATTTTATATCACCCTTACTCTTTTGAGGTGGGTAACCATGTATTAATTCACATATCTCATAGGTTAGGGAATCGTCATTAGGGAAATCATGGAAAGATATCTCCTCAATATGTGGAACCATTTGAAATTGTATAACACATTGGTGAAGATTATTATTGTATACCCTTACCAAAAAGGTTATGTTCAGTTCACAATATTTTCTGTGTATCTCAAATAAATAATTACCAAGAAAATCCAACTCATATAATTATTTTGGATCATGTGACTCTTGAACCAGATGCTTCTTTCATTCACGTCTCATTTCACATTCTATATATGGAAGAAAAGATCTTTAGAAGAACACATATTCCATTTCTATAGGTATTTTTGAAGCATTTATAAGCATGGGAGGATACTTGGGAACATTTGTACTATATTTGAGAGTAATGATCAGAAATTTTACATCACAACACCACCCTCCATCTTTCCAAGTATAGAAATCACAATGTTATAGAGAATGTGACACCACTGGTTTGAGGTATTTTTCTATTTTTTATGAAATTTTAAGTTTTTAGTCATTTAGGATTAGTTTTGGGAAGTGTTTGAAGGGTGTTTAGTTGGGAAATTAATGTCTTGTAAATCTACGATGTACCATGCTATGGTAATTTTCATGGTGGAGGCTGTAAAACTCAATGTGTAGTTAGACATGTTGGGTTGTGGATGTGATGATATGACTAGGTGGAAAGAAAACAAAAGGACATTTCATTTCAATGGGTGTGGTTCTTGGGGAGGATACTTATGGGAAACATGGTGGCCAACTTTTGATAGTGATGTGTGTGGATTAAGGTAAATTCTAATTTTTTATAAGGGTAATGTGTGTTGTATAAAGAATAAACCATATACTTTTTACATAGGATCTAAATTCAACTAGGTTCTTTAAAAATGGACTGGAATAACTCACCACATCATGGCCTAGGGTATAGTGGGATGAATTTGTAAGTAACCATACACCAAATTATGGTTCATGGCTTGGTGTTGATCACTAATATTTTTTTTCAAATTGCCAATTTAGCCACTGAATTTTGGGAGAGGTCATATTTATTGATGGTTAATTGTGTGAAATAATTTTGTGGGGTTTATTAATATGATTATGAATCAATTTATCTTCATAAAAATCCTTATTCTTCCTCACATCACAAGGGTTCTCAAATAAAATAATTCCAAATGGCTACCTTGGATAAATCTTCCCCATATAATCTTCTCCTTCTTATACCTTACTAGATAAAAGGGTTAGAGTTACATAGCTTATCTCCCTCTCCACTTTTATCTGGAACTAGAAGGCATGTGTATTAAAATTTGTTTCTTTTTTGATGAAAATTTTGGAATAATTCTCTTCAAATTATTTTACTTGTTAAATTATTTTCAAAGAAATAGTGTTTATATGCATAAAAATCTTGAATTACTTAGTTTGTATTCATATCTTTCATGTGCATAGCCTTGTTGGTTTGAACTTGGCCATGGATTATGAATTTTGGGGTGTGTGAATAGCTACTATCATGTGATGACATGGGTTAGGATAGAATGTTTTTCTTCACATAATTTTCATCTATTCAGTGGAATATTTTTTGGTGTGGGATGCATGTAGTTCACAAATTGTATTTCATTATATGGGATGGGTGTATTTTATCAGTAATTTTAAACCCTTATTCCTTCTTTTATATCTCATTTTTAGTTATTATTTTTTTTCTAGTCATGTATATTACTTTGAGACAACTTGGCCTTATCTTAGTGACATGTGTGGGAAGTCTTAGGGATCATCATTTGGGTTTTATACTCACCCCCTGCATATGTACCTTGGTGTATATTTAGACATTCATTATCATGATACATGTAATGGAAAGGTTTCCCACTTCACTGGTGGAGAACCTTGAGCTTGTGCTTTTGGTCTATGGAGTCTATTGTATGATGGTTTTTATGTGATGAGTCTGAACTGGTGTTATTGATGGATATTTGGTTTATAGATTAGAGTTTTATATTATATTGACCCATGTATTGTATTTACCTTATTTTTTCTAAAACTCTGATTATTTTGGGTTGAATCCTTTTTTTGTACTATTTCATTCATGCATCATGATTTATCTTTTCTTGGAATAATCTATTTTGTGTTATTTTATATGTGAGGGTAACTTGTTTGCAATAATTTCATGAAATCCTAGGAATTTATTACTAAAATTTTATTTTTAAGAAAATTCACCTAAGTTTAGTGGCATTTTGGTCCTACTCAAGATAATGAGCTATGGTTGAGAAGTTACATTTCTCTATAGCTCTTTAATGAGAGAAACGTGAATGATATTTATTTATCAACCTAGAAACCCCATTATTTTTAGCTCAGGTTTGGTGAGAAATCTTCTTTATAGTTCCTCCTTTGAATTTACATGTAACAACCCGAATTCGGAGCCCCTCCGCTGGTGCCCCATACCTGGTTCGCCACATGACCTCAAGAGCATTTCCTTAAATGCCAGAGGCTGCCGACTAGCAGCGAGGGCCTTGGTGAGTCGGTGGGGAAACTATGCCCTCATTTGGTAAAGTATACAAGGTAAGGAAGACAACAATCAAGAGTGGAAGCAATAACAACATACATAACAACTGAAACCAAACAACGGGAGCAATGAATACATATAGTAACGATGAAAATGATGCAGTAGGTACAAGTAACCAAGGAAAGCAGCAAACACAAGAATGTGCTGAAATACAACTGAAACCAAGTGCAAAAGAAAAAAAAGAAAGCTCCTCAGCATCGCAAGACACGGCTCGATCCCATGCTCCCCAGCTCCAGTTCAATCAAAAACCTAAATTAGAAGGGCGCTTGCCCTTATCTATACCTTCAGCAACATAGTCTGCTTGGGCCCAAAAGCATGGCCCAAATAGTGTGTGAGATACAATCCCAGTAGGCAATCACCCAAAGATTTGTGCCTAACAGTCAATGAATACATGGAAGTAAATAAAAAGAAACAATAAATAGGAAAGCACAAGCAGCTACAATCCACAGTTCTAACATATAAGGTACTCAAGTGAACAACTAATAAAAAAAGTAAACAGGTAATCCTATGGGTATCTCTCACAGCCTAACCCCTATGGTTCAACCTACAAATCACTAGCAACCCTCTGGGAGGCACACACAGTCTCACCCCTATGGTTTATCTAAAAAGTAGACTCTTTGGGGAAGCACTCACTGTCAATTCCCCCTATAGTCTTGTATCGTACTAAAGGCTCTCTGGGGAAGATCTCAACATCTCATTCCCCCTGTGTCCCACATCGAAGAACTACAGACTCTCTGAGGAAGCACTCATCGTTAATTCCCCCTGTGGTCTTGCTTCATATGAAAAGACACTCTAGAGAAGCCCTTTCTTCGATTCTCTCTATGGTCTACTACACTAGGATCTCACAGTCCTATGTGGAAAAGTAAAACATGATCAGCGCGCGTGCATCGTCCAAGTAAACCTCAAGAACTACTTGGCTATCAACTAAGGCTAAAAAACATATCAAAGAGACAGTTCCACTATCCTACAAAATGGTATGGCAACTGGAAAAATTCCCAACAGGCAGAACAAGCATGGAAAGGCAACCTGAGCACAAAATAAATTACTCTACTCACAAGCAATAACCTCTACTAAAGAAATCAAGCAAAGTAGGAAAACAGAAGGGGAAAAACTAGAAGCACGCAATACCCCGTTCAAGGGTATTGGTGGAATTTGCACATAATATTCATCAACTTTCTACGAAAAGGCACAAACCACCTACCTCGATCCTAGGAGATCGATATACGTGAACCTCGACGATAGATTCCCCTTAGAATGACGAAGTTCTAAGAAAACACACAAAACGTTCATCCCACGATAAATTTGGAACGAGGAGGAATCAAGAAACAAGACTCAATAAGAAGGAAGAACTCACCGCTGCAATTCAAACGTAACTGACCGTGCTCGAATCGTAGAATGGACGACAAGGTGGGAGTTCGTCAAAGATTCGGCCGTACGGGGCGCTCTCGGACGAACCAGACCTAGAAGAAGGAAAATATCGCGATGAGGTGTGACCTCGGTCCGTTTAATGAAAACAAAAGTACACAGTTTGTACTTCTTGATTACACGGCGTGTAATTCAGTTTTCCGTACTCCGAATTAACTGGCCTCCACCTCACCCTTACACACCGTGTGTGTGGCCCGGACATGGCTAGCACACGGCTTCAAGTGGAAAAGGGAGTACACAGAGTGTACTCAGAAAGTACACGACATGTACTTCCAAATTTTCCATAAAATTCATTTTTCTCAAAAACTCCAGAAAAAGGAAAAACGTACCTGAAAAAAAGATCCGGGTTCTTACAAACTCCCCCCCCCCCGTAAAGAAATTTGTCCCGAAATTTCCCTAACGAGACGGAGAAGAAGAAACCCTTAACAGATCTAGCCACCATGATCGTACATTGATCTACCTCTCCCAAGTCCCGTCCTATACTCATCCGTGCTTCCATAGCACCTGTACCAGAGGAACAGACCGCCCGCAGAGAACCTGTTGTACCCCACACTCTTTGATTTTCATGATCACAATCACTTTCATATGTGTTTAACATTGTTTTTAAGTGTTGTGGATGATAGGCAAAAGATTGCCAAAGGATTGGCCCAAGAATGGACAAGAAGTGGACTGAAATTCAGTCCACCGGCCAACCGGTGTGATAGCACCGGCCAGCCGGTGGAACTGGCAGAGGCATTGCCCACTGCCAGGTTCCACCGGTCGACCGGTGGCTCTGTCACCGGTCGACCTGTGGCATCCAGCCCAAATAGTGTTTGCTACTGTCTTGACACCGGCCAGCCGGTGGCTCCTCCACCGGTCGACCGGTGGAGCCTGGATCAAGACTCTTCTTCTCTACCAAGGCACCGGCCAGCCGGTGGAGCTGTACCGGCCAGCCGGTAGCCCAGTCAAACTAGCCGTTGGCTTTGACCAGTCAACCTTCTTTTGGCCTCCAACGGCTCTTTTAGCCTCTCCAACGGCTCCGAAGCCTCCCCAAGGGTTCCATGCCTATAAATAAAGGCAAAGGAAGCCCCGGACACCCACCGGAACTATTGTGAAGCCAACGGACACTTTTTCCATCATTCGGCCAACCTCCGGCAACTTCCTTCAAAGGAACCTCAAGTGCTCCAACAACTTCCACATCCAAGGAGCTCCACCCAAGAAGCTTGGAAGCGGCCTTCAACATCTCCAATCAATCAAAGGCGCCCAAGGCTTCTCCCAAAATACGGTTTTTTATTGTATATTTATTTTGAGCTTTAAAATTGGGTTTGTGCCTACAAACCCCAAACTCTTTCTCTCCCCTCTTTCTTTTGGGTTTCACACCACCACTAAGGTGTGAAGAGGTTTCTTCAAGCCTTTCCTTTTAAAAGGCTTGTGTTTCGGTGAGCTAGCCTTCACCCGTTAAAAAGGCTAGTGGGTTCTTGCTATTCCATTGAAAGCAAGTGGGTTCTTGCTAAACCACAAAAAGCAAGCTGTAATAGGTCCTAGTGCTACCTCAAAGCCTAGTGGGTTTCTTGCTAAAACCATTGAAAAGCAAGCGGTAGGAATCTCTCAACGGTTGAGTTGGGAGCGGAGACGTAGGCCGGGTTTTGGCCGAACTCCGTTATCAATTTCTTGTGTCTTGCCTCTTTTCTTTCCGCTGCATTTCAACTTTGATTTTAATTTGTTAATATTTTTTAAAAGGCAATTCACCCCCCCTCTTGCCATCTTTCCCGTGTTTTCTTCCGCCCAACAATTGGTATCAAAGGGAGTATTTGAATAATTCCCTAACCCGGTTTCAAATTAAAGATCCTATTTTTTTTTTGATGGCTTCTACCGCTTCTTCCTCTCAATCCCCCGAAGGTTTTTCTTTGGATCGTGCTCCATTCTTTGATGGATCCAATTATTCTTTTTGGAAAACCCGCATGACCACATTTCTTAAAAGCATTGGTTATCCTATTTTTAAAATTGTCATGCATGGTTTCACCCTTTCTTCTCCCGATGAATCTCAATGGACCCCCGCTAACATTGCAAATTTCGAGCTTGATGGCAAAGCCATGAATGGTCTACATTGTGGGTTAGATAGAAATGTTTTTGATCATATTTCTTCTTGCACATCTTCACATGATATTTGGAAATGTTTAGAGCTAACCCATGAAGGTACTAGTATGGCTCAAAAGCAAGAACCCGATTGAAAGCAAGAACCCGAGGCAAAATCCGTACCCGCTTGCCCACTTCACAAGAAAAGGGCCAAGAAGAAGAAGAAGAAGGCTTTAAAGAAAACTTGGAGTGATAGCTCCTCCTTCTCTTCTTTCTCCTCAAGCGACAATGGTAATAATTGCCTAATGGCAAAACATGAGGTATCTTCCGACTCTTCTTCCCCATCATCCTCTTGTTCTTCAAATTCAAATTCTTTAAATCATCTTTCTTATGAAGAACTCTCACATGCTAGAGACCAACTTGAAAATGGTTTTCATGAACTCTCATCAAAATTTGTTTCTTTGAAAAAGTCTTTCAAAAAACTTTCCTCCGAAAAAGACCAACTTCTCAAAGAGAAGGAGGAACTCACCCTTAAAATCCAAAATTTTCCAAATGTTGATTCTATGGAATCAACCATCAAAGACCTAAGGGAGACCCTAGCTAAGTTCACCAAAGGGGAACAAAATTTGAACAATCTCCTAGGTTCTCAACGAATATCTAGAACCACCAATGGACTTGGTTACACCAACCAAGCTTCCTCCTCCCATGCACCCACTATTTTTGTAAGGGGGAGCTCCGATTTTAAATTTTGAAACTATTGTAAAAAACTCGGGCACATGATATATGAATGTAATTGCAAAAACGCCCGGTATGGTAGGCCCAAATCGATTTTTTATTCGGATGAATTCTATAGGAGAAGACCCGCTACAAGGCAAGTGTGGATTGAAAAATCCCTCTTAGCGAGTCTCTTCGGGCCTAAAATTGTCTCTTTTCAAAATCCCTCTCCCCGGTGATTTATTGTTTTTATTTAGGGGGAGTTAGGATCGTTTAAGCCCTTTTAATTTGAATTTCAAAATTTTCAATTCCAACTTTCAATTTCAACACTTGGTATCAAAATTTTCATTTCAAAGTATTCAATTCAAAATTTTTCATTTCAATTTTTTATTCAAACTTTCAATTCAAACTATTATTCAAATTTTTGATTCAAAACTTTCAATTCAATTTTCAAAAATTTCAATTGGTTTAAAATCTCTCATTTCCCTCAATCAAGTTTTATGCCCCACGCTATTTTGATAATCACAAAGGGGGAGAAATTTCTTGATTGATTGGGGGAGAATCTTTTCTCTCATGCTTAGTATTTATTTTCAATTTATCATTTAGGCATGCCTTTCATTTAAGTTTGTACATTGCTTTGATAAGTGATTGTGATCATCAAAATAGGGGGAGATTGTTGTACCCCACACTCTTTGATTTTCATGATCACAATCACTTTCATATGTGTTTAACTTTGTTTTTAAGTGTTGTGGATGATAGGCAAAAGATTGCCAAAGGATTGGCCCAAGAATGGACAAGAAGTGGACTGAAATTCAGTCCACCGGCCAACCGGTGTGATAGCACCGGCCAGCCGGTGGAACTGGCAGAGGCATTGCCCACTGCCAGGTTCCACCGGTCGACCGGTGGCTCTGTCACCGGTCGACCTGTGGCATCCAGCCCAAATAGTGTTTGCTACTGTCTTGACACCGGCCAGCCGGTGGCTCCTCCACCGGTCGACCGGTGGAGCCTGGATCAAGACTCTTCTTCTCTACCAAGGCACCGACCAGCCGGTGGAGCTGTACCGGCCAGCCGGTAGCCCAGTCAAACTAGCCGTTGGCTTTGACCAGTCAACCTTCTTTTGGCCTCCAACGGCTCTTTTAGCCTCTCCAACGGCTCCGAAGCCTCCCCAAGGGTTCCATGCCTATAAATAAAGGCCAAGGAAGCCCCGGACACCCACCGGAACTATTGTGAAGCCAACGGACACTTTTTCCATCATTCGGCCAACCTCCGGCAACTTCCTTCAAAGGAACCTCAAGTGCTCCAACAACTTCCACATCCAAGGAGCTCCACCCAAGAAGCTTGGAAGCGGCCTTCAACATCTCCAATAAATCAAAGGCACCCAAGGCTTCTCCCAAAATACGGTTTTTTATTGTATATTTATTTTGAGCTTTAAAATTGGGTTTGTGCCTACAAACCCCAAACTCTTTCTCTCCCCTCTTTCTTTTGGGTTTCACACCACCACTAAGGTGTGAAGAGGTTTCTTCAAGCCTTTCCTTTTAAAAGGCTTGTGTTTCGGTGAGCTAGCCTTCACCCGTTAAAAAGGCTAGTGGGTTCTTGCTATTCCATTGAAAGCAAGTGGGTTCTTGCTAAACCACAAAAAGCAAGCTGTAATAGGTCCTAGTGCTACCTCAAAGCCTAGTGGGTTTCTTGCTAAAACCATTGAAAAGCAAGCGGTAGGAATCTCTCAACGGTTGAGTTGGGAGCGGAGACGTAGGCCGGGTTTTGGCCGAACTCCGTTATCAATTTCTTGTGTCTTGCCTCTTTTCTTTCCGCTGCATTTCAACTTTGATTTTAATTTGTTAATCTTTTTTAAAAGGCAATTCACCCCCCCTCTTGCCATCTTTCCCGTGTTTTCTTCCGCCCAACAGAACCTTCGTACTGCGATCGACAATACGGATAGGATGCTCCTCGAATGATGCATCTGCTTCAAGCTCGACTTCCTCGGGCTCAAATACATGAGATGGGTCTGAAAAGTAACGTCGAAGCTGAGAGATGTGGAAGACGTCGTGCATGGTCTGATATTGCTGAGGTATCTACAACCGATAGGCGACCGGCCCAACTCTCTCCAAGACTTCAAACGGCCCAACATACCGCGGTGAAAGCTTACCCTATCTCTGAATCCTCTTGTGTCCCAACCTTGGTGTGACACGCTAGAAAACCTGATCACCGACCTAGAACTCCAGAGGTCGTCTCCACTGATCAGCATAAGACTTCTGCCGAGACTGTGTTGTAGCCATCCTCTTCCGAATCAGCTCTATCTGCTCTGAAGTCTCCTGTACAAGATGAGGTCCTAGCAAAGCTGCCTCTCCTTCCTCCAGCCCGCATAAGGGTGATCGGCATGGCCTACCATACAAAGCCTCATATGGTGCCATATGAATGGTCGCCTGGAAACTGTTTTTGTAGGCGAACTCCACCAGAGGAATATGCTTCTCCCAAGAACTGCCAAAGTCAAGGATGTAAGCCCGGAGCATATCCTCAAGCAACTGGATCGTGCGCTCGGACTGGCCATCAGTCTGGGGATGGTAAGCTATACTCAAAATTACTTGTATACCCAAGGCCTTCTGAAGTCCCTTCCAGAACCGAGAGGTAAAGCGCACATCTTTTTCTGAAACCATAGAGTGCGGAACTCCATGCAGATGAATGATCTCTCTGATGTAAAGTCATCCCAGATCATCGACACTGAAGTTCTCCTTGATCGGCAAGAAGTGAGCAACCTTCGTAATCCTGTTGACGACAACCCAAATAGCATCGTTTCCACGAGGCGATCTCAGTAACCCAGTCATGAAGTCCATCGCAACATCATTCCACTTCAACTCCGGAATGGGTAACTACTGTAAAAGACCAACTGGTCGCTGATGCTCTGGTTTCACCTGCTGACAAGTAGAACATCTCATGACAAAACCGGCAACATCCTTCTTCATACATGGACACCAGTACTAGCGATAAATATCCCGATACATCTTGGTGACGCCAGGATGAACTTCCCAAACTGAGGAATGGAAAACTTGCATCAGCTCCTCGCGTATGTCTGTTGACACCCATACGCGTCCCTGGAAACACAAGATCTCATCCTCTCCCACTGTCCATCCAGGAAGAGGGTCCTCTCCTGACACACTCTCCTGCAGGACTATACCTTCCGAGTCTGATATTACCTCATCCGTACCCGATCAAGTAGTGTGGAGGTAACAGCTACAGAAGATAGAAAAGTCTGTCCTCGTCTGTCATGCACCTCCAGATGCATCTCAAAGACCATATCCATCAGCTACCACTCACTACTGGCCTCCT
This sequence comes from Viscum album, assembly GCA_963277665.1. Lineage (NCBI taxonomy): Eukaryota > Viridiplantae > Streptophyta > Magnoliopsida > Santalales > Viscaceae > Viscum > Viscum album. The sequence continues at coordinate 603,822,858 of OY728119.1, read as the reverse complement.
GAACTGCCTGAATCTAAGTTCTCCTGCTCAGCGCATCTACCACGGCGTTGCCCTTTCCCGGAATATATGCAAGCTCGAAGTCAAAAGACTGAAGGTACTCGACCCACCTACGCTGCCTCAGATTCAGATCACGCTAAGTGAAAATATACTTGAGACTCTTGTGGTCAGTGATGACCACAAAGTTATCTCCCAGAAGATAGTGTCTCCAACAGCACAAGGCATGAACAATAGCTGGCAACTCCAGATCATTTGTAGGGTAGTTCCACTACTAGAAAAAATGTTTTCTGCGTCTATCGGAACGGGCGACCGCCAAAGGCGGTCGCTACTGCTAAAATGAATTTGGCGGGATTTTTTCCGCCCCACCGTCGCGCTGTCTTCTCTGTAACTCGGTGCTTCCGCCCACCGCCGCCGCCGATGTTGGTGCTTCCGCCCACCGCCTTCACTGATGCTTCCCGTCGCCCCTCTATCACCCTCGTCGCCACCCCCGATGCTTCCCGTCGGCCCTCCCTCACCCGCCGCTGAATCTCACGCCACCCGCGCCCTCACCCACCGCTAAACCCTCACCGTACCCTCCCTCCGGCCACCGTGGATCCGCCATGGCTGGCGGCCACAAGTTCTACACCTTCCTCCGTCAATACCGCGGCTATACCGCATTACCCCACGCATAAAACTGCGGCTATACCCATGGAACTTTAGCGGCCGCCATTGGCGGTCGCTGTTGGTCATTACCGACGAAGCAACAGTGACTGCCAAAAGCGGTCGCTAAAGACCTTTAGCGACCGCTTTTGGCGGTCGCTAAAGGGGTTAATTCTAGTAGTGTTCCTCTCATGTGGCCTCAGCTGCCAAGACCCATACGCAACGACTCCATCTCCTTGCATAAGCAAAACTCCTAGACCGATACCTGAATCATCATAGTAGACTGTATAGTTCTTTCCTAGCTCTGGAAAGACTAATATATGTGCCGACGTCAACCTCCCTTTCAGCTTCTGGAAGGCTGACTCACAAGAATCTGACCATAAGAACTTCGCCCCCTTCTTGGTCAGACCTGTCAAAGGTGCTGCTAGACGAGAAAAGTCCCGAATGAAGTGTCGTTAGTATCCATCCATCCCTAGTAATATTCGTACCTCAAAGACGTTCTTCGTCTTCTCCCAAGAAACTACATCTCTCACTTTCTCTGGGTCCACTGACACTCCTGCCTTTGAGATGACGTGACCCAAGAAGTGAATCTGATCCATCCAGAAGTGGAACTTAGAGAGTTTAGCATAGAGTTGATGCTCTCTCAGTGTACTTAGAATGATCTCAATATGTGTGGCATAGTCGTGTTGAGTGTGAGAGTACACCAATATATCATCCATGAAGCCCACAACGAAGGATTCCAAGTAATGATGGAACACTCGGTTCATCAGTGCCATGAAAACTGCAGGTGCATTCATGAGACCGAACGGCATGACTGTATACTCGTAAACACCATACCTGCTCCTGAAGGATTTCAGAGGTATATCTGATGGTCTAACGTGCAACTGATGATAACCGGACCTCAAGTAGATCTTAGAGAACACATGGGCTTCTCAAAGCTGATCGAAAAGGTCATCGATCCTCGGCAAAGGATATCAGTTCTTGACCGTCAACTGGTTCAGCTTCTGATAATCCACACAAAGTCGAAGGGTACCGTTTGCCTTCTTCGAAAATAGGATAGGCGAACCCCAAGGAGAAGTACTGGGTCAGATGAAACCCTTAGCTTGTAGCTCCTCCAACTGCTTCTTGAGCTCCTGAAACTCAGGTGTGTCCATCCTATAGGGAGGAATGGACACCGGTGTCGGTCCCAGCACGAGCTCAATAGAGAAGTCTACTTCACGCTCTAGAGGAAAACCTGAAAAGTCCTCTGAAAAGACATCCCTGAAGCGATCCACCACTGGAGTAAAGTCCAACTGTGGAGTCCCCTGATCATCCAGATAAAGGATAGAAATCTAGGTTGTCACCCCTCCTAGCCCAAGATGCTCGAGTTCTGCCCAACTCACCCGAACATCCCATTCGCCTCTATGAAGAAAAGGTTCACCCTTTGGTGAGATGAAATTGACTCTGCGATGATAACAGTCAAAGACTACCTAGAAGGGAATCAACCAGTCCATGCCAAGGATGACCTCAAGTGAGAGGGCCTCGTACCCAGTTCACCACATGACCTCAAGCGTGTTTCCCCAAACGCCAGTGGGTGCCGACTAGCATTGAGGGCCTTGGTGACTCGTTGGGGAAACTATGCCCTCATTTGGTAAAGTATACAAGGTAAGTAAGAAAACAATCAAGAGCGGAAGCAATAACAACATACATAACAACTGAAACTAAACAATGGGAGAAATAAATACATATAGTAATGATGACAATGATGCAGCAGGTACAAGTAACCAAGGAAAGTAGTAAACACAACAAAGTGATGAAATACAAATGAAACCAAGTGAAAAAGAAAAAAAAAGAAATATCCTCAGCATCGCAAGCCACGGCTCGGTCCCATGATCCCCAGCTCCAGTGCAATCAAGAACCTGAAGTAGAAGGCCACTTGCCCTTATCTATACCTGCAGCAACATAGTCTGCTTGGGCCCAAAATCATGGCCTAAACAGGGTGTGAAATACAATCCCAGTAGGCAATCACCAAAAGATTTGTGCCTAACAGTCAATGAATACATGGTAGTAAATAAACAAGAAACAGTAAACAGGAAATCCCAAGCAGCTACAATCCACAGTTCTAACATATTAGGTACTCAAGTGAAAAACCAATAACAAAAGTAAACAGGTAACCCTCTGGGTAGATCTCACAGCCTAACCCCTATGGTTCAACCTACAAAGAACTAGCAACCCTCTGGGAGGCACACACAATCTCACCCATCTGGTTCAGCTAAAAAGTAGACTCTATGGGGAAGCACTCACCGTAAATTCCCACTATAGTCTTGTATCGTACTAAAGGATCTATGGGGAAGCACTCAGCGTCTCATTACCCTATGTCCCACATCGAGGAACTACAGAATCTCTGAGGAAGCACTCATCATCAATTCCCCCCTGTGGTCTTGCATTGTATGAAAAGACACTCTGGAGAAGCCCTTACGTCGATTCTCCCTATGGTCTACTATACTAGGCTCTCACAGTCCTGTGTGGAAAAGTAAAACATTCTCAGCACGCGTGCATCATCCAAGTAAACCTCAAGAACTACTTGGATATCAACTAAGGCTCGACAGCATATCAAAGAGACAGTTCCACTTTCCTAAAACAAGGTATGGAAACTGGAAAAACGCCCAACAGGCAAAACAAGCATGGAAAGGCAACCTGAGCACAAAATAAATTACTCTACTCACAAGCAATAACCTCTACTAAAGCAATCAAGAAAAGTAGGAAAAAGTAGGGGGGAAACAGGAAGCATGCAATACCCCATTCAAGGGTATTGGTGGAATTTTCACATAATATTCATCAACTTTTTACAAAAAGGCACAAACCACCTACCTCGATCCTAGGAGATCGGTATACGTGAACCTCGACTACAGATTCCCCTTAGAACGACGAAGATCTGAGAAAACGCACAAAATGTTCATCCCATGATAACTTGGGAATGAGGAGGAATCAAGAAACAATACTCAAGCAGAAGGAAGAACTCACCGCTGTGATTCCAATGCAACTGACCATGCTCAAATCAAAGAACAGATGGCGAGGCAGGAGTTCGTCGAAGATTTGGCCATACGGGTCGCTCTCAGACGAACCATACCTAGAAGAAGGCAAATATCACGATGAGGAGAAACCCCGGTCCGTTTAATGAAAAAAAAGTACACAGTGTGTACTTCTTGAGTACACGGCGTGTACTTCAGTTTTCCGTACTCCGAATTAACCAGCCTCCACCTCACCCTTACACACCGTGTGTGTGGGACGGACATGGCCAACACACAGCTTCGAGTGGAAAAGGGAGTACACAGCGTATACTCAGAAAGTACACGGCGTGTACTTCAAAATTTTCCAGAAAATTCATTTTTCTCAAAAACTCCATAAAAAGTAAAAACGTACCTGAAAAGAAGATCCGGGTTCTTACATTATATACTTGAGAATTTAATGTAAATTATCTTTATTATTCTTTTTATATTTCACCTTATGGAGAATATCATTTTCAAAATATCTATAAAGGTACTTATATTTTATTTTTCTTTCTCTATCTTCTTTTTAATTCCTAGTTTGGGTAGCCAAATAGTTATATATTCATTTTTAACATGTACTTACTGCTTGGTTTTCACATATTGATTCAATGGTGATTTTATTTTTTTCTATCAACCCCTTATATCCTGGTAGCTATGTATCATATTTATTAGGAGTGTTACCAATTATTTTACACCTTCTACACGGTTCATTTTCATATATGTCTTCCACCAAACTAGTCCTCTAATTCCTTTCATGGATTAATTATATTTATTAATCCATATTAGTTCCTATACATTTAATATTCATGGCCTATTTTCAAATGTTCATGATGTGGCCTTTCCTTCTAAAATATAAGAATCTCAACTTTTGTGTAGCATTCATCTTAGACATATTAGTTGTGCTTTATTCAATACTCTTCTTTTTTTTACACCCCAAGGAAACTTACCTTCTCTTCTCACTCATTTATTTATATTTTGTGGTCTTATCTTCTCATCAAAACTTTAATTGTGATTAGTAGGAATAAATAATCACACATGATCCTAATGACCACTTTTTTTACAAATTCTTTTGAAATTTTAAATACATTAAAATCTATTTTTAGTGCATATATTTTTCATTTTATGAATTATTTACTTCTATTAATATTTTATTCCCTTAATTTAGGCCTTTCTAATCTCTATAAACTAACATATTATTCGAAGATTCTGTATAACTATTCTCAAACCTCCAAAATCAAAAACAAATGGCCAATAAATATGGTTCTCTTGATTTTGGAGGAAATCTAGTCATCTTTCAAACCTTAATAGTTTTGGATAAAACAAACCTTAGTTTGAGATTATTTTGGGGAAAAAAATTCCTTTATTTACTCACATACACCCTTGATGAAGTGGTGGGTTCCTCATCATGATTATTTACTTATAAATGTGTATGATTTAATTTTTAACATGAACTATCAAGAAAAAAAAATAATAGTACACAAAAAAATATAATATAGGTTACTGATTTCCTTAATATTTTAGTAGATAAATAATTATATGATCTCAAGACCATCTTACAAATAATGTGATTCTTTTTAGAGTCAAGAATTATATCACAAAATTCCCTTGAAACAACTCTTATTTTAATTGTTTGCATGGATTATACCTTTATTGATTCTATATTTTTTAGTATGACTTCAAATTCAATACATTTAATCTTGATGATGTTTTTCTCATCCTCAATTAATCTCATAATTTATTCTAATTTACTTTTTATATTCTCAATCAAATATTCATGATTTTTGATACATTTTAAAAATAGTTTTCAATATCCATAATTCTTCTGGTTTTGATCTCTAAATGGAAATCCTTGAAACTAATTATAGCATTGTATGTTTATTACAAAGAATCAATATTTTCTTCATTGCCTGTAATTACCATATATTTCTTATCAATGTTATATTTAAATAATTCTTCAATTGTAGAGAAGTTCTATTTACGAATATTTAAGGATTATTCTAGGGATTTAACATATTTTATGTGAGTATTGTGGTTTTTAAACTTCTCAGTCAACCCTCATTCCATATAATCTAATTTTGTCTTTAGTGGTGACATTTTATCCTATAAAACCTTGATTTATACAAGTATAAAAGTGATAACTTCAAAATGAATATTTTTTCAATAAATCTTTTACATTAGTGTAAAATTTATTAAATGACTCATTCTCTAAATACTCTTTTAGATACTCAGTAGACCAGTGTAGACACCTAAGAGGGGGGGTGAATCAGGTGTTGCCTATTTTTTTACTAAAATTAAAAACTTCCTGAAACCTCTTTAGAATTTAACCATTTTTCAGTTATTACATGTGGATTTATTTTATTTCAACCAATAAAATCATCAATTGTTTTCATTCAAGTAAAGAAGATAAAAGTTGTGTGATATTTTGACATGGTTTGGTACAAAAACCTACTTCTGGTCATGATTGGTTATTCACCTCAATCAAGAATTATTCACTATAATCAAGTCTTAATTGCAATGGTTTTTATGTGTTCCACACCTATAACATCAATTACTCACTTTACTTACAAATTCATTCTTCCCATAAGAATTACACAACCATCTTCACATAGAAATCATGACTTCTCACTATGTTTTCCAAGAATACCCTAGGTCACACAGGTTCTACAACATCCCACCATGTATATGAAAGTGTTGTCTTCCAAGTTCCTCATTCAAATTAAATTACCTTTTAAGTACAAGATTATTCTACATCCACAAGATCATATCTTCTTAAAATCATAGTAGAGTATTAAAATTCATTAATATATTCAAGATAGAATGTATGAAACTCATTATCTACCACATATCAGATTCACATCTCTTCAACAGATCTTCCCACATGGATTCCCCTATAATAAAAAACATTTCCTCTCTCAAACCACTTCTCTGATTGATTTTTAGTTCCTCATTTATTGGTCTTTTATATAAGTTTCAATGGGTTATTATCTTCTTTGAAGTAGTGATATTAATATTTTACACCCTAGTCATCTCTCATAATCTCAATTATCAAACTGCCAAGAAGTAGTAGCTACTTCTCCATTTTTTTTCTTCCTAAATCATCACACCTTATCAAGTGAATGGGCAGCTTCATTTAAGATCATTAAATTTTTTACATAATAATCAGTTACCTTAAATAGAAAACTAAAAATACTTTTAGGTTTCTAGAAAAAATTATGTTTAACTAATTTCCATTATTTCCATGGTTTTCCATGTACATCTCAATAAAGTATTCAATGTGAAATTTTTCCCCTGATACTTTAGCTTAGATGACTGAAATTCAATTATTAATAAATTCATAGAAATAGTCTCTTTATCTTGGCAAGATACAAGAGCACAAGTAGATAATGATTCAGATTTGTCTATAATAGGCTTCGCTCACTCAGTTTCTCATGATATCTTCACTAAAATACATATCTTACTTTTTAATGGATGTATAAAATATACAACAAACATATAAGACATTAAAATCATATTTCATTTACAGATTCAGGAGATCTAGAAGTCTTCTAATTTCTCATTTCCTGGGAAAATTCCCAAAATTATATCTTAGTTACTCATGAACACTCGAACAACCTTGAATCAATAATATGTAATCCATAATGAACAACAACTCGAGGTTCAAAGGTTCTTCATATGAATTATTCTTAAATACATGATATTTTAATTGATGTCATCACAGAATACATGTAATGTAACTCTCTCTTCAATATTCACTCAAAAAATATTAGATAATTAATTCTATAAGAATCATTCTATTATTAAATCAAAATCACAAAACCATCAACAACTGATTTAATTTCATTAAAATTGTAGAGTTCTAGAAACTATATCTTTTATTTTGATTTAATCTTACATTTTAATAGATAAAGATTAGATTTTATTTATTCTCAAATATTGGATCACACACCAATCAAAGTGTTTTTAATGTTTGAATCATTAAATAGATGTTTTTACATCATTAGATATTGACTTTACTCTTTATAATATAAATTCTATAAATATTCATAGTTTTACCAAGTATATTTAAAAAATTCCATAACATCAATCCCAATATGGAATTCACATATATGGATATGTCTTATGTGGGGATATTCTTACATTCACATGAATTACCTTACATAGTTTATACTAGAATACGTGGATTAAGCTATGCAACATTTGGCTATGTGGAACTACATTCAAGTACATGGTTGAATATGAAACAGTGTTTTGCTACATGATATTTAGATATGCTATGGAAATACCTTACATGGGGAATTCAACTATGTCACTTCATTCAGATACATGGATCTTAATTCATCTATATATTCTCTAAATTGGAAAACATGGATAATTCTAGCTACATGTATTTGTATATATGGGATATTCAGCTACATGGATTTAGAAACATTGGAATTAACCTATGTTGGAATTCTCCTATACTAGAATTCACGAATGTGAAATCTTGAATTGGAAATTTTTTCGCATTTCTTTCCAATTCTAACCATACCTCCTCTAATTTGACTCCATCCAGTCTCATCCATTTCAAAACACATCAAAAAAAATTAGGAATATGTGAAACCTTCTCAATCACTTTGAAATGATTCCTAAGTAATATTCATCATATGAAAACTCACCTCTTTTATTTATTAGATATCACAAAATTTGATAGAGATTTCAGAAAACCTACAACTCTATTTCAATATGCATCTATTAGTTTCATTATATAATTCATTAGTAATATGTGGAATCATAGAAGGACATTTTTCTCCAAACTCATGGGTCTTAAAACTCCAATCAACTATATATATTACCACTAATGATAATAGATCTTGTAACTATTTATTGTATCTAGCACTCTTGATACTCAAAAAAGTTGTATACAATTCCAAAACTTCTCCTTAAGCACATGTCATGTTATTCTATGAAGTTTATCTCTTTAAATTTTCTGATGTATTGGGATTCACACTTGAATTTTTCTATCAATATATTCAGTTGAAGCTAACACTTCGTACTCATTTACTTGTACTGTATAGGAGTAGCTCTCCATTATATATTGGGTTGATACTTAATCCATCACTCAACTCAACAACTTTTTATAATGACATTAACAAGGAAAACAAGTATATGTGAAAAAATTTAATCATCAACCCAAGTGCACTTCAATTTTCCCCTTTATATTTTTTTTCAACACCACACTTACTCTCATTATCAATGTCATTTTCTCCCCCTAATTGAAAATAAATGCAAAGGTGTAAAAAAATTATCCCCCTTAATGTAACTGTATTATCGTCCAATTCTTCTCTCCCATAATCAAATATTAATCTTATAGAAGTATGTAATCATAGACTTATTAATAATGATTCATCATCCAATAACTCTATGACTACTTGGGAAAACCCAGTGTTGAAAATAAGTGTTCATAACCTAGACACCAAGGTTTTCAATTAAATTTCACAATGTATTGCCAGCTTAATTTTTTTAAAATATTTTTTAAACCTTCAATCATATTCATAAAACACATTAGAATATCTTAGTGAAATTAAAAATCTTCTCCCTTTTTTAAAAAAACACTCTCCCATGATAAAAATAACAATCATACATCAATAATAAGATAGAAGGGTGAATATCATACCTCATACTTCAAAAATGTTAGGGATATCAATTTTTTTAGTTTTTTAATAATTCAATAAATTTATGATATCCTTGTTTTTTTAATTTATCCTATTTAAGGTATACTCTCCATCTACGATCGTGTTCTCTTCCCATCATTGAATGATAATCATGTAAATTTGGGGTGAGGGTGGATCTTATAATAGCTTCTCAATTTGTGGAATGGGGATGAGGCTGATTTATTAACTTATATAATCCACTATTTATGGGTATAAAGTGTCTATAGCAATTTAGGAATGTTTTCTATATATCTTTACAACTTTTTTCACCTTTGGGAAGCATGGTTTTCATTAATTTTTCAACATTATCCTTTTCTAAAATGAATTTATTTAACTTAGAAATAAGATTACCTTGATTCCATTATCTTACTCTAATATACCATATCTCCAAACTATTTTTTTCTATGTTGTGGAATATCTTACCATAGTAGAATAATTTATTTTATTTAGGTTGAACCACCTATTTTCTTGTTTATTTTCTTTTTGGTTGAATTCTCATTCACTAATTTTGAACCCAACATAGAAAAACTTTCCTTATTAACCTTCTTTTCATCTTGTTGTTGTTATTTCTCTCTATTAGTCAATTTTTTATACATAAAAGGATTGTAACATCATTCATCGTAATAATTAAATCTAATATAAAATAGATTACACTTGTTTCTTAGTGATACAAATATGTTTCTTATGGAAAGATTCTCCATCATTTATGATTTCTTCTTTACATTAGGAAATTGAATCATTTCTTCAACTTTGATCTCCCATGACTTAGGACTTTTCTCATTTCTATATATTAACATATTATACTATAAATTAATATCCCAATTTCTAAATCTCTATAATCACCAACACCTTCTAACTAATCTTGTTCTTTTATCTATTGATAAAAATTATCCTGTTTTTTTGTTTCGTTAATATTTTGGGCTTAGTTTAGGGAACTGTTCTTTTGATAATTACTTATCTCCTACCTTGAGCCTTTGGTGGCTTTCCCATAATTTTTAGATGATTTTATATATATATATATATATATTTATATTTATATTTATATATTTCACTCGGCATATTCATTTGAGATAGAAATTTACAAACTAAAATTTTAAGGTCATGAATTACCTTTTTTCAAGAGTTAGTGGTAGATACTTCTTTACATGATCTCAAGATATCTTAATCACTACTTTGATTTCCTTTTAAAGGAATATTATTATATTAATATTGATTGATATAAAATATATTCTTAGTTCTTTAGGAAGTTCTAGTTTGTATTTACTCCAAATTATTCAACATGATTTCTAGTATCAAACACTTTATATTGATTGAATTTTTTAGACTCAATTGACTTATGTCACTCTTCCCATTATCTGCTTAAATTTTGAACATTTTCATCATATAACTTGAAGTTTTATTGTATGATACATTTAATTTTAATTACCCTTTTTGATTTTATCTCTAACTGAGAATTATTGAAACCAATAGAAGCTTGATGTAACTCTTATTAAGCATCGATTTTATTTTTACTCTCTTTACTAACTTTAACTTTCTCACCAAGATAGAGTTTAATGTTTCCTTATATTATTAAACAAATTTCTCTACAAATTTGTATTGATTACTCATTTTCTTTCATTTCTTTGATGAGAAAATTTTATTTATGAAACTTATAAGAAAATACATGTTCCATTATTGTATCATATTATATTAGTTATGATACAAAAATATAAGTAATTAATGTGTTAGGTAATCTATTCATATAGTACCCAGAATCATAGTAGAGACTATCATAAACATTAATATATTAAATATCATCACAAATGTAACTACTATCACCTCACTAATTTCATTCATCTTTTGGTGAGTATTAATTCCTTTATGAGGTTAATCTAATATTCTTAGACAATTTATTTCTCCTATTTTCAATTGTATTAGGCGAGACTTCAATATCTAAAATAATAGGTGTTGATTATGATATTTCAGTATTAGGTTTTTCAACTATATCAAATCTACACTTTATAAACTCAAAATAAATTCATTTGGTATTTAAAATAGATCCAATCATAAGTAACCTCCATGTGATACCAATTGAGATTCCTAGTGGACTGGTGAAAATTACTGATAGGGGGTGAATCTGGTATTGCTTACTTTTTTGGAAAATTTCTAAACATCATAAAACCCCTTTAGAATTTAACCCCATTATAGGTTAGTGAATATGGTTCCACTTTAATTAAACCAATAAATCCTTTTTCATATACATGATAGTAAATTAATTAAAAGGCACATGATGCTTTTATAATATTCAGTACAAATACATACCCCTTATCATGATTGGTTATTTTCCACAATCACAAAGTCTCTACTATAATTAAGTGTTAATTACAATGGTTTCAGTGTATCCCACTCCAAAAATGTTAGCATCTCAGTATAATTAAAAATATATACTTTCTATAGTACTTCCAAAACTATCTTCACACTAAATTCACTGCTTCACACCATGATGTCCAAGAATACCCTAAGTCACATATCTTCCACAACATCCCACCATGTATATGAATATGTTGTCTTCCATGTTACTCTTTTGAAGTAGATCACTTTCTAAGAACAAGATTATTTTGAATCTATGTGATTAGATCTTCTTCAACACAAATTAGAGTCTTAAAATTCCTTTAAATCCTTAAGGTTTATTTTATGCAACTTGGTCTCCAACACAAATCATATTCACAATTCTTCAGAAGACTTTGTCAATTAGATTCCTATCTACTCAACAACTTTTTCTCCCTAAAACTGATTCTTAGATTCATTTTTGGTTCCCCTTCTTCTTCTTTGATAAAATTTTTACTAGTTTGTTCGATTCCTTTTTTCGAGATATCATTAGATTTTTCACCCATATCTACTCTCAAAATCTCAATCTTCAAACTCCCCAGCATCAGTTGTTGCTTCTCCTTTTTCAAATTTTCCTTTCTCAACATTCCCACATTCTCATGAGCATTGAATACTTAATTTAATATAATGAAATTATTTATATTTTAATTAGTTACCACAAATATAAAACTAATAATATTTTTAGGTTTATAGAAAAAAGAATTATTATAAAATTCCCATTTTCCATTATACATGATTTTCTATTCACTTCTCAAAAAATTATCTCATTTGAAATTTATTTTCATTATAAATAAACTCAAATGAATGAAATTACCTTATGAAGACATTTAGAGAAATTGTTTCTTTATATTTTTCAAGATAAAAATCACAAGAAGATAAATATTACTATAGTTCTATAGTTGGACCATCTCACTTATTTTCTCATGATATCTCCACTGAAATATCTAGGTAAATTTTTAATAGTTGTATAAAATAATATAACAAACAGATGAGGCATGGAACTCATATTCTTTTCTATATTCATAAAATCTAAAACTATTCTCATTTCTCAAGTTTTAGGAAAATTCATAGACTTTAATCTCAGTTCCTCATAAACAATCAAATAGCCTTGAATCAAAACTTTGTTTGACATGATGAATAATAGCTCAAGGTTAGAAGGTTCTTCATCTACATTATTCTTAAAACCCCAATATTTTCATTTTTGTAATTAATGAATAAATTTAGTGTAACTATCTCTTCAATCTTAACTCAAACAGGATCAAATCAATTATTCTATAAGAATCATGATATTATGAACTCAAAAGAATAGCATATGAATCTTATAATATGATTTCATCAGAATTATAGAATTATAGAAACAACATTTTTCATTTATATTTGATATTCATGTTCAATGGATGAAGATAAAATTCAATTTATTCTTAAATATTGGATCACAAACCTCTCAAGGCATTTGGGATATTTGAATCTTTGAAGAGTATCTAGTGCATAATCATATTTTTATTTTGTTGTTTTAGAATATGAATTCTAAATATCTGTAGAGTTTAATGAAGTATGTATGAAAAATTACCTTATGTGAATCTCAGGGAATAATTTATGTATGTGGATATCTAGTATGTGGTGATGTACTTACTTTTGGATCAAATTCCCTTACACAGTTCAGATTTTTACACTTGGATTTAGTTGTGCAATATTTGGCTTCATGGAACTACATTTATATACAAATATATGAAATTAAGATACACAATAGTATATAGCTACATGATATTTAGTTATTCCATGGATATCCCTTATGTGAGGAATTAGGATAAATCGCTTCATTTAGATACATGTACGTTCATTCATGTACATGATCTCTTAATTTAAATATGCATATGATTTTGTCTATGCATATTTGACTATGTGGTATATTCATCTATGTGGATTTAGTAACACTATATTTCACCAATATTGGAATTCACCTATACAATAATTTGTGTATACAGAATCTAGAATTCAATATTTTTATATATTTCATTCCAATTTAAACCAGACCCCATCCACTCTGACTCCAGTCATTCTCAAACACTAAAAAACATATTAAAAAACCTTAGGAATATGTGAATCCTTCTCAAAAAAATCAAAATTATTCCCAAGGACATTGAAGTATATGAAAACTCATCTATTTGAGTTTCTAAATATTTTACACTTCACTTTACATTTCTGAAAACCCAAAACAATGTTTCAGTTTTCATCCAAGTGTTGATTCATGGTCTACAACAATAATATGCAATAGTACACAAGGATGGACTTCTCCTAACTCATGGGTCTTAAAACTCAATTATATAACCATATTACCACATATGATAATAGATCTTACAGTTATTCATGGTAGCAAGTACTCTTATTATTCCAAACTATTGTAGATAGTACTATAACTTCTCCTTCATCAAATGTCATTTTATTCCATGAAATTTAGTTCTTTCAATTTTTTGATATATTAGGCTTCCCACATGAATCTATCCAACCAGATATTCATGGGTAACCAATGATTTAGACTATTATATCCATTCTGTATGAGAAAAACGTTTCTTTATACATTGGGTGGAAAATTAATCCATCACCCAACCTAACAACTTTGCATAATGACAATGATAAAGGAAAAAGGTATAAGTGATAATAAATACAATAATTAACTCAAGGGAACTTCACTCTTCACATCTAGAACATGATAATCCTAGAGGATCATTATTAATTGATTTAATAGATAAAGTTTTTCTTTTATTACCATCAAGTGGTGGTGGATCCTCTTTCTTCTTTGAATATTTTCTCAAATTATTTCCTTATTTCTTATACCTATTATTTAGGTTTTTTACTAAAACCCTCATGTTTATATTAACAAGGATGATAAATAAACATTCCATATAAGGTAATTATAAATATTCTTCAAACATTCACTTTATATATATGTGATAAAATCATTTGTTAAATAAAATAGATCCAATAAATTGAAACCTAAATTAGATTTAATACCTCTTGAAGTTCCCATTAGATCAAGTAGTAACTCTATGATGGGGGGGGTTGAATTAGAGTGACCATTTTTACCAAATTCAACTCTCTTTTAATTAAACCTTCTTGATATCTAAACATCTATCTTGGTTAATATGTGTGGGTCTATTTATGCATTCCCAAAACACCCCACCACATTCAAAGTAGTAAATAAATAAAGGATAGTAAAAAATTTAATTTTTACAAGGATCAAACCCAATGTTGGAATATGCTCTTTTGTTTTTTTTTGATTGATTCCAAGACATAGATTTGTCTCTAATAAATTTCAATGATTATAAAATTGTAAGAAGGTATCTTATTTAACCATTATGAAGGTATCATCTTTGACCCATTTATATATCTATATAGTAGGAATTCTCCCAAATGGTTTAGATTTTATTATAATGGATCCCTATAGTATTAAATGATCCTCCAACTTCCAATATTAAACAAGATATTTAGTATTCTTTGGATGTCACTACATCAAAAATAAATTATATTCTTCCTTAGAAATATGTTATTGACCACCAGCCTATCTTTTAGTATAGTAGGATGCACATACACCTTTTTCTTAGATGTGTATGGACAAATGGTTTCTTCAAATTGTCTTCTTCCTTGTTTTTCTTCAAGTGCTTCAACATATAGATCATGAATAGTTAGTAGTAGTATCATCATTTCTAAACTCTTATATTCTTTTTCTTCAATTAAAATAATATATAGATATTTTAGGACAACAATTCATACCTAATACTCCTTATTATTCCTTATTATTATTCTTCCTCAGTATACAAGATATGTTTTTTAAAATATCATCATCATCTCTACCTTAAATATACAAAGTCCCCTAAAGGAATATAGTATAATTTCTCTTATCACTCTTTGATACTCATAATTTTCATAGGTATACATTATCGGGTTATATTTTTATTCTATTATTATTTATTTTTATCTTATTAGAATCATGTGAATAGTATTTCTATATTTGAATATGGAAAAAAAATTCAGTCATAGAAATGTTAAATTTTTTATAATACATGGTCTTTAAACATTCAATAGTTGTTGTATAATATAAATCAACAAGGACTGGGTCTCCATATTTGAGTTCCCATATCCATCAACTTCATTTCCTCCTTGTGAATCTCATACTCTCTATATCCTCTTATTCTCTATGAAATCCAGAATAATTTAATCTATATTAGTATGTATTTTCTCAAACAGTAACATCATTGTAGAATGATACTTATTTTCATGGCAGGAAACCCTCATCATAACATAACCTTCTTCTTCAATTCCCACATTAATTATTATCGGCTAGAATCATGGCTATTCAAAGCATCATGATGTTTATGACTTGAAGATTATATTAGAATCATCACATTTCAATCTCCAATAATCTCATATTTTCTGAAAAAAAAAACAACCTCTACATAATAAATTGTTACTCTTATACATTGCAATAAGGATCTATGACTTTTTCAAATTTTCAATGAACAATACCTTTATTTAATAAATGGTTACTCTTACTTTTCATGTTAAAAATATTATACATTCTCCAAATCTATTATGTATCAATATAAGGTTTTTTACATTATCACATTTCTAAATTCATTATAGCAAGTCTCTTGTGTATGATTCCCATGAACTCTTACATATTGACGTAAGGTTTTTTCCTTTATCAAATTTCAAATTGTAGCCTGGATATCCCTTATGTATTACCGTATATGTGCCCATATTTATTTCTATAAGGTTTTTCCATTATCAAATTCTTGTCTATAGTCTGGAAAAACCTTATTTACTATCTTGTGAGTATACTAATGTATTTTCATAACTTTTTTTCCTTTGATTCATTATAGTATAATCTCTATAATATATTACATTTCACTATATGAGATCTCATAGACTTTTATAATTATTTATTTTTCATCTCAAATAACTTTTTTTTGTATCATTGTGAGGATCCTTGATGTATTTTAATGAGGTTTAACACTTTACTAATTCTTTTTCTTTATAATAAAACATTATATATTTCCCATGATAAACCTCATGTATTAGGAAGAGTAACCCTTGTGTGAGTTTTTTTCCTTCACCAATTTTTTAACTTCAAATCAAAAATCTAAAATGTCTTCAAACCATCTCATAAACTAGTTAAACATTCTCAAGGAATCTCCAATTACTCCAAAAAAACTCAAAACAACTTAAATAATTTTTGTAAATTTTCAAAATATTTCCAAAGATCCTTAACCTAATTTCTAAATCCACACTATATATGATTACTCTATTTGAATCTTTCAATAAAAATTCACTACCTCAACTCTTCTAGTTTCAAACTCATACTTCTCTAATATTTATATAATTGGTACAATTCATTTATCACAATATCATTCATGCTGTATAACACGTGGATGGTTACTCACTATTTCATCTAAAATGTTTTCTTTTTCAATTGCATCCTTCATGATTTTTAATAGCTAGCTTCTTAACTTAAAAAGAAACATGTTTTAGACAGTTATTTCACCTTTCATCATCACTTATCATTGCTTAAGATATAAGTCCATATCAATGATCATTGGATGTATAGTTTTATTTCACAACACCGAGTGTAATATAATCTAAAATCCTTTTCCAAAAAAATAATAGATCTATATAAATTTTAATATTGGAAAAATTATTCAATTCATATAATCCATAGGAACTCTGTGATTTATCTCAAAATTCAACCACTTCATTCATTGATATCTTCTTCCATCACCCAAACCATATTGAAAACTATCCTAATCATTGATAATAAAAACAATCATCATAATCCAATGGACTCTTAAAAATCAATGGTCAACACTATCCATCCTAAGTTATTAATCTGTGGAGGATACTACTAAGAAACTAGTGGAAGACACCACCTCATGGGAACTATCCTCTATGCACATGACCCCAATGTTCTTAGACCCACGATGAGTGGAAATAACCAACACCATATATCCAAAACACATCTAGAAAACCATGATTATCACCCACAAATATGGTTCTCATCACCCATATCACAAAGGATATCCTACATCACCCAAAACCCACAAAATCCACATCCATTACATACCTAAGTAACCACATAAATACAAACATCATGAGTACCAACACTTCCTACATATGAGTAATTTCCATGAAATCCCTGAAGCCATTACGCGATAAAAAACCACATACCAGGAATAGTCTACCAATTCTCACATGATTCTACCCTTAAACATCTCACATAAATGAAAAAATATGTAAGTGGTTCATTACTTGTTCACACACATGACCCTACCCATTTCTATAAATAACACAATTCATAAACACATTTATAACAAATAAATAATATAGGGACCATATACCTAATACCAGTAGTGGATTTCATGTTGAATAATGCATCTTGAATCGACTTGATGAGGAAGAAATAAAGAAACTAGAAAAATAGAACCAAAATAAATGTTTTAGTCAAAAAAATCATTGTTGTGACAAAACCATAAATAAATGGTGAAGGATATGAAGCCCCACCTGTATCAAAACCCTATAATGAACAGAATGAAGAACAAACCACCATCATAGGAACTCCCCTAGTGATAAGGGAGTATAAGATAGGGAGGTTTATGGATAGCCTATTAGTAAAATCCCCCCTCAAACATTTTATATGTTAATAAATTAATTAATTTAAAAAAAATAAAAAACATTCCATAGGCTACTGGATATATTGTAAACCTCTACCGGGTACCCACCCTAAGTCCACCAGGTGGTCGGTGGACCTTAGAGGGCTACTTTCTCTAGTACTATATCCTTTGGGTACCAGGTACCAAACCACTGAGTACCTAGTTCCCCGTGCATTCAAAATATAGAGTCCATCACCCAAGAAAACCTCCGAAATATAATATTTGGACCTTCTTTGACCCTACAAACACCTCAAACACACTTAATTACAAATGATCAGACCACTCCCAGGCTAGAATTACCTTTTCTAAGAACTCATGTTATTACTACCTCCCCAATATGCAATATCTCATTCTCAATCTATCTTCATCCATAACATGAGAAAAGATAAACTAAAACTAAAGAATCCCACCCACCACACTCCCCAAACACCAAGACAATGTTGAAAACATATGTTACTCCCAATTATTTCACTTAACCACATCAAATATACTAATTTCATCTATGGTAACTCCCCACTATAGGAATCACATGCCTAGTAGTTTATTCGACATAACGATAGAAGAACACTGAACATCATATTGAATTCCACGTACACCTAATATCAACACAAATCCACCCACCATCACAAAAAATAATCACACATTATACTTGATATCCATCCCTCAACCAGTACCTAGTAATTCCATTTATAAATAAATCATCTTGTACACCAATTCTCATCACACAAAAACCAAAATTAATAAGTACGTGACATACCCATTACCATCAATAGTTCTCTTTCCTAATATGGGAAATTCATCTTTACTACGTGTAGCTTCCTTGAAGTTTGAATACCTAATGTCAATACTCCTTGTTAATTCACACTCAGTGTCAACAACTTCCCCACTATTGGGTATCTAGTCCACTTCTATAACCAGATCATGTAGACCAATCTTAGATACAAACTCCCAGTACTAATATCATTTATACTTCATATGCCTAAGTCTTACCCTATCCCTAACCTATAGATAACTATGATATCATCTAGTATAACAAATCTAGATACCCAATCTGGTGGCATTCCCAATACTCCCTTGATAGTCAATCCCACTAGTTCAAAATATGAACTTTCTTCCCAAATTGAAAACTCTTCATCTAAGACTCACTCTATAGTGAAAATAATGAATCTCTACTCTGAACACCCTTTTGGGTATCCTCATTTACATGATTCATGATACTCAAATCTACAAAACCTACCTCACCAGAAACTATTATCTTTTTAGGTACACTATCATCGATCAAGTTTTTCTCCATGATTAATGTGAGATTCATCACCTACAAAAATGAGTACAACTTAATTATATTAACTTATACCCAGATGATGTGGAAATTTCCATCCAAAAATTATTAGACCTTGGAAATCTCATCCTCTGTCAAATTTAGTACAAATCATATAAAGTTTGTGAACCTTATAGCATAATTAATAACTAATTTCACCCCTTGCACTAGGTGTATGAACTCATATGATTAGTATTCCCTCAGTATCTCACGAAAGAAGTGATCAAAGAACCACGACTCAAATTCCTTATATGGAATCCTCCAATGTCAAACAGACTGCACTCTCACATCCCACCAATATTTTTATGGCCCTTTGAGAACATATGTCAGAAACTTTACTCCCCCCTAGAGAAATCTCAGAATGATTGAAGATCATTTAGACTAACCCAATCCAATACATGGCTTCATGGGGTACATCCTATCCCTATAATAAGAGAGGATATTGTGACAGTAACTCCCTCATTATATATTCCATATATGAATCATCTACTCAAGATACTTGATCAATACTCTAAATAAACTTCACCAAACCCACCCTAATCTACTCATCAGACCATTACCCCTACTCTTTTTGTCTTTGTGGTTGACCTACCTCTCTCAAAAACATTACTTGTGGGTCATGTTAATATCTTATTTTAGGGAATACAACCATTTCATGTCTCAATAAAACCACATCTCCACCCTCATATTCTCTAATGGAAGATATTGAGGTGGAAAACGTAGAGAATCAAATACTATGCTCAATAAGAATATAACAATCGATATATTAAAAAAAGGTAAAGATATAACAGACAACGCATCTCATTTACCCTTACATTTCCCACATCTCACCCATTTCCCATATAATCTATCATTTCCTACCTATGTTAGGGTAAATTATCATACACACCCCATATATACTCCAAACCCAAAAGCTCAATAACACTAAGAATCATGAACCAAGATTACCTAAGTAAAATTCCACCAAGAAACTATATGGGAAAACATATTATAAGGTATTATTGAGACTTTAAATATCCAAACCCCTCCAACTAGAAAATATAACCAATGAACACAAAATCATATAAATACCATGTGAATCCTATGTTCCTGAAATGATGCATGTAAACATGCCCTCTCAACTCTATGCTCCAAGATTTGGAACATAAATCAATAACATCAAAAAAATTATAAAAATTAAATAACCTATCCATAAAAAAATAAATAGAAATCCTAAATCCTCTAGAGATGTGGAATTAATCTAGTACTTTTTCTAGCTAGGCACACAACACAAAATCCATCCCAAGTATCGATATATCCCAAAACATTATCTACTATACCCCCAAATAATAGTAAAAAACCCACTCTGTATAATTTATTACAAACTACTCTGATACAACTTTATAGTATCCCAAACCTGGATCACCCAAACAATAATTAAGTCAAATACCTATTAACCTTTATCATAGATCCCCATATTCCAGAGGATTTCGACTAGTAGTGAGGGTTAAAGAGGTTTTGATGGGTATATTTCACCCTTTGTTCATAAATAAATGGAAATAACCCATATAGGAAGTGAAATAATAGTAAATATATTAATAAATAATAATAACACATGGTAAGAAAATAAAAAATATGAATTTTCAAGTGAGTTATAAGATAAATAAATAGATCTCCTAGAGGCTGATAATATACAGACATAAACAAATAGATCAAGTAAACTTATTTTAGCATCGAGGAACAACCTAGTCAACCTCTGAAATCCAATAAAAACCTACTCATGCATTAACAACACCGCTAACCACTAAGATCTAGATATTATGCCCTTTCCCCTTATTGTATCATGGATCATAAATTCTACAGATGTATTGAAGGGACCATGTAGGGCATGAGTATGAACTTTGTAAGACACCACCAATGGTGTCCCTAAATAGTATCAATATATATACAAGTGTATGAAAAAAACAAAACCTATGAAATCAACATAACCCTCTCCAAACTTTCTCATCAATACATGATAATAACATTACCTAAATCAGCTAGTGTCGGAGTGGAATGATACACCCATGTTCTATCACACTAGAAGCACCATGGGTCTTCCATATAATTCTATACCACACAAAATTGCATGCCTCTACATTTCCCACATGATTATTCCAAGTCATTAGAAAAAATGCCACAAATTCACATCATTATAGAAAAATATATCCTTAGTTGTGGTTTTTTTAGGTTTAGCGATGGTTAAAACCACTGCTAAATCGTTTTTCAGTGTTTTCAAAAAATCATTGTTAATATATATGTTACTAGTTGTTTTATGATATTTTTTTATTATTTTTCATGATAAAATAATTCACTATGGTTGTTTTTTTAGTGGAAATTTAAAAAAGAACCATTAAAGTTGTTTCAAATATACCATATTTAGAAAATATTTAGATAACTACCATTAAATATTATAGATTTATAAAATGTTCTAACATATTTTTGTGTTCTTTTAATAGTTGATACTTATTTAGAGATAGGTAAAAACATATAAAACTATTGTATAGTATATAAAATTCATAGTAGTCTTTAATACATTCCAACCATAATAAATATATAGACAAAATATATGTACAAAATTAATCTGTCCAGTATGGAATAACAATAATAATAATTTCTAGATTTCAACATGCAACGAACAAATTCATAAAACATAACTATATAATATTATAATTGAAAAAATGTTTTCCATTAAATTTATCAGTAATAAAACATTTTATTGTCTAGAAACATCACTCCCTTATTGCTCTAACTTAATGTTTTCCTTCACTCTCCTCAGATGGGTCATGTTTTTCTTCACCTCCTTACCTAATTTCTTCCTCTAGTTTCTATATTAAAATTAGATAAATGCATATTGGTAACAAAAATATTAAAAAAATATTAAAAAAATTCAAAGTAGACTAAAACAGACTAGAATAAAATGATCCAAACATAACTAAACCAAATGAAATAAAGAAAATATAAAATTAAATAAGATAAACTTAACTTAACTTATTTTAAATAAAATAAATTAGAACAACTTGTACCCAAGTGAACTGAAATGATGCAATATGAACTGAATTGAAATAAAATATCATAAAACAGCAAAACTAGACTCAACTAGAACCATATTGAATTAAACAAAAGATAAGAAAACTGAATAAATCATAACTAACTAAAACTAAAATATATTAAAATGAACCAAGCAGACCTAAATAGAATGAAACAATTCAACTTAAATTATTTCAAAATTATTTGATATAAATTAAATTATATATAATAAAAAACTAAAATGAACCAAACCAAACCAAACCAATCTGACCTGGCTTGAACCACCCCATACAAGACCAACATGAATGAATCCAAGATAAAATGACACGAATAGAGTATAACCAAACTATATTGAACCAACCCAAAATAAAATCAAAGATAACCTTAAGACCTAACATGAAAATAATCAAAATAACCCAACGAAAATTGAACTAAAAAACTTGAGCCCACCCAGATTGACCTGGACTAAACTAAATTGAATAGAATCAACCCATCCCAACCCAAACCAAACAGAATAAACCTGAATTAAATGAAACTAATAGGAACTCAATACATATAAACCAAACAAAAGCCGCCTGAAACTCAATGTGCATGGTTCATGCATCTCGTGTGTTATGCGGGGGGGGGGGACATGATCACTAAGGAGAAGTGATTATGAATTTTAGAAGAGTATTTGGATAAGGGGACTTCCTTATAGAGGAGGATAATGTGATGTTGATGGGTATTGATCTTTGTCATCAACAAAAAAACTTACTGGGATTAGTAGAAATGGACTCAATAGTGATTCATGGGGCGGTGTAGGGGAAGATTCAAAGTACATGTTCCATCATTTATCTCATCCAATAGTTTAAAAGACATCTCTATTCATGGGTTGAAATTTTTCATACTTGGTGGGAGCAGATTAAGGTGGCGGATTTTCTAGCTTCTTAGGAAACCAATGAGGATTAGTACTATTTATTTTCTAGCTTAGATATTTACCATCAAGTTTTAGTATTATTGTTAGGGATTTCACACTAGGTCTCCACTATTTTAGACCACCTTAGAATTGATCTTCTTGGGGTATTCCCATAATCAAATAAAATAGTGACTTTCTAGTAAAAAAATCTAAACCAAGCATGATTGAATATGAATATATTGAAGTAAAACATTCTAAAATAAACCAAACTAAATTGATTTACTTGAATATAACCAAAGGAAATTTAACTGGACAATGTTAAACTGAAGTCTTTTTAATTGTACAAAATTAGATGAAATGGGATATAACATATAAATAAAAACTAAAAAAATTAATTATAATGATATAAAAAGAGTAAAATTAAATATTTATAAACATACATTAAATGGATTAAATTGACCTAGATTGAACATATGCAATTCTAAATAACTAAACATAATCAAAATATACCAAACTAAATGAAACATAATATTTCTAAACCAATAAGACCTCATATAAAATAACTTAATTGGGACTACATCAAACATAACACAAACAAACCCAACCACACTAAACCAAAACAAATAAACCTCAACTAAATAAACCTAAAATGTTTTGAATTGAATGGAATGTAATTGAATAAAATAAATATGAATAAAACAAAACCAAATAAAATATAATATAATAGAATAATGTTAAAAAAAATATACACAGACTAACCAAATGTTACTATAATATATCTAACCCATATCAAACAGAACAGACCTAAACTGATCAAAATCAAGTTGATCTAAACAAAATAGAAAAAAATGAATTGAACTAAACCCAACTAATTCACACCAAACTGACATGAACTAATATAATATTTCTAATGATGAATCATATTAGACCAAACATAATCAATCCAAATTAACATTCCTTGAACCACCTAAACCATATTAAAACAATCCAATTTGATATAAACCTTATGTAATCAAATAAAATGAATCAAAACCTAAATGAACCTATCATGGCCCCTCCCTCTAAAGGTACCACAACTAGGTCGGTGGTAAATAAAGGGAGATAATTACCCCTGATTCCCACCTCCAATAGGCATCTAGTTCATGAAAAGAACTAAGGGTATAAAAATATTAATATAATAGGAATTTCCCTCTATAATATATGTAGTATCGATATATAGGATATCAGTGATCAATCGACTCCATGACATAACATAAAAGGAAACGAAAACCATCTAACAATGCTTGTATAAGTAAAATAAATACAATTATAAGCCTCCAAAAGTAAATACCCAAAAAAACTAAGGCAACAACATGGAAACTATCTAGATTTTCAATCTAGTAATGTTTATCATGGTCTATGTGATCCTATGGGAAATCTGAAAATCTATTTTATATACTTAGGGTTAGAATACATGTATACTCATTAGTAAAACCAAAGTCTCTAATGTAAATGGGAAAGAATCATACTAATGAACCAGTGAGAAAATAGAAGAACCAATAACACCTAAATACGTCAACTAGCTAAACCCCAACCTCACTATAGAATTATCACCAAATAACACAATACAAGTACAATAACATAATATAAAGAATATTAGTAAATAGGGTTCCCCATATCACTTTCCCATAGATTTTATACTCTCAAACCTCATCATCGAACATCCTATCACTCTAATATCTTCCATATAATATCACATAACACCACCCCATTGAATGGTCACATCACATCTCACCTGAATACACTTGGGCCAACACTTCATATGACCTTCCCATAACATGGTTTCATCACACAACATCTGCAAACACATGTTTCATCACATCACATCACAACAACATATCCAAGGTAGTATGGTATCATGAACAAGAAGGATATCAACCATGTTCCCGCCTCCTACCATGAATGAACCCTACCCTAAACCATCATATCACATCTCTCCCAAATACACTTGGGCCATCACACCACAACCATATCTTGATAGTGTACTTTTTACTTCTATAAATCATATCTAGGGAATGTTAATTTCACCTAGAAGAGAGAGAGGGAAGGAAAGGGTATTTAGTTATCTATCCTCATCACCAGGATGTTAGAAAAAATACCCCTTATATAAATATACAAGTGTCAACACATGGTGTTCCATGTGGATGGGGTCTATATAGAAATCAAAAGGAAAATTAAAATATATATATATATACACAAAATACCAACCTATGGGTTCCCCAATAAAGAACTAACTAACCCAAAAACATCACTAATCAAACTCACAGCACCACCACTTTTTCTGTCACTTCTAAATGAACAACATCAAACAAGCCACAAACAACACTTCACATTACCAACCAAACCCATTATCCGTCCCATTTATTTCATTACTAAACATTAAATATATTTAACCACACATCCCATTTTGATTTCACATTCATTAACCATTTAATCTCATTCCATTTCAATCAATAATAACCAATTCCATTACAACCCGGGCAACAAGAACAATGTTTCAAAACACAACTCAAACAGATTATCCTCTTTTTAAATCTGACAAAATAACACCACCACCACATTCATAGACACAACATGACTACACATCACTTCCCCACAGCATGGTCACATCTCACTACCCCACAACATGATCATAGGACAACATATATACCAATTATTTTCACATCACACATAAAATTTTCCAAATTTATCAAAGGGATGTCAATTACTTCCACTTATTTATTTTAGGGGAATTATCACACAAGCTATACATCCATTTGCTACCAATTTATTACCAAATTATAATTTATTATACATTTATTCAAGGTGGTGTCAATGTAATCACACATCAAGGTATTCACAATACATTAACTAAATGAAAAAGGCTCCCAAAAACCATGATTTTCAATAAGGCATTTATCCCATGAAATCACAATATCAAAAAATAATATTTTTAAAAAAGAATTAAAAACATACCCCCTCTCTTAAATTCAATTAAACTAATTAATTTAAAATTCTTATATCACACTAGACCATATTCCCATGAGATAACAAGAGTAACATAATCTTGTATGATACACTAGGTGACAAATTAAGGATTCCCTATACAAATGAAGATTTTCAATCTTTTATGTAAGGTTGGAATAAGATAAAATCAACCATCAATCACCAAATTAAGGTGGACCACCTCTATCAATTTTGAACACAAAAACTATATCATTATCCATATGGAACAACATAAAAAAACCAGGTATTAACCTTGGAAGTATCATTCCCAGGTGAAGAAACATAGAAAAAACTAGAAAAAAATAAAGGGAGGGACTCACCTAATCCACCGCAGATCGATCATCAAGGTTTAAGGTTAGGAAGGGACTAAAATTTCACATTGGGATGCACTTGGTTCACTATAAAACGAGAGGAACAAGGGAGAAGTTACCAAGTTCGAGCGAGTTTTAAACTTTATTGGTGGCCTATAAAACATAATACCATGGTGCATCATCTAGTACTATACCACAGAATGTATAATACTCAAGGAGACAAAATATTATTCAGGAGGACTATTTCATAGCTTTCCTAGTCATTGTTCCCTCTAAGAAACACAGATACCGTTGTGGGGTAGATCCTATAAAAGGGGAAGGAGGACCACAATGTAGCCCATTCCACAACATCGTAGACCCCCAGAACCTAGAAAGAGGCTTCACCATATCCTTAGCTCCACAGTTTATCTATTCCTAAAAATGAGGTAACCTCAAACTCTACCTAGGACTCCAAATATTCCATAGCTACTCCTCTATGTCACAGTCATCACCTACCGAAAAAGGGCTATGTCATAGCTCCAGCTCCATGGAGTAGCTCTCCCTGAATTGTAACTAGAACCGAAAACACCTCCTACTACTCACTACACCATATCTAGACTCCCCCCCCAGGCCAAAAAAATCCACCATTATGGTTCATCCCTAGACTCCATACCATGTCCTTACCAAAATAGGTAGTGGATCCTCCCTTCTCATGCAGAACACCTCCAAACACCATAGGATCCCCTTGGAAACCCCCATTAATATAATTCACGTAATGTAATATTCTATAAGGTCCATTCCATTACATCATATACCGCTTAAACTATTCTCACCCCCAAGAATCAAAACCAATCCTAGGATAAAAGAAAGGTTCCGAAAAAACACCAGGAACAACACCAAACATCTAGTGCCATACACAAACCACCATATTTCCTCACAAATCAATCTGCACAACTATCTAAACCACAAAATATCTGAAACCAACTACATACATAGTTAACACATACATATTCCTCATTCACACAAATCAAGTAATTCCATCTCGCATGTGAAGATAATGTCTGATTTGAGCGGCACTAACTCTCCCACACAGTTTTAATAATGTAAAATTTAATGTGTCCTCATTAGGATTCAGGTTCTCTGCTATTAATATGTCAGAATCTTTATCATACATCACTAAATAATAAAACATTACATCTCGTAAAACTTTAATATCCATCATCACCTCAAAAATTAAAAACAAATCTAATCAAAATTTAAAATAGGTCTAGGTATCGAGCACTCATCTACGTCTCTCGCTCCCAAGTACTCTCTTCTAAGACACCATGACTTTATAACACATGAAAAAATGGAATGGTCTATCCTCATAGAACCCTCTACCAATGATCTGGGGTCTTTATTGTACACTCCATGAGAATTTCATCATCCCTGATATCCAACACTCCATGGTTAATGAAATGGGATACATCTTAAAGGTACTGGTAAAGATGAGAAACATGGAATACATCATGGATCTTCTCCATCCATGGTGAAAATTCCAATAGATAATTTGTCTCACCAATGCATCCCAAAACCAATAAAGGTATAAAAAACTAAGGTGATATCTTATTCCCCCTTCCAAACCAAAGCTTCCCATGTCGAGAGGAAACCTTCAAGAGCACATGGTCTCTATCCTAAAACTATAAGGGCCTCATATTAGGATCTACATAAGAGTTATGTTGATATAGTGATAATTTTATACTCTCATAAATGATTTGAACCTTATTTTTCATGATCTAAACTACTTCATGATCAATAACTAAAAAATATCTTACCTCAGTCTGATTCAATGGAAAATTTCACAACTACCCATAAAAAAACTTCTAATTGGTTCTTAAAAATGTATGAGTGATATATATTATTATAAGAAAACTAAACCAAGGGAATTTTTTGTCACCACAATCCCCCAAACTCTATGATGAACACCCAAAACATATCCTCCATCGTCTGGATAGTCCACTCCATCTTTCTATTTGTTTGAGTGTAGAAGGTAGTGCTGAGGTGTAACTGATTTCCAAAATAATGATAAAATACTATTTAGACTAATGAAGAAAAATATTTTTCCTATTATATGAAAATAGACCTCATAATTCTATAAAACATCACCACCTCATCCGCATATATCCTCACTAAGAATCCATGACCCCAAACTCCTTGAATGATAAGAAGCCGACTTATTTTTTCAACTAATCCTTGATTACCTAGATAGAATAAAAAACTTCATGATATTAGGGTAACCCTATGACAAAATACATTGATATTTCATCCCCTTTCCACTCAAGAACATCCAAGTTCTATAAAAAACCACTAGAAATATGATATGAATCCTTTACCTTTTAGAAAACCAAACATGGAGCCACGAACTCTACCACTGTCAATTTTATCTAAGGCCACCAACACTATATCCTCTAGCCAAAATACATATTATATATTCCTAGGTATATCAACAAAGGTGATCTATGAAAATCATGAAGGACTCCATCATACAACTCTACCAGAATAAATGTCATCACCTAAAACAACATCTTGTTCTGACCGTCCCTCTAGAGCTTCACCAGGGCCAACACGATCATGAATCACCTCTACCTATGATTCTTCCCATAGATGCTTCTCCACCTGTTGTATCAAAGAATAATGCATTGTTATATGAAATATAAAACATGCACCATAAACACATGATCACATCTAGGTTCAAGGATTCCAACTCCTTAATTTATCTCTAAGAATCCCTAGAATTATTAACCAAATCCTTCTATGATTTCCTCCTCAAATAATTGGCCACAAAATCCAATTTCATGAGGTATAGAAGATCTCAAATTCATAGTCTTGAGGAAACTCCATCCACCTATATTAACAAATATTCATATCATTTTGAGAAAATATGTACCTCAATATCTTGTGGACTGTGAAGGCCATAAAGCACTCCCCAATGAGGTAATGTCGTCAAAATATTATTGCAAACACAACCGTTTCTAAATCTAGATCATGGGTGGAAAAGTTACACTCATAAAAATTTAACTTCCTAGACCTATAATAGATCACCTCTCTATAATGTATCACAGAACATCCAAAGTCCATAGGTAAAGTGTTATAGAACACCTAAAACATAACACCCTCCTGAGACAACTAAATCACTAGTTCACTGACTAACTTCTCTTTTAGATAACCGAACTCTGCCTGGAAATGATCAGTCCACAAAAAATCATGGTCCTTCCTAGTTAACATGGTTAACATGGATGAAAATGAAGAGAAATTGGGTAAAAACCTCCAATAATATCCTATGAGGCCAAGGAAACTTCAAACCTCTTCCATGTTCTTGGTTGATTCCCAAGAAAAAACATTCTCGACCTTTGATGGGTCCATGGCAACACCATATTGGGCCAACACATGCCCAAGGAAATTCACCTATCATATCAAAAACCTAAACTTGGATAAATTTATATAGTGTTGGTGACACTGAATAACCTATAAGATAACTCTAAGATGAAAAAAATTCCTTTCCTCTGACTTCGAGTAGATCAATATGTCATTGATGAGCATGACTACCAACTAGACTAGGAAGTAAAAGATCACAAATTTTTTAAACCCCATGAACACAGGTAGTGCATACATGAAAATGAACGACATGTCCATGAACTTGAAGTTATCATACATACATCTGAAGGTAGTATTTGGGATATCATCCTCCTTAACCCTAAACATGTGATATACACATAGAAAATCAATATTAAAAAACTAAATCACCCCTATAATATCTTCTAAAAGATCATATATCCTTGGTAGAGGGTAAAAAATCTTGATTGTCACCTAATTCAATCCCTGGTAGTCTATACTCAACCTCATACAACCATCTACCTTACTGAAAAATAACACCAAAGCACCCCATGGTGACACACTGAGCCAAATAAAACCCTTTTGTATTAGATCATCTATCTAATCCCTTGACTCTCAAAACTCATAAGGTTTCATCTGATAAGGTTCCATCAAAATTAGAGAAGCACCAGGCTATAATTTTATCGCAAACTCAACATCACATAGAGAGGGTGGTGTCAAAACCTCCTTAATAAAAACATCCAAGAACTCCAAAAAATCCCTAGGAACCTTTAATATCCCAGTATCCACTGATTAAAAAGACAATTCATCCATCAAGGAAAGAAGGGGCTTCACATATCCACTTCCCACCAGATAACTCTACTCACTAACAAAAACTGCATAATAGTTATCCACATCGAAGATCAATACTCTCCTCTAATATTAGTTGATAATAGAGTGCATAGAGTATAACCAATCAATGTTGTGGATGACATCATATAAATGCATATAAATCAATTAATGATCCCCATGATACTGATGTGGATGCATCATCCGTTTACACCCATGACACACATAAAACTAGTTATTATGGTCTCCAACTAGTGTAATTAATACCAGGTTCATGGGAAGCCTCTCTACATCCAGTCCCAAATAATATAATAGAGTGTGGGTAATAAAAAATTGATAAGTACATCAACTACTGATTTTTAATTGTTAGAAATGGAGTTTATTTTCTATTTGTTTTCAATACATACTAGGTATTATCAAATAATTTTCAAGATAAGATATCTTATGGGGTATATGGCTTCAATGTTGAAGGTGATTTCATTTCCTAGTGTTTTTCAAATTTTTGGAGCTCAAAATAAAGGCGGAGGATCAATCTTCATGAAAGGATGATTTCCAGGATTGACTATTTATTAATATGGTAAAAGTATGAGTTTCATGAAGACTGGGTTTAATGAAGACTAGGTTCAATGAAAGGTTAAGCTTAATGAAGGTGATGATCATTGAAAACACACAATGGAAGGATGAAGTTATTCACAGCTATGAAAAGGTACATGAATACATGATGGGATAATGGTAAATATTCATGACTATGAGAATCTCTGTGAATGGGTTAAATTTCACTACAGATTTTTGAATAAAGTAAATCTACAATAATAACTAAAGATACCTGTGAAAAGGCCACTAGGAGTGTGGGATCTTTACAAAGGGTTGATCCTATAAATAGGTGGCCACACCCATATCAAGAGAATTGGTGAAAAGGTTGAATCAATCTAATTTCATAAAGGTATAACTAATCAATAAATATTTTTGAATTGGGAATAATTTTTAATATTAAGCATCACAAAAGGAATGGATATGAAATGATTGATTTTAAGATATATCATAAAATAAAGTTTCATGAAGAATAGGAGTTTCATGAAGACTGTGAGTTCTGCAAAGTCTAGAAGTTTCATAAAGGATAAGATCATTGTAAAGGACAACTTCTTCATGAAGGTTGGGATCTTAAAGAAAGTGTGTGGATTTGTGAACACTGGTATAAATTTGAAACATATAGGGGGTTTTTTGAAGGCTAGAATCTTCATGAACAATAGTTTTGAATATCTGGGTAAATTAGAAACTGAATCAAAATCAAGGGAAGCAAAGAAAAAATTATAGATTGAAAGATTCTCAAATTCGGAGTTATTAGAAAGAGATAAACATTGTTATTAAGGATTATATAAGGCCTTGAATGATCATAGATCCATATTTATAGGAAAAGGTTGAATTAGATGTGATGTGGAAACATCAAAGGCAAGAAATATAGTGAACCCAAATAAAGGGAAGTGGAAAGTTGGACATATAACAAAGGCACCTGATGTCCCAAAAAAATGCTTTGAACCAAAAAAATAGATTTGAACCTAAAACTCAAGTATTGAGAAATAATTTATGGTCAAATAACATTAAAAAAAAAGAGGAAATTTGGAGTAATAGAATCAAGAAGACTTTTCCCCTTTTGAAGTTTCAATTTTGTGGATTTCTAGGACCTACAATGTCTTACTATCAAGAGAAAATAAGCTATCTGAATGGGGAACAAAATGGAAGTGAAAAAAGGATAATGAGACCATATAATTCATCATATTGAAGAATAAATTTCTATGTATTTTTTTCATTGTTATAACTATGTCCATAAAGTTATTCATTGTAGGAAGAGGAAAGGTGGGAAGAATAACTATAGAGCTCGGAGGCAAGTCAATACATTTCAAAAAAGAAGAATTGACCTTGAAAATATTTATTCTCCTATAGAACAAGAATATGAGTTTGATGAACCCATTCATATTGAAAATATATTACAAATTCCATCTTTTTACACTACTCAATCAGGTATCTCATAGAAGGAAATGAAAAAAATTCAAGAAATTGAATCTTGCAGAAATTTCTCTCAAAGCCATAAATAATAGTAACACCTTGACTCTTAATAGTGGATTCTCATAATACATGATAGGAAATACATATTAGTTGAATAATTCTAAGAAAAGTGTTGATGTAACAGTGATATTTGAAAATAAAAGTTCTTTAAAGATCAAAGGAAATAGAAATACAGAACTGGAAAATGACGAGCTGAGGAAAAATTAAGTTCTCTCTATAGAAAATTTTCATCACAATATCCTAAGTGTGATTAAAATCTGTGACTTGAGATTGATAGTGAAATTAAATCAGAAGAGATTTACTATCAATGGAAAGATATGTAATTATCTCATGAAAGGATGCAGAATAGGAGGAAATTTATACCAAGTTGACAGTAAAGAGAACATTTTATACTTAATAGTGGATTTAGAAAACAACTTTTTGAATGGGAGGTTGGTTCATATTAATCAATAGAGTAGGGAACATATATCTAAGATTAATATAGTTGTCAATATTCCTAATCTGAATTGTGATCGAGAAAATACAAGTGATTCATGAATGCATGGAAATATGGTTAGGAGTTCATATCTGATAAAGAACAAAAGGGATTCAAATCTACTTGATATCATCCACACAGATGCACATGGTTTAATAAATGTGGCTAGCACAAATTGGGGGAGGTACTTAGTTATTTTTATTGATGATTATAGTATAAATACTTTTTTAATATTTATGAAGAAGAAATAGAAAGTGCTTGATTGCATGAAGAGTTCTTGTCAAAGTGATAAGAATTAAATTGACCTCACAATCAAGATTCTAAGATCAGACAACAGAGAATAATACACATCCATTGAATTTGAAAATTACCACAAAAACACGGGATAGATCATAAGGTTCCTGTAGTGAGAACCCCTCAATGAAATGGGTTTACTGAATGCAGAAATAGAAAAGTGAAAAATATGACTAGAATGATACTGATTGAGAGTCATGTTTTTCATCATTAATGGAAAGTGGTTGTTTAAGTAGAGGTGTACAATCAAAATCATACAAGAAATTTTATGGTAGAAACCAAGACACCATATGAGATATGGTATGGAAATAATCCATCTATGAAGTATTTTTGTGTTTTTTGGAAGTAAATATTTCATCTGAAACAATGAAGTAAATAAAGGAAGGTACGGTGATTCTTCAAATGAGGGAATATTCATTAGATATTAAATGAAGATTAAAGCCTACAAATATTACAATAATTATCTTAGACAGATTGTGGAAATAAGTGATGTTAATATAATTGATAAAAAACCATAAATACCTCGAGGAGTTCATATGTTGGTATGATTGAATATGAAAAATAAATTGGAAAATGGGAAGATTCAAATTTAAAAATAGTGGAAGGATTTTTAAACATAAATGTCTTAAAAACTAATGATGATTCAAAAGAAGAATCGAATGAGGAAACTATTTCTGAAGAAACTTAATCAGAATATATGAGAAATAGAAGAGTGGAAATTGATCAATACAATGTCATTAGGGATTGGACTACACCTAAACAGACAATGAGAATTAATAATTAATCACATTATTCCTTACTATTAATTTTATAACCATTCTCATTTGAAAAAGCGGTGAATGATGAGTCATGGGTTAAAGCCATCAATTAAGAATTGGATCGAATTAACAATAACCATACATGGGGTCTTTTTAAGAGATTATAAAATCAAAATGTGAATGAAAAAAAGTGGATATTTAAAAAAATTGATGATCATAGAAAAGTGATCATAAACAAGTCATCCTTGGTGTTTAAAGGATATACACATATTGAAGGCATTGACATTGAAGAAATATTTTCTCCAATAGCTAGATTGGATTCAATCAGGATTTTTATTTCCATTGAAATACTAATATGGATCAATGTTTATGAGATGGATGTAAAAATGGAATTCTCAAATAGAGTTCTTAAAGAAGAAGTCTACATTAAACAACCAATGGTATTTATAATTGTAAATTATGAGACTACTGTTTATAGATTAAATAAGGCTTATATGGATTGAATTAGGCACCATGAGAATAGTATTCTTGACTAGATTCTTATCTGAAGAATCTTTAATTTAAAAGAGGAGGAATTGACCATAATCTCCATGTGAATAATTCTAAGAGTGATCAATATATTGTGTTTTTGTATGTGGATGATATTATTTTTAGTGGAAGTAGGCAGGGATCATTGGATGAATTCTTTATTCACATGAAAAATAAATTTTAAATTTCTATGACTAGTGAACTTGCATATATTTGAGGTTGCAGTTGTCTTAAAAGAAGATTTATATCTTCATTTCTCAAGAAAAATATGCAAGATAACTATTAATGAAATTAAATATGCATGACTCCAAACCAATTTCGAATCCGATTGTGATTGGTAAAAAACTTTTACAGCATGGGGATGAGGCATTTTTGGATCCCACCCTATACATGAGAATCATTGGAAGCTTATTATACTTGACTATAACACATATAGATATTATCTTTGCAACATTTTTATCACCTCCCTTTGAAAATAATTTCAAGGAAAATCATTTTCCATAAGTTAAAATAATCATGCGGTATATTCAAGGTACTATCAATTTTGGATTATACTTTGCAGCATGAAGATAAAATGAATTATTATCATTTTTTATGCTGACTGGGCTAGAGATGTGGTGGATATAAAATCCACCAGTGGTGGTGAATTCTTCATTAGAAACAAATGTGTGGGATGGTTGATCAATAAACAAGAAATCACTTCTATTGGTACTAATAGAGTAGAGTATATCATTGTGAAAAAGGCATGCACTTAGTTATTGTGGATGAAGTAGAAACTTACTAATATTATAGATAAGGTGAATTAGCTGATGCTGATACATTATGACAACAAAAGTGTGATAAATCTCACAAAAAATATAGTTAAACACTCTCTACCAAATATACTAAGATCATATATCCCTTCATCAAATAAAAATTTGAACAAGGTGTGATTCAAATGGACAAGTTGGAACTAATGATCAAGTGGATGAAATTATGACTAACTAATTCCTAACAAAAATGTTTGATAAATATCATTTGAACCTCGATGTTCATCCACCTCCCAATGCTTGAGGAGGTTATGGTTTATCCCCTCTCCTTCTTTGTGTTAATTTTTTTAATATATTTTTTAAAGTGATACATGTTTATGGGGGAGATACGATCCAGGGGAGTTTGTGTTGAGCACAAATAGTACAAATAAATGTTCTTTAGGTTTATTTCCAAAGGGGGAGATAAGTAAAATTCAATGATTGTTTGGTTTGGTTGATGGTATATAGAGGCATGAAATAAACTTTTTCCACTACTTTTTTACATTGATCTTTTCTCACGTAGACTTAGATTTATTGATGAGTTATTTCATGCCTATTATTTTTTTCTCTATGATGGTGTTTTTATTGAATTTATCTACATATTTAAAACAACCCCAAATTGGGAGATTATTGGAACCAAGGATTTCCATCTCCAGAAATTGAATTTTTTTTACATTCAATCCACAATAGGGTTGATCCGAGAGTTCTTAAGATAATATATCTTATGGTTCAGATGGATTCATTGTTTAAGTTGGTGTTATTTACTAGTGTTTGCCAAATTTTTTGAGCTCAAAATAAGTTGGAAGGAGAAAGATTTTTGAATGGTGGATTACTAGGATTAACTCTTCATTAATATAGTAAATGTATAAGTTTTTTGAATACATGGTTTCATGAAGGCTGGTTTCATGAAAGGTTATTCCTCGCAAAAGTGGGGAGCATTAAAAACATGCAATTTAAGGAAAATATACTTCATGACTATTAGAAGGTTCATAAATATGTGATGGTATGAGGGTAAATATTTGAGACTAAAAGAAGCTTCATGAATTGGTTAAATTTCTCTAGAGCTTCACAAATATAATATCTCCATGAGTATGACTAAAGTGGTTCAAAAAAAGCTGATGGGAGTTTGGGTTCTTTATGAAGGGTTGATCCTATAAACAGGTAGCCACACCCACTTTATTTTAGATAAAGAGAATTGGTGAAAGGGGTTAATCACTCTGATTTCACAAAGGTCTACCTAATAAGGAAATATTCATGAATCAAGAATAATTCGTGAGATTAACCATGAAGAAAGGAATGGATATGAACTATTTGATGTTATGGAATATCAAAAAATTAATTTTCTTAAAGACTTGTAGTTTCACAAATACTAGGATTTCCATGAATGTTAGGTGATTCAAAAAGGTTGGGATCTTCATGAAGGCTGGTTGATTTATCATGGTTGGGAGATTCATGAAAGTGTGTTGGTTCATGAACACTGGAATATCTTTGAAACTTAAAGAGGGTTTCATGAAGGATAGGATCTTCTCAAATAGTATTGTTAACCATCTGGTTTAAGTGAAAAGTACTTTAATGTGCACCAACTCTAGACTACGATGATAGAATGTTCTCATTCTTGTTAGGGACAAAGAGATAAATATAAATCTGCTAAAGTGACTTTTAAGTCATTAAACTAAGTAAGACTCCACTCAAGGTAGTGAGCTAGGGGGAGTCAACAGAAGTGTTCTGAGGGAGTTGTTGTGTTATTCCTAAAATTCTTATAAAGGTAGTGTTTTTGGAATAGATTGATTGTGTTTGATCTTTTTTATTCCACAAAACTAGTGAAGTCTAGTAGATTTTGGTACGACCAACACATTTTTGGTGTATAATCCTTAGACTGACCCTTAGTGGTGAACCATATACAACTAATATGTTTCCTCTCTAGATGTGATGGTTTAATTACTGCATGATTCCATCAAATTGGTTTAACATGTTCCAACCAACGTGTGAACAAGATCTGTCACATTAAAAGAAATAGTTGACGCCCTAATTATGTCCGACACTCTTAGGTTTTTTTGGGGTCATACAAGAAGATCTTGAATCAAAAAAACAACAAAAAGGGTACACGACAAACTAGTCATACCTCTAATTATCTCTGGCCCCCTGAGCTTGCCTCCTGCACAGCGTATAACTAACTATGACAATCCCCTCTACCTCTATAATGATGGAAATCTCTATGGACACACTTAGTTTGGGGCCCTTGTACATGAGTGACATCCTAAGGTTGGACCCTACCAACTTCATCCCCTCTCAAGGAAGTATAAAACTTCTTCCCCTAGTGCTAAAACGACCTCACTAGAAACTTTTACAAGGCTGGAGTTGAACCCAACAGCACCGACCACACTAATATTGAAAGTATAATGGAAATTAGTTCTATAAATTTCCATGAACCCCCACATAAAAATAAAAATATCTTGAATTCCCCAGGAAAATAATAGAAACCATTGGCCCTAGATGGCTGGAAAGGATGTTGATGAGGTCAACTACTAGCTAGTCATAACCTCAAAGGACCTGTCACTTGAGACTTTCCACTGATAACTCTACTCCTCAAAGAACCCTACTAGATCCCCTCTCATAGAAAAAATCTTCCTGGGTGCGTCTACTTGATCACATTCACCTTCTTCAAAACCTCCATATATGTCAACAATGTAAAGGGAGTAAGTTCATGAATAATAAAAGGATGGAGTGACTCCTAATGATGTCTCACATGGGACTCCTCATCTAAAATTATATCTTGGAAAAAATGAAACATTTCTTTAAACTTTATTCCTAGCTCTTATAAAAACGAAATCCCCTACAAACAAAAAACAGTCTTCTACCTTTTTATAACCTCCATGGTTAATGAAAGTAACTCTAAATGAAGTTACCTATGAATTTTTAACCACAAAACGCATTCCTCCTTCCAATAACCAAGAAAAAATATACACCACAAATGCTACGCTCCCTGCATCTGTATAACTGCCCATGGGACCTAGTACCCCACCAGAGCCCAGATCAAACTAAAGGTGATCTTGAGATCCTCCATCTATCACTATGTCCCCACATCCAAAAAAACTTCCTGCTTACTTCCCAAAAAGATTTCTTCTAAAAAGAGAACAACGCCCTCTTCCAAACTCATCCCCATCAACTATATCAACCCTATACTAATTAACTAGATTAACATGATGAACCTCCACTACCTAACCCACTCATGTATGAAGAATATGAGCCATATCTAAAAGAGAAATAAAAATATTTCCTAATCACTATAGTATGTATTTTTTATTAATATTTATTTAATTAATTTTAATTTCACAAATCCAAAACCACCCAATTAAAACAATAACACAAGTTAAGCAGGATGAATGTACCTATTTTAGTTCTCGACCCTGCGGATAGGTCCACCTAACTTGGTCATTAAATAATCTCAAATCTCATATACTAGATCGTGGGGGGTCCTAAAATATCATTTCCTAGCCAGTTTCCCTTGCCTATGTCATACACCAAGGTTAAATCAAACTTTTTCCATATAAACCCATGAAATCCTCACTATTCCTAACTCCAAACTCTATCTTATCTCTTAATCATCAACCTTTGATACCACTCTATCATGACCCCTCCCTATAAAGGTACCCAACCTGATCTAGTAATGAATAAAGGGAGAAAATAACCCCTAATACCTAACTTTAGTAGGACCCAAGTTAGAAACCAACACCAAGGGTATAAAAATATCAATATGGTTGGAATTTTCCTCTATAATATATAAAGTATCAGAAGATAAGATGAAAACAATCAAAAAAATCCATGAAATAATAGAAAATGAAACCAAAACAATCCCAAAATTCATGTATAATTACAAATGATAAAAATAAAAGAATCCAAAATTTAATAACCAAAACAAAAACTAAAGTATAAACATGGAAACTATAAATAGGTTTGAGCTAGTAATGTCCATAATGATACATGTGATCCTACTGCAAACCTAAAAATTAGTTGTATATATGTAGGGTGAACATATAATTATAGTTAGAAGGTTCAAGAGGAAGGTGAGCCTTATTCTAAAAAACATTAATAAAAAAGGAATGTAATAGACAAGTCAAAACAGTGGAGCATTACAAAGGTGGGTATGTACAACACCACGAAAATCTACCTAAACAAGTCTAGAACAATAGACTAGTAAGACAAAAGACCAAATTCAACTTACCTCCATGATATCTCTCTTAGAAAAACAAATCAGATACCTAATTGGACTCCCGATAAATGTGAGTTACGTCCAAGGAAAATGAATCAGAAAGGCGAAGACAAGCAATCCATGGTGACAACATCCTACTTGGTACATTACTTGAGCAATATTTGAGAATTTTCATAGCAATAGATGAATATTATTCCATCTATAAATCACACCAACCATAGTGGACAACATACCTTACCACCATTACCATAGCCCAGAGTTCTGCTTCAGTTAAAAATCTATTTTTAATTAAGTGAATGAAACATCCCTTAACGAGGCCCCTGATGGGTACGAAAGATGCCACCACTACCAGTAGGCCCTGGTGCACTGGAGGTCTCCCCATCAATATTGATCTTTATCTAACCTAATATTGGTGGTATCCATCGGATATATTTCACTAAACATGGTTTTTTGGCTTGTTATGAACACCAGTTGATCTCAAAATAATCATGTCAGAAACATGATTATTCATTGAACCAGTTTAAATTTTAGAAGAAAGTATGATCACATGGTGAATAGACAAGACACCAATATGAAAAGAAGGTTTTTGGTTTTTAAAAATCAAGTCATTTCGTGCCTTTTAGGTGTAGGATAGAACACTAGCAATCGTTGTTGATAATAAGGAATGTATTTTCTCGCTGCAGGCCATATTCCAGATAGAAGATAGCAGTCCCTTGACAAATTGAAAACTGAAGTATTATATAAAAAGGTCCTAGACATAACTCCACAGCCTTTTCATGAACCTGAAGCAAAAAAATAAATGCAAAAAGGATTCTTATTCACTCAAACAAAATAAGTAGGTTGAATAAAGGTGCAACCCAGTGCACTGGATGAAGGGTTGAATAGGCAACCACTACTTTCATAGCATCCATATGACCAGAATATCCTCATGGAAAATAAATAGATTAATAAAACCTTCCACCCAGAATGGAATCCTAGGTGAGGTACCATAATAAAATCTATAACATTCATAGGTAGAAAATTGACCATTAATATTACGTATCCAAACCAAAGTGTTATAGTTAGAATATTCATATCTGGATACCTATGTACTAATATTAATAGGAAATAGATCCTAAATATTAATACTACCTTGTAACTCAGAAATGGTAGTATTCTTGATAGAGGAAGGAACATCAATATCAGCACCCATGGGTCGAGCTAACCAAGGAGTTGTCGAGAAATTTAATTGAGAATTCCTGCATACCACCCATTTTTAATTATCCATAATATCATAATAATCCTTATTATCTGATGTCCAAATAGAGGAGGGAAAATACATAGTATAACCACTATAAAACCTATCAATAAATCTGGTGGAAAAAACTCTAATGAGAAGTCAGGCATGGAGAGTATCCTCCATGTGAAGTTTTTGAGAAAAGTATCATTGAAAATCTTGAGGTCTTTAACTCCCATTCCCCCCATATTCATAGGCTTGATGAAATATTTCTAGGAGACCATGACTAGATTCATTTCATGAATTAATTCAATCCAGATAAAATTTCAGATCTTGCCACATATCTGTATATAATTATACTCAGTAGGAAAATAAGATTCTCTTATGCATAAGTGAAAGAAGTATACTAATTCACCAGTGAGTAAGTAGAAAAACCAATAACACCTAAATAGGTCAACTAGCTAAACCCCAACCTCACCATGGCACACTCACCAAATAACACATGACAAGTATAATAACATAATATGAAGCATATCAGTAAATAGGGTACTCCACTATTCGTTACCACTTATTTTTCACTCTCACAACCCAACGTCGTATATCTTGGTTCTCCCATATCTTCTGTATAATATCACATACCACTACCCCATAGAACAGTCACATTACATCACACCTGAAGACACATAGGTCAATAGATCAAATTACCACCCCACAGCATGGTTACATCACCCCATTCCCATAGACACCTGATCTATCCCCCCACATCACAATAATATATATATGGTATTATAGTGTTTTGAAAATGAATGACATCAACCATGTTCCCATATCATACCAAGCACGACCCCTATCTCATCACATTTCTCCCGAAGAAACTTGGGTCATCACACCACATCCATATCTCGATAGTGTACTTTTGACTTATATTCATCATATTCTATGAATTTCAACATCTCCTAAAAGAGAGAGAGAAAGAATGAACGGGTAGCCATCCTTCCATCCTCATCACCGGGATGTTAGGAAAAACACCACCTATATAAATACATGGGAGTTGGAAAATAGCGCTCAGTGTGGGTGGGGTGGATATTGAAATAAAAATGAAAATAAAAAAATATATATATATATCCATACACAAGACCAACCTATGGGTTCACCAAAAAATCACTAACCAACTCACAA
Organism: Viscum album; assembly: GCA_963277665.1. Taxonomy (NCBI): domain Eukaryota; kingdom Viridiplantae; phylum Streptophyta; class Magnoliopsida; order Santalales; family Viscaceae; genus Viscum; species Viscum album. The sequence continues at coordinate 603,780,145 of OY728119.1, read as the reverse complement.
CATCAGCACCCAAACTCAAAACAACACCACTTTCTTTTCCACCACTAAATGCACAACATCACATAATCCACAATACACACTTCACATTACCAACCAAACCCATTATCCATCCCATTAATTTAATTATTAAACATTAACCTTATTTAACCACACTTCCCATTTTTATTCAAAATTTGTTAACCATTTCCTCCCATGACATTTCAATCATCAATAACAAATTCCATTACTTCTCAGGCAACTAGCGCAACACATCACAACACAACTCATACAACCAATCCTCCTCGTAAATCCAACTAACTCACATCACCACCACTTTAGTATCCACATCATATTTTCACATCACCACCCAAAAACATGGTCACATATCACTACCCCTACAAAACAATCACATGAAAACACATATCATAACACATTTCACATCACCCATAACATTTTCCAAGTTTATCAAAGGTTTTTTCCATTACTTCCACTTATTTATTTTAGTGGAATTCTCACACAATCAATACATCTAGGTGTATCTAATTTATTAACCAATTATAAGGGAGTATACATTTATTCAAGTAGGTTTAATGACAATCACACATCAAGTTCTTCACAACACAAGAACCTAGTGCAAAAAAATTCTACCTAAATCCATGATTTTTAGTAGGTCATTTAGACCATACATTCAAAAGATAAAAATATATAAAGCCATAAAAATCATGTGATACATTCATCAACCCCTTAAATTCAATTAAACAGATTAATTTATCTTTTTTAAGATAAATGTTGCCATATTTCCAAGATAAAAAATGAGTAAACCCGTCCTGCATGATACACTAGGTGAGAAATAAAAGATTCCCTACCTCAAATAGTGATTTCTGATCCATTATACAAGGTTGGAATAAGAACAAATCCACCACTAATCACCACATCAAAGGAGAGAACCCCTATCAGCCTAGAACACAATAACCATGTAACTATACCATTAAAACAACACCAAAACCATAGATTCACCTTTCCAGGGCCATTACCAGGTGAAAAAATAAAGGGAAACATGAAAAGGGGAGGGAGGGACTCACCTAAACCACCACAAATTGATCCTCAATATCTAGGGTAAAAATACATAGGAATGGGCCTGAAAGTGCTCCTTAGGATACACTTGGTCACTTAAGAAGTAAGAGAAACAAGGGATAACTGATTGTGTTTGAGTGGGTTTTTGAATTTTTAGGTGGTTTGTAAAACATAATACCACAACATAACCCCTAAGATAGTTCCACATAATGTATGAAAATCAAGTACACCATAGTGTAGTCAATGGGACCACACCATAGCCTAATAGGTCTTGGTTCCCTCCAAGATACAGGGCTACCCTAATGGGGTAGATCTGATAAAATGGGTAGGAGGACCATAGTATAGCCTAATCCACTACAATGTAGATCCCCAACAACTATAAAGAGGTTATTCCATATCCTCATATCTATGGAAAAATTATTCCTGAAATGGAAGTAATCTCAAACTCCAGTTGAGCCTCCTCTTAAATAAAAAATACTCCTTCACGCCACAGCCATAACCTGCTTAGAAGGGTCTATGCCACTACCCAAGATCAATGTAATTGCAACCTCAAAATTGGAAAGAGCATCAAGAAAACCTCCAAATTATCACTATAGCATAGTAAAATCCCCTATGATTCAGTAGACACCATTACAATGTATCCCCAGGTTCCATACTATTTCCCTTCAAAAATTGGCACTATCCCCTCCCTTCTCATTAGAAACACTTCCAAACACCTCAGGATCCCCTAGATACACCCATTACTATAATTTATAAAAAGTAAGAGGTCAGAATGTACAATATGTTATAGATCCAAATTGAAAGATCTAGTATAAATAAAACCAAGGAAAACTAAAAAATATATACAAAACCAAGTTGTTTTGAACTAAACCAACCATCTTGGAATATTCTAACATTTTCCATTCCAAGAATAACTCAATTGAATGTTGAAAATTTTATATTAATTGAATAAATTGTAAATTAATAGAATAAAAGTGAACCAAATTGAACTGAAATGAACCAATATACTAAAAAACTAAACTATGTTAAATTAAAAATAATTAATGCGAACCTAAATAAAATTAACCAAATCATTTAAATTTTTCATTTTTTAATGTGTTTATGTCTGTCATGAAAATGAGACCACTATACTAAAAAATATAATTAAGAAAATGTGTGTAAATTTATGAAATTTATTGGTGTTTGATACCATCTCAATGTCACTATATATTAAATAATATTGCTTGTCATCCTCAAAAACATAGTAGCTAATGCACTCTCTAAAGATTATATTTGATCATTAAGTGTTTTAATAAGAAAATGATAATATTTAATATAATTCTTAAGTGTATACATTTTTTATTTGATTCAGGATAACAAACATATGTAACCCTCCACAACTAAAATTAATGAAAAAATATATGTGATCTACCAAAGACCCTTGATGAAGATAGACCACAACTCATCCTCATTTCATGACTATAATGCTCTTTTCCTAAAACTCGATCCACAACATCCTCTAAGGAAACTGAATCTTAGAGTTAAGGTTTGGAATCCCACACTTCTTTGATTTTACACTAAAAATGGAATAACATTAAATTTTAAAATAATTTAGTAACACCAAGTATTAATTGAAATTTCTTACACCAATGTTTCATGTATAGTCATTCACATAACTTCCATATTTTTTGTAGACAAAAAATCACATCTCAGTCCTTCCAACAAGACGACCTACCTCTTTAACCTATATAAAAAATACATAAATAAAATTTAAAAAACTACATTACTTGAAGTTCTATAGAAATATATTTCAATAAATTAAATGGTACCATATTATCTTGTTTCTTAAAAAATATCCTCAACCTAGCTTTGTAGAGAATTACTTACTTCTCATGACTAGTCTTCTTTCCCATGTAACACACCTAAAATAATTATGTATAAATAATTATTGAAATTTTATTAAGATACTATTTTTAATTTTCCAACATATAATAATATACCTTATGTGATTTTTCCTGATTATGATCAATAAACACTTTCCACTAGTCCATAGGGACTCCCTAAGAGATCTTCTCATACATCTGTGACATTGATAGATATGTGTCATTAAATTCATGTCATAGTCTCCACTTAAAATCCATCAGTTTCTTGGCTATGTTTTTTAACATCCATGGATGTGAAATCTCATCACAAGAATGAAAATGGAAAAACATATGAAAATAAAATACATATATTTTATTATATTATTAACATACTAAGATATATTATTCAATTTAATCATATATGAATACATCATTAAGATAGTAACCTTATCTAACTATCAAATAACTCATTATTCCAAGATAATGGAATATTCCTCCAATTGGAATAATGAATGGGGAAGAACACCACCTCACATGCCAACTACCCTATAATTTACCCATAAATGATAGCAGTATCTCTGATAGGTACCCTGTATACATTAAATGGGATTACTATCTTTAATTCTATGAAATTAAAAATATTTTTCATGTTTATTCTTATCTCAATTTTATTTTTATTTTTATATTTTTAACATTTAAATAAACAAATTGGTATATGTATTTAAGAAACTAATTTTATCACATTACAATACATACTAATAATAATGAAATGTCAATATCCTCTTGATAGTAACCAAGTAATGGTATGAATGTATGATTCCCCAACATCTTCAATAGTATGTATACATATGAATGAAATTATAATAGGATAAATAAATATGAAAATAAAAATTATGCAATGTATATGATGAAATATACCTTTTGTAGCATTATTAAATAAACTACCGTGTACTCCATGTGTTCTTTATATAGCAAGAGTAAAAGGGTTATATTTTTTAACTGATGTAACATATGTGGAATCGATGGATCCTGTGTATCATCATTAAATAGACATTCTTATACTCCCAGTGCTCTATAGGTAGTAGGAGTAGAAAAATTGTGTTGTGAAACTGGCAAGAACTATAAAGAATCTATAGATCTGATGTCATGTACTCTCAGTGTGCTATGGGTGGTAAGAGTAAAATGGATATCATATGTAACTAGTGGAACCTATGTAGAATCAATATATTAAATATATTTTACACTCGTTGTACTATAGGTTGAAAAATTAGAATGTTTTTCTTGTGACATAGAGTGGATACCAACTCAAAACCTATTATAGTATAGAATTACTATAAAAAATATCAATAAAAGAATGATCCTAATGCTTTTGTTGAGGTCATCATGTCATATGTACTGCTATGTTTCCATGTATTCCCACATTACAAAGGTGGGTGGATTATATCACTTTAATCAGAAATGTTGTCTCCTGGATCAAAATGGGATTATGGGATGTCAGTTATTCCTATCGTGGGTTTATCTTTAAAGATCATCACCTAGTTCAGGTCTCCCTTATAGATTTAATTCATGGCCATGAAACTTATTCCTGATGCCATCTTGATGTGGATACTAGTTATTTAGGTTGATTTTTTCTCGATGGAGAACACACCTTAAATCAGGGGATATAGTATCATTGGGCATGTTTGGTCATGTTTGAACATTGGGTAGATTTGGCACCAATAAATTCTTCCTCTTTTGGAGGGCATCTCATGTGTGGAGTATCTTATGTTTGAAACACAAGGTATATCTTTTTTTCCATGAGGTAGTTGACACCAGGAGAGTAATTCATTTGAATATTTTTATATCAGGCATCCCATGTTTATTGTATGTGGTGGGGATTCTAGATTAGGTCACAGGTTTAATGTCTTATGGAGACAATTGGGGAATATTTTTAATGTCTTAAGGGAAAAGGATGGGTGGTAGAGC